>FR989909.1:1017709-2418566 GCA_905404115.1 Pheosia gnoma | reverse complement strand
TGTAATTAAAATTGTATATATATTACACCATACAAAGTTCAAATATCAATGTTAACTAGTAATTAAACTGATTTGTGTGTTGAAAGACACAATTTACGATATAACTTTCGCAACGCTAATGCGGCATGGTAATTCTACATTGCACACCAGTGTATATGGCAATATTTAAAGCACAAGACTACTTAAGCCATGTTAGTAGCGGTAAGGCGTAGTGCACAAGGGCTGCGGTAAATAAGTGTTTACGAGCATAGTCCGTCAGGCTGGTAGTATGATAGGAGTAACAACGTATATATTCCTGGGATTAAGTTAACAACGAGATACTTTCAAAGTCCATAAACTGACTAATTTACGGCTAAAAGCAATTTTATAGACACGACATTTTATAGCAGATACTTATACTTAGTACCTAGTGTAAGTGTCTGTGTGTCATATTAAGAGTTATTTTTAATCAATAAGAAAAACGATAACATATCGCGGTCCTCAGGTCATCGCCTTACTATAGTTCGTTTGATGGTGTGATGACTTCGATCTGTCTTGTGGGGAAAGGAGGGCTCCCTCTCCCACAAGACAGATACGATAGACAGTAGTATTAGTTTGTAAAAATAATGGATAAAAAAAAAAGACAAGCCCGCTGAGTTTCTTGCCGGATCTTCTCAGTTGAGGTCGCGTTCCGATCCGGTTGTAGAGTTAAGGAAAAAATGTAATGACAATTTGTAAGTGCCCCCGTAGGCCTATACGAAATAAATGATTTGACTTTGACTTATTAGATTAAGCGAACACTGGCGTAATCTAAAACTAGCACGCGATTATTTTTTTAATCACATAATATAATAATGCCCTAAGTACTAAATCCCTTCAGTTTTATGGTTCAGAGTAATTAAGAAGTTGGCTGGGTGTGTATAAGGCCTTGCTTTACACCAATGTAATGTAGGTTAGAGCGTATGGTTCTCAATAGAAACTTGACTAGTAAATAGTTTTTACTTAAATAAAATGCTTATTACTTATGTAAGAAGGTTAAGTATTATTTTTTCTACCACTGATATGTGGCCGTGTACAGACCGACTGTGCTGCCTCGGACATATGCTGCAGCAAATGACAGATGGAGGCAGCTGAGCTCTTGCCTCAAGCGAGCGCTGTCAGCTCGCTCGCCTCATGTGCCCTGGCTATGGCCTCGAATATTGAAAAGGACTACTAGATTCTTGCTCGATCATAATATTCGTATAAAATAAAATAAAAAACGAGCGTAACAACAGGCCTAGCACGACCGGCTGTGACGAGACAAAATGTGAGATGTATACATTTTCTCTTCTGTGAATTAAAGAAAGGGAGGTATCGACTCGGTTCCACTAATTCCGGGACATAAGTCTTATTCTGACCCTCGTGCTAGCCCAGGTATCTCTAATCTTAACTTACATGACATAATAAACGGCAACAGCAAAATCATTACCTGAAAAAAAAAACATACTTAGTATTCATCGTTGGCCAGTGCGATACGCAATAAAGAATAACCTTCATAATTTAATTTAACAAAAAAAAACTATTACAATTCCTCGAGAATGACGTAAATGGGGTCCGGAAACGGCGCGGCCGGCGTTGCGGAAAAAAATGACAATTCGAAAGCACTCGTGCGCAGCGAACCGAAAAGAACACTGACATTACCGCGACAGTCAAACGGCACTTAGCTAATTTGTATCACAAAATATAAGGTACTAGCTGCGCCCCGCGGTGTTACCCGCGATTAAAAATTAAAACATATCTATCCCACGGGAACCATATATTTTACCGGGATAAAAAGTAGCCTATGTGCTATTCCAGACAGTCTATCTCTGTGCCAAATTTCATCCAGATCCGTTCAGCCGTTCTGACGTGATTGAGTAACAAACATCCATCCAAACTTTCACATTTTTAATATTAGTGGGATACATTCATGAAGCATATTTGTTTCTATGTTATCTCCAGATGTTTAAAGCATTACCCATAAGCACATCACCAAAAACAATTAGTATAATCACGATCAGCTCTGATAGAATTCAGTTATTAATACTAGACTTTTTATGGCTCCTGCAAACAAGAGCGGTCGCGGTGGCGGTCAGAGATGGCCGCTGCCAGCAGTGGCGGTCAATTTTAATAATAGGGAGTATAGGAAGAAATTCAAGTGAGCATCAACTTATCGCCGAGTGATCAACTGTGTGCCACCGCTCGTGTTTGCAGGGTTCATTTTAAAATAATTAATAGCTATATAGCCAACGTACCCAAGGTTACTATCGACTACTAACATCCAAATTCCAAGGTGACCCATATCGCTTTTTAATTCTATTTATACATATATATATAAATTATCCTATTTCTTTTGACTGTTTTTTTGGCCTTTTTGGTATACACGACGTGAACACCTACTTAAGTACCTACAAATTGAATCCATAAGTTTAAAATATACTCACAGATACAACATAACAAACGTCATTGTACGTCAATGAATAAAAAATGATTGCGTCGATGATTTGAGTGATGTATCGTGGTGACGAGTCACTTATATTTTACTTATATTTAATTACTTAACAACACGTTCAATCTATCATCAGTAATGATCAGTAATGACGTCATCAATCAATCAACGCGACTAATTGATTTATGTTTACTAGGAAGGTATATGTCTTATTAGTGTAGATGTGGTGAGATCGCTTGCAGCAAAGCTTGGCACAAGCAGAGCGAGTCACTTGCATGAGCGTGCTTGCAACAACGCTTGGCTCAAGCAGAGCGGCTGCGCTACCTAAGCATGCTCACGTGCATGCAAAGTTCAACCTTTACAAGCGTAGCAGGATAGATAGAGCGCATCACAGATCAATTTAATTGTCGTAATAAAAATATAGCGTAGAGACCGTCAAAAAATCAGTTTATTTTTCTACCACAAGCTTGTTAGAATAAAGGTACTTAGTACATACATATAACAACATACAACAATGCACTGCTCACAAATGTAACGGATCTTTTTAAAAAGAGCAACCATGGAGTTTCTTGTCCGTTCTTCTCCGTATGAACGGCATTCCGAACGGGAGGTAAAGTTGTAGCTTAGCATTTTGTAATTACTGTACTTAATGGTTTACATTAATAAAAAATATTCTGATTCTGATTCTTATAACAATTGCCATGCGTGATGCAATTGCCTTAAAAAAATGAAAATAGAAAGATCATAAATATCCGTTCTAAAACAGTTCTTGCTATAATTCAAGGACCAAGAGCGCAGTACCAATAATTTTGGGCCACTCCATATAGTTCTCCTAGTCACGTGAACCCATTCGACTTCATAATGTCCCAACACAATGAAACAATATGAAACTTTATTCGCAAGGATCAAACTAGTTCATTGGAGCACATCTAGGCCAAGGTGATAATGAATTGTTTAATAGCTCAACGGAGGTACGGTATTGCAAATATTTAACTAAAGATAGCCTAAATTTGGTTCGTGCAAAATATCAACCGTTGTAAAATTTAAAACTTCTTGAAACGGGAGAACGCAATATTTTGATAATATTATATTACAGCACGTTCTACTTTATGATTTTAAGACGGTATTTATGTTTCAGCTATTTATTTATTTAAACCCGCAGTAAGAACATTCAAAGATACATAATTTTACGGTCCACATTTTAAGTAGTGTCTACATAATAGTTTTTATAAGTACTTCCAATTTCTGATCACTATGTCGAAGTATTTTACATACAATACTGCAACATGAACTCTTGCAGCATTTGTCAAAAAAATATATAAAATTCATTAAATATTCACAGCAATTGTCAGCAGTCATAAATTAATTGTCATTTACAGTGTCTCTAACTTAAAGGACAATTTAAAGTTGCGCGAAACTCCGACGTATTGTTTAAATAACCGTCAGACAAGTACATAATATTGGGACAATAGTGCTCCGATGTTTATGTATGATATATAGCTAACTGGGCCAGCGATGACGTCAATACACGTTGACCAAAGAACACGCGTTAACTACTGTGAATAGCGTTTTAAGTAACGCAACATAATGACAATTATATAGAAACTGTTTTTAGCGTTTGAAGTATTTCATACATATTAGACACAACGGAAGCTGTCTTTGTAGAATTACATTTTAATAATAGATCAGGAGGGAGTACGTGTATACGTACGTGTAATTATACAGCGTGATTCAGAAAACGACGAAAAGATTTACGCTTTTGTAAACATTATGTAAAGTTAGAATGTTATATTTCAATTTAAAAATTTATATAACAATCAAAATGATAATCTGGGGCCACGGTGGCGGTGCCCCCGCCATGTCGAGCATTCAGATTTTTTGCGAACAATGTTTTTTTCTAATTCGACATTGTGCAAGTCTGACTTCAAGTAAAGATTTAAAAAAAACTGTTTATATGTCAGTATACCCTTACTAAATTTCCCTGTATAGAATAATATACTACTAATCTGTAATCAATAAGTAGTTATTAGTGGTTAATCACTGTAGAAAACAATTAACCCGCAAAATGCGTCAGACATACTATAACGGCTACAAATATCAGCGGTTTCTGTAACTTGAGATATGATGCACCACTGTTATAATAGTTAACTATGGTCATGGTTCAACAATAGGGAGGAAAGTTATAAGGAAAGAGTGTCCTATATGTGTCTACCAGATAACCCACAAGTAGAAAGACATCGCTAGCGTTAATATTATGACAGATGCTATTTACGTATTGCAATGATGGTATGATACATAGTTAGCTGTGGTCATGGTTTAACTATAGTGAGGAAAAGTATAAGGAAAGGGTTCGCCCTACACTCCTACCAACTGGGCTGCATAGTGCCACCGTTTATGTATATAAGAAACTTGTCTGGAGTGTAAAATGCATTTGAGTTACAGTAATTAACCGTGGTAAGTCAACTATGGGGTGCACCATCATATTTTTTTTATTATTTAAAAGTGTTACTAGTCGAAAAATACATTAATCTTCCATAAAATATATGAATATTTTTTGTAAAGTCTACCAAGAAACTCATTTATCACCTTAAGGTTGAATATCATTTGCACATCGTAGAATCGTAAGGCCTATTTTTGTTTTTTATTTATTTGAACTTATACGC
Source organism: Pheosia gnoma (assembly GCA_905404115.1). Lineage (NCBI taxonomy): Eukaryota > Metazoa > Arthropoda > Insecta > Lepidoptera > Notodontidae > Pheosia > Pheosia gnoma. The sequence goes on along the minus strand of FR989909.1, from coordinate 2,413,457 downwards.
GTTGGCAGCAACTTGGAATGGCAATGCTGATGTGTAAGCCAAAATAAGTGCCAACGTTCTTGTGACTAGATATCTCCACCAGACGCTTCGCGAATTCTTTGACCATCCACCGAACCCCTGGTTCAAGGATTCCACCCCAAACGCCTCAAATATGTACCCTGCACCAAAGGACCCATATTTACGGCGTTTGAGTCATTCTGCTGAAATTATCAAAGAGAGTAAAAGTCTGTCAGATTTAACTTTAGCTAAAATTTAATCGGCCAAATTTTCTTGATAAAGGTTATCTATAAGTTATGAAGACCACAGACGCGAACCTCTAACGGATAAAGAATAGAGTGCATTATCAAAGTCCTCAACTTACTATTTTACTGACAATGTATATTCAATAACAGAGATACTTGCCATTCATTACAAGCTGGAACAACCGCAATAACAATTGTGTAATATTTACCGAATTCACTTTCAACAATGTACGTGCGACGTTGCCGGGCCAGCTGTCAACACAGTTTGAGCAAATTGCCGCCATAATGAAACGCATAATGCGGCACGGCGGGAGGAATGTAGCTAGCATACTTCGGGCTCAGTGGACGATAAATTATCCGCTTAGGCGGTGGACAGGCTTTGAGACAAGTCGATTAGACAGAAACGAGCTTGTGACGAGCGTCTAAAATAATTTTGTGTCATTTTGTTGTGATATTGCGGTTTTGAATTGGATCTGTAATCTCTAGTTCTCTAGCCTTAGCCTTACGACATCTAGCCGGTAGAATAGCAGAGTTCATCATATATATTGATGGCCCATGCTTGCCTGTAAGACGACGATGTTCAGCCCGTTTACGCCAGTTTAAATAAGAAAATTATGTACTAAAGAATGATTGGAAAGAAAACGCTTTTCATTTTGAGATTCTGTGTGCGTGGAGAATTTTGAATAGCATGGGTAACAATATTTAGAAAACAGAATAGAATTTTTGAATAAGGAAATAGATAATTTCATTAATTACAGATGATTTTGTTATGTGCCTAATAGGAGTCAGTTCAACATAACTTTGCAGTTGCCTGAAATGCTGATTTTCAGCTGAGACCTATCGAGTTATAATTCTGATCATTGTAACAATCTATTGTCAAGCTATTTAGTGTGTGCACCCGCCTGTTAAGTGTTAAGGGACGATTATGCAAGATTTCTCCAAATATGAGGAATTAGTAGAAAAATGTCGTTGCCTCCGAACGAATCCTAATATACTCAGAAAGTAATCCACCTTTGGAAACCTATTAGCTAATATTAAATGCTTTAGCACATAGTAAACACACCAATCAAGATTGCCAGACATAAAAAGTAATTGCTTATTTTCTGATTGGTAGACGTTAAAGTATATTCTATACTCGCTAAGACAATTCTGTGATGTTTAAAGTTGTTTAAAATATAGTAGTAATCGAATATCGGACGTATATTTTATGAAGTAGGGGTCATTATTGAAATAAAACTAATTGCGTTTATTTAATGTGTTTACGTTCCCGACGTTTCGGCTACTTTACCGGAACCCCAGTTCAAACTATGACACTAGGACGGCTAACACAGCCCACTCGTGACCAGGTTGCTGTAAAGGAGCCGAAACGTAAAAACATACAATAAACGCGATAAAATCTGTAAAATTAGTTTTATTTCAATGTATAGTATTCGCGTAAATATAAGAAATCAATATAGGAGTCATTAGTATTCGTCATCGCATAGGTACATAATACAATAAAAAAATCTACTAGAAAATCTAGCTAGTTACTCATATGGTGGTAACATACTTTTAAATTTTGAGGAACGGTGGTTTTATCATTGATGAATCATCGTCCTAAAAAGCATCCTTTGATAGGATTCTGGGTAACTGTGGTAAGCTCACTATTCATAAAAGTCAACCCTTATCTACTTGTGTAGACACTACCTACAAACGAGACGCAAAAGAGTTTAAATCATCCAAATTCCACTTTCGTTCTGATAAGTTCAAAAGACGTTGCTGACGCAAAGAGAGAGATAGCGCTATCTACAGTTGATGGTAGCACAAATTGTTTTGCAGTAAACCTACATACTTACGAGCATGGTCATTTTCGTGGCTTACAAATTCAATAAGCTGTCTTATCGCTTTCAAAATAAAGTGCATTTTTTTATATTTTATTGAAGTAGCATTTTTATTGTGTGTTGATAACTGCCGCCATGACTTTTCTGTCCGCTAACACATAGTTTTTTTTTATTACTTTTATTTGTCACTCTGTTGGGAGCTTCAAATCGCAAGAGCATATAATGTTGTTCATTTTGTTTGATAATGTATAATTTGAGGCCAGCATTGACATTATCCGCGATTTGATACGGGTTCCTGCACCTAGCCTGAGAGCACAAGTAACCTGAGAGTTAGGTCTCATCTCGTCTGACCACCTGCGACTAAGGCCAGTTTTATTGTTACACTAGCTGCGCCCTGTGGTGTTACCCGCGCAAAAATTCATGTCGATCGTTTGCGCTATGAAAAATTAAAACAGATCTATCCCACGGGAACCATACACACACATCCACATCACATCCCACATTTTACCCGGATAAAAAGTAGCCTATGTGCTATTCCAGACTATAATCTATCTCTGTACCAAATTTCATCCAGATCAGTTCAGCCGTTCTGGCGTGATTGAGTAACAAACATCCATCCATCCATCTATCCATCCATCCAAACGTAATACAATACAATTACAATACAATTTGAATACGCAAAACGTATCGTTATTAAGTCATATTCAGATATAAGCAATATAAAAAAATGAGCCGTATTTCGTCAGCTTTTAGTATGAACTGTTGCGGCTATCGCGAAACTAGAGTACGCGCCGCATACCTACTCGGTTTTCGCTACGCACAGCGGTAATGATAACGCTTATATCTGAATAGGACTTTATACTATCAGGCGGTTCATTCATGCGGACCATGCACTCGCTCTTTTTCCATGTCTTGCACATTACGCGGACCGTCCGCACGATAGAACTGGTCCTAGATACTTCTTTCTAATATAGATTTCGATCGATGTCCGCAAAGTCGTGTTAGTTACACCATTTATAACTCAAGAACGGGCGGGCCGATTTATATGATAGTTGATTTTTTTTATTCGTCTCCGCCACGATTAGCAGAATAACTATTAAAACATGGAGTTCGTAGGGACAGCTAGTATTATACTTTACTGATACTTACCCGATTGGCACAGTTGGTCCCGAGTTCGAATCTTGGTAGGGATAAACTTTGTATGATGAACATAAAATATGTTTGTGCCCGAGTCATGTATATTAATCGGTATCTATATATATAATTATATACTAGGATCGCATCCAGTCCATTGTACGGTTCCCATATTACATACATGAATTGCTTAGTACGGGACCGTACAGTTCTGTGTTCGTTTAACTAAAATATTATTTTTAAAAATTCAGTTTTCAAAAGGTCAGTAACATCCAGAAAATTCTTTCATAACGTTATGCTTTCGTTTACGGTCAAAAATACCAATTTCTCGGCACTGACCGTCTCAATTGCCGTCAACTGCATAATTACCGGGTAATTATCATCGCTGCTGTGACGTTCAACTGTTATCTGCGGTACGGCAATCTTGTAGCACCACACTACGTGCTTTTGGTGCCATTAAATGTATACTAGCTGACCGAGTTGCTTTTATGCAGCTATTAAATCTTATAGTATTTATAGTTAATTCTGGATGATTAATTTTTAAAGAGTGACTAGGTTTATTCATTTCACTTCACTTTGGCTTCCATGTATAGACGATGGTTATGCCAACAGAGTTTGAAAAGAGAACAACTTATTCGCTAAAAGAAAACAAACTTAAAAAGTTAGAAGCGAACAATTTGAAATTCGTACGTTGAATTGATGTTTTTTTTTAACAAATGACGTTTCAACTGAATTTCGAACTCAATGCTTTCGAAATATAACCCAACTATGCCTTTTGATGCTTGCTATTGCTATATTAATTAAAATCCAATTAAAGACAATATTTATGTAACCTATACACGATAATAGGCCATGTTATCATATCCACAAATGAAACCTTAACGAACCATCGTTACAAACTCAATCGATGTATTGACTCATCTAAATTTCAAGTGTAAACTATTTTTACTACGATTATAAGTAAATGTAATGTAATAAAGCATATATTCGCATTACGTAACGGTCGTCACGTACAGTCGGGTACAGAAAAGGGTGCGCTAATATCTGCGACCACCGCGGGAGGCTATATCAGTGTTAATACGTGACTAGAAAATGAATTGCAAAACGTCGCGGCACTGACGTGACAACTTAAATTACGTAAGAAAAACATTGGTATCTATAGGTGTACAAAATACGTAAATACTATAAAAAAAAACGTTGGACGTGACAGTAGTAATACTAGGCTTGAACTCGGTTTAGCAAGACGGGGCTGTGCACACTTACCGTATATAAAATACACTTTTTATTTATATTATCAAGAGAATATATTAACCCCCAAATTTGTAGACAGTTATAATGGATAACAATGGCATTATAACGAACTTTTCAGAGGAAAAAGTGCGTTATAATGGCGTTACACTCCATTATAACTTTCTATAAATTTGAAGGATAAAATTCTAAAAGTATTAATAATATAAGTACTAATTTATAATCTTATAACAGTCCTCCCGTGACCATGGTTGTTGTAAAGAAGCCGAAAAAAACAACATAAAACATAAAATAAACGCGATAAAATTCGAAAAAAAGTTTTATTTCAATGTGTAGTATTCGCGTAAATAAAAGAATCGATATGTTATAACATGTAAAAAATATTATACTGGGTATCATGCTACTGCAAATGGTGATTAAACAGCGTGACGTCTCGTCACGCCATTTTTACGTTTGTCCTTGTCTTTATGTAAAATCTTTATGTATTTCAATGTTGCTTTACATTGAAAGTGTCGTCTTTTCAGCGCCATAATAGTGTAGGAAATTTTACCGTATTTTTCAGAATAATATATTCTTTTAAATTGAAATACAATGAGCATACATTTTACTCATTGTTTCTTCAGGTTTGATGTCAGTTCTGGCAATCTATATGAATATATTAAGGTATTTGCAGTTTAAAAAAAAAACCATTTTTAATGTTTAAAAAAGAAATAAATTTGTTTTTGATCACATGGACGACCAGTGATCGTAAATACCTACTGTATTATAATAATTTACTTTTTCGAAATTCAATATAATTTATAATGCAGTTTCAATTTAAATCTGTTTACGGTAAGTTAACTAATACATATATTTAATTTAAATCTGTTTACGGTAAGTTAACTAATACATATATTTAATTTAAATCTGTTTACGGTAAGTTAACTAATACATATATTTAATTTAAATCTGTTTACGGTAAGTTAACTAATACATATATTTAATTTAAATCTGTTTACGGTAAGTTAACTAATACATATATTTAATTTAAATACTCCAATTTAACTTTTACTAAATGTTGGGTCAGTATTTCATATTTAACGATCCATCTAATTTATAGACGTTCTATAACTTTATCAAACGTCATATATTACTGCGCAAAAGAGTTTTGCTATGCGTATGAGTTTTGTTTTGGGGTCGAGTCACCTTCGTCCGTAGGAGAATTAAGTACCCTCGAGATACCCTACACGTGACCCTGGGTGGTGCCAACCAGGTGACAACTCTACTGGTGGTAGGCTTCGGCCGTGGCTAGTCACCACCCACTGAACAAAGCCATGTCGCCAAGCGGCCTAGCCGTGTTCCGGCATGATGTTCGGTGTTGCCTTTCATGGATGGCGGGTCAGATCAGTTGCATCTCGATCTACTGCCGCCTTCCTACCTAGGCAAGTATGCTCCATCGTAGATCTCATCGTCACTTACCATCAGGTGAGATTGAGATCAAATACTTGCCTATAATGGAATAAAAAAAAAAAAAAAAAAAAAAATTCGGGGGTTAGGTTGAGCGAACTAAATGTAAAAAATCTTGAAAAAGCTGTTTATATTTCATATTCAATAAGTATGGTTACTTCAGGGTGACATCTTATAGTTGTACTTTAAACAATTACGATGTATATAGCTGACATTTGCGATAAACACGAAAGAAACACCATTTAGCGTAATGAGGTAGCTGTTGAAATAGCAAAAGCTGAATGCCAAGCAATAATCTTTACAAACAAACGGACAAGTAAGTGTTATTAACTCGATAAACTCACAGAACGCAATGAAGATTAAATTAAGAAAAAAAAACCAATTTTGAAATCGTCTACAGAATTACTTAAATACATAACTTGTTCTTTTTTAAAACGTTGTGAGTATTTGGTTCCCGTTTTTTATTGTATATTATTACATGTGACTAACAAAAAAATCCGACTATTTACCTACAATTCTAGTTAATAAAAAAGTTATTACATTGTCTTAGAAATGCTAGACGCATAAAACAGTTTACGTAAACGTATTTGACCTCTATAAAAATATCAATACTTACCTAGATACATTAGTATCTAGATATGGATAAATATTTTATACCTACTAGCTGTCCCGGCGAACTTCGTACCACCTCTGAATCAAATGTATGAGAGATGAATTATATTTATTATTTATTGATTTCTTATATTTACGCGAATACTACACATTGAAATAAAACTATTTTTAAGGATTCTATCTTTATTATTATTTTTAGTTTTTTTAATTAATATTTATAATTCAAAAAATCTATGACCATAAACATCGGGCCACCCGTTCTTGAGTTATAAATGGTGCAACTAACACGACTTTGTTTTATATATAAACTTTCCGCAGTATACCAACTGAGAGCTCGTAAAAATGCACTCTCCATTTTTGTGAGATCTTATTACTTCAAACTAGTTTAGATAAAATTGAAAGTTATCAATGCACGGTGATGCTTAGCTTAAATACGTCAAACTGACAACGTCATCAACTACATACCTAACTAATTAGATTTTGGTTGAATAGACAGAATTACTCATTAGTGACTAAATAATATCATTAAATCCAAAACCAAGCGCACCATTGCAAGACCTCAAGACACTGTGAGCGCTTTCTGCGTAGATCGGACCGCGAACGACAACTAAATATGAGGGTGTCCTGGTTCAAAGTATGACACCAGGATGTCAACCACCTCAGTCCTCCCGTGACCATGGTTGCTGTAAAGCAGCCGAAACGTCGGGAACGTAAAAACATAATATAAACGCGATAAAATCCGTAAAATTAGTTTTATTTCAATTTGTTTTATTTTTAATTTTATCGCAGTCACACACGTCACACGAATCCCGGTCACATATGCACTTCTCATTTTATATTTATTGTACATATAACTAATTAAGTAAGTATATACCTACAAAATAATTATAAATAGTATAATGTGGATGTCGTTTGATTCTAAGTCTTGCGGTCTAACCGGTTCGGTTAGGCAAATATCAATTTAGACTTGAGTAGATTAATAAAACAATTTGATCTAAGTTTGTAACATTTAAACATTCTTTGCGTAGACGTTCCAATCATTCGTAGGTCACATATATTAACAAAAATATTAGATATTTTTGTTATAATCTTATTAGCGCAGTTAGTAGTGACCCTGCTTTTAGTGCCCAGGGACCCGGGTTTGAATCTTGGTAGGGTTAACATTGTGTGATGAGCACGAATGTTTGCGCCCGAGTCATGGATGTTTTATACAAGCGTAAGCGGTACCCGTAATATAAGCGTTGCTTAGTTTGGAACCGTATAGTTGGTGTATTCGTCTGGTGATATATATTATATTATTAACTGTACTCTCCAATCATATTTTCACAATTGTCAGTGATTAACACGTAAATTGAACTCTATGTAGCTGAAAAAAAGTCCAAAACAAATCACATGATTCAACACCAGTTCCAAAAAACAATTTACTTAGGAGCGCCATGCTAATGACGTGTGCACTAATTTGGTGAATTAAATCAACTTATTGTTTTTCAGTGGCTAGAACTGTTTTAGTGACTCATCGAAATACCTGGCCTGTGAGTCGCGACATTTTAATATTTTCATGTCATCATCCATTTTTTATTTTTAATGTTTATTTATTTTTATTTGCGGATATTTATTATAATACTGTGATTTTTATTTTATACTGTGTATTTGCAGATGTCATTTTTTTTTCTTTAATGGCCTGTTAGTTGAATAGACAGACTTATTTGCAAACTACAAAGAATATTCTTCACTATTATTATGAAGACTTCGTGGTCTATGGTAGCTAAGCCTGCTCTGCTACCTTGTCGCAATCGTAATTTTCTAATATACGGCGATTTTCTGAAATGGTTTTGTCATGTTTTGTCCCTATCTAGGTGGGAGCTCCCGCTTTTGTTTTAAATATATCACGAGAGAATATTGACGTCATGACGCCTGAATATCTTGTTCCTAATAAAATTATTTTCATTGAATTTGATATCGCCATTAAATACTTGACAATGGCAAAATACCCACTAACTTGTGAGTGAGGCCATATTTCATCTTATTCCATTGTATTTTATTTCGTAAAGAAAGAAGAAGTATAGTGTAGTGATTACTGAAATAGTTTCTTAAACAATATAAAACCTGGTGACATCAAGAGAAGAGGGTAAATAATAAACAAATGTGTGTAAGCACTTTTTTGTAGCTTCCGTTTTATTTTGTAATAATTTTAATAGATAAGTAGTATTGCTCAATTGTATCAGGTATACGGTTTTTATAGGTTAGTATTTATCTTCCCATCATTCAATATACAGTGCACAATGTATAAGACTCTACACCAAAGACAGAATTATAAAGGGTTGCTTCAAAACCGTAATATATCACTCCATAAATTTCTCTACGTGGAAAATACCAATATTTGCGTTAATTTATTATATTTTCTGACCTCGGGATAAAGTCCAATTTAGCTTGTATGATAGACTGGACAGTTGACACCAATATAAGGCAGACAGACCACAAAGGTTATCTATATTATTGTTCAACACGCGTGTTGCATAATGACGTCTCGGGACCGGTTAACGATTTAACTTACTTATGTATATAAGTATAATACGTTCTTTACGAAGTATGTAATTACATGCATGAAATCTAAGGAATCTCATTTACAACCATGATTTTCACGGCAAAGGACAATATCGTGAGTCAACCTGCATGTCTGAGACGGAAGACGTGTGAAGTCCGCCTATCCGGACTGGGCCAGTGTGATGGAGTATGGCCTAATCCCCCTCGCATTGAGGGGAGTTTCTTGGCGAATCGGACATGAAAAAGAGCCTACCTATATTATTATCCCATTTATATCATTAATGTGAAAGTTTGGATGGATGGATGTGTGTTACTCTTTCGCGCAAGAACGGCAGAACGGATCTGGATGAAATTTGGCACAGAGATCACATTAGAAAAAAAAATACAAATTTACAAATTGTCAATTGTCAGCCATGTGCTATTTTATTTTTATTTTGTCAGTTAGAATTACAACCCTAACCATTAGTTTCATACCCGGTATCATTATAAATTTATTGACAAGTACTTAATTAGTACTTAGCACTATCACTTTTCCTTTTTCCAGTAACTGTATGTAGTTAATTACTGTAATTGGACAATTAATTTATGAGGTGCAAGGAAATACGTCTTATATATTATTAATTAGTTTCTTACTTATTGATAATGTAATTAATTAACGACCGTTGAAATGTTAATACTCATATATTTATGTGCATTATATACAGGATGCTTTATAGTGGCTTCGAAGCCTTTGAGGATCCAATATATTACCACTACCGATTCACGAAGGAATATTGATACATTAATACCCAGTGCGGGTTGGCGGACTTCACACATCTTTCGAGGGGTTCTCTCAGATATGCAGGTTTCCTCACGATGTTTTCCTTCACCGTTTAGAAAGTGATAATCGTGGTTGAAAATGAGATTCGCACATGAAATCCAGAAATCCCAGAGGTACGAGCCGGGGTTTGAACCTGCGATCCTCGTTACCGAGGCAAGCTTTCTACAAACATGGCTATCACTGCTACTTAATAATATATATAAATATATTATATTTTACCATACCATAGCCGAAACGTCGAGAACGTAAAAAAAATCAATGTGTAGTATTCGTTTAAATATAAGAAATCAATGAATATTATTATAACTTACGTTACGCCATAAAGGTATATTCGTACCAAGTTATAGTGTATTAACAAATCATATTAGCAGGGTTATTTTAAATCATTCGGAATCGACATCGGAAACGGATTTGAAACTTTCCGATGTTGATGTCGCTCCCGAAGAGATAACCGACGGAAACTTTTTGAAAAAAAAAATTGGTATTGTCATCAAGATACATCGAAGATAATCAAATTTGGAAATTTTAATAGCGATTGCGGTAAATCAGCTCGGAAGTTTTCGATTCCGTTTTCGATATCGATTTCGAATGGTTTAAAATAACTCTGCTGGTTTGTAATTTCATCCGACATATTTTTGACTCCACTACCATTTAGCTGTCAGACTTATGAAACTTGTCAATTTTTTAATTAATTTATGGCAGTGTTTCGACTTAATTAATATCAATGCCTTGTCCTTGTCTGAACAATAAGCAAGAGGATGTGGCGTCTCGGCTAATAGCAACATAGTCGTGGAAATTGTAAACAATTGGAAGTCGTCTGTTGCAACTAAGTATGGTATTATTAATGGACCTGATGAATGGGTAGCGATAAGATTTTTCTAAGGACGTGCCTACATGAAATAATGAGATAGATGCCTACATAACTTATACTAGGTAACTTATTATGTTTAAATGACCCCATTGGCTAGGATTGGCTATGATATCAAAAAATGTTGAAATTCATTTTCAAAATAAAGTTTCCTTACATATTGAAATAAAACGAATTTTGCGAATTTTATCGCGTTTATTTTATGCTTTTTACGTTCCCGACGTTTCGTAAACAACAACTAAATATAAGGTACCGGTACCGCAGTTCAAAATATGACACTAGGACGTCAAACACCTCAGTCCTCCCGTGAGCATGCTAGCTGTAAAGCAGCCGAATCGTCGGGAACGTAAAAAACATAAAATAAACGCGATAAAATCCGCAACATTAGTTTTATTTCCTTACAACATTAAATTTAGTACTTCAATTGTTTTGCGGGGCTCTAGCGTTTTTTCTTTATTTCACGTACTTCAATACAAGGTGTATGTTTAACTATTAATCAACTTGAATGAGACCGGTTTTGAAGCACAATCATTCGTTCAAACAATAGTGGGTAGAGATGCGTGAAAGCAAGTAGAATAGTGGCACAATGTAGTCGTATAACGGTGTTACTGTAGGCGCGAGTGTTTCCAGTAAAAGCAGGGCTGCCAACGGCACTTCTCTTTGATATTATAGTATAAAGCCTCCTAAAATAGTCTGTAAATAAAGATCACCCACAAAACTAGGCTTGATAGAGTTATTAAGTATTATCATTATAACCATATTGCTAGTAAACATCAGAGCTATTTTAGAGCTACTTTAGAAGAGCTATTTTAGAGCTGTTTTAGAAGACCTGCTGCACTCTCTCCTAAACACGTCATCATGTTTAATACGTGTAAATAATGAACTTGTAGTTATGTAAATGTAATTAATATTTTTTTTGTGAAAAGAAATCTAAAACCTTTTTTGTATTAATTTTTGTGACAACCCTAAAGATGAAACCGTCAACTTATCGATGATCGATAGTCGATATAAGACGACGGATTATGACGCTGGTAAGACCTGATTTATATGAGCACGAGCTATTAAAAACCAGATGAAGTGCTATCCACGTTGAGTTAGTTTTAGGCATTGGGTTTAGGCAATAAATTATACCTAACCTATACTTATTTTATAATGAAATAATGCAATGTAAAGCTAATAATTTTTATTAGAAAATATGCATAATGAAACCTTGTAACTACCTATCTTAACAACTAACCAATGATCTATTTATTATAGCAGTTAATAAAATAAAGGAATTTCTTATATTTTCGCGAATACGACAAATTGAAATATAACTTATTTTATCGCCTTTATTTTATGTTTTTACCTTCCCGAAGGTTCAGCTGCTTTACAGCAGCAGCAACAGCAGGAAGTTACTTTCTGCGTAGATCGGACCACAAGCAACAACTAAATCTGAGGGTACCCCAGTTCAAACTATGATACTAGTACGTCAAACACCTCAGTCCTCCCGTGACCATGGTTGCTGTAAAGCAGCCAAAACATCGGGAACGTAAAAACATAAAATAAACGCGATAAAATCTGAAAAATAAGTTTAATTTCAAAATAAAGAAAATTATTCAAACGTAAATATTATAGAAGCTGATCAATTAACGATGAAATTAGCATTTTTCTTTTGAATATTGCTTTGTAAATGCCATTGTAAACAGATCGTGACGTCAATGACATCGGTTGCTGCTTCACCAATAAGAATATGCCTATCGCAAAAACTTGTCTCAGATCCGATTATATTAAACTAAGACATAATTATTTATTTAATGTACCCATTGATAACGGACCATAAAGAATGTCAGTTGCTCATAAAAAAATATACCTGAATTATTTTAAACCATTCGAAATCGATATCGGAAACGGAATCGAAAACTTCCGAACTGGAGTACCGCAATCGCTATTAAAATTTCCGAACTTGATTATCTTCGATGTATCTTGATGACAATACCAAATCGTTTTTTAAAAAAGTCTCCGTCGGTAAGCTCGTTGGGAGCGACACCAACATCGGAAAGTTTCAAATTCGTTTCCGATGTCGATTCCGAATGATTTAAAATAACCCACCGGCTTTGTATAACTACTTATGTAAAATGGTCGTTAAATATTAATAAATGGTCTCAGTAGACCATGAAGCCAATTAGGTTATACTTAGGCTGCTTATTTAGATTATAATGTGACTAAAAACTATTAGAAGGGCCACAAAAAGTTTGCAAAAAACAACATTCAACAGTATGTCAGACATGTCAAGCTAAGATAATTGTATACTTTATTCGATTGCAATATATTGACGTCAATTATAGCAATGGGTCCTGTCAAATTAATTTGGTTTGTGTACCAATAGAATTGAGATTACTGTAATGATCAATTAATTATTTCTATGTGTATCTATATCTATATATTTATAAACTACTAAGACGCCTTTGTTATAAAACAAAGTCGTGTTAGTTTTTATTTTACTATTTATATCTCAAGAACCGGTGGGCAAATTTTTATGAACATTGTTTTTTTTTTAATTTGTATCCGCCTCTAATAGCAGAGTTAATAGTAGAATTATTACTAAATTAATAATACAAAATAATGCTTTATATATTTTGAGGCGATACAAAGGTCGCCGGGACAGCTAGTATACAGCTAATTTTGTTTAATATTTTACCGAAAGTTACCTAGCTTGTAATAATAATAATAAATAGTACCTATAAGCCCCTTTTTTTATTCATGTCTCATTGTTGGGCACGGGCCTCTCCTCAATACGAATGGTCCAGTACCATATTCCACCACGCTGGCCCAGTGCGGGCTGGGGGACTTCACACACTTTTTTTACTGGTGGTAGGCTTCGGCCGTGGCTAGTCACCACCCACTGAACAAAGCCATGTCGCCAAGCGGCCTAGCCGTGTTCCGGCATGATGCTCGGTGCTGCCATTCATGGATGGCGGGTCAGATCAGTTGCGCTGCATGTGCCTAGTGAATGTAGCGTCTCGATCTACTGCCGCCTTCCTACCTAGGCAAGTATGCTCCATTGTAGATCTCATCGTCACTTACCATCAGGTGAGATCGAGATCAAATACTTGCCTATAAAGTAATAAAAAAAAAAAAAAAAAAAACACGTCTTTCGAGGGTTTCTCTCAGACATTCAGGTGTCCCGCGATGTTTTCCTTCATCGCTTAATGAAATCATGGTTGCAACTGAGATTGAAGCACATGGAATTCAGAAATCCCAGATGACCTAGCTGGGGTTTGAACCTGCGCCACTCGTTAGCGAGGCAAGCGTTCTACCAACTTGGCTATCACTGCTTTTACGTACCTTATTATATTTATATATTTTGGTGTAGATTATACGTAAGAATTAACCGATATTTTCGATCTAGGGAACTCTACAGATAAGGTCAATGTCAACAATAAAAAAACCGGTTGAAATTAACGTTTTCGTCAAGGCCTTTATAAGATAACTAAAACACACATTATTATTACCCTTAAATTAATTTTTGTATTTTATTTATTAATGTTAATTACTCGACAACTAGCTCTTCAACAAAACAAGTTTAATTGAATCAAAACCGGTATTTCGTAATTCATAGCTTAACTACCTATTAACTGAATTTTTCGGCTGATAAATATCTAACTATATGCTATCAAATACTAAAAATCCCATTAAAATAGGATCAGTAGTTTTAGTGTGATGCTCGAATAGACGGAAATAACATTAACATAATAATTATACACACCTATGGTAGAGTCTAATAGATAATATAAAAAGATTTAGCATGGGCGGTGAGCGGAGAGCATGGATGATTTACTGTCTTTGAATCTCATGGTTATGTAAAATATATTCGACTCTATCTACATACACGTGTGAGTTCATAATTCGGCTCTACCGTTTAATTAATGTAAACACAGAATTCAAAAGATATACCAAAATCATTTGCAATTCAATGTTGAATCTTAATTAACTGATTCAATTGTTTCGTTGAGTATATTATCAAATCAATGGCTCGCTTCATTGATACTTTGAAATGTATTGTTAAACAATTCGCCATTACAACATGGTGCGACAATTTTAAATTGTAGCATTTTAGACCATCAACCTTATTTACCTAACCGGTAAATATCCGGTTAATATTCGTTAACGAATCTTCCATTGTATTTGTGGTAAATGTTGGAAAATAATACGAAAAATAAAGTTCAAAAGTTGCTTTATATAGGACCATGCTATATCTATGTTGATCATTTTTTATTCTGTGATCATGTAACGAGTTATTTTTGGTAAGCTTTTTTTAATACTAGGTCAATGCTATAATTTTTGAGAATTGGAATTGGAATTCAGTCATGTCGCCTTCATCTAGACAGTGGTACGGTTGTCAGAATAGTTTGCCCATTGCTGAACTGGCCACGGGCCCATCATAAATGAGTTTTGCTCTAGTTATAGAAACGTAAAAACTTGCCCATGCAATTAGTTTGTACGCATTTGTTATGGTTAATACAAATATGCCAAAACATTACATTTAGGTAATAGATTAGCTTATCATAATAATACTGTTCTTACAAAATGTAGGTATAAGGAAAGAATAGGATTAATATAGCCAAATACCGTCGTCTGTTTAAAATAAATATTGCTTAATACAGCTTGAAGAACAGCTACACATTTACCCCCAAATGTATAGACAGTTAAAATGGCATTATAACGAACTTTTCAAAGGAAAAAGTGCGTTATAACTTTCCATAAAATTAAGACTTAGAAGTTAGATCAAATATGAAACTATAAATCTATAGAGTCTGTTACCTTAGGTGGAGTAGGGTCAGGCACATCAGAATCCCATTCCGAACTAAGATCATCACTGGACGCTTCCGTATACTCCTCATTCCACGGCACTTCCAATAGGGATATTTTGAGCTGGTCGTAGCCAGGCGACATGGTCTGTGGCCCATATCCTGGAGGCAGGGGACTTGCTGCTCTACAGTCCCCGCAGTTACATGGCTTGGGGCCAAACTCTTTTGTTGGTGAACCCTCCTTCAGATCAGTTTTAGAATTCCTTCGTACGTCTCTCCTCCGAGCACTTCTCGGAGACAGTCTGTTATTGCACTGAGGTGGTATGTAGTACTTTGTAGGCTCTGAGGATCGCCTCCCACACCTACCGCCGTCAGGAATTTCTATCTTCACTGGGGTCAATAAAGACATCTTTTTTGTGCGAGCCTGTCTCTCCGCCTCGGAAGGTCGGTCATCGGAATCCATGGTGTATCGTATGACGGGTATTGTGAACGCAAACTGTTCCGTACACTCAGGCATCCTTAAACTTCGAAAACAAAGCGAGATAACGACATTTTCATGAATGGTAACACTGTGGGGCACTTCGCGGCGTTGGCGGGCGGCGTGCGCGAGAGTTGCGGTTATACTGACGGCGTGGACGCGAGGCACATCAAGCTGTGCGCGTGCGCAACTGAACTAACACCGAAAACTGTGTAGATGCCAGTAGATATGCGGGTGATAGCACTCTTCGTTTAGAAATCAGAACCACGATCGTGACTTACATATGAAATTACCGCTCGTATGTGTTGCAATGTACAAGAATGACGTCAGCAATATTGATAATTATATTATTAAAATCAGTTTCCCTTTAGTTGTTATAAAGGTATGCCCATATAGTTATTACATTTATTCCTTATTGACTTTATAGTTCAATAGTCAGGCAAAATGGAATGCTATGACGTAAATAATGTATTTGAATAGGTAGGTACATACTGATGTTAATACCTCAGTAAGTACATATACAAATTGTCTATACCTACCCATCAGTACATAATAATAATTACATATTTTTTATTACTCTACATGTTCAACTAGTTGATGTAAATTAGGATATATTTTATCAAGACACTGTAAAACATGCCCTTAATGTTATTGAGCAATCCATAAAAGGCACTACGACCCTAAATCAAAGACAATGGTTGATTTCGAAATAAATTAACTTTAAATCCCAATATGTCGATGGAAATGTTGCAAAAGCGAACGAAAATAAACGATTATCGACACCTACGCTTGTTTACTTCATAAATAACAATGAACTTTGTTTCACGTTTTACAAGTGCCAACAAACTTACCTACCGTTCTGACGTTAATTGTTATATATCAGTACGTCAAGTGCGAGCTAAGTGTATATTCTATAGTCTACCGTATTTAGACATTTTACATGGAGAATTGAATGTTTTAAACACCGTCCGCTAGATTCAATTCTCCATACAATCTATACATCTATACATATAAATAAAATTGGAGTGTCTGTTTGTAATATTAAAATAACCGCTTCTTACTAAGTGCATTTGGATGTATACACGTTACCTATACCGAAACAACATTTTTTACAATTTTTGTCTGTCTGTCTGTCTGTCCGTCTGTCTGTCTGTCTGTCTGTCTGTTTGTTCCGGCTAATCTCTGAAATGGCTGGACTGATTTTGACGGAACTTTCACTGGCAGATAGCTGATGTAACAAGGAGTAACTTAGGCTACTTTTATATTAGAAAAAAAAATTGGATCTCACGAAAAAAAATTAAAACCAATGTTGCAGCGCAGCGCCTGATTAATTTTGATAGCAACAACCTGCAATGCGTGCCGCGGGCTCAGAATGGGCGAGCAGGCTGTTGTCAACGGTTGTCTTTGTTAAATACCACGCGGACGAAGTCGCGGGCAACAGCTAGTAATATAATAATAGTCTAAATATTATACTTGACGTACAGTGCGTCAAGCACAATCCTTTTTACGTACCGTGTCGGTAACGTTACGTCTTCCATCTCTCTTACACCACAGATTTCGTAAATTATTTTGACAGTGACAGCATGTTTCTCGATGATGTTACTCATACTCTACTGTTTTCTGGCTTACTGGTCGTATAAGAGCGGACGGGAGTTCCTATGTTAGAATTCCGCGTCGGATTTGAATCTGGAAGTGAGCCCGATAAATGGCTTTTTATTGTTTTCTGTTATGGTTTTCTGATTGTGTTTTTTAGTTTAATGTATGTGCTGCCAATGTGGCTGTTGATACAATAAGCTATTCTTCCTTTTATTAGGGTCACCCCATTTACATTTGAACCTACTGCTCCTTTAAAGAATACAGGCGTGAATACCTTTACCGGTCGTAACCTTACCGGTGATAACTTTACAGGTCGTAACCTTACCGGTGAAAACTTTACCGATAGTAACTTTACCGGTTGTTACTTTACCGGTCATAACTTAACCGGTTTTAATCATTATAATTGGCATATAAACTTCATATAGAACTCTATAAGGCAGTCTGACGCGAACCAAGTCAGACTGGAACAACCCGGAATAAATTTTGGATATTTATATATAGTAGGTAAACAAGATACTGGCCCTATATTTTGCTAATGTACGGTATTAGCACTACAATGGTTATTTATAGTTAAAGTCAAATATATTTTTTTTTCCTTAACTCTACATCCGGATCAGAATATGTATTTAAGTACATGTTATATTAATAGGATATATCAATCACGATAGTGGCTGATACCAAATACCTGCGTTATTTCTTAAAGGTAATAATACAGATAATTATATTGCTTATTTATATAAAGGTACCGTAAAGTTGCATAAAACAAAATTAAATTACGCATGCCCATGCGTTTATTTAAATTGACGTCCAATTTATATCAAAGGGCAGTGGGCCACGTACTATGCATGTCATGAGATTGTCAATATTAATTAATTTAAATGTGGAGTATAATTTTTACTTTTATAGTTTCAATTTCACATGGAATTATATATATAATACCTGTGATTTTTATAGTTTTGTATCATTGTTACTTTGTTTCCCAGTTATCCCCAACACCCGTGTCGACATACCATTCATTCACGGAAGTACCTAAGTACTTACCATTTAAATTTACGACCCAAGAATTGAATCCGGACCCATGTCTTTATATTTTATTATTGCTCACGGCTCATATCAATTGGTTCTGGTATTACTCGGCCCTTGGGGCGGATTGTTTATCATCTCTCAACTTATAAATCAATACGTAAATCACTTTTAAAAATGTCTTCCTGACGTACCGTACATAAATATTCAGTGTGTATCAACACGTCAGTTAAGACTTAAGATATTAAAACATGTTTATTCGTAAGGGAATGGTATCTTTAAAACTAGTTTACGAGTCGACCAATTTGATTATATTGTCCTTGGGATAATAATTATTGGACCACATCAAATAACTCTATAAAATTGTAGCTTTCGCCCGCGATTCTACTTGCTTTGCTCATTTTGCTCTTCTATTATATGTAGTTGTTGCGGAGGTTCGATGCTCATCACCAACACTGGCTGGTGGTAGCGGCATATTGTTATAAACTGTCAAATAAAATATATGTCACTCACGTCGTCAACGTTGTGCATTTCGTAGCCGTTCCAATTAGCTTATTAAATAATATTCGCTATATTCGCCTTTTTATATTTACAGCAATAGTTATAGCGTTATCGCATGTACCATGTATGTACTACCTATAATTTGAGCCCAACCATGTAGGCTCTCTAGTACTGAAAACCTCATTGAAATTTATCCAGCAATTTTTCCTGGAAACACGAACAGACACGAATTCTAAAAACACTTATCTCGGATTGAGGAAAGTCCAAATAAACAATTGCACCACTTTATTACTCATCTTAAATTTACTATTGTACTCCTTCGCACGCTTACCACAGATGCGAGATATCATTGTAGCCACGCAATTATGTGATGAAAATTAAGCGCAACGCCATGTTATTTATGAAGCTAACAATAGCTACTTAGATTACTGTCTGTGGTTATTGTCGGATGGGAAATACGAGAACTAACGAACGCAAGTACTAAATAAATAACTCAAATATACTCGGGGATTTATGCAACTTCTGCGTAGTACCTCATGGTACTAATCTATTGATCACTGAACCGAACTGTACTCTATTGAACCGTACGATTTATGCGGGTACCGGTACCGGCGAGCAGGTAATATGACGCATGTGGGTAGCGTTCGGGGCCCTTATAAGTTTTAAATGTAATTATTCAAATACCAATCGAAAGCTTCCATAAATCCGGTAAACATGCACGGCTCATTATAGCGATTTTCGATTCTATCAATATTTCATGCTGACAATACTCGCGCATTAGTACCTAAAATCGTAGTTGAAATATTTTGAGCTGTAGCTAAACATGATACAGTCTAATTCGAAATAACCTGATTTGTGGGGTACTGGAAGGACGTGTGAAATTGCAGCACACTAGAGACATAAGAGAGCTTTCTTGAAAGAGGTATTATAGTGATATTTTATCAGGTTTTGTATAGTTGCAAAATCAATGCAAAACGATTATATCCGTATTGTATCCGTACATGTTATACAGCGTGATTCAGAAATGCTATACTAACCTACAAAGGTACAAATGCCCTAAAGAAGCGTAAGTACTGTTGATACTTGCGCATCTTTAGCGTAATCATTAAATGAAGTCAGATATACGGAAGGTATTATTAAAAAAATCTCCTAAATTATAAAAAATCTATATAAACACCAAAATGAAAGAGAGAAAATAAAAATTAACTTGTCAGCCCGCCATACCACGACTGGTGGGACTACCAGTGCATTAAAAGTAAGACCAGTCGAAAATTCATTTGTCTCATTTTTTATAGCTCCGTCTCTCTCTGTTGGCAGGATATTCAATTCAATCGCGTAGACACCCTTTTACGTGTAGTCAAAACATAGAGGCCTGTAGCGGCTTCCGAACCACAGAAAGGATTGAACTAGGCTACCTATGTGCCATATGACATAAATTGATATTCTCTATAGAATAAGACTCAAATTTCCTTGTTTTTAAACAGTACATTAGTCTGCGACATTCCCAAAAGGACACATCAGAATCATAAATATGTTTAAAAAACAAGATCAAATAACACGTACTATACATTAACATTCTGAAAAGGCGATGTTATGTAATAATGTAAATAGGCATTCTTACGTCAATTATTACAAGAGCATTATCGATTGTATCGTAATACTTTGCCATCTAATATACTTTTGAAATTCATAGTCCTTAATACATGATGCATGGTCGCAATGTTGTAGTGTTTGTGTAAATAGGATCAAGGGGATAGGATACTTTTCCTTAGATTATTTTAATTCAAATACTTTTTAAGAAATTAATTAAAATAATATTATAATTGATCGAACTAGGCGATACTTGGCGGAAATCCATTGTTAAACAAATGGGGGAAGAAGAATCCACCATTGACCCTCGGCTTGTCCACTTTTCCAATTATTAACCAAACAAGTTGATCGATAATTAAAGAAGCCTACAACACTGAGCTCCTTGAAGAATACGCGGAGAATTGTATATTAATTGGGGTTCCGACACTCGTGACAGACAGTTTCTCGACTAACATCTTAGAGGAGTTAGGTGTTTTCGGTCTTAAAGTATCGATGAACTTGTCTGGTTGATAATTGGAAAAGTTGACAAGCCGACGGTCAGTGGTGTGTTCCCTTTCCTCATTTGTTTAAAATAATATTGAAATTGAGACAAAAATAATAATTAAAAGAGTCTAAGGTTTGAATGAATTTTATTTTATATTCATTAGTAAGTAAAGTTAAAAACCTAACCCGATCTGACGAATTCGGGAAAATCTCAAACAGTATCTTAACAATTGATTTCGTATAATTACTACTTACATTTTAATTATAATTTGTAAAAACTAGGTATTTTTTACTGGTTTAGGCTTAAGACTATTCATTAGTTTAAAGTGAATGCCTAATTGTTTGTTTCGGGATTTAGATGGAAATTTAAAGTTTTTGCAACCGTCATTATCATGATTCATATTCTTCGAATTAAAGATGTAATTAATATTTTTTGCGAGCCACAGCATTAAGAACATAATGGCGTACAGAAAAAAATAATTTCGCAAATCCAGTACCTCAATCGCAATCCATTTTACGTACGTTTCGGTGACGTAGCGTCCTCCATCCCTCTCACACCATAGATCTCATAAATAAGTATGAGAGTGACAGCACGTTTTCTTCATTACATTACGATTGCCCTACCGGTAATTTTCTTTATAAAACAAATAAGAACTAGCAGCGGTTTGTAATTTGTTTTTTAAATTAGGACAGTAGTTTTAGGCACTGGCAAACACACACTTGCATGGATATTGTTACTACTTAACATGTATCTATGATCTTAGAAAGTGCGCTCACTCTTCGCAAAAATATTTTATGAGCTCTACTTACATAGAAAAGAAATCACGTTAGATTAGCATGCACTGAGTTATGCATGCATAAGTAGAAATGTTTAAATTAATTCAAAACTCAAACATCCAAATTACTGTATTACGTATTTATTTAACTGAAAACATGCACCGACAAAATTCATCTTAATAAGTAAGTAACGCACTAAAAAGTCACGTTATTATTACTATTTATTTTTCTGGTTCTTTTTTATGTTTATTTATTAAGGTGAGATCTTCCAGACGGGTGGTATGCCTGGCAGGGCCGCTATGCCCCGACGGTTATTGTCGGGGTCTTGTATAAACTCTTATAGCGCGTTTCGGGATTCAATAGAGAATCGTCATTTGTTCTGAATGTCTGATTGCAGCGCCATCTGTGTATCTTGTGGCGAGATTAAAGAGGTCGCAACATGTAAACCAAACTATGTGAAAATAAATTATATAAGTTTAAAATATATAAAATCTTATGGCATTCTATTAGGCAAAGATTTGTCCCAAGAAAGACTTTATGAAGAGTAGTAATTATAATTTCGAAAACGTAAAAAAAAGACAAGAACGTTGTTTCTGAGGGCCTAGTATCGCTACGGTCCGCCAGGGAACGGGGTCGCTGACCCGCTGGACGACCTCGGCGTCCTGTTTTGTAACCTTAATTCGTCCCATGTATCTGGTCCAGGTCATACATTCTAAGATTGAGACAAAACATTATATCTCTACAGGGTGCATCAGAAAGGGTATATGTATAAGGGTACAGTACACCTGCGGTTCTATAGCGCATTTGTAATAAGTCTGTGAAGTCAGAATATCGACTTGAAAATTTAAAAAAAAAATGCTCAAAATTATCATGATTGTAATTTATTGATTTCTTATATTTACGCGAATACTACACATTGAAATAAAACTATTGCACGGATTTTATCGCGTTCTTTATATTTTTACGTTCCCAACGTTTCGGCTGCTCTACAGCAACCATGGTCACGGGAGGACTGAGTCGTTTGACATCCTAGTTATATAATTATAATTTTAATTTTGTAGGGAACAACATTTATTTTTCAAATCGACATATCAATTCTGACTGCACACAATGACAATAAATACGCTTAAGAGGCCAGATTCAAGACTCAGTATAGGTACCCTTTCTGAATCACCTGTAAAAATTGGACGGATAATATAATTACAAATTGTCTACAAAAGCGCTAAATATAACATTTATATTCCAACATGAATACAAGCCAAACACCGCTGAGCAAACAAACATGCCACCGGCCAATTTTTGCACTTATATCTTCCTTAGCGTTTACTTACTAAGTAAATTACAGTGGCAAACCATTATAATGACGCACGTATATATAATATTTACGCAAAACGTGCTGGCAAAAGCCTTGAACAAAAAAATACACAGTCTGTAGGTGTATGTCAACAAAAAATACACAGTCTGTAGGTGTATGTCAACAAAAAATGATATTGTTTAGACGATGAATGACTTAGGAGTATGCGTGGTATGTATATCTAATTGTTTTCGTGTTGTTCACGTGAATATTACACATTACAATAAAATAACATGACTCGCATGAAATATATACTACCTATTGATTTCTTATATTTACGCGAATACTACACATTGAAATAAAACTACTCTTACGGATTTTATCGCGTTTATTCTGTCTGTCATCTGCGATCAAGTTTGCAATCTGTGAACATGTACTAGATCGCACCCGCCATTATATCAGATTTGATAAGCCACAGATCCTCGCAAAATAACACCGAATGCGATCAAGGATGATACGCTATGCCATTAAAAATCATCTTAATTTCAATAGGGAAGATGGCTGGCTGCTGCCACCAACTTAGGATCCAGTAATTAATATTATTAAATCCAAAACCAAGCGTACCGTTGCAAGACCTCAAGCAACAACTAAATATGAGGGTACCCCGTTTCAAACGATGACACTAGGTGACGGGAGGGCTGGCCCTTCTTCGCTAAAAAAAATGTTTGATTATAGTGCGAGGAGATGCCGCCAGCATTCTTGCCATAATTCCACGCGGACAAGGTCTTTTTGATACATAGTTGGTTATCATACTATTTTTAAGTTTTTTAATTTCCTGTTTTGTTTAACTGTAATTGTAAATTTTAATTCAATAAATCTTTGAACATTGAAAAAATAGTTCAAACTTCAATAGGCACGATATTTAGTAGACATATATTTTTGTTTCTACAATTTTCACGCCTAAATTGTTAAAAGAATGCTTGACGGCAATAATGTCAGTGACAGAAAAACAACTATTTTTTTCCAGCGTGACTACAACAGTATAAAATTTGGTAAGAACATCATCATCAATTTTATACAATGCGTTTTGTTGAATTAATTTAATTTGTTACTTTTAATAACTTTTGGGACATTGGCAGTATACCTATGTATGTATATGTTGAGTGGGTGAGGCCATTTAAAGGAAGACAGACGATGTTTATTAAAATCTTACTGCTTATAATATTCGCGTTAAAGTTAACGACGACTGCTGGTTTGTTTTTTCACACGCAATTATTAATAATTCTACCATTATCAACGATCTTCAAGTTAATAATCTACTAAATTATTCGTAAACGATGGCAAGCCTGTATTCTCGTTAAGGTTGCGTTAATAGGTACCTTTTCAATTTAATGACATCATTTTGCTCGTTTTAAAAATACGTGGGCATGAAAAGCTGCACGTAAAAAATAATTATCATATTTTGGCCTCATTATGTATTTGCACTTATTATGTCTGAAGCAATTATGACGCAATAATTACATGATGTGTGTCACTAAATTATCAAAACCTGACAATTACATACATAAAAGTATGTCTTTATATTTTTTTGGGTTGTGGAATCAATTTAAAATTGTTACTTAATTTAAGTAAGTATATAAATATCCATTAAGTTCAATGGTAAGCGCATAACTTGAGAACGGCTGGATCGATTTGGGATTATTTTTAAAGAATAGAGACAAGCTGTCTGTACAATTCGGGAAAAACTGAAAGTACTTTTAACTGGACTTACTATTTTGGTATGGAACCCTAGAAACATCATAAGACTCCTTGCGCAAGTTCAACTCACACTTTTTAATTTAACAAATTGTATTTCTTACGTTAACTGGTTTTTAAATGACCCCCCATACAAATAACGTAGAAGTTTCGTCTCACTATATATTTTTATAAGACTTTACTATCGTTCTTTTCAATTATAGTTAGCAAACATTCCCAAATTCCGTTCACCCTGACCTGAACTGACAAACTCTGAGAAAAAACAATCAAGAAACCCATTCTATAAAAATTCATATCTACTTGTAACACCACCACCGCAATTTGACCCTTAAAAGTATTAATCGGTTCATAGAATCAACAAACGCATGACAGAATTCCCACACCGTAGACCATAGCCTTCATATCCCCAATCATACATCCTTAACAACGAAGCCTGTCCTGCTTCCCATCACGTACTTCGCCTGTTCAATGCGAGACACCCCATAAGCGGGGCGAGAAAGCCTTAAAGAGAGAGCTATGACGTCACAATGACGCACGAGCGCGAGCGCAGCATTCGAAGCGTGTCCGATGACGTCACTAGGACAGGATTGCAGTTACGCATCTTGATGCGCCGGTGTGATGGTATCTGTATGAATGCACGACTGAGAGTACCTACGTGTGATATTTATTGGGCCTTGGTGATGTGATATGATGCTTTCCACACCTTGAGAGATGTCTTCCGACTGTGCGCGTACAAATGAATGGAACACGCTGCAGGCCGTCTTTGTTCCCCGTTGAATTCAATCTGGGTGTTTTCAAGTCGAGAGCGAACCTTCTAGCGGCGCATTAACAGCACACCTCGGTATTATGAGTGGATACAGAATTTTTTGTAGGGAGTCAAGTTGACATCGCCGACCTGTGGAGGCTTTAAACCCACTTGGCTATCAATGGTTACCAATTTCAATCGCAATAAAGTACTCCAGTCGTGAGTCAGGAGGAGGTATATACACGCCCCCCCCTCCTTATCCGCTCCTGATACAAACGCTGATGTCAGTTTGACAAATGACATACTGACGACAGACCTCGGTAGAGATTAAAACCAACGGGAACCAAGGTGCGCTTGGTAACTCCCACTCTATGCTAAAAAGATTACTCACTGGAACTCGTATAGGAAGTCCCAGACACAGTTTCTAACTTCCCACACGTGTTCGAGTTTATTTCCGAAAATTCTTCTTACACGTGTTTCCGTTTATTTCGGAAATAATAATAACAGTGTGCGTCAACACATCGCTTCATAATGAATCATGAATAATTAGAAGCCTCGTCCGTTGGCAGATGACAGGAAATATTTAGTTATTTCACATGGAATATTAACAATTGTTATTCACAACAATGTATAACAGTTCGTGTTTTTGTTTGGTTTATGAAAATATTTTTGTATTAAAATCACACACACGTTTATTTGGATTTATGAAACGTTGTACAGCGTGATTCAGAAAGAGTATACTAACCTTCAAACTTGCGCTTCTTTTGCGCTTTGCAATACTTATGGTAAGCCAGAATTTCGAAATTAAAAAAAAAACGAATTCATAGAAATGTCAAAAAATATTTTTTTTAATTGCAATATTTCAAAGGTAGTAAGTATACTCTTTCTGAATCATGCCATATAGGTAACTATATTTATTTGGGGGCTGAAACGGGCTGTTAGTAATTTATTTATTGTACCTACCGAGTGATGCAAATATGTTGATGCTACTATAGTAGGTATAATGTAAAAAAAAAACAGAGTATTTGACGATGATTGGTCCAGAAACTTTTGTCTTGGGACATATCTAATATATATTATAATATACCTATTATAATAAATCTATTATCAATATTTTTCTGTATAACGTGATAAAAATAAGGCAGTTATTTCAGTCACGATAAAGCCTGAGCGAGCGACCCAACTTGCGACTTAAACTGTAGAGCCGATTTGTAAAATATCCACTCTCTAGGTATCTCTCACGGTAATTTACTAATTAGCTTCTAGTATTTCGCTGTAAATGAAATACAAGCCAAATTCAACTGTGATGCGGTTATATTATGACGACTTTCAATATTACTATAATAAGTGTGACGTCATAATTGGGCCATAATTTAGCAAATCGATGCTAGGGTACGACGCAATTCTTTAAGGATACAATGGCTGTTTATAATGCCTTAAATTCGTCATTACATTGTCTGCTGAATCAAACGTGCAGGCTTTTTGCACAACAATCTAAGACCGGTATTAATAAATCGATCTCAGCTCTGAGGCCAGTTTAAGTCACGTGAACACACACACCACAGTTCGTACGTCTGATGCGATTAGGTATAAATCCGAGGTATTGTCACGTGGACAGACAACTAGTATAGACGTAGTATTTAGTTAACAAAAAAAGGGCAGAAATCTCGTTCTGTATGCATAGCTAAATAGTTCATTCTAATGAAGTGAATAAAGTTGTAATCGCGTTCGTGCGCTGATGTCCGAGATGAGGACACGCGGCGCTGATAGCCGTGGATCTCCCGACCCATGGCATTAAAATTGCTACGCCAAATATTCCCTCCCGTGACAGTTACGTCATGTGATGGCCCAAGACTATGTCATCGGTCATCGCCGGACAATGAGCGGTGTTAATTTTATTGAAGATGTCAATGAATGGCAACTCTGTGACGTATTCTTGGGACATTATCGGAAGAGTAGGAGCCTCCTGATCCTTTAAAAAGACATGCATGGCATGTTGAATTCGTGCCGCTTGATCGGTATGGAAAGTCGATTTTTTTTTGGTCGACCACAATACGACGTTAAACTAATACCTAGGTATGCACGAATTATTTGTGCTACAATCTTTACTCTACGAGGATTAATTTCAAGGTTAGAATATAATTTGGGATTTGACCTCGACGACTTTGGAAAAGGCTAATAATAATAATCGAAAATTATTACCTGCTACCGGAACCTAAAGGTACCTACACTGAACATACATAAATCTTCTTTTTGAGAAAACATTCTCGTAGTTAGGTACCTACAGTCGCAGAATGAAAAGTTTCATCACCTTAAAGGCGACTTTTGTTTGCATGAATTCAAGAACTGTAATGCCAACATTCCAGTGCAAGAAACAGTTCTGCCAATGTTTCAAAAAATTCAGTGCGTTTTGATGACATGATTTTATCGCGTTTACTATAGAATCTATGACTTAGAGATTTGGTTTCCACCATATAAAATATTGAAAAAATCCACACTGGCAAAACTGACTGTATTTGTAGCCAATGGCCAAACTAAAAAGTATGAAGAAGGCAAATGCAATGGCGACATTGCCAGACACTGGGACTGTAAGTTCTAATCATCAGAAACAATTACTAAAATATAAATGGGAGGTCTAACTATCACACCAGAAAAAAAAATACCAGAGTGACTTTGTTGACTTGAGTAAATTTGCATTTTGTTATCGAAAAGTTAAACAAAATTTTCAATGCAACAGTGAGTTCTGTGACATAGTTTGAAAATGTTAAATGTCCTCGCGATCGATAAATAAATCTGAATTTGAAAACTGGCGAACCTTTTCATTCCGCTACTGCACATTGAGATTGTCATATCTCAACATAAAGTGGATATATCCGATTTCTATTGGAAGGCTGACCTTCGGAATTGCCCAAAAAACCGCATAATACCTATTACCTCTCTGTTTTAATCCAATCTCAACTTTAAGAGCGAACGTAAGTCTTGGGATGTTGTTTTCCACAAGCTAAATGACTCAAGCGTGCTCTCAAAGTTGAGATCGACTTATTAACACCAGTCTTAAGTTTAAGCTCGTCAGGGTACAGAGCGGTTAAAGGAATCTCTCTGTAGGGTAAGCAGGAACTCCTAATGTTGGCCAACAAGAAATAAAAACTCCCAATGTCATCGTAACGTCATCGAGAAAGCAAGCTGTCACTGTCAAACTTTTTTTTTAAAACTGTGGTTTAAGGGTTGGATGACATTACGTTACCGAAATAGTACGTAAAAAAATAAAAACAAAAATACAATGGAATTGAGAACCTCCTCCGTATTTTGAAGTCGCTTAATAAGGATTGTACTTGAGGTACAGTTACCGTAGTACATTAATTCGTTATAAAATTAAAATATTTAACATGTGTAAATCCATGACTATGAATTCCAGATATGTTGTCTGACGTCCTAATATTGACGTTATTGCGCGTTATACGTGTCCTGAATCATTGCGATGTGTAATATAATTCATATAATAGGAATAGTCAGTATGTGTGTTGAATAATATTTTTTGTATGGAATATTTTCTGAGTGTAGAATTTCGCTGGCTTTGCGGCTATATATGTCATTTAATATATGGGATCACGCAATTATTATAAGTCCAATATAATCGACAACGAATTCACAATAGGAATTCGTGTGTTTATAGCACAGTCAAAGTGAGCGTATAAACCTTTATATTAATTGTTAGCTACAGCGCCATCTATATATCACAACACACAATACAGCCACGAGCTTGTTTGCTGCAACCACAATTTCCACTTAGTTGTTTGCTACAACCTAGATGGCGCTGTTCACCCTTAAAAATCTTTAATCCTCTTTGTGGGATTAATTTTAGCCTTTCAAAGAACACGGTAATGCTATCTATAGTTATTTGATGTTTATATATATGATGGATTTGGGTTTTTTTTTATTTTTAATACTCGTCCATCCAACTACGTACTCTGCCAAAGTTACTTTTATTGAGCCCTATCCAACGAGTCGAAACTCGGTGGGTCTAAATATAATACCTGTGGCCACCTTCCTGGTCACGTGATGTCTGAGCCTACTACTCTTTGAAACCAATTCAATAAGCCCAAACACTATGCATCTGCTGTAAGTTTTTGAGGAGTGGGGTAATCTGCAGACTGTTCTGGATGCAGCATCAAGTCGAAAATTTCATAGCATTATTAAAACCGGGGACGTAAAACATACAATAAACGTGATAAAATCCGTAAGATTCGTTTTTATTTCAATGTGCAGTATTCGCGTAAAAATAAGAAATCAATATTCATATTATTACTTAAACTTATATTTCAAGGCGATCGGACGAGTAAAATTAGAATAAATTAACCCATTTTATGAGAAATCCCTACACCGACTTGGAAAAGAGCTGTTTATCTTGAAACGGTCGAACCGATTTTCATCAAACAAACCTAAGAACCATCCCGATTAAACCGGCTTTTAAATAACAAAAAATGATTTGAAATCGGTCCACGCGTTTGGGTTTCTACGATGCCACGGAAAGATAGACAGACATAGGCCTCAAAGTTATAAAACCGCAAGGCGTGGGTTAATAAAAATGGTGACGATAATGGTGACAAAATAATTGTTATAGCCCTCTATGCTTCTCTACCATCGTTTGTCATGTCTATAATGTTATTAAAAATACAAATAAAACATACCTTTTTGAAAGCCTTCACCTCAGCAGGACTCGGCATATAGAAATCCACAATACCGAGCAAGCAGTCATCACACCGACACACGTCACTTGGCAACGACGACATCGAGCCGAAGCTGCTGCAGCTGTCCATGGAATCCGTCCTCACCAACTTCCCAGTGCTCAGAGCCTCCATCTTAGCCACCAGCAACGACTCCATGAGCGATCTAGGCCGAGCAGGAGATCTGGATCGACGAGCGAAATCAGGGGAAAGCGGCCGAAAATGATCCAATGATAGAGACACATCAGGTGACAGTGCCCGGTGTCGGGAGAAATTTAAAGACGACACATCTGGTGATAACGCTCGTCTCGACACGTCTGGAGACTGGGGGCATGCGGCCACTAAGTCG
Source organism: Pheosia gnoma (assembly GCA_905404115.1). Taxonomy (NCBI): domain Eukaryota; kingdom Metazoa; phylum Arthropoda; class Insecta; order Lepidoptera; family Notodontidae; genus Pheosia; species Pheosia gnoma. Next base: position 2,382,618 of record FR989909.1, on the reverse strand, counting down.
GTTGATGATGCCCTTGATAGCGGAGGTGTGGCGCTCCGGCAGTGAGACGAAGTCATTTTAGTGGCCCTCATGGCACTGGTTAACACATCACAGGTCTTCAAATATGTTTTAGTTCGTAATCAATCGTTTGTCAATAACTTGACTGAAATCAACGTAAATCAATGTTGTATAATTTTAATGACTTGTTTATGGTTTGTTTATTGACTAAACTGGTTATTAGCTGTGGTTATAAAATGTTTTGTGTTTACGTTGGATTTTATAGCTTTTATGCAAAAGGGTCGTCATTTTAAGTGGGTAGGAATTTGTTATTTTTGCATCCTTAACCTCATTTTTTTATAATAACGTGACTTCTTTTATGTTATTTTTATTGAAAAAAAAATTGCCATACCGTCTCTCATAGACTTAGCAACTACTTACATAATATATATTTATACATAACATCATCCATGTAGGGGACGACAGTTGCCGTTTGTTTGCTTACATCGTTAACATCTCACAGTTCAAAGCAGGAGGTTATTAATTTATTCTACACACAAATAAAATATAGCCTTCGGACGCCTTGTCGGGCCACACCTGCGCGTGAGTTTCTACAGTGATATTGTAGAACTAGAAGTGGGCTGATTTTGTGTTGCCTTTTTTTACTTATTTGTTAGTTGTAGTGTAATAATATTTGTTTATATTTATTTCACATCATACACACACATATAATTATGTCAACATTCTCTGGTTTTACTGCAGATGTCCTAAAAAAGGACCAAAACTCAAAATTACGATGGCATAGTGATTCTGTTGCGAGTCATCTGTGTTAACAGGCTTGGGTCACAATATTTGCAGTCGTCATGTGTGTATTAAAAAGAGTCAACTTATTAATATGCCAATTTTTTTGTCACCTTACTTCATGTGATCCAGACACTCGCACTCACGAGAGCACGTAATATATTATATATCCTTTCCTAATGCAACTGTCAGCCATATATTATACTCTGTTGACGTAGAGATGCATTATTAATAATTTACAATCGAATCGAGGACATATCGGATTAGCACACAAAGGCGCGGCAATTTCTTTGATCTGGGTAAAGAATTCCCTTTTCATGTCGGATAATTGTGGTGTCGAGATTTTTTTAAGGAACTTATCATTCGTATTGTATTCAGATTGATATTAACAAGACCAGACCACCTGATGGAGCGGCCCTTTCAGAGACAGGCGATATTTTTTTTAAATTTAATTCCGTATTAGGAAACATATGTTATTGTCCGGAGCTAGGTAATAAGTACACAGCTAGGTGGGACCACGTGGAGCCGGAAGACGTTGAATGAGACGCTCTGTGACACAGACTTGGATCTCAGGAAGCCGGAGGGTGAGGATGGTGGAGGAACATGTCATGTGATAGTCCTCCCCAAATGGGAGAACCCTAAAAAACCTCCCCAAATGAGATGTATATGTTCAGCGGTGGACGTCTTACAACTGATAGACTGATGGGCAACCGGTTTTAAAAATAAGTAATCATCAACGTAAAGAATATTGCAATTTGCCGTAAACATAAATTTAAGTGTCCTTAATAATAGGTATATGTGCCTTTTATCTAAATGCTTGATACATTGGAATGTATATCTCTCTGCAAAGTTCGAAAACAATTATGGCATGTGGCAAGTAACATATGGTTGTTACTGTCGTAAGTGAGACCAATACATTAGCTATCTGAGAGAATATAAAATTCCAAAGAGACTTTTAGCAAAGTTTTATTTGCTACTCTATTCGAAGTCTTTATTGAATCTGCTGGCTTAATAAATACGATGTAACAATTTTGGTGTAAAATATTTTAACTTAGGTAGGTACTTAGGTAGGTAACAACAGTAGGTTATAAATATAACATTCTCAAAGGAATAAAACAAATTATTAGACATTTAAAAAATGACACCATGTACTGAGCGCACGGCCACACGCTACTGGTTTCACTTGTTTAAAAAAAATCAAACATCACTTGACCCAATTATTATAAACTTTAACGTGATCCATATAACTTTGATTCATTTTTAAAAATTTTCAGACTATTTTTGCTACAATTTATATTCAATTAATTGATTACCCCAATATAGGCGTTCAAAGGTTTGATTATGTGAACGTAGGTACAGTACTATAAGTTTCGATCGTTTACGAAAACCAATATCAAAATAGCTGCAGCTGCAATCTCGTGTTGGAAACGTGCCGTGGTAATAGTGTAGCAAGACTTCGGATTCAATTACAATCTGGAGTTTTTAAGCTTTGTAAATTCACTTTAAAGTTACCGATATATTTCATCCATTTATATATTTAAAAATCAGGAAAATTATTTTTAAAATGGAGCCACTATCTTTAGATCTTAAAAATCTGTGAAGGCTAGGAGCTCATCGATTGTATTGAAGGATGCTTTTCATTTAGACGTTAGGCCGTAACTAATGCTGTAGTCCGATTGCATTGCGTTTTTTGGAATGTTGTCTGAAACATATCCCATTTCTTCTCCACGGTGTATCGCTATTTCCTATGGATCTAGTCGGTATATAAAAGCTATATCCATCAATCCCTTTTAAAATATATCTTACGTGTACGTGCCTATCTGTAATATTCAATGCAATCTACTACATCAATACACTTACAAAACGATTTGATTTATATCGTTAACCACATCTAAAATATCACCCTGTCATTCTTAGTTCGTTTACAAATCGCGTGCGCGTCTAACTCGACAATTTAACGCACAATTCCACTGACACGCTTTAGCCGCGCAATCGTAAATCCGCGGGGCGTGTTTCAGTGCGCACGCGCAGCGGGTGACCGCTGCACAGTCATGTCGCTTGTCTCGCTGTGATCTGTTTATCTATGTATCAGAATTATGACGCCTATTAGTATTTAGTATCTAACTAGTCGCAGTTAGCATGTCTTCGCTCGTATGTTGGGCAGTTAAAATAAAAATGAATGATAAATATTATTTGTCAATTTGATATGAATAGAATAATTGTGAAATATCCTAGAAAGATAGGAGAAGAGAGAGAACCGACAAAGATTAAAGGAAAGTAAAATAACATTTGGCGTTCCGCAGGGAGGCGTTTTGGGCCCTATGAGTTTTTAAATTAACAACAATATAAACACCATCACGTCTGTATCATCCGAAGGGGTACGGGTAGGGGTAGGGTGTACCTAAATTATTTTTTTCCAAATCCAATATAGAAATTGGTACAAGCCGAAATGGAAATCTTTGAATCATAATTTAAACACGTTGTGTTGGGCTACACATTTTTTAAACGGACATTGTAAATTTTCGTTCCACCGACACGATGACACCATAACATGGCTGTAGGCAACTCTAGTAGCCGGTGAGCTGAGTATCGGTATACGAAAATGAACCTAAACTGGGCTGGCATTAAAGAACCCGACAGTAGAAGTTGATTTAAGAAAGTAGTTCTAGCTAAAGGTTCTATTAAAGTTAACACATTACGATCCCGTGGTGAAATGGTTCAATAGCAATCATATAATATACACACATTATTGATTGGTTATATTTACGCAAATACTAAGACGTCTAACAACTCAGTACTACCGTGACCAAGGTTGATGTAAAACATCCGAAACGTCGGGAACGAAAAAATATACAATAAACGCGATAAAATCCGTAAAATTAGTTTTATTTCAATACTATACATACTATTTAAAAAATGATATTTGAAGGAAATAGTGCAATTGACTATTTGGACATATCTGAATCCAAAAGAAGATAATTATTATAATTCTTGGGTGTCCGTTTATTCGAGCATCATGGAAAAACTATTGAACCAATTTTACAAATATGTTCACGACTCTCGGAACGAGCTCGGAAAAAAAGGCTTTATATCATCGCGCTAATGGCATTGAGGGCTGAGCTAAATAACAAAGTCGATCAAGCGCATGCTATATACCAGACATTAAATAACGCATGCCACAAAACCATAATAATCTTGAACTTACCACTGTTTTTTATATCATCTTATGTAAACAAGAAACACATTAATCGATAATCGGTTGTCAATAATACACTCAACAACGTAGATTTCTTTTGACAAAGCTCCGGTTCAACATTCATTAACGATTCAGTGGTGTTGACAAAAACGAAAACATTTTGCCTCACGTCACGTGCTTGTAATGTCCATATCCGTCAGATCGATGCCCCGATCGATTAGCGATCGTACGTTCACACGATCGATCATGCTGACCACTTGAAATTCGTAAGGCGACCGATAAACGATGACGTACACTACGAACAACGAGTCGTGAACCCGCGGAACTTAGCGGCCAGTGGCATATAGCGCGTCGCAATAGATATTTTGTACTAAAAAAATCTATTGCGCAGCGTCTGGAACCAACTTCAGAGGGGCAAAGTTATTTTATTCGTACTGTAACTTGTGACGTAAACCCCAGGATGGGATACGTAACTCGTATCTGGCAGGACTTATGGATAAGGAAGCAAGTTTAGTGTGTGAAAGGAGGTACCTCTCCAAAAAAAACTTCACCTACTTATAAACTGATTCAGTATAAGTTGGGTACATACGTCTTAAAAAGAACTAGTCAAAATTAAACTGGTTCAGTATACCTATACTGAATCCGTTTAATAGTAGCTGACGTTTTTTTTTATATTTTCTTAAATTCTGTTAGATCATGCAGCGGCTGCTTTTGTCGTTTTACATAAAAAAAACATGTATTCTTAAAAATAATTTCGTTTTCAAAGCAAAATAAGAATCCAATTATGAGACGGAGCAGTGTAGTGCTTAATATGAAAATAATTTGCATTAATCATTTCTCACTCTGATTGAAGGGAAATTTGTAATAGGTACTTGCGTTTTAATTTAATTTTGAATTAATTAACCGTATAGCTCGATAAAAGCTGCTGCGATTTATTTATAAAAAAGATTTAATAATAAAAGGCTCAGTTCGACAACGATTATTTGAATTATTAATTTATTTGCGACATCATTCAATATGTTCTAAGTCCCAATGGTCACACAGATTATTATTTTTTTAGTCGAAAATGGCAAAAAAAGTACGTCATGGTGACAATGCGTTTATAGATGTTTTTATTCTATTACGCAGATAATTATCGTCTGCTTTAAACATAAGTGTCGACACGAAATGAGAGAATCGTTATCTAATTCACACGGCAAAACAACGTACATTTTTAGGAAGAAAATCCTACCAAATATTATCCCTTTAATATTATAAATGTGAAAGTTTGGATGGATGGATGTTTGTTACTCAATCACGCCAGAACGGCTGAACGGATCTGGATGAAATTTGGTACAGAGATAGATTATAATCTGAAATAGCACATAGGCTTTTTATCCCGGTAAAATGTATCGTTTCCGTGGGATAGATTTGTTTTAATTATTAACCGACTTCAAAAAAAAGGAGGAGGTTCTCAATTCGGTTGTATTTTTTTTTTATAGAGCAAAGGATCGAAATGATTAACTAACAGTATATACTTACTATACGAAGAACAAAAGTAGAGAATGTTGCGAACAACATATTTGAGCCCAAAAAAACCAAGCCGATTTGTCTAGTAAACGCTAATACACACGGTCTATATTATTTCGTTGTCTAAGAATAAATGATTAATTAAAAAATAAATGTCTTCAAGTATTTACGACTCGCATCTCATCCAGCGGCTTTTCTGAATTCCTGGAGGTCAACGAGCAAGCATACACGCAAACAAACAAGGTTTTGCGTCAACAAAAACCTAATTGCGGGAAAGGTTTCGCGCAGTCAGCATACTCGGGGCCACTTATTGCCTTACCGAGAAGCATTCACGTTGTTTCGCGCAGTCAGCATACTCGGGGCCACTTATTGCCTTACCGAGAAGCATTCACGTTGTTTCGCGCAGTCAGCATACTCGGGGCCACTTATTGCCTTACCGAGAAGCATTCACGTTGTTTCGCGCAGTCAGCATACTCGGGGCCACTTATTGCCTTACCGAGAAGCATTCACGTTGTTTCGCGCAGTCAGCATACTCGGGGCCACTTATTGCCTTACCGAGAAGCATTCACGTTGTTTCGCGCAGTCAGCATACTCGGGGCCACTTATTGCCTTACCGAGAAGCATTCACGTTGTTTCGCGCAGTCAGCATACTCGGGGCCACTTATTGCCTTACCGAGAAGCATTCACGTTGTTTCGCGCAGTCAGCATACTCGGGGCCACTTATTGCCTTACCGAGAAGCATTCACGTTGTTTCGCGCAGTCAGCATACTCGGGGGCACTTATTGCCTTACCGAGAAGCATTCACGTTGTTTCGCGCAGTCAGCATACTCGGGGCCACTTATTGCCTTACCGAGAAGCATTCACGTTGTTTCGCGCAGTCAGCATACTCGGGGCCACTTATTGCCTTACCGAGAAGCATTCACGTTGTTTCGTTAATCATTCAACTTTTAGGGAATTTATTAGCAATTCAAGTTATTTCATGGAAAAACTTGACCTCCTGTTGGAGTGACTACAATCAAGAATGCGTATCAAACTATTTTTTGTCTTGTTATACCGAGTATAATAGTCTTGTTTATACTATACTAGCCGGCCCGGCAAATTTTGCACCGCCTCAGGGCCCCAAGTTAGCAGTTGGGGCCCTGAGGCGGTGCAAAGTTTATTTCTTTCACAATAAGAACAAAAGCCGAGATAATAGAATTGTTATCACCCTATGGCACAAACCTATGTAAGTACGTACCGATAACATACATAAACACAAATTATATTTCTCAAACTATGTATAGCTTTCGCTGATGTAATGTTTGATACAATAAATAACGATTGAACAATAATATTCATTTATTCATCGGTTTGTTGCCAATTGCGTTATAACAGTTTATTGAGCGGTGGCCGCAATAAATTGCCAGTCATTCGAGTTAATGTTGCCAGTCGCAGGTAAATAAGCACCCACGAATGTTGAATGCACTACAAATGCATAGAATGTTGAATGCGCTTACGAATGCAGGAGCTTAGAGTAAATGTTTTTGCGAATCAGGGACTAATGGTGCACGCACACTGCAGACAATATACTGTGTACCATGTCGTCGATTTTGAAGATAAGATAAACTGCATTGATGTTTGGTAAAAAAAATCGCATACATGAATCGGGAATCGCAGCCGGTAATTAGAAAAAAAAAGTGTCGTTATTTTATTTCGATATTGATTGTGTAGATTGTAAGGAGTAAATATTGCTATGAAACCTTGTGTCCAAAATGAAATTAAAAACCATCGTTCGCCCCCAGTCCATTGCACGTACGGTACCTACGTACAATACAATCGTTGTTTAGTTTTGAACTGCAGTTGGTGTGTTCGTCTGGCGATATTAGTACTCGTACATTTTCTAAATTTTCCGCGCAATGTGTACATGAACAATGGAATCTATATAAATTGAATTAAATTGTAACTGCTCGCTGTCTGTACATGTGAGATATATGAGAAAAACTATTATTGGGGGCCTTTATCAACGCAATAAAACCCAAAACAATTATTATCAGAATTGTTATCTGTTTGTCAGTGCGTTTGTGCGCGCTAATCTCATACCGTACCGTAACCGATTTGGGTGCGGTTTTTACTAATGTACTGTAGCTATAAGCTTCACTTAAAATGTTTTATTTCGACTAGTTCATAAATAAAAAAAGGTTTTATCAATTTAAAGACGTGGATGGAGTCGCGGGCAACAGGTAGTCGTAAATGAAAACGTTTTCGCTAACTAATTCATGTCATGTCCAACATTACAATGCAGACGATCGTTTTAAACATGAGGTGCGAAGACCACCAAGGAAGATTTCTATATTATGGTTAGCTATTACCGATTCCCATTCAAGGTCACATTCATTTAATTTATACTCCAACTCAGTCAAAAATACAACATAACAAAAATAAAACATTAAAAGTACTGAAAAAATACTAATTTTACGGATTTTATTTTTATTTTTTTTATTATATTGGATTTTATAATGTTTTTACGTTCCCGCGTTTCGGCGGCCTCCTTCCGTGACCATGGTTGTAAAGCAGCCGAAACGTCGGCAACGTAAAAACATAAAATAAACGCTATAAAATTCATAATATTAGTTTTATTTCAATGTGTAGTATTCGCGTGAATATAACAAATCAATAATTAAAAGTACTTTCAATAAAATCGCATCATAATCGAATGCTAAAACACAGCCCTTCCTTTTGACTTAGCCGTGATCGGTTAAAAATTGTGACGTCACAAACACAAATGATAATGATGTACTTTAAATATTACGTAGGTATAACGTAAAAAAAGAGTTCAAAGCGGTTCATAGATATTAGTTATGTTTTTTTTTTAATTGAAACATTAAGTTACTTAGCTCCAAGAGTAGTCTTACAGCACGTCAAGTGCGAGCTAACTGTATACTTTATAGTCTGCCTGTCTATGGAGACTTGAAAAGCGCCTCTAGCGGACGTTATATAAAACTTTCAATTCTCTATACAAAATGTCTAAATACGGTAGACTATAAAGTAAACGGTTAGCTTACGAATAATCTCGCACTTGACGTACTGTTTATTTAAAAACCATTTCATAAACGGTATAAGAAATACTTGTGTTGTTGTCTATGTGTGTGTGTGTATGTAACGTTGTCCACACAGGTATGGCATGAAGGTGGAGAGCGAGGAGAGCGCTCTATAATTTAAATGTCATAAACAGTGGGTAGGTATAATGAACGGTGCCAAAATGATACCGCTAAGTATTCGCAGCTGTTTCATCTTATAACTTGTACGAACATTAATTATACGTTTTTGAAAGCTTTTTATGAACTAATTTAAATTGTGTAATGACAACATCATTTATTATGAGAGTCGGTGCTTAGTACTTGTTTTGATAGCATCGAATTCCCATCATGTAATCGAATCCTTTGCATACGTTTCACAGCGATGCTCCTAGCAGCCGTGCAGTCCCCCGATTACAACCTTACGACCGACGAATTATACGCATTTTTTTCAGTATTTTTAAATTTATTTTAACATGCAATCATAATGGACGTGATTTTTAATAATAAAAAACCTCTTTATGAATTTAGACCCAAAAACTGCAATGTAAATTTAAACTTGATACGCTCGAGTACACTCGTCATCAACACGAGCCTGGTATCGCACGATTTCTATAATTTTATTATAGACCTTAAGAGTAACCTTTATCCAAAGTCCTCGTTAACTTACACCCTGCAGAAACATTCGATCCCATGATAGGCATTTGATTTGATACACCATCACTCGTAATGAACGAAAGGGGTAGAGTGCATCGACGTTTCTTTAAGATCGGTGATGAAGGTATTCGTGTATAAATTACTGACCTCATGCCAGGTCACGTGGCCAGTTAAATAGTTATTTGAATTTAATGACTTAATGATTTTTCTCCGACCACAAACTATAATGTATATTGACGTAGGTTTATATAGCTCTATCGTGTTGCGTTCGTATCATTCACATTTCATATTTAATTACTGCAATTAAACACACATCATCATCATTAACTTAATCTGTCAATTGAATCGTATCTATCTACCCCCGTATTGATCGAAGTATACATTTGGTTAAGCATTTTTCCAAAGAATCATTTATTATGAACAAATTAATTCATATGGAATTTTAGGGTACCGCTATATTACTTTTCTTTAATTGTATATTAGCTGTCTCTAAACTTCAACGTAAGTTATTACTAGCTTTATCCCGCGCCCTCACCCGCGCAACCAATGTTTGTACTCTGCTGCACGAGTCCAATGGTCATAGCGTTATAACACAAGCCTAGTATAGCTAGCTATAAGCTACTTACACACAGACAAACATTCAAACTCAAATACGTCGAAATATTGAAATTACAATAGTTTTTTTTATATCCACAATTGACAGACAGGCCAGCTACACCGCAAGTGTTCCCTATAGGGCTTTAATAAAAAGCTCTTTGCCGCTCCATGAATTAAAGAAATTACCAATTGAGTCCACAACACCATATTGGGAAGACGTTCGGAAATTATACTTTACATTTTCGATTATAAACTTATGAGAGTTGTAAGCAAGATGATAGTTTTTGTGAAATAGTACGATCACTGGTATAAAGTATAGTATGATCATTTGCATATGTTTTATTTACTTAGTAATAACATGCTTAGTAACAATACCTAGGCGAGTTGCGTATATTCGCCCCGAGAGTTGGCTTGAAGATATATAAAGAGAATTAATATAGAAATCGGTCCCTCTGTTATGTAACTACAAGTTGCATAATTAATAACCAAACTACGGAACCATTCCTAAATACTAACGCTCCGGACTTTTCTTTTAATTGCTTACATTTAAAGAAGTTAAATTTGTAAATACCTAAACTATTATACTAAGTTTTTCTTACTAAACTGACATAAATTAAGCGTACGTACTTACAGTCTGATGCAGGTGCTGCCACTTTGATATATTATCAACAGTTATTTTTACACAATACAGCAAAAAATATTTGCAAAAGCAAACTACGGCGAGAATGCTTCATAATAAATCACTATTATTGTATCAAAGATATAGCTTAGTATGCAAGAAATAGTCTACCTCCATGTGCCCTTGCCTTTACAGATGCTTTTTTTTTTCAAAAGCTTTCGCAACCGTCGAGTTTTGCATAAGGACCGCCATTCACACCGACCGGGGACGTTTACTATCGTTAATCATTGCATCTAATTACACTAAAACGAGTTTTTGGCGGCGCGAAGAGCATGGTGTAATTGAGGTGACAACATAAAATTTTGTGATACCAGGAATCTTGAAGGCGAACATCTAAAATGACGTGATACCCTCGAAATTATGTGGTCTTTATAAAGCCAACTGTGTTTTTATTTATATTTCATTAATTAACTAATTACCCAATATCTTTAAATTCTATAAATAGTTTAAAAACTAATCGTTTATAATTGTTGCGTACGATCGACATTGTTAGATTCTTCTAGTTCATCTATGTGTATTAGGACCCTAAAATAAATGTATTGGATTTAGGTTGATTCCATAGCATATTGGTAATTCCCAATTCGGGGGCCGCTAAAATGTTATACAATAATTTTAAGATATAAGTTTACTTTGTATTAGAACTTTTGTTTTTTTTTTAAAGATATGACTGTTAGATATAAGTCCTTCAAAATATATTAAGATTTAAAAAAAAACTATATGTCTGCAATAAATACTTTCTAATTACTTCCATTTATTTTAAAATTTGAACATAGTTTGTTTTTTAAGTATTTGAAATTTGAAATACACAACAACATTTCAAAGGTATATTAAGGTATTTATGTTTAGTAAATGAAATTAGTGAGAAGAGAGTGCTCCCACATCCGCTGTCTCACAAACGCGACAGCCCTGTAAAATTTAAGTTTTTTGTTCCGATTGGATACTTTTAATGTCTGTATTTATGTCACTTTTAGACTTGAGTATATCGTTAATGATTTTCTCGTTATCATAGGTAACTAGCTATCCCGACGAACTTCGTACCGCTTCAGAATCAACTATATAAGAAATTATAATACCGAAATTTAATTTATTTTGGGACTTTTTTACCATGTTTTAATAGAGATTCTGCTATTCGGGGCGGAGACCAATTCAAAAAATCAAATATCATAAAAATCGCCCAATCAGTTCTCGAGCTATAAATGGTATAACTTACTCGACTTTGGTTTGTATGTATGGATTATGCAATATATAAAGAATTGTCAACATCTTAAATGTCATGCCTACCGAACCTTGATGACCGTGATCAATTTGTCAAGGAATTGACAATACAGAACATTTTTTTGGCTTATGCCTTGCTTGATTGATTAATTTATTGCGTGGACAACAAAACACCGTAATATGTCACGAAGTTACAATTTCTGTTATTTATTTATTAATCGAGCTGAAATATTAACAAACTAATATACATTAAAAAGAGTATAGAAAAGCTACAAAAAGTGTAAAAAATTTGGCCTATGCGGTAGCGTGCCCAAGATGCTGGCCGCATTTCCTCGCTGAATAGCCAAAGCGAAATACCCAGCCCTTGGGTCGCCGGTTGCGTCGACCAATCTTCCAAATTACTGTGCTTTTAATTTTATATCAATCGTAAATTAAATGAGCGCCGCTCCGACATTAAACAACTCATTTTAACTCGTTAATATTTTAAAACACCGGATTTATGACCGCTAATTATATTTTATAACACATTCGTTACTTTTAAGGCTTCATTGTGAACTTATTGCGTTATTATTACATAAATAAATTGCCTTGTTATTGAGACATTATAAACAAGATCACTTAAGTTTTCGTCAGTGTCACGTTCTGCTTAAAATTGAACATTTATGCAAGAAATACTACTTATATTAAGGACATTTTAGCGCTATTATATTTGTTGCGACTAGTTATTTAAAATATAAAAATCATTTTTTTTTTTTTCATAATCGGCCAGTAAAACATCTACACTATTGAAAGAGTCCACAAACACAAATAGCTCTTACAAATTTGTAGACGTACTGACAAGACCATTCTTCATTCATCCGCAAACAGAACACAATCTGGGTACAAGGAGGGGAGCGTTCAGGCGGCGAGATCACGACGGATGGGCGATTTACGGAAAATTGTGTATTTTATAATAGAGTCGCATTAATTGACAAAGGAACGACTATTAAGCATCTAGAGCTTTAATGATAATTGCGAAACTTACTTGACATAGAGACTATAGCTTCCGAATACTCAATGTCACTCAAATTTAAGTCCTACTTAACGGTGCGAATCTTGCATTTTTTTGTATGACACGTTTAAACTCGAATTTGATTTGCACCTAAATCTTCGGTGGTAGCTCAAAATAAAACGATAAGTAATACTCAATGAAATTGAAAGCTAGCTAAAATTAAAATACATATTTCACAAAAACATTTTGATCAAATTAATTGCCGAAAAAACTTGATATTAACCAAATATTTAAACCAATGTGTGTATAACCTTATCACGCTCAATCTCCTAACATTACTAGGTACGGTATATCAACTACCATACATTGGATATCCATCACACAATCAATTACATGCCATTACAAAATAATTGACTACCGGCTAAATGCTTCAGTTTTTGTCGAACCCACTTAACGGGGCACCCGCCGCGGGCGACTCGAGTCAGGAGTATACACTGATCTGTGGGAGTATACATTACCTTATCTCCAGTAAACATTGCCTCTTATTAATTTTGTTTTGGGGCCATTCATCTTTTAGAGAGGAATAGACGTCGAGTATATTAGACTAGTTCTGTACACAAGATTATTTAACGCTATGTCTATTTGTCGAGAGTGAACAGGTACCTTCTAGGTAAGTATACTCCATCGTAGATCTCATCGTCACTCACCATCAGGTGGGATCGACATCAAATACTTGCCTATAATGTAATAATAAAAAAAATAAAAAGAATAATTTATATAGCTCCCAAAGGGGTTCTTCTTCGTCGGAGGTTTCACAAATTTGAATCTTATGTAAGAGGTAATTAGGAACATTAATCGCGTCGTGTGTTTGGAACAAGGGCCACAGTAGCCAGTGATGCATTGACATATGATTATCGCTGTTGCAATGGTATGATCACATGTCAATAAAACACAATTTTCCAGGTGAAGTCTACAGCATATTATGCCCTGGTGAAAGATATAGATCCTTTAGACGAAGGTATTAGGTGCCAAATGCATTGGAAGCATGAATGGCATTTAGAGTGAGGTTATTGCGCTTTGCTGGACACATTGTCAGCCAATAAAATGTCCTAAAATATTTAAAGTTAAATAAATATAGTTCTATATAGTTTTAAAATATGGATGGGATTACATAAGATCATCAAAATTACACACTAACTGTAAGTTGACTCCTATTAATAGCGGAACGTATCATCAATGTTAAATTAAAAAAATATAAAGGTGCCCTAAATTGTCTCAGTACTTAAAAAATACATAATACATTGTTTATAAAAAAGTAACTTTTATTAAAAGAAAAATAGGTACATAAGATTTTGGCATATCGTATAATATATAAGGAACCCAGCAATCAATCTTATTTGCATGTGACGTGCACTTGTAAATTGACAGACGCATTAAATTTTCGCCTCCGTACCGAAAGCTCATTAATCTGATTGCTCACTGTTCTCTATAAGATGTCTGATAAGCTACCTGCCATTTGTCTCAATCTTGCCTGTGTTCGGTACGCCCTTTAGCTATTTATCGATCAATTGTATCGTTAGTCTTTATTATTTTGTCAATAATAAGTACTTAACCTATAAGAATACTATCATTAATTCAGATAGAGAGTTAAAACTTATTTTTGACCTGCTGCTTTTGTCTGCCTAGCCGTTCCTACATTGTTCTCACATACCTATAACAACGTACTGCTCAAAAATGTAAAATATATTTTTAAAAAGTGCAACCATGGAGTTTCTTGCCCATTCTTCTCCATAGGAACGGCATTCCGAACGAGTGGTATAGTTGTAGCTTAGCATTATGTAACTTTTTTGACGATTCATGAGTACTGTTAATGGTTTACATTAATAAAAATATGCTGATTCTGATTCTGTGATATTTAACACTACAATATAGAGATGTAACTAGTGAGGGTTTATAGATCATCGTTTACTCTAGTCGAACCCTTATTAGGGTGCCCAGATTTCATTAAAATATTAATAATACCCTTGTGCAATATTCTATGGTCACATCATTATGGATTTAGTTTTCAAGAAACAAAAAAATACAAATATTGGAACGCCCTAGAGACCCCTTAGGTACTTACTGAAGTAAAGTAGTAACTAGAAAAAGTAACCAAGCTATGCAACTATGCGGATACCATGGAAGAAGTCTTTAGTCCTCCCGTGACCATGGTTGCTGTAAAGCAGCCGAAACCTCAGGAACGTAAAAACATAAAATAAACGCGATAAAATAGTTTTATTTCAACCACAGAAGAATATTTTCCGTAACCATGGGAGATCCTTATGTATCATATTATGCCAACCATTGAAATCAATCGTCGATACAATTCAAATAAATAAATGTGTAAATTGCGGCGACAAAAACCCGAAGGGACATTTCACCACAACCGCAACTAACCAAAACAAGTGGCCATGTTGCCACTGCCGATGTAGGCAGGGTTGACACGACTCTGAATTAATAATCTCGAGAGTTAAAATTCACATCAGGGGGTCGATTCAGAACGTTTCAACAAGTATCCCAATCGTATCGATTAGAAATTTTCTAGTTTCGACAACGTTATTTCAGACCCATTATGACCGAATCAAAGATTCGATACGACTACGCAGCCAAATGGTTCAATTCGACGACTGAGTTTACATAGGACATTTCATGATGTAAGTTTCAATTAATAACCGAATCGGTCGATACAAGACTTGTCATAAGGTTGTGAATCGGGGGGCAGAGCAAAAATTTACATTGGATAATTCTCCCTGAAAAAAAAAATCTATATACAATAGCTTTATGCATGACCATGTACCTATCAGCTATGCATGAAAATTATTGTATGAACGTGGCAACAATTTTAGTAGGATCATTTATTGTGTAATGTTAGAGTTGTGAGGTATGGACCAATTGGATGAATGGACGGTTTTTGGTAAGTACGAAATGTAGAGATCACATCAACATGAATAAAAGTATATCTCAAGGGTACGAATATGAACTGCAACGACTGTGATTCCGTTATGCAGTATGCATAGCATATTACGTTTAAATATCCGAAAATTTGTTCAAATTGGTCCGATAAATTTCATTTCGAAAATAATAATACCACATAAAAAGTTGTTATTTCGATAAGATTTAAATACGAGGCAACCCTAAACCCTTAACACGATCACAAAGAGTGAACAGCGAGCGTAACAAATCACTCGCAAGTCGTATAACCATAAGTATAAAGGGAAAAAAACACCGTGCCGAGGCGAGACCACCGTCTGTATCGATACCATACATTCTTGACTAAAACCACTCACTGAATACGGTATGTGACCGAAGTGTAGCACAAAAACAACGTTACGTATTCCATTTTCAATATTTTGAATTTTATTCGACATTCAAAAAAAATGTTTTAAAGGCAACCCGAGCAGTGGCAAAGGCACCAACGAATAATGTAATGCCATAAGGATTCACTGAGCACAATCCACGAATCAAACGAGCTTCCATTTTGTCAATAATTGCAAACGGCTCGGGCCTTTCACGGTTAAAATTGTCCTGTATTTACCTGAGAATACAGTTTATTTTTAAATCGTATTATTACTTTAGTACAGTTCAATTTGGTAACCGGAGTGTAATTGGTATCCTATTAGCTTTTAAATCGATAACCAGTGCATCGACTTGCACCCCCTGCAGGGTCTCTGCAGGTGCTACAGCATCGCAGCATGTTTAAACCACTGATACTTGATGTTTTAGTTTTTTGTTTTGTGGGAAATATTCATTACATAAGATTATTGAACGTACGAAACGGTACGATCAATAATACTTTCATATTATATATGTAGTACTTTAAAATTAATTTTATTTCTTCTTGCTCACTTTGTCTCATTTAATATGAAGCAACCGTGGAAAAGATGTAGTTCCTGATAAAATACTAGCTGTCCCGGCGAACTTCGTTTCGCCTTAGAATCAAATGTATGAGAAAATTAATTATCTTTACAATTTATTAGTGATTTACCCCATGTTTGGCGGACAAAAAACCAAAGTCGTAAATATCGGCCCGACCGTTGTTGAGTTATAAATGGTGTAACTAACACGACTTCGTTTTATAGATATAAATGGACATTTTCCCTAGTTTTTTGTACAATTAGATTAGAACTAACAGAAGGCTATTGATTTCTTGTATTTACGCGAATACTACACATTGAAATAAAACTAATTTTACGGATTTTATCGCGTTTATATTTAGGCGCGTTAAAATTAGTTTTATTTCAATGTGTAGTATTCGCGTAAATATAAGAAATCAATATTATTTTACAGATTTTATCGCGTTTATTTTATGTTTTAGCATTCCCAACTTTAGGTTTGCTTTACAGCAACCATGGTCACGAGATGACTAAGGTTTGACGTCCTAGTATCATAGTTGGAGCTGGGGTACCCTCATATTTAGTTGTAAACATAACATTTAAAACGAATCATAAAATAAACGTGATAAGATCTGTAAAATAAGTTTAATTCAATGTGTAGTATTCGCGTAAATCTCACTGAACAATTGAAAAAGCAGCTACTGTATATGTACCTAAAGTATTATATCGTCTGGTATAACCTGTATTTTATAATGTCTATCTAAGTATGTCGCTACGGTTTAATTTAAATACAATCATGTGTGGACACCCATCTGTTATCGTTATTACTTGTTATTAATGGTTATTGAATAGGCAAGAGACGTGTGCTGATATGGAAGATTGATGCACCGCTAGTTGATAGAAGAATTTGAAATTGCAATTTGCATGTACAATAGTTTAATGTTGGAACTATTAATGTCGACTCTATTGCCTAGGATATAAATTTCAATGTGTCTAATAATGATACATTTGGCATTTGTTTCATTGATGGGTATAAACTCTCCCTACCCTGGCTAGCCTGCAAAGGGTTGCAATAACTCAAACACATTCGAAATCTGAATATATTCTGCTAGTCATGAAAGTTTTAAAATCTGAAACATGAATAAGAGCAACCGTTACATTAATAGAATGTAACAATACATTAACAATGTAATAACAAAAGAAAATCTTCTAAATAATAAAAACGAAAATTAAGAAGTAAGAAACGCATGCGTGTGTGTAACAATAATAAGGTAAAATATTTTAACAGGGCCAACAGTAGGTTATAAAGATAACATTCCCAACGAAATAAATATAATTATTAGACATTAAAAAAATACACCCTGTACTGAGCGCACGGCCAAACGGTACTGATTCGCCCGCCTAGTTTAAAAACAAAAAAACAAACATAATTTACAAAATTATTTTATACATCAACGTGATCCATATAACTAACTGATTCATCCTTTGAAGTATTTTACACTATTTTGGTTAAGCCTTAAGTCATCCTAATATTACATGACTCAATAGAGAAGAACCGATCTAATACATTATTTAATTAAAGAATAAAAATCTCCACGTTGTTATTGGAACAATCAATAATACGTTGAATGTCCGCAGATCCCATAACTTTCAAAGCGAGCGTGCTTCTCGACTAGGCTTTTCTCCGTCATAAAACAACAAATAAAACTCCGCCTTGATTGGTCGAAGCCGCCCGCGCAGGGCGCTGCGCCCGCGCGCCCCGCCCAAACGTATTAATATTCATTAAACAAGAGTTATTCTAACAATTTGTCGAGACCCTTATTAGAGGAATTTATTGCTGCACCTTATTTGGATAATTTTACCTCATATCAACGCCTTATCTGGGAACACTGATAGCTTTATTTAAAACTGGCTGCGCCCGCGATTTCTTACTAGTGGAATTTACTTTTTTGGCTATCCTTGCATTTTTGGGACATTTTCGGGAGATATTTTCATGGTATTTTCTGCCATGTGTGTTTTAAGTTACAGTTTTTGGTCTATCCCGCGTGCACCCATCCATTTTTCAGAATAAAAAGTATTCAGTATGTCAATCCCTATCACCGTGCCAAGTTTCATCAAGATCTGTGCAGAAGTTTTCCCGAGATACGCGAATAGTACGTAAGATACAATTACCAAGAATACACACACACATGATAATTTAAACATAAGGAGTGTTAGACATGACTGAGTTACAGTTCAGTAGTATATTTATAGACAGTAATGATATGAAACTAATATACTTTTTCTTCTAATCTGACACTCACACTTAGTCTAAAACAATTTGTTTTTCCGTATTCTTTGGTGTAAATATGTCATCTCCAAAACATTTCCGAAAGTCCAAAATATATTACGACGTGGAAAAACATCACTAATTGAACCTTGGGCGCCGTAAATTGTCCGAGATCATATAAAAACATTATCGACATTTTGCTAATTAAAGCGTTGGATACGGCATACAGTGTCATTACTTTCGTCGAGACATTTACTTTTATTCATAAGTTCCCAGTAACATGTAATGCCGCGTCGCAATTTAATTATTGGTTCGTCCACGTATTTTATTAGCAGTTCCATGTTTTTTTTTACCGACACCGTCGTGGGAGATCCGGGGATGGCATCTGTTGGTAATGCCTTGGAATCTCGAACGGCTAGCAGAAAATTTAATTAATTGTGAGCAATTTGTAGCCGTTCACTTCTTTGGTTACGGCAGCATAGGTAGCATAGCTCTTACGTATTTTTTTATCAAGTACGTTAGTAATAAATATTCGCCATTGATTTTATTTTGAAAACAATATTTTGTACGTTACGAGCGATGGTATCAGGCCTTCAATGTTCAATAAAATAAAAAACAAAAACTCACAGCGCACAAAATAAAAACATTGTCCGTTAAGAAAGATTTTGTTTTAGATATCTACTTAAATTTATCAAATCGTGGTACCGAACGCAAATAATGACATAACTATCAATTATATTTACCATAACCACATTCACCGTCTACCACACCGCTCGTTTAGACTCGTTAATAAATAATAACAAGTACTTAAGTGACCTTTTCGAAATGTCAGTTCGAACGCGAAGCCAGAAACGTGTATATCGCGAGGGGTACCAACACAATGCGAAGAATTTTAACGAAGACATTGCGCTAACAAGATAACATCAGTTTTTTGCGAAACTATTCAGATATACATACTTATTTATGGCCCGATCGTAGCTGCGCGTAAAAGCTAGGCAATCATAACTTTGTACATGGTAACTTTGTACATGGTAACTATACATGGTAACAAAAACATTGCGCAAATGTTACATTTATTTAATATCTATAATTCTGTTCTATTCTATTCCGTCAGCCGAAAAACGTCCACTGCTGGACATAGGCCTCCCCCAATGACGTCCACACATCACGGTCCTCCGCCACTCGCATCTATACTTATAATAAAATTATAGAAATCATTTATGTGGAAAATCATGAGTTACAAATATTGTAATTTGAGAGCGCAATATATCGTAAACCACGCGATCACAACACGACACTCCGCGTGATACCAGACTCGTGCGAGTGAGGAGCGCGCTCGAGCGTATTGAGTTTTAATTTACATTGCCGCTTTAGGTATTGATTAGTAAATATGGCTTATTCATTTAAAATCACGTTACGATTGGACTTATATTATGCTTTCGTGCTATGAACAATTTAAAAATACTGAAAAAAAAAATACGTATATTACAAGATCGTCGAAAAATTCCAGTTCTGGAGGATCCAGAATCATGAGCTAAATCCATAATATCAGTTTTTGTTACGAACTCGCTTACACTCTGTATACTTTGAAAGAGCACAAGCAACTAATTAATCATTTTCCTCTCGGCGTTCTCGGTATTAACCGATCAAAATATTAATAAAAGCGGTACAGTTGTTTGAATGCTTGTTTAATATGGGATTTAATGGAGCGCCCAAATGACATTATCAACATCATTTTGAAAGGAGAGATGTGATAATACACGCAAACATAATATTTTCCTTAACTATGAATACATAAATTATGTGATTTTGTACTTATTTGAATTCGTGATAGATAGTTCCAGAAAAATATATTGAAATTGATCATAATCAAGTACTTCAACCGTGAGACAGGGGGGCATTTGCACCCTTTGCGTGGGGGCAGATAGGTATATTACATTTAGGGGTGGATACAGGGGACTGTATCCGAACTCCGTATAACTTATATAGATATTAATCATCCATGTCTCAGGTACAAACTTGCATGCACAACGCACAAAGTGTGTCCCTACTAGGATTCGAATCCGGGACGCTCGGCACAGAAAGGCTATTTACTGCAAATTGCGTTAATCAGGTCGTCAATTAAAACGGGAATAGGTTTGGAAGAAAAAGCAAACAGCAGACATTATGTTCAAACGATTAATTCTTAAAAAAAAACAATTCGACTGTACAATTCCATCTTTGCTTTTTCACCTCGCAGATTGGACTCGGACAGACCTTACAGTAGATATTACAGTTGTAAAATGGAATATATAGGTACATAAAATAGATTTCCATTTTACCCCCAAAATAACGTCACTAGCCATTGAAATCGGCACTCTTATGTAAATTACGCCGCATAACCGGCGCGCACGCATGCTCGTAAAACGCAGGTCTATCGACGGCTACAACTAGTTTGTACTATTGCATGTCGTACGAGCCTGTCACGCGCACGCTTAAACGTACAGACATATTCTTATTATTTTTTTTCGAAATGAAATGCGATGAAATAACATGGATATACAAATGGCCTCACCCACAACTTAGCGGGTATTTTGCCGATGTCAAGTAATTAATAGCAATAAAAAAATACACATTATAAATAAAATAATGGATGTGACATGATGATATGAAAATGGTGTCTCCAGACAGACATATATTAGACAACCACCCACTGAACAAAGCCATGTCGCCAAGCGGCCTAGCCGTGTTCCGGCATGATGTTCGGTGCTGCCATTCATGGCGGGTCAGATCAGTTGCGCTGCATGTGCCTAGTGAATGTAGCGTCTCTATCTACTGCCGCCTTCCTACCTAGGCAAGTATGCTCCATCGTAGATCTCATCGACACTTACCATCAGGTGAGATCGAGATCAAATACTTGCCTATATAATGTAATAAAAAAAAAATATATAGATGAAAATATGTCTTCTGTCAAGAATGATAGACAAAGGTACCTCGTGGAAGTGTCGTTCCAAATGAAACCAGCTATCGAACTACCGTTTAATTGTCATCCACTTACTTTATAATCATTTTATTTTTATTTCTTTTCATTCATGAACTTGTCGTTGGCTAAATCATCATTTTCATTTCACTCACACGAACTGCATTAACAGTTTGCACACAAAGCTGATGAATATCTAGTAAATGAATAATATTTAAAAAACTTGAGCGTGACGGCAGTACTCAAAGTTCAATTGACTCTAGAATATACATTTGATTTTGTCTAAAGCCTATCTAAATCGGCTTTATCATTGAAGCTTCTTTGTCCATTCATCGGATCTCATAAAACAATAGCAGATATTATTTGACAGTGCAAAGCAAAAGAACCATATGCTATCGCGATGAGACCATAAGTTCGCATTATAAAAAATACATGATACAATGAAACAAAACAATGGAATAACTTAAGTTATTATAACATATTCCGCCCAGACATCACCACGGTATAAACATGTAGTCACGCTCATAAAAATAACAAGATTCATTCACTCATTAGGTCCTACGGTCAGCAACGAATGTGAAAGCTCTTAATTTTAATAATTGACAAAACTAAGTGACAATTGAAATCCATAGTTAAAGAACTAGGAAAAGGGCCTCTGACCCTCGGCTTGTCAATTTTCCCAATTATAAATCAGACAAGTGGATTGATAATCGAAGAAGGCAACGTAACCGAACTCCCTTAAATGTCAATGGTGTGTCGGGTAAATAAATATGCATATAACTTAGGTGAATGGAGAACCAGTGTTGCCAACACTCTTTTGATAAATTCTCACTGAGATGACGATAAAAAAATGCCAGACGTTGAACGAATTTTTTTTTTAGAATTATAGAAAAGAAGGTAAAAATACAAATATAAATAACATCATATTGTTCTGTTTCTGGCTCTCCTGCTGAGTTGAAGTGGAAAGTCCTACTCATAACACAAAACAGCTAATTAGGCGCTAGGCTCTAAAAAAACTTATTACGCACCAACATAGCTTAAAAAACATTATACCTATCGGCGAAAGCGCTATGTTGCGATCTCTGATAATAATTTCAGCTGTACATTCAATGTATTTCTGAATGTGTATACTATTTCTTATTGTAATAGCATATACTGACAATTGGCGGATCCGACGGCGATAAGGCATGTCGAGCCGTTGTACCGTGAAATATAATCCGACGGACGCATGGAAATACACGCTTCAGTTGCGAAAGTGCCTCGTGGCTTCACACTCCGCACCGACGCTGATAATCTTTAATGCGCTGATTCAAATCTCAATGGTCTCTGAAGAAGGAAACTTTATTCGTCAGATCGCCAGTACGATAACGACGAACGAAATCATTTGTAGAATTTGCGGTGAAAGGATTCTGTGAATTCTGGTACGATTTGTAAGTTTTATAAAGTTCATATAAGTAGCACATATACGTGGTAGCCGTTCTTTGGAAGGCACGTTATTTGGAGGGCTGGCGGTCCTGATAATCCTAATATGGGCTTGTCTGATTGTAATTCCAATCATTGGCAATAACTGCGGACAATGCTTTTTCAGTTTGAGCGTAGCAAACATATAAAAAAACAAAAAGCTAGAGTCAGAAGAAGATAAAATAATAAATAATCTTAACCCTTTTAATATCCCACTATAAGCACGGTCCTCTCAATTAGAGTGGGATTAAGCATTAGTCCACCACGCTGGCCCAGTGTGGGTTGGCGGACTTCACACGTCTGTCGACATGCACGTTTCCTCACATATTACAATTAAAGTTGTTTATTTTGCTAACCGTGCCGAGTTTACCATACGAGGTAAACGAGAAAATTTAAAATGTAATGAGTTGCATGAAGACAAAGTAATAATAATAAAATTAGCCTTTTTTTAATTTTCCACTACCTGACATGGGCCTCCCCTCAAAGCAGAGGAATATGAGGACAAAATTAGGGGGCAGTGTAGTGCCCTATGGACTAATCTTGAGGAGAAGTCCGTGCCGGAAAGGACTCTTTACAATATGTTGGGGAACATAAAGAGTTAATTGCCTTTTGAAAAATGTCTACTTATTGTCACACAAATCAACTTCAGTTTACAGTACCTAAACCGGGATTAAATAGAAGCATAGATCGTGCAGCCGTCCAGGTCAACGGTTAAGCCATTAATCCTGCATTATGATTTATGCGCACGCGCACACTTATTGCTAGATATTAATTGTATGCCTACCACGTGATAATGCAGTTATATGTTATTGGGTCAAGATATATTATTACAATTATGAATATGTATACTGTTAATTGCAGTCGGTGGGCCATTCGTGTACCGTGGTAAAGGGCAAATAATTAAGTAATATGTACGTAATAAGTAAGTAGGAACAGAAGTAATGGAGTCGATTCTATGCAACATTCTCCAAATCTAAATTGCACCAATTTTAACATAAATGTATAACCGACTTGGGATCCATTCATCTATACATCTATACATATAAATAAAATTGGAGCGTCTGTTTGTAATATTAAAATAACCGCTTTTTACTAAGTGCATTTAGATGTATACACGTTACCTATACCGAAACAAAATTTTTTACATTTTTGTCTGTCTGTCTGTCTGTCCGTCTGTCTGTCTGTCTGTCTGTCTGTCTATCTGTTTGTTCCGGCTAATCTCTGAAATGGCTGAACCGATTTTGACGGGACTTTCACTGGCAGATAGCTGATGTAACAAGGAGTAACTTAGGCTACATTTATTTTAGAAAAAAAATAGGATCTCACGAAATAAAATTAAAACCAATGTTGCAGCGCAGCGCCTGATTAATTTTGATAGCAACAACCTGCAATGCGTCCCGCGGGCTCAGAATGGGCGAGCAGGCTGTTGTCAACGGTTGTCTTTGTTAAATACCACGCGGACGAAATCGCGGGCAACAACTAGTTCATTAATATAATTAAATCCAAAACCAAGCGCATCATTGCGAGACCTCGAGATACTGTGATCACTTTCTGCGTAGATCAGACCGCGAACGACAACTAAATATGAGGGTACTCCAGTTCTAACTATAACATTAGGACGTCAAACACCGCAGTCCTCCCGTGACCATGGTTGCTGTAAAGCAGCCGAAGCGTCGGGAACGTAAAAAACATTAAAATAATCGCCATAAAATTGGTAAATGTAAATGTGTAGTATTCGCGTAAATATAAGAAATCAATATAAATGCGTAAAAAATATTTTCGTATTCCCACATGCAACATATCTCTAAATTTCACTAATATGAGTGAATACTATTTATAATAATTTAATAATTTACTGAAATTAGCAACATTTAGTTGTGCGTCGGTTGTTCGAAAATTAATTTGTACAATTTTCTTTAATTTAGTTGCATTTTAGATTTAGAGAATGCTGCATAGAATCAACAGTAATAATTAACTAGTAATACAATATAAGTAAGTACTCAACAGTGATCATAATGATATCAAGCCCGGATTTGGAAATATGTTTTGGTTGGATATTTGCTTTTTTTTTAACCTTTTTTAACAGTTTAGTAACTGTAACAGTACTCGTAACAGTATAGTAACAGTTAGTCGAACGCTCGCGTACACTACATTTTATTCCAAATATGAATCAAGTAACAAGCACTACTAAGTTGAAGTCTTATTATCATAGATAGGATCATTTGTCTTAACTAAGGACGTCCTAGCAGCCTGGCTTAACAGATATCACAATAATCGAGAAACGCACCAAATTATGTGGGCCCAAACTGAACGCTTGTATGATGGGTTAAAATATAATATATCAAAACCAATACTCTTGTCTGTGTGTTACTGGGACAATCCCAATAACACCCAGGCAAGGGTAAATTCCAAAAAGGTCAATTTTCAATTCGTTCTGCAACAGAATAAAACCATTCATCCGGAACATGCTATTCTCTTTATATGTAGGTGTTATTTAAGACATCGGATATAACCTATCTAAAGAATTTCCTTTCAATACCCATTCCTTATAAAACCTATTCCTTTCAATACATATTCCGTCTATAAGTTTATCTCATTTTTTTCTTCACATAGTGTGGACGCAGAATATTAAGCAGCCACTTATGGAGTTAGCTAATCTGTAAACGTCCGTGTTACATCTAATCCCATTAGTACATCGACACCTCCGCACATCTGTTAAGCAGTTGGCAGTATTATGCCGTTCACAACATCAACAAATCCACGGTATTCCCTACATAATTTACTTATGTATATTTATATTTGTGACGTAAATCGAAACGCGCGTGTAAAAAGCAAACTTATTTATTTTATCAATGAATAAAAATGCTATTCGTCTAATTCACACCGTCTCGAGTTCCAATGTCTCGAGTGCATCGATAAGAATCAAGATCCTGTATCGATAAGTCATGGTGGCAATTAGCGTCACGGGCTGCGTGAAGATCGATTCGAAGATTACATCAATCAATACGAATCACAGATGAAATGGAACACGCAACACAATTATCGGTCCTATTGACAAAACGGTTATGTTTGTTTTTACTATCGAATTCTGTAGATTTTTATTCCTTATTGGATTTTGATTGGAGGATGAACATTGAGAATACTGACGAGGCACATTAATTAATTAGTGTAAAGTTAAAATTCAGTTTAAAAAGGGGATTTAAATAATCTATCGGTGTAGGATTTATATTTATCTGATAAGAGATTAGAGACAGTTTACAATTTATGTTGGAAATTGTATATTTTTTTAAGTCATAGTTTTTACCAAAATTTCAAACGATTAAATTTATTCGTGGGAAAAAACTTGTAACAAGAGTTACATCAATATAGATCTATCAAGATAGAGATAACGTTCATATAAAAAAAAATGATTTTACGCTTGATTTCAGTCATAACAAATATCTATTAAAATAACATTCACCATAGAACAAAATATACCCGAACTTTTCCCACCGCGTCAAACAGACCACATGTCACTAACTTGCATTGGCTACGTCAAAAAATAGTTACACATAATACCGTCACTTATCCGCACTGACGATCCGATTAATTAATAATCACTATCACCAATCGAATCACTACACTTTCGAGTGCTGACGTACATTTATCGGACATCACTGTGAGTTTTGAAAATCGAATATCTATTCGATTATCGAGTGTAATCGAATGCGTGTATGCGGAACACGGGTTGATCGACTACTGGCTTAATAGTATCGCATGGCCGACGGGTCAGCCAGCACAGTCTGCGGGCTCAGTGCTGTGAGTCTGTGATCGACGTATACATGATTTAAGATAACTGAACAACGGCTGTTTTGGCGGGAAGTTGAATAATATAATTTTTTTCCAAAAGAATTGAAATATTTTTCTTTGATAAACAATGTGCGATATTGGTGGGATATTTAAATGAAATAGCATAGCTTGACTTTTAAGTGCACCCAAGGTGTCCGATAAATGCTCATGAAGCATCCACAGTTTTACTGATGGGGGTAGGGGAATCATTTCATCATCATTATCATCAAGGGTACTGAACATTTTAAAACAAGTATTAAGAAATATTCGACACTGGCTTACTTATATGCCTGTATTTTGTAGGCGATTGCCAACCTAAAAAAAAGAAAAAGAAGAATGAACCCCGCAAGACAGAGCCGTCACTTTTTTAGTGAATAGGGCGTGAGAGAACGTGTTACGTGAATTCAATGTCGTTTTTAAATTAACGGTCGGTAAAAGGTTCATTAGTCTTGAAGTATGATGGATGGCCGTAATTAGTGTATTGACAATGTGAGTAGTTAATGATAATTAGTTTCCTTACATTCATATTATACTGATTAAACGTGTCTCGTGGTGAAGGAGAACAGGTAGAGTTGGGTGGAGTGTTGAGTGTAGTGCTAGGCCGAAGATTGTGACTAGTAATCCAAGAGGTCAATCACTAAAACTAATTAATGATTATGTGGCGACAGCTTGGTTGTCCGGCAGTTGCTGGTTCGCTCGGCGTGCTTGCAAATATTATTCATTTAAATTTCGACTTTAATTTAAATTAGTTTTACGGTCAAATTTAAATAAATATTAATAATAAAAATTTAATATTTATAATTATTTTATTTTTCATTATGCCAAAAAACTTGCTTAGTTTGGGACCATACAATTGTTTTGTTCGTCGTGCAAATTTTTTTTCATGTTTTATTTACTTACTTAAAATGTATATACTATTTACTTTGGCTACTACAAAACTAAACAGTATAAATAATTATATTGATAATTGACGACCTTGTTAGCTTAGTTTGTAGTGATGCTCCCTTCTGCGCTGTGGGTCCCGGGTTCGAATTCTGGTAGGGACAAACCTTTGCGTGATGAGCATAAATGTTTATACCCGAGTCATGTATGTTTATTATCTAAATATGTCTTATATACTGAGTTCGCCCCCAGTCCATTGTACGGTACCCATAATACAAGCTATGCTTGGCGTAGGACCGTATATAGCTGGTATATTCGTCTGGCGATATTATTTAATAAAGCATACCATATTTTCTTGTCATATATTTCTTTTTAATTCTGCGTTAAAATAATCGCTACATAAATCCATAAATAAATAAGGTTGCTCTTTAACGTACACAAGATCAAATCTGGTTGTAAGAAGTGTTATACCATCCTCTCCAGTCTATAACCTGTTATCGGATTAGCAGCCATTCTAGTCATAGCAACGCCGCAAAAGCATATCTAGTACTTGCAAGTATGTGACGTCACGAGTAGAGCGCACACATCTTGCATTAATTGAGACAAACTATACTAAGTAGGCGCTTAAACTTAAGAAGTTATAAAACAAGCATTATGAATCGGTAGATCATGTTGTAGTATAACTATATAGTTACATGTAAGCGGTAGCAAGTAAGAAAGTATTATAAGACGGACAGTTAATCAATAAATGTTGTACGGCAAACACGGTGTTTACTGAGATTATGCCTGAAGCGTTAAAATGTCGTCTCCAGGGTTGTTAGATAGGTTTATAATTCCCACTAGCAAAACCTTTCCGAAATAAGGGTGCAAAAAAATATATAATACCACACATTGAGATAAAACTAATTTTACAGATTTTATCGCGTTTATATTATGTTTTTACGTTCGCAACGTTTCGGCTGCTTTACACCAACCATGGTCACGGGAGAACTGAGGTGTTTGACGTCCTAGTAACATAGTTAGCACTGGGGTACCCTCATATTTAGTTATTGTTTGCGGTCCGATCTACACTAAACGTGCTCACAGCGTCTTGAGGTCTCGCAGTGGTGCGTAAAAACATAATATACACGCGATAAAATCTGTAAAATTAGTTTTATTTCAAGAAAACTATAACGATAAATTAAATGATATTGCGTATTTATTAAAACACCTACGGGTTATTTAGAGATATCTATCTATTCTGTTTTCATTAATAAGCGTGGCGACACTAGTGTTGAGTCAACTCAATGAGCTTATCGGCAAAGCTTGAAAAGTATGATAAGACATGTTATTGTGTTGTACGACATGTCAGGATGTTGATACGAAACAGTTGAGCGATTGAAACTTCTACACGTATCGCGTTGTTAAAACTTTTCAACGGCTTAGTGTAAAAGCAGAGCACTTTCACTTCATATGATTGTGTTAAATATTTCAAAAAGTCCGTAGGTCGTTAAGGATCACGTCCTCAAAAAATGTAAACAAATTATTGTAATCTATACATATAAATAAAATTGGAGTGTCTGTTTGTAATATTAAAATAACCGCTTTTTACTAAGTGCATTTGGATGTATACACGTTACCTATACCGAAACAACATTTTTTTAAATTTTTGTCTGTCTGTCTGTCTGTCCGTCTGTCTGTCTGTCTGTCTGTCTGTCTG
Source organism: Pheosia gnoma (assembly GCA_905404115.1). NCBI lineage: Eukaryota > Metazoa > Arthropoda > Insecta > Lepidoptera > Notodontidae > Pheosia > Pheosia gnoma. The sequence continues at coordinate 2,352,974 of FR989909.1, read as the reverse complement.
TCTGTCTGTCTGTCTGTCTGTCTGTTTGTTCCGGCTAATCTCTGAAATGGCTGGACCGATTTTGACGGGACTTTCACTGGCAGATAGCTGATGTAACAAGGAGTAACTTAGGCTACTTTTATTTTAGAAAAAAAAATAGGATCTCACGAAAAAATATTAAAACCAATGTTGCAGCGCAGCGCCTGAATTAATTTTGATAGCAACAACCTGCAATGCGTGCCGCGGGCTCAGAATGGGCGAGCAGGCTGTTGTCAACGGTTGTCTTTGTTAAATACCACGCGGACGAAGTCGCGGGCAACAGCTAGTCAATTAATAAATTTAACAGCACGCAATAAGAGCTCCATAATCCCTTACCAGTATACTGTTTGATTCAGAAAGGGTATAGGTACTAATTTAGTACCGAACATAATAACATTTTTTTTTTTAAATCGACATTTATTTTTATATGCTGAAGAAGCACAGGTTCAAAGCTTAGTATATCCATTCCAAATAACGCTCTATAAAAAAATACAATATATACACATTTGTTTTCTATTTACACATTAACCCGTCAAAACATTTTACACTATTTTTGTTATACATTTATTCTCTCACGCTTGCATATGATGGGGTATCTAGAGACTGATATCTGTCATATGCTACAAACCTGACATACAACTTCTGCATCTTCCAAATTCATACATCTTTCCATGCACTTAGGTACATCAATTAAGGATGCGATCTTGAACTGTCCGATAAAACCATTAATCTTGCAGTTAAAGGTTCTCCTTGAGTGGCCTCTTCTGACAATTCCAATCAGGTATTTCTTTTTGTCCACTTTGACTCATACTACTCATCAACCATCTCATCATATTTTTCTCAATCAAATGCGGGTAATAAATCGACGTCAACTCTGAAGAGTGAACTTATAAGAGTGGAAATGACATCTGAAGACTGCAATCAAGTTCGCTCTCATAAAATAAAAACAACTTAAAAATGCCCTTATAATAAATACTATTTACGTGTGCGACAGAGAAACCACGATCCTACTCTCTCCCCATTACTTGCTTCGCTTTTATCAAACTCAATAAAATTCGAATATGTTTGAAATTATGTTACATATTTTGAAAATACTTTCATACCTACCTACTTACATACAATCTATATAAATAAAAAATAATTAATGTTCGTTGGTAAACGCAACACTTGAGAACGGCTAGACCGATTGTGTTATTTTTTTAAATGCTCGTAATAGACCGTATAGAACAATAAGATATTTAAGGAAAGAAAAAAATACAAAGATTTCCGGAAAATTAGAACAGTACAACGGCTGTCGGGTCAAAATAAAATTTGCATTTAGCGACCTCTTCAACCTCGCCACAAGATACACAGATGGCACTGCACACAACATTCAGAATAAATGACGATTCTCCATACAATCCTGAAACGCGATATAAGAGTTTTCGGAGAGCGTAATATATATACGAGACCCCGACAATAATTGTTAAGGCATAGCGGCCACCCAGCCACCACCAGTCTGGCTGGAAGATCCTCCCTTTTCCGCTAAAGGCATATTACCAAATTATTCAGCCAATCACACAGCATCCATTGCATGCAAATATAAACGAATAACATATGCATACAACCTCGATGGTAAGGATGGTTCTCAGAGCGTGATAAGTATTTAAGAAAATTTAAACACTTAAATTAATAGTATCATTATGATTTGATCAACACGTTAGCAGCTAGAGCATTATATCAATCAACCTTCAAATTATAGGCGGTAGCTGTATATCATTAATGCTGTATATCATTAATTATCAGAACATGTTGACCGTACAAACTTGCTCTGATTATTCGCGAACAAATTTACCAAAAAACTAATCTTTCAATAATATTCTCATTCCATACTTTGATACTTCGACTCGTACGCAACACCAGCATCTACAGTGTCGGTGGCACGTAAATAAATCACGCGTTGACACCTCATATATCTCCCGCCACTAATATTGTTTTATATCGATCTGCTTCAATCGATACCTGGATTGAAATCGATCATTGATATTCTCTAGCGCGCGTTGATGTCATTTCTTGATATTTTCTAACTCGATTTTATATTGAAAAAGTAAATATATAGGCAATGATAGCCGAGTTAGTAGAATGCTTGCCTCGGTAACGAAGCTCGCAGGTTCAAGCCCCGTCTCGCACCTCTGATATTTCAGGATTTCATGAGCGAATCTCATTTTCAACCATGATTAGCACTTGCTAAACGGTGAATTTAAACATCGTGAGGCAACCTGCATATCTGAGAGAGCTCCTCAAAAGACATGTGAAGTCCACCAACCCGCACTGAAGGGAGGCTCGTGTCCAACGGAGGAACATTAAAAAAGGTGTCGTATTATTAAGTATTTTTTTTAATGTTGCGTACTGCACGTAGAGTTACTTGCATTCAAAACTTATCTTAATCCTGATACTCAATCAAAAGGATATTTATAATATTTACGGTACAGTCAATGTTACACAAATGGGGGAAGAGGAACCCACCACTGGCCCTCGGCTTGTCAACTTTTCCAATTATAAACCAAACAAGTTGATCGATAATTAAAGAAGCCAGCAACACCGAACTCCTCTAAGATGTTAGTCGAGAAACTATCTATCACGAGTGTCGGGACCGCAAACCATATTGTTTATGGGGTCCCAATTCTCCGCGAAACGAAGTGAATCTAAAAAAGTATTCGACACATGTTTCACGTCTAAACAAGGCATCCTCAGGACGGCTGGGCAACGAATGAGTTAAATGTATGCAGAAATGTTAAGTTAGTGTAAAAAGCTTGTGCTAGCTAACTCGTGGTTCATGTTAACGTTGTAAAATCCGATAAAAACCTGACAAGTATTCATGTTATACTGCATTGAATAAACAGTTTGTAAATTCTAACATTTATATTAGCAACTATAGTTGGACTATTTGACAGATATTAATGATAACTGCTTTTTGTAAAATATAATTGCAGTTAGGTGGCCACGGTTGAGAAAATTACCGAAATGGTTACCGTTCAAATTGGTCAAACGAGGTGTAAATAAGGAAGGCGCAGGATCGATTACCAGTTCGCACCTATATGACTTTCAATATTGGTGTCTGTGGGGAGTTTCATGATTGCTCAATAATAAAAGCGAACATTCTAAGAAAACATGCGCGCTTAAATTTACTTAAATGGCTAATTCTTCTGTCAAGATGTGTGTAGTCCAACCTACACTGGAATTAATTGAATGGCCATGTTATTGTGACATTAATTTATACCATTTACCCATACTAACTAAAGTCCGTCAACCCGCACTGGGCCAGCGTGGTGGACTATGGCCTAGTCGCGCTTCGCATTGAGGGGAGGCGCGTGTCCAGCACTGGGACATTAAAAAAAAAGAAAGGGCTGGTATTATTATACCCATACTAAATAACTACGTTGTAATGCCTCGGTCATTTCATTGCCAGTCAATTATATATTTTGTAACATTTTAGACCATTCATAAGTACTGTTCTTGTGTAATGGTTTACATGAATAGAAAATATTCTGATTTTGATCATTGGGTTGGGGCCCAGCAGAATGTGTGGCGGATGACGTCGCGTCGCCTGGTCATTATATAATAGCAACTGCCCGTTCTGTAATGATAAGCGCCTTATAAAAATGTTAATGCAAGAAAATTCGAATTCGAAGCGAATTCAATTGCACGATAGAATTTGAAATATCACAGTGTGGCGGAAAAGGGAAGATCTTCCAGTCAGGCGGGAGGTATTCCTGGCGGGGCGCCCGCTATGCCACGACGGTTTTTTTTCGGATTGATAACTGCTGTTGGTCGCAAATGAACTTTACAGCTTCACTGGACGAGAGGGCTAGCGCTAAAGGCGCTCGCCAGCAACTAGTTCAAGGGCGCTTCCGGAGGCACGACCACGGCTTGGGCTGTTGCCAGTGTTGGGGTTGAAGACGGACGACTGCTGGGTGCGCAAACGCACCTATGGGCAGAAGATGTGTTTGGTGTGTCGGTCTGGTCACTCGAGATGTCCAGAAGCGCGGTGAGGTCGTCAAGGGCCCCGACAATTATTGTCGGGATCTTGTATATATGCTGCGTGCTCCGAAAACTCATAGCGCGTTTCAGGATTATATGGAGAATTGTTAATTGTTCTGAATGTTGTCTTTTTTTTTTATTGGGACTAGGCCCGCCATACACTCCCACCACTGCTACTCCTGTAAGCCAGGATCTACAGTGGTGTCCAATGAAGACACCGAGGTTTGACCCTCGGCGAGTCCCGGGATAAAGTTAATTGTCTTGGAACCCGCACGAAATTAATCGAAAGATAAAAATAGGAGGAGTTGGAAGAAAAAATAATCTGAATGTTGTCTGCAGCGCCATCTTTGTAGCTTGTGGCGAAGTTGAAGAGGTCACTAAAAACTTTATTCGAACAATTACGAAAACAAAGAAATAATACTCAAATCGGTTCAATCGTACTCAAATGATACGCTTACCAACCAAACGCATATATTATTTTATTTATATAAACAAGTAATATAAACCTACCTAGTATCAATGCACAATAGTCAGTAAATTTACAAAACATCATTTACGGACGTCATCGCTCATGTAATTACATCTCGCATGAAAACACATGGTGTAAGTGGCTTTGTAACGAAATCGGAGACCACGGATTCAACTCATAATTCTAAATCTCCCAGAGCTGGAATATTTTGTCGATATCCATAGAGTTGGAATTTAACGTCGATCTTTTCATGAATTTTAAGCATTTTTTCTGAACTTTTGAAGTTCATTTTAGCATGAAATCGTAATAGAAGTCTATCTCAAAGTGACTGATTATACATAGAAAATACTAGTATAAATCTAAAACTGCAATGTAAATTAAAACTCGATACGATTGAGCGCGCTCGTCACTTGCATGCGTTAGGTATTGCGCGTAGCATTGTGTTGCGATCGTGTTGTTAACGATACATTGCGCGCTCAAATAATAGAACACTTGTTACCCGACATAAATGATTTCAATAATTCTATTACAAGCATAGAGCTAGCAATTAAAAAAAATGCAATAAGAAGGTACCCTAGTGATGTGTGACAAATGATTGGGGTGACAACCCTAGTGATTAGGTTGTTTACGACCCAAAAGGATCTTAATGCATTGGTGCGTTCACATAGCTTGGGGTTGGCACACCCTCTATAATAAAACACCAATCGTATTTATTTACCACTAAAAAGGGAAGTCGTATCTGTTTCAATCGCTTTTCAAATCACCCCCATGAATAAGCAGCGTTAGAGCGAGACAACGACACTTCCCACGTGCGGAGCCGAGGTCACTTCGCGCGTCATCACTACCACGCATTATGTCATTGTGTGAAAAGGGCTTTCGAACAAAGGAAATTAGTTTATAACACATCCGCACAATTTTCAACTTAGTTACGATGAGTTTATGGCTGTAAATTAGTTGTTTACAGTTTTGTATGCTTCTGAGTGACCTAATTCGCGAGTTTTGTCAATTGTCAGAGGCATGATAAACGGTCACGAGTAGGTGGTGCTGGTACAATATTAAGAGATGTATGAGGTACTTGCAATGTACTTCTACGTAGCGTATGTACTTTATCTTATAGTAATCTTCGTCAGTTCCGAGAGCTAAGTTTGGAGTAGACGTTGGGGACTTAAAAAATTGGTTATATTTTTTATATCATCTTTTATATAATATAACAATAATATCGCCAGACGAACACACCAACTGTACGGCTCGAACTAAGAAACGCTTGTATTATGGGTACCCGTATAATATAATGTGTAACCAAAGTAGTGTAAAATGTTGTAACAGGGCCAACTGTAGGTTTAAAAGATAACATTCCCAAAGAAATAAATCAAAATTATTAGAAATTTGTGAAGTGACTCCCCATACTAAGCGCACGGCCAGACGCTACAGGTTCGCCATGTTTAAAAAAAAATACAAAATTATTTTGAACATCAACGTGACATCAACATCAATATTTTACACAATTTTTGTTACACCTTATATTTAGCTGCTTAATATTTCGCCATAATGAATAAAATAATAGCGTAGCCAGCCTTTACGGGCAGATAAAAGTGTGTCAACTAGAATCTAGATTAATCTTTACCTAAATCTTGGCGGATAGCAGAACCTAATCAATTACTTTAAATCAATTCAGCCCAATCAGGAATCTGGCCTAACACTCAGTGTGGCAGGAATCGAAGTATCACAGACAGGAAATTAAAATAATATGAAAAAAAAAACGTAAACAATCAATAGTTTTATTGACTAATGTATACAATCTGATTATAAAATCAATATTCCACGCACCGACCATTGATTAATTCTGTCCGGCGCCAAAACAATAAAATACTATCGAAATAATAAAACTATAGGCATAAACTAATAATGACTATTCAACAAAAATAGTTTAGGTATGTGGAATGTTATTAAAGTATCAATAATAAATGAATAACTTATTTATTTATCTCTAATTATAGAATATTCAATCTCATAAGGCAAGATGTTCTTAGTGCGATGTATGGAGTAGGTAATATGTATAATTTTTATTTATTTTTTAAGAAAAAAACACAAATGATATGTTATTATTCTTTGTTATTCTTGATTGTAGACTACCTACCTTAAAAACAGATAAATAATAGACTACTCTAGAATTTAATACTTTTACGGTAAAAACAACTAAGTATATACCAAATCTACGTATTTATAATGACCCTATGTTATAGTGGTAGGTTTTTACAACTACCCTACGCCAACAAATATTTTTGCATAACGCCAAACTGTACGGCGAAAATATGTTATATAATTAGTTTTACAATAATAGTGTAAAATATTTTAGGGTTCCATCGGCAGGCTATAAAGCCTGAAAAATATCAAAATATTTTGAAATTGAAATAAAACTAATCTTAAGGATTTTATCGCGGTTTATTTTTTATTTTACGTTCCCGACGTTTCGGCTGCTTTGCAGCAACCATGGTCACGGGAGGACTGAGGTGGTTCTTCTTTCTATACGAAATGAGATGCGATGAAATAAAATGGATATGAATATGGCCTCACCCGCAACTTAGCGGGTATTTTGCACAATGTCAAGTAATTAATAGCAATAAAACTTTGAATAAATACACATTATAAATAAAATAATGGATGTGACATGATGAAATGAAAATGGCGTGTCTACTGAGGTGGTTGACGTCCTAGTGTCATAGTTTGACAGAGGTACCCTCATCTTTTAGTTGTTAAAATAGACCGCGATAAAATCCTTAAGATTAGTTTTATTTCAATGTGTAGTATTCGCGTAAATATAAGAAATCAATATATTTTGAAATTTTAATTATAACTACATAGGTACTAAGTCCGCGATGAACTGGCTCGCTTTCTCACAGAAAAATCAAACACTGTATACACATATATTTTATACATAAACGTGATCGTTATCAGCTACTTGGTAACCCTCTAAAATATTTTACACTATTTTTGTTTTACCCTATACTTATTATTTTAGCTTGTATATTTCTCATCTGAGCGAATTACTTTATTCTTTTGAGAAATATAGAAATCTCAAATCTATTACAAACGTTTATTAAAATTATGAGAATCATACATATAGCAAAATCTAATTATTATTCATATTGCTAGAACTTTCATAAGAATATCGAAAACGATGGACCCACAGCAGATACGACGGTAGGTACCTACCTATAAGTCTATATAATAAATTTATGTTTATTTAATAGTCTCATTAATCTTAAATAAAGATATGATCAATCAAACTAAATGAAAACTGGTTTTCGTTATAATTCCGTGATAGCTCTGGCATAAATAGCATTATGCAATAATAGCATTTATGCAATAATGCATAAATAGCATAAATATAATAGCATTTTTTTACCTACAATTGTGACGCGGAACCATAATTGAGGCACCCAGTGGTGTAAGCTATGCTTGCCTTCGGTCCAAACTAAGCCGCTATAGCTTAAAACAGCCTTCAAAGATCAAACCCCAAATTTATACAAAGTTTTTGGCCACACATGTTTTAGAAGAAAAGTATATGCTAATGGTACAATAATAGATTTTACACTATAAATTTAGAGGTAGGTATATAGATTTAAAAATAAATATTAGGAGCTATCCACGGATACTTTTACCGTAGAAATATAGGTGTTTTGCATCGGTCCTATCAATAATAAGGTAACTGGCAATTTTTATAATTATCAACTAACAATTATAATTTATATAAATTGAGTCAACATATGTTTAAAACACAACCAGTATTCTAAAACTAATTTCACAATATTTTATATTTACTACAAATTTTAAGTTTCATAATATAAATCATATAAAATAAATATAATCAATATTCTAATATAGATCAAAATACATTTGGTATTTAATATTTGGGATTTGTTTTCAGATTTGCCTCAATTGCTTTCCACCTAAACATTATGAAGAAAACCTATTTATTATTCGTTTTAATAAATATCAACTTAACCGTTAAATTACTGTAACTAGTTTAGTCCCTAAATATTGGGGCAGATGAGATATTATCTATCCAAGGTCAGATATCCAATGCAACAAGATGTCGAATACTTTGTCCAATACTCATAGCAGACGGCTATCCGTAGAGCAAGAAACCGTGGCAAGACGAAATGTGTGAGATAATCTTGTCTCATTCTCTTCCACGATAAAATGGCGAGAGAGAGGTATATTACAAAATCCGTGACATGTCTTGTGGCGGCCGCAAGTACTACGGGTGCCGATGATTAAAAGATCCAAGTAGGTGCAAAGTCCACAGCTGTCCAGGGGCGCCCAGGTCGCTCAGGAGTACCGGCCCTCACTCAGCGTTTAGCATCTGGAACAAGGAATTTTACTTTTAATTTTGATTGAAAAAAAAATGTAAGGGTATCGATAGTCCTGAGCGACCTGAAAAGCCCTTTTAATTAAAAAAAAACGAGAAACGGTTTACTGTTAAGTTATGTGTTTTGAATATGTATAGTCTATGCGTGATTTAATAAAATCCGTTCGAACCGTTATATACGAAAATTTTCATTAAAAATAATAATTGTTTGAGATAATTAATTATACAATGTAAGGTTTTTTGCAAATAAAGTATACACGTATCATAATAATTTATAAATTAAATAATAATCTCTGAAAAAATCAGGTAAATAAGTATGTTATTATTAGATATGTGCCGAACATGAATATTTGAACCGAACCGAATACCGAACTTTATTCGGTTCAGCACTTACCGAACCGAATATTTGGCCCATTTATACGGTTTAATTAAGCTGGGTTTGTATGTTGCAATTATACGCTGTATGTAGCCTACTAACTAGGTAGTTTTTTTAGTTCTAGAAAAGCCTCAAATTAATTTTCTTTACTTCGACTGTCATTTACTTTCTTTTTACTCGACTGCGCCAGAAAGCAGGTAATATGTATAATTGTTTTAATATTTAAAATTTTGTTAAAATAAATTACTAGAATCCGCTATTACCGGACCAAACACATTTTAGAATGACGATACATGCAAGCGGCACTCAGACCATTATTTTCGGCTCTAATTTTAATAACAATTTATTAATACTTACCTACTACTTTAGAACTTTAATAAATGTTAATTAGTTTTTTATAAAATATCGGCATATTCATCGAATATTCGTTCGAATACAGAGCATACAAAATCTTGCCAAATACCGAATATTCGGCGCATCCCTATTGATTATCACCTATTATGTCCATAAAAGTCGAATTCAATCAAACATCTACTTATACAAATCTAAATGGAATGGCAGCAGTGATACAAAAAACTGTTTAAGAATAATTAATTGTGTATAAATTGATGTAAATTAAAACAATTTTGTCGTAACCACTGTATAAAATTCCGCTGACATTTATGCAGATCCTTTAAATGTTAAATAGGCACTCGAAGTGCACATGCGATCGTAAATATTCGTAAAACCTGTTCCATGTACCCAGCGATACTACTCCACACAAAGAGTGTATGAGGGAAAAGTGAATTTCCTCGGACCTTGACATTCCACTTTCAAGTAAAAGATAAGCAAAATACCACTGGAATGAGGAAGACGGGGTCGATAATGCATTATACCGTGGCATCACGGATCTCGAGAATGTATTCATCAGATCATTATGCACTTACCTACCTTTTCTTAATAATCACTTAAGTTCGAGTATTTATGTACCTTTTAACCATTATTATGTTTAATACATAAAGTTGTATATTCTTTTGTGTAATTGTCAACCTACAACAATCCCATAATATGCTTAAAATGTAAGAAAGTAAGTTATAAAGGGATGCCAACCTTTATCGAAATAAATAAATATTTCTTTTTTAAAATAAGTCCCTGCTTGTGTATTTATAAACTGTGTGTTAACTTACTGTGCGAAAATTAATTAAATATTACCAAACCCTAGGGTTTGGTTATTAAAATAAATAAAATAATACATTAAAATAAATAGGTACATGGCCTATTAATAAAACTGTATGATTGTTTAATAAGTAGTATATGTAGATACCTTGATCTGAGCTTCCAGTGCGAAATCATTTATGATTCGTGAGCTAACCGTATACTTTATAGACTACCGATTTGTTATTTCCGTTTGTATGGCAAATTGAACAGCGCCTCTAGCGGACAGTATTTAAAACTTTAAATTCTCCATACAAAATATCTAAATACATACCCTCAAATTTATAAAAAGTTATAATGGATTATTAAGCCATTAATTATTACGCACTTTTCCTCTGAACAGTTCGTTATAATGCCATTATAATCAATTATAACTTTCTATAAATTTGGGGGGGTGGTCTGTAAAGTATACAGTTAGCTCACGAATAATTGTAGTAACTGATGAAATGTATAAACTGCAAGACTCATATTGATAGAGATCGATGTAGATAGATATATAGATAGATATCGATGCAGAACATAAGCTAACTGGCTGAGCAGCTGAGAGTAACAGCCAAGACTACTGCATGCGCAGCCGCATGCGACACGCACACACGCCTAACTAAACTGTACGTATACCTACCCACACGCGAATGTGTGAATATGTATAAGCTATTCGACACTTGCTCAATTATGGCAGGGCTGTCAGACATGACATTATAATAAAAAGTTTTTACCAATGTGGTACGGAACCCTAAGAATTGTCTTTACGTGTTGATTCCATGTCCCAACGCAAGCCTACCTAAGGAACGTGTTTAGCCCGTACAGTCTAAACTGAGATACAACAAATAACATAAAAAAACAGAGACCGTCAAATATTTTAACGTTATGCCCGTGTATAATTGCCAGCGATGTTCAAACTATCCACTCCCCGCACAAAGTTGCCAAAAAATACACTCAGATAATATTATTTTTGTAAACGCACTGCACAATGATTATGATATAAAACTAATAGTTAAAGATTTTTAAACCAAACCTTATACCGAACATAGCTTACTATTAGCCGCGCGTGCGACGCTCACTATAAAGTGTCGCGACGCTGACAATGTAAAGTATTTGCAAATCATGTAACTAACGTAATTTAACAATCATATAAGAACTTAAGATCGGTTAATATTAGGCACGTCAACCAAATATTTGTCCGAAGACCGAACATATAAAACTAATAACGAATTATTACATAATATTCGGCGCATCCCTACTAATAATAAAACTTGACAACCCTGCGCACATATACAAACAGCTCGTGCACACATGCACCCACGAACCGGTCGATTGACGTCAATGGTGGGTGGGGACGGGGATATAAAAAAAATAAAACTATCAGTTTACTATACAAACGGAAAACAACAGTATAACCATAACATGCCATTGTTCCTCGGGTACACCCATCAGCGGATTTATTTGCACTCAACTGATGGCATGTTGGTTTTTATGGTAAGAATGAAACTCCATTGTTTGGTAGCATTTTTTAATGGCTGTACGAACGCCACTGTAATATGATATCTATATACAATACAACAAAGTCGTGTTAGTTACATCATCTGTAACTCAAGACCAGGTGGGCCAATTTTTATAATTTTTTTATTTTTTCTCGTCCTCGAATAGCAGAATAACTATTAAAACATGGGAAAAATGTACTAAAAATATATTAATAAAGATAATTCACTCTCTTATACATTTGATTGTGAGTTTTTCCAATGCAAGGTTTTTATACATGGAAATCAGACATTTTAGACCTGGTTTCAATATGTTATGCATTTTACAATATTAATTAAGTTGGTACTTAAGGACTTAGTCGGTACTAAACCCCATCAAATACTTTAATTTTGCTAATATTGAGGACCAGTGCTTACATTGCTTATGCCTACAAAATAAACTGTATATCGTATCTACTTAACTTAAATAAGGCTCACTTAAGCTGATATAATTATTTTTTTCATTTACTTAAGGCACTGTACGACTGCTGACCTCACGTTTTAGGCAGCTGTTGAGGAAAATGAACCAATTATTTCATCATAGTTATTACCATCATTATTCCATCAATTGCGGTAAGTACAAATTCTTTTTTTTTTCAGTCTCTAAACAGTCGGCTAGATGAAGTCGTGGCCTAAAGGTCTAAATAGACTCCTCAAGTAGACCGCTGAAATTAGTCCAAGCAAATAGCAAAGAAATGTTAGTAGGAAGACCATAAGTTGAGAATATGGTGCTCGATTTCAAATTATGACCACATGCCTACATAATAAAGTAGCAAATTAATTACTGCGAGTAAAAGAAAACAATTTTAATTTATTGTTACTCTCAAATTTAGGAAGTTTTAATCAATTTAAATGGCTTCATTTAAGACGCCTTAGAGGCTTGAGCCCAACCCTCTCATATATCTGTGGCCCAACCATTCAGATTTTATCGCATTTATTTTATGTTTTTACGTTCCCGACGTTTCGGCTGCTTTACAGCAACCATGGTCACGGGAGGACTGAGGTGTTTGACGTTCTTATGTAATAGTTTGAACTGGGGTACCCTCATATTTAGTTGTCGCCTGCGGTCCGATATAATAATATTTTCTAACAAAATTTAAAAGCCTTTCTGTACATTTGGATTTTAGTTATTTTACTATAACTAAAAGTAAAAGGGTTACTTTTCCTTCTATTTGCACTATTCATTAGCCATTATTATTGTCTACGGTTCAGATTTTACACAACTTTATTCCAAATTCAAATCAATTTCAATGAGTTTTTGTCTTCTAAAACCCAGGAGAGTTGGCCGGTTCAAATCATATTAACTTTAGCTCAGCTATTGTTATTACAGCTATCATTACTTGCGTTCGACCAGCCGGCATTTCGTTGTGTTCTAAAATAAGCAAAACAAATTGTTGGCGGTCGAGGACTCGAGACATTGAGAGCGGTTTGGGGTCAAACTGTCAACGCGTTGTTCGAACACCCGCTCACTGTGACGTCAATAGCGTCCGTGATTACCGTGACGTCAATACTAATATACCATTCGCCGCGGAAGCGCATATTAGGCCTCAGCCTCGAATTTAGCGGGCAGCGGGGCGGCGGCGGCGGCGGCGCGGGAGCGGCAGGATCTTATGCGTAAAATCAAATGGACCGGTTCTCGAAAACAGCGGCGTGGCAGCGGCGCGCGCCGGCCAACGAGCGCCGCTGCCCGCTAAATTCGAGGCTGAGGCCTTAGCTAGGGTACCAAACACCTCTGATTGACAGACTCTCGCTCGACTAAGGCCATGGGTTGGTTTCGATTTAGAGTTTTGTTTATATGAGTATATTTAGAGTTTGAGTTTTGTTACACTCTTCTTTTGTCAACCATCTTATTCGGTTTAAAATTTGAGGTGCAAACACCTCAATCCTAAGGTAAGTGTGTACTCAAATCGTTCAAAATATATGTTTAGATATCTAAACACTATGCAACTCAAATTAATCTACTCTCGTTTCCAAAAAATCTTAAAATGTTAGGTGGTATATGGCAAATACCGCTTTTTAAATACTAATAAGTCATATGGTAGAACGCTCGTATTCTGTGCATCAATGTTTATAGCTCGTAACTATAACAATGGCCCGAGAGAGAAGCCTTGAGGTACACCAATTACCGAAGCTACGTCTGTGTGTTTACTGTTAATCGTCTCACGCTAAAGTAACGACCTATTTTTAATACAAAACTGTTTCTTAACACAATACAGGTTTTCTTTTAGTTTTTCCTATTTATATTTTGTACAATGGAAGCAATATGTAGTCCTGGAAAAATACTCTCCACCGTTAAACTAAAATGTTCGATCATTATTTTTATAGGTCGTAAATGAAACAATGGACCGAGAGTGGAACCTTGAGGAACACCTATTAACAAAACTACTTACGTCTGCAGTGTATTTTGGACCGTTAATCATAAGACGAATTGCTGGTACTATGAGAGTATTGAATTTTTAATATCTCATTTATTATAATGGAATATATTTTTTAAACGGTCTAAAGCAAAAACATTATTGTTAAGTTAAAGGTACTGCGCAGTTGGTCGAAAATAAAAAAAATACAATCGAATTGAGATCCACCTCCTTTTTTTTGAAGTCTGTTAAAAAAAGGTTTCAGAGCCGGTAAAAAATCAATATTCAACCTTAAGAAATATACCTACTTACATATCAGAGTTATTAGAAGGTTCATTGACTTTAAAAGCTTGTTTGCGGACTAATCATGTTGGTATATGTAAAATTAATGGAATCTAGATTGATTGCCTCCACAGGTGACAGAAGGGCTGGCTCTTTCCTCGCTCATAAAAATAGTTTGATTATACAGCGAGGAAATGCAGCCAGCATTCTTGCCACCATTCCACGCGGACAAGGTCTTTTTGATACATAGTTTGTTGTGTAACTATTTTTAAGTTTTTTTTTTTATTTTCCTGTTTGTAAATATTTAACTTATCTTAACTGTTTAAATAAAAAGCTGTGAAAAAAACACTATTAAATCTGTAATCCCGAAGGGGTAAGCAGAGGTGCGCTGTGGTGCACCCACATTTTGGCGATGGTTTGTGTAAGTACATACTGCGATCGGTTACAATTTTATTACATGTATAGATATATACTAATATTATTAGCAGACCAATGAAATATTCGACAGACACATTTGAGTGCAAACAACGAAACACAATTGTCAATAACCCACTGTAAATAATATGTTCCGCTCCAGTTACTATATACAATAACATTGGGCACATACATGACGGATGTTGGCATCCGTTTTACATACAGAATAACTGTATACATGGCGGTATCAACAACACACGGATTAAACACACACAAGCGGTCAGATACTGACGTGACCAGTTCAACAATCTAATATAGCTTACTCGACCAATGATCAATAACCTGTTGTGTGTTATCATGGTAAGCATAATAATTTCTTATATTTACGCGAATACTACACATTGAAATAAAACTAATTGCACGGATTTATCGCGTAATTTTATGTGTTTACGTTCCCGATGTTTTGGCTGCTTTACAGCAAGCATGGTCACGGGAGGACTGAGGTGTAAGACGTTCTAGTGTCATAGTTTTAACTCGGGTACCCTCGTATTTAGTGGTTGTTGGCGGTCTGATCTACGCAAAAAGTGCTCACGGTGTCTTGAGGTCTTGTAATGGTTCGCTTGGTTTTGGAATTATTTATATTAATTACTGGATCCCAAGTTAGAGGTAAAATCCAGCCATAGTACAAATATAATTGATATGTATGATCTGATCAATATATTATAAGGTGGCATTTTATGGTAATCTATATCTGTGCCAAATTTCATCCAGATCCGTTCAGCCGTTCTGGCGTGATTGAGTAACAAACATCCAAACTTTCACATTTATAATATTAGTGGGATGGTTTATACGTTGATGTTTTAGTTCCAACGTGACAGTGTTTAAATTTTATTCTGTTACGACAGTTCCATGTCTCACGCGTGTGAATTGTAAAATTTCAAAGTGAATTGTAAAACTTCAAAGTATGTAACTTTGATATTAGATTGTCGTTGCAGAATAGAAAAAGTGTACCTCAAGCATAATCCTTATTACCTAGATACCGTTTCGGTAAGGTATCGTTGTTCATTTCACTCACACCATAGATTTCGTAAATATGTATGACAGAAACAGCATGTTTTCTCGATGACGTACTATTACATTAGAAGTACCTGCTTCAGGATCGCTGGCTTACGCAATACGTATAACTTATTCATTGGCCAGGATTCATAATGTATTTATATTGTGAATGCATCGTAAAGCAATTCATATTGACATGATAGAGTCTAACTAAAGCATTTTTGTTGCGTAAAATGGAAAAATTTGGCTTCTTGAATTTTTTTTGTTTGCCTTTTGCGTGTTATTGAAAGAAGGAAACACAAAATATTTTGCTGTAAAGTTCTGTTCAGACGTCACGGTAATTCCCGCGTGAATATTGTAATTTTCCGGGATACAATCTTAACTCTTCTCCGAATTTTATATTAAGTATTGACGTATTTTTTTACCGCCAAAAAACGGGGGAGGTTATCTATTCAACGCGTATGTTGAATAGATTATGCAGGTACATAAACTATTAAACACAAAACAAAACACAAGTAACACACAACACACACAAAACACAACACAACACGTACGACTATGATAACAACGCAATTTTAGTAAAGATCAGTTTTTTACAGATTGAATGGTGATCAATAATTCATCATAAGAAAATTTCATATAGAGTTCATAAAAAAAATATTATAAAATCCTGTTCAATATGGAAGCCTAACTTTTTTGCAACAAAGCAGTGCAAGAAATAATTTAAAGAAGACCCATAAAAACGTATTACTTAATTAAGGAGGAGGAGAAGTGCTTGTGATGGGTGATGAGTAGCAAATGGCCGTGTACTGACTGACTGATCGAGTTGGTTTGTGAGGTTTTCAGTGCTTGATTATTATTATTATTCAATTTTTTTTTATATCAAAATATTCTGATTCTACGTAAAGGGATTGCTCAGATCGAAACTGAGGCAGGCAAATAGAATAACTATATTAATTGAATTTTGAAGAGGTGATAACCAAGTTAGTAGAACGCTTGCCTCGGTAACAAGATTCGCAGGTTCAAACACCGGCTCGCACCTCCGGTATTTCGGCATTTCATGTACGAATCTCATTTTCAACCATGATTATCACTTGCTTAACGGTGAAGGAAAACATCGTGAGGAAACGCGCATGTCTGAGAGAACCCCTCGTAAGACATGTGAAGTCCGCCAGCCCGCACTGGGCCAGCGTGGTGGACTATATGACCTAATCCCCTTCGCTATTAGGCAATGCCTGTATCTAACAGTGGGACATTAAAAAGGGGCTATTATTAATTATAAATTAATTTTAACAATTATTTACTTAAGACTAAAGCTGTATACGGAGATCATTGAAATAGTAAAATATTCGCATTGAACGTAATAAACAATAAATCGATGATTAAATATCGATTTGAAAGCACTGAATATTCAATCAGGATTAATTTATCCCATATAGTATTTCGTACGATTATGAATAAGCTATAAATATAATTAATGGACAAAGAAATTAACAGTAAACGCAACTAATCATTACTTAACTCATAAAAAAAAATGATATGACGTCCTGCTTTTTAATTATACCGCTTTGAGTTTAATTGCGATTTAATTTAATGATTCAGTTTACCTATTATTTCAAATGTTATCATAGGTACTCGTAATAGATAGAGTTATGACTTTGAGGATCAAAGTCAATGTATGTTTTTAAAATAACTTACCTTTTTCGCCATTAACGTAGGTGCTTCAAACTC
This sequence comes from Pheosia gnoma, assembly GCA_905404115.1. Taxonomy (NCBI): domain Eukaryota; kingdom Metazoa; phylum Arthropoda; class Insecta; order Lepidoptera; family Notodontidae; genus Pheosia; species Pheosia gnoma. The sequence continues at coordinate 2,335,171 of FR989909.1, read as the reverse complement.
GTCGTCATCACGACTGGACAGGGTGGAGCAGGATGAGCAGGCAGAATCCGCCGACAGGGACCTCGACCTCAGCCAGTCCACTTCTTCTTCGGTAGCGCCGACAGCCACTCCGTCCGAATAGTCACTGACGACCACGCTCGGCGTCCTCACACACCTGCCTCTGATCTCGCAACCTTCGCTACTCCTCCGCCCCAGTTCAACCACGTGAGCCTCAATGAGGGTCCTCTCCCGCCTCGGCGACATCGCTTCGGGCGGCGGCGTGATGTCGCGGGGGTGCGAATGTCGTCTCAGGCGAGTCTCTAGTTCGACTGCGGAATCATCGCTGAGATCGCGGCTGCGTCGTCTGACGGCGGCCCGGTCGTCGTCATCTGATGATGAGATGTCTTCGGGCGGGGACGAGGTGCGCGGGGGCCGGAGGTACTGCATCGGGCCGGGCTCGAATCGGCGCAGGAGTTCGGAAACGCGCGGCTGTGCGTGGCGGGGAACGCGGCCTACCGGTGGCGCGCGTGCGCCCGCACTGTCGCTGGCTCTGCGCTGCGCCGCCTGCGCAGACTCCCGCGCATGCTCTGGTACTACTCCCGCGCTTAGCTTCAAGTAGAACAGACTGTGGTTTAACGCTTTCTCCCTCAACACCCGGCGGAAGTCCTCTGATGGCTGTTGCTCGAGACGTGGCATTTTGGCTGCAAATTAAAAATGTTTTGTTATTTAATGTACTTGCCAAATAAATTAGTATGAGCAGCATTGACTTATCAACGGCCTTCACACTTGACCTTTCCCCAATTAAACTACAAGTAGTAGACTTTCAGGTTCACACTACATAGTTGTCTTAGCTGTTTAAAAATTCGGGCAACATAGAAGTAAGCTTCTCTTCTAATCAAAGTATTTTTATCCTTGGCCAAGTCAAAAACAAAGTCCTAAGGTCTGTGGTCTAAATGACATATTATGATGACATGTAGAATTACGATTTGAACATCTTTGCGGGAGCATCGTGGCAAGATAGCCCAAGACGGAGACGTGGGAAGAAGTGAAGGGGAGGCCTTTGCCCAGGGTGGGATATTTAAAAGGCTATAAACAAATTGTAATTACTAGTAGGTATATAAGGTATAACAAAAATAGTGTAAAATATTTTAACCGATGAATCACTAAGTTATATGGATCACGTTGATGTATAAAATAATTGAGTTAATTATGTTTGATTTTTTTTAAACAATTCAAACCAGTAGCGATTGGTCATACGCTCAATACATGTCATTTTTTTAGTGTCCTTTGTCCTTTCCATAATTTGATTTATTTCTTAGGGAATGTTATCTTTATAACCTACTTATAGTCTTGTTAAAATATCTCACACTATTTTTGTTAACCGCGTACAACACTAACCTTAAAATTATAAAACAACTTCTATTCAGAATACGTAACAATAACTGCACATATCTGCACAATCTGAAACAAGCAAACATAATGGGTATTACATTACTACAACCAGGATGTAAAATTAAATAACAAACAACCGTATCTACTCGTATTATGATATCAAATTACAACGCAACCTTATAATAATTCTTTGAATATTACTTCCCAATTACCTAATAAGATTTATATACCATGGTTAGCCTCCAAGAAACGAATAATGGTATTAGTCAGAGACCAAAGTATGAGTTGTTACGATTGTAGTGTAATATATTTAAGGGGTCCATCTGAAAAATATTTATATTGTGTCATAACATTTTAAAAAAATCAATATGGACCTATATAAGGTGAAACAGAATATTTTAACAGATAAATCAGTAAATAATATGGGTCACGATCACAGAAGATTTTCGCAACGATAGCGAATCTTTCGACAGAGATAAAAAGGAAGTACTGATAAATTAATAAAAAAACAACAATATTTTTGTAATATATGGGAATATCCATAATTATTCATACAACATACATAGCCGACGGGGTTTGTGTTGATAAATATCACGTTGTTTAACGCTTGTTATCAAACAAACCGTCATTTAATGACGCCTCGCGTTTTAAAACCTACCTATTTTCAAGAAAACACGATTTAAAAAGAGAAACCATGGAGTTTCTTGGCCGTTCTTCTACATAGGAACGGCATTCCGAACGGGTGGTAAAGTTGTAGCTTAGATTTTTGTAACAATTTTGACGAATCATAAGTACTGTACTTAATGGTTTACATGGATAAAAACTATTCTGATTCTGATTCTGAATGAACGTCCGCAGAATACCTACAGATGTATTCCAGAACTACCCAAACAGAGTTGGTTATAGCTGTTGTGTGTAGAGGACACATTTCTTTAAAAACTAAGACGTAGGTCATATTGTCGTTTTCATTCAGTAAAACTTAAAAAACTATACAATTTGTATTGAAACAAGTCACAATATTAAGCGAAAACCCAAGTTTTTTTTAAATAGGTATAAAAATCGACTTTGTAATTATACTTTTTTTTGTATGAACCTTATTTATTGAAATAAAACTTATTTTACAGATTTTATCGCGCCAACATCTGTAAAATAAGTTTTATTTCAATGTGCAGTATTCGCGTAAATATAAGATATAAATATGTGAGCCTTATTTATATTACGTCTTCAGAGGTCCCTGGCTCTATAGAAGATTATATTTTGGAAATGAATTAATTCACAATTAGTCCACGTCTGAATGTAAGACCAACTCCTGTGCCCATAACACTTGGGGCCACACATTTGGGGCCACCCACAATATAACCGATACCTAATTTGGGGCGATACAGTTGGTGTGTTTAAATTACCCATTTAAGGGGTGTTGAAAAGATTTGGAGTAACCAATTTATCCATTTAAAGGTTGCTGACCGGTCGTAATGGTCAAAGGGTCACCTCTCGCATGTAAATGTCATTTGATAAATTATTACAATCAGTGTAAACACATCCTGTATGTATTTCACCAACTGTTTCTAACAAAGGATCAAAGTTAAAAGGATTTTTTTTTCATGAAGTGATTCCAATTATAATAATAATACCAGCCCTTTTTGATATCCCACTGCTGTGCACGGGCCTCCCCTCAATGCGAGGGGGGTTAGGCTATAGTCCACCACGCTGGCCCAGTGCGGGTTGGCGGACTTCACACGTCTTTGGAGGGGTTCCCTCAGACATGCAGATTTCCTCGCCATGTTTTCCTTCACCGTTCAGCAAGTGATAATCATGATTGAAAATGAGATTCGCACATGAAATCCAGAAATCCCAGAGGTGCGAGCCGCAGTTTGTACCTGCGATCCTCGTTACCGAGGCAAGCGTTTTATCAACTTGGCTACCACTGCTTATTACTCACTTAGTAACGTCTTTCCCGCCGAATTCAGATAGTTAACTATAAATTCCATCCCTAATACACCATACGTGACCACACGAGACGCATACTAAAACCGTGCTATGTTAATTGTGATGCAACTCGCGTGCGTTGATAGCCTACGCGCCGCTCATCTGCATGTTTCACTTTTACCTGGTTCGGCACGTGTATTTGAGCCGTTTTGAACTTTAACACAAGGATCTATGAACGTTTATCATTATCTGTCTTGAAAAATAGGAAGTGGCTTTGGTTTACTTTTTATGAACTTGAGAACAAGAATTTATGAGATGTCTACGACTGAGCTAATTGTTTATTGGCTTCGGAGTACTGTTTTTGAATGTTTAAAACTATATCGATTATCTATACATATAATCAAATGTAACTGATCGCTGTCTGTACATGGAAGGTATATGAGAAAAACTATTATTGGGGGCCTTTATGAACACAATGGAACTCAAAATCATTATTGTTACAATTTTTTGGGTGCGGTTTTCACTAATGCATTGTGGTAAGCTTCACTTTAATCAATTTAAGGACACGGACGAAGTCGAGGGCAACAGCTGGTGTTACAATAAAATCCAAAAGTAGCATAATTTTAAAATCAAAATACTGACGTGACGCATAACGATAATAGGTATACCCGCGGAATATTAAAACCACCATACATTATACATTTAGTTAAACAACCAAGCATTACTATTGAAATAAAACGAATTTTAAGGATTTTATCGCGTTTAAATAATCGGGAACGTAAAAAACATAATATAAACGCGTAAATATATGAAATCAAAACAAGCATTACTATGTTCTTCTTTATCCGACTTCAAAAAGGAGGAGGTTCTCAATTCGGTTGAATTTGTTTTTTTTTATGTTTGTTACCTCATATCTCCGTCATTTATGAACCGATTTGGATTTTTTTTTCAATAAATATATTTTTTTGTATTCCCTTCTTCACAAATACGCCATAAAATACTAATAAGTACGTACTTACCTTAGTGAGTCTACTCAAATTCTGCCAACAACTAAAGTCATAAAATAAAATCTATGGTACTTTTTCATTAAGCACAAAATGCCGCGTCCGTCTACACTACACTCCGTGTCTCGCAATGTCCTCGTGACGCCTTGTGACGTCAAACGCAGCCTTGCCTCGTGGTAAGCTAAGGGCAATACAGACCGCACCAAAATAGCTCAATTTAGACAATAATTGCGACTCAAATGACATGAACGCTGGCCGGTTTGGTACTCAAAGCCGTTTTTAGAACGCTTTTCGAGACATACAAAAAATATATCGTGTCTATTTCGGGAAAGTTAAGTGTTTGTTTTTTTTTGGCACAACGCATATATTAAGACGAGCCCGAGATAGTCTTATTTGCATTTTTTTGTATAAATGATGGTAAAATCAATTACAGCCAAGAAGCCATTAGAGGCATGTAGAAATATACACGAGACGTAGAGAGTACTGTAGCGTAATGAAAAGGTTCGTCAGTTTTCAAATTGATTCATTTAGCGTTCGCAAACACATGTTACCTTAACAAATTATGTCACAGAACCGACTGTGCATAGAAAATTGTGTTTAACTGTTCGACGACAAAGTTCAAATTTACGCAAATCAAAGATATTAGATTTTTTTCCTGTCTATTGGTTTCACTAGCCGTTAATATTTAAATATAAATAGGGATTAAATCTTCTTTGTTTCTAATGATCGAAACTTGTAGTCGCAATACATTCTATAGCAAACGCGTATACCCGTAGCATTTATTAAAATGTTGGCAGTACCGTTTCTTGTACTGGAATGTTGGCATTATAGTTATTGAACTCTTGCAAGCAAATTTCGACTTCAAGGTGATGAACCTTTGCATTCGACTGTACGAGTAAATACAAGAAGTTAATTAGATAAAAATCAGGATTTTAAACTAAAAATATCTTAATTTGTTGCATTAATGATTATCGATAACTCGTCCGTCGCTACACATACCAATCAAATTACATCATAACGATTTACGAATGACCTCTAAATCTAGTCCATGCTGAGACAAGTATATACCTGCAGCCATATCCTAGTGCTATTAAAGCATTTTAGTTGCTAAGTACTTGTACAGATAGAGTGGTAAAATGTGTGATTAAAAATACTGGCAGAATTATGTAAAATAAGACGTCAAAGGACAGTTTTTGGCTACCCGCGGGAACCCATCCATTTACCAGTTTCCTTGATAAAATGTTTACTAAGTATATACCAAGTTATAAGCTAGCACCATGCTAAGTATCAACAAAATCTGTCCAAGATACGCAAACAGACAGACAGTTGATACACCAAAATTCAAAAAAATAGATTCCGCCCCTTTTTCTAAAATAATGTTTGCAACGACTACCTATTCCTTTAATATATTCAATGTAAGTCTGACTAAGTGACAGACTTTATGAATTGATATGTAGGGATGCTTAGGATTTGATATACATGGGATTCAGAACATAACCAGCTTTCAAATGTCGTACAAAGTCCGCTAATACTTAGGCCCGGTTTTCACCAAAGAGGAGAGAGATGTGTGTAAGAATAGGTCAATAAAGTTATTTGAAATCCTGCCTTGGTACCAAGCGATGTTTTAAAAGATTAGAATGTTAGAAGATTGCGCTAGACACTGATCATTACTTACCGACGATACTTAGTTCAACACCAAAACGATATGTTTCATAACATAAATTAATATAAACTCAAGCTACCGGTTCACGCAAGAGCGGCCGCGCGATGCTGCTTGCATCGCCTGAGGACCTGCTGACCTAGATACCAGAGATATGACCAGATAAGGCTAAATTAAAAACGATAACGCACGCACCATGACGGACTGGGAGCGATAGTGCTGTACAACATGTTCAATTCCAATTAAAGACGGCGAAAATGTTGCCAATTCATTGCCCAATATTCGAAGAAGACACAGATAAAATGTGTAGCCACTAAGCGATGTCCATCGGCACGGAGGTTCGACTTTAGTCACAGAATAAAAAATATAATTACCAACTAACATGTGCGTACGTCAAACGTTTCCTGACGTAAGAGAGATACCAACCAAAAAACCAAACGTCGACGCTTCTTCTGTCTATTCTGTGTTCTGTTCCGTAGCATACGAGCACATCTGATGTAACTTAAGGTAATTAGTATTCATATCTCCATACACCAGTAAATTATACTAGATATGTTTGAAAAGGGTTATTCTACTGATCAAATAATAGCTACTCCATAAAGGCGACACTTCTTACCAAACAATTTAAATTTACTAACAAACTCGACTATGCCATGTGTATTTTCATAAGTCGACAGGGTACCTTCTAGGCAAGTATGCTCCATCGTAGATCTCATCGTCACTTACCATCAGGTGAGATCGAAATCAAATACTTGCCTATAATGTAATAAAAAATAACATGTTCGCTTTATTCTTTAGGCTTTAGGCTTCTTTAGGCTATATCTATATTCTAGGCTAAAGCAGCCTGGAGAGTCCTTAAATTTTCACACACACAAACAATCACAAGGACGTTTAATAGCCAGTTGAAAATATACTAGTATTGAAATGGCTGATCAGTAAGCAATCATATGCAGGAGTTATGCACGATCACACGAGCGTGTTGGAAGGTTAAAGGCATAGTTCTCTTAATGTTTCTTTATAAAATGTTAATCTTATTGATTTCTTATATTTACGCGAATACTACACATTGAAATAAAACTTATTTTACAGATTTTATCGCGTTTTTTCATGTTTTTACGTTTGAGACGTTCAATTCGAGTTCTGGACCAGAGACAACAACCAACAACAACACACTTCGGGGGAAGGTCGAACTCTGGACGCGAGACAATATATACTTATATAACTTGGTAAGATAAATAAATAAATCGTAGAAACTCTAATATCACAATCACATTTACATACTTGTAATTTGCATTTATTACGTTAATAAATAACTAAATTATGTTATTACACAAATTGAAATCATTAAATTGCGTCTTTAAACGATTCACTTTTCCGTTCGCGCGTCATAGCACATTAAATATACATAAAGCTGTGCGATGATGTATTGTTAACTTAAATTGTAAAGAATACAGTATAAAGATTGTATTCTTTATTCTCGACGATAAAGGTAAAAATCGCGTAACAAAAAGAATTATGAGGCTTAAGAAACCGTACCACTCGTCGGTGTGTACGGTCGACGGATATGGTCTTACTTATCGCAAGTAACTGTGCATAGTTAATTAACTTTTCCCACATTAGAATGGAGGTGAAATCTTGAAACTTTTACCGTGCCATGTCTTAAAATTATTCTTAAGAGCTAAGAAATCTGTTGGTTTTTAATATATTTTTTTAATTTTAATATCACTACTTTTCTATAAGTCATATGGTTTTTCAACGATCATAACATGTGTAATTGTTTACAGTTATCGTTACACTAATACATTCAGCGTTCTCTAACTTAGGACTAGACAATGCTTGTAGAGGTACCTACTGATGGGTTAAGGGCAAAGAAGAACCAGGATTGATGGTAGTAAAAGAGATATATTGGGATATAAAATATAAGGAGCGTAAAAATACGATGTCAAAAAGTTGACAAGCGCAACTTTCTTATATTCGATATAAAAGCTTTTTGCTAATGGGATGTGGTTTACATACTTCAACACCTACTAGGTCAAACTACCAATATAAATAATAAGAGTTGAAAAAACCTCATTGGAAACTGCCCTGTGTGCACTCCCCGTAGTATCAAAGGAGCAGTTGATGTAGAATGACAAAGAAAATATGTAGGAGTTGAATTTAAATGAAACACTGAGGCGTCGCCTGGGCCCTAAGTCTGCTAACACAATCGATTCATAATCGAACAGCAACCACATAGTAACTGTCACTTTTGACAGATATCCAACACAAAATCTGTCAAAAGTGACAGTTACTATACGGTTGCTGTTCGATTATGAATCGATTGTGTTAGCAGACTTGGGGCCCTGGAGGGGCTGCCCCGCTCGCCCTGAGTTAGACCCCAGCATTCCCCTAATTTGGACACGCAGGGTTAAATTAATTAAATGTATAAAGCCTACTATATGAACGTAGAGACAACATATTCCTGAAATATTACGTTCTCGTGGCATCGACCTAACATTTTTTACTTTTAGGAATGCCCGTATAGTTTGTTCCCTTAGTAGTAAAGTCGACCACTACACTTCTTTAGAACCTTAAGGTGGAATATCATTTGCACACAAGAAAGAAGAAGAAGAATAGGCAAGGCCTATTTTTGTCAGTTGTTATTTATTTGAACTTTGAACGTGTTAAATATGAACCTTAGTAGAATTCGTTTGATTTAACACGTGGCTAAAGCTTTTGAATCTTTCCATACATACAAAATGTATGAAAATACTCCTCTGTGCCAATCGCAAAGATAAAAAAACATTCCACAATAAGTTCCTGTTCAGAGCAAAATATTCCATTCCATCCAGTTATTTTACCATCTATGCCACAAAAATATACCCACCCTATTCTTGCAATTGTAAAGTTCATAATGATTTAACTATGTCAATATTAGCCACCCTTATCATAATTAAACAGAACTGTTGTTTCACTCGTATCCCCATGCTATGTCGCGATAATTTCAACTGATAACAACTAATTGAATGTACCAACATTATGGTGTTTGTGATAAGGCTATGACGTCCGTGTTATCAGTAGCAGAGGGGATACTGATATTACGACTGATTGTGCTAATTTGTATAACTGTTACGATAAGCATGTTATGGTGGAAAAACACACCCTTTCTTCTAACATACCATCGGTTCATCGCGCTGGTTTTCCATGCGCACATATAACACATATTCCTCCATGTTTCCAATAGCTATTACGTCCAAATGTAAGAGAGAGACAAACCTATTAAATGCTCTAGACTGTATACAGAGCTGTAAGTCAATTCCAATACATGGTACGACTCGGGAATCTAACCCAAGCCTAGGATCATATAGGTATCGGTGATCAATAATCTATTCGTTCAACACAAGATTCACACAAAAAAGGCAAAAGCCAGCCAGCCAGCTCCCAACGGTAAGGCATGAGGTTTTATATGATTATTATTCAGTATATAACTTTTTGGTTTCTTTCTCAGGGTCCATCCGGACAAACTGGCATGAAAAAACTTGAGAGGTGTCAAGGGACACCCGGATGGAACGAAGTTCCTTTATTATTTTTTATTATGTACAAAAAATCAATAATTTTGGGGAACAAAAATATATCGCCCCCTGGTGGGCTCGAACCACCAACCATTCGGTTAACAGCCGAACGCGCTAGCCAATTGCGCCACGGATGCACTTGTGCAATGTCTCGAAAATACTGACCATTATGTAAATGCAAACGACAAAGATAGCAAAAAGTGTCGTTACAACTTTTCGTCTTAATTTTTTCCGTCTAGCCCCCTTTCGCAACGCGCGATAGGGAACTTCGTTCCAAAACTTATAATTAATCAACATAGAGCCTTCACAACCGTCTTCCATAATTGTTACAAATGGTCTAGTTATTTGTGCGGTTCCACTCTATGTTACAACCCTAGTGGGAGGGTAGCGAAGATAGCGTGCAACTATGTAGATGCATTTTAATAACTCTATCTTTTTTACCACAATTCTTGTGACTCTACGTTTTGAAATTAGTCAGTACATGTTCGCCTGGTAGCTAATTGACGGGATAATCAATTAACGTATCATGCCGACCGGTTAGATGAGTCATTTTTATTGCATCTATCTCTACAGGCATGCGCCAGAAAACGGCGGTTCACTTATGAATTTCTTGTTAAGACATATAATGATAATATACCTCGCAACCGAATTTTTGGTCAAGGCGACCAATCTATATTGAGACTAGCCAACAACACAGGAGATATTAAAGTGCACAAATTTATGCGCAAGCACAGGTGTACTCTCTATTCTCCGACTCTCATAAATGGTACGGCAATACGACATGACCCCTGAGAGAGATGCAGCGCTGGACCGACGGCTTTACGTGCTCTCCGAGACACGAGCAAGCGATAATCATGGTTGAAAAGATTCACACAAATCTAGAAATCCTTGAGGTGAGATCCGGGGTTTGATCCTGCGACACTCGTTTCTAAGACGAACGTTCTACTAACATAGCTGTGTCTGCTTTCTCATAAAACGAAGAAAAATGGCAAATTGTACAAAAAAAATACACAAAAACTTCGTCCAATACGGCTGTGAATCGGCAAGGATGTCTGCACGCCCCAAGGCTCCCTTATCTGTAATTGTATTGACGTCAGCTTGCGCAAGAGTTGGTGAATTATTCAGTTAGTGGCCCGCTACGGGCGTAACGCTCAATTTTATATTCGCTGTTACCATTACGCGGGGAGTTGGTGGGTAACTAGTTTTTGTCATGTAACGAGCGCTATAAATAATCATGCGGTCAGCTGGCGACAAGACATTAACTTTTTTTCAGGCTCTACAAAACTAAACAGCAGAGTCAGATCGCTAGGGAACACTAATTTGTACAACTAAATACAAAACAACTCTACGCCCCTACTGCCTAGGGAGTGGGTACCTAGCCTATGCATAGATACCATCAATGCATATTCCCCATGTTCTGCCGACGATTAGGCAAATGGGGAAAGAGGGACCTACCATTGACCCTCGGCTTGTCAAATTTCCCAATTCTAAACCAATCAAGTTGACCTATAATTGAAGAAGCCAAAAAAACCGAACTTCTCTAAGATGTCAGTCGCTCTACACCATTTATAACTCCAGAACGGGTGGGCCGATTTTCATGATCTTTAATATTTTGAATTTGTCTCCGCCCCGAATAGCAGAAATAATCGCTTCAAAAAACATAATTCATTTTCCCATACATTTGATTCTGAGGCGGTACGAAGTTCGCCGGGACATCTAGTTTTTACATAATAACCTCAAGATCACGAGTGGGTACGCTATCCCATAATTTGTTAGTAAAATTGCTCGAATAGAAAGTTAATGACATTACCTGCGGTCATATAGCGTTCATTACCGGTCGGAAACGTTTGGTTTCACATGAGTAAACTATGATGATATTCATCTCCATGAGAAAGTAACTTTACAGATTAGTTCTCATGGCTTCTTAGAGCGGAGATGAGTTGGATTCTTACTTCCTTCCTACGATTGCCAATTATGGTAATGGTGATACTAACGACGACATATCAAAAGATATTGCTGTCCTGCTCATTTTATAAAGGCCATGAGGACGGCAATACTTTAAGTTTAGTCGATTACTGTAGCAACTGGGCTCTAAGTATGTTTACACAGTCGACATCAAATCGATCGAATTTTCACATATTCTGGGCCCCAAGTCTGCTAATACAATCGATTCATAATCGAACAGCGACCGCATAGTAGCTGTCACTTTTGACAGATATCTTATACAATATCTGTCAAAAGTGACAGTTACTATGCGGTTGCTGTTCGATTGTGAATCGATTGTGTTAGCAGACTTGGGGCCCTGAATACATGGTATCAGTTTTCGTTACAAAGCCACTTACACCCTTACGTATAAACTATAGGCCTTTTAATTGTTGCGAGGTGTGTGTGATAGAGCTTCACATTCACGATTTTGTTTTAGATTACTATGTAAATTAACCACGAAATATAAAACCAATAAACAGTTAAAGTCGTTTAACCGATTTTTTTTTGTGTAAGATTCGCGTGTATATCTGACGAGCCGTTATTGAGACAATTAAGTTGGATAATAGCGTATAATTCGTCTTTTTTACAAAATTGAGGAAAATGTGTGCAAATTTTAAACAATTAAATTTGTCCGTGACAAAATAAAGTTGATTACAATATATGTCAAACTAGCTGTTGCCCGCGACTTTGTCCGCGTCTTTAAATTAAGATAACTTTTTATTGATGAACTGATTGATAAAACAAAGACTAAATTTTAAGTGGAGCTTCACCATAATATGTAAGTATTAATTTATTAAAACCCTTTCTGAGATTAGAACGCACAAACGCACCGACAAACATTCTAACAATCATAGTTTTTTGTTATATTGCGTTGATAAAGGCCCCCAATAATAGGTTTTCTCATATATCTTCCTTTTTATTATATGTATAGATAGATAGGCAAAGGGATTCGTCTATAACTTTTATAAGCCCAACGTTTTGTTTGCTATTGGTAAGCAAGTAATAATAATATCGCCAGACGAACACACCAACTATATGGTCCCACACTAATCGATGCTTGCATTATGGGTACCGTACAATATACTGAGGGCGAACTCAGTATATATAATACTTATATAGATACTAAACATCCATGACTCGAGTACAAACATTTTGTGCTCATCACACATAGTGTGTATCTACCAGGATTCGAACCCAGGACCGTTAGGGCAGCAGGCAGCAGTGTTACCAACCCCAAGAAACTAAAAACCAGCAGCTCACCAATAAAAAAAACAGGAGAAAACAGTAGGTAAAGTAAAAAAAGGGTAGATTTCATAATTTCCTGATATAATTAAAACAATCACCTACTTTTATTAGTTACCAGGACTAACATATATTGTTATAATATAATATTGATCACAACATATTAAAAAAAAAACAAAGTAAAATTATTGTCCACTTTCATCCTCTATTGCCTCATCTTCAGTATTTTCAGACTCATTTTCCTTATTAAAATCATACATATTTTGTTAAATTTCTTCATTTGCCTTTCTGTGGCTTAAAATGAGTAGCACTAGGTTATTTCGGATTTAGTGTGCAATAAGTCGATATTCTGTTGCGTAATTTAGTTTTCATATTATTTATAGCTGAAAATAATCTTTCCATGGTGGCGCTGCTATGTGGTAGCCACAAAAGTTTCTTCACCAATTCACACAATGTGGGAAATCCCTTGAATCTCGACAAGAGTAGATACTGCCGTCTAGTGTCATTGCGTTTTATTACATAGTGGTTATCAAAAAATATTTTCATAGTGTAGGTATAATATAACGCTAATTGAAAAACAGTAAAAATTTGGAATGAAACAGAAAACAGGGGCATAAATGTGAAAACAGCAAATCTACTGTTAAATCAGTAGGGTTGGTAACACTGGCAGGCAGGGTCACTACTGAGCTAATCAGGTCGTCAAATTTCTTAACTATGTATCTCTACACATAGCATAATAGCTGTATATAGTTCAATTGAGGTAGAGATGAGCCACTTGTCGCCTGCCGGCGGCAACTCAATTGAACAACTTCTGGGCGGATGGATTCACTTTGCAGAGGGTATTAGTGTTATACATACATCCCATGACGCGGTCGTGATTCCTAAAGCTTGTCACAGTTGGTGGTGACCCTGACTTCTATACCGAGGGCCCCGGGTTGAAATCCCGGTATCCCGGGTTCGATGAGCACGAATGTTTGTACCGGAGTCGTGGATGGTTAATATCTATAATATAAAGTGTCATAAAAATTATGTCAATTATTTTTAGAGGTTAAAAAGTGAGTCATCCTCTGTGACAGCAAGCGAGTACCATTTTGCCGCGCACTTACGACCATATTATTTTAAAAAATGACATTTTATTTGATAAGTATATTTTTTGACTTTTACTTACCTATCTCTTGAAGAGCTCTTAAAATATTTTACACTATTATTTTTATTACACTATTTTTTTACGGTTCTCATACAACAAAAGTTGCTTAGTTTGGGAACATATTTATTTACACATTTACCTAAATGAACCGTATTTAGGTAAATGTGACAGCCAAGAATTAAGGGCAGTAAATATTAGGTAGCCATATAATAATATAAGGTGGTGAGCCCATAGGCACAAACGATATCTCGACCATGGTGTTCATACCTTTAGTCGAATTTCACTAACATCTGACCACCTCTTGATTTCTCGTGCTTACCCACCAGTGCATGAATTAAACAACGGTTCAATATTATATATATATATCAACAAATCAATCAAAATAAATATATCAACACCAGGCACAATAATATATAGTCATTTCATGTCCTTTATATGATAAGATCTCGCGTGTTTCAGATAAGCAGATTTATTGTCCTGTAAAGTCTCGCATAGCGAAATTTTTCCGCGAATGCCGCGGTTTTTGTAGCGAATCCACGCATGGGCATCCCGCTCGATAATTAATTCAAAAGTTACCGTCATATTATTATTCGGATAATTACACGCAGGGTGAAAGCAAATGCAAAATGATTGCTGTAAATCCATTGTATTACGTATTTTAACAATAACGGATCAATTTATGCTATTTTTAATTAATTATAAGTGTTAGATTAATGGTATTCATTAATTTATCTTAGCAATTAGATTAGATTGATATAATGAACGTAAGAAGTATGAATCTCGTTTAAAATAGTAAAGTTTGTGTTGCTTCATTTTTCAAAGTGCTACCAATCAAATTTCCGACACAACATAGCAATTCATATTTGGCATAGAAAACCATTAACGACCAAGGCATACCTTGACATACACATTAGTAACAATAGACCATAACTCCATCGAAAATTATAATAAGCGGAAAATGTATTGACCTATTCTGTAAAACGAGGTAACAAACAATTTCTTTAAAAATAATAAAATGTAAATTCGCAACGCGCAGAAGGAAACAATGGCGAAGTTCCGCGCTCGATCACGCGAGCCTGTGTACGGCACAAATAAGTTAAATATTAATCGATTCAATCGCTTCCGCGTGCATGTGCCTATTGTAATAGCAAATTGTTTTATACTAATTGTTCGAAAGTCAGGAATTATTCGGACTTTCAGGCGACCGGACGGAAGTAACCGTTAATTGTTTCTGTTACTTTTGAGTTTGATTTTAGTTACTTTTCATATTGATTCGAATTTCAATTCAAATTATTTAAGTGCTAAGTATACACGTTACTCACCCTGCCTTCGTGTGCAATTGACAAATTGATCAGATAACAATATAAACTGTTGGGTAATGAAAATTGATTAGAATTACTTAATTTTCATTTATCGTTTTATCAAGAACACTTAAATTAAGGGGTAATGTTGCCAGCCTTCAGGACAACTTACCAAGTGACGGCACCGAATCTAACACTGAGGATGTTTTTTATTTAGTTATGTTTGTATTCAACTAATTTATCTATAACTATCACGCGCATCACATGTTATAATAGTAATATTTATGGAATTGCAAATAACTAATCCCCTTTGAATCGGGCTTTTGTGATCCAGTATCACCCCTAGTTGATTTAACTCACAGTCTGTGAGTAAGTTAGACTGGAATCGCCCCTAGTTCATTTAACTCACAGTCTGTAAGTTCAGTTTGTGAGTCACAGACTTAATTCGACTCAAATAAAGATGAATATGGTATGAATATAACAATGCAATTGATGCCTTCAAATAGTTATAAGATCCATTAATTAAAAATAAGTAGGTAACATAACAAACTTCTTCATCGTGTTTCGTCATCATTATGGCATGCAAGTCACCGGGATGGCAATGCGGGCAATGCGGGCAATGCTCTTTGTCGGAAGATCGTGTCTCATACTGTTTTTTGCTTCTCACTCTGATCCAATTGTATCTATCGACGTGATTCGCTCAAATACCTACTTAATATTTGAAACTCGAAACCTGAATTCATATCAAAGTCACATTCAAATAATTTATTTCGTATAGGCCTGCAGGAGATTTTAGAAAATGACATTAAAAAAAAAATCTGAGCTCTACAATCGGGTCGGAGCGCGACCTCAACTAAGAAGATCCGGCGAGAAATTCAGCCGGCTTGTCTTTTTTTATTTATTTTTTTAATATTCTCAACACGATTAATAAAAACACACGGAAGGAAACCCTAAGTTACCTTTTTTTTATCTCGGAACCTTTAGATATTTTAAGACAGCTAATGATAAATTCTCGGTTTCGGTAGGTTAATGAGCTTCTTTGTCGTTATGGTATTTTTTTTATAAATAACAATTTCAACATAATTGATAGGCCACGGATCTCCCTTGTTGAACAAATGGGGGAAGAGGGACTCACCGCTGACCCTCGGCTTGTCAACTTTTCCAATTATAAACCAAACAAGTTGATCGATAATAAAATAAGTCAACAATCATAAACCAATTATTTATCGATCAACTTGTTTGGTTTAACTATTTAAACGCCAAGGAACTCTGTCGCATTTGTATCTATACTAATTATTATTATTATCTTTAGTTTTATAGGTAGGTACTAATCTATTATAAAGAGGTAAAGTTTGTGAGTTTGGATGTAGGGGGTAATCTCCGGAAATACTGATCCGATTCTAAAAAATATTTTATTAATAGAAAGCTACAGTATCGCTGAGTGCTTACAGGCTATGTTAAATAGTGGTACCGCGGTCGGAGTCACGGAAAAAAAGCTAGTATACTGTATACGCGGGATGAAATAACTGTATCCTTTTTTATAACTTATTTCACGTCTCTGGGTACTAGCCCTTTAAAGACTATCAGTATTATTTAGGCCATTTTCATGAATCCCCTGATGTTGATGACAATGATGACGGTAAAATAAAATGTCCCACCCCTATAGGTAAAGGAGTAGATACTGTACTACTGAAAAAATATTGAATATCTTATGAGAAATTGAGTCAGATTAGAAATTACGCTTTGGATTTCCTGAGAAGAATGATATTAACAACCTATCTTATGAGGTTAATATTCCAACTGTATTATACACTAGCTACGCCCCGCGGTGTTACCCGCGATTAAAAAGTATGCCCTTTTTACCGGGATAAACAGTAGCCTATGTGCTATTCCAGACTATAATCTTTCTCTGTGCCAAATTTCATCCAGCCGTTCTGGCGTGATTGAGTAACAAACATCCATCTGTCCATCCAAAATTTCACATTTATAATATTAGTGGGGATTATATTCAAGGGAACACATGTTTTTCATAATAAAACAAAATTGACCACAACACTCTTCAATTCCCGCCAAAAGCCACATGCTATCCCTTTCCCGCTAATATGCTTAGGTGGCGTGTTGTTTGACATTTTAACAAAATAAAACAAAAAAACTGGCTCGAGTGACGTAGTTTTGTGGTCGTTATTAATTCTAACTAATTTCGGGTAGAAACGAAAAGTTTATAAATAATCACAGTAGTATTATTATACAATTTAAATTCGTAAGTAAAGTTTTAATATGTAAGTAGGTAGGTAATATTAATTTGTGAACGGAATGTCTAGACATCTAGCACAATATTTCAACTAAACAATATCTAAAAATAGTTTAGCGCGCATTCATACACTTTCCAATTAAACGTGCACCGCTTACAATTAAATAACACAATGAACCTTTGAACAACACGAAAGGGCTAAACAACCGTACCTTTAGTTCCACCGTGTACCGTTACACCAACACATCCACTTTAAAAACACTAAGTAAAACAATTAGCCGACCTGCGCTCGCGACCGTCGACCACCGGTTGCGCTCACCGACTAGTACACACATTCGCGACTCGAGATTACTGTATCTAGATAATGCAGAAAGGTAAAAGTGGATAAAGGCGGCTGCACATTGGCCCGAGACGTTGACGCGACGTCACAATAATGTTGTGTCGACGATCTGTCTTCAGTTTAATTTTTAGTCTAAGAAATATACTGAGGTTAGACTTCCAATAATACACCACAGACTCAAAAAAAATGTAATTAGATAATACTACTGCATTACTATTATACTGCAAAGCTTTCCTAAAAAAAAACAATCCATAGGTAAATGTAACTTAACACTGATCAGTAATTTAATTTAATCTCCCAAGCTACTTACATAGCTTTATAACATTATGTATAGCTCGCATCAAATAAAATGAGCAAGGATGGCGGCTGCATAGGCATGCGCAGAGCCACCACATTTGCTCATTATATTACGTACTAGCTGTTACCCTCGACTTCGTCCGCGTGGTTTTTAACAAAAAGCAGACGAAGTCGCGGGTAACAGCTAGTCTAAAATAAAAGTAGCCTAAGTTACTCCTTATTACATCAGCTATCAGCCAGTGAAAATCCCGTCAAAATCGGTCCAGCCATTTCAGAGATTAGCCGCAACAAACAGACAGACAGACAGACAAAAATGGTAGAAAATGTTGTTTTGGTATATGTACCGTGTATACATCCAAATGCACTTAGTAACAAGCGGTTATTTTAATATTACAAACAGACACTCCAATTTTATTTATTTGTAGTATAGATGTATAGACGAACTGTAGCAAGCACCGTTCACACCATCACGTTCTCTCTTCCAAGTGTGGTGCGGTCGTCGGCTCGGCCGTCAGCCGTGAAATGTATACGGCTCCCCATCCGTATCTACGACGCGACGTGAAAATTACTTGTGTGCGTTACCGGAACGGAAATTGATGGGAGCGTAACTTTTGATTTTAAATAATTAGTGTTTTTATGCTCAAGACAATTGAAATAAAACTAAATATACAGATTTTATCGCGTGTATATTATGTTTGCGACATTTCGTTTGCATTACAGCAACCATGGTCACGGGAGGACTGAGGTGTTTGACGTCCTAGTGTCATAGTTTGAACTGGGGTACCCTCATATTTAGTTGTTGTTTGCGGTCCGATCTACGCAGAACAACGTGCTCACGGTGTCTTGAGGTCTTACGGGTAAACGTGGCCACAATAAGTCCTAGACAGGGTTCTGTGGCGAATGAAAGGGGAGGTCTTTGCCCAGTAAAGACACAATAAATACTTATTGTTTCTTTATTTATTTATTTTATAAAAAAGAGGAAATTATGAATACTGAAAGTTAGTGTTCACTTTATCATGTAATGATACATTTCCAAAATGATAATCTTATATCTGTATACATGTAGTATGCTAATTTAATTAAACGAAAACACTTTGTTATTTTACTTCGTTTTATTTTCTTCTTTTCGTCTCTTTAAACTTTGCACGTGTTTTCTCGTCTTAACGCCGTTCCTCTTTCCTTTCATTATTTCTGCCCTCTCATTCTATTTCATTCGTTCATTCATTACTCGTTCCTTTCTATTGTCCAATCCACACTGTTCTTGCACACCGTTCCTTTTCACGTTTCATTACACCGTTCCAATCCTACATACATGTGAGGAAACCTGCACGTCAGTGGAAAGTCTTGTGAAATTCACCAAGCCACACTCTACCAGGGTGGTGGACTATGCTGTGGTCCCTAAACCCGCCTCATATTAAGGAACGAGCCAGGGTTTGAACCTACAGCCGTCGATTTTCAAGGCGAGCGTTCTGCCAACTTGGCTATCACTGCCTGCTTATGTCTCTAAACACATACGGGATAACAGTAGTGTATGTAGGTAATATGAAATCGAACAGAACTCGCAAACCTGATACCTACGTAAGTATGAACTAGGTATGTAGTTTTCAATAAATTAATCATCCTTAGTTATATGCGTGGTCGGTGTCGAATGGCGTCAGCATTCCGAGAGCTGCATCACGCCACAGCAATAAAAACAACATTTTATATGATTTTGCGTTACAATTGTATGCATTGAGACGAGTTTTATATGCCGTGTTTTAGTGTTACATATTGATGTAAATTATAGAAGTTACAATCTACTTATAATGGCATAACAAGGTTTGTAACTTTATAGGTACCTGATGTACGAACAGATTTGGTACGATGCGCACCATGTCTGTGGTTCGGCCCGTAGCCAGTTCGATCGTCTATTAATAATGATACTAAAGTACGTATAATAATAATACCAGCCCTTTTTAATGTCCCACTGCTGGGCACGGGCCTCCTCTCAATGCGAGGGGGATTAGGCCATAGTCCACCATGCTGGCACAGTGCGGGTTGGCAGACTTCACACATCTTTCGAGGGGTTCTCTCAGACATGCTGGTTTCCTCACGATGATTTTCTTCACCGTTTAGCAAGCGATAATCGTGGTTGAAAATGAGGTTTGAACCTGCGATCCTCGTTACCGAGGCAAGCGTTCTACCAACTTGGCTATCACTGCTATTTAAAGTACGTATATTAAGAACATTTTCACATTGAAATACTTACCTCTAGCGAGCGGTACGTACGGCTTGCTATGGCCCCGTTCAAACGAAAATAGGGAGGAAGTTAAGCCCCCGATAATAGGTACCTAAATGCCCTCTCGTAACCAAATGATTGACGTCAACACTCACCCCGCTAACATACGTAGGTATGCCTGTGTGTGGTTATTATTAGGTACCTTTCGTGAACCAGGGTTGGCAATCTTTATAAATCATAATGCATGGTGCCCCAATAAAACATCTGAGAAGTTTGCCTAGATATTAAAGAATAGAAGATCATCGAACTAAGTTGTAATACTTAAGTTAACATTTTAACTATCATACCTGGATGTAATGCTTCTAACAATAATGTGAATTAAAGTAGTTAGGTATATATTGATTTCTTATATTTACGCGAATACTACACATTAAACATAATACATAATACATTTAAATAAAACTAATTTTACGGATATTATCGCGTTTATTTTTTGTTTTTACGTTCCCGACGTTTCGGCTGCTTTACAGCAACCATGGTCACGGGATGACTGAGTCACACCTCAGTCCGTAAAATTAGTTTTATTTAAATAGTTAGGTATATAAAAAAATATTTTGAATATAATTATTATCTATCAACACCCTAACCTAGTGTTTAGTTAAGTAAATTAATATTATAAAAGTGACCATTTTTTTTTCAGGGTAACCCTACTGTAACACTATGTAAAGAAGAGAAGTTCAGGAATTAATTCTTAGTCACGGGTATTCCCTTTTTCAAATATTAACAGGAAACGCGTGCATTCGGCATCCGGCAATAAGTTAACGTTATAAATGTGCTGTCCACAGTGCGGTTTTGCGGTTACAAGATTGATCTGTGGAATTCATCAGTCTTGATCAATAGATTCTATTCCAACGATACTGATGCACATGGCGGCAGGCTGCCAGGGCCCCAAGTCTGCTAACACAAACGATTCATAATCGAACAGCAACCGCTTAAGGACACCAAAATTTTCTAAGAGAACCTATATATCATGAAAGACGTGCGAGACCGCCAACCCGCACAGGGCCAGCGTCATTAAAGGGCTAATTCGTGTTTCTACCCATGTCTAATGACGTGTGAAAGTGTAATGACGACCTGATTAGCTCAGAGGGTAGTGACCCTGGGCTCTGAGCTGAGAGTCCCGGGTTCGAATCCTGGTAGGGACAATATTTATGTGATGAGCAGGTATGTTTGTATCCGAGTCATGGATGCTTAATATCTATTTAAGTATTATATACTGCGTTCGCCGCAAGTCCATTGTACGGTACCTATAATACAAGCGTTGATCAGTGTAGGATCGTATGTTCGTGTTGTTGGTGTGTTCGTCTGGAGATATTGTAAAAAAAATAACGGTATGAAACCTTGTTGCCACTACAAAATACATAGTATAAGTAGCTACCTATTAGAAGAAGCACCGACAAGCTTTGTCTACATGATATTTGTCACCACATAACAAGATAATAGTCCAGTAAACATTTACCTGACAAACGAACATCGCAATGACAATGAATTAAAAGTATAATTCCCGCGAAACAATGTCACATTAACTTCTAACTTATCTTCAGTCAACAGTTGTGTGCGTAGGCGCACAGCGGAAGATTTTGTTCTCAATTCCCATGATATTGTATAGTTCATCGGTCCCGTGCTCCAATGGTGTTCTGTTTTCACAGCATAGATGTAGCGCTCATATGGAGCTGTTATATGAGTTATATTACAGCCATTGATGCTATTGTATCCATAGGCTAGGTTTCGTCCTCTATTAATACATTAACCTAATGATATGAGCAAAATATAAGTTAACTAAACTGTTAATTAGTGTAGGTAGTCCATTAAATCGGTACCTACTTTATATTATACTAGCTGTTGCCCGCGACTTGGTCCGCGTGGTATTTAACAAAGACAACCGTTGACAACAGCCTGCTCGCCCATTCTGAGCCCGCGGGACGCATTGCAGGTTGTTGCTATCAAACTTAATCAGGCGCTGCGCTGCAACATTGGTTTTAATTTTTTTTCGTGAGATTCTATTTTTTTTTTCTAAAATAAAAGTAGCCTAAGTTACTCCTTGTTCCATCAGCTATCTGCCAGTGAAAGTCCCGTCAAAATCGGTCCAGCCATTTCAGAGATTAGCCGGAACAAACAGACAGACAGACAGACAAAAATTATAAAAAATGTTGTTTCGGTATAGGTAACGTGTATACATCCAAATGCACTTAGTAAAAAGCGGTTATTTTAATATTGCAAACAGACACTCCAATTTTATTTATATTTATAGATGTATAGACTATATTACTCAACTAACACATACATTTCAATGATTTTTCGCATAGACTAGGTGGTAGGTATTGAAGATCATGATTGATAAGATCGTTAAAATAATATTATAAAATTTATAAACATGTTGTGGCAAGAAAAACTCCGTGGTCTTTCTTGCCACAACATTTTACAATTCATTTTGAGAGCTCGTTAAAAATGTTAACACTAGGTAAACTGCCCTCAATAATTAAAATGTACTATCATCATGACCTAAATATTATCCGCAAACATTCTTCAAAATTCCTATTTTTAGTGATAGCAGCTCGTACGAAGGTCTACTTTAACATTCATAATTGCTTGATAACACCTCCGAGATCATTCTTATCTTATCAACTCATTCCACTCAACTCGCTATCAGATGAACGCAAACAGTTTCTAATTGATACAGATTGACGCACTTCCAGAATGTTTTATACCGAGTCGGTGTACTGACAGAGGTCTCTAATGGCATTTAAAATAAAAAAGTACTTACCTAAGTATAAAATTTTCCTTCTCTCAAACCGATAGCTACACATTTTTAGGTTTGTTTGAGTATCCAGCAAAATCGACTACTTATTGGTATGGAGGAACAATTGACAGCGTATCATCAGACCTACAGGTCTGATGAAACGCTGGTGGTAGGTATGAACCTGCTGAATCTTACAAGATTAAGCAGGTTCATGGAGTTTCTTGTCCGTTCTTCTCCATAGGAACGGCATTCCGAACGGGTGGTAAAGTAGTAGCATACCTAGTATTTTGTAACTTTACCGATTCATAAGTACTGTACTTAATGGTCTACGTGAATAAAAAATATTCTGATTCATACCTACCACCCTTTCATTATTCAGGATCACAAAGTACCTTTATGGGTCGATCTGTAGAAATATAATGATATTTCCGCCGACAAATGTTACTTAAATCCCGTAATAGGTAATTATAATTGTAATGTATCATATTAAAGATTTAGCGAATGCGTCATGAAGATTAAAAATGATTTGTTTGGAATTATCTCTTGTTTATAACGGATTATTATCTCATTAAAGTGACGAGCTTAGTTTCAGGTGTGTGGACAGTGGACTCAAGACGTCATTGACACTTGCAGATTTAAGCTAGAACTACACTGAGTCTTTGTATGCCACGAACCTACTTGCGTTGGATGAGACAAGTCTAATTAATCCGATTTAATATGAAGTATTTTTATTTATTAACGAAGAAAGCAAGAACGTTTTTTCTTTCATCATTTTTTTTCTTTCATGGTTTCATCCAATCAACGGTAGATATAGTAAAACTAGATAAATTATATCAAGTTATCTTTAAGCCAGAAAATGTCTATACTCTTATATATATTAAAAAAAAATACTGTTTGTTGGTAAGCGCACTTTAGAACGTCCGAACCTATTCAGATATTATTTTGAATCAGTTTTGTTGTAGGTTCAGTCAAAGAAAAATTGAAAAATTCTAGAAAATCTGAAAATGCTTTTTTCTATACGATTTGGACAGGACCACGTCTGTTAGGGCAGCTCACAGATATATTAGAGGAGATATGTTATGAAAGCGGTGGGCTTGCGCTCACCTTTAGCCAAAATTACGCTAACATAGAGTTTTCGCCGTCAGTCGACTGCAACTGCACGTCGGTATCGGAGCTCTAACTTTTTTTTTAAATGCCGTGTTATTCTGTGGTTGTGTGCAAAAATACTAGCAGCAAAATGAACTACGCGAAAGATGGAATCTCATTTCACCAGCCAGTATTAAGTATTTTATTTATTCGTCTTTAAAATCATTAAAAACAACAAATCAAAAAATATTTAATGCCTTTATTATGTTATTTTAGTATTCATGTAGCACAACGACTTTTTTATTTTTGTACAAAATACATGGCTCTTTAAGTACCACCTATGTACGCTACTGAGTGAATGTACGAGGCAATGGATTGATCGTCTAACGATACTTTGAATAAACTGGTGCGTCGCGTGGTACGGCCGCTGTGTGCGGCGACGACGCAGCACGCACCGAATTATTGGCACGCGTGTGTGTGTGAGACTTCGTATTGGTTCGTTTTATGTAATTGCATGTGTTTTGTGGCGAGTGGTGGGGACCAAGCGGAGACAGCGAGTTCCCATACATTTTGAACCGCACGGCATATCTCTCGTGATCTGTGGGGCAGCTAGATTTGAAATAAAACTCATAACATGACAAAAAACGAAAGATTTATTACCTTCTACTAACAGTCTTAAGTTTAAACCTAAACATAATCCCTAGGCCCCACCCGCGGACCACAGGGGGACAGGGGCTGTCCACACAACGCGGCCAAGAAAAAAGTGCCAACAAATGTTATGATGAAAATTCATTCACAATGCGACTAGCCCACTGGGATTTAAATCCTGGGGTTCGGTCACACGTTGCAGAGTCGCGGTCCATTGACCAGCGCACTCTGCTGTCCACAACGTGGCTCTACAAACCCATCATTGTATGTTTAGCACTGAAAACCTGCCGTTTACTGCGGTACTGCGCCCATACGTCCTCCGACACTGCGGCCCGATATACCCAAAAAACTATCACTACTATATACAATTGAAATTTCAGTTAAATGTTTGTATCTATTGAATTTCTTTTTTTTACGGATACAAGTTTTTTTTTTAAGAATATTTTTTTTTATGTTTGTCAATTCAAGCTGTGTCGAGCCACGTGATAAATTGAATTTAAAAAAAAACATTGATGATATTGTGAATATGCTTGGCAATTGAATTTTTCACTGAGCTCGTTGTTAGTATTTTCGCTTACGATATGTTAGTACAACTTAAGTTTTTTATACAAATCAAATTCTTTAAATTTTGATACAAAACTTTTTTTCTTCTTCATTCTTGCCGGCCAACAAGCACCAAGCACTTACTGAATGGTTAGAATCTACTTAAATTGTAAACATCTTGAAAACATTGAATAACATCCACTTACTTATAATTTCAATTTCAAATACAATTCAAGTAAGTTATTTAAAACGGTGTTATGTAAAACGAATTAAACCATATATTTTTTATTGATTGTTAGTACAAAACGATTGGACTGTGCGTTTAAACGAGACATAAGTACTGATTATACAAATGCCGCTATAATATCAATACTTATGTAGTGAATGTACACACCTAGCATGTTAAACAGACATAAAATAATATTATCTAATCAACAGTTCAAATTCAGTTATCAACAGTGACAATGTTATACACATTACTACTTTCATTGCTTAATAGACTAGTATGGGTTCTATGTAGAGATTATCCGGCAGTTCTTGAAAGTGTAAAAGGCTTTATAATTCACATTCTACCTTTTACTTCAATTATCAGCTGAAAAATCCATGTATGTCAATCTGTAGCATATATTTCTTCTTTATTCTTCATTCTAGCAATGAAATCTGTCGGATCTATGAGATGACTGCCCAGTTTCATGAATTGTCAATTTCCATCAATTGTATTCTTTACATCCATAATAGGCGTATGGAATTGTTTCAATATTTAGGATTTTTCCATAAAAACTCTTTATTTCTGCCCATTTTCTTAATTTCGACCTCAATATTTGTAATTACTTAATTGTCACATATTTCCATTGTTCTCTTGTCGGTTCACAGCTCTCATATTCTTATCAAATAAAACTATATTATCTATATTTAATTAATCACAATAAAATCAAAGATACATCATGTATCATCTTTTCACACGAAAGGTTCATTCATTCTATAGAATCACTCAAATATTATTTGAGCTAGCTCAAGAGTCTTTTGATCTAATTTTTCATAGATACACTTATCTATTGACCAAAAATATATATCCTCGCAGCTAATATGTACAGGCCCAGCTTTGTCTATGAACTCCAATGTTCACCTGACGAATGCTTCGGGGGGGATTTTGCCTTCGGAGTTTAATTGGTTGAACACGAACAGCGCCCGCTGGTAGTCCCATCCAGTTTCTGTTAGGCAACTGGAGGAAAAGAAATATTTAAACAGCTATTCTGTAGATTTGTATAGCGCGCTAACGTTTGTAATTAGTGGTATTACCCGTAACCTAAATGATAAATATTATATAATAAACATTGTAACAGAATTTTTGATTAGGCTTTGGACTACCCGTCACAACTATCATTTTAGAATTACAACCGGTAGAGGGTCAGGTATATATAACACGGTCACCCATCCAAGGTTGGACCGACCAACGGATCTATCGGGCGTTTTAGCCTACTAAGCTAAGACCTCTAATAGCTGATGACTTAACACTAGTAACACGTTATACGACACTCACTTGACACTCCAGTGCTCGTTCATGCCGGTCTGCTGGCCCAGCATGTTGAGCATGGCCAGGCGGTCCGCGTCGGCGTGCGCGGGCGCGGCCGGCGCGGGAGTCGGCGCTGGTGTCGGCGGGGTGGGCTCCACCTTGCCTGTGGCGAACGCTTTGTCTTCCTGTTATGACAAACATAATTATTATGGCTTACGAAAATAAAATTGCAGCTTATTAATTGAATACCTATTTCTAGGAAGTTCATGATTTATTTGTTAATATTAATATTTTTGATTAAATTCGATTTGACTATTATTTGTCCGCGGACGATAATGGCCATACACAGAAGATATGGCTTTGTGTAAACCTACATGATTTCACTTTATGAAACACGGTGTCCGAGGCGACTGCCACGGAATCATTTTATAGCACACTCGCTTGTACCCGCGGCTCCGCTCACGGTATCTCTATGAAACATAGCCTATAGCACTCAACGATACAATAGCTTTCTATATGACAAAGATTTTTTCGAATTGGATCAGTAGTTCTAAAGATTACTCCCTACATCAAAACTAACAAGTTAACCTCTTTATTATATTATTATAGACGTATACATAGCTGATGACCTATTGCATAAACCATATTATTAATTTGAATAAAACATTACTTTTTAAAAAAGTTATTTTGTTTTGATAATCTGTATTCTGTAGACATTCTGACCTGCGGTGTTATTTTAAACCATTCGAAATCGATATCGGAAACGGAATCGAAAACTTCCGAACTGAATTACCGCAATCGCTAATACAATTTCCGAATTTGATTATCTTCGATGTGTCTTTATGACAATACCAAAGTTTATTTTCTTAAGTTTCCTTCGGAAAGCTCGTCGGGAGCGACACCAACATCGGAAAGTTTCAAATCCGTTTCCGATGTCGATTCCGAATGATTTAAAATAACCCACCTGTTCCTTGGACGTGTTGCTGACGAACAGCATGTCGTTGATGATGCAGAACCCGCCGCCAGCGTTCGGCACGATCACGAACGTGCGGTGGAAGGAGCGGGTCGGGGTGCCGCTCGTCGTGGTCTCCTTGTATATGCCGTTCATTGTTAGCACGATCATCGCGGGCTGGGGGGAGAAAGGGGACGTTAAGGGCGCTCTTAAGGCTGGTTTACATTTGAATTAGAAGAGTAGCGAGTTGAGTTAAAAAAAATGGCGTGTTTATTGCGGTAAGTCGTAAGTTGTGTCCAAAAGTGCTACGGGCGAATTAAACTTCAAGTAACATATTGATTTCATATATTTACGCGAATAATACACATTGAAATAAAATTCATCGCGTTTACTTTGTTTTTACGTTACGTAATATAATTAAATCCAAAACCAAGCGCACCATTGCAAGACCTCAAGACACTGTGAGCACGTTCTGCGTAGATTGGCCCAGCTACATTTTTTTTTTGTATTATTTATTTTAATTCTTTATTTTTTATGGCAGTGAGTGTCATTCGCGGTAAAATTATGAAACACGCAGCTCCAACTTCTCACCTACAACTAAGTTTAATAAAAATGTATCACCCCTAGACTTATGATAGGTGTAGTCTATACAGAAAACAAGATTGACTTTAACATAATCTGGTAAGGGGTACATAATTCTGCAGACACGGTCGCTGGCTCCCAAGTGACCCCTATGACAGTGGTTACAAGTCCCTGACAATCCATAGGGGGTTGTTGATGGTGTAATGAAATATCACAGTATACAGTGAAGTACAGTATACTCACAGTAAAAACAAGTAAATCGACAGCGAAGCCCATCAGATCGTGTGTTGTTTTTGGCAGGTCTGACAGGAAGGAGACGACTTGAAGCCTGCCCGTGCGCAGGTATCGCCGCCTCGACTCGCGCTCGGTGATCCGGATAAGGTTACGACTGTTAGGGATGTACGCGTTCAGTCTGTAAAATAATAATTACGTATTAAACTAATGAAATGGTAAATAGCATGATTAACACTCAAATGTATTAAAGTTAGGTTAGGTTCCACTTACATTGGGGTTAAAAAAGGATATTTTGGAAAAAAAGTGCTCTGTAATACCTACTAAAACTTTCCATGAATTTGGGGTAGAAGTGTGGGCGGTCAAATGGAATTAAGCTACTACCCGTTATTACTTTGGAATCTAATACCGATGGAAAGATAGTTATTCTTTAATATCTATAAACAACGTGAGTATATCTCATTATTTATAGTATTTTAGCTCGTACAATAGCAAGATGACATCGAGGAAATAGCTATATACAAGCGCTCGTATGAGGCATAGGCACGAGAAATACAACCATGGTAGCACAACACTAGGACCATATTTTCATTTTTATTGTATGGGGCAGACCATGTATGTGGTCTGGCCCGTGCCAAGTTCGATCGTCTTTTAATACTATCAGATAATAGTTTTTTGAGTAGTGAATATTATTTTACAAGTTTTTTTATACGAGTGTTGGCGGTGTCTATAAAAATATTTATTATATTATTATTTTTTACAAACCTTTGTACAGCAGCGTTTCTATTGTCGTTGCTCAAATAATTGGACGCCAAAGACATAGTAGCGTGTTCGTGGTAGGCCTCGAGCAACGGTTGGCGCGACTCGGCGTCGTAGATCGCGAAGTACTGAGTGAGGAACTCGCGGACCAGGTCCTGGCCGGCGGGGTCCGCGAGGAATGACTGCTGCGCTGGTGGGAGGGTCACGTCTTCTGATACGTCGAACCCGATCGCTGGGGGTAGGTCCACTCCGTCCTGGATTCATATAGGAAGGTACTTTATAAATAGTAGTTTGGACATGTACTAGCTTTAAATGTGTGTCTTTAAATGTAATATAATATGTGCACAATGCACAAGTAAAAAGGCCCTACAAAAAATGGTTGCAATAACATTTAGAGCATGGTTGTTCTCTTAGTATAAAAATATGCTACGCTAGGTTTCTCAGGCAGGTCCCAAGACTATGGTACGATTAATATTGCCATTAATTGAAATCTTGAATAGAATTAAATCCGAAGGCCGAAGATGGCCGATGATGGCCAACCTAGGAGATACTCGCGTAGCCTTTTTGATGTACCATGGTTGTTCTCAGCTCGCACTGCACTTTTGCGATGAACGTAAAAGGAAGACCAAGATCGTTTATATCTATGGGACATAACTGATTTAATTTATTTTCTATAACAGTTCACTCACCAACTTGGTCAGCTTGGTGAACTTCTTCCGCACATCGCTGAAGAAAAAACAACATGGCAACACATGTCAATGATAAAGCACCTCTGAAACTCACATAAACAAGTTAGTTTCAGTAATGTATAACATTATTACGTAAATGATCACAATAAAATTTAAAGAAAACTCTTCGACGGACGCATTAAAGTGAACGCACACCTATCCGCACCGAAACGGCAGTATCCAAATTGCGGATAGATGTTCGAGGTTTTCATATAGATACGAGGACAGGTGTGAGTTAACCTTTAGTCACCGGCGACTAAAAATCGCAACACTCCGCTTTAGAGCCATTGCTAATCACGACTTATTCCAGTGCGCGTTCCGCGAACGTCAACAGCACTGCAAACTGTCTATTGAGTAGCATAACAAAGACTGCATCGCGATTGCTAGTTTAAAAGAGCACGTACACGGGCTACAAAAATGCATCTTCCCGAGAACTGTAACTGCAATATTGCCAGCGATAAATCTCTTGCTGCAATGTTATAGGTCAACACCTTGCAGCGTATACTTTGGCAACTGCATCGCCAAGCCATCGCAATAAATGTCTCAAAACTAGCCCGTTTACGAGCTCCATTATTTGCATCTGACGCGGTTCAAATGCGCGTAAAAGTCGTCGTGTGCAAAGGGTGTTAGCTTAGGCCTTTGTTAACGGATACTCTGAGCTTAGCGACACCGCAAAACAATCTGTTAACTAAGGCCGTTAACCTTCAAAATTATATTCAAGACACCACTTGCACGTAATACACAAGTACCGTTGTTTATCAATGCACTTTGTGACATAAGGGGATATTATATTATTATTGACATGATCTATATCATAGATATATGAGAATATAATATCCCCGTAATATTTTATATAGACGCCAAAGCCTTTGGTGCAGAGCGTCGCGATTTCTATCAATAAGGAGTTAGGCTTTATATATGACTGGCTCTTGCCGTGCAACTATAAGATTTGCTTTGCAACTCGACGCCCAATGGTTAAAGCATGTTGCTTTGTTACCAACCTCCTTTAAATTGCATATTTAGAAAAATACATTGTATAGGTACTAGAAAGGCAGATCTTGTGGTCTCGCGGCAAAGAGTACTTTTAACCCATTAAAATATTACTTTAGTTGTACACAAGTTTTCTAATGATTCGCATACAAAAATAGGCTTAATCTGTTATACAATATTTTTATGTGCCATACTTTAATTTGTCAACTTGCAGACCGCATGCGTTTAGGCCGCGTTGCCACCTGCCCCGAAAAACGTTAGCTAGAAATGTCCAAAAGCATTGCCAATAGTAGCTTGCAAGTGAAAACAGCGTAGGAGTGCAAATTTACACTGGCAAGCTACCGTCGATTTTTCGCTAGTTTTCTAGCAGTTGGAAATGTGGCATAATGCATATATGTTGGTGCCAATACTTGACTTAAAAATTGGTACACATTATGAGGTCCAAATATCGAACCCGCAACCGCAGTCTTGACCTAGTGGTAAACCCTTAGGTACAGGAAATGTTGGTAGCGGATTCTGAAAGTAATAAAAGAAACAGGAGCAAAACTAGACTTGAACAATGATTTCAGTGAAAACAAAACATAATTATTGTAGTGACCAGAGAGAGACAAGATGAAAAGCCATGGACAAAAACTAAAATATGTGTAGGTTACAACACACCACAAAAAGGTATTACTGAATAATATATGTAAGTATACTATTAATATCTTAGAATGATAATGCAAAAAGAAAACAACAAAAAATATCATTTAGTTTTGCTCCTATTTGCATAAATATATTTGTACAAGTGTCTATGATTAGCTATAAAAATATATTTAGCAACAACAATAAACAAAAACTATTTTAAAATTCTGTTTCATGAAAATGTGTGTTCAGACATAACATATTTTTAATAATCAATGTACTTATCTAATCAAGTTCTAAAATAAAATCAGATGGAAATTAATTCTCGAAACATACTCATAAAAACAATATCATTTTCTAACTTTCTTGAAATATTTGTTGTTACTAATTGTCCCCATTCCCAATTTACAGTTAGGCCTGGGGTGCTGCATAATTCCTGAATGGCTGTCAACCCTTTTCCACTACATATCATTACCTGACATAGATTTCATGATCCTGAAACCTGTTCAACAACGGATTTCCTTTCAGGTACAACTCAGACAACTGGAGAGGCTTCAGTGGCTCCAGCGAGCCAAGATATGGAATCTAGAAGGAAAAATGTGATTTCTTTACTATTATCAGTATAACTATGATGATATCCATGATTAATATGGAAAAAGAACATAATCCCCAAATTCAGAAAAAGATATTATCATACATTTACAATGACAATATAAAGCGATTTTCATGGGGTACAGTACTGCAACCCTATCTATCTCTTTTGAATATATAATTCTTTAATTCTCACCCTGTTATCACCCAGATACAGAATCTTCAAATTCTTAAGCTTGCTGGGCAAAATCTTGAGGTGGTCAATGCTGTGCAGTTTGTTGTCATTAAGATTCAGGGCTTCAAGGTCTGGGATGTTTTCAGCAATGATATCGATTGCAGCCACCATTATCATCGGACGGAAAAGAGCACAGAAAATATCTGCTAAGTCTGAAATAAAGATTATTTATATGAATCTTCTGAGACGACCATGGCTGCATAAAAGCAGATTAAAATGCTTATTTAGCAAGCAACTAGAGGCCAGAAGAACAGGCATGTCGAATTTCAACCTCATGTGTCTCTTTCATTTCAAAAAATATCTAAAATTAAAATATTACCTGGATCAGCATGGAACTTTGTCAAATCAAGAGCCTTGGTTGACGCATTATATCTTTTAGCCATTGTCATTTTCATCTTCTCCTTCATGTCAGCATCAATAACAACATTTGGGACTGCATTTCTCACAA
Organism: Pheosia gnoma; assembly: GCA_905404115.1. Lineage (NCBI taxonomy): Eukaryota > Metazoa > Arthropoda > Insecta > Lepidoptera > Notodontidae > Pheosia > Pheosia gnoma. The sequence goes on along the minus strand of FR989909.1, from coordinate 2,302,147 downwards.
TCACCATTAATTTGAAGCCATCAGACATTACAATCTTTCTATCCGCATGGAACAACTTCTCGGCAATTTTAACATCGTCAACATAAAATACTGCAGCATTGCCATTTATTTTATAGTAATGCGGGATAAATATGTCAGGTGAGATGTGACTCAATAGTGTCCGAAGAACAACGTCTTTGTCATGTTTTGCTCCATACGGTATGATAATCTGGTACCATGGCAGTAATCCAGCGATAAACCTCTTCTTCGCCATGCCTACTCTCGGTGCAGGAGAGTTGAGCCGACCACCACGGCCCCTGAAGGACCCTTTTCGATTCGGATTTTGAGCACCAGAACCGACCATATCAATGTCATCATCCAAGAATATTTTAGCATTTTGAAACTTGTTTTTGCCTTTGCTTGTTCCTGGTTTGAAACTAACACGCCGTGTGCTGTTGCTGTGACCACGATCATCGTGTTCTGTAAATTAATAAATACACATTGAACCAGGGAAAACCCAAAATAAAGGTATATTTTATATGGAGTGCCTACATCATCACAGAGAGCATATTTTATTTACAGCATCGTAATAAAACTACAAGTTAAATCTATAGCATGGCTATAGATTTAACATGGCATTTCAAGCATGAACTTGAAGTTTTCCTCGTCGTAAAAATAGACATACACATCTAGTAATTTCATAAAAACAAATGTATAGTAAAAGTACTCACCAAAATGCTCATTATTACCCTTCCAGTTTCTGACTCTTCCACCACGTTTAGGCATGTTTGCAGTTAGAATAATGTAGCAAACAAAAAACACGCAAGGTTATGAAATGAATGACGCACACAAGCAACACGTTCCACTTTCAGTATTATTTATTTCCTCATGCACGTATGCATCAAAGATATAAACTATTCTCGGTATATAGTATAGGAAATCTTCACTATAATATTCTACCTACTACAATTCCCACCAAATTTATAGAAACTTCGGAAAATTGTTGTGATTGTAATAAACTAAACAGAAATGAAATAATATTTCCACCACTCTAAGCAGTGTTACCAGATGAAAATTTTAAACTACCATATCTGCAGACCTTGATTTTAATTTTATAATTACAGTGCATACTACGGTGTCGACCTAAAAAAAAAAAGGTACACTTTACAATTAAAAACTCTTCCAAAAGTTCTACTTCTTGGTCATAAATCAACGAAGTAATTTTTTTAACCATATTATATGGTACCTATAAGTATAAGCCTCTCACAGGCAGCATTGGAGTGGGGCAATGACAGAAAGTTTAACAAGAACGTGGGAAGAAATTTCAATTTCGTCGTAGATGCATTTCAATGCATCTACCAAAAAATATTTTTAATTTTCCCCGATTATATTATCTCCCCAGTAATGCAATCGTTAGGGATTTCGTCAGCAGCGACAGCCAGTGTTGCTAATTAAGTATTACTCATAAAAACACACGTTTTTGAGCACGAATTTGAGTATTATTTACACGGTAATTAATATTTTAAAATACCGTAGAAAATAACACGATAATAGCTCATTACCGTAGACCGTGTTTTGCTCAAAATTACCGTGCATCTACGGTAATTACCGTGTATCTGGTAACGCTGACTCTAAGCCACCACTTGACTTTCCGTTTTTCTCTTTGGTTGGATGGATGAGATGAACTTTGTTCTTTGGTAGTGCCTGTAAATCATAGATGCAGAATATAACCATAGACTGGGCACAATAAGTAGTATTATATAAACTGGCCATTAGCGAATGCGATTGAGACAGCGATAGTATATGACATTGTTTTTAAATTGCTGTTGGAAATTATACCCCTATTAATGGGTAAGACTTCGGTTAATCCTCAGTTTTCAGTACGGTATACGGAAGAACTGCAGCTGCACGGGAGTGGAGTAAGGTGGTGTCTGCCTTATACAATCAGGAAATAAAATTGATTTAATTTCATTACATAGACTAAATTATCGTAGAAAATCCCACAGTTATACCGTATAACGGATACAAAAACCTGCATATCACAACCGATGGGAGTGTAATCTCTAGTAAAAAAAGCAAAACACTATGCTTAATATGCCAAATATTATACTAAGTTAAACGTAATACCCGATAAAACCTCTTCGAAAGGGTTTAATTTTGTTTTAAAACCTATAAATGCTTAGGAAACTCCTTAAGGGGGAAGCTCAGGGTCAGGGCGCGAAATTCAAAATGTCAATGGTTTTTATTTTTTTACGAAAAATTTGGACATCTTTACGATGTAATTTAGTATTTTGCGATATTAGCATACTGCATTGAATGTTTCGATGTATTAAGTTTACTTAAAAAGGTACCTAATCCGATACAATACCATAAGGTTGGTAAAAACCGCTACTTTTACTAACTTCATGGTGTTGTATCGCTTTAGATATTTTTTTAAGCAAACTTAATACATCGAAACATCCAATGCAGAATGTTAATATCGCAAAACACTAAATTACATCGTAAAGATGTCCAAATTTTTCGTAAAAAAATAAAAACCATTGACATTTTGAATTTCGCGCCCTGACCCTGAGCTTCCACCTTAATGAAAGAAAGGTACATTATTAAGCCAGTGTTTCGAAGGCTAAATATTTTTTTTTATGAATCCCGATAAATAGAATGAGTACACCTTGAACAACTGCGGTTCTCTGAACAACTTGTCGGGACCCTGCTATAGTGATTGTTTACTCGAGTGGCTGGGCTTTAGGCTGAGCCAGCCAGCGTGTGTGTGGATACGTTCCAAACATTTTTTATTTTTAAAGATTTCTATATCACGCTCTGGCAATACATAACAGCACAGAGCGATATAAACCTACATAAAATACATTACTTGTCTATGGCACACGCTTGCTACGTTTCTTTATACGCAAAAGCAATAACGCCACACGAATTTATTATTGATTTTTTATCACCTTTACAATATAAAATCTTACGATTAAAATATTTTTACCTGTGTATTAATACCGCAATAAATAGGTACAGGATGCCCCATTACATAGCTGTAGTTAACGAAATGTATGGATACAATAAAACCACTAACGAATGACTAAGGATTCCACAGACAATATTCTTGAGCTTTTCGTGTCTGCCATGTTTTGTCCTATTTGTCGCGCTTGATGAACGCGTTCGCGTTTACTGTTCTAAACTGTTATTTTCTGAATGTATTACGGTCTGTGTTTTGTTTACAAATAGTTTAGATGATGGTGTTGTAATTATAATGCTCAATCTTTTGATCGGGCTATAACTCGGATACGTCTTGTGAGTGCAACAGTGTAGTTCGTATTTCATAAAATTTTATGTTTGCTCGTCATCGACTGTCTGCATTCAGAGAAACTCCGTCGCAATATTGGAAACAATCTCATCGGCAACTGTGATTTCATAATATTTTGTTGGCCCTGTGTGTGACGCAACCCACGTGCATTGCGTGCACATATTATAGCAAGCATCTCATGCACATTTGTTATTATTTTGTTCGCGAGTTCGATTCGGACGGAGCAGTAAGGATCGGAGAGGCGAAGGGAAACCGCGTCGCGCGTCTCGCTCGTCACCGTCGCGTTCCGCTAAATTTATTAATTCGTGTGTAGCATAATATCGGACGGTAATTTTTAATCGAGTGTGATTAAGTATATGAAAATAATTTGTGCGAAATAGTGTTTGTCGGTACGATCGGTTGCACCGCACACGTGACACGGGGCGAGTGTTTGGGAATTGGGTGTCAGTCAGTCGGCTGCGGCTCGCGGGCGCCGCTACAGTCCGGCTGCAGTGCAGTGCGGAGCGCGTTGGTCGGGCGTCAGAGGTGAATCACCGCCGGTTGCCGTTTTGATCGTGCTTGTTTACCCGCGTGTGCAGAAGTGCGTGGAGCGGAAGTGCAAGGCATGCGCGCGGCGCGTCGGCGCCGATGACACCGCCGTCCGCTGTGACGGCGTTTTAAACGCGAGTGTGTGATAGCTATGTTCCTTGGGTTATGAGTGTGTGACAAAGTTATAGTGCGTTGAGGACACTGGAGCCCCTAGACGGGGTTGGGCCCGCCGGGGCGGCCCTGGTGCTTCTTGGGGCTCCTCACGAAGGCAAAATGGCTGCGTGGAACCGCCACCACCATTTCAACATGCTGATGGATGAGAATGCCAAAAATAAGCGTAAGTTAACCTCATAGTCACTAATTTCACGAATATAAATACAAACGTGTATTATCTAGTCAAGTGGGTCACATACGTACCTATAAAAGTAGAGTTTCTACTTATCAAGATAGCTTGTAAAATATTCTAACTCGTATAATATAGTATTTTTCAGTTCCGCACCCTACATACAATATAAACCAATCTTTTTCACATTTAATGTGTTTCTGGGGTTGTTTATACCATGCCGTTTACGCAAGTTAATATTGTGAAGTAAAACAAAATATTAGGTCACCTACCATGTTGTTATTTCATACAAAAACCACAATAAATTTATGTATAAGTTACCTCCCTGTCGAGCATAATATTATTGGGTTCATTAAGTTAAACTCGTATACACATAAATATTAAACACACTTGTTATAGGAATGACATATCCACTTATATTTTTTTTAAACATAAAAATAAATAAATTTTACAATACACAAAGCATTTTGGTACTTATTTACATTTGATTTTGGTTGTCACACACATCTGCAATATTGCTTAAAACTGCCACAGCATAAACATAATAACTGAATTCAACCTTTTGATGCTAGTCCTAATGTAATAAATGAATGTCAATGTTTTTTTGTATGGTGCAGAGCCCTGATTTGTTACACACAACATAATTCCATCGCTGCAACAACATCAGCTGCTGCAGCTGTTGGTGAACTAACCCTTGTGTACTAGCTGTATATTGTTGACTGCACTTAGCCCTCAGACACCAAATTTTAGGTATAAGTACACCACTCCTACATCCCTTTGACTTGATTTTCCACTGGCATCATCAATTTGTGCACTTGCATTTACATTTTATATAATATATTTAGTAAATTAATTTTTGGTCATTGAGACATGCATGTCTTAATTTTCTGCTGCAGAACTTTAGTTCTTTATTCTAACTTCTTTAGTCATATGCAAAAGCAACTATGTATTTGGTTAATACAGCAGTATGTTTTAATCTGTAAGCAGTTCTTGCAAATTTCTCAACAACCTACACAGACACATACTTAATCCAATGATATTGATGTCTCTTAGTTGTTACCAGGGCTTCTTGGGGTTCGCAAAAGGAAAAATTGTCAGTAGCCATGTTTTTTCATTACCAGATACTAAATTACTCTCTTGAATAAACCAATTATAAAATCTGAATTTCATGATAAAGTTGCTCCTTAGGCCTTACTAGGGCTGTGAACTGATTTATTGTTTCTTAATTTACGTGGTAATAAAACGAAATTTTAAGTCACTAACAAAAAATATTTTGATCACTAGTTACGAAGATAATAGTTACTAGTTACAAAGATAACTACCTTGAATTAAGCGCTTATCAAAACTATAGCCCTGTGTACTACACTTGCATAGGGTGTTTGACCAATTTGGACCAAATAGGTACCCAGATCAGCGTAATGCCAGGCATGAGCTTAGAGCTGATTTTCATCTGGGACCTATGTTTTTAAGGGATGTCAAGCAGAAGGTGTCGGAAAATAATAAAATAAAATGTGTTTCATACTTAATGAATTTGGTTCTCAAACTAACTGGATAGTTTCGAAACTGGTGTTTTATGTTAAGGTATTATATTATGCGCGATCAATGACTAAAATCATATTTGTTATTTTACCGGAGACAGAGTACTTCTCATTGCTGTAAAGTCACCGTTAATACTACGCATTTGTACGATGTATTTATTGTTTTGCAGCATTATATTATTTTGTACCGAATTATGATCGGTCTACATAGCCGCGACCCTAAAAATATATAAACGCGCGCCGTCAACCTCCCCAACCTTTAACCTAGTTGCGAGTTCAACCCTCGCAGATGGGTGCTTGCATTGCCGCTTTTATTAGATAACTCGACTTTTACGCCCCGATGTCGGTAAGAGCTTGACGATATTCAATTGATATACAATACAGTACTTACGTCGCAGCCTAAAAGCGTATCGTATTTAATGAATCACTTCTTTTGATGCGTTTTATTTGTATGCATACGGGTTGCGGGACGTCGATATCAATCATGTTCATTTATATTGTTAAATTAATATAGGTAGGTTAATTACCACGATTAGATTGCCATAATGAAAACCTTTTTATATGGTTCTACCTCATTTCGATATTATTACTCATTCCATAATTTTTGAAATATCTAACCAGGTGCCAAGAATCCGTATCTTGAAATACCTACCCAGGGATCGATCCTAATTTCTGTGCCTCCATTACTAACACTGTTGACACCTGGTCCACACAATTGGATCCACCACCAGGCCGACAAAGAGCTAGGCAGATAGGTGATTTCCTAGGCAGTTGGCCGAGCGTCTCTGGTTTTATAATATATCTATCTTTTTCAGTTTGGTGGTGGGATCTGACTGTGTGGACTAGGTGTTAGTGTTCTGACTAAATTCAAGTCACTGTACAATATTTCATCGGATTTCCCGATAGCGATGCCCGGCCACTCACCTCCCACGCTTTTGGCACTGTATTGTGGAGATCGTTGCATTCGCCGATTCTAAATAACACAAAGACAATGCTCTTAATACCCAGTTTCTAAGAAATCCGGGGCACTGTGTTGAGATAAATAAGTAGTTTGAAATATATTTGCATCAAGAGATTTTTTTCCCTAATGGCCTTTTTCCATTGAGTCCAAGAGTTTATTGTATGTTAGCTATTAATGCTATGACCATTATTTTAGTAAATACCTACCTAATTATATACTCCAATAAGTACTACTTTGTAATGGTAAATTTCAAACACATAATGGAGATACTTTAATCTATTTTGCCCAAGTTGCACTCAATCACCCTTGACACAAAAACCCTTTCGAAATCGACTAAAATGATTTCATGCCTACTATTGATGCATTTTTCGCTACTTCCGCTTACTAAATTTCAGCATAAAAATTATCTGGAACATGCGTTGGGTAAAGAAACTAGGTAGGTAGGTGTTTTACCTTGGCAAATATCTGCATTGTTTACGGGTGAACGATCTTTCCAAATAATCATCAGAGATTTTCGTAAGAGACGCCCGGCTAAATTCGAAATCTTCGCTGCTCTTGAGCATGCCCTGGCTAGGGAAGAACACTTTGGAATAATTCGTTAACAATCTATTGAAATTCAGGAATGCCAAATAAAACATGTAAATTTATTTTGAATTCGAAAACGACATGTTAATTGAATAAATTAAAAGCAGCGAATTCATCCATACGCCAATATAACATTATAAAAAGAAAAGTGGACAGCTACGGTGTATTTAAAAAAATCTGGGAGTATTGAAATGTTGATGTAAATTGTAACGCGGCGTGTCGGCAGGCGCGAGATCAGGGTGCCAAATATTTACAGCGGTCGTGGCCGGAACCGTCGCCGGACTCACATTTTTGCCGCGGCGGTCAACTTTCATTCACTGTCTGAAAGCTGTTGCTACGCGGATGCTGGCCGGCCTCACGGTGCGCCGCCGCCGTCATTAAAACCAAACGCTCGTGCACCGCCGCCGTCGTCATGTAGATGATATCGTGCTGTTTGGAAAGTAGACGCTTACATTATTTAGCTAGTATTGTAGGTAGTTTCTAGCGGTATCGTTTTTCGCTGAAATTAATCTTATCAAGTCGCGACTGTCAGATTAAGAATTATTTCGTAACATTCCAGTTAACGTTAAGATTGTTTCATTTTACCATAATGGTCGTCTATAAAACTGGTGTTCGTTAAACAAACGGTACATCTAAACTATAAAAAAATATGAATGTATTCACATGATAACGTTGGCGATTACTAGCCAGTTACTTGTGCCGCCTCTGTGGGAAGTTTGCTCGGAAGTCACGCCGGCCGGTGAATGGTCACCTTTCTCCGACACACAGTCTAGCCGACTTCGTTACGACCCGTGAATGAATTTCACATTGGAATGCGGAACGACGATTTATCGTTCTCGTTCCCCACCAAATTCGTCTGTCTGACGCATTGTGCTGGTGAAATTGTCTCGAATAATTAGAAATGTCTTAGGTCAGAATATGTAATCAAGTACCTACCCATAAAGCTGGGATAGACGCTTTTTAATAAATTTCAAGCTATCAACAACAAAAGCTTAGCTTGTACTATAGATATTACCAAAAAACCGGATTAACCTACATATTATGAAATCTTTTCATCGTCGCTAACTTCAAATATCAGAGTTCAATAGTAAGATATCGGGGTGGGTATAGTTACTCATACTGCCGAGGACAATAAGTGGGCAGCGTGGGCTAACGTGTGGGCATTCAGGTGCCCTATACAAATGGCTATGATTTCTCCTCCAAGCCTGTATCTCGACGCATTATTTTCTATGATTACTTTTTCATAGCTTACCATCGTCATTTGATTGGGTTAGTAGGTAGATCACACGTTTACTCTGTCGCATTACAACGGCGTAGGTATCTTCATTTGATGAATGCTATTTAGAAAGTTATTGATTACAAATCAATAAGGTGGAATCGGAATGTAACAGGCAAATCCTATCTGTAGTTTATAAGGAAAATAATTTATTTTATTACCATGATACAAAGTAGACGAGGTGTGACGAGTCAGCCCTAAAGTGCCCCTCGGTGTCATCGACCGCTTGCTAAGGTTTTTGCGCGTCCAACGGTGCTGTTGTTTTAATAATTGAATGAGTATGTAGGTAGGTACCTATAGAAAGCACCAACACTTAACGGTAAATGGATGAATCTGACGTCTTTCAGATTCGAGTATACTGAGTATTTTATTAATTTGAATCGTTTCTCAGCAACTATGTATGAATTTGGTAAAATTACTTTTGAAACATTTGATTAACATTCAGTTCTAGATAGTATGAATGTATATGATATATATATGATAGTAGGAAGGATGATTGTATTTTCATCTTATTTTAATGCTTAACAGAAATTAAAAAATGTGAGTAACATAGATATACAATGAATGAACCTATCTGAGATAAAATTCAAAATCTTTTGAAACCTTACCATTATGCTGATTAAAATACAGAAAAAAAGGCTAACAAATGTTGATCAATTCAATTCAGTTGAATATTTTTCTCAGGTTATTCAACAACAGCCCGATACCTACGTATTGAGTTATTTATTTTTGCGACCTTCACACTTGAGTGGTCATTGCCCTTAGCAAGACTTCCTGTTCGAGACCTTTCAAGACGAAACTAACTTGTAATAGTGGTTTAATGGATATGATAATTATGGTCAACTCAGGGTGAATACCTACTAGTAGAGCATATTAGCTAATGAAATTAGGTATTTTCTTGGAATTGCTTTACAATTTAATAATTAACTAACTGGATTTAAGAAGATTTTATTAATCTTCGATATATATAAAACAAGGTCGAGATAGGTACACCATTTATAACTAACGAATGCGTGGGCCGATTTTTATGATCTTTGATTTTTTGAATTTGTCTCCGCCCCGAATAACAGAATAACTATTAAAACGTGGGAAAGATATCACTAAAAAGATAATAAGAAATGGTTAGCTAGAGATGAGTCTTAAGGACCAAAGTCGGGCTGCGAGCCAAGACTCGTTGCACGAATGAGGAAAACGCTAAAAGCAATGATGCACGAATAACATAAACATAAAATATTTGAAGGTGTCCATGTACCTACATGTGTGAAGAATTGCATTAAAATATAAACGATGAGTAACCAAGCCGAATTCGGTGGCGACGCATCCCCATCGGGCCCCAGCGTCGATGACCGACGCCAGTTTTTAAACATCACCGCAACGGTGGCTTGCACAATCTAGAGCGACACACTAATATCGCTGGATGCTGGACAATGGTCCACCTCGGAGAAATTAAGGAAATTGTTTGCCAAGTAGGTACTTAACGTACATACAATGCATCCACGCATAGGTTATAATGTTAGGGAAATCATCGCGTTAATTTTGATTTTTTTACGTTCCCGACGTTTCGGCTGCTTTAGAGCAACCATGGTTACGCGAGGACTAATGTGTTATAGGTCCTAGTGTCATAGTTAGAACTGGGGTACCCTCATATTTAGTTGTTGTTTGCGTAAATTTATGTAATCAATATATCAGTAGATTTCTTAACTTGGTGACGATTATATTTATCGTTGATAAAACAGCATATTCGTTTTAACGGTACCTATTCATTATGATTGACATTTAATTACTTTATTGGGCACTTATGCTTGGTTGAAAACAAAGACAGTACACAATATAAACAGAATATTGTCTGGAATAGATGATATCCATTCCCAAGTTAACTTGTCAGCCCGACTTGACAGCCGAATCAGTGAAGATTTTATGATTATCGTTTTAATGACTGCAATATATTATATTATTATTATATTTAATATCGCCTCGCATAAATTAGTTATTAAATAAGTATTAACGAAAATATATTTTTGTTACATCAAGAATGCAAAGAATTTAACCACGACATGTCCCAAGCGGAAGTTCATTTATAATATTAGTGTTATTGTTTTCAGACATCTTTATCATCTCGTTTGACAAATAAATTGATAGAATCTCGGTGATTTGTTGGGATTTACGAGGCGAGAACTATTGAATAGGTGAACTTATACATATATATGTATAGAATAGCCTATATTCATAAAAGATTACCCATCTCGAAGGAACCGCACACTTTTTGGAGATTGTTCAACTCTTATTAATCTTAAAAACACTAGGGGCATAAAGGAAACGATTCTTCTTAAAAATTTGTTTAATTTATTAGTATAATCACCTGGAAGAAAAAAAGCTTTTTCCTTTTTTGCTGTATGTTAAGGATTTTTTTCATAAATCCTTATAGCAAAGAAAATAAACACCTTGAACTCAATCCGCGACATTAAATAGTAAAATTCAAAACAATGTCAAGGATGCAATATGCAATGCAAGATTAGTCTGTCTATCTAGCCGTCGATAAGATCCGTAATTGTATACCGCTTCCTTGTATCTATCTACGTTTTCTCGTATCGTGTTTACTCATAGCGCTTGTGCACCTTGTCTCTTGCATATGCCATGGAAAAGAAAGAGAAAAAAAAAGTAGAAAGGAAAACGTTCGGCTACGTGTTGATGGAGCGTGAGGCGATAACGGCGCGGGCGCAGTGTTTTCGCGCACGTTTCGCCCCCGCGCGGGCCCCGGGTGAACGGCCAGACAGGCGGCCGGCCGGCCGTTAAACCTGCCTTGGACCCGTCCTGTAGCCTCGCGTGTTGTCTGCTGAGTGCTGCCTCATGCTTGCCTCTCGTCGTGCGCCGCTTCCACTGCTGCGCCCGCGCCGACGACGACACTGCCGCGGACACTGCGCCATTTGCAAAATGTTTAGATCAAGCAGGCCGTATTTATAGCTAGGCACGCACGGTGCCATATATTTGTTTGTAATGTCATTGTAAATCGATTGAAACTTTTATGTAGTTAGGGGTTCAAATTATTTCAAAATTATTACTTTATTTGACGACCTGATTAGCTCAGTTAGTAATGACCCTGCCGTCTGCGCTGATGGGCCTGGGTTCGAATCCTGGTAGGTACAAACTTTGGATGATTTTTTATAATATCGCCTGACGAACATACCAACTATACGGTCCCACACTAAGCAACGCTTGTATTATGGGTACCATACAATGGATTGTGGGCGAATCGAGTGTATAATACTATATATAAAAGAAATAGTGGAGATTTATAGTCGCAAGGTGGACACGCACGGCTTAGTAACAACATTGTACGAGGTACACAATTGTAACGGTTCGCAGAGGAAATCTTTGAATAAAATAGACATTTGCCAACAGACTTAGGCTTATTTCAAATATGGTAATGATTTACACCATTTTGAAATTAAGCTGTAGGATATCGTATATTATTTCCTTGAACCGAGCATGCGCGCTATTGTTGCTAACGAAGTCTCTAGAACAAGCACGTCTAATAAAATTGCTATCACGTTTATATAACGTTCAACTAATTATAATAATTTAATGTATTCTAATTTACTTGCGCTATCAATATAAGGCTCATTTACATCACAAAATGACAGAATGTTAATATTCGCGAATAGACGTCAGTTGAGTTGCTATGTTACTATTTACCATTGTGTACTCACTAGGATTTTATTTATGACTATTTGATGTGAATCAATAAACCTACACAGCGAATTGATATTTAGGCTTGTGCGGCCCTATTCAATTTATTATTGATTCTACATTTCCTTAAATGGGTCACATTCTGTTTTCCTCACGGCCCGAGAGTTCGGGCCAAGGTGATGCAAATGTGGCCTCCGTCGGATTCCCTGTGTTTACAATACGACGCCCACCGATCCTGCCACAGTGAAAATCAAAATCTAGTGGATGCATTATTCTTCTGCCTAAATGCTTAATAGAATACCCGCTGAATAATTCACTAGTTGAAGACAGTTAATAAAAGCGTGCTCGACAAGGCGGTAGCGGTCGATATGTAAAGAGATGAGATCTATTCAGTAATAATATGGCGGTTGTTTACGGTGGGGCTCTCGCCTGGATTGCGTCGCAACGGTCGCTAGTTTGCCCACAGCTCAGACGGGACGCTAGGATGGGGGGTAGGGGGGGACGACACAGGTGGGATAGAGCGAACGACGTCTGCGTCGGTGCTTTTTCATTCTTTGTTTGCGTCGAGGATTTGCATACAATCGGAGAAATTGCGTGGTTGCCAGCAGCCGGGGGAAAAAAGAATTCGCGTAGTTTTGTGCATATGACTTGCGAAGTGCGGGCCCTGTGCTTTATACTTAATACCTCCTTTTTATGTACCTCTAATACGAGACATGGCTTTGAAAAGCATGTAAATCTTGAATCTATTATATTATATATTATGGTATAGCTCAATCAGCCCTAAGCAGTGTCATTTCTCACTCTTTGGTTTTACACTTTTCGCACGACGTAGGTTTCATATCTACCAGAATCTAAGACGATTATATTGCTCAATGCCATTTCTAGGGCACAAAGTTAGTAGGTATATTTCAAAAAAGGCGAAGTCATTTCGGAATCCATAGTTGTAAACTTCCCACACGAATATTGAATGAGAATGGCGGAAATTATTTGTTTTTGTCATGAATTACGATAGCACATCGCACAGTGATAAGCATGCCTCGATCGGTCAGTGTAGTTCACCGACGCGTTTGTCATCCGAATCACGTGGCCTTCCGTTCGGTTATTACCAGCAAGCATTGGTTTCGCGCGTTAGTTGTGGGCGGGCTGGCCTCGCCGGCACAGCGTCCTTATCGACGGCGACTCAGTGCGCATCAACGCGGCCACGTGTATAAACATCGTATCACAACAATAACACGCGGGTGACGCGGGCAAGGACGCGCCAACGACGACGATGCCACCGCACCGTTCACCCACAGATTAATCGCACAACAAATACGTTCGGCACTCATCGACGGCGAAGTAATACCATGTTTGAACATGCAATTGTCGAAATAGTAAGATGAGAGTGCTCGATCAGACGCGTCCAACGCGAACGTTGATTTCATATAGTGTTGTGGTTTAAGTGCTGTGCTGTGCAGTGTTGTTCAGTTCCCAATTAAGTTGTAGTGATGACTACCTACTTTGAAAGCGAACCTACTAATAGTAAGTTACACGATTGTTATCGTTTTCTTAGTGGTATTGCGGCTAGCGATGCGTCAAGGACATCGCTTAATAGATTCCTCGGAGTGTCGACTCAAAACTCCGCAGTTAAATCGGACTGCGATCGACTGTTGGAACTGGAAATCTTTTTCTTAAATTTCCATGTCACGCGGTTTTAACGCAGCCTTGGCTTAATACTACTAGATTAAGTACTCACCAAGGACACCAAGGCTTCAGTGTATTGATTGACTTAAAAGACTGTATAAGTGAACATTTTTCGTTTGTTTTGATATCCGAACATTTCGAGGTTAACTTCATCCTCTGAATCTTTAATCTTTTAATTTATATTTTTATTTTCCATTGATTTTACAGATTAATGGACTCTTTATTGTTAGTAGCTACGCTATAATAATATAATATTGTGCTAATATAAATGTCGTAGCTACTCAGGCCATTCAGGCCTGAGGTGTGAAATTAATTTCAAAATTGCAACTGCGGTTTGTTAACAGCGAACTATGGTATCTGGCACCTCCCGCACCGATCTACCGGCGGCTAGTCGCATTCCTGGCATTACTACAGGTTGTCGGCCGGTACCGCGGCCGGTTCAAAACGGCTTGACATAGAACCGCGTCTCCGGTCGTTCGTCGGCCCGAACGTGGTCTCCAACATACATAGCCCTTTTACACTCACCTATCCCGCTTGTAAACTAGTCCCCCAAGGAGGATCGCGCTCCTGCCGCAGAGCTCTCTTTACCTTGGACAATTGTACTGCGCAGTTTAAATGCATACTAACTAGTTATATTCACTGATCGTTGTCCGGGTACAGAAATCGCGTGCGCTTTCCCCGCGTGCCGCCTTTCTACGGCGAATAGTATGGTTCTTATGTATTGTTCGGGTCATGAAAGGGAAACGGCACTTTTTCGTCAATGCGTATAAAAAAAAAAATAAGGATTGCATTTTTTCAGCGGAAAGTGAATCTAATTGGATGTGTGGCGAATTTCATTCACGTTTAAGTAAAATATACTTTTGGAGAAGTATTAAAAAAACATCACAGTAATCAGTTGTATAGCGATTCTGTACGGAAGCGGCAAGAATGCTTATAATGCTAATAGGCGGATACGGCCTGATTTTCAATCGGTGCGTCCGCGACGTTGAACAACTATTCATCTGACCGACCGTAGAGCTATCCGGATGTAGATAATTTTAACGTATTTGTATGCCACAAGAATGTTATTGGAATAACGATTTTAACATACTCCTTTCATGATTGCATTTTACTGCATTCAGCTTATGCACATCCGTGGTGTGACTTACATTGCTTAGTCAAGTTAACGAAAATGCATTATAATTAATTGTTTTCTAAATTGCCATAGTTGGTCCATGGAAGAATGAATTCTTTATTTTACAAGTACACTTTAATAAAAAATGCCAATGAATCTCAAATGAAATGATCAAAGTAAAGGTATTTATTGGCACTGCACATTATTGAACAAATATTCAGTTCACTAAAACACATTTTAGAACAATTGAGCATAGCGCATCAAATTTTACAATAATCTACGCAGTTGCTAGTTGACAAGCGCACCGCGCATACATGTTGTAACTGCCCACTTTGTTGTAAGCTAGGCCTGATAGAGTGCCTATATTGATATATTTGTGAAGACAAATTAATAGAAAATAAATTACATAATTGCAGGTCCATAAGTTATATTTTCCAGTGGCTACTATAGAAATATTTTACTGCTTTTATACTCAGCAATAACTCCTTACAATTATTGCTTTGATAATTTCTCTAGAAATTAGAACTAGAAATGAGAACTTCTAACACGTTCCAAACTTCGCTCACCAAAAGTTTCTAGTGAGCACCGAACGTTGGTGTTTTATTATGAAATGTCACGCCGTACAGACAGTACATAAATAAGGCCGAATTAACCAGTCTGCGACCTCTGGACTCCACATTATAAAGGCGATGTTCGCACCTTGTATTACACGCTAAAACATTTGTTTTCTTAACTAACGAAAAATATATCTCCCACTCTCATCTTGATCTTCAGCGAAGTTTATTGGGTATTATTTCATCGAGTGATTTAATTTTACGACTTGAAATGGTTTTTTTTTTAATGGTGTGAACACGTCAATGATCGAAATTTACGGTCGTGAAGACTCAAATTAGCGTAATCTGGTCAGGAGTTGTAAGGTATTGTGTAAAATGTTTTAACCTTATTTTCGTAGCACAGTCATATCTGTGAATGAATAAGGAATAATTAACATTATTGAGTCAAATCATACAAATTAAAAAGCACTTCCAATTTCAAATCTTTTAAAGTTTTTAGTAAAACATAAAACGGAATATTTTATAAGTAAAACATACCTGACGTCGGCAGTAGAACGAGTCGTGTTCGCATGATTCATTCACCTCTAAACATACCTACGAACTATTAAGATCGAGTGGGCGGTGATCAGGTGAACAAGACTCGTTCACACGGCCAATTTGGGCTATTATGATATCAGAATGATTGAGATGCGCCGCCCGCATGGTCCATCGGTCTATTAATGACTAACTTTTATAACAGGTTTCCGATGAATTGTCACTGAACCACTCGACGCGGACTCAAGTTTTATATTTTACGATCTTAAAAATGCCAAATTAGGATGCTGAATAAGATATAGTTTTCATCATGGACCATCCATTTATCTATAGGAAATGATTGCTTTTGCAAATATTACCTGTTATTTTTCTTAAGAATATGTGTAGTATACTTGCGAAAAGGTCATCCGTCAGGCGCGCATTCGCCCGTCTGCATTAAATTTAATGATCCCAAACTAGCCGTCCCGAACAGATCGTCGGTAGCGCAGGGCAGCGCTGCAATCTTTATTAACCTATACGTAATGTGCATATCTCATGTCTCCATGTTGCATGTTTATTGACACGTGTGTGTATTTGTTGCAGTGGGCGTGGTGGGCGGCGGTATACCCGAGGCAGCGGGTGCCGAGAGGCGGCATGTGCCGCTGTACGGGAGACTGGTCGCCGAAGACCAGCTGGCGTCGATGAGCGCGCCCTCCGACATTCAGGTGAGCGCCCCGGTGCGCGATCCCCGAGCTTTCTGCTGCTACCGTACCCCCGCCCAGGTAAATGATGCACGAGGCAGTTTGGTGGGGTTTACATCCCAAAAAAAAGTAACTTACGTCTTGTTAATTGTTCTAACTCGAGCAGCCACCTTCGAGGCCTTTTAAACAGTTGTAATGAACGCCCACAGTCCTAAAGCATAGATGAAAACAACGGTATTGCACTGAGCTTCATTAGGTGCGTGCATACACTTAGTTTCTTAAACCCGTGACCCGCGCGCACCACACCTATTGTAAAAGAGCCATTAGCCACGCGCGTCTAGACATCACGCGCAAGTAAATAAATTAGTCAGTAAAGTGCCACTAATTATCCACTACAACTAAGTTCTATTTCTCTGATACGCGAGCGAGTGCGAGTGTTTAGTTAACGTTGAATACGAATAACTAACGATCGATAGATACCCCTCGTCTAGACTGGGTTAATTAATAAATGTGGCCGAATACTGTTTCTCGCGCGAAAATATTGGGTTTCCATCATAATATGTCAGAGTTAACTCGTTTCAATACAAACTTTGTTAGATAATAAACTGATATTCGAACGTCTCGAGTACAGTAATAACACAGTATAGAAAAAAAGCGAAGGTTACTGCTTCTCTAATTTACAATTGAATAGTGTTCGAAAAAATGGTCAATTCTAGTCTATCGCATCTTTGGTGGAAAAGGCTAAGGGTGCAAGAGACATGTCTGGCAAATGTTCGTTGATGTGGGCTCGTAAAAACTCCAGACCATTATTTCTTTCGTGGGATAATCGTTACTGACAATGATTGCGTTAAGTACATACCGTTAGGCTCGGCTCAGGTGTGGACCGATTGTTCAACATTTTAATGAATAGATGTTTATACAAACCGACTCGTGTATTAAGGCGTCGTCGTGCGTCTCTTATTAGCTTTATAGAGTTGCGCAAACTTTATTTCATATTTGGTCACCTTTTGTTTTACTTATGTTTAACATATTAATATGCAAAATCTTTTATTTACTGCACATATTTCACATGAGTTCAAACATCTATGCTTTGTTTTGTTGTCTGTAATGCCACGCAATAGTAGGATACTGCCTTATATCTGCTTTTTTGCTTCCAATTATTTGTTGCTTTTACTGGTTTCCGAGCACTAATCGAAATTTCTCGCTTGCCCAGGCGATGCAAGCCCGAATACCACACCACTTTCGGGACCCCTCAACGGCACCTCTTCGAAAACTCAGCGTAGACCTCATCAAAACCTACAAACACATAAACGAGGTAAGTTATTTTAATATATTTCATTATTATTTCACATTTAGGTAATTAGACACAAATATTTACCGCCCACCTTGTTATTTTAATTATATCGATTATTCGACTCGGCCGAATAACAATCGATCATCGCATCAAATGACGTCCGATTGTTCGATTATTCCGGAACTAACCGGTGCCGTCAGTAGCTATTAATCTACTTACTCCATGCTATATATGCTGCCTCCATTGTTCATTTTCGATCAAAGCTATTAAATTGCTAGTGGGTACTTTCCTAATTATCGTTTACATGACGTACGTAGGAATTGCTCATCACCGTTGCATTATCGCTACATTTGTGTACAGATTTGTTGTTCAACTGCTCTCGCTAGTTCCGAAAAAAACCGATTATTTTGGACTAACTCATACGACTTGAGGGTAAAGAGGTAGTGAGTGGCATAGTCGTAGAGATTCATACCACGCGATCATGTCAGTTGGGTTCTTTTTCGACGCTCTGGTTTGCGAACGGTTGCTAGGGAGCGGTCGGCCCGCGTGGGAGCAGATTTATTGCATCGTAAATAAAAAATCTCAATGAACCACTAGGCATGTGCTCTTCAATGAACCAGTGACCCGGTTAATATTTGTTGCCATATGAATTCCGCGAACGGAGGGCTTTGCCAATTGCCACGTGTAACACTTTTCGCGTTTAAAACGCAAATTCATTCCTGACGTTGAATTTTGCATGGATAATATACCATACTATACAATAACACTGAATAGATTTGATGTGGGCTACTACGCCAACTACTGAATACCGACGCCTGAAATTACGTAACGAAAGCCTAAAGCATATACTTAAAATTCTTTTGTTCGCAAGATTAATGTTAACAAGTGCAGTGAGTGGCCGTGCGTTGAATATTCTTTAGAAGTCAATCATGCTTTAGCCTCGTGGCTGCGCGCAAAGGTTATTGTTCTAGGAAAACCGATTTTCTCGCTACGCAAATGATTTATTTCGCCATCGGCTTGTTTACGGCGTATGTATGCCGACTCTGTGTGACCTTTGCAGTCACGTGGATAGATTTTCACTGTTGCACCAGACTCTGCGCAATAAACGCTGCGTCATAGTTTTACCCGTGCACGAGTACCGAATGACGCCGATATGTATAGAGAAACATGCTGACTTACGATACATTGTTTACTGACCGTGTTTTGCGAAGACCCATCTCTTGAATCGTGGAAATATAGTTTTATAGCTGTATATTGCCATTATAAAAGGTATCGATTCATGAAAGGATCATTGTTGTTTTTTTTTTTAATTGTGTATCACATTTGCTTTGCCATTTTCGAATATCCTATGCCAGTTAGCAGATTGTAGTGTTAAATTGCATTAGTTAGCATAACTTGATGCATGAAGCCCTAATACGTCTACAAGACCATTCTAAATCTTTTACATTTTTTCTAGAATCTGAGCATCATAAGCCGCATTAGGATAAAATTTCGTCTATTTATAGCTCCCCCGAGACGACGTATTAGAATCTAAAAATGATTTCAACAAATCTTGTTTGCTCCAGTATTTCATACTGATAACAGAACATCTAGGTATGATAAGATCGTTTCTTTAATCTTGAATTAAATTCATACGGAATTATCCTTGCTGTAAAACATAAACGGGTGACCATTTATTTTGTAAGTTTGTAAGTTAACTTACTTTCATAAGTATGAAAAGTTTGTTGAACGTTATACCTACGAGAGTTTTTAACATCCATTTTCGAGCGTTCACTTAAGAGCCCAAGAGTGGAGGCAATTAATCTTAGTATTCCAGGGACACGTGGTGTCTCCCCCTCGCTCTCTGTTTATTTTCGAACGCGATTATTAATAGACATATTCTATTTGCGTAAGGGAGGTGGTCATTGCCCTATTTGGTGGTGTGTTTACGTGGCGTTCTGCCAGGATACTATATCGTGGCGTGCGACTTGATGGTGCACAACAATATTGGGAATCTTATATCACCATGGGTACTCGCTTGTAAATTAATTATTATTATTCAGTATTATCTATACCTCTCCATCTAGTCAGGTCAGCCGTTAACCTGCGAATCTCATTTTCTACCATGATTATCACTCGCTAAACGGTGAAGGAAAATCTCGTGAGGAAGCCTGCAGGTCTGAGATAACCCCTCGAAATATGTGTGAAGTCCGCCAACCCGCACTGGGCCAGCGTGGTGGTGGACTAAGGCTTAATCCCTCTCGCATTGATGGGAGGCACGTGACCAACAGTGGGACATTACAAGGGCTGGTATTGATATTTTAATAGGAAAGTAATGAAAACAATGTAGTGTGATTTGCTTTTTGGAAAAAAAATATAAATATACTTGCGCAAAGCGTATGTGTTTACAACAAACAGATGGATATTGTGTAAACAAATAAATTCCACATAGCTAACGCTAACTGACCAATATAAGGCCAAGACTGTCGTAATACAATTTTGGGGTCACGCTACATCATTTCTTCTCAGTCTTATTTCTGTACTTTGAGTAACTTTTATTGTTGTTCGGTTCGTACATCGCACACGTGTCGCCCAACTTGAATGATGATCAAAACAAACTGATGGACGTTTGGTTATAAATCAGTCTGAGTATTCTCTTTGGTGTCGAAGCCTATTTTTATAGGTAATACACGAATACGTTGTTGATATATCGTATGTTTGCAGTCTGAACCTTCGGCTTCAATTCTACATTTACCATAACCTATGTCTGAATCTCTGATCCGTAGGTGCTTACTTTACAATGACAGAAGCGATTGACATCAATAATTTCGATTAACGATTTACAGGCTGACATGATCCTTTAAATCAAATCACAGTTTTATAATCAAAAATATATAACTAATAACAGTATTATTCTTCCATACCAAGTTTCAAATCCTTGAGTTATAAGTTCGCAAGTTATCTTGATATTGCGTCGGTCTGTCGGTAGATGTCTATTAATACCACATTGCGGTTTCGCCCGCCAACTTATTGGTTTCAAATGACCCAATTGCGTCATGTTTTTTGCATTCCGCTGACGGACAATAGATTTGTACATTTGCTTCAGTGAAACTTGGAATTGACCTGATAAATATTTCTTAAGATTTATATACATTAACATTCTTAATATGTATATATTTATAAAACTATTTAACAAATTCATATGCTTATATATGTTTTAAATAGTCTCTTTTAACAAGGTCTTCTAAATTCTTCATTTATTTCCTTGGGCAAAACACTTAAAAATGTCCTATTTATACAAATTCATTAATCACTTGCATTTGCCTGCGCCTTAGCCGGCGTTGACTCGAGGATAAAATGCGTCTCTATGTGTTCTAAATTTAAATCCATTCAGCCGCGGCCCGGCCCAATCATCAGTAACTATCAAACAAACTGTCATATTATGTAACCTACAGATAGTTTTAAAAAGTTCTTCTGTCAGACCAACCCCAATTACAGTAAACTGAGCTATATCCGTAACCGTATTAATGTCGACAATACCAACCCACCTAATACATCATGCAACATTATCTAAACAGGAATCGTCGCAACGATTCAAAACATTAAGGCTACATCTGGTTAGGTAACGCACTATACCTCATCAATACAGTCTCAAATGGAGCACACAACAGTGTGAAGTAACGGCTGTCTGCCTGCATCCATGCAATAGGCGACAATGACTAACGCCGCAGGCCTGTGGGCGATTTCGCAACCCGCCAACCCGATGCCAATACGAGTCAAGGAGATAGGTACTACGATATCGAAATCTTGTGTCTTGCTGTACACTCAACTAGTGCGGGCGCTTTCTTCTTTATCCTCAACGTCTAGACTTCAGTTAGTCCGATCGATTGTAAAACGAGGTTTAACAGGAATGTCATGTAGTCGCTAGATAATCCAGTGTCTAGAAAAGGTCTTGCGGGTGCCTCATGTGCTAGCCCTAACCCACTCAAAACGTACGTCAACTTCTTTAACTCTGCATCTAGTTTTATTGTCTTCACCGTTTAATATAGGGTGTTCGACTATTATTACTGCTTGTACATTTTTGGATTCTATAATCGTTTTGCCATTGGTTATTATAAAACTTCAATTATGTAACTGCAATAAATCATAGTAGTCAAACAATGTATTAATCAGACCGTACTCGTAACATGAGTCCTTAAGGAGGTCCTTAATGGGATAGGACGAATCGAAGTAAATATCTAGTGAATTAAAGCAAAATATTTTTACATTCTCGTCGCATTGTTTTATCC
This sequence comes from Pheosia gnoma, assembly GCA_905404115.1. NCBI lineage: Eukaryota > Metazoa > Arthropoda > Insecta > Lepidoptera > Notodontidae > Pheosia > Pheosia gnoma. Next base: position 2,279,813 of record FR989909.1, on the reverse strand, counting down.
ATACTGATTCCTTTTAATGTATAGTTCTGAAAGCTTGATGCAATATATTTGAAAAAAAAAAACAGATTGTATGCACATAAAATGTTAATAAGTAAAGAAATCTCCTGTCGCTAAATGCGCTTTCGCCGTATGAATATATGATCGTGCTGATACGAATGACAGAGCATCAGCTGTTCGAGTTCTCCGCACGCAATTAACAGTGGTATCGCCCATTCATAGACACTGCTAGTTTCACAAGAAAGCATTCGATTAGAATCTCCGGTGTTTATATTACATATTGTGTGTACAAGTACATGATGGAAGCATAATATTGCTACTGGCGTTGCAATAAATGCAAATGACGTTAGTAATATAACATCGGCAGTGAATAACATAACATTCTCGACTCGTTAGCGATATTCGTAATTTCGATTAATTATTTTATCGCATACTGACGTGTTCTGATTTTTAATGTTATGTGTTCTTACTAATTTTGTTACATATTAATGCAGCTGGTAGAGACCCTGCTTTCTGTGCTGCGGGTCCCGGGGTCGAATCCTGGTACTGAGTTCGCCATCAGTCCATTGTATAGTACCCATAATACAAGCGTTGCTTAGTGTGGGACCGTATAGTTGATGTGCTCGTCTGGCGATATTATTATTATTGTATAAAAGATTAGAAATAAAATACAAATTACAACAATATATTTTAAGTCAACGTATCATTTCGGACGGATGTACGTTGTTCATTAAAGGCTTCTTTCTCTACACTAATCACAAGCACACGTCAGGCATACACTGTAATGCAAACGGGCCAACTAATGTGAGTCAAGGTGAGTGCGCGACGTAATGCCCGTTGTTGCCACCCGGACCATTGCGCTGCGGGGTTGCCCGCCGCGGAAACTGGACACCGGACTAACGGAAAATGTAAACATATACTTGAGCTACATAAGTCAAATTAGAATTCCCATTAATTCCCGGCTATCTGCAGTAGTCTTTTTCTTGCCTAGTATGCGTTGAAACATTGTGACATGTGTCCAGTGTACTCATAGCTGCGATGCAAATTGCGAAGATCGATCAGCCCTAATCCTCAAACTCTTCATATAATTTGCATTATAATAATGATCCGTAAGTTTATGAATTACGACGTTTAATAATTCAAAATTTCAGTTGTTTACTTTGACGCCTACTATATTATTTTTACCATCTGGGTAATAGAGTTAATGTCTGGCAACCCTACGTAAAGGCTGCTGGCGCCGGCTCGCCGGGGCGCGGTCTACCTACTCTTGGAAACTAGCACGGTTTTCCATCCACAAGACACATCGCCCTTCTGCTAAATTGAACCCAATATTATACAAACCAAAAACACAAAACGCCTTGCTGGTAGCAGACCTTTTCAGAGCCATACCATATCGGTTTCATTACTATAACATGATTTATTTATAACAGGACTATTCGATGACAACACATTATACCTGGAAATGCTAAATGTTCACGCCCAACTACATTACTATTCGTTTTAATGAGCGTAATTAGGCGCACGTTTCCGTGTTGCGTGACCCTTGCGGTAATTGATTTCTTGCAAACTATTTATTTAATTAATATACGAATGGTGATTTATTAGTTTTATTTACATAACGTATAAAAATATTTATCAGCATTGCAATTTTGTTTCATGATCATAATCGCGCTTTCACACCAAGTCTCGTAACGGTCACACGTACGTAAGCCGTATATTAACTGTTACGGCAATTAAAACAGTTTCAGATTCAAAAGATTAAGAGCAGCACCAAAAAGGTTTCGCTACATCCTATCTATACGATACGTAAATGACAGATTGCGTGCGCAAAAACAATGATCGACATTTGTTACCAAAGACCTATTACGAGAAAAGGCGCGTGGAGTATCGAATAAGAAAACTATTTGAGGCACTCCACCGAAATATTGCATCCAAACTTTACCGCCTTACCGCCGCGCCGCCGGGTGGTTAAGACCAAGTCCCTGAACCACCCGGCCGATCGGTGCCAAGGTGTCCGGCAGGTTACTAATTGCGTGTTAAAAATTTACTTGACATCGCTCAACCTTCGCTGATTACCATTCCATCGAGAACTCCTCCGGTCGTTCGTCTTTTATCGAACACAATAAACTTGGAGAGGTCAGTCCGAGCTGGTCATCGTTCGCGATTTACTCGGAAACGTCTACGTCGTTTCTCAGGTGGTCCTCTGCTTACAACCTTGTCACAGATAACCCCAATAGCGAGGTATTGAAAGTTTCGCGGGAATGGGGACGCGGCTTGTCACCGTCTCTGGCCGCTTTGTTCAAATTAATGAATTGTCGGCCGTTATTTTCTTTCATGAATGTTCGGCAAGTCGATGTGATCGATTGCACCATGTCCTACTCTACAGTGTTATATGGTTCGCTTAAACCTATGCTGTGTGCTAAAAAGTTTCGACATTCAGGAGGCACAAACGTATTTAAGTAACCGATTGAGTTGTCAGGGCGTGAAGAGGCCATAGTATGCACCTATTTTTAAAAACTGTGTATACATAAGTTAACGGTGTTTACTGTGAAATGTGTGTCACGCCCATAACCCGTCTGATAATAAAGTGTTTCAAGGAGACGATTAGGTAACTTTATGACATATTACATACTTGCTTGTACTATCCAATGCGACATATTCCGTTTACTCTTAATAACAGTGTTGAGCAATATAAATAACCCTTAGCAGAGATTTAGTTAATTATTATAGATTTCAATCATATGTTAACTGTAAATCGATGCAATTTAAAGATTTAATGATTTCCCACAACAGTTATGAGCATAACATAAACATTATACACCAGGAAGGAAGCTTGGAGATTGACAGCAAAGATATATAAATAATAATGAAACATGAACATATTCAACTCTATTATTTTCTGCGGTTTGCTCATGATAAATTGAAATAAATTGTTGGTTTTGTTCATGTTGTAGTAATTAATGCTGCGTTATTATACACAAATGGCCAAATAGTAAGGTTTCAATAATTAACGCGAGCACAGCGTGTGTAGGTGCCGACCGCGCGGGCCAGCAGCGCGGCCATAAACACAATCAAGTACCTCATACATGTCTTACTAAAATAAGTCACGTAGAACGGCCCCTTTAAATAAATTAACATTTCAAAATAACCCGGCAGATTTATATTATGATAATTTCCATAGGATTACATTGATTTCAAAGTCTACCTGATATTATTAGTGTTCCGCCAATCGTAATTGAATTTGATTTTATGTCGCACCGGATACCAGAAGCAGTAGTTATAATGTGTATGGAATTATACTTATTTTCGTTGGCAAGCAATGTTATAAGGCAATGAATCTCATTACTTAAATTGCACTGTATTAGTAGTGCATTATTGATTTCTTATATTTACGCGAATATAACACATTGAAATGAAACTAATTTTTAAGGATTTTATCGCGATTTTATTTCGATTTTCGTTCCCGACGTTTCGGCTGCTTTACAGCAGCCATGGTCACGGGAGGACTGAGATGGTTGACGTCCTGGTGTCATAGTTTGAGACGGGGTACCCTCAGATTTAATTGTTACTGGTGGTCCGATCTACGCAGAAAGTGCTCACAGTGTCTTGAGGTCTTGTAATGGTATGCTTGGTCTTGGATTTAATAATATTAATTATTGGATCCCAAGTCGGTGGTAGCACCCAGCCATCTTCCCTATTGAAATTAGGATGTTTTTTAATTTCAATAGCCTCGCGTATCATCCTAGGTCGGAATCGGTGTTCTTTTGCGAGGATCTGTGGCTTATCAAACCTGATATAATGGCGGGCACCCGCCAGAAGATGGGATGACACCAGGACGTCAACCACCTCAGTCCTCCCGTGACCATGGCTGCTGTAAAGCAGCCGAAACGTCGGGAACGAAAATCGAAATAAAATCGCGATAAAATCCTTAAAAATTGGTTTCATTTCAGTAGTGCATTAGTCAATTCTATTGTAATATTTGGATTGAAACCCTCCACGTGTGGCGACCACAATGGAATACTTTGTAGCAGCCAATCTTTTGCTGATAATAATCAAACTGGTGTAATCAGTTTGATTATTATAACTTGTTCTATAAGTACACAGAAAGTGAGCTAAAAATAAAACTGCATTATAATAATAATCCGATAATGATAATAAATACAGTCGAATACGTATTTACAGTTTTCAATTGTTTTACGTGTAAATGTATATACCTTACACAACCATTTCCTTTCATAATTATCTGATAATTCTACAAATAAATCGATGGCGGGTTGGACTGACGGTATTGTAGATTTTATTTAATTTAAAATTAGAATTTTGAAATAAGCTTTATAGGTAAATTGCAAGCGACCCTAAAACATCGATCGTAAAGCATAAGTTTTCTTTTTTAAACATTATCAGCCCTGTTCAGTAATCGGATTGAGTCAGGGACGATTGGGCCTGCCAGTGGCATGAAGAAAAGTCTAGCGAGCCTTGGGTTGTATATTGTCCATACTGTTTTGAACCTTATTTAGTTCTTGGATAATAATCACAATTGGTATCTTGCAAAGAAATTTAATGCTCTCTAGGCACAATCGGTATAAAATGTCTCCAAAAATTCCGAAAAATACCCGAATTCCGTAAGGTTCTGAATCAATCCAAAATCATTTTATAAAAGAGTATATTATGGTACTTTGACATTGGAATTTTCAATACTTGAAAATAACAAAAGCCTCATAATGTAGGATCTGTATGAAAACTTTTTAGCGCGCACAGTGCTGGGAAACCCAGTATAGTTGAGGAAATGACATTTGTACGGTTGCCGGCAATTAGCTAACGTTACAGCGCCGCAGGTTGTCAGGTGCCGGGAAACTACCAATTGTTAGTTGAGTTTTCGTCTGATATATGCGCCAGCTCCGGGCTAGGGTTGTTAGCACCCACTGATATGTGCTACGAGCGGATGCCGTCAACTGCCCTCTTTAAATGTCTGAAATGTCCCTTACTTGTCCGTTTTTGTTGCGATAGACTAAGTAAAGGTAACATATAGGATGCCCTATCTGCACGTTTTCATACTGATAAATCTATAAACCATATATGCCAAACCGTTTACAAATATTTAGGTGTAAAATCCAAATCGGTCAAAGTAGGCAGCTTATAGCAACGTCCCTTTGATCATGTAAACATTGAAGTCAATTTAATTAGTTCAATATTGAGAGAACTCCGCGTGTATATTATCAAAGGCGCTCTAGGACATCTCTGAGCAGATTTAAGTGTTGTTTTTACGATAATTACATAGTTGCTAATATAAATGTTATCTCGGCGTTTCTCCCTAATAAAATAAGTCTATTAGTGGTGTTGTAAAAGGAATGAAACTGGGGTGGTAAACACAACCATCCTCGTTTAGTGCCTCTACACTGAGCGTTAATCTCGTTTTTCGCAATTAGTTGGCGGCTGCCTCTATTGCCCACCCCAGTGGGGTAAAATACGCTTCATCTTTTTATTTTATTTTCTTTTCTTTTAAACCGAGAGTTTTTCATGTCGACCACATTTCGGCTGTGTTTGAAAAGTTTTTATACTGTACAGACCTGCGGCATAGACGTTGTCATTGATAAACTGGTTTAGATACAACTATTGATGATGTCTTTCGACTACCATTGTTCGGGAGAATGTTTTTTTGCATCTGCAAATTTTGAACCAACATTTCCCTTTGAGTACGTATTGCCCTAAACATACTTGGAACGAACATTTTCTCAGGTATTTGAAAACCGGTTTACAAACAAGAACTCAAGTGGAAAAGCCAAATAAAAGTCGAGTTCATCAAACTATTGTATTACCCGAGTTTAGGTCACCTTCAGGTCATCTGTGTCACCTTGTTACCGAAACTCGATCGCAATAGTTATCGCACACACAAACATACTGACTTTCATTCATCATTGTTACTTGTACGTTTCTCTTAAAATGTTCATACATAATTTCAGGGTTGATAAATATCATGATTTAAAAAAAACATGCTTTTATATGAAAAACATAATTTGTCTAATTTTTTTTTACCAAATTTCTTATTATTGATCATAAATAGTGGTATTAGTTTATGAACTCTATTAGTACAGGGTTGATAAATACCTCATTTTGATTAAAAAACCACGCCTTTTTTATTTTTTTATCTTTAAAGTCATTATGTTTTTTTTTTAATTAATCGATTATATTAAATAATTTATAATTTTTTGGCCATTTTTATTTATAACTTAAAAAAACGTTTTTGTTAAAATCACTTGATTTAAATCAAAAGATTAAAATCAATCAACCCTGCCTAATTTGCTGTATTATACGAGCGAATATTATCACCCTGTGAAATCGTCGGTTGGGCAACGCGAGTGATTTATTACCGGTGTGCACCACTAAAAGAATAACTTGATTTTTCTACTCGACACACGTTATACTTACCTGAAAATACTAATTGCGCCTTTTTTTTAGTACGAGAGCGGTATTACTTCATATTTACCTCGAAATATCCTTCAGTCAAGTAGGTGATTAACGTTACTTGTGTATTCATTCTCACAGTCGGCGCATGCAAGGCCGCTTAACCGTGGAATGAATCAGCTGATGCCAGTCACTGATTCACTGCTATGCTGCGGCGCACCGCACCTTGCATTGTCTAACAGCTGACTGGTATACACTGCACTTAAGACACTGCTGCTAGATTTGTATAATTAACGTTTGCTTACGTCGGTATTTGGACAGTTATTACGGTTGGATATTTAAAAGTCTAATTAAATCATTATGAAATGCAGGAGACATAAAAGCAGTACTTGAAACAAAATGTTGTATATGATCACGGCAACTATGTCGTATATTTATCGGTACAGTCTAGTTCCGCCCTCAGTAAAATATGAAAATAGGTTTGACCTAGCTACTGTAATCGCGTGGGATTGCGGATGTGTCGCATCGGCTTAACCAACCGGAAAAAAACTGGATAGACCATACATAGCATACACAATATCAATGAAATAAAACCACCATGATTCGTGACCAAATCTCATACAGAATGAGACATTCATAAAGAACATCTTAAAGAGACAATTAGAACGTAGAAGGGGAAACTACATAAGCCGAATAAAAGGTAATTGTCTTGTCGTATACGGAGGTGATAGAAGCTGCTTTTGGGAGAGACAGGTGAAATGAAGCATAATTAGCTACAACCAACACTTCAATCGATAAGGGTCTTAGCCCTAATTTAGAAGAAGAGAAGTCGTCAGCCCAGAAATGCAGCTATTTACTGAATTAAATCACCACATGGACGATTTATTATATCTATGGTGACATAAAATTTTACTAAGCTATATATTCCATATACAAGGATAGGGTTGGTCCACCCCGCTGAATATATATAGTACGACTAGATTTAAGGTTAGCTAAACAATGGATTTCCCATTCCCTACTCGTCGGTGCCGACGCTCAATGAGTCAGCTGATGTAGCAATGGTCTCGAGTGACTCACTGGTGCCTCTCAGACAGATACGAATTGTTGGATACGACATGTTCTAATGAGTGATAATGAATTTGGTCAGTTGGGTTTTATCACATACGAAATATGACAATATTGTTTACACAGTTCGAAATCGCTCGGTCATGCAATACAATTCTGAATTCTGACTGGTTTTAACATAGTCACGAAAAACTCTGACATTACATCTGCGATGCAAATGTTTTGTTTGCGACAAGAGTATATTATATTAAATTTACAGATAAGGTTATCAATGTACTTTAATATTGATACGAAGCGTTACATACAAAACTATAAAGTTTGTGACAAACGCCAATTCTACTAAATTTGGAAATTTATATTGTTTTAAAGTTAATTTATCATGCAATGTGTCGCTATTGCAACTATGTCTCATATTTGTCCCAACGTTGCGCAAAAAAAAAATGGTTAGCATTTTTAATTTCGTGTCCTGACCTGAGGCTTTCATTATTCGCTCAGTTCATATAGGAGTATCTTCTAGTAAGATGGTGGTCGCATCCACAAGATTCGGGTATTGTCGTTCGCTACGCGCTCCGCAGATTTCGCCGCGTCCTTGTCATTAGAGACGTGCTCGAAGCAATTACTTGTTTTGCCGGAAGAATTTTATTTGGTACTAGCTGTGGCCCGCGACTTCGTCCGCGTGGTATTTAACAAAGACAACCGTTGACAACAGCCTGCTCGCGTGTTCTGAGCCCGCGGGACGCATTGCAGGTTGTTGCTATCAAACTTAATCAGGCGCTGCGCTGCAACATTGGTTTTATTTTTTTTTCGTGAGATCCTATTTTTTTTTTTCTAAAATAAAAGTAGCCTAAGTTACTCCTCGTTACATCAGCTATCTGCCAGTGAAAGTCCCGTCAAAATCAGTCCAGCCATTTCAGAGATTAGCCGGAGCAAACAGACAGACAGACAGACAGACAAAAATTATAAAAAATGTTGTTTCGGTATAGGTAACGTGTATACATCCAAATGCACTAGTAAAAAGCGGTTATTTTAATATTACGAACAGACACTCCAATTTTATTTATATGTATAGATTCTAGCGTGTGTCCTTTACGTCAAACTTTTATCATGTCCGTTAAAAAATCATATTTCAATGAATTCAAATTTATTGACCTGTACATATAAGTACCGAAACGAAATAAGTAACGAAAATAAACGGTAGTGTATCAAATTTAAATTATCTAATTCAATTTAAAAATATTATCCTAAGAATGATTCGAGCTGATTATGTTTTTGATAAACAATCGTTTCTATATGATGTTGGCTTACGCATGTTTGACGTAAGTTGCGGACGCGTCGCCGCGTCGTGTGTGCGACGTGACGTGACGTGACACGACACGCGGGCGCCGGTGCCGATAACCAATCACTCTCGTTTTCACGCTGACGTCAACGGTGATACGCTAATTCGCGCTTATTGCACATAACTAGAGCAATTTATGCAGCTTGGGTGGGTGGAAAATGTATCGGCGACCGTTACTATCCACTTGAAATCTTTACCTCTAATGTGACTCTTCGTGAGTAATCCCGACTTACCGAGAACATCAGATGATGTCATCTTATTTGACTTCATTTAATTTTTAAATCAAAATTTATCGTTTCGACATTGTATGTGTCACGTCTATATTGGTATCGAACTATTTCAATGTCGAGCAGTTCATTAAACCGAGGAAATTTTGCCTATCTATTTATATAAACATCCGTTGCGAAGCGATACGTGGAGAGCACCTTCGCAATTAATTATTAGCGGTCAGAGCGATGTCCGATAACTAAAAGAGCTATTATGTTATTGCAGACGGATGACGATAAGCTATGACAACACACCAACGAAAACTTACCAAGAACCTTATTCAAGTTAAGGATACATAAAGTATGTCGCGCAGGGTACGCAAAAGTTTGAGTAATGGTAACGGAGGCATCCCAAATTGGTTTGAGAAAAAAAAACCTTTCAACTTAAGCCACCTGTATAGATGACGGGAATACACAATTTTGTCCTTCAATATACGCGGGTGTGTCGCACAATGGACCGTCTGTTTGTTTCGCTCGCTCGCGAATTATAACAAACGGAAATCGTCTAAATCAGGGATTCCCAAACTATTTTGGGCAAGTTACCCCTTTTCTAAAATGAACTGATACCTCAGACCCCCATAGCCAAATTACTTTAAAAATCCTATCTCTAGATTTTTTTTTCTATTGGTACAAAATATTTACAAAATTATAATTTCATTTGGTACGAACATGTGCACGCTTATCGACTTGTTGAGTTTTTTTTAAGTACAACAATGATACTTCCCACTAAAATATTCGTCATTCTTATAAGAAGCTGGTACACGTAACACAACTTAAACAGTATATTGAAAGTTTTATGTATTTTTACACCTCGTCGACCCCTAAAATCAATTTTTGTTTATGTCGACACCTAGGAAACCAATATCGACCCCAAAGGGTACACTTTGGGAATCCCTGATTTAAATGATTATCCTCATAATAACGTTTGTTCGAGCAACAGGTTTTTACCAATTTCGATATCTGACAATTAAAATTCTGTGGCTGTTTTGCCTGCATCCGGTTCGTGTGCGGCATATTATCATCAAATTATTAGTGGCAAACAAACGTGCAACTAGACATCCGGTAGGTGTCATTATTGCACGGCATTAGCTCAGCTGCATTACAGCTTTGACATTTAAGGTAGCAGCTCTAGTTCAGGGCGCGAAATTCAAAATTTTGATGGTTATTATTTGTTTTGCACGCTTGATATGAAAAAAAATTGCAAAAAGCGCTACTTCGTACTAAAAAGACTCGATAATCAACTCTATTCGTCGCCGACAAAGTTGATGTCTTCTATCGTTTTAAATAAACAAATATAAATTAATTTCATTTTATGTTATTGATCTTGCTGCTGTTTTTAATAACAGATGTGTACAGAAAACCATCTGATATTTGAATTAAGGTAGTAGCGGTAAGTGCGAACATAAAGAAAATCATCAATTCAATAATATGGCTACAAATATTTTGGTATATTGGTCTAATAGGTGCGTATTGTCCTTTTAATCTCGGCATGGCGAACGAGCCGGTGTGAACAATGACACACATGGCCAAACATCCGGTCTGTTATCGCGCGAAAGTTCTATAGAAATGTTGCACGCACCAATATTTTATGAATGGTCATCGTGGGTGTTTGTTTTGTGGCCGCATTTCTTATAGTTTTATCTACTACTTTTTAGTATTAACACCGTTGCCACTAACTCACTAAATTGATTGATATCACCGTAACGATTGAAATACATTATCAGATACATACGTCATACCACAGGTAGTATAATGTCTTACACGTGTCAATTCCTTATTACATTGGTACGGTAAACATAAAACAGTGTTTTTATTGTTCGTGGCCGCTACATTGTTGCCACCTCTATCCTCTATTTGTTCAAGCCAATAAATGACCGACGTCACCGAATTAATGATGTGTCGGAAGCGTGAGTCTAGATCTTGCGAATCTAGTCTGTTACCAAGCGCCGCGGCCGGATGAATGTCGGTCGCGATGCGCGTGAGTAGGTTGCGCAACCGCTGGTGACGTAATAGGCCAGGGTTGCCAGGCGGAAAAAAAACATGTGGACAGAGGTCAGTAAAAAGACCCAACTTCTAGAATTTGAAACTAGCTTACGCACTTACTCTACTTGGGTATTGTGTTTTGTAAATATACTGACGACTGCATGCTATTTCTATAACTTTAACTACCCCAAAATTACTTCTAGAATAGGAAGTAGCATTCAAATTTGATTCCCAACGATTCTGGTTCATGCCTGCTAACTCCAGGACACCACTTTGTTGGTGGCTTCCCAATGACGGCTTTTATTCATAGATACAATCGGGGTTGTTTCGGTAACTGGCCCTCCGACCTCATTTTATCACATTTTGATGTCTTCCAAATAACATGAGAAAATGCATGTAATCTTTTGTAATGTCTGAAGTGCTACCAACATATTATTTATTGCCCAAACAACATAACAACTCTGTACCAAACAGTAAAGTGTACAGATTATACCTGATTGATTGGTAAAATTGTACAGGTTCTTGTTTCGTAAGATTTTTAATTAGGTGGATGACTTAAGAAGCAATATCATAATCCGAACTACAAATAAACAATAGTGGCTTTATTACCAAAGCCTTAAATTTGTTAGACATGATGTTAATCAAGGAGTTATAAGTAAGTTCGTCTGCACAAAGTATAAAGGCTGTCAAACCATATTGTCATGCGTGAGAAAGTTGTTTTTAAGCCGCCCACGCCGCTTGATGAGTGTGCCACACGTCATAATGTTACCCGCTCTGTCAGACCAGCAGTGTGATTTTGAAACCTCGGAAATCGGATTCGGATTCGGAACGGTAGTTTGCGTCTACGAAGTTAGTTTAATAATGGTAGGAAATAGTAGAAAAAATATTGATCGCGAAATTTTAACTAATACGGGTTTTTTATGATAAAAAGCTTCAAACTTATAACCACACACAAGAAATATTAAGTCAGACACTTGTTATTTTTGATATTCACGTTTCTAGGCCTATATGTTTTATTATTATTTTTGCTGTACCGAACTTTGTAAACAAATATTGCTATTTTGATTTCCGAATTCGAAGATTGTTGACGTTTGTCGACGGAAAATCATTCCGATCCGACCATAACTTTCCGAGGAGATTTATGTGTAGGAAGTCTTTCCGATGGCATTTAGTCTTTTTTTTTTTACTCAATTTGATATTATTACGAATATTGGATATTGCACTGGCTTTAATAGCATAATTAAAGCCGTATTTTTGGATGAAACAATAAATACAACGCAATCCCAGTGTAGCTAAATGTATTTAGGTACCAACCTACTTATTTATTTACTTTATTACAATTTGGTCATTATACATTTAAAAAATATTTCATTCGCATTATTAACAAGACAAAAGCACATACTCAAACTTTATAGGGACAGACAGGGGTGAATAGTTGAATACGCAGGTTCGGTTGCCAAAAATTTTTAATAGATGGCGCTGTAGCCTTGCAACCTAGTTTTTTATTTTTACACGAATATGGAGCATCTATGTGACATGATGTTACAAATTATATAGGTAATCAACGTTCATTTTAGTTATTTGTAATTTTCTCTTCAACAACAATAAACAAACCTCAGACATAGATTAAACAAACTTTTTTTTCATTAGATTTATCAGTTTACAAAGATCGGTACAAAAAATAAAAAAACTAAGACGTAGGCTTAGAAACGTGAATATCAAAAATAACAAGTGTTCAACTTAATGTTTGATTTATGTGGTTATAAGTATGAAGCTTTTTATCACAAGAAACTGTAATAGTTTAGATTTTGCGTTCAATATTTTTTCTACTATTTCCTACCATTATTAAACTAACTTCGTAGACGCAAACTACCGTTCCGAATCCGATTCCGATTTCCGAGGTTTCAAAATCACACTGCTGATTCAAAGACACGTCCGCCTGAAGTTACTTACATGAGATTACGGTATGCTGAATTAGAACATACAGCTATATTGCTCATTGAACAATTAAGATACACATTATATTTGAAACGTTTATTGCATCAGTATTTAATTTAAGTTATATGTGCTAACTAATTCTAGGTAAACAATGAGAAGCACAAATTGCTACTAGTAGTCGTATTTTTAATACCAAGCACAATGTATTGGTAATGAGGACAGTTATAAACAAATGTGTAACACTCTGACCGAATCATTATGTAAATAATGTATCCAATATTAACTGTGGGGTTGGTTCACAAGTTTAAAAACTTCAACAGCCGCCTTTGGGATAGGTATTTGAAATGAATATCTTTCGTAAATAGGAGACAAATCATAACACCTCGCCGCATTACCTGTGTAAAATAAACCCCAAAAGTTTGCATTAATTCAGTATATGGTAGCTATTGTGTCCAAAGCGTCAATATATTAGATAAATACACAAGGAAAAAAACTGCACCAAATCGCCTTGGCATATCATAAAAATATTGCAAAGGGTACCGATGCATTCTTGGAACTGCATTGACGCGCACTGTATAGGATGTCTGACCCAACTATCTCGCGTTAAGTCAAGCTCTTTTGATTCTTACATTGCCACCCATTGAGACGATATTTGATTGCGAACGCGAAGGCGCACGGTGGGGCTTTGGCCTGTTGAGAATGTTTGCCACTGACCCAAGATGGCAATAATGATCTGCTATACAGTTTGTTCTACATATTTTCATTACTCTTCATCGATAAGGCCAGAAGTTTTTTAGAGTGTTTACCATTGCGTGATTTATACTGATAGGTGTCTGCGGGCATATATTTAAAAAAATTAAAACGAAGCCTCTGGAGTTCGTTCGGTACTGCTGTAATTAAAAACAGCAACGCGGGCGAACTTAATTATGAGACTTAATCAGTGCAGAGCAAGACGGTTACCTTACTGAAGAGCGAGTACGTAAAATATTAGTTGTGCTTCTATATGAACTTATTCCATGATTTATGCGCAAACATTGCCTTCAATTAATTACGAGCACTCACAATGAACGAAAAAGAAAAAGATCATGAAGATGTTTTTTTTTGTATTCAGATCTTTTATGCACTGGCCAGGCAAAAGGTGTATATTTACGGCGTAATTAAATATAATAAGGTACCAGTGATGCAGAATTATCCACACCTATACGTGGGTAGTTCAATGCGTTTTAGTTCGACCGTCCGTACTGCTGGGTGGTCGCGTTTTGTGTTAACTTGCTTCGATTCGCCACTTTTTACCTGCTCCTCGCCGATGAAAACGTCCAATGCAGTCAGCCGAGATTGCTTTTAAAAGGTGGAATATTTTTACTTCTTTCCCGGACCAATTTACTCCAACGGCCGGTCTATATAGCAAATTAAAATAGAACATTGGATCATTGTATTCGATTTTGTAGCCTTTCGATTGCAGCGTCTAGTCTACTTAGTTTTTTAACGGTCCGGGGATATTAAAAGCCCGCTTACAAAATGTAATGTCATTAAAATTGTTCGCTACACCAACAGTTGACCTACATTACCGTCTTCTCGGGTGGTCCGTAAATTAGCGGTTTGTTGTTCTGTCATTCTGTCGGTCTCATAGCTTTCTATTATTATTTAAACTCGTTAAGTATAGTTAGGTCTTCTTTTTGTGGGGTCGTAATATGGATGTGGTTACAGAAACAAATACCTGCTTGCTTGCTTTCTTTATTGTCTGAGTGAATAACCCAAGAATATTTATTGTATATTGTCCTAGTCCTACTCCACTATCTATCTCTGGACGATCCTTTTAGAGTATATAGCGTCTCGCCGAACTTAACTAGGTCTGGCTCAACGGTGTTTAAACTAAACTAGACAGGTGTACATATGATGTACCTCACCTACCTGATATGATGTATATGGTTACTCATAAATGTTACTCCTTTTGTACTATTTATGCCTATTCATATATTCCGTATATAAATATAATATCAAACAACGCCAATCTTTAACTTTCAAGGACGTGTTTACCGATAGAAATAGGCTTTGGATCCTAGTTCAGTATTACTTAACGTCGTCTTTATTTAGAAGAGCCGAGACACGCGATCCCACGGATGCGTAGGCGTTGCCATAGGCAACCATCCACGAAGGTAGCATCTATATTTATGGATGATCAATTCAGAGCGAAAAATAGACCACGAAGTTATATTTATCCGACCTGTAAAAATCAAAGTGATTATGTAATATTGTAAAAAACGCAGTTTCCTGAGCCAATTAATGGTTGAATAAACGTTTAAGAGAGATGACCAGTTGACGGTGGGCCACTCCCCTCGTCGCCATTGAGCGGCTCCTAATCCTATTCCTCTACGATTCACGTGTCGTCTGATTGTCGGGCCGCGCCGGGTGCGTGGGCCGCGAAATGTAGGCTTAGCTTCCGATTCCGCAAGCCGTGCGTCATACCCCCGACAGCGGTGACGTCGACAGTCGCTTATTATTTCTACACACTTCAGTTACAGCGGAACGAAAGCCTGATTATGATGTTGATGACGCTTTTGTCATTTTATTGTGTTTAATCAAAGATATTCCGGCTTGAATGTCTGACAAGGTACATGAAGTGTGCCTAGGTCAGACATTAATGTTGCTTCGTTGCTGTAAGGTTCGCGAGCGTGGCCTGTCTATAGGTATATGAGCTCTGAGATCAGACCTCCGCGTCATGTATTTTTAGGGTTGTTACTTTAGCAGTTGTAGGTTGAATTTTTCAAGTGTTCGTAGATGGCCGAATCCGAAACTAAAGTAAGCTTCTCGAGACCGATTTTGATGAAAACTACAACTGTATCATTAGATTTTTGTAAAAATATTTCTTCGAGGCAGGAATTGAAACCGTTAATTTCGAAATATTCACACTATGTATGTATTAAAATATGTTCCACCGTAGCGCTTAAACTACTGAGACAATTTTGATGAAAAGGGACGAATTAATTTAATATAATAAAATAAACGTATGATGATAATAAAATTATTTTATTACCATTGTTACTATTTGTTACCTTACATTTTCATTTACTAGCAATGTTATATTATGTTTTTCATATTTACTCATATGTATTCATATGTACTTATTCTGAGAATGAACAGTTTATCTAAATTATTCTATTGACTTTCAAATAAATAGCACGTGGCATTGTTTTTTGATAACTGCCAATGATAACTATGGTTACTCGGAATAAAAAAATAGGTTTGATAATACTGCGGAAACCTACCGCAGTATTATCAAACCTATTACCATGAAATGCGAGGGGTGTTTACTTACGTAGCGCTCGCGAGTGCCGACGATGACTTATCTATCAGCTCCGATTACCGGGCATTACCCGTGATTCACTATAAAAGCAAATGTTTATAATTTTAGTTAACCTCTGTTACTTTCCTTCTGATTACGAGAAGCTCCGTGTTACCCGTGATTCACTATAAAAGCAAATGTTTATAATTTTAGTTAACCTCTGTTACTTTCCTTATGATTACGAGAAGCTCCGTGCCATTTGTTTATTTACATGTACATAGTTAAAAACCCTTTCCGCGACTTATGCTTGGCCTGTACATTGTGAAACAGGGCATCATCCTTACCAATTATAAGTCTTATTTTTTTTTCTATAAAACACTTCGTTTCGTTTTTTGGTCCGAACAGTTAGTTCAACAAACTATCCTAATTCGAACAGGCTTGCATTATTTGATAATTACTGTATTACTATACCTAATCGGTGGACTCGGTATAATTTTCTAAAAACATTTAAATTATTAAATACATTTTATCATTTCACTGCCGTTTTCGGACTTTAACTATACTTAACAATGAAACATATATGTATCATGAACCGCAAATATGTTATTTTCTATATTATTAGGTACCTAATTATTCCGTTTATCGGTACGTATTTCCTCACTGTCAATGTTGTATGTTTCATTTACTTTACCTAATATTATATCACAATTGTTATTATATGGGTTTTATCCATAGTAAAATACAGGAGGTTGTTATTTACAACTCAGTCGGCTAATTCACATTGCATAAACCTTGCTACTTCTTTCCAATTAGGTATGTAAAATAACTTTGATTACACGAGCGGATCAAAAAAAACAATTAAATAAGCCATCAAACCCATTTTACATCATGACTTGTGCAATCGTTAATAACAATTAGCCTTTATTCAAAATCACGTCTCTTTTGATCAGACCGCTCACGCTTCACAGTCATGTGCCATCATACACTTGGTCAGTTTGTTCTTTTTTACCGATTCACCGTTCGCGGTGGCGGTAATTTACCCGTCTAGTAAATCAGACATGTTTCAGTTCGTTGAACACTAATTCCATCGAGGTCTAGACGAGTCAATAGCTAAGATATGTAAATCGTTTGTGTACCTGCACTTGACTCCTTCAATGAAGACCGCTCGTCACGATAACAGGTTTATTGGCCACACATTTTCAACTGCTCATTTGTATCTCGGTATTAGGAACACGTGATTTGGTGCACGGCTATCGTCCATTTTGAGTTAGAATAAATGCGCATGACCTGCCTAGTAATGACTCTCGCTAAGGCTAAAGACCTTTCCTTGTCTTAGTCTTATTGTATTGAGGGGGCGTGCTGGATCGTTTTTTTTTTTTCAGTAACTTGAACAACTCCCAACAATCATTGATTAGCCGTCCCACATAAACAATCAGTTCTATTGAAATGGCCTTCTATTCCCTTAAATATTTGTGTATACTTCAGAATATTCGTTTCGCTCGAGGACATTAGTCAAGTTGAAATCATGTGCGACGAAAGCGAAAATCGTGACCTTTAGGTGGGTCGCTTTTAATGGAGATTTGTCCGGCCGAAACACGACCTTCGGACGGTTAACCTCATACGATACATTATTAATGTTTTGTATAATGCCGACGTGTAGGGTTTCGTAGATTTTACACCGGATGAGAATTTCAGGGTATCACGATCACAATATATGTATAATGTGAAAAAAAAAAAAGATTTTGTTTATACAATATTCTTATTAGTTCCTTGCTTAAACAAGGTGCAGGTAAAAGACAGAGATACCGATAGAACTGGTCTGGTATGGTTCGACGACGCAGGCGCCAGACACTGATGTGATTCACCTTAAAGCGAATCTAGATCCAATAAAAAGATGCATGGGGGCATACTTACTTACGTAGTTTCTGCTAACCTTTTCCCCACAAAAAGAAGTTGATAATTTTCTAGAACATCAGAGTGCTTTTCCCCGAGGCTTCTTCAATGAAAACATGCTGCTTTAGTTTATACATACAATTATTATAATATAAAAATAATAATTCTTGGATGTTATAAGTACTCTAAACTAAATTGGAGCTGACTTACTGCGATGCTTTGCATAATTAACGTTTTATTTTTCGTTTCAGGTAACGTACCTAAACAACTTCAATCTGTTATTCATTGGACTGACGTAAGTGTATTACGCGTGTAGACTATTCTGTACGACCTTAAAATGTATCAACGATCCTGTTATCAAATAAATAAAGGTCTTGCTCATAATCAGACAATATCAGAGAAACCATTCCAAAATTCTTCCACATTGTCAATACAAACCTTTGGCTATAGTTTTACAAGCAAACATTTTGCATAGCAACGCACTTTTAGTTTGATAAACATTATTGACAGTAGATTAAAGAGACATGATATAAATATATTCGATTGTCATCGCTTTATTATTGTACTAGCTGCGCCCGGCGGTGTTACCCGCGATAAAAAGTATGAAAAATTAAAACATCTATCCCACGGGAACCATACATTTTACCGGGATAAAAAGCCTATGTGCTATTCCAGACTATAATCTATCTCTGTGCCAAATTTCATCCAGATCCGTTCAGCCGTTCGGGCGTGAAAGAGTAACAAACATCCATCCATCCATCTATCCAT
The DNA here is from genome assembly GCA_905404115.1 of Pheosia gnoma. NCBI lineage: Eukaryota > Metazoa > Arthropoda > Insecta > Lepidoptera > Notodontidae > Pheosia > Pheosia gnoma. Next base: position 2,260,882 of record FR989909.1, on the reverse strand, counting down.
CCATCCATCCAAACTTTCACATTTATAATATTAGTATAGATAGTATAGATTAGCTTCTTTTTTCTTAAAATTATCTAAGTTTTCCACGTGACTTGACGAGAATACGTGATAACAATCACTATTCGAAAATATTATATTACACACCGTCACTGGTTCCAAATGGCACATTCTTGAGCATATTGATAAAATGTATCACTAAACAAAATAACAATTGACGACAATCCTGTTGCTATAACGTTTTATCACGGCAACACGCGTCTGATATCGAAATTCCTTGAAGAATTTATGTCAGATAAGTTGGAATCATATGCTGGTGTAACACAATTATTTCGATGTTATTTATTGCTGCTAAGCGCTATGCGATCAAAGTAAGAAACTTGAGGGTAGAGATTGGGTACATTATATTCTTGTTTATACTTATCGTGAATAGTTGAATCGATTGTTTAACCAGCTTGGAAAGAGGTGTATCCATTAGTTTAACCTTTTTATGCAGGCTGTTTCATCTCACTCCTGGGTTAAGTTCCTATCATTCAAACATTTTTCTTGGTTCTAGTGGACCAGTCCTTATGTATAAGTCACTTTCGTCCCACCATCTTCGTTTGACCCGCAGAGCCGTTTGGCTAACCGTTTGAGCCAAAACTTCATAACTATTTATAACAAAATGTTCAGAAATTGCTAAACCTATGAATGACCATTGCCCTTTCTCAACTAAATATGTTTCTACCACCTTTAGTTGTATAATGGGTGGATCGTGATGCTACTAAAGGTATATGAGTCACTTCTTATCGACTACCGGCGAGCGGCACTCCCTTGTTTCTACCGCTACACATTGTACTCGCTCGGGCAACGTTCGAGTTTAATCTCGTTGATTACAGAAGTAGACATTATAAAATAATCACTAAGTGGATTGCGGGCGTCCGTCTGTTTGTGCTAAACCGTAGGGTTCTTTTTAATATCTTTTCCCCTCTCTTGTTTTTTAAAGCTTGCTGTTTTACGGTACGGTAATGCTTGTAGGTATATTCAAAGTGTTATTAAAATCATAACTTTAATTTATATGAAACAAATACTGTTGGAATAGGAAGGTACATGGAATTAATATAATTTAACTCTAACCTTAGAATCTATACTAATATTATAAATGTGAAAGTTTGGATGGATGGATGGATGGATAGATGGATGGATGTTTGTTACTCTTTCACGCCCGAACGGCTGAACGGATCTGGATGAAATTTGGCACAGAGATAGATTTTAGTCTGGAATAACACATAGGCTACTTTTTATCCCGGTAAAATGTATGGTTCCCATGGGATAGATGTTTTAATTTTTCATACTTTTTATCGCGGGTAACACCGCCGGGCGCATCTAGTAACCCATAAATTTAAGTTTGATTAGGTGATTCAGTAGCTACGCATCATAATGCAACGTCTTAGTCTGCACATCAGTAGACACTATCATTAATATCCAAAAATCTCGGCCATATAAGTCGATCAGTCCTGCTTGACATTTTTGTCTTGCGCAGTTGAATTGTTATCAGTGCACAGTGATTAAACCATTTTTACGCATGTTGTCAACCAGTTCTTTGGATGCCAAAACAAGATATTTTAGACAACGCATAGTTACATAATAATTCGGGATTATGATAATACCTAATACATATTTGAAGATTTTTTTATTTTCAATTGCTTGTTGTATCTTTTATTGATAGCGAATGACGTAGTTATTGCACCACGGCTGTGTGTCGTGTCCAGTACAAGTGTAGTAGATGGCTTTTTAGGGTTTCGTAACAAAATGGTAAAAACGGAATCCTTATGGTGCGACTATGTCCGTGTGCCCGTCCGTCCGCATGTCACTCCTGATTTTTTCAGCAACTACTAATGCTATGGAGTATAAACTTGGAATAGGTTTAAATAATGCTCTAAACGTTCTACATATAAAAGAATTAAAAATAAAAATATGTTTTCGTTGTAAACGGACAGAAACAGGAAACAGGAATTTGCGGGTTCAAGAGCGGAATGAATGGAAGATATTATTATGACAAGAAAGTTAACATAAAATTTATCTGATGATTAATAAACAAGGTGTTTGTTAGTAGCTGACTGATGGCGGGGTACATTTGGATATCGTGCCTATATCAAATAAAAAAAAATGGGCCAACAAAGCATTTATGATAAGCCACTCTGTAATACAGATTCAGAGCGTTGCGTTGGTTGCCCTGAAAAGAACCGGCACCTGAATCATTCCTTAGTAGTTTTACATAACGTTGAATTATATACAAAAAAGGATGGCCACGCTTTGTGAGCAGGCGACAGTGTTGTTGACATATTAAATTATAAAATTAGACCCAAGCAGCCGCCAATACGAAACTGAGGCACTTTGTGGCCCGCGTGTGTTGACTTACGCAGTATGATTCAGCTAAATTACAGTTGGGCGCCAAATTTAATCTTATCGCATGAATATATGTACGTACTTACGTGGAAACTAGTTCATTACATATTAGTCGTCAAGGCGAGCGTTACCAGGGAACAGGTTGATGATAAGAAATGTATTTATTCATTGATAAATAAACAAATAGTAAAGTGTGGCGCAAAATTTGTTTATCCGATAAAGAAATATGCAGTTTTTTCATTTGAGGACGACACGAAAGTGCCAAGATTAGCGGGCAGTTTTATCATTTGAGAGAATTTGTGTAGCCCTCTGTCTATTTAAGGTTCAGTTTAATGCCATTCTTACACTAGTAACAGGGTCTACGTTCAATATTACATAAATACGCTTGCCTTTATTGTTTATGTATTTATTCTTATTAAAATCCTTTGGTCTAAAATCTCTATAGAAACTCAACGCTATGTCGACCTACAATTGCATACAAATTAAGAAATTATCATCAAATTAGAGGAGCATCAACCTTGAATTAAAACTGGTATTCATTGAGTGATAAATCTGTAGTTGCATGAATGCCAAGCCCGGAAATGCTCATTATAAAGTTTTTGCCGATCATTATACAATTGTTAATCAAAACGAGTGAGTATACAACATAATGCTATTCATAACGTATCGTTTATTTGCCACTTAATACTATTTTCAAATAAATAAAAAAAAAATATAATAATAGGTTAACTTATTAGTTATCTAAGATTCAAGGGCACAGTTGCATTTTCTTCATGCTCACTATTTTATGAACGTAATTACGTTGGGAAATCATCAAAACTAGTATTGGATTGTTGTAACTATTGTTTGCTAGGTTAGAATATTGTGTGTAGTCTTATAAAACTTCTCGAAGGTGGTCATTTCCCATAATTTACGTTAATATCATAACAATCTGTCAGAAACCATTCAGGTATTAGGCAACTATTCAGAGCTGACAGGATAATATTGATGTTTCCCATCTCATTTATATCTGTCGTCATACAATGTAAACACTCTGAATACAACTCGACGTTCGGCGTTCCACGCCGCGTTTCCCACGTCCCTCATGACGTTACTATAAATGACAAGCTGTACCGAAAACCCTGCATTTTCAAGTATCATAATTGTTTCTTAAATCAAGGTACGTTCTAATTAACGTTTAGCTAGAGCGGTACTCTTTGTCGGTATGAAAACATATCTACTGATCGCCTGTTGTTCGGACGCGTATCCCCCCTCGCCAAACCGCCTCTGGGGAAAGTAATGCTCCACCTACCAATTCCTATGAAGCGCCAGTAGACAATGTAATTAATTTAATATCACTATATTTTATTATAAAACAATGAACGCTTTTCAAACACTTCGTTTCACTATTCGCCAGACATAGGGGTTAGTGTTGCATGCAGGCTAATTAATTCCAACTGCTTGAATTGCTTAAAAGTAATAAACATGCTTGAAATATCTCGCGAATTACTCGCTCATTAAAGGTAGCGATCTTGTCATACCAACACCGATGCAAGTGAAATGGAATAGATATCGTCAATTTCCTATTATGAAACCTTTCAATAGTGATGGGCAAAGATGCCGCAGCCGGCACGCTTAAGGCTGCAGCAATTATAAAGGAGAACAGATAAAAAACGAACCTCCCATAGGCCTGATGACCGAGGGACACCTGTCTCTATGGAAACAGGTTTGAAGCGCTTACCTCAAAGACGCCGTGTGAAAGAAGGTGATGAATCTTCTGTCATATGTACTGAAACCGGTTTCGGTGAGAATGTTTTAGTTTTTAGCACGTTTATGGATTTAGACAATAAAATCGATGTTATAGATAATATGACTTTGTTAAATGACTGATTGTGGCTGTTAACGTCAACGCGCTTTAAGGGTATAAATGAGTTCGATAAGTACGAGATATATTATTAACGTTGTACAAGGTTTGTGTAGTCAATATTTTCCCGGGATACAATTGCTTAATGCGAACTAGTATCTAGAACTTATATTTGTCTGACATTGTATAGGTGTGCGTTTAAGGACGTATTTAACCACATTGGGTTGTATTTTCGATCCACACACCTTATTAGAGATGTGTCCAATGTCTACATTTGATCATTATCAATCGTGAACCGCAACGCCTGCGCGGGAGCGTGTCGGTTTGTCTCTCCTATGATTAATTCGATTTTCTTTGGTGTTTTTTCAAATATTCCTTATATTTTACATAATCATCTGTGTTGAAAATAAGTTAATAGTATTTACTACAAGAAACTAACATTCGATTAAATATCGCCCCTGAGGCCCTGAGTTAGATTTTGCTTTAGAAATCAATTAGTCCAAAGTAGTTAAATCTTCTTACCCACCGGACCCTGACATATGGCCATGCATTACAGTATTCTTGTGTTTGATCTTCATTGTTTGGTTGTGTTGTTAATACAAAATTTTCCAGTAACGAATATCCGTTTGGTTTTCCTTGTTCCTCTACGTGATCGCTTCTAAAATCGTCCGTGACTGCAATATTTTGTTCTCTTATCATTCAGAACTACCAACTGATTTTCAAACATATTTGATTCATTTCCTCAAATGTTGGCCCGATAATATTTTGGTCCCAATGTTATAGGGGGCGATTCTATTGTCATACTGTATACCGAATTTGGGCCTTAGCGACCACGCTTCCCAAGTGTCGGTTCGCGAACTTCACACGTCTCTTGCAAGAAGTGCAGTTTTAGTAGTTTTAGTTTTTGGGGTCGAGTCACCTTCGTCCGTAGGAGAATTAAGTACCCTCGAGATACCCTACACGTGACCCTGGGTGGTGCCAACTAGGTGACAACTCTACTGGTGGTAGGCTTCGGCCGTGGTTAGTCACCACCCACTGAACAAAGCCATGTCGCCAAGCGGCCTAGCCGTGTTCCGGCATGATGTTCGGTGTTGCCATTCATGGATGGCGAGTCAGATCAGTTGCGCTGCATGTGCCTAGTGAATGTAGCGTCTCGATCTACTGCCGCCTTCCTACCTAGGCAAGTATGCTCCATCGTAGATCTCATCGTTACTTACCATCAGGTGAGATCGAGATCAAATACTTGCCTATAATGTATAAAAAAAAAATCTCACGATGCTTGGCCTTCACCGTAAGTATAACAAATAATCATTCTTATCTATATAAATAAAAATTCGATACTGTTTGTTGGTAAGCGCATCACTTGAGAACAGCTGGACGGATTTGCCATTTTTTTAAAGTCCGGATCAGATTTGTAGGGTAAGAAAATTTTAAATGGTTGTCAGAAAATGTTGGAACAGGTAGAAGTCTGTCCGAACAGCTAGTTGAAAATAATAATGTCATCTAAATTATTTCGGAATATACGTTCCTTAACCAATACACACAAATGAAAGCAAGCAACATCTTTACATTTATGTGTCATTGTTGAAAACCAAACGGCCGAAGTTAAGGGGGAAGCTCAGGGTCAGGGCGCGAAATTCAAAATGTCAATGGTTTTTATTTTTTCACGAAAAATTTGAACATCTTTACGATGTAATTTAGTGTTTTGCGATATTAGCATTCTACATTGGATGTCTCGATGTATTAAGTTTGCTTAAAAAAGTACCTAATCCGATACAATACCATAAGGTTTGTAAAAACCGCTACTTTTACTAACTTTATGGTGTTGTATCGCTCCAAAATATTCATGAAATTAATAATAGCTGTTAAAAATATAAAATCACATCACTAAAGAATCTGGATCCGGCATTTTTCATTACAATGTGGGTAGTAGGGAAGCTTAGTTCTCTTGAAATCTCCAGTCGCAATGTGATTGCAGGCCTGGTCTATATGAACTATTAACGGAACATATGTACTTACTGATAAATATGCTCTATTCCCAGTAGCGTTTCTACTTAATGTGTGATGTAATAATGACTAGAATGCGAACGTGCCAGTTTTATGACGGACGCTAATCATCGTGCTGTTATCCGCAGTACGTGCCTCGTGGTCTAATTGTGCCTCGACTTGCCTTTATAAAATATTTACACTAATACGATTTCGTGGAAATTTCTTATTAGTCCTGATTTCTTATTTTATTTTAAGTGTTAAAATGTGAATAGCGTAGTACGTGTAGACTTTAGATCCATCACCAATTTGCAGTGCTTAGTTAGTTTTAGCCTACCATAATCATTGAACAGTATCAGCGCCCGGCGCCCATGGGCGAGACGGCACGGCAAGGATCATTCAGGATCCCTAGATGTAAGCTAAGCGCACACCAACGGCAACGATTCTACGGTTCCCTTAATATATCGAGTGCTACCATATCGAGTGCTGAAAGAACATCCCAAAGCGTACCGCGGCTTTGTTTTTATGGCTTCAATTATTGTCTTTGAAATGTCAACTATAATGTGGTGATAAAAATCCCTTGCCACGCCGTCGTCCCGCTAGTGGGCGCCTAGCCTTAGGTCTCTACTTATCCACATCAAAGTTATTAAACTGCGTGACGCTCATTGGCTACTACCCCTGTTGTTGGTGACATAAAAATACGACTTGCGTTGTGAGAAACTTAATTTTAGTACACTAAGAATACCCCGTTGTTTACAAACAAATCGTTAATTAAATCACGTCATTATACATACACGTAATGATTACGCGATCATGTACCGCACGAAAACAATGCATAACAACATCAGTGTCTTCCGTAAATCTATATAATTGCCTACATAAATAATTATATATATTTTACTAGCATACTCTGAGGCGGCGTTCCACTTCCGAGAAAATGGCTACAAAAAAATCCTGAGAATAGCTACTAAGTCCTGTACAGTGAGCAGCTGAAGGTGGAAACGTTGTCTAATGTCAGTTCAGTTCACTCAGTACAAAAAAAATACAAAGGTTAAGTGCGTCTTTATTTTATTTATATACTAGCTGTTGCCCGCGACTTCGTCCGCGTGGTATTTAACAAAGACAACCGTTGACAACAGCCTGCTCGCCCATTCTGAGCCCGCGGGACGCATTGCAGGTTGTTGCTATCAAACTTGATCAGGCGCTGCACTGCAACATTGGTTTTAATTTTTTTTCGTGAGATTCTATTTTTTTTTTTCTAAAATAAAAGTAGCCTAAGTTACTCCTTGTTACATCAGCTATCTGCCAGTGAAAGTCCCGTCAAAATCGGTCCAGCCATTTCAGAGATTAGCCGGAACAAACAGACAGACAGACAGACAAACATTGTAAAAAATGTTGTTTCGGTATAGGTAACGTGTATACATCCAAATGCACTTAGTAAAAAGCGGTTATTTTAATATTACAAACAGACACTCCAATTTTATTTATATGTATAGATTAGTCTTCAAAATTTAATTGTATCCTTTTCAGATTAAGTATACAAATATAAGCATGAATACAAATACAAATTATAAACGTTCTAAAAATAGTCGTATTATTCGAATAACGCGTTAACATGTTTACCAAGTGATAATGTGAAGGACCTTTTAATATGATGAAGATGTTTGTAAACTCGTGTAGGTTTAGGTACCCTATTAATATGGAAGGTTTTAGTAGGCGTATTGTAATTAAGTCTCATAGCGACAAAAAACGTTTATTTATGGAGAATCGTGGCCTGTCGGCGGCAGTTGATAATTTAATTAAACGACACGCGAAATACAAGAAAACTTACACCGTCTTCACAAGGTGCAGATTTTTTATCTATTGTTTTATATATAAATCTAATCAGTCTGCCACGGTGAATCATTTATAGCGGTTAATCATCGTTGTATTAAATAAAGCTACTTTAAGCTTTCGTAATTAAGTTTCCTTAAAATGTAAATTGAATCAATGCATTTTCCTATCGTGAGTGAGTTGTTTAGGGCCCAGTCAACTCGCATTAACTATAATGTGAGGTGTTCAAATCAAAGCGCATGAATTTATTTATAACGTGGGCTATAAGGATCATAATTCATTTTAATTAATACAAGTGCATAAGCAAAATTTTGTAGAAGTAGTAGAGTACTTAGCACAATATAATGATTCATAATTGATTTGTACAAGACAATAAGACTAATACGACCAAATCTTAAAGCAATGCTAATAAAATACGTAGTTTTATTGACAGAACACTGTCGATTCACACCGACCATCATCCGCAAGGTGTCCTACAAGCGGGCAAAAACAAGTATAATATATAGTCTTTCTAAAAAAAGGTATAATGGTATCGTCTATCATCACTAAAATAGGGTAGCATGTCACAGTTTTCATCACGTCATTCGATATTAGACATCGATAGTTTTTATTCGACTATAGTGTCCGATTCCACGTGGGTCGCACATCGAGGGCTTCTCTATGTCTCTTTGTTTATGTCAAAGCGAGCGTTACTGAGGTGCTTAAGTTGCTATATGTATCATTAATGTATTGAAACTAATATTGTGTAGAGTGCCCGCAGCATTTTCGTTGTTTTACTCCAAGCATCGTATTTCAAAAATCAATATTTTTTTTTTATTCATCTAGCCCAGAAAAAGGGCTTACGAATAGTCAGAAGTTACCACCGGTTCGTAGTAATAAATAAATACTCAAGCAGTACTTAACTCATTGCTATGGGTTACACCAAACCTCGCTCAGATGCATTTAACTAGGAAACCAAATGGTCAACAACAAAGCCAAAAGTTGAGTGAGGTGTGCATGCATACTGAGCTGAACATCAAAAAGAATTTTGAAAATTCTTATCAAGTCAATCTTGAGAAATTTCAGATACCTCTACGACAGATGCCTTGTCTATTAGTAAACACATCACTTCATCTTAATTCTACTTCACTCTTCTCCTACCGTATCATCATGATTGTAGATGTACAATAGTAACTTTAGTGGGAGTTAAATGTGTATGAATAACCGTTCCCGCGTCTGCCGGGCAAACACTTGCGTTTGACCCAAATTGCCTCCCACTTGTCACACTAAAAGGGCCTCATTCACACTTTTCTCGTGACTAGGAAAAAAATATCTGTATCGCTAACCTTTTTTCGCGCAATTAGCCACTAAGTGGGGTATCGGGTCAATTGAATTTACAATACTCGTTCGCTTACACGTTCATACCCTTGTTTAGTTGTGTATATGGCATTTAGTTGCAGAATAGGATGCAGATAAAGTCCAGAGTCCACACAGAACAGAACCACGTATATAATTATAAACCCAATCTTCAATTTTCTTATTAAGCCCTACAAGCATCAGACTAATGAGTGTACCTATTTTGCGAGATACAATTTCTTACCCAAGCAAACTTCAAGGTAAAACGTCTGGACTAGAAACGAGATAAGGCTCTAAAATGTTTTGCTCGTCTCAACATAAATTCGACGCGAATTACCCGTTTCTAGGGCTCTTGATATATCTGCCAGCTGTAACATACAAGAATAGACACACCGATGAATGAATATGTGGACCGGCCCCAAACGGTCAATACGTGCGGCTTATTAGATAACATCACGCTGAATATCAATCGGTGGTCAGACGTTGGCTTTAATTTAACAACTACTGCAGAGTATAAAACAGAAATTGATTTAGGTACTTACAGGTTTTTTAAGGAGATAGACTGCTCATTAACGAGGCCGTAATTACCCATTGCCTTTTTCAGTGACTAAATGATTTCCTTTCAGGAGCAAAATGGTAATTGACGCAATCAACATTCAACCGTGACACAATACTTACTAATAAAATACTCGGGGTTTGTTTGTTATTTGTATGTGGCATTTTGAACCAATGCTCTTACAACATATACTTTATTTCTTATATTTACGCGAATACTTACATATTGAAATAAAACTTTTTTTTTTCGAATTTCTTCGAGTTTATTTTACAAAGCTCTTACAACATATTAGGCATTTAAATCAAGATCAAGAATGCATTCGATCCAAAAACTTATAGTTGGGATTGTCGATACAAAAGCGATGAGACACCTACCTCGGGCCCCGGCGAATTCGCTCATCGATATATTTATAGACAAACAGGATATATTAACAGTGCGTTGACATGGGGACACAGGTGCCAGATCTATTAATTTTATGCATCGTATTCGCCGCTTACATAAGATTCGTTGATGATAAAGCCTGTTAGACTGACATATCCTAGAATAAATGTCCTGCGAACTAATTCATCTCAATTAGTACGTGTGTCGCATTATCTATAAAATTAATTGCGAGATTTAAAAAGTTTGAAAAAAAAATGTGGCGAGAGAATTTGTATCATCATTGGCAACAGTTGTTTGAATCGCATTACGTATACTCACTGTGTAATCCATTTGAATTTTTTTCTTCACCGTCATTACGTGCGTAAAGATATGTTTTTTTTTAAATCGCGCAAACCGCCAACCTTTGCATTTATACTGCGAAATTGTTATCATTGGGTACTTACATGCAAAGTATCGGATAAGAGCCTGTTTTATCGTGGTATTGTCGCTTCTCGCCGCTGTCACTAGGCGGGCGGCCTCGTCCTTGACTCGGGCGGGTCGTTGACGCGGCGCCGCGGGGGACGCCGCCCCGGGTACTCGGCCCTACATTATGCACACGCGAGTGCCTCCGCTCCCTTCTGATCGTTCAAGACGTGCTTTGGCGCCCGCAGACACGCGCCGCACACGCGGCCCCCGTAGGGTCATTGAAGAGTGAACAAAAAAACCGCAGCAAATTCACTTGCGCGCTCTTGCTCTGTTGCACTCAACAATCACGTTTAGCGAAACATTTCATTCAGTGTGTGCTGCCTTTAGATTTATGATTCGATAATTAAAAAGAGGTATTTTTTTGCTATTTTGGCTTATTAGTTGGCTTTACACACACTGCTATGTTGTTTTACACTGTCGACTGTGTAGCAAAAATAAATCGCTCCTTGATCGACTTTAGTTACAGAGTAAAAATATAATATGCTAGCTTCTGTCCGCGGCACCACGATAAAACGTAGCCTATAGCTCGGGGATCCTATATATAGCTTTCTATAATTGAAAGAATTTTCAGAATGAGATGCTGAATTGATTCTGATAATTCTTCCGTAAGTAAAGAAAAGTAGATCCGGATATTGCCCCCTACATCCAAACGCACAAAGTAACAAACTTTCCCTCTTTATAATTTTAGTATAGACAGGTGAAGACTTCCGAAAAATATGAAATAACTCAGTAATTCAATAGACAGAAAGGCAATACACGTAAACAAAAAAAATAGTCCTTGCTAATGTCCCTGTGCATTGACGTTCACGTCCATAGACGAGGATTTCCCGAGGCGAACACCATCCCAAAGGAAATTAGCTTCTTATGTTTCACGCGTTTCCTTCGCCCGCGGACAATTGAATCTTCGCCAACGCAAATTGACATTTTTTGCGACACTCCGATTGCCCTTTGCTCTTTGACAATGTCTGGACTCGTCTATGTTTGCGCCTCGGATCAAAAATTTATCTTTCATTAACTGTGTATAACAAACATAAATCTTTTATCCAGTTAATTTATGCAGAACTAGTTATTGCCCACAGCTGCGCCTGCGCAACTATCAATTTTGCTCTGCATCTCCAATGATCGTAGCGAGGAAAAAAGATTTAAGAATCTGATACAACATACAATTTATAATATTCAGTACCATTAATTTTTGAGTAAAGTTAATCGCATCTCGGTACTTCCTGTTTTACAAACTCCTAAAATACCTTTTTTTCCAGGTATATATATGGGTTTATATATTACAAGTAATAATGCAATTACTGCGCCAAGTTAAATAACCCCATAAATGTAAGAGTTAACGTTTCAAATATCTTTACGACTTAACTTGTGTGATCGCAGCAAGGTGTTGAACAATGGATATCAAACTGTCGAGTTAATAATTGTTGATCCCAACTCGCGAGACGTTTATTATTTTTCGGTAAGATCATAACTTCGCTGTCGCTAGGTTTGATCGTTTTCCAGTGAATCCACTGCGTTCACGGCCCCTTTACGAACGTACTGACGACGACGCATTGGACGTCAAAATATTTGATCAATGCTTGTAACGTTGGTATGTACCGTTTTATAGTTCATAAATATGTTTTTTGTTCCGTGACCCGACTCAAATACCAGAATAAACCATGCGATAATCGATTCGGCATGTTACGTGTTTCAGGGACCCCATAAAGCTGTGTTTCCGCACTGCGACTATTATAACTGTTTTACGATTGTCGAATAGGTATCCTCGCCGCATGCAAGTATATTTTCAACCGGGGGGGTTTTCAAGGACCTATCTACACATAGTGTCTCGATGCTAAACATGTAACGGTATAATCGGCCTTGTTTTATGAGGGTTGTATTCAAAGAAATTGCGCCCGCCGCGCCACTCCCTACCCCAGGTAATGCTTCGGCTATTACTACCAATTCGACATGGTGCTGTACATTTTTCTGTGACCAAAATTCCCCTCTTATACCGCCGAGTTCTAAGAGTGAAAACAAGTGAAGAGTCTCTTTGATCGCGCTTCGTGCCCTACTGGGGATTTGTATTGAAGGATTCCCTCACTAATAACGAATATTCTGCTAAATACTCGAAATGTGGTAAGAATTTCTTAACTTTTGTCGGCTATTCGCAGGCGTGTACAAGTGTAACTGTATTTATCGCCAATTGATCGGGCTATAATGGGTCTAACAGCACGCCCGTGGTACTTGTTTGGTCGTTCAGGCACTATATCAAAGTGATTGCTGAAACATTAGGTCGGGCTGCGGTCAAGTCGCCCTCGTCTAGACGTATATTAATTACGACTCGACAACTATCCGCTGACCGTCGTACCCATTGATCGGTCATTATTAGGCTTTCTAAAAGTTTTAATAATTCAAACATCGTTAGTTATACGAAATAGATAGGAAATTATATTTAGCTCTTATTTAATTATTGCATTGTTAACTATTTAACTTCCATTCTTCACTCGCTTAATGCATAGAGTGGAGGGGTTTGCGAAGTCGGGATGCTATTTCAAGAATTCGGGAAGCCCAGTTACAGGCACGAAACAAACGGTAGGGATTACGCACATCACATTAGCATATAATGGTGTTATTTGCATTCGGCCCCAGAGCCTTATTTTACGCTCGTTTATTTTTCAGAAATCCAACCCGTTTCTACACTGTAATTTATGCAAAATACCGCGCATGAGTGGACGGCGGTAGAGCCCCTTTTGCCTTTTTAAGCCTCCTCGTTTATGGTTTGGTTATAATATGTTTCGAGTTGAGATATTAAGTGGTTGCTGGGCAATTTTTTTAGCACGGTGTGTGTAGTATTTTCATTAATTTGTCGCGGCTCGTTGACCAGATTTCTTTTTCTCAGCTGTTTTGATCTGTTAAAATAAATCTCGGTATTCATGGTGGTGAAAGGAAATTCACGACCGGGATTTTTTTTTCAGTTCATGATTCTGGACCCCCAGAGTTGGAATTTTCCGTCGATATTTTCATGAATTTACGCATTTGTTTGAGTATTTTTAAATTCATTTAAGCATGAAATCACAATAGAAGTCTATGTCAACGTGATTTTAAATGAAAAAAGAAACACTATTATTAATTTAGACCGGAAACTGCAATGTAAAGTAAAAATCGATACGCTCAAGCGCGCTCATCGTTCTCACGAATCGGGTATCGCGCGGAGCGTTGCGTTGTAGTCGCGCGACTTACGATACATTGCGCGCTCAACAATACAACATTTGTAAGCCGTGATTATCGACATGAATGATTTCCATAATTTTATTATAGGCATAGAGTGTATCCTTTACCCAATGTTTTCGTTACCATGCCCTTTACACCCTGTATAGCGCGCCCGTGGAGCGTGAGAATTTTAGTTGGAACCCGATGCGATCTCTAATATCGCAAATGCTTCTAGCTCGGTGCTCTCGACACGCGGCCGGGAAAGAATTTCAATAAGTTGTTTTCATTTGCAAATTGCGCGTCGCAGCGACACCTAATGGAATGGGAACCTCGGGGACCGCGGACCGCGGACCGCGTGCCGACCGTCGCACCAGTTCTGCTTATTGGATTATAAAGAGCTCTCGATGTGTTCGGGCCTCCTCCATTTTTTCGATCATCAAGTTATTTTTATCGTCAGAAAATTAGTCAGGATACAATATGCTAAAAGTTATTTTTGTTGTTACCTGCACAAATCCACTACCATTATTAGGCCTACGTTTCCACGTGTGCATAGAGACAGGAGAGCAATTTGATCTTATTACAATATAATATGTCATCAAATTATGTACATATATCATTTTCACGTCATCAAATTACATATACATGTAAGTTTTTGGGAAAATTAAGAAGCACTGTGTAGCGGTATGCTTTTTATGAAGTAATCAGAAGAACTTGTACAAATGCATTATGATAGGTTTGGGCCTATCGCGTGTGTTTCCCTTTTAGTTTTAGAGCCACTTAGCACCCACGTCGTCGATGAAGAAGGATCATTGTTGGGTGGTGAAAAATGCGAATGTCGCGTTATTAGCATCCCGGGGACGAATTGGTATGCCGCGGGCATGTTCCGTTCGACCGCTATTATTCATTTATTCAGGGGGCTTATGTACTTAGCATCGGCGATTCACTATATACTAGTCAACTATGTAGTAAATAGAAGGAGATATTAGTTTATCGAAGGACCTTCGATGGCCGACGCTTTGAGCGTATATTTTTATCGCCAAACAAGTCACAGTTATTTGTTTCTATTATAGAAGCTTAGTGTACAGTTACGATGCAATAAAGAACTATGCTTATGGTGATGCTAAATCACGGCTAAATAGATCTATCAATACGTTATCAAGTATCAACATTGTATCATTTCGCCCCTCAAAATCTATTGTTAAACAAACAATGATGAGCCGTAGCTGCTGTATGTATAGCATCATGCAAATGCGTAACGGTACACCTTTGCAAAGGAACGCGGAAGCGTGTTTTCCGATAACTCGTGCAATAAACGGGCGTACTCGTGACCACCGGTGTGTGCCCGCTTGCTGCCAGCCTGGCCGTGGACTGTGGACACATTCCATATGACCATTGGCTGTGAGAGCGGGATGAAGTTAATGATGTATATACGGTAAATGTTATGGCCGTACGTCTCGTTTGCACAAACCTTATGTCGCTACAAACATATGCGATGATCAGTTTCTGCAGCTTCAATCGCCATTGAATATCTGTGAACAGTGCTCAACCTACAATTCACCCAGTATGTGTGTACTGTAAAAAAAGTCAACAGTATCAGATTATTGTAATAAAACTAATTAAACGGATTTTATCGTGTTTATTTAATGTTTTATAGGTTAAAACTATGACACGAGGACGTCAAACACCTCAGTCCTCCCGCGACCATAGTGACTGTAAAGCAGACGAAACTTCGAGAACGTAAAAACATAAAATAAACGCGATAAAATCCGTTAAATTAAAGTAATTTCAATGTATAGTATTCGTGTAAATATAAAAAGTCAATAGTATCAGCTTATGTTATATTTTAAAACCCATATTAGGGACGTTGCATTTTTAATCTTCGCCAATATCCAATCTCTGCTCGATGGTCTCCCATAGTTCAAAACTTGCGTCCATATGAAAGCGCAAGGCACACTATGTTAGCTTTTATACTTTTAGCTCCTTTCATTATTCATGCATAAAATGCGCAACAAATAAATATTACGCCGCATATTGATATGATTGCGGATAAGCGAAAATAAACTTGCGTAATTGCAAAATACTTATCTCGCTTGGCAGAACACGCATCAATAGAACTGCAATTAAGTTGGCCTATTTATTTTTCATGGAATAAGCGCAGCCATATCAGAGGGCGGTCGTAAACATGTTGTCAATAAAGTTACCGAGTGACTCGCGCCCGGGGCAGGACACTGTACCCCGTATAATAAAATTACTCCGTTAAAGGAGTCCGCTGGTCAAAGGAGACGGTTGGAAGGTAAGCGGATGTGTGTTAGTGTTGGTGCGTGTGTGACGTGTGTTGACGGAATTACGAGTATGTGCGGAGTAAAAGTAAGCATTGTCGATAGTAGAATTTGTTGTATTTTTTCAGCCATTTACAATGGTTACTATTGCAAACAATTTGTTTTCGAAAAAATGCGGTGCGCGACTAGTCTAAGTCTAAGTAAACAAATAGCTTGTAAGCCCGATAAGTAAATCACGACTTCAAATAAATTAAGCAACAGGTGTTCCTTGGAACGAAAATACATTAAAAAAAAACGGATCAACCACGAAATGGCGACATTAGCAATAATCTTTTCGATCATAAACCCCTTTTTCTTTTTATTACTTTAACATATTGCTTAAAAGTTTCCTGAGTATTATTTGCAAATGTTATCTAACTGTGTCGGTGCATGTGATTAAAGTCGTTGTTTCGGAATCTTGAAAAAAAAAGTGTGAAAGCACCCGTTCAGAGATTTGAATAACGTCGACTTCCTTATCACGATTTACGGGTATTGAACCCTAAAAAAACAGTTGGGAAGCGCTAAACGTCACCAGTTGTTCTCTGCCTTTATTTATATTTAGTACTTTTATTTATCTCCCGTTCGCTAATGTCCCGAACCGGGATGTAGACAGCCAGAAATACCTTCTAACGTGTCACAAAAAACGACCCCTACGGCCATTCAACTGGGCACGATCACAACATATACAGTTACGACATGACTTCTGTAAAAACGCATCTTTACAGTTACGAAATTATGTGTAGGTTTATCTTTCCATTTATTTAAACATTCTATGCTTAATATTATAAAGAGGTAATCTTTGTATGTTTGAATGTAAGGGGGCAATCCATGGATCATCGAATTTGATTCTGAAAATTCGCTCACTGATATGTACGAGTATGCACTAATAGATAGTTACGTCATCCTTGAATGCGATAGGCTATATTTCATTGAAGTACTGCGGACAGGGCCCTGGCAGGACCTAGTATTGTATAAGAATATTACTATTGAGTGGCTGGGTTTTATTATATTTTCCCGCCTAATGCACGCTATCCGTTAAAGTCCTGAAGGTCCTTCCGCGTGATCCCAGAACGAGTCGCTAACTATAGGGTGTCAGTGGGAAGATAAAATCGTTATTGTTCTTCATGAAGTATTATTTATTCTAAAAAACTTCGTCTGTTGGGCCCTGTCTCATTCCTCTCCTTTCCGTTTACTCATAATGTTTGCATGTTCTTACGAACTATAAATTCACATTCGTTGCATTCGGATACACATAATTATTTACAAATCCCACATTTAAGTCCCGTTTCTCTTTGCAAGCCCTCAGTTCCTTCATTTTATTTTAAAAAATGCACATGACGCAACGTATGATTTTGTTTCAATGAATGTAATAAATGCACCAAGTTTGTAAAATATTAGCGCTACGCTTAGACCGCTACTGGTAGAAGTTTGTTCCGAGAAGTTGTAATCAAATTATAAGTTGCTTTTTATTAGATCTATCGAACGAGGGCGCTCTACAACGTATGTTAAAAAAATCTGTAACTATTGATGGTTTCGTTTTACCTTGGTTTTCTCTTCCAGTTCCTTAGGTAACAGTGCTCTAGTTCAGGGGTTCCCAAACTTATTTTGTCTACTCCCCATTTTGAGAATGAATTATTTTTAGCGCCCCCATTTTTTCACCTACTTAAAAACCACTATAGCTTCAAATTAAATTAATTATTGTAAGCCTCTACACAACGCTCCCATTTTTTTTCTGGGAATCTTACCCCATTTAGGCCTGCAGCGCCCACAAGTAGGCGTTATCGCCCACTTTGGGAAAGGCTGCTAGTTGTTTGTCCGCTACTACTGTCCGTGTCGTGCCTCTTATTAAAGATAATTTTTCAAATGCGATAGAAAGGACGAGATCACAAAGACTTATGTGCTTTCAAGAGGCATCGAAGACTTTCCGAGTAATAGTTCCGTGACATTTACGACGAGTGCTAATTGGGCGTCGGTTGCGGCAGTTACGGGAGACGGCCTGTATCGAGTGTTCTCCGTGGATTTCTCTTGTCTGCATCTGATTTGTAACGATGCAACTTTCGCCCTAGGCACGATCTGGTTTAACGACAGCGTTACGTCACTCGCCTGTGTTTCTTACTTTTGATTTCCCGGGACTGGTACATTGTTTTGCTTTTAAATTGCATTTCTCTGCAGTCCAGTTTAATGTCGAACGTAATTTTATTGGTTCATCTATTCGAAAAAAAAACGAATAGCGTTTATCACTGAAAATATTTTTGTTTGTTTTTGTAAATTGTATTTGATTAATGTGTTGCTGGGTACCACAATCTGAACATCGATTATGCGGCTATTCCCGAACCCAAAATATTCTATAGTCATTGCTCAACCGGCCCAGAATGCAGTCAGCGGTGTCGTCTGCTTGTCATTGGCACTTGGGCTCACAATGCGCCAATTATATGTATCTAACCTACCTAGCTCAAAAGCAATTCGCTATTTAAAGATTCGGAACACTGCAAGCATTTAAATTCTATCACACTTTGTTAATAAGATTACTTGCCACATTTTTATGTTTCACAGTTTTCAAGTTGTATTCCAGCACTACATTATGTTTGACAATTAATAAATACTCATAATTAGCTCTCTTGTAGTAATATGGAGATAATTACAGCATCTCTCTTTAAGGGTCGTAGTCATGGCTCAAAGGCTTCATGCTAACATCTGACATTATACATTTAGTTACATTCCAATTATGTTAGATGTTGTCGAACTTTAAACAGGAGGAATTTCTGTCCATTTTCGGGTTTATTTTGAATTAATTAAGCTTTGTTGAGATGCCCAGATATTAAGTTTTAATACAGTGCCACTTAACATGTATCTGTCTAGACTGGATTCCCTTATGTTATATTTAATTATTTGTAACTACTTATTTTACAATTTAATCCATATTATAGTATAGCAATAGAATGTATAAGGAGTTTTTAAATGGATTCCTATAATTGGAATAGTCGTCGAATAGCCTCAAGCGGTTGATAGTCGCTACGAACTGCGGATATTCACCTAGTAGTTGTGCTGAAGTTTTCCCAGTTAGCGATCATATTGTGTTCGTGCGAACCTCCCGCAACATCGCCCAGGGCGTGTCTCGCAATAACGTTTTCTTTCCCACAATATTTGCCTGATAATTTTAAACGTGTTTGCTTACCCTCACGTCAGAAGTGGAGAGGGTTTCGGCGAAAAGAACGTCCAATTGCGAAATAAACGTTAATCAAATTAAACACCAAATGCGTTTGTTTTAAAAAATCAACAAAGGACTGTGAAATTAAGATATTATGCATTGCAATTATTCCAACTGGCCTGAATAACAATCATAGTAGTAGTGAGTGAGTGATAATCAAGATCTTGCGTAGTTATTAGCACAGTCTGAAGAGATAATTCAGTATTACTTTGTAGGTAACAATCTTATCCATCACGCGTGTTACATAGCAATTCATGTGGTCGACTAATTGGCATAGATACTCAAGACCAATCGGTTGTTAGGACGCGTGTCGAGTGACAGTTACCCTACTCTGCGGAGACAACTACTCATTTCGATTTGATGAGCATGCCTTGATTGGCGACATGATATAAAGCCTCATTTTGTGGGCATATTCTGGCGCGGGGAAAAAATAATATTGTCTGTAATAGATGAGAAAATGAACATGCTTTGATTAGGTAGTAACAAACAATAAATGGCCGGCTCCGTCAACTTCGTAAATAGATGATACAGGCTGAGTTCGACCATATGGTGAGATTTTGAACGTCGAGGGTTGACACAGAAATACTTGCTATATATACTGTCCCTATTTTACTTATAATTCTGTCTTTTTCGGTTGGGTGGTTGATCCGACCGTGTGGACCAGCTGTCTGTATAGCTTTAGGGTGTGAAGTTAAACCGCGATGCCGACCACATGGTTCAGACGTTGGGGATATTGGTGATATGTGTCGCAACCAAATCTGTCAGGTATTTTTGGTCATGATTTATTCATGGTGGTGTTTTTTGTTGGTCTCTAAAAAGAAGTGCCGTTTTAATTGTATGCCATTCATGCTCGCTGTTTCGTGCCCATTTTCTTGAACGAGATCAACGAAAAAAAGTTACAAATAAATTATGTATTCAATGCCATTAAAATAAAATTATATGTACATGCCTACAGTACAGTGGTAATGCACTTTCTGCCTTCCGCGTTATAATGCCTCCATAAACGTAGATAGCGCACATCATCGCTATGGCTAATCTATACAAAACAAACCCCATATCGTTGATATTCTATAAAAAGTATTGATATTCAAACTGATATGAATAAACCATTCATGCATGCGCTAGCGTGGATAGGAAACGCGGAGAAATTACCACCTAGTACCTATCCTTTGACAGAGAACACACCATGTAAGATAAAAAACCTAGCGAGGACTCATCCGGGTATGCAATTCTATAATAAATGCGGGAACCTTTTATACGTACTTAAGGAAATTAATATATCAAAAGAGAAGGTATTATTTTAGGGTACCGAAAAGTAATTCATTATGTAATTGTTGGGTTCTTGTGACAGCATTCCAGCTCCAACATTAGACCCTGGATACAAACTATAACAAAAAAAAACATCCAAATCAAAAGAGTCGAAACTCGAAGAGGTTCCCTCATTTTATCTTTGCGTTTTTGTAGCTAACATCCTGCTTCATCATCAGACCAACACAATGGCACCATACTAGAGTTTGATAATTAGAACAACAAAATAAGCTTGGCCAGGTAGTCACTCGAAAATCAAACACTATATAACTTATTAATTTACTTCAACATAACATTATACCAGGTAATTTTAAGGTGTCCCACAGTGGACGTCTTCCGGCTAATGTTAGTGTAAAAAGTTCAATTATCTACTTTATGTTTGCTCATAAAAAAAATATAAACGAAAGATAAGATAACAGGTGCACCGAGCATAGTGGAATTAATTGTTATTGACGTCAGGATGATAATACAGATAAAATACATCAATTCAAAATTAGATAATCTATATATACGAAACAAAGTCTTGTTAGTAACACCATTTTTTAACTCAAGAACGGGCGGGTCGATTTTTATGATCATTGATTTTTTGAATTTGTCTCCGTCCCGAATAGCAGAATAACTATTAAAACATGGGAAAAATTCACTAACATACATTTGACTCTGAGGTTGTACGAGGTTCGCCGGGAAAGATTATGGTTTGTCTTTAATAATACCAACAAAACTAGCTAAATAATTCCGCTATTATTCGTATGTTCGTACTAATCAAATTCTTGTCATAAACTAATCTTTCAACATTTTGGTTTATAGCAGTATTTTAACATGAAATGATAGAGCGAAATCTGTAGCAAAATTCCCCCTAAATTTGAGTAATCTTAATCAAAATAAAATAATACGAGTTAAATTGTTTTGTCCTTTAACTGACCAAAAGGGTACCACCACAGGGAACCAAAAGTGTAGGGTAAGTGAAATGTACCAAGAATGGCTCTCGCGTTAGTTAATATTTATAATGGGGAGCCGGAATATGTTTTGTGTATATTATTGGATGCGGGCGCGTCGGTGCCTACATAAATCTTTAGTGATAAATTAGACGATTCACAAGATAGGGTGCACGCGCCGCCCTATTAGCCACATGCAGCGCCCGTTGGGATATTCGAAGGGATTCATGCAATTTAGCTCGTCGTGTGTATAGTCTCACACACATGTGAACCATTACCTTCATTGTTTAGTACCCACGTGGCTCTAAATGTAATGACGCCACCGTGGCTACAAAAAAATATACAGAAGAAGCAGTATCAGGTCTGAATGTGGATTGGTAGTATGAGAATCTCCAGGTATGTGAATGCTATTTGATACAAGAGTACACAGCTATAGTATGTTGTTGTTATTTTTTCATCATTTCAAATTGCGTGGGCTAATATTGGATTGATTATTTTCCCGTTAATTCCGAGATTAGACAGACAAAAACATGTTATCTTCGATCACTATGGAATAATTTGCTTTTATGTTGCTCGTCAATGTTTTGTTGTGCTTATATTTTGTACGAGCATAACGGTTGGTTAATTTTCCGTGACGCGATCGATACTCGCTTTCTTATCGATCTGTTTAAATGTGTCGATATTCATTTCACGTGGATTGTATAGTTTCATGGGCTGCATATAAGGGTATAGTAAAGTCTTAAGGGGTACATTGGGTATTATAAAATAAATAAATAATCCTGTTTAGATACTAAACCAAATACCAGCAAAGTAACGAAAACGTCGCGTATTTCTAGACGAGTTAGTTTATGCCTAGTCGCCAGTCCATTCACTTAAAGCAGACTTAACATAGAAAATAAAAATCACCGTAAAGCTGATCCAAAATGTATATAGTAGCTGTCTGCGGAAGCCGAAGTCCACCACACGCCGGGCTGAGAATAAAACGTCAGGTTTGGGATGGAGAAGTAAATTATAATATATTGAAGGAAAAATAACGTGCGGACATAGTGGGCAGAAAATGTACTAGCCGTAAAACAAAAGTTTTAAAAATATATATAAAATAGCTCCATGGAGTTCGCGTCGTTAACAGCAGCTATTTACTTTAGACGTCATTATGACGATGGGTACGTCAAAACATGGCGGTGTTGACGACCCCGATGACTTGCACGATTCCGGCGATCTCGTATCGATCCAGCTCCAACCGCCAAGCCATTCTTCACAGTTTTATACCTACCACGAAATAAAAACGCGTACTAATAAAGCATATTTGGTTTGTTTCAGGTAAGACACGCAATTGGATGATAGATCCCCTTATTATACCCTCCGACATATTTTGTAATGACAACGAAAACACAGGTAATATAAGTACTTAACTATTTTTTTATTCTAGGGTACTTTTGTGTTAGAAATGTATAGTTTGAATAAAGTTTCGGTTGTTTACGTCAGTACATTGTAAAATATGAAATGGTTATTAATGGTATAATGTAAAAGTCAAATGATTTTAGCCAAAATTAAAAACGGAACCTCTTGAATATCTTCTGAACAGGTATGTCCTCAACTTCCAGCACCACAAAGCCACTCCTCGACTTTATTAAATCCAATTATCATAAATCAGTAATGAGTTTCACGAATACGTCATAGGTACTGTTGAGCCGATATTGATCCCAAATTTAAAATTAGGCTTACGTTCGGCTATCGGTAGCCAATGACGAGTATGCTACAAATATGTTGTCATTTTATTTTCTGGTTTAGTGGTGCTTGTAAAATTCTATTAACAGAAAATATCTTTATTAGTCTTGTATCTATTCATATAAATATATCAGAATACCAAGTAGCTATTTTATACGGTAATAAAATCAAAATGTAGTCCAAGCCGCCATCGTATTTCATCGAGTTTTCCTTTGATGCCTTCAAAACAACGTGAACGCTTGTTACCCGGTTTGCGGGGCATCCGTATATTTTTAATCCGCCCTGTATTTTAACTGCGATTGTATCGATTTGCTTCGTCATGTGGGATTATTTTGGCCGCAGCTGTCACGTGGCCGGTCGCCGGTGGATATTTCAATCAGCCGGTCAAGGAACTATTACATCGCCACCGCGGCACCATTATCTTGCCCCGAAGATTGATGGCCCAATATTGCGATGGGCTGCCCCATACATGCGTACAACGATTCGCGTATACTCCGTTCTAACACAACCCCACTATATGTACCGCGGAATAAAGATTTATATGCTTCTAGTTTGAACGATCACAAATTGAGTTTTTGCATCAATACCAATACTACAATTCAGAAACGATTAAAAAATCCTAAATCGACCGAAGTGATAACTCAAATATATACAAGTTACAGTATGTCAATATACGAAAATGTCGGCGCGTGCGTCGCTTTTTCGGCTTTCAGTGACCGATTATAACCGTCTAACATATTCTTATTTATGTAATTCCCTAATTTGTTCTATTCATTGACCTAATTTGTGTTGTCATTTTATGGTTTCCTTTTAGAATAGAAAACCCAAGTCTAACAAAATATTAAAATAAAACAATGTGTGAGAATAACCACAAAAGTTTAGCCACAAACATTTGTAGGTATTTGGCTTGTTGATAATGATCGTCTGTAACAGCCTCGACCCAATTAGTATACATGACGAAATTGCTGCTTGTATGAAATATGATGATATAATAGTTATTAGGGAAATCCTAAGTTATCCCATGGGGATTCAATACAACAATCAACCACAGGTCACCGTTATCGGACTGACAAACTCGCCTCTCTATGTATTCGTATAAAATTGATGGGTAGACCAATACCGTAATGCAAATCGCGGGCGTACACTACCGGACAACTATTTTGAGACCGTATCGTGGACCCCGATCTATTTGATGGAGTCGGTGGCGTGGCGTGAAATAAAACACCCCCCTTGCATTGGCCACTAATCAGATTATGTGATCTAACTTTGGTGTTTTGAGTAATTGGGAAAGTCCATTTTGCATCGATACTTTTTAATGTATCGATTTCAATGTCGGTAATGATAGTTTTGGGTGAAGCGTTAGCATGTTAACATCATATGTCCTCTTCAAAGCATAATAACTTGAAGGTAGCGTGGTAGATCAATAATGAGATGGAATGGAAACCATAGTTATCAACAAAATCGTTTTCCAAACAAATCTAGCGTGCATTAATTATCGTAATAGAAACCTTTATGCAATAATGATATCATTACTATTCTCACAAACAGTTAGGAAGCTAGCACGCATGCATGAGTTATAGCGCACTCGAATACGGCTACTTACCTCAGGCGGACCCGTGTACGTTACGCTGATTATAACATTGAATTTGCAAACGTGCAATTTGAATTACAAAATAGATGTCAAGACTTAGTGTTGCCATAACTCCCGACATTTGCGCAGTTTGATTTTTTTTTGTAAGTCATTAGTTCAGATATTTATTAGTTACTTTCAGAGTCACAATTTTACGTGGATTAATATTCCGTTTTTAATTATTAGGGTTCCTAGCAACTACAGTTCTCCGGCCTCCGGTTGAGTCAGGGTGATTAATCGAACTGCGCTTCTAGCGGACAGTCATTAAAACGCTCAATCCTCCATACAATTTTTTTTTTTATACTAAGACGTATACGGTTAGCTTACGAATAATCTCGCACTTGACGTCCTGGCGTCTCTGGTATATATATAATTGTGTGTTCCAGTAACAACACTAGCCTTAATGATAAAGTTGTTGGTAACGAGCAGCACTAGAACAATAAGTGCGCGTGCGCCGCCCACCGTGCCACTCGCTGGCGCCGCAACGCTCCAGTTGCCAGCGTCAGCGCGCCCGCCTTCCCAACCAGATACAAGATTATAGTAGCATGGGGGCTACCATTAACCACTTTTATTTTTCTATATTGGCATTGCCAACTTGATGATAGTTGCCTGCCTAGTCACTATATAGAACAATAAAGAGAAGTTTAAGAACAGTCTATTGGTGATTAAATTTGATAAAACAAGACACATCGTACACATAACATAAAAGTAAATAGAGGAAAAAAATACCAAGATATAAGGGATAAAGAAATTATTGTATCGTATCTAATGGTTAAAGAGCTAGCGAGAAAAGGACAAATGGACGGGTTCTACCGTCAAGCAAGAAGCTAAAGATTCAGGGAGAGAGAATTCGAAGTTCTGTATTGACAACGATCTTCTTTGCTATATTTATTAGTTCTGTTCCTACCCGAGATTCAAGTTCGCAATAAACCTACATCTTTCAGCGTATTCTAAAGCTATCATGATGACTAATGATCGGTTTTGATTATCTTTATCAAAACACCGTTAGATAGTACCTGTGTTTTTGCCGGCTAGATTATTTCTTACATCTATTGTCCAAATACCTTGACGGTCATCGATCGCGTCGGTGTAATCCTATGAGTCATACATTTACCCCTAAAAATACGCGCCCAACGTGTAATTAGTTTTAAATAGAAGAACGCGGAGAGCTCTCAACGCGCAAATCTAAATAAAGACTTATCAGTTTAGCGCCTGCTTCTCTCATGTCGTGTGCTTAGCGATGACGCAGATTATTTGTTTCTGCTAATTATATTTTCCTACGAGTCGTGCTATGTGTTTCCACTATGATCACCTACCTCAGAAATGTAAGACTGTATAGATCATTTTATTCTTAGATGTCTTTTATCGCTAAAATAGCCACGACGCCTTAAAAATATAAAAGCTTATTTGCACAGCGCTTTTTTTATTATAACCCACATAAAAAAATTTATGAAATACTAACAAGAATTCAGAAGTTGGCCTATAGTTTAGGTGTTCGTGAAAAACGTGAAAAGGAAACCGTTACAGCTTTTATTTAATACCACGATAAAAACAAGTGCCATAATTACCGCAACAAAATTAACTCTGTGTTTACGTCTCTCGTTTATCGTAACAATATATTTTTGCTCGCGGCGGTGACCGCATTACGGTTTAATGGACTGGAGACTGGGAAAAATAACGCGACGGTCAAAACATCTATCTGGATCGCGGGTTCGGAGAAAAACAGCTTATCTTTCATTTTTTAAGAAGGGCTACGTACGATTTGGGTAAGACCCAAAAATATTTTGCTTGAAATTTACAATTTCAATGCGTCCTTATTTTCATAGAATTCAAAAGATTCTTCACATTTCTTAGGATCTCACAATTAAATGAGCACCACACCGACCGTGTAACAATCTTCAAAGTTCCCTCTTGTTAGCCAAGCTCTGAAGCCGTTGACAATATTCGCTGCGGCCAAGTCCCGACCCTTTATGCACTTTTTTGGTCTTGTAGCGCGAATGGAAACTTTCACCTACCTTTCGGATGTCGGATTGAATATGAATGTGATGTAGAATACATTTTAAAAGAATTAGATATTACGATCCCAACGCTAAATGCGTTATGGGTCACCATGGACAGAAAAATTACATTAATTAATGGTACCTAAAAATGTCGGTGTATAAAAACTGTCGTCTTTTGAGTATTGGACTACCACGCATCGGAAGATCTCATTGTCGTTGACAAATCAAAGATGGAACTCGGTTTCAAAGACATTGTAGCTAGCTACGCGACAGGTCATAAAGGGGGCACAGGTCGGCTAGCGACCTTGTGGGTGTATTCTGAGCGGCCGCGGGAGCTATTTTGGCGCGCCGACATCGATCCGAGCCCGAAAACTGGAGCAGCCTCATTGGCACCTGAGATGCACCAACGCGAAATCAACGATTGCGAGATCGACGACTTCGGTCTTATGATGCCAATGGTTGATGTTCCATTTCTAAATTTACTCACGTTTGGCGCCCGAAAAATTCCATTCATGTCATAATCATACAGATTTTTAACATCACAGCGTTTCGATTCTACAAGGAATAGCGGTTTATGTTTCACTACTGTACCGTTCCGCGATTTTCTTATGACTTAACTAGCTTAAAACTTGACCGCTGCGCGGCAATGGTCCTCGCTTATTTTTGGCTCGATCGCAGTACAAACCCGGTAATAGAGGATTGCGGTTACATTTAATAATACAATTACGTAGGTACGTCAACGGGTGTCTGGCCGCGGCCGACACGCAAATCATGACGTGGGCTTTAACACACATGATTACGATGTGTACACGCTGTTTTCTTGTTACGTACCTACTGTAGTGTATGACGATGAGCGGACACGCTTTGTTGCTAGCCGGGAGATGTTTGCACATGTGAACATCCACATCATACTCATTTACTGCAGCAATAAAGTTCGACATGATGTCTAAATATATTATTTTATTGATTTAATATGTTTTAAGTATTTCTTGTTTTCAATTTATACATTTTAATGTCGTCTTTAGTCTCAAATAAATTGTAGCAAGCTATCATTTGCGGGCCACGTTGCTCAAACGCCTTTGTTAGGCTCATCTTAAACGACCGAGCATTCCCGCGCTCAGGTTCCCTGTTTAACCTCATCGAGCGTAGCAAAATTACGATAAGATAGTATGACATTGGCCAAAATTCTCTCGTACAGTTGAGTGGCTCGGCGGCTCAAGGTGACCGGCGCGGGTGCGTTGACATTCAGACGCCTTTATCAGAACGCTCGGGTTCATGACGCGCCTATGTTTATTAGCGGGCTGGTTGCCGACTGCCATCGAAACGATACAAAAAACCACCCCCTTAATTAATATAAATCACAGCCTCGTTTTCATCGGTCGGACGTCTTTGAAACGCAACCACAATTCAATATAGTATAACAGTTACGTTAATAAAATCGTAGCTTAGTTTATTTTTTTGTATAATTACAACTAATTAAAGATAGGTCCCATCATTATTGTGCGCTATTGTTACATTGATCGCTTTCAATTCGATGCTTTGTAGCGTTGATCGTTGAATTATTCGTATTAGATTCACATCAAACATCGCATAATTATGTAACAAAATTACACACGCCTAGAGTTAGTAACTGTTGTATATTTGCATTTCTATTTTCGTGCTACTCTTAGAGGCCGGTTGCACTGTGGTATTCGTCACTGAGGAATTTACTATCGTCATGCCTGATGCCAAATCCGGCGGCTTATAGTTCGAATTGTGCGCTGATGGCGACGGATAACTGTCTGATACCTTCATCATTACTTCCGAGTACAGCCCGAAGGGTTGACGACCTGCATCGACAAATTTGTTTTGACATATAATATTATGTGTGTGGTTCGTTGGGACGTAAGAAGTTTGAACATAATTCATATCAGCTGCGTAATGTTTACAACTAGTCATCCTAATAGAATGTGCTTATCTTTACGTCGCCTGCAAAGATCATTTTTCAAGCCGTGCTTCGATTTACTATGTCGAAGAGCGAATGTCACCTCCGGCTGCAGAGAGGCTCTGTTAGTCAACCAACAGATGCAATCATTGGTTGCACTGAAAACTCTATTAAATTCGAGATGGTATCTCGGCACTGTCACGTGATCCTATCGCCCGCGGCCTATACGAATCGCTGCTCAGCTTCGTACGCTCATCGCAACCGGTCTCTATTGCTATTAGTGAAATGGCAGGGGGTTTTACCTGATTTGATCACACGGTATAGTCGATTCTGGATCCCGTCAGGTGCTGTACTATATTCTACATGGCCGAAACAACATTTAACCTTTCTTAGATTTTCCGATTTCACATAAATAGAAACGGTATGGTAACCTATTTTGTTAATTTAATACTGCTTTATACTATCATAATAAGACAAAAAATATACAAAGCTACTTTGAACGAAGATACATTCGGCGACCATAAATGATATACCTCTTATCCACTTGTATGTGTCGAACTCATTCTGATTATTAGCCTTCCAACGACTCGGCGCCTACAGCACCGCGGCCCGACGGGGCGGCGACGACTAAAGGAATGGAAATTATTCGCGATCCGCGAACAGTTATCGATGGCGGCAATTTGGCGAATAAATGGCTCTGTAATTATTGGTACCTCGCGGTGCGCGCCACACTTTCTTGTATTGTGAGGTCCGTTTATTCGACGATGCTACGATGTGATCGTTGAAGGGACCTACCTGTAGATTTCATGGATACCGCTATAGTAACTTTTTAAATTGATAAATGGGCTGGACGCTAGCGCCTTATTATTAGCTTAGGAAATTTTGAGACCTTGACGTTTTGAACTTGTACGTTTTTTAAAGATTTGGACAAGCTGCTAACGTTTTTATACGCTATGAGATTGAGGCTAGGTTAAAGGATAAATATTTGCAAAAATCGTTGCTTTAATTTGTAAATGAAAATGATAAATGTGTCTTATGGACTAAATATTCAATATTAAACAGAAAAAGTCGCGCGTTTCTTTTAATTGTGTATGCTCCACAGCCTACCGGGGCTTACTTACGGTGAGTTACCTACCCGTAACATGTCGCACAAGCCCCAGATTTATTTAATAACTATAATTTACTCACCGTACATATTCACAATCACATTAAAGTTAACGAGCCCGACGTTGCCGACACGTAGCTGCAAAAATATTTGGGGTGTAAGCAAATATTCAGTTATTTCGGACGAAAATACGAATTGATTTTAGGTAAATTGTATTTGTCCGTCATTCGACAGTTACACGGTTGTGCGACTAATTTGTAACGAATATTGTATAACATTAATCAACATCCATTCTAATAACTAATACATTTCTATTAGTTCCAATCATAGAAGGAAACAATGGAAGAGGAAGACAAGATACAATACAATTTTATATTATTGTAATATTATTAAAACAGATGTGTTAAGTTTAAGATGATGAGAGCGAAGTGAATTCAACGATTAATGTGATTGAATCAATTACCGAAACACACTCGAACAAAATAAACGATTTAAAATGCACATAGCATGTCATTGGTAAAGCACAATGAAAATTGAATTCCACTTAATCTGAGGCGAATGAAATGAAATTCTCTAAACTGCGTGCTCTATCTAGGAATGGTAGGGATGCGGCTGCGACGGAGCTGCGCTTCTCTCATGCACTTCCTTTATTTATGTACGTGTGATTGCCTTTATGTACGTATCACCTAACCTTCGTTTATGTTGGGAATAATACAAAGCCAGAATAGATCATACTTACATAGGAATATCGTTACAATATTTGTAGAATATGAATCGTAGCCGTCTTAGCTGAAAATATTGTGTTCATATTAAATATTATATTAGTACCTTCATTACCTTCACGTTTTCTCAAATTTTCTAATGCTTCTATTTCTTCTATTATCTAACTGGAATTTTGTTTGATAACATAACGAGATAGTGAGCCAGATTTCCCTGAGATATTGGGTCAACGAGTCTAGACTTGTGCCGTCATCCTTGCTGATAAAGGCACTGATTTTCCCGCGATCATTATCTCTGTCGTGATTTTTGATAATAACTACTTAAATAGTACACAATATAATTTCTGTTACATAAACGCCAAACATAATTTTAAACAAGAAATATTTCAAGGAAAACGCGCTTTGAACACATGAAAATTACTGGCACAGAAGGCAGTAGGCGTACAAGCTACAAATGGCGTCAGGAATTCCCGGTATTCAGTTTCCTATTAGCAAACTTTAGTTGCGAATCCATCGAAATATTAGCGAAAATTATTCATCGGTTTAGTGCGCGTAGTCGACTGAATTTGTATGAAGAATCCGTACTAAAAGCCCCTTAACTTGATCGTAAGTCGACCAAATAGCTTGATTTAGAAAATTCGTTTCTTGCTATTTAGGTTTCCAGGACTAATCAGTATTTTAATAAAATTCTTTGCCACATTTATTACAGTAATAAGTTTCGATGAAAATAATTCAGTTGCCTATAAATTTATTTTGTAATAGAAAGTTGAGAACCCGATTAGCACAATTGATATTGATTTTGTATCAAGGGTTCTGGGATCAAATCCTGATATGGGCAAACATTTTGTACCTAATTCATGGGCGTTTAATATCGTTATTAGTAATTATTCATATACTGATATCGCCCTTGGGCCATTGATTGTACGATACCTATAATATAATGGTTGCTCAGTTTGGGGCCGTACAGTTGGTGTGTTCGTCTAGCGATACTATATATCAATAATAATATTATAGTCTTCAGATTTCTGTATTCTTTACTTAAGTATAATAACAAAGGGCGTTGTTTTTTTCCGCTGATTCCACAAACGAATGTGGACTGTTCCCAATTCCGGAAAAATGCCTCGGCGTCAACGACCCGTACACCCGATATAGTCGGGACCCGTTATATTACCCGAGTGATCGACCTGGACTCCTGCCACGATCCCAGCGCCCCGCTAATTATATACACTCGCTCATAGAATAAACAATTCCATGCTAATCGATGCAAGGATCAAAGTTGCTTACGCTAAGCTCCCGCATCATACGACTAATGAGTGTTGGGATATCGCGTATGACGCGCTAATCGCTAACAATTCCAATATACTGACTTGAGCCCTTTGAGTTCAATAATTCATTACTACGTTTCCATCCATGGACAGAAAAGGCAGATCATTTTGTTAAAAAATTAGGCCAGTCGGTAACTGTCCAGAATCTAGATTGACAATTATTTATCTTATGTATTACCGACATCCCTCCAGTCAGACTGCTACCATTCTATTTGTGTTTCCGGCTGTATTTTGTCACAAAAAATATGCTCGGATTCCCGGTGGCACATGTGGGACGCGCGTCAACTAACCAAAACAACGAGGTCGCTCTTGATTCACGTATGCGGAATCGTCTACTTGAGCTGGAGAATAGGTACAGTAACGATAACGAGCCAGTCGTGTCCTCGCAGCCGATTATTGCGGTTGCTACAACACAATATATTTGTTTTCTTATATTTATCCGCTGAAAATACGATTCGCGTTCGCAAGGGCTCCCCCGACGCGCGCGAATTCGGGAGGCCGCTGAATTTCACCGATTAGCCTTGCGTTTAAAACTTTCAAGGCGAGTGCAGCGTGTGGCTTGTAAACTGTTTGGCTTGCTGTGCCAGTGAGAGGTGGTGCAGTGACCCACCAGCCGTGCGTGAAGACGGGACTATGGTGCGCACAGGGGAGAGGTCCACTCGTACCCTATTCAGGACTCTGGCCGACACGCTCCGATGGCAATCATTCCGGGCCGTCACAATGGTGTGTTCGGTAAGCAATATACGCTTTGCTTGGGCGGATTCGGAGGTAAAACTAGTATCAATACTCGCCGCCACTAATTCATACTCAAAGGGTTTTTTTTTATTTTTTCAAAAACCAGTCTCAAATAATATGAGTACAACGATTAAAAAATGTCCGATAGTATTGTAATTTCTATAGGTAATGGATTATTACATATATTAAAAGTCTATTTACAGTCACCCGTGTGTGAACAGCTGTTGTTTTGTCGCTGTCTTTAATATGTTTGATATAAATGACGTCACAGCATTGTATAAGACTTATAGGAAACTAGGCTATGGTTATATTATAATCCATCGCGTACGCGTCTCCTGTCGATTGACGTGTGGTGTACAATGTTATGACATGTGCACACGATGCATCCGTGTGACCGTCTCTGGCGGTCACGTGGCTATCGGAATCTATAGTTTACTATAGATTCCGTACACATTAAATACTCTCTCACGTGCCAGACGAACGTAGTCACATCGTACAATAAATTAATTAAATCACTTGAGCACCTGTGGCAAGTGTAATTGCATAAATGATTGAACACCTAATTCTTTGATATGTAATTCCATCATACAATGTAAAAAATACATATAAACTGAATTGCACTAAGTAACCCTGTAGCACAGTAATCTTCATGCTTTATTTTTTCCCAGTCCAAGTCGCAATAAGTTAAATGAATTACATAATTGCTAAAGAAATTAATATATTCTTACTCAAAAGTGGCATGTTTGATCAAAATATAAACGATCACAAAAGTTTCATAACACAAATAGACGTCAACGAACCAATAAATTGGGTCAAATGAACGTCGCGCCCGTCCCGTTGCACATGTAACCTAGAACGTTGAGTGAATTGTCGCATTTTGTTAACATACACGTGTATGCATACAGCACATAGATGCAGGTGCGGCAGACATTCGGCCCGGGCCGGCGCGGACGCTGACCCACTTCGATCCCGCCACATCTTATCCGTTTTACTTGATGCAGTTGGAAATGACTGGTATACCGGGAACTTTGCTCCCTTTCTTGTTAACTCTTGACGCGGGAGCAGTCACGGTCTGAATGGCGTAATTTTGTCTACGAAGTCTAGACTCGAGTCTAGATGGCAAAACTTCTATACCGACCTAGCAAATATATTG
This sequence comes from Pheosia gnoma, assembly GCA_905404115.1. Taxonomy (NCBI): domain Eukaryota; kingdom Metazoa; phylum Arthropoda; class Insecta; order Lepidoptera; family Notodontidae; genus Pheosia; species Pheosia gnoma. Next base: position 2,226,818 of record FR989909.1, on the reverse strand, counting down.
CATGATAATAGTTTAGTAAAAAATTACATGTTCTACAATCCTAACAAACATTTTGTTTTACTTTTATGCTTCCCATAAAATTATATTACGTACAAAATGCACAACGTATATTTATCCATGGTAATGATGTCTTTGCGTCGGCCAACTTAGTCATAAATAAATTCCAAGACGCAGTTGCATCTACATGAAATTATTTTTTATCGTTTCCTCCATGAATTGTATTTAGAATCTCTTATAAGAACTGTACGAACAGTCAGGATGTTATTATTTTATTGCCAGTACTCATAATACTAAGAATCCACTGCGTTAGGGACTCCTATATCTTATGCAGGTAGTCTCAATGTTATAAATGTAATTTCTTTTAAATACACTGTGTAGTTATTTATATTTTTGTAATCATTTTGTTACCCCACGATCTTCACCATTAGTCCTCATTTGCAACAACGAGACTTACCTGTTAGACGGCGTCTGGTTCATATTAATAAAACTTGGTACCTTCGCATTCCGACCCGCAGACACCTCTAGTTACATTTTCGCTGTTGTGTGAATCTTGAAATTATATTCTTCTCTGACACGGCGCCTAGTAAACACCTTTCTTCACGTAGTGATAGCTTTAATATTTTGACCAATCAACAGCTCTCATATAAATATTTTACTACATAGAAACTCACTTAGTTATTAACAATAACTGTGTCCCCCTATATGTGTCTGTGTGTGTGTGTGTGTGTGTGTGTGTGTGTGTGTGTGTGTGTGTATGTATGTGATGACACAACCCCCTGTATCAAACTTCTTTATTTTGTCTTCTAATTTATGCTATCCTATATGGTGAACATTTAATCTATCGTTATCTTATTCGATATCGTGTGGGAATTTAGGAATATCAGTCCTTCAAGCACAATCTATTTTACGTAGCTTTAAGATACGTAAGTGTCGTCCATCCCTTTCAAACCACAGAGTTTATAAATAAGAATGACAGTGACAATTGTTTTCCCGATGACGATTACATTAGGAGATCATGCTTACCCGACAGTTGACTAATTATCAAGCTGTATTATTTCAGCTGCTCCACGAGAATCAACAATGGTAAGTAACTCTCGACTTTCACCACAGCTATCTGTTGATTGCGAGAACTAGACAGCTAATCGAATTAATATCGAATAATGTGTTTTATTGACGCTATCGAGAATGTATTCCTAATTGTATATCGAACTATGGTAGGTACTGCAACACTAAGGAGTCTTCTGTGTTTCTTTTAACTTTGTAGTTTAAAGTAATACTTGTTAATAACTCAATCAAGTGTTCATCAAATGGATTTATATTGCCATTTAGTTTAATGTTTGAACTTTGAATTCTACAGTTCCTTTTGATCTTTATGGGCGTCAAGTGGGTTGATAAATTCCTTGTTAGGTTTCATATTTAAAATATTACCAAAATTTGCTGTTGCTGAGATAATTTATTAAGCCTACATAAAAATATTCGAATGTAGTAGGTGGTCCCTGATATATTTTGCGTTGTCCTTAAGCGACACCTACATCTTTATTATTAATATGTGGGAAGGAAATGATTATTGAGTCGCCTACGTACCTGCTGTATTTCGCAATGTTATATACAAAAACAGACAGGTCAGATACATTGCAGGAAGATTAATCGCACAAGAATCAAATGCGTATTGACAACAGCCACCGAAGCAAAATAACTATCTTACGCAAAAGTAATGGAGCGATATACTATAGTCTTTACTGTGCCGATACAAATTCAAATCGACATAATTAAGTTAAGATAATAACAGCGGGACAAAATGCCCTTCGAAAGTGTGTATCCAAATGATTGTAATTGGCTACGCAATGATCAAAACCTAACGTCCTCGCAGTCGCAAAACACGATGACAACGCTTCATACCTTACGAATATATATATTTGAGATCTGTGTTCATACCCTTCCCTATAATTTATAGAAAGTTTTCGTCCATTTACAATCACATCGGATACCACTTTTCTTCTGAAAACTTTTTTGTAATGTCATTGCAATTTGATGAAAACTTGTATAAATTTGGGGTTAAATTTCAAACAACTTTATTTAATCCTCGGTCTCCTTCTGACAAAATTGTCGCTTTTAAATTTGTTTCGAAACTTCGTTTACAACTTCCGAGATTCACCGCTGTTCGGAACAGTTCATAATTCCGGCTTCCTTGTTAAGTAATTTGAAGGGCGTCCAAATCTATCTTGTTGAACAATCGACATGTCGAAAACTAAAATTCGACGATCAGTCAGTGATGTTGATGTTAGCAATTCTAACTTTAACCAAGTCAATTATATACATTTTGAGATCCCACCCCACTCTACATGGAATCGAGAAGAAAATAATCTTAATCTATAGGTACTAAGTTACCTTATGAAGTTAAGTTACCTTACTTATCTAAAACGGTGAAGGAAAATATCGTGAGGAAACCTGCATGTCTGAGAGAACCTCTCGAAAGACGTGTGAAGTCCGCCACCGACTTGTGCCGACTATGTGCTAATCCCCCTCGCTTCGCTTCCTTCCTCCTCGCCTCCTTCCTTCGCTGAAGGGAGGCCCGTGCCCAACAGTGGGACATTTAAAGGGCTGATATTATTATTATATATTATTATAGGTACTAACATTATGAAGAAGTAAAGTTTGTTAGTTTGGATGTAGCGGGTAATCTTCGGAACTGTTGATCCGATTCTAAAAATTATTTGAGTAATAGAAAACTACGGTATCGCAGAGCGCTGTAGGCTATGTGTCATCGAGGTACCGCGGGTGGAGCCGGGGTAGAAGCTAGTACTGCATTAATAAATAAATTGCAGCTGGGGTGTGTGCACGGTTGGTCAGTGTTCGGTTCGTTATAGTGGCGGGCAGGAATACATTGGATCGGCAGCACAGCAGAGCCGAGTCAACGGCGGCGGCGGCCGTCCCGTCGGACCCGCCATCCGCAGAGATGACTATGCTCGCTCTCATTCATTAAGAGGGGCTAGAGGGCCGGGGCGCAAGACGTCGCGCGCCGCCCGATGATATCGATTTTGTCCCACTCCCCTCCCCCTCCGCGCCGGGCCCACACCCCTGCACTCAGCATCCGACCTCGAGTGCTCCTCTCGCGCCTACCGAACACCTCCAACAGAAAGTACGCCTTACCGACATGACGCCACAGCTCAAAATTCCTATCCCGAGCCGAGCCCGTCGTCCTGCCGTCGATCCCTAATGGACCCTCGGGCTGAAAGTCATTCGGTCGAGATTACAATGACGCCTCAGCCGTCCACACCGATGGAAAAAATAAGCTTTTTGTTACAATTAAAATGGTAAATCAAACCAATTTTAGTAATTGCGGGGTCAAACTTTGAAAAGGTGGCCCGCTGAGGGCGTCTCGATGATTTTCCTGGATAGGTTCAGTAGGCGTGCAGACCTCGGCTGATTTAATTCTTAGCTCTATACCAATTGGAAGCTTCGCAACTTGCAAGCCTATCGAGTAGGTAGATTGTTTCTTATCTTTGGAGCGGATGTTGCAGAATCTTATCGTAAAAACTTATAAACAATGTTCTTGAGATAATTACATTCCAATTTGATTTTGTCTTGTATTTATAAAAGTAGAAGGTACTTTGTTAAGAATTAGAATAGTTAAAGATACGTAGGTGTAAGTCTTTAGTATTTATGCTTCTTAAATTAACAGATAATATCTTAATAATTTGAACTCTTTAAATGATCTTAACTTGATTGATTAGTGATATTGGCAAATGACACACAAGGCAAATGTTTGTCGTAAAATCAAACAATTGGTCAACTGACATTAAGTCGTAGTCTCCACATAGGTAATAGCAACGCACAAATACTACAAACATATATACATAACATTGTAACTTAGTCATGACTTAATTGTCAGTCATTGAATATTTATAGAAAAATATAAACGGGAGGACATTATTTCAATGCCGAGGCATAGCAAATCGGCCAGGATGAGATAAGATTTATTCATCTGACTGTTTCTTCGCAAATTACCGGAAAATGATTTGAAGGCTTTTGATATAACTTGATTGATTTAGGTTGTTTTTCATCCTATTAAATGGATGTGCACCCGCGGGGCAGTCAAGAAACTATATTTCAAATTCACTACACGGAATTTTACTGAGATTCAACGAGGTGATAGCTTACATACCGGGTTAATGTACCTACTTACGATATTTTTTTCGTACCCGGAAATGAAAGGGAGAGAGGGGAGACTAAAGTCCACGCGCACGAAGTCGCAAGCACTGCTATTATTCAATAAAATGCAGTCTATTCTTGTAAAATATATTTGTGTTACAGTTACAGCCTTTATCGACGTAGACCGCTCTTGCTTACAGCAACTTTCAATAAAAATAATATAGAACTAGCCATTTCTTCAACAATGGTCCCGGCGAACTTTGTACCCCCTCAAAATCAAATGTATGAGAAAATAAATTATCTTTATTTAATTTTTTTTCCTAATTTTTTCCTTGTTTTAATAGTTATTGTGCTATTTGGGGCGAAGAAAGGAAGAAAAAACAAAGATAATAAAAAGCGGTCTACCCGTTCTTGAGTTATAAATGGTGTAACTAACACGACTTTGTTTTTTTATATATAGATTTAATCGCCTATTCCTGATCTGATCGACAAAATAGGTCGTGTTGCGGTAGGCCCAACGGATTATGCATCGCTTTCATTGCTAATCGCTGCTTATTATAAGTAACATAATGATCAGGCATTATGTTATGATAATGCTTGTGAATTATTTTGGATTAACTCAATCAGGAGGATATCAAAATTTATAAAACAAAAAGTGGTTACGCGCTTTCGAATCAATAACATTTGAAGGTTGTGTAGGAAAAGGACCTGGTTTGTTCAAGAGAACCAACAGTATGTGCGTTACAAGGTTGCGATGCGATTTTATCCCAAATTACACCCAGTTAAATGATTCAGTCTTATGCTCAGAATAAGAATATGTCATTTCTAGAAATTAGTGACACTCGTTTATTTTAATTTTAAACCACGTAAAGATAGACTTCTATTATGATTTTATGCTATTATATGAAAATTTCAATACGGGGGGGAATCATGAGCTGCTGAATCCATGGTATCAGTTTTCGGTACGAAGCCACTTACACCCTGTATATGAATAAGAATGCCAGCAACAGCATGCTTTCTCGATGACGATACGACTACGTCAGAACTTCCTGCTAGGCACGATATATGATACTTGGGATCGACAAACCGCCCTTGCAACAACAAGGCAGTCTGCATTCAAGCGGTTATCAATTAGTAGAAAAATAATCTAATAACCTATATGCGTTTATGCGCAAGCCATTTATTTGATCTAAAAATTCCTTTGAAACCGCCGGTGGCCGAGATGGCAATCGACGTAATAATGTAAACAATATAATCTGTGCAACGTGCATAGATGATTTTTATTAATAAACAACTATTACAGCGCTGCTATTACGGTAATGCTTCTATCAATGCCGCCTGTCCAGACCATCCCCAACGAGGGGAAAGCTTCAGGTAGGTTATGGTATTGCACTCGCCGATCCCGCCGACTGCAAGGGTGGTTTTGCATAAGTATACCATACTGTTTATAGTTTACCAGGCTTGATTGTGTCTGTCTAACCGCCTGGATTTATGAATACTGGGGTGCAATTATGACGTTCTCACTGATGTGTGTTTGCGCTGTTACGATTGATATGTCTGGTGCTCTGATGCATATTGTTGTGGCGTTTTATGTGACCAATGGATTTGGAATATGGATATAATGTTGCTAATAGGAAAAGTCTTAAAAAAATCCCGAGATTTATATAAAGTGGCATAGCGTTTCTTGCCGTTTAAATAACTTATTAAGATATTTCATAAACCCTAGATGATGGAAGAGGTGAAGAAACTTATGACAAACTTGGAAGCAGTAAAACGGTTTTGTACGTCGTCTTTGTTCCAAATTATTGATCACAAGACCCATTTTGGTGTCTTATAAATTTTAAATTAGTTATCTAGACCCGTAGCGAGTTGAAAATAGACGTAAATCGATTAGGCATCGACGTCGGCCAAAACTTTGGCTATCCTGTGTTTTACCCTTATCACCATCGTCACACACATTACGAGTTTAAGCACTTTGTTTGCTATAGAACCTTAACCTTTATTTATACCTATTTGAGGTCACCATTGGACTTTCTCCGACCGTAATCCGACAGATTAAAAAAGCGTGCGTTCCCTCTTGATGCACGGCGGTAGTTTTTTGCGTGTGTGTGCAGCAGTGCAACTAATGAAACAGGCCCGCGGCTCGTGCGTCGCGCTCGCGGTAGCCTACGTACACGAGCCTTGCATTGGGTCGGGTCAGTGAACCCGCCCGCCCACCATCGGGGTAAATATGCCGAATGCACACAGATGCGCGCGCCGCCCCCCAGCCCGCACCCCCTCCACCCCTCCCGGACGATCGTCGCCGCTGCACTATGCACGCATGCACCCCCAACCCTCTTAAAACCCCTAATTGATTGCACAAAATTTCTCGCAATAACTGTCTTTTTTATGGTGTCAATTATGTAAACTTGCGCAGTTTCAAGGCCTTAATTGATACTCAACGACATGATATGTTGTAAGCCGGAGTTGGTGCCTAATATGCGAGTCGACGAGTTCCCCATTTGCATAACACAACGTTGTCGGTACCAGCTATGAAAAATTAATTAGCATACGGCGAATTCTCTATTTTTTCGGGATTCCGCTACGGTACAGATAATCGGCTCAATTTTTCTGGAAAAAAGGTTTAATTCACCTTATATTATGACGTTATATATGCATTCATAAGATAATCCAACTTCCCAGTTCAAGGCTTTCTTGGCTTGCAAGTGTTTATTCAAGCATTCCTTCGTTATTATTTAGCGAAGATTGAAACCAATGGACGCCTTGGCACACGCCATTAAATCATTTGTTAAATATGGTTGTTTGTATACAATATTAGACAGTTGTCTGTTTTTGTCACAGCCGGTAGATAACTGTTTCGCGGCCGATACGCCGATGGTCCAAGCATTACAACACCGAACGCGGCCGGATGATATCACAATGTCGTCACGGCGCAATGCGTATGAATAAAATCCGCCGACGACCTGATTGGCCCAGTTGGTTGCGACCCTTCTCTCTGCACCGAGGGTTCCTGGTTCTAATCCTGGTAGCCACAAACTTTGTGTGATGAGGACGAATGTTTTATCTTAATAAATATTTTTATACTGAGTTCGCCCTCAGTGCATTGTACGGTACCCGCTAGCGTTGCTTATTGTGTGACCGTAATGTTAGTGTGTTCGTCTAGCGATATTATTATTATTAAAATGTGCACATGCCCGTGTGTTGCCAACATCCCACCATATACTTCAACAATGAATTTGTGCAATAAAAACGCATAAAATTGCAATGCAGTCATAAACGCGCCCATTTTGGCATGATCGTCGAGAATACCGAAGATACCGCGACTCTTTCGTCTTTATGTACCTACCGTATAGTCACGTAATGTGTTTCCGTCCCGGGTTAACAGTTGCTAAGAGGTTTGTTTTGATAAATGTTCGTTGACGATGAAAATACCAACACTAGTTAAACTAAGAGGTCTTAACTTTATTAAATTGAATTCCAATCAAACTCAGTTTGACAGTTGAAACAAAAATGCATACTTACATACTTTTCTATGAGCATCATGAAAATTACAAGATTCCAATCTAATCGACTTGTAACATGTTTATTTATCAATGGGACGTTTGGGACTCGGATAATGTAAATGCCGATTAAAGGGACAGCATTTTACCTGCTTTCGTTGAAATACATTAAATTACTTCCATATTTATGTTACGCAACACTTTGCCTTGGTAACATAATTCTGAACAAAAAGGCAACAAGCATCGCATTTTCAAAGCGAGAATATACCCTTTTCAGGATTTTAACAAGTAATAATTCAGAGGATGTTAATCTGGTATGGTTTCACGTGTATGTATCTTATGCTCAGGCTTCAGCCGTTATTACCTGCTTCTTTTGTGAATTTCGCCATCTAACTTATTTAGAAATTTCAGTATATGTATCTTCTATCAGCTAGGAATAAATAGATATTCCTGTTGCGTCTATCTGTTAAAATCATATTTCAAGTGGAACCTTTATTTAATTAAGTTTACAAAGAAACAAGATATCTCACTGGAAGTGTCCCAAGAAATATAGCATAAAGAATCATTTGGGTCGATAGATACGAACATGTGGCAGGAGTTAGATGGAAGTCGTAGGCTAAGATGGTAACAACATCCGATTAACTGAAGAGGACTTTATTATCTATTTAGTAAAAAAAAAACGTATATATAGTTCGAGGGGGATGTCGTGGCCTAGGCGGTAAAATGTCCGATAGATGAGTTCCTGCCTCGGTCGGAACTTGAATGGGAATGGATAGAATGGGTGACCAAATTACACAATCTGACCTTGTCTATGCTTTGGAGGATTAGTCGGCGGACCGGCGCGGCGGCGCCGGTAAGCTGGCGGTCATGGTGAAATTTTGGTCGATCGTTAATAAAAAAATAGATGGCATATCCAGCACTATCGTATCCGCGTAAGAAACTATTCCGCTCTCCCTCACGGAGGACGCGATCTCCGCGGCCGATGATGCAAAGTCCAGAAAACTTATGATTCTTTGGTCAGTGTCCGGTGTGTGTAAATTGATCGTGAAAGCACGCAATCAACAGGCGTCTTATTATACAAATCTAATATTAGGTACTTAAATATATATATAAACGGATGAATACACCAGCAATAACTGCCTATAGTAAAAAAATAATTAAAGGAAACTGTACGAAAAATCTAATGTAAGTCTCTAAATAAAAACTTGTTTTTTTATTTGACTTCATTGGTTGTAGCAGGTAAAGTCTGAAAATTTTATTTAAATTTTTAATGTAAATAAATGAAATGTGCTTGCCTTTTCGTGGAAAAATAGTAATCTTGAATATAAAACTTAAGAAAGTGTGTTAAGTTTTCGCAGCATGAAAAAGAAAACAATATTTTTGTTTAAACAATAAATCAGGACAGGGCAGAAGAATTCCTGAATATTTCATCCGTCGCAATATAAATATTGTGACAATATTTACATTTCACGTTGAAATTTGTCAACATTGCAAGGTAAACAATGTGTCAAAAGGAGCCGAGCGTGGGTAGACACGATTCTGTATAACTCACCTCGTCCGGATTAACCGAACTCTCATGACCTGACATATTTCTTGCTATCTGACATATTGCTCCGCCACAGATCTACTAGTAGCTGTATGTATCTAACTAACGGAAGCTTTATGTTCAGTTTATTGTTTAAAATAAGTATCTCCACAAAAATGCGTGTTGTCTCACGATCATAAGGGAGACACAGCAAATTTGAAACCAACTCAGCAATCTGCAAGTTTTGCTCTTCACGTTGCCATCTTCCCGGGCTACGTTAATTAGATAGTTAACCGTCGAATAGTAGATCACGTCTCGCTATCAGGTGCGCTGCAAACAAAACGCTGAATAGAGGCCGGGTTAAACATGCAGGACGGGTGTACGGGTATAATTAAAGTTTAGGAGACGCTCACGTCGCCCGTTAACCTCGTTATCGGGCGCTGGAAGTGGGTGAGACGCGGCGGCGGGCAGGGAGCCAGGCTCGGGGCAGGGGGAAACGGGGAAAATCAATGACAGCCGCCGCGCGCCGTCTCTCCCCGGCTCGGCGCGCTCATCTCGCGACCACGTGCCGCGGTCACTGGCCTGCTGGCTCACCACACCGTCCCCATCCGCCGGCACGACGATGCATCTCCGCGCGACACCATCGCAAACATCCCGACACTGAAAAACAAACTAAAAAAGTATGCTACATCCCCATTCCGAACTAATCAATCATGAATGAAGCCGTCCAAGTCGGGTACAGTATGACACAATGCTGATAGATTAAACGGGCTTAACACCGATCAACAAACAGTTTAGCCGAACAGATAGGTGTGCGGTTTCATGAAACCTTGCCGGTCGTCGCGTCGGGGCGCGCTCGTTCGCCTGTAAAATATACAACCGTAATATGTATATGGGTCGCCGTCAGATATTTGGGTTATCGTTCGGTCGCATCGATATGCGACACTTCCGCACAGCCACGGTGCGAATACTATGCAGCCGCCGATATTATTGCTATGGCACGCTTCGGTGTTACGTAACAGCCTTGCGAATTCCGGATATGCGGGATTTATGACGTGATGTTTACGCATGCATCACTACCGGCGTGCTCGAATATGAATAAAACTCGTATGAATCGTAATTCTAAGCCGACTTAAGAATACATCGATAACCATAAACTAACATAGGGACAGTTTATGGTTATCGATTTCAATGTCGGTGACTATGTAAGTTAAGAGTTTAATATTTGGCCCTTTAAACTTGATAATATAAATCTGATCAGTGTGAAAACACGATTAATGCTCGCTTTTGGTAGATAAGCTTTTAATTGATATTATGGTTTTGAAATTGGTAATAATAAGTTTTGGATGCGGCGCCCCGTCGCTGTTACACGAGAAAGTAATTCACGTTATCCCATTATAATCCGCACGCACTTGCGATTCATAATTGGGGACTTAAAATAAGTCGTATTCGGAGCGATTCGCTGTTGATAAAAAACACGGTAGCAATGAACTTCCTGGTCCTTAATCCATGCGTTCCGTCGGCCGGTACGAATGTTTTATTATAAGCATATCGCGGCCCGCCCCGTCGATCAATGTCAACCCCATATTTGGGTCAGCGGCCGTCGGGCGAATTCCCGCGTTTCTCTTCGGCCGAACACAGTTTGCCGCTTTTTGTGTGGGGCTGATTTTCATCCGACTACGGCCACCTTTATACGGTGAGATGCAGTAATGTATCCGACCAACTGAACTCAACGTCAGTGTTAAGCGCTCGTTCACTCGTATTTCCCAATTCTATCCTTCTCTCCGACAAAAATCGGATCGGATCGGCGAAAATTGGTAAATTATCTTTCAATGCAAGATTTTCTGGTCTCGGTCACGGACATAGTTGTCAAAACCCACAAACATTTTTGGTCTAGCCAGTCGGAGATGACACTGAAAAAAAAACCCATATACTTGACACTGGCAAAATACCTAAAATGGCGACGCCATATTTTTATAATCGAAAAAGAATGTGGTTAATCAAAAATCGATCTAATGCATTAATATTGTATGTAAAATGAAGAAGTAATAATAATGAATATGAATCAAAACGACCAATAAACTGGGAAACAGCAAATCTTCCTTTAAGAACGAGGCGATCGTTAGAATTTTTATCTAGTATTTATAGTTTTGCGACATAAAAAAATATTTACTGATTCTTTTCTTTCGAAAGGTGTTAGGTCTCCGCTTGAGACAGACACCTAAGACGGCACAATGTATGTTTTAGGGTAATACTCTGGGTAAATTTTTCAGGTGACCGATTGACCCTAAGGGTTGTCTAATGTTAGAATATTAAGCGGAACCACTGGCGTAACGTGCCTTTCGTATCACGAAGGTGTGAGTTTCTAATTCGGGTCATCCTTCTAAGGCCCGACCGAGAGCTAAACAGATTCTTATACCACGTTAAAAATCTTACCTATTTAAATGTTATCAGTATACTAACATATAAACCAACTTTGTCCACAGGTATATTACGCAAAGAAAAAGCGGAGAGCGCAGCAGTACCTGGGCGAGGACGGCTCGCACAAGAAGGAGAGGAAGCTCTACAACGACGGGTACGACGACGACAACCACGACTACATCATCAAGCAGGGCGAGAAGTTCCTCGACCGGTACGAGATCTCCTCGCCGATCGGCAAGGGCTCTTTTGGACAGGTCAGTATTGCTACTATATCAGGGACACAGGGACAGGGACAACGGTGGTGCTAACTACTTATCGCAATGGGAAAATGACCCTAAAGATATCTAGACACTTCTTGTCCTTGATAATACGTAAGGTTCTAGAGAGGCGATTCGTCGGTACGGTCGCTCCTCTCCAAGACTCCTTTGTGCTGAAGCGCTATTAAACAGCTAGCTCTTTCGTCCGATGAATTTGTAAAGAACAGCCTATAGCTCACTTTCCCGGATAGAAAAAAAAACATGCGCTGCAAGACTAACGGAACAGAAGCCGGTGGGTGCGAATGGCTAAGGACCGCGAGGGGCGGTAGACTTTGCATGAAGTTTCTTCCAGAGACTGTCTAATCATTATCTTACAAAGCTGCACGCAATATGCAGAAACGCATTTTATATATTATCAATGCTATATAATTACTTATCCATAATCCTAGTTCGATTATAACCTACGAATAAAGATGTATATAATCTCGTTGATTATAATAACGAGTACCGCAAGGGCATAGTTTAATTACTTGCCCAATTACACCGCCACCGTGACCTAGTCGTCAGATTACTGAACAATACACGTGCTAGCGATTACAATATCCTTATCTTCACTGTCACTATTTACATTTTTGTTTTGTTCTAATTCTATGCTTGGAATAATATATGAGCGGCTAGATAACTATGCCAACATTTTCTAGTTTCGATTAAAAGTTAGTTATCAATCATCTCCCAAATCTATCACTGTTTTCTTGATACAGATAAATATTGCCTGGTGTTTGTTAACATCTGTGTCTGTTCTATTTCAGGTTGTGAAAGCGTATGACCACGAGGAGCAGTGTCAAGTAGCGATAAAAATAATTAAGAATAAGAAACCCTTCCTAAACCAGGCACAAATAGAAGTCAAGTTACTAAAAATGATGAACAGAGCGGATCCAGAAAATAAGTATTATATAGGTGAGGTCCTTTTGTATTTATGAGGCATGTGCGTTAGGTTCGATTACCCAGAGGTTGAATAACTTTTATGGATATGAAACCTAATATTCATTATATACATAATGTTGAGCTAATCAATGCTGCGGTATGTTGTTGTTTATGATTTATAGTTTACTGGCTATGAGCCCGATCGTAACATTAAAAAAAAACATACAAACTTTAACCCATTAGGGGTCGAATATTCTAAAATCCCTCCTGAGTGCACCTCTAGGGGATACTCAAGGAATAAATTCACTGAATTTGAGATGTCTAGTAGTAGTTCATTATTGTTGGCTGTGCAATGGCTGTCAGTGTTAAGAATTGTATTAATATAATGTTTTGTTAACAGTGAAACTGAAATGCCACTTCATGTGGCGGAACCACCTGTGCCTAGTGTTCGAGCTGCTCTCGTACAACCTGTACGATCTGCTGCGCAACACCAACTTCCGCGGCGTATCGCTCAACCTCACGCGCAAGTTCGCGCAGCAGTTGTGCACCGCGCTACTGTTCCTTAGTCAACCTGGTAAGTACCGCCACACAGCCGAGAATTCTGAGAATGACAGAGGCAGCTGATATGCATCGCAAGTGCTCTATCCAACACAGTCATATCCAATCTGATTCATATGTGTGGTGAGACCTTTACGTGTAACTACAATAACAGCTGTGAGCTTCCTCAGGGATAAGCCTGAGCTGCTTTTGTTTTCCAAAGAAAGCGCCTGAATGCTTGACGTTAAAGCACCCATCCTTATATTCATTAAAATACAATTCATAATGCCGAGAAAATCATTTATCTAATGAACACCTTAACAAAAGCGATCTTTTAATAAAGCTATGTACGCATTATGTCCATGTTGTCTCCGCTACTAAAAGAAAATTTGACCCATACGAAGGACTGATGATACTCGGAGATGCTACCAAATTTGTATTGTTCATTAAATTTTGATAGGATTCCCTACTCCCGTTATTACGCTAAGAATTACCAGAGCAGTTGATATTTGACTCTTTACACGTATTTTATACTAATGCCACTCTCTGTTTTGTTTTTCAGAACTTAATATAATTCACTGTGATCTTAAACCCGAGAATATACTACTATGCAACCCCAAGAGGTCAGCTATTAAAATTGTGGACTTCGGGAGTTCGTGTCAGCTAGGTCAAAGGGTGAGTTCACAGCCTTATTAATCCTGCGGGTGGTGGTGTGTTAGTCTAGACATAGCTTTATGTTTACAATGGACGTGTCAGTATTAAAATTTAAATACGTTTCCATTTAAATTACTAAACAACTTTAAGACTTTGTCTTTGATGTGTTTATAGTTATTTTAAATGTTTCATTAGTATTTAATTTGTATGCAAATTAATATTATTTTTGATTACGTTTTCGGTTACATATGTACTTATTTTATTAGCTGTAGACAGCGCGTTTGTATAATGCCGACGCGTTCATAATTGCCAATTTTTACAGGTCCCATTTTTATTATAAAATATCAGACATTAATATCTTACCAAATTAAAAGTAAGCTCCATTAATTTGTTAAGTTTTATTTTTTTAAATCGAATTATGCCATCTCGCCTTATGTAAACGCGATGATATTTTAGTGAGTTATATAATGAATTAATATAATAGCTACATTTAAAACGTTCGTATCGCTATGGCCCATGCACCCTCCGCCCAACGCGTTTCGCCCGATTTATAGACTCGATTCCCGTTCACGCTAATTGCTAAGATAAATCACATCGGGGTCGTGTGATTCAGTGGCAGCGAGTCGAGGGTTATCGCCGACTGCGTCTCAAATATAACTTAACACGTCATTTTACATTATAACTCGTTGTCGCATCGTACTTATCATAATATTCCATTCATAACCAATCATTAGAACATATTGCGGTATAAATGATATATCAACGTAATCTCGTATGATTTATGTTTATTTGTATATGATTTCATTTTATAATCAGTTATCTAATACTGTCTCAGGTCATGTCATGACTTCTTAATCTATATTTACACTAATTCTGGGTAGTCATAAATGTTATATCCATTCTGCAGTTGGTATTTAATTGATGGGAAGAGACTATCAATGGAAATTATATTTATTATATAGCACTCCATTGTATGTAGTTAGAAATTCAGATGATTGCTTCAACTTGTCACCTGTGAGTGCATGTTTTAATGGTGTGAGTAGGCACGCCATAAGGACATTTATAAACATCTCATGTTGATAAATTGATAAAAGGTAACCACAAAAGGATAGAAAGTTTAAATCCATGTTTTTATCACAATACAAAGCATTTTTCTTATAAAAAATACTTTGTATGCCATGGTAAGTGGATTGAATACTATCTATGAATTTCAGGATACTACTTATAACTTATTACAAAAATATATAATTAGTGGGTGCACGTGGGTGCACCTCCGCCTGCCCTTTCATGGATCACAGGCCTGATAGCGTATATTTATTCTTTATATAATAGTATATCCTTGGGTCTTTTATAAAAAAATAAATGTATCTCCCACGTTCCAGATATACCAATACATACAGTCAAGGTTCTACCGATCGCCGGAGGTCCTGCTGGGGGTGCCGTACGACCTCGCGATAGACATGTGGTCGCTCGGGTGCATACTCGTCGAGATGCACACCGGCGAGCCGCTGTTCAGCGGAGCCAACGAGGTCGACCAGATGAACAAGATCGTCGAGGTGCTCGGCATGCCGCCCGATCATTTACTTGACCAGGTAATATAGCTCTTAGTTCTTAACATAGTATAGCGATTGTGTTATAGAAAGAAAGAAAAAACATTTATTTAGCAACAACATTATTGTGGCAACACACGGATAATGATAATGGTAAAGTCAGGCCCATCTTTTCCACTGTTTTTTTTTTTTTTTTTTTTTTTTATTACATTATAGGCAAGTATTTGATCTCGATCTCACCTGATGGTAAGTGACGATGAGATCTACGATGGAGCATACTTGCCTAGGTAGGAAGGCGGCAGTAGATAGAGGCACATGCAGCGCAACTGATCTGACCCGCCATCCATGAATGGCAACACCGAACATCATGCCGGAACACGGCTAGGCCGCTTGGCGACATGGCTTTGTTCAGTGGGTGGTGACTAGCCACGGCCGAAGCCTACCACCAGTAGAGTTGTTGATGCCTCTAGGCATGCGGGATCCTTGGGGCCGCTTGATTCATGACTTTGCCCTGAAATCTAGGAGATACCACTAGATTGTTAAAGGGTTACTTTTCCGGATTATCTATAATCTAGAATTTTGCTTACCTACTCCTTTTGTCTGTTGTTAATTATATATTCCTCCATCATATAGTTCCCAGGGCCTGCAATACGTCAAAGACGGCCTTGGGTATAGTGTGGTAAAGAAATGATAGATAATAGAAGAGGGAAGATGATAGGCCACCTCATAGAGGGGAAGGTAGAAGGAAAGCGTGAAAGAGGAAGACCAATTACGAGAGTCAAATAAAAGCATGAATCGTTGTCATGTCATATAACGAGATGAAAGAGGCTGCTCTAGATAGGGACTTGTAAAATGAGCTTCACCATACCGACCAGAGTATTACCCTTAAATTGGAAGAACATTATTGTTGCTTTACGATCTGGTAACGTCGTGTGCTGGCTTAGAATAGAATCTCTTACTCCTTTGGATGCCATAATAGGCAGGGCGAATAAAGGATTTGTGACCATAGACCAGGGCTCCAAGTCCACAGTTACACAAATAACTCACAAGTATCATGTATATTCCTTTATTGCAGGCTCACAAAACAAGAAAGTTCTTCGACAAATTACCAGCGTCGGAAGGCGGTGGTTACGTGTTGAAGAAAGTCAACGGGAAGGACGGCAGGTGAGTTCTGTTCGATGTATTTATTCTCTAGGGGTCAATTCACATTGAAACGGCAGCGAAGTAAAAAAATAACAGCGTTTTAAACTTTAACAACATTGCAGAAAATATAGTTTTCGCAGTCCACTCACCGTAGCATGGGCTTCGCTCGATCGTGAGTGCCGTTGCTTTGTTATTCTCGTATCTTTGCCGTTGCTGTCGGCTCGGTGTGAGTTGACCCTATGATCTCCCGCAGACGTAGCTACAACGTTCCCCTCTCAACTGAGTGTTGACGGCGGATCATGTTGGATGCAAGTATTTACGCCAAACACGTGCTCGAATTTTTTGTTAATCTTTATTTATTTACGCAGTGATAGCCAAATGGTTAGAACGCTTGCCACGGTGACGAGGATTACAGGTGCAAACCCCGACTCGCACCTTTGGGATTTCTGAATTTTATGTGCGAATCTCATTCCCAACCATGAGTATCACTTGCCAATCGTTGAAGGAAACCTGCATGTCCTAGATAGCCCTTCGAAATAATTGAGAAGACGGCTAACCCGTACTGGGCCAGCTAGGTGCAAAAAAGGGCTTGTATTATTATTTTATCTGTATTTAAGCATTATGCATGCGTTGCGTAAGGTATTCTTGTTTCTCCTTCATTGACCGTGTTTAATGCGCAAAGCGGTCCCCAATGTTGCGCCGTACGTACATGTATGGCGACCCATTGTAAATCGTGTGTGTTTCGATCGACAGAAAGTACCGGTCGGCGGGCGCGAGGCGGCTGCACGACATCCTCGGCGTGGAGGGCGGCGGGCCGGCCGCGCGCCGCCGCGGGGAGCCCGGACACTCCGTCTCCGACTATCTCAAGTTCAAGGTGAGCCACACTCTTGACTCTACCAGGGCCGTACACTGTGGACATTCCTTCGGTACGTACTAAGCGTTTTGCTTCTACCTTCATCGTGCGAACTTCAAAGGAATGGAACACGCTACCGGCGTCTTTGTTCCCCGTTGACTACAATCTGGGTGTTTTCAAGTCGAGAGTGAACAGGTACCTTCTAGGCAAGTATGCTACATCGTAGATCTCATCGTCACTTACCATCAGGTGAGATCGAGATCAAATACTTGCCTATATTGTAATAATAAAAAAAAACAAGGGACCCAAGTCTCCTAACACAATCGATTCATAATCGAACAGCAACCGCATAGTAACCGTCATTTTTGACAGATTTCCCATAGAATATTTGTCAAAAGTGACAGTTACTATGCGGTTGCTGTTCGATTATGAATCGATTGTGTTAGCAGACTTGAGGCCCAGAGCACATGGTAGTTTGATCCCATCTCAACTTTAATTGGCTGGTTACCGCCACTAGTATAGCGCGACACCAATCTGCCTGGTCAGATGCCAGGGTATTTAATAATTGCCTAATCATATTAATTAATAACAGTGATAAGATTTTCAGAATAAATCTAAAGTATGTTTACAGTGGAATAAACGAAAACAGTACAGAGCTACTTATCTGACGTCACCGCCATGAGTCGGCACGCGTGCGGCAGATAAGAGCGCGATCCTACTGTCCTCCCACTACTTGCTTTTACGAATCTTTGTTATCGAATGTCTTTGGAATTATGAAGTATATTTCTAAAATTCTATCACCGTATGACATGAAATTATTCTCTACTGCTTATGCGGATGGTATGCGAGCGTCCAGATTCGATTTCGACTTCCTTAAACATCGAAAATATTTTCTAGAAATCCATAAAAAGCGATTCATAGTCCCCATCGCATTGGCGGAATCTTTCCGAGTGGATGAGAACTAATCCGCTGATTACCCGTATCATATCAACTCATCTTCATTCCAGGATCTTATCCTCCGCATGCTGGAGTACGATCCGAAGCAGCGCGTGACGCCGTACTACGCGCTACAACACAACTTCTTCAAGCGCACCGCGGACGAGTCGACGAACACGCAGCAAGCGCAGTCGCACCACCAACACGGTCAGTATACACACTCGGGGAACATTCTAGAAACTTGACGACAGGTCTGCCGCTATGCTGTGACGCGGTCGCGCGGTGCTGGTGGGGTGAAAGAGAGTTGGGGAGGGGGGATAAAACAGGGAGGGATTGTTTTAAAGAACTTGGGCCCTAGGACTGCTTAGCACGCTATAAATAATGAGCCATGGCCCCTCCTACACCAGCAGCCAAGACAACATGTGTGATGAATCGATATTGTCTCATTCTTTTCTTTGAATTATAAAAGAGAGATAAATAACTAATTAACGCAAAGTAATCCCTGCCATATAAGTCTTGTCTTGGCCCTCTTGCTAGTCTTGCAGCAGCTGATTCAGTTCAACGGAAGGGTTATACCCAATGTGGGTCAAATATTCTGGTACGATATGCTGGCTTGCTTGAAGCAAGCATGAGTTTTCTCTGTGAAAACTCAAAACGTTATTTAGATACAAAGTTGACATGAATTATTTAAATAGGACAATGGTTTTCCAATACTGCCACTATTCACGACAATCAGCATATGTAAAATGATTATTAATTATTTTGTTTCATTTATATCATCTGGTCTGTTGCCGTTTGTAATTTTATCAAGTATATTATGACTAACCTGATGTATGCAAAAGTATTTTATATGGTGTTTGGAAAGAGTTATATGACATAAAAGTGTACATTACATATTGACGATGTAGTGTATATGCTTGAAAAGATCATTTCGAGCTTGTGTCGCGTACTTGCTAACTCATAACGCTTCCTCCATTTCATTTTATTGTGATTAACATCGAAGACTATCATTCCCTGTTTGTAAATGGATATGGAAGTTGCATAAGTTTACTTTGAAATTGGGTTCTTCTGTATATGGATTCAAGAGCATACGCCTTTTTTTCGGCCCTTATTTTAGTCTCTTATCAAGTCTATCCTACCTAAGTATCAAAATGAGCTACAGACAATTATTATCTGATGATCGGCAGAGAGGGACAGAGCTGTACGATAAACCAGACAGCAGCTGGTGTCTTAGCATAACTCTGTCCCCCTCGTTTGCCGTCATTGTAGGGGGTTGTATATTAATTTATTAATGGAACAATGTGTCAAATTGTGTATCCAGTAACTGCCGTGGCAATAATCAATCCCAACGAAACGTTAACACAGTAATTTCCATGGCAATGATAAACCCTAATAAAATGGTAACACAGCAACATCCATGACAATGATGAACTGTCTAATGAAATGTTAACACAGTAACTTTCATGGGAATGATGAACCCTCTGTCAACAGATAACTTCCATAGTAATGATGAACCCAAATAAAATGGTAACACAGTAACTTCCATGACAATAATTAACCTTAATGAAATGTTGATAAAGGCGATGTTGTGGCGGCAGATGGCCCGTCGGACCCGCGATGACTAGAGCGGTCCGGCGGCCCCGCGCCTCGCCACTAGCCGACACTTGCTAACATTGCTGCTAAACGCCAGGTCGGCACACTCATACTCTCGGAATGTTTAACCCCCCACCCTGTGGCCCCCTTGAATGACCCCATGCACCACCCCCCCCACCCCCCACCCCCTTATTGTGACTCCCGTGTGACTCATCCGAATGCTCGTTATACAGTCGCGAACTTTAATTTGGGACCCATTTAAGATTGAACATCGTAGAGCAAACGTATACCATAAGAGCTACTATTGTGACTGACTCTCTGCTCTCAGATATGGCGTTAAACAGATTACGACTTTATTGCATTATAAGTGTCAAATAACATAATTAGGCAATGGGTCCCATGTTAAGGTTCGCGATCGTACATGCATGGCTTTGTATTTATGGTAGTTGTAATCTGTATCTAATTTGATTGTATCTATATATTTTGTTGCACCTATAAACTTGTAGATATTATCATATGTATGTGCGTAGAGATATACTTGATTGCTTCACTTTTAGTTATCGTAAGTGTTTAAGTGTTATAATCATTCGTTATTGCACTTATATTATAGTTAAATGTAGCCATATTACGTTCCATGTCTAACGATCTAGACTACAAGTGACTTATCTCGCTTGGACAATTATTTCAATTTTTTGGCGATGCATTTGCCGCTATGTACGCAGCACGATGTTGCATTACATATAACATTGCAGCAAAAGAGTATCAGGAACAATCTTGCTGATCTGTAGTGCTCAGTAAGATTTCCAGCTTTCACGGATTCTTTTAGTTAATCTTATAAATTGCAGCTTAAATTTTAAATATTAATAACTAACTAGTTTCTGCATTCGGTTCCTCAATGAAATATAGCATATAGCATTCAGGGATAATGTATGTGTGATTTTTTGCGATCATTTTTCTTTTTTAAATTTGTGATATCCAAATTCCGACTTCACATAGTGGTTACAAATACGGAAATGAAGCGTAGGTTGAAGGCTTAGTATAACATTTCTGAATGATCCTGTATATAGATGTACAGAGAGTCTAGTGACAGTGTATAATGATGGTAACGTGTGTGTGTTGTGCAGTGGGCGTGGGCGTGGGCGTGGGCGGCGGCAGCGGCGGCGCGCGGCTGTGGGGCGGCGCCGAGCGCATGGAGGTGGAGGGCGGGCGGCGCGACGAGGACCTGCTGCAGCCCGTCTGCCAGCTGCAGCACAGCCCCGTCGCCATACACTAGCGACACAGCGCCGCCGGCACCGCCACCACCTCCACCATCTCCACCACCGACGACATCAATATCTGAACATAATGATACTATCAAAAGTAATAGCACTCTAATCGTTTTACTTAACGTTACGGTAACGAACTTATCCTCTGAAAATGCTTTAAACAGATATAAAGAATTTTTAGAGGATAAGTTCTTTATCATTGAAAATGGACGATTTTTTTTAATAAATTTGAAGGTTATACTATAATATAATTATGGTTCATTAAAAAAAAGTAAATGATGCAATAACTTTTGATATCTTCATTATGTTAAGTTACTTTTGACGTTGACAACGCGTTTTGACATCGAACATTGTATTGGTTTTCGTAACGTCGTTAAATTGCGACAACGAGCGATACGAAAACGAATATTGATTTCGTATACTGTCAAAACTCGAACTGGAATCCCCTGACCGCCTGAATCGCGATACACGCGTTGCGCGGATGGTCATTGACTCCTGTGACGTCGGTACCGCCATCTAAAGGATTTCCAGAGATCCCCATCGTCAATGTCGGTGTTGGATAGACGGTCTCACGCTGACGGTCCTGTCCACGATACGCCGTGTCGTTGTCGTCGCTCGACAATGTGCACTCCGTCGTGGTCCTGATGGCCACAGACGTCGACTCGAAGGAGACGGTCGATGGGACCGCGACCACGTGACACTGACGGTACACTACGTCTTCTGTGCTAACCGAACAGTGACGGCCTTATCACATCGAAACACGCTACCCACTAGTTATGCTACGTAAAGTAACGTGACCCACGATCACACCGTCTCGCCACTTACAGAACTATCGCGATGTAAGGGCGGTGGGGTCGCGTCGCGCAGTGAGTGCAGTGCAGTGTGTTGCCGCCGGCAGAGACTCCCAGTGCCCGCCGGGCCCGGACTGATACCGATATATTTATAATTCTATAATTTTTATTTAGGGTCATACTACATTATCGTATATCTGTGACATGGAATTGGGGCGTAGACAATGATTCTGTCATCCAATTCGTGAATCATATGTACAAGATCTGACAAACATATTGGCAAATATTTTAAGGGCTTTCCATGTTGGTTATGAGATCAAGTTTATACATAAAATACATTTTTAAATTGTATTTGATTATTTTTAATAGTATCTGTATGATGCTCGTCCTACTTTAGACTCTGATTGAATAATCTGTGAATTTAAATGATATACTTACTATAGTATATATGACCTTTATTTTTTTTTGTAAATGAGATCTTGAAAACCTACCAATACCAATACCATTATAGTTGTTAGATCTAATATATTATCCTAGATATATGTAACAGATATACGATAGTGTAATATCTCCTTCAATACGATAAGTCTGACTGTAAAGAAATATTATGGTGACGATTTGTTACGTTGTAACGTGTATTTGTATTATTTGTTCTTAATCGCTTCACACGACAGTACTTAGAGAACGTTCAGCGATCGCGGACGCCTCCGTTCACCACCCCCGGACGCATCGAGGGCATCAAAGCTAGGTTTTTTTTATTGTTACGCGATGCATATCATGGACGCAATATGATAGAAAATAAATATTGTATATAAAAATTAGGTAACAGACTAATCGATACAGACTGCAATGTAAACTGGATAATCTATAGTTTAGTTACATCTTTGCTAGTTAGGCTTTCGTTCGGTTCGATTATCGCAAGCTTTATATTCTTAAAGTGTCGGCAACTGATGACTGAAATTCAATGGGCCAATGACGATTTGTTTATACAGACGATGAATAGATTATAATGTATTTTTGTTAATGCACAAATTGAAACGACTCACGTTGTTCAGTCAACTATCAGCCCTCGCATTTCAGAGTTGTTGAATAATGTGGAAACGTGTTTCATTTCCGATACACCGACATAATGCTTGTGATTTGACCCCCCCCCCCCCCCATGTGTTACTTTTAACGCGTGTAGGCTATTTCTGACCCATTGTAATAATCAGACGATGTCTAAAACAGAAAATAGTGTATAGGTAAAAAAAAACACAAAACGTACATGTAAGCTACGAGAATGTTGAATCATAATATATAAAACAAATTGGGTACTTATTTCAGATAGGAGTGTTAATAAATTACGACTTGTTCAACCTTTTTGGATTTGAATCTACAATAAACTAACCTCACCGCAACAGACTGTTCGAAACTATCTAAACGGAGATATTTTGTATAGCATACACTGAATCACTGCCTTAATGTGCCGGAACTTTTTATGTGTAAAGCATCGTTCATACTGCGGCTGTAGTTTAGTAGAGCTACAACTGATTTGGTAACTAACTGAATGTGTATTGTATTTGAGTTTCTTACTTTTAGATACATCATTATGCTGAGCTACAAAAGTACAGCCACAACAGTGAACTATGCTAGGTCCGCTACTAATTAACGACTTTTTGGTCTAATATAATGTAATGTATCATATCAACATAACTCATATTATGTTGTGAGGAATTTTGATAAACTTGATATGTATATTTGTCGACGTGGATGTGGGATAGTATTTAGTCGAATGTTAGCAAATTTTGGTATTTGGAGATTTTTGTGTCGCAAAATGTATATGTTTACACTATTTCAATATGTCCATTGACTCGAAGAAGCGCGTTAGTAGCGGCCCTACAGCCTATTATAGCTGCTTTATTCTGACCATGTTGTGATATAGTAAAATTTTTATGTTCAATTATTTTTAGTTACGAATTGACTGATAATATGATCGATGCTCAGAATGAAGAAGCTAAAACGAATTGCAACTGATAGCAAAATATTTTATCGCATATTATAATTGCGATCTTTTATAAAAATCTTCCTAAAACGGATTTAGTTTAAAATAATATCGAGACATGTATGGTATTTGTTAACATGAAGCATTAAAGTATTTTTTCTAACATTTAGTCTGTCGACAAATATTACGTGCTGTCATTTAAGTTTGATTGTAGATTTGAATCTGTGTATTTCTAATCTCGCTGTTCTGTAAATTTTTCGAATATCTGTATAATATTTACTGTAATACTTTTCTGCTTCATGAGATATAGGGTTGTTAAAGAGAGTATAAGGAATAGGTATGGGATACACGTTTAATTTGATAATATATAGAGCAATAATTAAATAATCGACAGGCAGGTTTCCAAAATGTATGTAAAATTTGTTTTATTGAACATGTGTTCATCATGTATACTTATTTTTGTTATATATAATTATATAACATTTTGTTCCTTTTAATTTAATCACTTACGTTAAAAATAGAAGCTGTATCCACCGTATATATAATGTTAATGGTCACGAATATAACACGAGCGTGTGACGTATTCATACATTTTATTAGTTTGATGACTCATTGTTTTATGTTATGGCGCGAAACGCGGAAATCTGCCGTGCATTGTTGTATTTTATTATATAACAAACTAGTCGGGATGTTAAGTGATAAAGAACGCAGAAACACCAACCTATTTGAATGTAGTTCTAAATCCATTACTCAAGGATGGCCCTAGATGTTTCGCTTGAGTATGTATTATACTATACTATTTATTTGTATACTGTGACAGTATGTGGCATGTGTGAAATGGAATGTGGTGCGCGACGCAGTGAGCTAAAATGTTTATTTCCTATCGGATTGTCAGTTCGCAGGCACTGTAACAATAAAAGGATAGAGCTTTATGTCACTAAGTTTTGTATTTTAAATCAATAAACGATAGCAATGACTTATATATTTTATTTACACAACTTTTCCATCATCTCTTGTGTGTTTTATAGCTAGCGTTGTGTTTCTCTACATTGTTCCAACAGGGAGACCACACATTATTTCTAGAATATATCTAGAAGTCTACTGGTAAGAATGCAAAAACTATTGAAAGTAACAACAATTATGATTAAGTATCAAACGTGCACACTCTTGTTAAGAGTCCAAGATTCAAGTTTTTACCGAATAAGATTCCACATTTTTGACCGAAACTAGTTACTGGTGGTGATGTTCATTGCTGGCCCATATGCAAAATATTGCGAGGAGATATGGTGGCACCGTGCTAACAATGTAGGTATCGAAATCGCCCAAAAATATAAAGCTGCTAGCTGCGCCCCGCGGTGTTACCCGCGGATAAAAAGTACCCACGGGAACCATACATTTTACCAGGATAAAAAGTAGCCTATGTGCTATTCCAGACTATAATCTATCTCTGTGCCAAATTTCATCCCGATCCGTTCAGCCGTTCTGGCGTGATTGAGTAACAAACATCCATCCATCCAAACTTTTACATTTATAATATTAGTGGGATGACTTATAGAAAGGGACAAGGACATGTAATGAGGGAGGAGTGCAATAAATTTTCGTTATTATGATTACTTTATTTGCGAGATCACGTTATTTGTCCGATTCTAGATAACATAAGACAAAAGCGAGCAAATAAGAATATGGCGTAAAGATTCAGTTTTGAAGCCCATTATGTTATCACGTGATCCAACATGACAGCGAAAATATAATATACCTCTAATGCCAGTATGCCAAGCTTTACACTCGATACTGGCAAAATACTTGAATAGCCAGGCATTCCATTGAGTGAAAGTGACGTACGTTACTCTATAGCCAGTATTACCAAATTGGGATTGTTTTTCGCAATTCGGGGTAAAAGTTGACATTTTGTAGAAATGTTATCTATGGAGAATGAAAAAACATGGAGAATATAGGAGTTTTTTTTGGTTTTAGAGCATATCTGTAGGACTCACTCTTTTCTCTATCTCATACAGCTACAGGTAAGTTCTTCCGCTGGGAATAAAAGTGTTCTGTGCTTTATTTTGTAGATCGTTCTGCAGGTTTATTTTGTTTTTTTCTTGGGTTCTCTCTAACTTATTAGCGATAAAATTTCAAAGTCTAGGTGATACTGACCATTTTGCGAAGCAGAATCACAGTTATTTTTGCCATGGGGTAAAACCTTATAAAAATTTTATGATATTGGAAAAAATAATGTATAATTTGGGGATAAAGTAAAATGACATTTGGCAACCCTGTATATGGCGGCGTACCTTGATTGAGCGTACGCGTATTTATCTGTTTGTTTTCTTTAAATTTTTGAGTTCAGAAGTTATTACTATATTGAGTTAACTCACATTTCTAATAAGTAACTTGTTATAAATATTATAATCTTGTCTCTCAGTCATCATGAATACTTTTGCTATAAAAACTAAAACCAGTGCAGAACAAATGGAAGTTCTGATATGTTTTATGGAACAGTAAGTGCTTTGGTAACCTATGATTATGCACAACTACATAGTAATTTCTAGTTACGCCAACTAGAATAACAATTACTTAAGTATTCGGCTTTGTATAGTTTTCTTAAAACTTAAACTTACCTGTCATTACATTTCTGAGTTAAATGTTTAATTCCAGGCATGGTGACTTGAACAGAGTCATTGAACAAGCACCTGTGCCGAAGATTGAACAAATGCAGAAGTGGGCTAAGTTAACAAACATGTTAAATGAAACTGGAAATCAAGCACCTAGACCAACTTTAAAATGGAAAAAGGTTAAACCACCTACAGATAACATGATCTGATGTCTGACAGACAGACAGAGCTATATGAACGAACATGCAGTTGCCAGTAATATTTTTGTCTCTTACCGTCTGGTATCAGATCATGTCTTTCATGGGCCTCACCAATTTAGCAAGCATAATCTCTAATGCTACATTTAGGCTTACTTTTGTTACCATAGTCCCTTAAACATTTCATGGGGTCTCCCTCCTGTGATTCTGAAGCATGAGGAATATTTTGGAAATAGTTTGTTATGTGGGGCCAGAGCAGGCAGACTTAACATATGTTATAATATTATTGTAATGAACCACCCAAGTATAAATAGGTCATAATATGACCCACATTAAAAAATAAATTGGTACAGTAGTAAAAATATTCAGCTGTGTGAGCTGAAATTCAGAATAGGAATCTGTTTTCCACTCTCTTTGTTATTGTTTTATAGCACCTACCCAACAGCGGCTGCCAGTGGTATGTCTGGCACTACCAATGTCTGTCAGAGCATTGCCCAATATAGGGGGTAATCTAAGCTAATTTCAATCATCCCAGGGCTGCAACAGTGCTACTGCGATGCACATCTCCAGCACATAAATCTTTAAAAGCAAAAATGGATTGATCTGTCACTTTTGCGTAAAATGTTATATTTTTTCAACACAGGTTTGGAGTGACCTAAAAAATAATACAAAGAGAAAATATAGGAAATTGAAAACGGAAGGCGTTGGTGCACCAATGTCGCATTTAGAGCTTCGAGTGATGAAAGTACTAGGAGCATTCGAGGAGAATGATAAAACCAACAACACCGATGATGATAATGATGATGAAGATGACGAAAATGATATACAGCGTGTACAGGTAAACTTTGTAGACATATTTAGTTACCATATATAAGTTTAGTACGACTGATACATATGCTGAAAACATCTCAGAATGATCAAATAAACACACTTGCACACACATGGTATTATATTCATACTAGGATAACAGTATAGAAGTAGTAAGATTTGTAGGATGCCAATCTTGGGCACAGGCTCCCCTTAATGTATTATACTCCTCAATGATTGGTATAGTTTTGTTTTAATTAATGCAGCATATGACCTGCATTACAGTTTTTATACAAGCAGACAAACTACCTGACAAAGAGATATAGAGCTATAAGAATATGAGACATGCAACAACTGTTACTTTCCAAGGTCCAGTTACTTGTATGCTAATAATATATACTTTTAATCACCAGACTGAAACAAAAAAGGAGCCTATTGAAATGGAACCAGAAACTCCTCGATATTTCTACGCTGTAAATTGCCCAGAGCCGCAGAAGAGGCCATCCTCTTCAGCATCCTCTTACGCCCACTCTATTAGCATAGAGCCACCTCTAAAACGAAAACGGGCCGATAGTGACACTCTTACACATAAATACTTCGATTTTGAGAAGAAAAGGGAGGAGATGCTTCATGAAAGAGAAATGGCCAGGATCAAACAGGAGGAACAACGATTAGGAATATACAGTAGACTAGTGAATGTGTTGGAAACGCTGGCGCCGTGTGTGAAAAGATATTTGGAACGGAACTGATGGATAAATGAATGACATACTGCATGTGATGTGTGGTCGTTTACTATTGAACTCACAAGTCACCCAACTTGCAATGAAGAAAGCTAAGAAGAAGAAGAAGAAGAAGTTTCTCTATGTGAATCTGTAGACAAGCTAAAATCGTCGACATAGCTTACAGAAAATATATTTTGGGGAGGGAACCTTTATCAGCTTGGCGACCTCTCTAATTAGAAGATAAACAGGTTGATCAATAATAAAAGATGCAACCAAACAGCCTTGGTTGAGACCCACTCAAGTCATGAATGACAACCCTAACTAATACACAATAAAGATAATCTATTCTATTCAATTCATCAAGGAACATAGCTAATATGAAAAGCGATTTGACACGTTGTCCCCTCCGAAATAACACATTCTCACATCACATTGTACCAACCTGTTTAAGTCAAGGGTTTGTGGTAGATTCCGTGCCAAAATTGTTTCACAATGGCTTTCCGACGCCTGATTCAACCAATAATAACTGTAAAGGTGGATGCACCATCCACGGTTAAATTTAACTAATCTGTTGTGATTTGACGGTAGTTAAATTTAATAATAGATTGTGCACTACAGCCAAAGTTAGGTAGTCAGCGGGCAAAAGGGGTAAAGTAAGACGTAGTGAGAGAAGATCCCACAAGATGAACCGATGACATTAAACGCGTCGCAAGGAGCAGTGACCAAGTGTGAATGAAATTTGGGAAGGCCTATATCCAGCAGTGAAGTCTTCCGGCTAAGAGAGAGAGAATGAACTAGTAAGATGATGTTACAACTTTGTTGATTCCAACCGGCTTGCAAAGAAACGCCATTAAGAATATAATTAGCCTGCTGTTGTGCGGCTTATTCTTCTCTATTAATTGGGATTAACTAAAGCGAGCAAGAATGTGTATTACTAGCTAATTTAGGAAGAGTGTTTAACTAATTTGTTAAGTTTAGATTAAGTTAGTTGTAAGTAAATATTATATGAGTATTGTAATACCTACTGTTTTACTGAGTCGATTCCTGAGATAGATACGTAATGTATTAGGGGTGTGCCGACGCGAAAGCTTACTAGGGTTCCGTACCAAAATGGTAAAAACGGAACCCCTGCGACTGTCCGTCTGTTATTGTGATGTGTGTCATTGTCTCTATAAATTTTAATTTGTAGATCGACCCCAAGCATACCCTATGACAGCGAGCACTAAGCTCTCTATCAGTGAAAGAATTTTCAAGATCGGATCAGTAGTTCCGGAGATAAGCCGCTACAAACATACAGCCTTATACTATTGGTATTGATTTACCTCGATAATATTAGTATTGAACGTGTGGACCGTGATAGTCCTGTTTCGTCGTCTGTCAGCCCTCGCACTGCAGTCCTACCCAAGGAGCTGACTTACTTTAACCGGTATGTCTACGTCTATGCTAGAGAATAAATAATTGCACTAAACCGATAATGTTGTTTGGTAATTAATTAAAAACCCCATTTTCCACTTATCCAATATCTTTGTTCAATGAAAAACATTTGAATTTGATATTGTGTTTTTTTGTTTTATCAGGTGTACTTGATGTTGGATAAGACGTGGAATACCAATGTATAGCGAAAGATATTAGTTATTCGCATCTTTGTTTTTGTTTAAACCTATTGTACATATTCTTCATACTAAATAAAAAGATTTCTATTATAATTTCCTGGTTTAGAATATAGTTACGTATTTCAACCGTGCTTATATCTGCTCCGATAGCCGTGATCGTCTAGTGGTTAGGACCCTACGTTGTGGCCGTAGTAACCCAGGTTCGAATCCTGGTCACGGCAGTGTTTGACACTGTTACGGCGGAGCTGTAGTTTTTGTTCGGTTGAATTATTGTCTATAATTTCATTAAAAAGTATTGGAATTAGAAACTGTTCTAATTATTATTTTTGTAATTTTAGCTCTGTAATATGTAGCCTGGGTTTAAAATCCTGGGTTTAAAATATTTCTGTAGAAATTGTTAAAAGATGGTTTTATAGAATATTTTTTTAATTATTTAATAAATTATGAAATAAAATAATTCGAATATTGAGTAATTTTTTTTATTTTGCACAAAAATTGAGACTAGCACCATCTATGAATTCAGTACTACACTAGTAACTAAAAGCATTATGTTCAAGCAGTGACACCTAGCGGTTCACAGACTAGTTCTCTTTTCAATGTGTCAATAGATAGCACTAGTAGTCTTTGTTTTGGTTCAACACAGTCACCGTCACGCCGCAGCTGTTCGCTATCACAGAAATCCGTGAGAGAAAAGGAGTGGTGATTAGGCCTGTCTTTGCCTAAATATTACGTTTTTTCTATGGTTCATGTGCATCCTGTGACTTTTGACCGTTATATGTGCTAGATAAAGTGCTTCCACATGTGATATATTGTTGGCAGTGGTGAAAAACAACGCTAAATAGTGTAATTAACGACGTAAACGTTGGTTATGACGTTTACTACTGTGTATTTGTGTGTGTGTGTGTGAGTGACAGCATTGCCGACGGCCGTTGAAGCGAGCGAATGTAACGGAATGGGTACATGTTGGATGTAAAGGCTGTTTTCGGTAAGTTACTTTTGTTTTCACGATGTTAGACCTAACCTATTTGGTTCATGCTTATGTACGGGAGGTATAGCTACGTACCTACATGTTTGACCTCGATTCGCGGCGCGATCTCGTTCACTAAATATCTAACTAAGTACTTACTTCCCTTTCAACGGCAATTTCGCATGTTAGTGTTTTATTGTTGCGCCCGCTAAGTTTCCGCACGAATGTTTTGTTTGATTAGCTAATTAATAGCTACGGCCGTAACGATCCAAGATAAAAAATCAAGTGAAGTTTAATTAAACCTGTTATCACCTCTATTGAGAATGGAATAAGGATGATTATTGGAGATTCCATTCTTAACTCAGCGAGCTTCACATGTGCAGTGTAGGGTACATTCAACTTGATGCTGCATAGAAAACAAAATATATTTGTACTTAGATGGGCACGTAGCTTAATTAATATAATATTATATAATTACCGCCCGCATTATCAGTTTTGCGTAAATTTTGTGTTATGAGGGGGTATCTACTTTATGTTAGTTCATTTGTTATAGATAACCAATTGTATTTGTGATGCTGGACGGATAAATGTCGTATATTATGAATGTCTCATAATTTTTTAGTTGATTGGATAACTAAGGTACTTCACACACAACAAAATCTATCCACAACTTAGATCCACAAATAAAAGCGAACACATTTGTGTATGAAGATTTTGGTGATGGGATTCAAACATTATAATTAATAATTATTAATTAGTTTTATTTAAATGTGTAGTATTCGCGTAAATATAAGAAATCAATATAAAAAAAATCCCATCTTTTTTTGTAATGTGCTGTTAGGTATTTATTGAATTTGAATCCCTATTCAAATATGTATCGACTTGACACTGGCAAATATCACAGCAAAATCTCAAACTACTCAAAATACCTACTAATAAAATTGTGGGTGAAGCCAATTCTCATCTTAATTCAGTATATGAAGTAGGAACTTGATAGATGGCCCATACCGTAGGCTCGTACAAATTCTGTCAAATAAGTTGTGGATAACGTTTGTCAGCAGATTGAGATGTAGGCTCGTGCAATGTAGTAAATTTTACCATACGCGTACGTAATTATTCATTACACATCAATTACTTTTCTGCTCATCATCTCATGCATCAAGTTATTGACACCGTGCAATACCATGGTTGTGCTGATTTCAAAAAATATATTTGTAGACCTGATTTAACACTAATTAAAACTCATTCCACAATTTGTGTTGGAACATTAATTCAATTTACAATAACTACTGAGTCAAATAAAGTATCGAAATAATCTAGGTTGGTAGGTATTCTCTACCCACGCTATTATAACGGCAACATTAACGGTGGGAAGCATGGTAGGTGGCATGTAGGCGACCTACCCGTGCACAACATTCAAATTACGGCATAATGATTATTGCTATATTTAACATTTTGGGTTGAACAATAATTAACCCACAGACTGGCTATGTAAAAATAGCTGGATTCATAACTGCATGCAACCTATTCTAATTACTGTCAAATGCCGTAAAGAAAATAGTGAAGCAAACACACTGACAGTCGATGAAAATATTCTGCAGTGACGTGAAAAAACATCAAAAAACAAAGCACGAAATTTTTTGTTCACCCAACAGTTTATTGAAATAGTCAAAATTTTACGTCTCCGAGCAAAACGTGTTCGAAATATCGTCGCAAATGTACTAAGTCTGTTCAAGAAAAAAACTGCGAGGATGGCTACAAAGAGACCTCCCATAAAAAGGTCTCGGGAACTCGTCGAGAGATCCGCAGAGCTGCCCGAGGTGGCTCTCGCGGCAATCACTTCATACAAAAAGCAGAGGGAAGTGAGCGATTTCATCAACTTCCTGCTCGGTGCTCTGGAAAGAAACTCCGACTGGCTAAACAACATCGTCAGCAAGCAAAACAATTTCAGATGCGCTCTAATGGTAGGAGCCGGTCCGAATCGCTTCCAACTCCAAGAACTGATCTATCCCTCAGGCGAGTCCGACATCAAATTAGAAGTAGAATTAAAAGACTCTGAGGATTACGACAAAATTGCAGTCGCAGCTCTAGTGAAACTATCCAATCTGGAATTGGATCACCTTTTGAAATACATTAAAACACGCCTGTACGATAACGTCTCGATAAAAGAAGATCTCATCAAAGGTAAAGCTTTGGGCATAAGTTTCGCCGTCCTGAGGCCCTTTTCCGAAAAGCAGTACCGTGTGATGGAGAGGATTGTCATCGGAAGTTCCATGAAATGTACGGTGCCGATGAAAAAACGGCGGAGGGACGAGAAAATGTTGACAGGACCTCCCATTAAGAAGACCAAAAAAGTTACATAGTGGATAGTTGCAACATCGTCGGGGTATCGAAACAACTTTTCGTATCAAAATGGACAGTCGTTATGGCATGCCGCAATGCATGTAGCATAATGACAGCAATTTGGGTCGACTGTAAAATGTGAAGCTCACAGTAAATTATACTCATTTTTGCAATGATCGCTTCCGATTACCTATGATGGATGGGGGCGCATTTGTGGCGGAATGACTACTATATTTTCGCGCATAACTATTCATTTATGTGAAACCTCATAAATATAACTTTGTTATATACTTTAATAAACTTCTACAATAAAAATAGTACTTTCTGTATTCTGTTTTTTTGCTCTACCATTTTAATAGCGCTATTAATTGGACGCATTCCTAGGGGTTACACCAGTCTTGTAACAAGTACCACCCCATTCCTTTTTGGTATACACCTCAGTAAAGATCATCTTAACCTCTCACTCTATCGACAAATTGGCCTTTATTACGAAATACTAGTGCCATTCATGATATGGAGATATTATGTAAAATGCTTGATATTGATTACGAAAAGACATTAAAAAAAGGAAAACAATTAGATATTGCTGTTCCCTTTCGTTTAACTGTGATCGTTTTTCTTCCGTCGTCGGAGTGAGCGTCCGACTCGGAAAGATCAATATCTCTGGAATCAGGGCAGTCGTGCGCGGGCCAACTTATAGCCACAGATCCTACCAGCAATAACTTATTACAATAGCACTCGGCGTTACGCAACTGTGAAGAGTGAAACAATAGTTTTTTCCCAGAGCCGTGTGAGCGGAGCCTCCCAAAAATGGTTAGTTTGGGAAAGTTCTCGATCTGCTTATCGCCGAACATAAATCAATTTGAATCATGGAGGAGTATAAGTTGGGTCGCTTCTGACGCCCTTTTTCTACATCGGGACCGACCATACGGATTAAGGGAAATCTGACCGTTGCGTAATTGGCGTAATGGTTGTGTGATTTATTGCATCCATACATCACGTATTGCACATATTTCAAAGCTAAGTAAAAAATCTATGCAAGAACTGAGATAATCTGGCACTAAATAATCTTTATTAATCATGTTAGTAAGGGCTAAATTCAATTGCCCGATGTCTCAATGTTGACTGCTCAATGAATAATTTTCCTATACCGCTTGACATTGTAATTCTCTTCAACATCAAATGTTGTTTATGAAGATTGATATTCCCATTTGCAGTTATTACCGCTTCTTTTCTAGGGCAATAGTAAGTAAATGGACCGTGCTTCTAACTGGCGAGGGCAAACACTAGCCTAAAAGTAACTTACACAATAAACATCTTTATTATTATTTGAGCTAGCTAGGACCCTGGAATAAACGAACCGTTGAAAAAGGATGTTAAAGGCGTCCTTTGTTCTCAATATTCGTGAAGTTAAGCGACGCGGCGACGCAATCTAGACAGAATATTGGGTCGAATATTGCGTTTAGAAAAAGGAATTCAATATTGTCACTTAAATTTGACAATGCGATGGAATTTTCTGGGGAATGGTAGTGTTTCTTGGCTAATTATTGCATCCGTGAGTTATATATAATTATCGTAACTGATTAAGATTTTTTAAGCTAGATATTTACTGTGGTCTTTAATGGAAATCGGAACAAATAATCAACAAGATATTAAATCATTAAGGGACTATATTACGACGGGCCATCTACATCCTTATTGCCTTAAAATCCATAGTTGTGTAGATTCTTCAACTAACAAAATAAAACGTTATCACACGTAAACACAGAAACGAGAACAATTGGTGAAAGCATTTCTTCAGCCGGCTCCCGGGAGCGACATATTACATTTCGAGTGTCGCCGGGACCAGTGTTGCCAGATTGGGTATTTTTTTCGCAATTCTGGGTAAAAATTTTGGCTCTGGAGAAATTTTGGAGCAATGAAATTCTTGGAGAAAAATTTGGAGAAAAAAAAAATACCATGGAGAATTTTGGGTAATTTTTAGTTTCAGTGGGATTACCTGTAGGATGACCACAACGCATTTTACGAACGCACCCCTTAAACCATCTCGCTCATTCATTCATTCTTTTCACTCTGCTTTTTCTCCCTATGTTATGTCATACCCGTCATACCCATTCAGTGGGGATACGTAACGTAAAAAAAAAAAAAAGGTCATTCTGCTGCTTCAGTTTGGAAATCAGAACAGTATTTCAAGGAAAAATAAGAAAAAGGCAAAAAGTTAAGGCGATATTATTAACTTTTTGCCTTTGGGTAAAACTCAAGCAAATTGTATCATTTTGGGGAAAAATAATTTCAAATTTGGGTATAAATAGAAAATCACATCTGGCAACACTGGCCGGGACTGTCGCGTTCAAATGCCAAGTGTTGGGTTGTCGGTTTGTGAGCTGAGAAATGATGCACTACATCGGATTAGGGATGTCGTAAGGCTCATGGTTTCGTTGTTTGACTAAGGCCATGTTTTTAGGATGGATTATACTTTAGAACTACTTCCCAGTGTCTATAAGGTCTTAAATTCTCCATTGCCTACGCTATGGATGTTTAGTTATACTCCATAGGGTGTCACTTTTAAAGAGGGGGTGTCTGCCTGTTTACAACATCGTTCCTCCAGAACTGGTATAACTGGTGCAACGTGTTAATTGGTTCTGCCGTTTTCAGGATACATGTTATCATTCCAAAATTGTGTAGCTGAACAGCTTGAACTTTGATGATTAATATTAGGTACATCAAATTCTGTTCCCTTAGGCTTTCTATGGAGACCTGAAGAAGATCTAGGATCAAACTCATCAAATATAGAATGTTGTGTTGAATAATCAACTTTTTGTACAGAAATTGAATCTGCTCCTTTTTTCTCGTATACAATGATGGCTTTGGGAGGTAGCGCTGTAAAATCTTGTACCGAGATGAATTTTATATTAGTGCCACCGGATTTTCGAGCCGTAGAGTTTTTCTTGAAATAAGTTGAGATTTCATGCAAAGCCTAGATTTAATTTTCGTGTCTTACTTATCCTTTTCCATCTCTCCCCAAGCATGTTTTGTTCATACATTTAGCTCATAGGCATTTAATAAATTATTAATGTTGTCTTTGAGATTCAGAAGCTGATGTTTTAAAATAGCTTGAAAACAAGCAATAAGTTACTGTAAAATTAAATAGGTACTAAAGCAAGACAAAGCACTGCAAATTCAGCGACGAATCTTTTAAAAATGTAGGAGCTCGTTCAGTATTAAAAGAAACCCACAAAGTTTAGCGAGCACCCTGGCACACCGGCTTAACACAAACCGCCGGTGAAAAGGAAGGATGAAATTGTAGAACGGGGTAATAACAATTTTATAAGAACAAATAAATGCATCCACGATGCCGCGGGGCATAAAGTACCAACATAAAATGAAACTGCTTTTAGGGTTGAATTTTTATTTTAAACATAGAAAGGGATTTTGATGGCCCTCCCACGTCGTTCGGCCGCGTTATCTTTAGATTTAGGGTATTCGCGCAATAATAAGACGCAGTGGAGATGTGATTCACGTTGTCATCTCATCGCTGCGGCGAGCGAATGTCTCTGATTTAGTGGTGGTGACATTATCATAAATAATTATGATGTATTTTATTGGAGGCGTATGGCCGAAATGAGCTATGCTGTATGCGTTTTTCGCGTAGATAATTCTAGGCTGCACCTAAGGGAATATATATAAGAAAAGACCAGGTTTGGTTTCAATGTTCGTAATAAACTATCAATTTAGCTTTTGTCCCAATTGTTTATTTACATTTGAAATTAGTTTTTTTTTTCTTATATCTAGCATTTAATAACTGCATACTACTTCAAAGGTAAGATTTACACCTTTAACCTAGATGTCTGAAAAATTACGATTAAAAATATAGGTCATATGTCTCCAGCAAAATATTTCAACCCAAAAAAGCTTGCCGACCAAATTACAGTTTTATAATATGTACTCATAGATATTTATTCAAAATCAATGACTGCGACATTCTGCCCCTCATTCATTCCCCATGTCGCAATACAAGCGGGTTTATTTGCACAACCAATTACAAATAAGTCAGGGTAATGTTCCCAAAGTGACACCTTGCCTCTTAATGTTGATATTAATTCAAGTATAATGGTTATTAGTTCGGGGATCGGACAGGGCGGCCATATTTGTTTACGTAGTCGTAACCTGATTTGTGATCTGGAGTTAATTTTGGAGAATTTGACGACCCGATTGGCTCAGTTGGTTAGTGACTGATTTCTTTACCAAGGGTTCCGAGTTAGAATCCCGGTAGGGCTAAGGTTTATACCCCAGTCATGGACTTTTTATAGTAACTGCGACTTGTATAATTAATGCTGATGTTTCTTCATTTCTACAATCTTTCATTTAGCTACATTACCGAAAAAATATAATTTAGATATATTTTTTTCTGTTTTGGTCTACCTTTTGCAAGTGTGCCCTGCTCTCCTGCATCTTGAGGTCCTGTGAGCTATTTTCCTTCAGCTTCATCATCATCAGCATCGCGTTTTACGAGCCACGCGCATCAACGTGCTCGTCGAAACGGGCATACATTATTCTGTATCGCCTCCAAAGTGCGGGTGACATTTTAGGGGCATAATAAATTCATCCGAGGGCCTGCCTTTTAAAAGCCTACCAATTTCACCCGATGACTAACCCCTTTCCCATTTTTTGATAAACGAACCGCTTGATCGAACCTTTGTCCGTGTCCCGTTTCTGATTATATCTCGTCACTGGACAAATTTGGATGTGATGTGGGGCTCAACTGCGCTTCCACTGCACGATAAACCCTTAGAAGTGTCGGATAGTGAGCCATATGGTGAGGGAGCGATAGGGTTGTGAGGGGGATAGGGCTAAAATTACGCAAAAACAACTACATAGATGTAAATAATTGTGGACTTAATATTATGTATTCCATTTTTATTGTGTCGAATGCACATTTCTTATCTTGTGTTTGTTAGGATAGTGATTTGGAATCTTCACTTCATAATTATATTGGTGTCTGTCTATCTAATCGTAATTCTCGGATTACCGTTTTTAAAACTTGGCTTGTTATGCACTGTTTTTAAAAAGCCTGGTTTACTGTAATATTTCTTTGTTTTTTTTAGCTCCTTCCTATTTTTTGTTAATATTTTTCATTCTTACATTACGATGTCTATGAAAACCTGTTCTGCCGTTTCAAAGTACAGAACACGCATTAGGATGAGTTATATTCTTTGAGTGTTTGCTTCTCCAGTGTTACTGTTTCATACAAGTTTAATTTATATCCCGAAAAGTATAACTATATATATATATTATGGTAGTTGTCGTCTACCCCCAAAAGATTTGGAGTTACAATCGATCACCTATTTTCAGATTCACCGTTCGCATCCCATAAACTATCCAAACTTTAAATATGAAAGGAGTCGAGAAAATGGCGGTGTTTTTCATGGGGGCAATAAATATTGTTAGATAAATATGTATCATTGTCCCTTGTCACACCCGATAGAGATGTAGGGGTGGGGATTCAAATATTCGCAGTTGGCGAGAGGCTTCTGGAGTTTAGTTTTTCCTATGAATACAATTATAAAGTATCTTTAATATTTCATTCTGTAACGTGATATCTATTCCCGTATCGTTTAGATTTTGATAAATGTATTTGAGACATTTGCCTAATATTCAAGGAAACTACTTAGTTAGCAAAACAACATTAGCGGATTTATTTTTAGCACACTCGTGTTTGTAATTAACGAGTTTGTTAGGCTTGGAACGGATCGTTATGCAAGTCACATATGACGTGCCTGCTTGCTGAAATCGTATGTTGTAGGAAAATGGCGCCCAACGCGGGACTTTTAACAAAACGAAAATATATGAAAATTTCTGGATGTAAGTAATTAATGAATCTGTCATTGAAGTCGTTTATGGCAAAACGCTATATGTAGATTTCAGCAAACATATCTTTGTTATTTTAAAATATTGTGACCACGATTATTATTTGCACCACAAACATAACATGGCCATAAGCATATAAATCAAAGGCCCTTGTATAATTTATGTGCGGAAAATAAATCTGTAACCGGATACAAGTTTATCCGTCCTTTCAAAATATGGGAACACGGCGGAGGTCCGCCGCTCTCGGAAGTCGGATGACGAATGTCCGTGTTTCGGCCCCGGGACGGGTTATATAATGCGTAAAATTACTGTCTGCAACTATCTTCATATGTTTTGCGAACATTCTATTCCTGATATATGTTTATTTATTTAGGCGGGTATAAATCACTTTTGGGATGCACATATATTTTATTAGAGGAATTATATTTTATTATTTTTTAGAGGATGATGGTTGGCTCATTCTATATGAAATATTATTTTATAAAACCTTCTCAATGTCTTTTGTAAATGTAATTTATGGTTGTGAAACCACCTATCAGAGTTTAACCCTCATTCATTATTAATTTCCATAAAATTTCTATTAAACTTTAATTAATAAAAAAAATATCGTATAAAATAACTCCAGGTTATATCATAAATAACAGCAAAATGGGTTGGATTTATAACCCACTTTCGTTGGCTCGCCAGCATCCCGCTGTGGAGCCTGGAGCTGCGAAGGTATCTAAGAGGACAATGTGCCGGCTAATAGTTAATTAAGCTGGAGACTATCGAATTTATAGTCGTTAATGTCGAGTCACCTTCGTCCGTAGGAGAATTAAGTACCCTCGAGATACCCTACACGTGACCCTGGGTGGTGCCAACCAGGTGACAACTCTACTGGTGGTAGGCTTCGGCCGTGGCTAGTCACCACCCACCGAACAAAGCCATGTCGCCAAGCGGCCTAGCCGTGTTCCGGCATGATGTTCGGTGTTGCCATTCATGGATGACGGGTCAGATCAGCTACCCGATCTACTGCCGCCATCCTACCTAGGCAAGTATGCTCCATCGTAGATCTCATCGTCACTTACCATCAGGTGAGATCGAGATCAAATACTTGCCTATAATGTATAAAAAAAAAAAAAAAAAAATAGCTATAAAATTTGATCTCCGAAGAGAAAACCATAGATGCAAAGTAGATGAGTTTAGATACCAAATTCGTTAGTAGTAGTCGTTCTCAGTGATAGCCAAGTTGATAGGTCAAGAAGATCGCAATTTCAAACCCCGGCTTGCACCTCGGGGATTTCTGAATTTCATGTGCGAATCTCATTTTCAACCACGATTATGACTTGCTAAACGGTGAAGAAAAACATCATGAGGAAACCTGCATGTCTGAGAGAACCCCTCGAAAGATGTGTGAATCCCGCCACTCGCAAAGGGCCAGCGTGGTGGACTATGGCCTAATCCCACTCACATTGAGGGGAGGCCCGTGCGCAACAGTTTTATTATACCAAAGAATACCGTCATTAGCTAGACACTTTTTTAAACATACCTGTTATGAATATTAAATAGCATCCATTGAATTATTCTTAAAATGCAACACCCAATCACAAATGATGTATATATTAATAAGAGGATATTGTAACTCAAAAGGCACATAGTAAAGAAACTCAGAAGCCCCGTTCCAAATATATTTATCGTTTGCCTAATTAGCCATTACGAGGTCCCTTTTTCCTGAGAACGCAATTAATTTACAATTATGTACGAAGGGCTGCACAAAGTCTTATTAAATAAAATGTTCAAAAGACCGCCTTCCCATTAATTCAGAGCAATTTCCTTTTTCAGACGAATCTTTAATTTTTAAGATTTATAAATTGTGAAAGCTATAATGTATATTTCTTTACAGGTCTATTTAAGTAAAGTTAAAGTATTCTATTTGTAACT
This sequence comes from Pheosia gnoma, assembly GCA_905404115.1. NCBI lineage: Eukaryota > Metazoa > Arthropoda > Insecta > Lepidoptera > Notodontidae > Pheosia > Pheosia gnoma. The sequence goes on along the minus strand of FR989909.1, from coordinate 2,185,687 downwards.
GAATTCAAAAAAAAGGAGGAGGTTCTCAATTCGATTGTTCTTTTTAGTTAGTCATCCCATCTCAAATCTAATAACCTGGATTCTTGTTATGAATATGTTTCACATAAAACCAAACTCCTAGCTATTTCGTCGCGTGGTAACCGCCATGTTGCCCCACGGTGAATTTTAAATGTTCAATTATGATCTGCAGGATCGTTTTGCGGCCTTACCTCTGATACCAAGTTTATCCTAGTATTTGAATTTTTAAAGAAGCACCTTCCAACAATATTTATACACGAACAATGTTCGTCAAATATGCGTCTAACGAGTTTCTCAGAGCGGACGGTTAGAATGTGATAACGAAGTTGATTTACATTTTTCAATATGAATACAAAAATATGTTAAGTTAATGTCCCCTCTACTTATGCATATAGAACACGAAGATATATTGTAAATAAGCTTTATGTACAAGGCTGGGCTGATCGCCAACACACACTGGGCCAGCGTGGTGGACTATGGCCTAATCCCCCTCGCATTGAGGGGAGGCCCGTGCCCAGCAGTGGGACATTAAAAAGGGCTGGTATTATTATAAGGCTGGATTTGACCTTAGTAAAACGGTTACTAGTATAGTCTACCACATATCTAAAGTGATCAATGTGATGGACAGGTCTTAAATAAATGGTTTTAGCATAGGTGAGTACACCTTAATATTATAAGATATCTTCTGGATCTCGTGATATGAGGTGAAAAATAATTAGCATACTTTAAAATCCAGTAACACTTACTAGACTCAATATTTCATTATCTATTAAGCTATTAAGAGCTTAGTCTCTAGTCATCTAGTGATAACACAAAAACCATTTTAATATCCCACTGTTGGACACGAGCCTCCCCTCAATGAGTGGAGGATTAGGCCATAGTCTAACACTCTGACCCAGTGCAGATTGGCGGACTTCGCACGTCTTTCGAGAGGTTTTATTAGACATGCGGTTTTCGTCACGATGCTTTCCTTCACCACTTACCAAAGTGATAATCATAGTCGGCGATAGTACCATGTTAATTAAAACTTAGAGTGTTAGCACTGAATGTAAGTAAGTTAACAATTCCACAGTGCAAGGGGAGAAAAAAAACCATGGAAATATAGAATTTCTCACCGCGCGGTTTCAATCGCGGCTGTATTTAATTCAGCGCAGCCCCACGAGGCGTGCCCAGTTCTTTGGTGTTCGTTGAGATTTTATTTGCCCCGCCACCCTGTCCAATTATCGGGCAACACAAATAGAAACGGGGACGGTATTTACTTTCTAATTATGTCTTTAGGAATGATACAGATTATTGAAACTTTTGATGAACTTTTGATGAATTGATATTTTCTAAATATATGCAGGACCCACTTCAGATCTCCTGCCGTCTCAAACTTGATCTTTACTATGAAATAATTAAGTTAATATTTAACATCAATATTTACTAGAAGCAAGAATACTTTCCCCACGGCTAAATCAATCTTAGAGACCTAACCATTGGTCTTATATAGCCATAATGCCCTATTAGGCCTCGGCCTCGAATTTTGCGGGCAGCAGGGCGGCAGCGGCGGCGGCGCGGGAGCGGGGCGGGCAACGCAGACCCGTTCTCCAAACCAGCGGGCAGATTGCGCGGCACTATAGCGGCATAGTGTTGTGTTCGTGGTTGTGTTGTCGAGATATTTGTTTTTATTCGCGAACGAAATGTCTGAAAAACGGCGACAACATCTTTTTGATTCAAATTTATTCCTAACGCTCGATATATTTTGACACATCACAAAAACAAATGCAGACGCGCAGCGCGGGCGCGGGTCACCGCTTGACTGGAGTGCACCGCCCGCCCCCGCCCCGCTGCCGCGCCGCTGTTTTCGAGGATGGGTCCATTTGATTATACGCATAAGATCCTGCCGCTCCCGCGCCGCCGCCGCTGCCGCCCCGCTGCCCGCAAAATTCGAGGCCGAGGCCTTAGGAGCAGCTGTTCTTTATTTAACCCCGAAACGCCAGTTGTGCACTAAAGGTCCTCAACTTCTCACATAACGGGTATTAATATAAAATTTAAAAATAATATTAATTAGAGTATATTTTTATCATTAAGTAAGTCGACTACGTAGACGTTCGACGTTAGAAAATAAAACTCTTTGGCTTCGCTAATTGAAAACCGGAAAGAGGCGATAGTCCCGATGCAATTTAAATATTTAATGAATATCTTAACTGCAGTTAGTAATATATGAGTTTAGCTACCAGAGTTATTTTAGCTTAACCCAACAATTTATAGCGTGGTTTGTGTGTATGTTAATTATATTTTATGATCTCCTTGTATGCAAACTGCTGCGGTTGCTAATACCGGTGCAACATTTGAAATGTTGGGCACAGAAAGCGTTCCTGCTATTAAACATCACATTGTCTAAGGAATCATATTTTCAAGTATCTATATATAAAGAGTAAGAATCTTGAGATTTTAGCTTCCCATGTAAATTTATTTTAAAATATCTTTGTAGGTGCCAGTAAGTGGAAAAGCTTTGAATTTTATTTTCATTTCTACAATGGCTGATTCTTTTTTATCGCCTTCACATTATTCTCTTGGGTTGTATTCAATTCTATCTTACATTTTCATAAGAACTATCGAGCATACACTACTAAAAACACCTCATTTTTTAAATTAAAAATACCTGTACAACTACTGTTAACAAAATAATACTGAATTATTTATGAAAATGTAAAAGCTAAACAATGGACGTTATTTTAATTAATTCAAAATTCCATATTTTATCTCGTCAACCAACATTATTAAGGGAATCCTCAGGCCTCACCTAACATATTTAAAAATGCAAGTTAATCGAATAGAGTCCCTTTCGACTCAACTACAGCTAAATGACTATCTATTATGAAAGCTCCTTGGACCCAGACTTTTTCCTCTATTCAAATTGAATCAGCCCGGCTGTTGCCCCGGGGATCTGCCGGAGATTAATTCAGTCCAGTGCTTTGTTGAGCCGAGATATGAAATATTGTTTGGTCGGCTACCATTTAGTGCCAACATGTTTCACTAACTAACGATGAAAGGGCGGCTATAATGATAGCGATAGGTTTATTTGGAATATTCATAGGCTTTGTCATAATCGAATTTAAACGCAAAATTAATATCAATCTGAAATCAGCTTAGATTACATCTATTCTTCCAATTATTATTTTAAAGTACATAAATTACAAAAAAATGCTCTACATTACTAAGATGACTTAGGTATAGTTTGTCATTTATTATAGCTGTCGAAAATGTTATTGAAAATAATAGTTTTTCAACGACGACAGTAAACTCTGTTCTTGAAATTCCAAGCAATATTGGTCTTATGCTATCAATATCTCTGAGTTATTTCAATACAGAATTCCATCTTGCCCTCATCGAATTCGAAACACGCCAGACGATTATATTTACTAGCAGTAAACACGCTCATATATGGAAACGACTGCGATTATCCTTATTTACGATAACTATGGGTGTAACTTTTATAAATGAGATGGGAACATGGTATAAGATCACGAATAATATTTCTGCTACACACAGCGTATTAATGTATATCATCTACTGTACCTACTGTTGTGTTAAGCGAGCTCTACATTATTTAGTAGTAAGAATACGACGACGGGCAATGGAGGCTAGAATGAAATTATTTTTGTTAAAAATATTGATGTTAGAAATGGCGAGGAAGAAAGATTTGGTGAAGCAAGATAATTAATAAATCATCATTTCTTTGCTTTTAAAAACATCGTAGGATATTCGAATCCGTAACATACATAAACATGTTTCGTAAACTTAAAGGAACCATTTAACAGTTATAGATTTTCACAAAATATAATTACCTAAATCCATCATATTATCCTGTCCAACAACATGAACGTTTATTGGCCTTGCTCGTCATATAGCAACAGTCTATTGTAATTCCGTTTTAACTCTATTAACTGTGTCCCTTTTGGCCGATAGTTCTCCACGGACGAGGCCCAGGTGTCCACTGAATTGCTCGCTCGGAAGCCATTTAGCCGCTTCGAACAAGACACTCCCTTAAGACTGTATTAAGTAGTTTCTTATTGTTTATTTATCGTAGCTAGTTTCTCTGAAATTTGTCTTCGCTTTTTCATCTTGTATTCTTTTGAAACGGTTGAAACATAAAATAGATAGACTGGAGACAATTTGTGAAGTAATTTTCAAAGAATATAAGCGTCGTGTAGACTGTTCAGATGTGTATTTCTTTGGATATTATTCATACCAAAGTAAGATAACATAACATGATTTACTTTTATGCCTATTCATGTCAATATACAATATTTATATTCAAGTAAATGATCCGTCTTTCCAATCCCGCACAAGACCTCAATTTCCCCGGTAAAGAGTTCTCAGGTACGCGGTACATCACAAAATGAACCCCTCATACGTCATTTCCACCGAAAATCTCATGATTTTTGTCGAATACATCGTATAGAACTTGAGATTCTATTCATCTGCCCGCCGCCCTGTACCTTCGCTTGAAAGGTCAAATGCTTTTTGTGATTCGTACTCGTGATATGTACGAAATGGTTCATCGGGGAGTTATTACAAAAGTTTTCAATAGATAACATTTTATTGATAACTTTATTGAATTTGTTATTTCGCTTCAAAATCGAATATTCAGATTTACAATTAGACTGTTACTATGCGCAGAAAAACAAAATACTTTCGCCATTCCGTGTAAACGCACTATATATTCTTGGAGATTATTTTATAATATTCCTAAACATCTAAAGCTAATATTCAAATGCTTTGAGCACGCCACGTTCTGACTCTACTTGAATTTTGAATGCATTCTCCAATGTATTGTGCGATATGATGTGAACGGTCCATATAGAAATTACTATCAATGGATTTGAGGGCACAGCTATTGTGGCGCCGCGATGTATGAAAAGCGGTTCTCTATGGAACTTTTGAATGATTTTAAATCTCCGCTCTTGTTGATTGAATTGACACCAATGAAATGTACGCGTTGGATTTCAAACGTCACAATAATTTATGATTGTTACACGCACAAATATATCTGATGATACATAGTTGGTAAACAGTAGCAATGTAAGTACTCTAAGTTAAAACAGCTATATTTAATTATAGTACTGTTACTTGAACCAGTAAGTCGCTTTATCTATGATTAAACAACTGAAGTAATTTGTTATTTGATAAAGCCATCATCGCGACCTGGCGATATCAATATTAGCTTTATAAGTTCCCATCAATTATGATTCAATTATGATTTTATGATCGGCATACAAATACGAAAATAATAAAACCCTAAAATAAATCGACTGATTGATGGATCGTATAATAGATGCTTATCAAGAACAATATTTTTGGTTGTGTGTATTTAATGTAGCCTAAACTCATATTATTCTACAGCATAACCTAAAACTGTACAAAATGTAATTCTAGTCCGTTCAGATGTTTTTGTGGGATCCTTAAACAGAGAGACATTCACAGGTACCTACATTCCAATAATATGTATACGTTTTAAGACGTTCGACATAGGTACTACTATATTGAACACTATTTCAAGTTGATATACACCACAATTTAGATTGGTATGAGAATCCTGGATCTCCATTTTAATATTTGCAATGCTATTCTTTGCGGGTTTCCAGCGGCCATTGTATAAATCCCCGGACCAATGCTTTTATCTTTGTCTGCAAAGTAAATACAGGAGATGGAGCTTTGCTAACGCCTTGAGATTTCTCACACAAGATTTCTGATAATCAATATGCTTCAATGGAATTTAAACTTTATTGCGTTTGGTTTAAAATCATCTGAGAATATCCGTGTACTGAGGAATACTGTCCATCCAGATTTGTTGTTTGCGATAGAACATTGTTCGGTCTTTTATTCTGCTCTTACATGTAAGCATTTATTTACACACGAGTTATTTATGATTATGATTCGTCTCGCCAACATCAAGGAACAGCCTTTTGTTTTGAGAAATTCAAATTTCCGAATTCAAACAAAAGTCATTGTTAAAGGTTGCCGACAATAAAGTCAAATTCTAATAGCAACTTTAAAACAATGTAACAAAACATTTCAAGAATTGTATGATATCTTCAAAGTGTTTGTTCAAATAATAATAGCGCTAATCATGACACGAAAAGTAGGTAAGGGCTTTCTTGGAATATAATAACTTGAAACTATGAAGTGTCAAATTGGACTAAGAAGAGTCTGTAAGCTTGCTGTAAGGTATCCTATTCATCTGATGCTCCACGAGTCTCAGCTTTGAGGCTCTACATTGTATATGTGAACCCTCATCTAGTGGAGCGAACCACCCCTCCCTGTGCTACCCCAAAAGGCACGTAATGACTAACTGGCTGTTTGAGAGATAACAAAAATGAATAAATATGACGGCTGCTTGTTTTTGGGGCGAATTATAAAAGAGAGAAAATGTTTAATGGCGGTTTTCAGTGGTCCAAACGACTGTTGTAGGTGCTTCATTTCTGGAATGAAAAGAACATTATGATTGTGAGACTTTTTGGCCAGACGCTTATGTATTTTGTGTTAACAGTAAGGTTCAGATTTGTCTGTGAGAATGATCGGTGAAGGCGCTGCCATCAAACATGGTCATGGTCATATGTTTTTGTACGGTTTTGTGTTTAATTAACGAGTCTTATTAAGTGTCGAAACTCTGTAATGGATATTACATTATCATATATTAATGACGTAAATATATAATGTTACATTTAGACATGATTCTATCTATGAACATAGTTTTTCATTCCTATAGTTTTATACAATTTGTCCACGACCATCTAGAGATGTATTTTATAGATATATGACACGTTCTCAATTCAAAACGTTACTCAGGTTTATAATTGCGGGTGCGCAACAATGAGCTCCTACTTACTTCTAAATGGAGGAGAAAGAATTCAGAAGGTGCAGTAGCCAAACTAGTGAAGCTGCCTTTAGCTGGTCTACTGCACTTAAGAATTCCTTGTTGTTTTCTTAAAAATATACTTTTAAACTCCCCAATAGATGCGTCTGTAAACTTGCCTAGTTTCATAGTTCGCCATAGCTTTGACGTTTTTGTATGACTAGACGTTACTGAAGATTGCACTTAAAAGTTCCGTATGGGATAATGTTTTGTCTATAAATCCGGAGTCCGGACGGGCGGTGTGAGTCAATTTGCTGGCACAGCTGGGTCCGACACGGAAGCGTAACAGACAGTTATTCCCTTATATCTTACTTTATCATTGTCTATGAGTGGCAGATCTATAGATCTGCGTATACTCTATATTCATATTATAAAGAGGTTAAGTTTGTGCGTTTGTAAGTTTGGATCTAGGGGGTGTTCTACGGATCTACTGACACAATTCCAAAAAATATCTCACTAATACGAAGTCACATTATCTCTGAGTCCTATAGGCTATGTTTCATCGAGGTACTGTCATTTACATTTTTTTTCTTAACTCTACAACCGGAGAGGAACGCGACATCAACTGAGAAGATCCGGCGATAACCTCACCGGGCTTGTTTTTGTTTATATTTTTGTATCAACCATGTTTATAACAAAAAAACTAAGCTCCAGTGTGTTGCCATGCGAGGCGCAAACACGCTACACTTTGAAATCATACATCTTAATTGATATAGATATTTGAGCGATCAGTCCCAGGCTGCTTCATCATCCAAATAATCCAAGACTCTGTAACCCTTACGACATAGTTTAGTTTTCACGATTGTTTTGAATTTACTAATAAGCAAATCTCGGATTCCTAGGGGAAGTTTATTGTAAAAGCGTATACATTGCCCCATATCTACCAACTAAGTGCATTAAGCAATCAAAAGCTCTCCATGTAGCAATGAGAAGCAGTAAATTATCAATGGAATACTTACTGCCGATACAGAAGTAAGGCGACACATAAATCGCCGTGACTTATTGGGGGTCGCTGGTGAGTTGACTGCCACGAAAGAAAAATTGGAAAATACAATTACATTTGCTAGTAGAGGAAACACAGAAGAGGGGTTTTATAAGTCATAATAATCTTTGTTAATCTGACCGCTCTGCACCAAAGATTGTTTTTTTTATTAAACACTATTTTACCCTCTTTAGATGTAATTTATTTTATTTTTTTCGGTTTCAGTTTGAGCGTCATTTGGTGGCTTCTATTAGAAAGTTTTATAACGTGTTTACAGCATAACATAATATTTGAAAGATTACCTTTTCACCAAAATGATGTAAGTATAGCAGAAGTCAATTGTATAACTGACAAGTGGCAAGCCTATGACTGCAATAAAGTTCTATTAGGCGGTCCATATTGTTAATTTCTTTGGTAACCTTACGACATCCTCCACAAAAAAAAACTGGAATTGTATCCGCTGGAGAATGTTGCCATGTACCAAATCTCTGATAATATGAGTAATGAAACCAAATAATAATGAATTAGCCCATTTAAACGTTCCACTGATAGGCACAGGCTTCCTCTTAATGCCAGGAGGGCATGGTATGAGACCTATCTTTATCATCATTATAGTCCCTACTTTTATAATAATACTTCAAGTTTTAACGGTAATAAGGAAGCATTGTTTTGATAATCACAGACAAAATAAGCCGGTTCCTTAGTTTTTATATCGCAACTAATAGCCGCAGCAAAGCCTCGAGTCTATATAAACAGACCATTCCATTATGAGAATGGTCCGGCACAGATGCGGGACACTGCGCCGTTGTCGCTGGGAACTTCAATGAGCTAGCACGCTCGTCGCCTGAGCTTTTTAGGGTTACGTAGTCCGACTACCTTGGAACCTTTATCACCACTGTAAAGGGGTGTAGGTACTTATTAAATTGTTTAAAATATAGGGTGCCACCCCCACATAGAAAATTAAGGTGACCTTTTCAACCCTTGTTGAAAAATCTGAAATATTCTTATTACAGCGAAAAAGTTATTAAAATGAAAACTATCGTGACAGTCCAAAGTCAACCAGATCACGAGCTATTAGCCGACCAAATTAATGTCGTATGTTTGCTGAACCCACTTAAGAGAGAGAGAGAGACAGAAATTAAACGTAAAAATAAATTTATTTCTTGTTATACACGACTTTGGTTGGTAAACCAAAGTCATGAGTCAAAGTCAGTCACGATTACAATTTGTCGTAGGGGTAGGTATACCTCTACGATAAATGTAATCGTTGACATGGTTACGGAACCTTAACTTGGCGTGATCCGACACGCTTGGTCAGTTCTTTTTCCACGTCACTCCAAAAAAAAACCTTCCAAATAGTCTGGTCTATATCTGAATATTTTCATGAATGAAAAACTGTCCCAAATTCCTTTGAAAGCTCATTTTTATTCGCAGAAGCCAATTCAAACTTCATCACTTGGACGGAGCACGAAAATGACGGCCAGTGCTTGGGAATCCAGTGAAGCGTGTCTCTGGGCGTTCCGCCGGCAATGTCGTAAACCTCCAGATAATTTTGCACTCCAGAATTCCTGCCACTAATAAGTCTTCGTGTTGTTTCAAGACGGGGCGAATTTGCGTTGAATTATAAAGCTTATTAAGCATCGTTCCCCTGTGTGCCGTAACCTGCCGCAATGAAATGTTCCGTACTAGGTATTACTCCATCCAAGTTTCTCGTTGACTTAAATTATGTATTTGGCAAGAACGTAGTGAGGCTTTGATTAATTAAATTCTTAGCGCGACATTTTTTCTTTTGTGTGTGCTCTCTGATGCTGTCTAGACGGGAGTTGAGTACTAGTCTCATTTGCGTGTTATTTGTATTGAATGCAGGGGAATCTCAAATAATGTTTTATTGTAAAACGTAATGGTCGGTGATGTTGATCTTGCTTTAACTGATAAAGTCGAGATTAAAAAAGTTACGACGCCTCTGTTCACAGCGATCATAGATCATCCAAACAGTTGTATATAATGGTTCATCCCATCCGATATCTTCGTCGACATTTGATAATGGAGAACCACATAGGTAAATTACACGTAATCTGCACCTTCAAGAATCTTAAATAATGACAATATAGTTTTTTATTTAATTTCGTTATCTGGGGTTTCAAAATAAGTGTCACGTTAATGAACAGCTTCTTTAATAACCTAGCGATTGACGCCCAAATTTTCATGTTCAAATTGGTTTGACCCTTATACCTTAGTTTTGGTCACACACTGGGCTGGGCCAAGTGTGTGTTGAACTCAGTTCCTTCATGTTCATCGTGTATCGGTGAACGGCGCTATCGTATTTTCGCAATCTCTTAGCGGATCGTATCATATCGGAAATTGAATTTTCGATAGGCTCTCGACTGCAACAGACTGCTCGTAATGGTCCCGCGGCTCGTCGTGGACTTCATGGAAATGTTCTTTCTTTTTTTTCTTAGCAATCCAGACATTGAGCCTCTGCTGCCAATGTCCTGTAACATTTCTTCTCTTTACTCGTAAGTCGTTGTAAATGAATGCTTCCCCAACGAAGATGTAATTATTTGAGTGCCTATAAAACAGTCTCCTTTCACTGTAAGACTAAATTTGAAAAAGTTACCAAGTAATTTCAGTTGCCAAGTAATTAATATCTACTGGATATTTATTTTCAATGATGGCACACCAAAGTCCTTATATTCCTGTTTCTTCACAATACGCTACAACACGTACGAGTATTGCGCGTTGTTTGTACACGTTTTGGCAGGAAATGTAATAAGTAGTGAGAGGAATTGGGTTTGAGCCGAGAGCGCTCGGCTTCGATATTGATGCCGACATGTTCCAAATAAAATGGGCTGGTGGCGTATTAGTCGATCGATGTTCTTTCACAGACCCATATCATTTGTTAGAGCGTTAGAGTCTAATCAAATAACGGCTGAACAAAAATTTGACATCACTAAAACGTATATTCAGCTGCTTGCTCATACTTCATAAATAAAAGCCAATTGAAATAAAACTTATTTTACAGATTTTATCGCGTTTATTTTATGTTTCTCATTCCCGACGTATCGGCTGCTTTACAGCAACCATGGTCACGGGAGGACTGACGTGTTTGACTTCCTAGTGTCATAGTTTGTAAATATAAGAAATCAATAAATAACAGCCAAATTCAAATAATTTATTTTGTGTAGTGTGCTGTAAACGACTACATTTATAAATTTGATATTTTTTCCTTGACTTAAAACCTCAACAAACTGGTGTATTTTACACATTTTAAAGTGCCAATTCATTATGTATGGTACTAACACAAAGTTTAATTATGTTTAGATACAGTTCTTATCAATACGAATAATTATCAAAAAATCTCTGTGTACCCTTTTGAGAGAGCTTAATGACTTCATGACTTTAACCACCTCCAAATGAAACATTCCAAATCCCAAGGCAAGAGTCATGATCATTAATAAAGATAAATACCTATTTAGAATAAACTCCGACCAAGAACTGAACAGCGTCATATCTTTGATAAGCAATAACGAACTGTATCCCTCTAGCTTTAAAGATTTAATCCGATATATGATTTTTGCGAGCACCTAGTCAAATTTCTGACCCCAACAAATTAAGTTCCTGTAATGTAAATTACCTCTAATAATGAACTATTGTCCCCGGTAGGGTGTTATTCGCAGGAACCTCACTGGGACAAGTTTAAATTGTATCATTCCGGGTAATTTGTACATGTAGCGGGATGGACGGCGCGTGTTAATAGCTCGTTTTATTCATACCGTCTCGGTTTAGCCTTTGGAGAGGTCGTCAAAGGCTGTGAATAGATTCTTGGAGGATTTCTAGAAGCCCCGCGTTGCCTCGAATTTTAACCTTAGGGTAACTGCCAATTCATAGAATATTATCGTCCATTTAAAACGGCATCACCTATAGCAGACATTAATACCAATAAAATATAATATTTTTATTAAAGCAATATAAGGTAAGGCCAAATCTGGCACCACAATCCTTCCTCATTAAAAAGTTGTGGGATCTCATGTAATAGCCCTTGTCCCACAAGTTTGAATCCTCTGACTGACCAGTTAAAGTCTTGAGATAATTCCTAAAATGTTCCATTGGACGATATGCCAGCAGAGATTGGGAACCCAATCTCCCATATCGTATTTACTTCCTCCCTCTGTACCTTAGCGTTGAAGCGCTTGCTTCCATTAATAATTAATTAGTGAATGCATCGCTCAGCCAAGTTCAGCGACACCGGGGGATGTTCAAAGCAAGAGCCGACTTACAAACTTGCGTCCCACTAGAGTTCTATGTGGTTATTTAGGTACGGTACCATCCACCTGAATATAATCATAGCCTGATCTCATTGTCTAATTTTAAGCTGTCATATAGTGAAAACACATTTGAAATTAATTCGGTAGATTCTGTGTGAGACGCTTGATGATATGATTGTTAGATTATAACACAGCTATAAATACGTTTACGTTTGAAAATTCGTTCTGAAACTTACTTGTCTTAACCATTTACAGGTTTCCCATCACCACCAACACCTTTCCAAAGAACAGGAAATCCTTCAATCTTTTACGCACAAAAAAGCAAATCAGTCTTCTGAACCCTTCAAAGCTTTAAATGATCAGCTCACCTTCACGTGGGATTTGCTTCTGATTGCCTGCCGTATTACGGAAAAAAAAGAAATACCCCGACCCCAGCCTAATCAGTTACTATGGGGCCCATGAAAAAATATTCCATCATCCCAAATAAAGCCTGTTTACTGGATATAGCTATACAACCTTTTTCACCGTATGAAAAATTGTTTACGGCGGTTGTGACACGCTCGCGACTTAGGGTTCCGTAGTAAAAAACCCTAATATCCTGCACCCTTTCATTTATAACCCGGCAATCTGGAGGCCCCGTAGCTTATTTATAGGGGTCTCGGCCATTTGATGGGTGGGAGTCAGAATGTGTAATGATAAAGGTTGTAAAAAATTGCATAGACTTGCGACTCGTTCCGCGGTTATTATTGCATCATTTTGGTTTCTTTGTGTGTTCATTTAAATTATTTTTCCGTGATAGATGGATGTCCAACAATGCGATCAATGCGATCTATGTCCATGCCGAGAACAGTTATGAATTTCAGGAACGCTTAATCAAGAAATTGGAAGATAGCATAATTTTATTGCGTCATACAAAAATGTGTTGAGTATCGTTCGAGTATACATACAAAAAAGAATTGCACCTAACTTCAAGGTTTCAGGACCACATATAAGACAGATTACAATCAGTTTACAGCACATTTTATTTATTCCGTCACAGTCGTCAGTCTACGTCGTCCGCGGAACCCACTGCATTGTCATGTAGAGCCAGTTTACGAGTGTTAGTTTAGCTGTTCGACCGTCTCAATGATATGTTATCATCGTCTCGGTATGTCGGTGCGCCGCTCTAACCCTGAGGTAGGGAACCCTTTATCTGGTCTCCTTATTGTGCCGCACAGCTCATAGATAACCATTGGAAGCGCTTTGATTTTGTACGTACATCTAGAGATGTTGGTCTTTGCTCTACGTGGTGTTGTAAATGAGAGTGTGATAATCATATTATTTTTTTTTATTTCGTACAGGCCTATTGGCCATTTAAGTTAGTTATTCGATTTTATCGCATTTATTTTATGTTTTTACGTTCCCGACGTCTCGGCTTTTTTACAGCAACGTCACGGGAGGACTGAGGTGTTTACACACAAAAAAGCCGAAACGTTGGCAACCTAAAAAATTAAAATAAGCGCAATAAAATATGTAAAATAAGTTTTATTTCAATGAGTAGTATTCGCGTAAATATAAGAAATCAATATTAAAACAGATACACTACTAACAAGCAATGTAAAATTACATTTCGTATTTTCTCTGAGCGAAATTTCGGTATCCATTTGTGCTTTAACGCCGATGAATTTTTAAGCCCATTTCTCACTATCCTAAGCCGAGCGACGTTGTTTACTTACTGCCGCGTTGCTCTCGCTGCGATGCATTAAGCGGGGCTTTTTTTTTACAAAATCCGTTCAAATTACAGCATTCGGGGCCGAGTGGACTTGGGGGTGCGTTTTAATTATTAAAAACATTAAAGAAAGGGTGATAAAGCGATTGCAACACTAACATTTATTCTTGCTATTTTGTAGACTACCTATTATGATAATGATAATACCAGCCCTTTTACTGTCCCACTGTTGGGCTCGGGCCTCCCTCAATGCGAGGGGGATTATGCCATAGTCCACCACGCTGGCCTAGTGCGGGTTGGCGGACTTCGCACGTCTTTAGAGGGGTTCTCACAGACATGCAGGTTTCCTCGCGATGTTTTCCTTCACCGATTAGCAAGTGATTGTCGTGGTTGAAAATGAGATTCGCATGAAATCCAGAAATCCCAGAGGTGCGAGCCGTGCTACCGAGGTCAGCGTTCTACCAACTTGGTTATCACTGCTTTTACCTATTGGTGGAGTACCTGTTGGTGCTAATATAAATAATGGTTGGGTTACTCGAAGTATGGTTACTAACTTGATTTGCCTGTTGCTCCAATCGCGTGGATATCGAGGGTAAATAAATAGACTTAATGTTATTCCGCGCAAACACACAGCTCTGTACCAAATTTTATCCAAATCTGTCAATCCGTTTTTGCGTGTTGCTCACTCAAACCTTTATCAAAAACACGGTTCATAATATCAGTTAAGGAAGTAATTTTTAACTTTATACTAACACGTGGACTATGGCCTAATCCCCCTCGCATTTAGGGGAAGCCCCTGCCCAGCAGTGGGACATTAAAAAGGGCTGGTATTATTATATTATTATTATTAACACGTGTCTCGTGTATTAGTTATCTACTGACCCGGGAATCGAGCGATTGGTTGTGGTTGTGATTAGCCTATTGGGTAAGTTTAACAGATTTTAGACAATTTTCATCACCTAACTACATTATCATCAGAAAGTTATATGCTTTTATGAAATATATTTATATCAAATTTTATACATTAATATATCAACATCACATGTAACGTTGAAGCGGGTCATGAAAAGCGGCATGTCTTTCATGATACATCTGTCAACGGAGGGTCCGACGGGCGGGCATTGGTACGTGCCCAGAGATGACGGGTCACTGCTGCGGCCCCGGACGAGAGATCTATGATAACGTCAGAATGTTCCTGGGTTCGCAGACACTGGCACGCTTTAATAAGACTATAAGATTGTTTGTAATCTGGTGGCACGGCTATGGTTCGTCAAGTCCAAAAATGCAAGTGATCCTCGAAGTTATTGAATATATAGTTGATACCTCATAATTTTGGTCTGAGTTTTCTTACGATTTGTTCCAAAATCGTACGTGTTTTCTGCACGATTAATTGTTTTACTTATATATTACACACTTTTTGTATTAAATTGGATGTAATAAAATGCATTGGAGTAAGTAACGATGGATTGATTTTTGACGACCTGATTAGCGCAGTAGGTAGTGACCCTGCTTTCTGCGCCGGGGGTCCAGGGAGGTCGAATTCTGGATAGAAGTTTAAGTTTCTATATAACTATTGCATACTGAGTTCACTCTCAGTGCATTGTATATCACACCAACTATATGTGACCGTATAGTTGGTATGATCGTCTGACGATATATTTTATTATTTATCCGCATAAGACTGTATAATTTTTAAACATAACTAAGTATTATAATGAGAGGTTATTAAGTAGTTCAAGATGGACGCCAACGAAGTTCGTATCTGGACATTGATAACGTTAAATCATACTTCCAAGTGACATCCAAGTCGGATTCGTCCAGCAATACCACTTCAAGATAACACGATACTCGACTCGACTCGACTGTTTTAGTATGCCCACTTATCTTAGTTTATATTAGCTGTAAAAGGGGCGTAAATAGTATCTCTAAGATAAACACAATTTATGTAAGCTGCATGTAGTAAGCTTTTTAACGCTAAATAGGGTTGCCATTCTTTTTTTTCTTCTATGTAAATTATGTAGTTTCCGTGAATAAGTTATTATAAGCAGGATTTATGTTTTCTCGTTAATTAGTGAATGTCTGGAAAGATATGAATGGCTGGGTGGGTAGCCCAGTAATAGTGCTGGGTTCATATCTCGGGATGAAATTCAGTAGGTATATCTTTGAGTGTTACCTTTTTGGGAGTACTTTTGAATTTTCGGGTGATGTAAATTTAAAAATAAGTAATAAAAAACGACTCCTATCCACTAATCTTATTTATATAACTTATTTTATTTAACCAGTTCTGTGTTATCACAAGTTATCAGCCCGCCCGTAAAATCTGAAACAACAAAAATGGTAAATTGTATTTTAAGATTTTCATAAATGTAGATAAAAGTGTGTAGGTACTTAATTTGAAAAAAATGAATTGAATTTTCGCATTCTTGTTCTCAACTAAACGACATTTGTGATTTTTGTGAGCATTTATTTTAAATTTGACATTGAAATTCTGACTTTTGTTGTGAAGTCAGAATTAATGATTACAAGTGCGCTTAAGAAGTGCACGTTCAAAGGTTCGGTTAGTATACCATTTCTGAATCACCTGTATAATTCATTTACTGACCTGCATCAGTGGCCGTATTTGTGTCCATAGCTCTTGTCGTAACCTTCATTGTAGACGCCTCCACCGGCTGGACCGCCTTCGCCAAAGCTAATACCGGCCCCAGGTCCGGAGCCTGCGCCAGCTCCACCAGTTCCGTAGCTCGCACCAGTTCCGTACTCTCCGGTAGCACTTGCTGTAAGATTGTCTTGTTAGTACCTTCTTTGATCTAGGCTCGTCTTCACTGGGCAAAGGCTCTCTACGCACTCTTCTTCCAGCCAACCATCGTGCGAGTGTCGATCAACTTTGCTTACGTTAGAAGTAAGAGCCTTCGCACACGACTACTTTTTCACATGCAATTAAAGAGCGTTAAACGCAACTAAAACTAAAACTGCAACAAACTGCGAACGCGACACAGCCTTTTACCTTCGCTTGCTCCACATTTTGCGTTCGTGAAACGTTGTTTTTATGAGGAAAATTCGTGTGCACAGGCCTTAATGGGTGGATCGTTTTGTATTCACTCTAGTCTAGATGTTATCTTTATTACTTCATGTTTGTATTAGAAGACTCTTATGACATTATTCGATTTTTCTTAAATTTAATTAATCATAAGTAGTTTAAAGCATACTTTAGTGTAGTACGCGACTAAAAAGTGTGAGATTCGAAGAGCAAATAAAAGAATAGTAAACTATCACAAATGCCATCTTTCGTTGCTGCAAACTCAGATTGAGATCAGGAGATTGGTTTTGTATTCGGTCCAAATGTGCTCACCTAGGCTGCCTTGTTGGAAGCTCTGAAATAAAATAGAACGGGAATTAATATCACTATTAAATCAACATCACCATCTTCCTCGTACTTCTATACTAATATTATAAATGTGAAAGTTTGGATGGATGGATGGATGGATGGATGTTTGTTACTCTTTCAGGCCAGAACGGCTGAATGGATCTGGATGAAATTTGGCACAGAGATAGATTATAGTCTGGAATAGCACATAGGGTACTTTTTATCCCGGTAAAATGTATGGTTCCCGTGGGATAGATTTGTTTAAATTTTTCATAGAGTACCAATAAATTCATTTTCTTATACATTTGATTCTGAGGCGGTACGAAGTTCGCCGGGACAGCTAGTATTATATAAGTTCGTTCCCTACTCTGGCAATAAGAAGATACGATACACATCCTTAACTATATCCTGTAAAAGCCTTTGTTGGGAGTTACCAAAGTTCAATACAAATCAGGAAGTCAAAGAAGAAATACTTAAACACTAGATACAAGCAGTGATAGCCAAGTTGGTAGAACGCTTGCCTCGGTAACGAGGATCGTAGGTTCAACCACCGGCCCGCACCTCTGGGATTTATATTGCGAATCTCATTTTCAACCACGTTTATTACTTGCTAGACGGTGAAGGAAAACATCGTGAGGAAACCTACGTGTCTGAGAGAACCCCTCGTAAGATATGTGAAATCCGCCAACCCGCACTGGGCCAGCGTGGTGGACTATGGCCTAATCCCCCTCGCATTGAGGGGAGGCCCGGCCCAGCAGTGGGACATTAAAAAGGGCTGGTATTATTATATTATTACTAGATACACATACTCCAAGATTAGGTACAAATGTTTGTCACAAATTGGCTCCAACTCAGTATAGTACTTGGCCTTTCTTTGAAGCCGTAACTACCCGTATGTGAGGCGAGCAAAATTTGTGAATAACATTCAACAAGTCTTCTCTTTAAAGAATCAGATAGCGATTTGGTGCCACGAAAATCAGTGGAAGAATGATAGAGATTATACTTACAATCCCAACCATTATCACAAAGAATAGCACAGCGAAAAACCTCGACAACATGTTTGTAACTTTAAATGTCTAAAGTTCACTTAAAACTAATCTTAAAATGGGTATCGGACCGGCTTTTATATGGTGTTGCAACATGTTTTATATGATAATATTAATTGGGATGCTAAATTTAGTTGTAGGACCTGATATTCTTTTAGTTGACATTATAAATTCGGACGGTATTAATGTCTGAGAAACAGTTGATGAGTTGTTTGTGCTAATTAGATAAAAAAACACGAAATTTTGATTTAAAAAATTAAATACATAAATTAATAAATTATAGGTTATGTTGCCATTTGATGGCTACTAAAGGACTCTGAAACCGCTCTGAATCATTCCCTGGTAGTAAATTTACTAAAAAGAAAGAAGCTATGTCGATAATATCGTATACGTTAAACAATCTCGCTAACCTTGTTTTGTGCATTAATTAATATGATGGAGTTAATAATATTCCGAACATTATTCAGACGAATGTCCTCGAATATGTAGCGATAGGTCAATTCCGTGCAAATTCCGTGCAATGTGAACGAAAAATCGTTTTTTTTTATTTGCTTTTTGAATGTCGACGATCGCCCAATTTGTAATTATGAAGATTATTTTAATCTTGTGATGTATGTCTGTATTAAAAAATGAGTTATCTTTATATTTTTTATAGTGATCCTGGCTATTCGGGGCGAACACAAATTCAAAAAATCAAAGTTCATAAAAATCGGCCAACCCTTTCTTGATATGTCAGTGGTGTAACTAACATGACTTGGTTTTATATACCTATATATATAGATTTAGTTTACTTAAACGAAACTCTTATAACGACGTAGTCTTTATAGCTGTTGAATGGTGTACAGTAGACCCGTATGCGAAACCGATGTACATTCGCGAATCTTCGGCCTTTCCTCTCCACAATATAGCGCGGTGACATTTTGTATACATTTAATATTTGTAGAGTCCTTCGATCCCTCATTCGGTTGTCCTTTGGGAAAAAGCTATTAAGTCCCACCAAAAGGTTTCTGTAATGGCTTTCTGGGGCATTAGTGATCCCGCGCTAAGGACCTTCGACGTTTTGGCCCACCCGGAGTGCTTCCGATGGCTTGACTGTGACGTACATCCGGTCTCTTAAATTGTCGTTAATGACTTCTTTTCTATAAAAATCGGTAAGAAATTGATATAAGTTTTTCTGCAACATTACTTTCACATTTACTAAGAGCAACTAGGCATTCCCTAATAGAATTACAGTTAGATGTGCCATTTGCGTCGAAAAATGTAATAACTTCTTGTTTGTAGCTACTTGCAATTTCAGCTACGATATCCGAGCTATGACATAAGTTCATCGCCCTAAAGATAACCCCAAAACTTACGAAGATTGCCCTTTCATACAGCTGCCCAAAGGGTCAAACTCGCAAACAACTTACCATCACAGTCAGTATAAAATATTCCATATTACATCCCACGTTATTTGGCCGATTCACATGCGATTTCTCCGAATGCAATGTAGGTATAAACTTTTTATTTCCGCATATCCCTTTGGCCCCGAGTTTCATAAGGTATATACAACCTAATATACAATTTAAATTGTGTCCCGAAACTCGTAAACGGCAGCCCCGGACTTACCGTATTCATGCATATACCCTTTAGTTTTTACAGACCTCGAATGTTTGGTCCGTGAATAACTCTCGTGGTTTTGATTTTGACGAGCAATTTATATTATTTGAACAGCGATGATTTAGGTGGATCGGTGCGTATGTGTTGACCACGGCCATCAATTGATAATAGCCTAGTTGCGTTCCTTGATTATGTCGGTGCTCGTTATTGATTCAAGGCTGATGCTATTGTCGGTACATTATAACGTTGTATGTTATCCACTGAGTGATTACAATGAAGTCAACCATTTGGCTATTATCAAAACGGACTTGGAAGTTGAGTTTGAATTGAGTTTCATTTGTTTACGCTACCCTTTCTTCATACTCCGTACTTTCCACTCTGCGTTGGATTTCAGAACTTAATAATTAATGTAACAGCGTAACTTTGCCAATGATAGTCTAGAATAATTAAAATATTGTCCCCGTATACGAAGGGAACCACTGGCTTCTTGTACTGAATAATTTTGTGTTACAAGTTACAAGTAAAGGAGGATGCTGGCTAAACTTGAGAGCACATTCGGAAGCAAAAATACATTTTGAGATTAGATGCTGGGCTCTTAACAAGAATAGCTAGAGTACCTACACAACGAATACTCTTAATTAATTTTATTAGCTTCTCGTTTGAATCGTCCACAACAACTTAGCTCCATCGCTGACTGGTTCTCTTTGTACCAAATACAAAAGGGTAATCCTGTACCCTTTCGTGAAGTTCATCAACTGCTTCCCAGGGAGCGATAGCCCGAGTTCAGTAATTTTAACTAATGACACTTCCTAAAGGCAGAGCAGGCCATGATCCAGTCCTGAAAACTCTGCGCGGTTTGAGGGATTCTCTGAGATTCAAGAAATTATGTGACATTGGAAAATAAGACGAGAATAATTATATACAGAACATGTTCAGTAAATATTCAGGAATTTTGTTCAGTCTTTCTCTTAATGACAATCGTGACTTTCTCATAGTCGTTGATGTACAATGCCTATATAGATTGACATACAACTAATCTTACGGATTTTATCGCGTTTATTATACTTTTTACGTTCCCGACGTTTCGTCTGCTTTACAGCAACCATGGTCACGGGAGGACTTTCACGTCCTAGTGTCATAGTTTGAACTGGGGTACCCTCATATTTAGTTGTTTTTAGCGGTTCGATCTATGCAGAAAGTGCTCACAGTGACTTGAGGTCTTGCAATGGAATTGGTTTCTTTTTTCAATTTCAATCAATAAACCTAGTTTAATATGCAAGAAGTAAATCTCCGAAATATTCTAAGCTGGACTAAATTCCACTGTTATCGATAGATGACACGTGTCACTATTCTATTACAATTGTCAACATGGTAAACTTGTCTAATTTACATGCCAATAAATGTAACAGATTGAATTTCTCCAGTGATTTGCGTTCACAAATTGTATTCATTTGTATAATTCGGCGACCGTCTGCGGCATCCATTTGTACAACTTGTTATGTTAAATTGTCTATGCCAACATTTCGTTTAGTTATACATAATAAAGCTTATTATACACGCGAGCTGCTTAGTTTATTATTCCCGCTCTAGTGTTTTTTTATTTTTAATCTCAGCAAAGAGTTTTTATGTACCCATAACAAATACTTAGTAAAAACATTAATTAGCTGCGCCCCGCGGTGTTACCCGCGATTAAAAAGTATGTCATTTTTACCGGGATAAAAAGTAGCCTATGTGCTATTCCAGACTATAATCTATCTCTGTGCCAAATTTCATCCAGATCCGTTCAGCCGTTCTGGCGTGATTGAGTAACAAACATCCATCCATCCAAACTTTCACATTTATAATATTAGTGTGATAATAATTTCATTAATTTATTTATTTTGTCAACAAATTACAAGTATTAAGCGGTGGCAACATTGAATATATTTTTTTCCAAATACCTCGAAAGAATCTCGACGGCAGACAAAACAGCGCGGAGCAATTAGCGCAACCAGACACATCTTATAATTGTTTACACAGCGCACCGCCGGAATACCAAAGGCGGGTAATGAAAAATGTTGCCATGACTTTGTCCTCCGTTCTTTATGGCCGAAGTTGTGCGGGCTCGGTTTAAATTATTTTAAGTGCGGCAATTTCTGCGCGCCTTGCGGTTATCGTCTCCACACCGTGATTAATGTTAGCCGACTTGCGGATTGAGGGATTCGCACTTGGACAACTTGCTGGTGCGCTTCATTCAGCAATGTACTGTGTATTTGCTAATTAGTCGTCTCAATTTGTCATTGATGCTGTGCATTATGGTCTGCCTTTCTCCCTTCAGACCAGATGCTTCAAAGTATCATTAAATGGATGGTAATGTGAAATTTAAATGACACCCTGCGTATATTTCTTGTTTAAGTAAATTATAATTATTTACTAAACATTCATTGATTTGATGGTTAATCGAAATTCGTTTCAAATTTCAGCGCATATATTTCTTTTGCTTTTTTTAGGTTGGAAATCGGATACAAAATAGTGCAATTTTTGCGAGGGTTGAGTATTTCTTGAAAAAAGTTATAAGTGCCCCTCATGATAATGATGATATTATTTATGATGAAATTAATCCTCTACCCCTATCAGTAAAGCTGTGGATACTTTACTGAAAATTTACCGGACATCTTGCGAGAACGTGAAAAGTCAAGTTATACTATTTTACTTTAATTTCCTTTACTCGTGCACGGTTATGAACACATAATTATTAATATCTCGCTAATATTACACATTATTTATAATAGAAACACTTAAAAAAAAACTACTTTGTTAATCTAATGGTTCATCTTCCCGCCAAAATAAAAACGCATGTGTTGGGTGAAAATAGAAACATCTACTGTATTCATTTTTTTATTATTAAATTAATCTAAACTTTGTAGATATACAAATATATTCTTACAAGTAATTTACCCTGATCCAAAGATTTCAAATGATAGGATCCCATATTTAAAACAGTGTCAGCGGTGTCCATGCAAACGGAAGTAAATTTAGTAGAGCACAGATAAGCGGGGGGTAAAGCTTAATTTGAAATGCTTTTAAAGCCGGCTATAATATTTTTTTTCCCAAATCTGAGATCGTTCCATCTAAAAACGGGGTTTAATTAAATTTTTTCAACTATCAGATGGAAGCCAGTGAAAAATACGACCAATAAAGCCTCTGTTCCGCTTATTTCGAGCGGAACAACTTCTACGTTGATTGGCGAGCCAATAAAAATAGTCCATTTAATGAAAAATCGTAAAAACGCTTGCTTCCGAATGTAGAACGGATAAAATTATTTTTATATTCGTCCGGACCCCATACAGCGTTTGTGTATTTAAATAAAACGAAATTACTAAGGACGGTTGTAAAATTTGAAGACCTCTGAATTAATAGGGGGAAGTGTAATTGAGTCAGTGGGATTTGCGTACCGAACATCATTTTATGTTTACCTCATTTTGGGCATGTTCGGGTGAGACTTGAAGTCGAGAACCTGTTTAACTAGCAAGTTCGGAATATTCGATGTTTAATGAAATTTCTTCGTTTTAATATTTCATTTCAACTTGGTACTTTGTTTCATTTAATTTATTTTATTTCCACAAACCACTAGCCGCATTAAATCTCTCTACCCGCGCTCGGCATTATTTACTGGCTAGAACTCTGACTATAGCAACGATTATTAGTTTTCTTGTTTTGTTTAGTGCGGGAACTTCATACTTTCGATGCTGGCCGATAGTTTTTGCTGATTTATGAAGAATACTTTCTACCGCTACAGTAGTTCATTTGTGGTACGTGATCTGGTATTGTTGGAGTTTCTTTTTGTTAATTTCTTGTTAGATGTGCATCTCGTAGAGAAGTGATAGTTTTATAATCATCATGACGATGCACCGAATGGCTAATCGGGACGGTCCTGAGTTCAAATCGCACAGGTTGTGCAGTGTCATTTACATGTTCTTCACGATGTGACGTAATAAACCATTGTGGATGTATTGGTGTACAACAGGGAATGTGTAAACGCTTCACGAGACAACACACTAACTTCGAATCTAGTTTTTTCTAAGTAGTCCCAAGATAATATCTTTGCGCCAACAACTCTTGCATATTTTAATATTTATCTGCATTTTGTCTGAGTCTACCAAGTGCTTGTTATCATTTTCTCGTCCAAGTTTCAGCTACTTTACGCCACAAATCATAGGTCAGTTTTATTTTTCTATTTTAAAGTTGCTCCGTCTTTGTTTGTTTCAAAGGTTTTATGGCTGTTTTATACGATGTTTTATAAGGCAGTTGCAGTACAATTTGAGCTTGACAAGCCAATTCAAATATGAATTTATAATTGTTACTGTCGGAGAAAGCATTGTTATCGATAGCTTGTACAAACATCTCTGAAGCTTTACCCAATAGCGAATCATTGCTCATTGCAATGTTGCCATATTCAGGTAGACCATTTCTTGTCTAGAACATACAAATATACTCGTGAACGATGACGCTTGTTATCTCATTATTATAAAAAAGTACATCAACCATATTTCCTAACCGATACGCATCTAAATAATATACAAAAGTAATGGCGGTTATTTCGGTATCACGCGTTATCGTAGCGTCCCGTTCCGGGCTTAATTACAGGCCGTTACGAACCGGACCGATAAAGTAGTCGCTGTGGTTTGTTTTATTCGAGTACTTATGAACGTTTTTTGTGCAGTGATGGCTACGGCGTAGCTGCTACGTAGGGGAATTTACCGTGCTTACGTACAGTTATCAGAGTATATCACCAACAATATATAGAGATTAAGAAGTACAGCACTACAGCTGTCTTCGTTTTGCTATTGTATAACCTCATACATAACGCTGTGAACCTCTGCCTACCTCTTCGGAGTCCACAGGCTTGATGGTTTTCATCGTGGCGGTATTCAGGCGTGACAGATTTTAACCCAGATTGATGGATGTCGACAGAAGCGTAGTAGCAACAGATAGTAATAAAAAATCACTAGGTGGCAGGCTTTGTCGTCGCGATAAGCCACGAGACAGAGATGGATGCGAGCTTACAGTTACTATCCGTTGGAGATCAGGGACGGATGAGAAATTCCAGACTTTGCTTGCGAAAATCTGGTAGAGTTCTTGATCTGGACCGAGTACTTCGTAATTGATCTTATTCTGCTTTATTTTAGTATATTTGATGACTCAATTGGCACAGTTGATAGTGACCCTGCTTTCTGTACCGGGGGTCCAGGGTTCAAATCCCGATAGGGGCAAACTATGGGTGAGGAGCATAAATGTTTGTACCCGAGCCATGCATGTTAAGAAATATATACAATTTAAATTATCTTTAAAAGGCCTGAGTCTACTGATCTGTAGGTACTTGCAAAATGTCTACGGGATATCGAATTCTATAAAAAACTTGACTTTGTGTATTCAGGCAGCTTTTGCGATTTAAAATTTTATGGGACACAATTTTGTTAAGTACATAGTATGTATGTAAGGCAGAAATTTGTACACTTGTACTTCAATAACTTGTATTGGTTGAACGAATCAAGCATTTACATAACGCTCCACAATTGTTCGAGATTAAACGTTTAATGGCTTCCATCGCACAATGCTGGGAACTTACTTGCGACTTGTTGTCGACTAACAGAGTATAAACCAAGTTTCTTCAAGTACAAATGGTAACGGATTAGAATGTCGGGTGACTGTTATGGAACAAATAATACTTGTTATATTTTGAGTGTAAACTCCCAAAGCTTTGCAACCTTCGGCGTTGATAAAACAATGAGATTCAAAAGCATACTTAATCACATAGCTGCATGGTGCATAATCGTAAATCTTCTTTCGATAAATATTTTTTTTTTGTTTTAAATTATGTATTGATGCTTCTTTGTTTTCTATTCCTGCGATAGATATTCCTTAAAATGTTGCTTATTCGTTTTCATATCGCCTTTGAAAAAACGCTTTTCAGAAATTCACAAGTGCTCAAGCTGAAATCTTTATTATCCTACAAATAAAACATCCTTTGTTCTTTAAAAACTTTCTCCCTTCGTTTAATTTAAAAGAAAAAGATTTCAATTAAACTTGTTAACTTTTCAAATTGTTAATGCGTTTTCTGGAATATTTTAGTCCAGTCGCAGATTACGTTGTTTTGGTGATACCATTGTCATTCTGTCCCCATTTGTATTTTCCCTATTAACAAAATAGTTATTACGATAACATTCGCGGCTCTGACTATAATCTGAGGTCTCGCTTCAAACATTAAACTTACAAATTCTGCATACACTGAGAAAAATGACTCCGTGCTTCATAAAATATAAACATGAAGAATAATATCTAATTTAGACAACCGTAAATCTAGCATGAGCATGTTTCGATTTACGTTTTACAACTACTAGTTAACGTAAACGTAACGTACGTACGTGAACGTAATGATTGAATTTGAAGCCAATTCATGTTAAATTGTTATTATTTATGCAAAAAGTGTCCGTAACAACTCTTGGTCCTTTTTTAACAGGAATACGGATAAAAGTTGCAGAATAATATAAACCGCGCCAAAATTCAAGTCCTACTTTTTACAAATCAGCCAAGCCATCTGAGGAAATTCAAACAATATGCATAAATCACCAAGTCCGCGTGACTTGGCGCGTTCCTCATCCAAGTTCCGTCTTCCACTAGTTTCCTACAATGGGAACTACCGACTTGTGGTCCAACGACTTATAGTGAAGTGCGGATTCAGACTTGCGAGTTCTCAGTCCAACGTTGCGTGATTAAGGGATGTTTCTGTTCAAACTTAGTATGTAAGTACGTGTTATGATTTCTGTGAGCGTAGTATTGTTGTGTCCATAATTATCCTAATAATATCTTGTCACCACCAACAGTATCGTACCGCCGCCGCTCTCCGTCATGTTGGTTATTCTCTTTGTCATCCATTTGACACTGACAGCCCGCACAGATTTTTGATTTTTGATGATGATTTTGATTTTAGATTTTTGATTCTGCAAGTGTCTCATGAAGATTTTGTCCAAAATAAGAATTATCCATTCATACATTTGTCAATAAAGTTGAGTGCTCCCCTTTAATTCCCTATTAGTGGCACGCTACCGGGGCACGCAGGAATTGTTTAATTCGGGGTGTCCCGGCGAGGCCGCAAATAACCGATAAATTCGGTCCTATCCAGATATCGCCCACAAATTACGGTAATTGTTTTTGTGTTAATAACTCTGTGACATGCTATGCTTTTTCATGGGGACTGATATTTTTTGTGGCATTCTTCTACACTATAAATAGAGAATACTAACCACTTCAAACTGTGTCTATTAGCTATTTTAACCTTTTAAGTACCTACAGATCACACACACATTGTAAGATTCGTAAGATTGATTGATTGCATTTTCAGAAGAGTGATAGTAATATATTTCGAAGATGTTTTATGGCAGATTACTATCTGATGGGCCTTTTAATATTTCGCTTAACGCTGTCGTCTCCGCGCCATTGAGGCCTCGGTCGCGCAAATCTTAGAATCAGAGATTGTATTGTGCGTGTTGAGATTTCAATTCGTGCATTCATTCATTCGTCCCCCAGGCGCGGTTGAACGTTCCTTTTGTTTCTTCTGAACGAATGATAAAGTCGAATGGATGCGGTTTCTGATAAATTCGAATGGATGCGGTTTCTATTTGAATGTGAAGTCGATCTTTGTAATTCAGAATGATTGAATTTGTAAATGCTGAAAGAAGATTTTTTTTATGACGTATGGTCCGACATTACCTCCTTCCGTTATATACATTGTCAAATATAACAAAAAAAAAACATTTTTTATAACTTAGTTACGCTAGTAACTTAGATCCTCGTAACGATTGCAATATCTCACGTAAGCTCTACGTATTAAAAAAAACAACCTTAATAAGAATGTCACTGCATACAATTTACTAGAAAAGTAATCACATTTTGCCACATTCAACTCTTCTGCGCTCGAAGTGTTTTCTATATCGGCCGCAGTCTGCGCCTGACTGGTGATTAGATACGCGGAATCGTAATGAATCTCGTGATGTTTTGTTGTATAAAATACCCCCTGTTTTCCATTCAATCGCCTAAATTGAATCGACCGCATATCCGGCTTAATGTCGCTGCCATTAGCGCCGGTGACGAGCTTTCAAGATTTTTGATAAGCTAAATGAATATGTATAACTACAAAAATAAGATAATAAATTATGCAATAATGGTTACACAATCTATACATACAATAAAATAAAATTGGAGTGTCTGTTTGTAATATTAAAATAACCGCTTTTTACTAAGTGCATTTGTATGTATACACGGTACATATACCAAAACAACATTTTTTACAATTTTTGTCTGTCTGTCTGTTTGTTCTGGATAATCTCTGAAATGGCTGGACCGATTTTGACGGGACTTTCACTGGCAGATAGCTGATGTAACAAGGAGTAACTTAGGCTACTTTTATTTTAGAAAAAAAAACCCCCAACGTCTTAATATCACAAAGGCTGCCGGTCGCGCGGGCTCAGAACGCGCGATCGGGCTATTGCTAACGGTTGTGTGTGTCTTTGTTAAATACCACGCGGACGAAGTCGCGGGTAACAGCTAGTTTCATATATATTGCTATAAATTTACTAATTAATATTATTACACAATCAAAAATAAATGTTTATGAATTGGACAAACAAGGTTAGGTGTCCTTTGAAATTATTTAACTCTGAATTGTTGAAATAAAACTAATTTTACGGATTTTATCGTGTTTATTTTATGTTTTTACGTTCCCTAAATTGTTCTATGGTAGGTACCATTGTTATAGCCATTCGAGGGTAAACTATTCCACATTAATTCTTTGTTGCAACTACTTAAGTGTTTTAGTATTTATCTGTAACGTTGTGTGCAATAACTTTCCTTTGTGGAAACTCTTAGGAAATTGCATGCAATTTAGTTTGCACCTGCTGCCTTCCACTGTCTATATCTTACGAACAGTTTCCTTAAAAATATCTCAGGAACAGGTTACAAAATATATCAGGAACATTAATGGTTTTCAATAGAGTATACCTATCAATACTCTGCTGTTGTATTCACACATCCACCTGTTGTTAATATAAAGAATGATTGTGAGACCTTCCTGCCTGCTAGGCACACTGTAAGAGTCAATGGTCCTATCTTAAAAAAAAATCTTCTAAAAAATTGGTTCAGTTCGATCGTAAAAGTTGTGATGTTGGTCCGCGCGCTGTGGAGGGTTAACGAACGGGGTCTAAACAAATGTTGTACATTCGTCAGGTGCGCGGGGTCTAACCGACCGCCCGCAGTATATCACAGTGTTAAGGTACATTTGAATTTGAATATCGAAGATAGTGGAAGTGCATAATATTGCAATCAGTCTATGACACCCCGGTGTTCGTCTACCGACCAATCACGAGGCCGTAAAACATGGCCAGAATTAAAAATGTCGAACTATTTTTTTCTTTAAATAATAAAATCTATCGTCCATAAAATATATTGTATTTAAATGTGCAGCATCTATTTATTTATTTTCAACAAAATTTAAATGTTCAACAGTGTCTAAATAAATAAATAATTAAAATCCCTGTAAGCCAGGATTTACAGTGGTGTCCAAGACACCGAGGTTTGATCCTCGAAGATTCCTGGGGACAGGCCAATTGTCATGTAATCATAACAAAATAGGAGTTGGAAGATGCTCCTCTATTACTAGTATGGTCGTTTTTTTATCGCGTCGTCATTTGTGGCGATATTTTATCAACTCTCGGTTGATGACGTTAAGAGTTGATTTCTGTTTGACGAGTTCATTGCGGATCATAAAAAAAATATTATCTTGTGCAGAACTTCTATAGTTCGTCAACTGCTGGACAGTACTGCATATTTAATGAAATAATTAGACGGCCTGATTAGCGAAGTTGGTAGTGACTGCCTGCCTGCTTTCTGTGCCGAGGGCCCCGGGTTCGAATCCTGGCAGCGACAAACTTTGTGTGATGAGCATGAATGTTTGCACCCAAGTCATGGATATTTAATATCTGTATAAGTAATATAAAAATAATAAAAAGTAATATATACTGGGTTGAAATCAATCAAGTAATATATACTGGGTTCGACCCCAGTCCATTGTACGGTACCCATAATAAAAACTTTGTATAGTGTGGGACCGTATAGTGGGTGTGTTCGTCTTATTTATATATACAATTAAATTTGGGCATTACTAAATATTATCAAGTACACTCATAAACAATATACTTTTAAATACAGTTCCATTATTAAATTGACCGTAAAACCGTTGCTTTGCAGTGCTCGTATGAAAGGCTTCCTAATTAAAATTCCCACTGCCCTCCTTCGAGGGGGAGCAGGGGGGAGTACGAAGGGAACTATTTCCAGGCGGGTCTCGTATTTTCACTTGATAACATCTCGACATGATTATTTATGCCAGCATTGGGGAAACTAACCGTATCGATATGGCTCTTTATATGCGGCGTATGTACATTCGTGGACTTAATTGGTTCCTTACAGTTTTTAGTATTAAAAATCTTTCAAGATTATATAGTAATATTCCGTTGGGAATACTGCTAGTTCGTAACAAATATTTGACGTAGATCCTAACTATTATTTCCTTTATTCAATTAGTTACGTCACAAAAAAATATCGATTACCATAAACGCTTGTTAAGATACTTTTTTTTGTCTAAAATGGTCATCCATAATAACAACAATAGCCACAAAATTTATGGCAAGATTTCTTCCGTTTACAAAGCCTTATCTTTTTGAAAAAAGGTTTGTAATGCCATTGTAAATTGTTAAAAAAATGCAAATTTAACTTGCTTATCTCTGACAACAGCTTGATATATTGTCGCAATTATTACTAACATAATGACTTTTGTTGTGAATAGTACCTGGCGCGCGTTCAGAGATAAGTTTTTCATTGGCTAAATCACTTTCGTTGAACACTGTACTCAGGAGTCGGGTAAGAGTTAGATAAGTTTTTCAGTTCATTCGTTAAGTGGGGCATCGAGCTGTTATTTATGGTGTCTTAACTGTCCAACTGATAGTTATTTTGCCAGTTAAAAGGGAAACTGAACCGTTCACGAAACATGCCTATGTGGATTTATTGTTTAAATTACTATCCTTCTAAAAATGTTTGGTTTGTTTTTGTTTCTTTTTTACTACCACTAAAAATACAAACACATACAAACACACACAAACATGCGGGTCTGTAATTAAATGAGGAGAATGTCGATTTTGGATTTCTTTTTCTAAATTAAAAATATAGAAACATTGATTATCGCGACTCATTAAAAAGCTGTACTAAGACGACGATATATCTCGGTCTCAACTTATAAAATAAGCTACTCCTCTAATTCAATTTGGGAATAACAAAGGTACCCAAATGAACCGTTAATAATCAGCGTAAGATCAAAGGTTACATTGCGAATGAGGAATTACGATCCAAAATTATTTCTTTGAGGCCAAAAAGCCTGCGGCATATAAATTAAACCTTTGACATTTAAATTAAACGGTTATCTAGGCAGTCATTGGTGGTAAGTATTAATAGCTACTAAGAACATGTATTTGAACAACTAAGAGCTGGTAGAATTTATTCAAATAAGGGCCGGTTTCGCAATGTGATGATAAACATGTTGGACACAATTTATAGATGCTCTCCGTCAAATAAGTTATGGATAGGATCTATCAGCGCTTTGTGTAACAAGCCTTAATTTTGCTATCGCATGTTGTCTTATACGTAGGTTTTTCAGATACAGTAGTGTTTTCTCTCCTGTAGTGTTTTGTGACACTTTTCTTTGCTATAGTGTTCGATTTTGAACACCGTAGTTACTAATTATTGTTCTTCGTCATTACACTCTTGGTAGAATGCTTGCTGTCATCTGAAGTGCCGAAGTAGTAGTTTCACAATCCAAAGCTCACGCAATTTTGCCTTTCTGTTCCTCTAACCTTTGGGTTACAGCTAATCCCACTAGTTGGGTACCGGAGGGTAGGTAGTCACTCATGTTTTCGGCAATCAGATAGAGGGAAGTTGACTAGAAGTCGTTCCCAACACAAATTGGGCAAAGGCTATGTCACAAAAATGACAAAGTCCCAACCCAACGCTATAGGTCCGTGTCTCCCTCACCTTGTTAACAATGAGATGTGATGAGATGACGCTGGTTAATTGGACCGCTTCATGCTATGTCGCTAGGAAGATTACATGAACACGGTGACTTGCATTTATTTGAAAAAACTAAATACAAGAACCTTATATTTTCTGAAATGTTACAATGTGTCTCAACACCGTACTTTTATAATAAATCTGGTGCAGTAGGCTAACTTGGATTGGTGTCTCTAAATCCAAAACAAATGTCTTTGGTCTGTATGTTTGCATTTTGAGAATTACGGACAAAACTCCTTATCGGGGATTTCAGTACTGATCGGGCTCAATGATAGGGTATATAATAATAATCAATATATTTGCTTTGGTATATAACTTTTTGGTATACTTATTTATTGGTTAACATTAGGGATGTGC
This sequence comes from Pheosia gnoma, assembly GCA_905404115.1. NCBI lineage: Eukaryota > Metazoa > Arthropoda > Insecta > Lepidoptera > Notodontidae > Pheosia > Pheosia gnoma. Next base: position 2,153,294 of record FR989909.1, on the reverse strand, counting down.
TGAATTTTCGGTCGGTGTGCCGAATTTTCGGCCGCTAATTCGGCCGGCGACACCTTATAGTTAACGTCGTGATGCATGCATGCATGTATTGAGGTTTGTCACACTTTATAGTAAGCGTGGAGACGCTTTAAATTAAGCGTCGCACGCTTTATGTTAAGCGTCAAGACGCCTTATAGAAAGCGTGGCGACGCGTAATAGAGAGCGTCGCGACGACGCGCGTGAATTGACGCGAATAATCAGCCGAATATTCGGTAATGTTCGATATTCGGCTCAGTTTAAATCGTTGTTAGTCGCATCTTTAGTTATCATATTTATTTTAATACCTACAAAGATCTATTGTGTTTTTTTTTCAATTCAAACATACGTGATATAACTGATGAGCGAGATTTAGTGCGTCTAGACTATTCATGGTCGTGACCCGTGATATATGGGTGATGTGACTTTGCGATATTTTCAATACTTTTATATTTTCAGCAATCGTATTTATGTACTTGTATTCAAATAATCTTAGTTGTCCTTCATTTGTACTTTTTATTATTATACCTTTATTACAAATATTTTTTGCATTGCCATCCTTTTTTATATTGTTGATTTCATAGATGCTTAGATGCGTGACTTATATTACAAAGTATATGCTGTTTATGTCTATAGTACCTACTTGGAATTGTGTTGTTCATTTCTTATATTTACGCGAATACTACACATGGAAATGAAACATTTTTTTCGGATTTTAACCAACCACCTCAGTCCGCCCGTGACCGTGGTTGCTGTAAAGCAGCCGAAACGTCGAGAACGCAAAAAAATAAAATGAACCCGATAAAACCCGGAAAAATCGTTTTATTTCAATTGCACTATTCGTTCATCTTTGTTAATTCAACCATAATTATTAATAGCAGCCTGTCCACAAATAGCGTCGTCCAAAAAAAAATACTAACAGAAAAATCTCATATAGCATAACTTCATCCATAGTAAGTCGCGCAATGTCGGCTAAAAGCTGGTTTTACGATGACCGTAAACGAGCCCCCTCCGCACCTCATCCCCCAATAAATTAAACGCAACAGCCCTGAATAGGCACGCTAATTTCTATCGTTCATTAAGTTTTTTTTTCTTTTTGTCAGGAGTTAGAGGGGAATGAAGTATATTGTGGATGGTAATGACAAGCGATATGAAATTTTAATAATGGGATTTAATTAAAATATAATAAGGTAGGTAACGTAATTTTAGGAAAATAACACAATATTGACTACTTCACTTCTTCTTGCCAACTTAAACTTCCCGCCAAAAAGATAAAGATCCTTTGCTTTCTTACGAAATGAAATGCGATAAAATAAAATGGATATAAATATCACCCACAACTAAGTGCGTATATTGCCAATGACAGGTATTTAATTTAATAGCCGTATCCATTTCAATAAATACACATAATAAATAAAAATTGGATGACGACATGAAAATGGCGAATCAAGTTCCTTTTTTGAATATTTAGCGCCCCGCGCCCCCCTCGTTCGCGTTGTTTAATTGTCGTTGGCACAAAAAATACTGGCAGCTTTTTAGCCATAGGAACTTTTCATAGTTTTTAGTTTTAGTTTTTATCTCAGCATGTAGTCCAAACAACTCGTAAAATACAGTGCAAGCCCATCGGCAGGATAATTATCATTCAGTCCGCTGCCAGAATAAGCCGCACTCAGACGGGATTACTGCAACTCACCGCTCGCCGTGTGTGCCGGGGACTACTCGATATTGCATTATAGAAATTACTTTTTAAAATGATTGCAACGATATGGAAAGGAGTATATTCTAGTGTTGCACTAACTTTTTGTAAAAGTGCTGAAAATAAATTAATATCGCAAGACGAACACACCAATTATACAGTTCCACACTGAGCAACGCTTGTATTATGGGTACCGTACAATGGCCTGGGTGCGAACCCAGTATATATTATTTATAAAGATATTAAATGAAATGTTGTATAGGTACTCGCATAGAAATCTGACTGATCTGTCATACACTTTTAAAAGTAAAATCTCGGAATAATTAAATTATAAGCATCCACCTAAGTCACAGAGTCTTACAACATAATTTTAAGTCTTCTTAGTAATTTTGAACGTTTAACTTTCATTATTCAACATATCAATCGACTTAGACTGAGACTGAATTGCTTAGGGTATAAATAATTTATACCTAATCTCTTTAAGCGCTTTTAAGGTCCATAACTGAATATAGCTTGAAGACGAAGTTAAGAGATAGCCTTTGCACTTGTATCTCAACATAGCATTTGGCATTTCAATTACTTTGTAGCGTCACATTACCGAGCATGGTTCTGAAAAAATATTTAAAAAATATATTTGCCAAAGGCTTAACATAATGTAGCGTAAGTAAGTACCTACTATAAAAACGGACCATTCAAATAAAGAACAGTCGTCTGAATAAACACAGCAAAATGGGCGGTGCCATTAAAAATATTATATTATTTTATAGCGAATAACGCAGCCGCGGTCTTGTCAGCATAACTGTATGTAACCTCGACAAGTTCGTTCGAAATTTGAATTAAAGTATACAGATGTTTTCGAATCGATTCGCAAATGAAACACCTAATCGATAACTCGATATTATATTATAAACACGATATAAACCCATCAAATAGGTGGCATTCAATTTAAAATATATTTTTAAATAGTGAACGCGCGCGCGGTGAGCCGGCGAAAGATCGTTTAATTTTTCACACACCGCGGCGCGGGGTGGGTGGGCAAATTTTTCACTGCATGTGCCTGCTTTGTATGTGTTACGTGTGTTAAGGCCTGCATGCAGGACATTTTGTATTTAATGGAAAGTAATGGCGGTTCCCTTTTTGCATAAATTTAAGTATTGTTCAGCTAAACTGAGGAAACAAAGAACCGTAGAATACTACACTTTGAAATAAAACTAATTTTACGTAAAATACATAAAATAAACGTGATAAAATCCGTTTTATTTCAAACCGTTGTAACAGTTATAGTAAGAGTACGTCATTAAAAGTGTACAAAATGGACAATAATTAAGAGGTATTAATATACATTATTTTATTCATGTTATTTTCACCTGAACCATTCCCTTTTAGTCAATTAATAAAATACCATTTATTAGTATTTGCCAAGTCGTAAATTGTATTCTTTAAAACAGCCCGCAATTTCTCTCGAGATGATTCTTTATGGCGTCTTCGCGGTTATTATTCCCATGAGATATTTGTTCCTCAGAAGTGGCTGTATTCAGTAAACATCTAAGTATATTGTTATTACTTATGGGTTGTTGTCGACGCCATTCTGTTGACTGCCAATCATATTAGCAGTATTATATAAATTAATAGATTATTCTTACGCTCGTTAGTATTAACTAAAAACCTACTATTAATTGATTTCTTATATTTACGCGAATACTACACATTGAAATAAAACTAATTTTAAGGATTTTATCGCGGTTCATTTTTTGATTTTACGTTCCCGACGTTTCGGCTGCTTTACAGCAACCATGGTCACGGGAGCCCGTGACTGCGATAAAATCCTTAAAATTAGTTTTATTTCAACCTACTATTAAATCAAAAATGAATCCTTGAATCATTTTTCTATATGACAGGTTACTTTTTATAAGGTAATCAACCTAGGTATATGTTTGTATAAAAATAACGCTTATTGCTGTGATAAATGATGATGCCTGTCGATCGGTAAGTAATAAATTCATCAACCTGATAAGTAGCTAGAGCCGTAGCACTTAAAACTTCTACTATTTTAGTAGATTTTATTGAAAATCGATTGATCGTTGTCATTATTTTCTTCAATTCTATATTCAAATTCGATTGCTTAATATCCGTTATATTAAAACAACTTTTTGTACTGGCCGGTGGCGGCTGACACTCAGTTAACCCAGATCCGTTTCCGGCCATATAATGAACTGTTGCTAATTTTAGTCGTTTTTTTTATATTACTTATTTCTGTTTGTTATTTATTGATTTAATTAGATTGTTTTATACCTTGTATAGGTTTTGGAGTAAACATTTCTTGTCAGAAAAAACAAATAACGCAGCGCGACTTAGAAATCGAACCCGTATCATATATTCGCTAATAAAAAAGCATTTGAGATATATATGTAATCGTCATAAATAACCGAATCTTGCCAGAGTTGGAGTGTAATGTGAATGAAATTCAATTCATTTATATGATCCTATCACTTCGTATCATCTGCCAGACTGTTTGTCAAACGCTGGCTTCGTAAACTTTAACGCGAACGTTTATCGCTCGTTTCAGCGCGGGGCCACGAAGTAAGCGATTGAAGTAAAAATATCAATATGAATAATTATTTGTAATAAGTTATGTAAAAAAAACAGACTTCCGACCTATTTGGATTTAAATACCAAATTTTTTTAGTACATTTTTAAGCCTTACATTTTGAAAAGATAATGGATTTTGAAAAGGCGCTAGTCTATTCAATATTCCCTATCAAATGTAAAAATCAAGTGTTGAAATCTGTTTAAAAAATGCCAGTAGTAAAAATATAGTTTTTGAGTAGTAGTGTAACCCTCGCATTGAAGGGAAGTGTGTTAATGGCAATAGATTTGTTATTATATTGGGATCAAAATACTGGCGAATTGTGGGTGTACAGATCTGCACCTCTACCCACACCTTGGGGAAAAACAGGCGTGATGTGTTATATTTTTCTTTTTATTGAAACTTCTTCATGCAGAAAGTATCTATTGTTACGTATTCTGCCCATCTTATACACTGTCGCTTCGCCTCTGCCATCGCTATGCTCGTGGCCCGACACCGTCACGCGCGCTCATCAATCATTGGCGCCGCGGACATTGTAAACGGCGCTTAATTCCCTCGCCTGCCAAATTAACTTTTACTGAGCTGATGAATTCATGGCACTGGTGTGATGTGCCGCCCGTCAATGTTTACGATCTAGGCGATTCGTTGGGCCTAGTGCAGATGAACGATAGTGTAAAAGCGCCATCTTGACGACCCGATTGAAACAGTTCGTAGTGATCCTGCTTCCTGCACCGAGAGTCGATTGTTCCAATCTAGGTAGGGGCAAACTTTTTGCTATAATTACCCGAGTCATTCATGTTTAATGTGTAATATGTAATACTAGCTGTTGCCCGCGACTTCGTCCGCGTGGTATTTAACAAAGACAACCGTTGACAACAGCCTGCTCGCCCATTCTGAGCCCGCGGGACGCATTGCAGGTTGTTGTTATCAAACTTAATCAGGCGCTGCGCTGCAACATTGGTTTTAATTTTTTTTCGTGAGATCCTATTTTTTTTTCTAAAATAAAAGTAGCCTAAGTTACTCCTTGTTACATCAGCTATCTGCCAGTGAAAGTCCCGTCAAAATCGGTCCAGCCATTTCAGAGATTAGCCGGAACAAACAGACAGACAGACAGACAAAAATTGTAAAAAATGTTGTTTCAGTATAGGTAACGTGTATACATCCAAATGCACTTAGTAAAAAGCGGTTATTTTAATATTACAAACAGACACTTCAATTTTATTTATATGTATAGATGTGTATAAGAAATTATATACTAGGATCGCTCCCAGTTCGTTGTACGGTACCCATAATACAAGCGTTGCTTAGTCCTACTACTAAGCAACATCCAGACGAATACACCAACTGTACAGTAGGTGTTTTTCGTCTGGCGATATTTATTACAGGTTATAATATCAGAAAATTAAGTAATTTTACATAATATAACTTGTGTTAATATATTTAGTTCGTTTAATACGTTATGCAAAGAAATAGTCGGAGTAGCGATAACTGGGTACCACATGGGTATCTACCTATAAATCGCGAATTGCTTAGATCATGCTGTACATATTGACACTGGTGGCCTACCAAGCCTCTGCAACACAGGGCCCTAAGTCTGCTAACACAATTGATTCATAATCGAACAGCAACCGCATGGTAACTGTCACTTTTGACAGATATCCCATACAATATCTGTCAAAAGTGATAGTTACTATACAGTTGCTGTTCGATTATGAATCGATTGTGTTAGCAGACTTGGGGCCCAGGGTAAATACAATGCGTTTAAACTAGTGTCGGTGGTTTGATTAAATTTAGTGTTATAAATGAACTTGGCTGCGTATAAAACAATTGAGTTACGTATGCATGCATCACGACTGGCTGTCAATAAATTTGGTTGACGCAACGATGCGCTCCGACTCCCATCGGTGCAGTATTCTGCATCATTAACATACTATCATTAAATTGATGTAGTGTTGTACGAATAATGTCATTAAATAAAATATGAACCGCAATAGCAAATAAGTAGGCACACCAAATAGTAAAACTATTTTATCCTTAATAAATTATTATTTTTCTCTTAATACATAGACAAATATTTTTTTAAAAAACAATACCAACTATTACCTAATCTGTGAAAGTAGGTTCTTAATAGAGACGCCATTTTCATATCATCATGTCACATCCATTATTATATTTATAATGTGTATTTATTGAATCTGTTATTGCTATTAATTACTTGACATTGGCAAAATACCCGCTAAGTTGTGGGTTTTTCATATCCATTTTACTTCATCGCATCTCATTTCGTAAAAAAAGAAGAAAGGTTCTTAATATAAAAATACTAGATACAGTCAGCTTCTGGTTTCAAAACGTCTTCGACAGAATTAGTACTAGAAATAAAAAAAAATATTATTTCTAAATTTAAATTCTATTAAGACTGATTGCTTTTTTAAATATAAATGTCGATGAAATGAAATGCAAACATGATGATTGTTTTATCGTAAAATGTCAATCAGAGCCTACTAGTTCTGCGGCTACAACATTTTGATTATTTCTCTCAACATTGTATACTGAAACCCATGTGAATTAAAGCCAACTGAACACCGGTTAGCAAATCCTCACATCGGAACTCGCTTGTTTTAGCTTGAGCCAACACGCACTGTCGAATGCAGACGAGGCACAAACATTCGCGCACAGCGACAAAGGCACAATGGCGTGGCGCCCCGGGCGGGCGGCGCCCTTAATTAAAATCCGCCTTTTGGGTTTTGGTGTACTCTGATTGCAAGTACTGATGTACAATGGAATACGCATTTACTTGTGGAGAGTACAATATAACTATATTATATAATATGTATGTATTGATGGGTATAAATGTTACATCTTCTTCTTTTTTACGAAATAAAATGCGATGAAATAAAATGGATATGCAAATGGCCTCACCCACAACTTAGCGGGTATTTTGCCAATGTCAAGTAATTAATAGCAATAAAACATTCAATAAATACACATTATAAATAAAATAATGGATGTTACATGATGATATGAAAAAAGCGTGTCCTCGGTCATATTAGTATACGTAAACGCCAATAATCAGCTAAATCAGGGAGACTGACAACGACCATAATGCATAAATAGAAATAGTAAATGGTTAGTATAAAAATATGATATTTAAATATTAATATTGACGCTAATTATGTTGTATTACGACTGAACAATATTTGACACATTAAAGCTGCCTTGGTCATCAATTGGGACCACGAGGGAGACGGCAATACATTTATTTTAGGCATGTATAGTTTGTAAACTTACCATTACATAATTGATGCAATTATCTTATTTGAGTGCGTGCGTCGCGTTTTATAATGCAATTTTCCAGTATACATCATCGTTCACTAAATAAAGGAAAATAAAACATTTATTTATATTTCGTAGCCTCTATTTCCATTATCAACCAAAAAATCTTGGAATCGAATTCACAAATTATCAGTTTATAGTCTGGATACTTAACTGTGGCACAAATCAACTCCTTAATATTCATTACGTCAATGTTAGGTTTAAGATTACGACTAAGGCTTTAGGTACGAGACGCAAGGATGCTGGGCACGGTGCCAGATCGATCGCTTACCTCACTCACCGCCGCCGGAGATGTGAGCTTGACTATTGATACTCGAATTAAGTCTTGCTGGAGGCGAAATTTAATCTAGATTAGGTTTTTGGTAGTATACCTTCGGCCATGTCTTTAATTAATATAGAGTTGGAAATGGTAATTCAAACCAATCGGTTAAAAAGAAACCACAATTTTATATTGTTTAAAAACATATATCTATCTATCGGCCGAAAGACGTCCACTGCTGGACATAGGCCTTCCCCAATGATTTCCACACATCGCGGTCCTCCGCCACTCGCATCCACTGGCTACGGTTTAAAATCATACTTAGTTTTTAAAAGAAGCTGAAAAAAGATAAAAAAAAAAACATTTTACGTTGTTTTCCTATCGTAAAGCCTCAAAAGTTTCGTAGTACTAGGGTAGCTTTCAGTACAACCCTATCAGATGATAAACATATTCAGTATTCGATGGCAGATCGCCCCTCCTTGCGGTACACCCAACATTCACTAATGCTTAATTCATCTAACACTCTGACCCTTTGAAATATTTAATTAAGGGTTCCTAAATGGAAAGATTCTTGCTTGACCCTTGTTATTTGTTTTACGGCCGGGTCAGATTTGTTACATTTTATAAATTTCACCAGGTATTGTTTGGATTCTTCAGCGTTTCTATGTGATTTAGATTTTTAATTTAATTTCTCATATTGTTGCACAAGTTTCTCAGCTGTGTTATCGGGGCGTAGATGTATTTATAAAAGTCTGAATCAGTATATTTAATAATCCTCTCAAATAAACATATGGATCGTCAAAAATTTCGCAAAAGTGTGTTAAAGTTAGATTCCAACGCCCGTCCCGAATGTCCGCGCCTTTTGTAAGACGTCTTTTTCCTTCGAAAATGTTTGCCTTCACCATACAGCAAGTGTACATATTGTATTTTCATAAACTAAGTCATGATTGTTGACGACCTGATTAGCTCAGTAGGTAGTGACCCTGATTTTTGTGCTACGGGTCCCGGGTTCAAATCCTGGTTGGGACAAACATTCTGCGAAGTATTATATACTGAGTTCGCCCTCAGTCCATTGTACGGTACCCATAAAATAAGCGTCGAGTGTGCGACCGTATAGTAGGTGCGTTTTTCTGGCGATATTTATTTAGCTAATGAAGAATCTCGTATTATCTATATTAATTCTTGTTGATGACACTGAACTAAATATAAATCATAAATTGTTCGAAACAAGTTTATTCAGAATATTGATGGTGTTTATTGTTTGAGCGATGTCTATCCCGCGTTTCCCGGAATCGCTTAAATTGCTAACGTCCCTTACAGGCAGCGGGAACTCGTTAATCTTGCTCGGGTGTTCCTACTTCATCCGTTTTTCTGCGCTACTTCGCGTTTCTCATCGAATTTACTGTTTTATTGTGTTTGAATATGACCAATAAACCGTCAACAGGTATGGCTATGTGAACGTAATGATTTACCGTATACGTTTTTTCAACTACATATTTCGGATAAAAACATTATTTATGAAGTTTAATGTAGGCAAAAAGTATGTGTGCCCTTAGAGATAGGAATGAAAATGACAAAAACATTAAGTATCTTACACAAAAAAACTCTTAAAGCGTCTACTTTTTAAGAAATTTTCACCCATAAACGAGTACTTACACCGTAATTATTCCAGCGAAAAACGCCATTAAGTGCTTGGAAGGGTTTTAAAAAGTCCGATAAAGCTATCACCGATCCCTTAATATTGTATTTACTTTACCCCAGCGCAGGATCGATTACCCCAATTTTAGGGGTGCCTAAATATCCCGCGATACGGCTAACCTATATATTTGAGCGTGGCTCTGGCGCCGCCCCTGAGGCTCGTTTACCTTCAAGCATGTTCGTGATAACGTGATTGACCTTATATTAAATGGCATCTATCTTGGAGAATTAATGAATACTGCCGTTAAGAAATGGGATGGGGTTTTGGATGTACTGTCATCTATCGTTAGAATCTCCAGGTGTTAGTAAGTTTCCTAAGGGTTTGGCTTACATCAGTATGTATTAAACTATTTATAAAGTGTTCTATGGTTCCGTTCAATCCGTTCCATTCAATCAATGTACCTAATAAGAGCCAACTACCATTCAATTAAATGTCCATAGCTTTAGACTGTTATCGAGAATATTCTAACAAACATTGCAATCGAGACCAAGACATCAGAATCAGAATATGTTTTATTAATGTAAATCATTAACTACAGTACTTACGGATCGTCAAAATAGTTACAAAATGCTAAGCTACAACTTTACCACCCGTTCGGAATGCCGTTCCTATGGCGAATAACGGGCAAGTAACTCCATGGTTTCTCTTTTTAAAAAGATCCGTTTCATTTTTGAGCAGTACATTGTTATGGGGATTCGTGCTTGGTACTTCGCCTTGCGCCTTAGGCCCAACGAGGCGGACTTACACTATTCCTGCCATCATTATGTTGTAAACGCATATTTTAGAATCCCAGGGTTTTGCCTCGTCCAACATGCCTCATTAGTGGCAGTCATTACCGTCTTTGTGTTCGTGTAATGGCGGACGAGGGGACGCTTTTTGTGGCGGTTACAGATGGATTGCTTCAGGTAAGGAAACTTTTGTTGAATAGTTTTTCTTCATAGATTGGCATTGTTGAGTCTGGTTTTACAATCGGTAAATATTTTATGAGGAGCAAAATTTTGGGTTTCAAGTGTCCTATTATAACGTCTCCATATTATGTCTTCACCGTAAAAGGCGTCTACTACGTTTAATATTCCTCACGAAGGATGGAAATATAGTGTTACTTATTAAGGTAAATAGCACAGGTTTTCCAATTATTAATCATAGTCTCCGAAGAAGGCTTCACCATACTGGACAACTTACGAGAGAATAGTGTCTTTGAATTCTCGTAAACATGTTAAGTTCCCCATTACGCTAAAACAGTACTAATGAGAGCTGTTAGCGCTTACAAAAGGCTGTCGCTGCCACTGTCACGTAAGTGGCTTCACAATACACGTCATAATGTCTGTCGCTATCAGAGTGAGCTTCGGTGTTATCTTGGGTTAGTTTTTGCCTTATTTTTTAACTTGACAGAAATCTCGCGAGTAACACCACTGGCTGGGGTTATTTTCAAGTGAATGCTTCCATTGGTGCTTGGCGCAAAGCACGCGTTAAGCGGTCGGTACCGGCTATTACATTTTAGTCCATGTCGGCCTTTGGGTGGCCTGAATACTCCGACACCAGAGTTTGCCACTAGCTCATACGAATTTACTTACTTTTATATTTTAAAACGTATTCATGCAGTTTTCTTGGCATGTTTTATCAAGTCTTTTCTTCTTGATTTTACATTTCCGTACTGTACATTGTGTAAACTGAATTTTTCGTCGACTCACTCCTGCATTTCTTTGAGCGAGGTAATAAATAGAACTCAAGATAGGTTACATAACAGACATACTATGCCATATATACGAGCGAACCAACATCGAGGCAGTTAAGTCTCCATTAAATTAGTTCCCCAACACATTCTTCATCAAATACTCTAGGAACAAAGAATTCCACTGGACGAAATAAACCGTCCCCTAATGAGTCATCCACTCATCAGTCATTAGTCCTCGACCAGATGGGGGTTCAGAGGGGAGGGATGGAAGGTTTATGTTCTATAGCAATGCGAGGCCGAGTCAACTGTTAAGATCTTAACGTTTTGCGGAGGCGATAAGGACTTTGGGAATTGGAAGTTTTTTTTGCGGTTTCTTCAATAAATTTAACATATTTTCTATGCCTTAGTTTTACTATTGAATGTTTGCTTTTGACCTAATTGTTGCATGTTTGAACCTCGTACGGATATAAACTGTGCCGCACAGTCATATTAGTTGATGATCTATCCGTTAACTTCATATTATATCTCAATGCTTCTTTCACTTCATATGGTTAATCACAAGTCTCTACAAATATCAAAATTGCACCGTCTGGTAACTCTAGTTCCATCTTGCCTCTACATCTCATTTTAGAGTAAATAAATAGACTGTGATTCATCTTATTGCGTTCTAAGCCTTAAGTAATACAAGGGTAGATTTAATACAACATCTGCGACTCAATCTAAAACTTTATTTGCTGCAGGGGCTGTACGTCTTGTAGTCTGAAAAGTTTGATAACCTGACATCCGAACATATTACGAAATACAAAGTAATTTAAGTCTCATCAGACGTCTCAGACTAATCCAATTAAACGGAGATAAGTCACCTGGATTTAAAGTTTATCTTAAAACGCTAGAACAAGAGATGGGTCCCGACAGACTATAAAATATTTTACTATCTTAGTCTGTCTGTAGAAGGAATATTTTTTTTAATTAACCTTTATTATTCAGATGGCTTTGTTACTTTATTTTGCAGTAAGCTTTTGTTAGTCGCAGGATAAGTAATGGTTTTACTTTCGACAGATCTAGAATTTAACTTTGATCTCAAGGGGTCTAATCTTATTGCTAAACTAGGACTAGATATGTTTTAAGGTCAATATTAATAAATTCATGCAGACAGGGTTGTCTTGAAAGCCGAACACTTGATTGCAGATGTTATACACGTACAACATGGGACTTAAGCCAGAACAGATCGAGTTAAACCATTTCTTGTTTAATATACCTTACTCTATCGATATTATGGTTCAATATTGAGTAGTATGTAATGTGTTACCTAGATATAATAATTTGAATGTAAACTTTAACAACTAAGTAATAGGTTATCAATTTAAACGAATCTAATGTCGATAAGGTGTTTTATATTTAAAAACAAATTGATGAAGGGTTGCCATTTCGGACTTGCTTTTGATAAGATTCGTATCATACTCCTCACTCAGCATGTTTTCTACAAGTTTAAACTGTAATCAATCAAATCAAATGTATGCGATTACTTTACCTGATACATTTAGAAAATTACACTAGTTTCGAATATGAACGCTTAGCTTAGTATGTTTAGTGCTTTAGTTTTATTTAGTTTGGTCTTACATGTGAAAACGTACTGTGGAAATAGTAGAAGTAAATTACGTTTTCGAAACGTGCGAACGGCGCTTGTAGGATGGTGGAACGGGGTCTTAATTACGTAAGTAAAATATTAATGAAAAAAAAAACCAAAACGGAGAATACATTCCCCATTCGTTGCCGGGAGTTTAGTTTATTGTTCAAAACGTTCAAATGTTTGTAATTCCAACATCCATGCAGCATGCCATTTTTGTGAAAAAAAAAGTATCCGAAAAAGAGGTGCCCTAAATTTAAGAGGTCTCCCCGGATTACAGGGTTGATAACATTAATAAGGGCGCATAGCTGCGGAGGCCCGGTCCTTCGCCAATTTTCTGGTCAGTGCTTCAGTAATTTCAGTTTCCTATTGCCAATTTTTCAGCTCAACTGTTATACCATAAACGTTATCGGATTTCCTGATAGCACGTAAGTAGATCGGTGGGTGATCCATGTTAGACACATATAATACTATAATTGTTCAGGGTGATTCAGAAAGGGTGTACTAAGGCTTGAACCTGCGCTTCTTGAGCGCATTAGTCTTTATGTGAAGTCAGGTAAAAAAAATCACAATTTTTTTTTTATTTTTTTTTAAATCAATATTGTGACCTCATCTCACCCATTTCTGTACTTACGTGAAATATTTTTGAGAATATAAATACAAGTAATCGCGTATAAATGTGATAAAGAAGTTTAAATATCTAACTTTTTTTTTAAATTGTCTCACCACAATAATTTATATTTCTCAGATAAATATACACCCCTCTTTATTTTTTCTCAACCCTATAGAATATAAAATTCATTTCAATTATAATTTCAAAATGGCAGGAGATACTTTATACTCATTCAAAAGCATAAAGGGATGAAGAGGCATATCTTTCCGGCGTCCCTACCAATAACTTATAAATATAAAATAAAAAAAAATCGCCTTCAATAGAGTCAATAAAAATGGAGAGTACGCACACATACAAGATGATCCGAAGTACGCTATATCGAACCACTTTTGGAGTTGTACGTCACACACAAAACTCAGTCTTTTAAAACCCACCTTATTCATCCGTCAACCAGCAGCGCTTACATTTGCCTTTGCTGAGACACGTACGGTTCAATTTTGCACTAACCAACATTTTAAATTCCAGTGTTGGATACACTAGCGTACCTACTTTGGGATGTGTTCACAAATGATGCGAGGGAATTTAAATTTCGTTAACCAACTCTAAAATATTTATAAATTTTCTATCCCATCCCAGCTAGTAGACTTTCATCTTTATTCCGTCGCACAATAGGCCTGCCTCCTAGATAAGATTTTAAATACATAAATTACAATAATTAAACGGCACATAATAGACATAATTTGTATAAAGGCTGTACAGTAGAAGCATTTCCAATAGTTAGTGGAAGAAAGATTGTAAGCGGGTTTTTGGATACGGATAATATATACCTGCGTAGCCTAGCACATTCAATACCTATGTTTTGTGAGTGTTTGTCATTCATTAGACATTTTAGTTCGAGATTCGATTGTTTCTAGTATGTTCCGTCGAATTGTCCTTGGAACACCAACTTGTTCACTTCAAACAATCCAGTTACAAAGTATTCCCTTTACCCTTTGTCCACGTGAAAGTTATCCCGCGAATCCAAAAATCCTTTGAGATATGGCGAGTTTAGAAAGCGGTCTTTTTAGTTTTACTATTCGTTTAACAATCTTCAGTTAGTGGGTTTGTCCACTGTCAGGGTCGGTATTCAAAGATAATTGGGTTCAGTCATCTCATATGGCTTGATGCCTTGATGATTGCAGCTTCAAACCTCGGTTCGCACCTCTGGGATTTCTGGATTTCATGTGCGAATCTCAATTTCAACCACGATTATCGCTTGCTAGACGGTGAAGGAAAACATCGTGAGGAAACCTGCATGCCTGAGAGGACCCTTCGCTAGACGTGTGAAGTCCGCCAACCCGTACTGGGCCAGCGTAGTGTACTATGGTCTAATCCCCCTCGCATTAAGGGGAGGACCGTGCCCAGTAGTAGGACATTAGGGGCTGGTATTATATGGCTTGATAGAAGAGAAGCCAGTACATAAGTAATCGAGTGGAACAATTTCACACTGAATGGCATAGCATTTAGTTCAAATTGACAGTTAAATAATTAAAGATTCGAAATACATTTACATGTGTTTGCGTAGAGCGCTCTCTCATCATGCAAATGAGATGTTACCCTGTAAGTGTCGGCGGTCCAGTGGCTGCAAACATTTCTACTTCGGAATAAATTAATGCATTTTGATATTGAAATGAATTTCAAGTAAAAATGTTGTCCGCAAACTTGTTTCAACTGTTTCTTAATTGCTTTTTGTTTAATCATAATAGTTGGTCAAGAATTTTGGTTAAGTGCATTTACGAGGTGGCGTATTGCTATTTTTTTTCGTTGTGTCGTGCATTCCTTGACTCATTTAACTGCTTGTGTTCATGAAATAATTCAAATTGCATGGAAATATTTCTTTTAAGGTCGATTTAAAGGAAAGTGGTAGTCAACTATCATGAACCACTTACTGCGTGATTAAATGCAACCAAATTGGTTGGCTACAACAAAAAAAAAATGCACAAAGAAAGTTATTTTCATATTTATTTCATACATTTACGCGTTTATTAAACTTTTTTAAGTTCCGCCGAAACAGCAAGCAAAGAATGCAGACGAAACGTGTCGGTAACGTAAAAAAGTATAATAAACGCGATAAAATCCATTAGATTAGTTTTATTTCAAAGTTATTTTCAATAAATATTTCAATTAAAATCTTGCATACATGTAACATTTGAGAAACGTCGCCTTGTAAGGTGAGACGAACTAATTTTGAATATCAAAGACTTGTCTCGGTGATGTTTATTTATTGAAAGTTAGTTTAGTACGGAGCGTCGCGTTACGTGAATAGCAAGCCTTGCGACGACGACGGTTGTTTGTTTACTAAATATTGGCTTTTAAATGAATGTGTGATTGAAAACTGATTTATATGGAGATTATTCGAACATACTAGAATGCGTGCAGTATTAAAAAGAGGTGCCGTAAGTGTAGGGAAGACCTTTGCGCAGCCGTGGGACCTATGTTAACAAAATATAAAAAAATGTAGGAATAATATTATCACGCAAGTTATAGGTTAATTGGTCCTTGAGCAAATGTTTCATGGATAAATGTTGTTAAAAATGTTTTTCAACGGCCATTCGACTTATTTATATGTAAGTGTGTGTATATCTGTGATATTCGATTGTGATAGTTATATATAAGTATGTAGTGTAATGATAATCATTTCGTAAAAACAATATTACGTAATTGTCTATTGGATATTGGAATACTTAACTAGTCATCGATTGTCATAGGTTTACTATAACTAATTTAACAATAATTGTCCAACTAAATAACGATCCAATTCAACCATTTCTTTAATCTGTTTTGGTCACGAGCGTTTAATTTGGAACAACAAACAAATTAAGTAATGAGAGTAAAATATTTTCGGGTTTTCATAAAAAACACAAATATTTTCATAATTATATAAACTCGAAACGTTTTTTACGAGTGGCTCGTAACTATCTTCCGTATAGAATGAATACTACGGTATATTAACCGAATCGGTTTCACTCGGCCGGTTAATGTCCTCGAAAATAGTTTAATTATTTACCGAGCTCGTTAAATCTGAACTAATTGTAACCTATTTTCTGACTCAGTTTCGTATCAGTTGTTGTGAGAAGTTATTTTCATCTAGTTTTTATTTCTATGTTACATATTTGTAACATGTTTTTTGTAAACAGTTAGAAAATACTTATTTCATTACGCTTAAGACTCTTGTAACTAGGAATCTACATTCTGGTCATATATCTAATGATTATCATCAGGTAGGTTAACCTACTTTGTTATATCTACGACTAGCTGTTGCCCGCGTCTTCGTCCGCGTGGTATTTAAGGTGGAAGCTCAGGGTCAGGGCGCGAAATTCAAAATGTCAATGGTTTTTATTTTTTTACGAAATATTTGGATATCTTTACGATGTAATTTAGTGTTTTGCGATATTAACATTCTGCATTGGATGTCTCGATGTATTAAGTTTGCTTAAAAAAGTACCTAAAGCGATACAACACCATTAAGTTAGTAAAAGTAGCGGTTTTTACAAACCTTATGGTATTGTATCGGATTAGGTTCTTTTTTAAGCAAACTTAATATATCGAGACATCCAATGCAGAATGTTAATATCGCAAAACACTAAATTACATCGTAAAGATGTCCAAATTTTTCGTAAAAAAATAAAAACCATTGACATTTTGAATTTCGCGCCCTGACCCTGAGCTTCCCCCTTAACAAAGACAACCGTTGACAACAGCCTGCTCGCCCATTCTGAGCCCGCGGCACGCATTGCAGGTTGTTGCTATCAAAATTAATCAGGCGCTGCGCTGCAACATTGGTTTTTTTTTCGTGAGATCCTATGTTTTTTTCTAAAATAAAAGTAGCCTAAGTTACTCCTTGTTACATCAGCTATCTGCCAGTGAAAGTCCCGTCAAAATCGGTCCAGCCATTTCAGAGATTACCCGGAACAAACAGACAGACAGACAGACAGACAGACAGACAGACAGACAGACAGACAGACAGACGGACAGACAGACAAAAATTTTAAAAAATGTTGTTTCGGTATAGGTAACGTGTATACATCCAAATGCACTTACTAAAAAGCGGTTATTTTAATATTACAAACAGACACTCCAATTTTATTTATATGTATAGATAAAGCTGCCAATTCTAATGAGTGGTTAATATTATCTTATTTTTTTCTGAATCCAGCATAGGCACTTTAAAATAAAATGTTTGCTTGTGTGCTGATGTAGTGTAGACTTTTAAATTAGCTAGTTACTTTGTTAAATTAGCAACTTTCCAAGCTATTAAGTATTCAGATGCTAAGCAGCAGAAAGCTTAAATAGCGTGCTTCACTGCTATTAAGCACCACGATAACTTAAGGATTAATTGTTACAACAGTTCTTGAAACATGCTAATTATGTTGTAGAAAATAATTGGGGAGGGCTTTTTTTTGTAAATACCTACGACCTGTTTAGCTTAGTTGGTAGTAACCCTGTTCTCTGTGCTGCTGGTCCCGGGTTCGATTCTTGGTAGAAGCCAACTCTGTGTAACAGGAAGCAGATTATAAGTATAATATACTGGGATCGCCCCCGGTCCACTGAACGGTGGGTACCCATAATACAAGCGTCGCTTAGTTCAGACCGTAAAGTTGGTTTGTTCGTCAGACCATATTATTATTTTCCAAATGTGTTCGTTAATGAGAAGATATTGACTGTTGAAATGTCACTTGCCAAAACTGTCCAATGGTCCCTCGCCACCGACAAAGTGTCGACAAATTATTTTGACACCAATCCAAAATGTCGGCGTTCGCAAGCGCCTAATTGCATCGCCTTCCCCAATTCCCCGGCACACCATTCAATGTGGACACGTCAACTAATACTTATAATTTCTTTTTCAGCGTTCTAAATACAGCGGCGGCGGCGCAAAAGCAAATTAAACCGTGAAAAAGATCACACGGGCCAAGATGGCGGCGGAGATTGCGCGCCAAATCTCGCGTCGCGCCGAACGCCATCTGTCAGCGGTCGGCTATAACTTCCGTAGTTTGAATCATTCGGACCGTTCGAAATAGTTATTTGTGATTTAACTGTGACAGTGTTGAGTCGTGATGTGATATTGTTGTTGTGTGTGTGTGTTTGTGAGTGTCCCAAGATGTCCGAGGAGAGATCGAGACGGTTGTCGCAGATATTCGACCCTCTGGCGAGGTTTACGGACCACAGCGGTGCTGGCTACTCGGCCAGTACTCCTAATAGTCCGAGGCTGCTGCCGAGGAGGTCGCGGGAGCCGCCTCCACCGCCACCGAGGTGAGTTAATTGATTGGTCTTCCCCCCTCCCCCCCGCCCTAATCGCCTTGATCCTTTGAATTAGAGTTTGATTTGTCTTATCTAGTTTAACAGTAAATTAGATTTACGATGTCGATTTGACAACATAATCTTACCGGCTTAATGCAAATAGTTTACATACCTATCACAAATAACTTAAGTAGCTGTTGATGACGTCACCGTCCAATGGAATCGAGGTTTCAAGGTAGTTCGCTAAATTCGACTTTCTATAACATTAATTGACTACCTATCAGCTGATTAGATTAATATAGGGAGTATTTTATCTCTGAAGCGGTAGGCAGTCGCGAACTGCAGTGAATCCATGTTTTTGTTTTTTGGTAGAGACGGTTGGTATTTTTAAAACAGGTTCCTAGGTGAGAATCGGAATATTTTTTATTCATGTAAACCATTAACAGTACTTCTGGATCGTCAAAATAGTTACAAAATGCTAAGCTATAACTTTTGAGGATCGTGACCATATATGATTTATCGCCATTTACATCTGTCCTGCGCCAGTTCAATAGATCGTTGTAGAGTTTCTCCTGTTGCCTCTACAATACTTTTACTCCATTGTATGGATATATTGGAATTTGGCCTCTTGAGCGCTTCCCCTGCATCTGTCCCAATGACGATATTATATTATAAGTAAAATTTCTTATTAAAATTATTTCAACAAGAAGCGCTGTCTGAGGGTTCTATTAATAACTAACATGTTGTATAAACGTAGACTTTTACATAAAGTCTATCTACTCAATTCAGATTATCCGATTATCTTTTTCGCAGCGCTACAGATTAATCGTTCATTATTAATAATAGCTCGTTTGTTGCGTCGAATAATCCCATGGAAGCCATGGCGTTCGTTGTTCTGATCATGTATTAATGGTGGAAAATATTGCGCGTTTAAATTAATGAACCGCGTCAAGTATTCATTGGCCGAATGTTACGTGCCGTGGGATGAAAGTTGATTGCGTATGAATTAATCGAATCGTGTTGGTTAACCAGTTTTTCTACATGAATATGGTGCTATCTACTTAATGGTATGTTTAATATAAACATTAAAAATCATGGCTGTTCAAAAAAAAAAGACAGGTCCGCTTAGTTTCTCGCCGGATCTTCTCAGTTGAGGTCGCGTTCCTATCCGGTTGTAGAGTTAAGGGAAATGTAAATGACAATTTGTAAGTGCCCCCGTAAGCCTATAAGAAATAAATGTTTTGACTTTGACTTTGACATTATAAATGATTGAATAATTTATAGCTCTTGTAAACAGTACTGGATATTGTCTCAGTAATTGAAGATGTGAAATATTATAATCAAGTATCAAGATCTAATTCTCTAATGGCCTTTTCTCGTTATACCTGGTTAACATGAAGACAGAACGTAAAAAAACAAGTAACCAAGTGGATAACGTCGTGGGTATGCGATACAACGGCTTTGACATCTCATCATCATCCAGACAACATTGGCCAGAGTGTCAAAATTTGTACCATTCCAATAGGACCAACTTTTCAAATAGTCTAGTTTTATAATGTCCTGAAATAGTTGAAATAAAACTAAATTTAAGGATTTTATCGCGTTTGTTTTATGTATTTGGGTTCCCGACGTTTCGGCTGATTTACAGCAACCATGGTCACGGGAGGACTGAGGTGGTTGGCGTCCTAGTGTCATAGTTTGACGGGGGTACCTTCATATTTAGTTGTTACTTGCGGTCCGATCTACGCAGAAAGAGCTTACTGAAGATGTTTTGGATTTCATGATATTTACTACTGGATCCCAAGTCGGTGGTAGCACCCAGCCATCTTCCCTATTGAAACATAACAAAGCATAAAATAATCGCGATAAAATCCTTAAAATTAGTTTTATTTCAATGTGTAGTATTCGCGTAAATATAAGAAATCAATATCCTGAAATAGTGGTCATTGTTGGTGTGCAGGCCCATCGCCCACTCTTCGCGGCTTGACCCGTTGGATTACGAGCTGGCTGCGGCAGACCTCGACAGCATCAACTGGCAGGAGCGCTGCCTGGAGCTGCAGCTTGAGCTGCACAGAAGCAGGCATCAAGCGACGAGAGTTCGGGATATGCTGAGAGATAAGGTAAGATTTAATTTAAATTAAAAAAATAAATATTTCTTCTCTTTATCATTTATAATCACTTACTCGTATTGTACTAGTAATTTAGCTATAAACGCTTTAAAATAAAAATAAGACGAAACTTGGGTGCTATTATTCACATCGAACAATTAAACATTTCACACAAGTCAGTTTTTATTTCGAGTCTTATTTGTTTTGAATTGAAGTTTTCCATGTAATTCATGCTTGTTCTCTTCCCTCAAAGCTATAATCTGCATTCAGAAAGCTGCTCCCATGACTGCGCGGGAGCGAGCCGGCCGCACCACGTCATCTGTTCTTTATTGCCCGGGGGTTTAATTTCGCAGGACATTATTCACGAATCCCGGTAAGTTTTTGTGTTCTGCTGAATATCGCCCCCGGGAAAAGAGTTTATGATAGATGGGTGATACATTTTTCATTGGTTCATTTTGTGTGCTATGTTTTCCATTACGATAGCACCTGAAAGATACATGCGCTTTTGGTGCAACTGTACTGATTTAAAGTTAAGCTAGTTTATTTTTGTAAACTGAAGGCCATTTAAATGTTATGATCTGATGTCTGATGCTATTTTCTAGTGACACAGATTTCTAGAACATGAGCTGCCAGTGTATGTATATCAGCCGAAAGACGTCCACTGCTCGACATAGGCCTCCACTAGTTACTTTCCCATAGTACTGTCCTCCGCCACTCGCACCCACCGCCTTACCGCGACGCGTGTGATATAGTCGGTCCACCTTGTGGGGGGATGTCCTACACTACGTATTCCGACTTATAGTCCCTATTCTAGAACCTTTGCCCCAACGGCCATCGGTTCATCGAGGCATGTATGTACACATGAATAACTTCGCAAGAACGCTGAGTGTCAAGTGACGTGTAAACTGTTCCATACGTCATCAATGCCGTGGAACATCGTAAAAGCCAGTCGTCCATAAAGGCTGATACGAACGAGAAACAAAGGGGGGAATAGGAATAGGGAAGCGGGAAGCGCGCTGACATGGCCCGCTCCTGTGAAATCACCAAGCTATGATAGACGTTTGTATACTGTGGATTTTAGTCCTAACTACTGGGAAGATTAGGTTTCTCTCCGTCGGAAAATGTTGTGAGGATTGAATTAGAGTCTTCTAGTATCAAATTAGGAAATTAATTTTGAATTTAACAATTTAACTCCAGAATTTGTAGACGCAGTGTAATAAAGATATATATGATATATATTCAGGGGTTAGTCTATACTTATATTATAAGAAAAATTTAAAAGCCGAGCCGTGGGCGGAAGCTAGATATTTTTATAAATCTACTGGTATAACAAGCTTTATAACTTTATCGAATTACATTTAGTATTGAAATTCAAATCCCTAATATCCCAGCACTGCTTCCATCAAGGAAGAGTTGATATCTTTAATGACTTTGTCACAACAAAACATAGCAATCCAATTTGCATTTAGCTTTCTCATCCAACATTTGCAGCAAAATGACAATCAAACAATTTGGATTGTTAGGCGACTTGTAAACTTATGGAGCCGAATCTCGAAACTTTTAATTGAGTAAATGAAATTCGCGTAAACGTCGTTCGGGACAATTCGTGAACTTCTAACGACTGTCAACAACTGGGCGCCGCGGGGCCGATTTGCGTCGCCTCTGATCGATTTCAAAGCGTACACTTTGAGAAATAAAAATTTTACAAACTTTTTTTGCTTTATAGCGCAGCGTACAACTGGTATGGATTTTGGATTTTTATTTTACACAGTGAAAATGTTTTCATAGTTCAAGCATGTGCTTTTACAAAAAAATACTTTACGTCAACTTCACGGCTCAACTTCCCGCCAAAAAGTCCGAAATATACTTAATTATAAAATTATTAGCAAGCCATTTTGGTATACCTAAACAAAAAAAGGAAAAATGTCTGACTTAGTGGAAAAAGGTCATAACGAAAGAAAAAGTTTCAGCTGTCAACAGCCAGAGTTATTCAGATAAACAAAAAGGTTTTATGTTTTATACCTCACCTTTTTATCTAAAATACGTCAAAATGCAGCCAGTACCATTCTTCATGCAAAGATATCAAAGCTTAAAACTTCTAGAGCAGCACACTTGTAGATACGCAAATCTGCAGAGCCAGGTATGGCCGCAAGAATTGCCATACATCTCTTTGTCGAGCGGGTACTTCATCGTGTTGCATGCCATTTACTGCAGCGTTGAGATAGTTGGCTCTTGTGTTGTATCGTAGATTTTCTTTACATGTATGCATTCATGCATACCATGTATGTGTATTTTTTTTTATACATTATTTATATATTATTTATATTATCTTAATATATATAAATTACATGTCACGGTGTTTGTCCGCTATGGACTCCTAAAGTACTAAACCGATTTAAATAAAATTTTGCACACTGTGTGCAGTTTTATCCAACTTGAAAGATAGGATATTTTATATCTCAATTTATAATCGCAAAAATTTAACTAAAGAAATAATATATATGGAAAAACAACGTTTGCCGGGTTTGTTAGTAATGTTATAAAAATATTACCTCATTTTTGCAATTCTTCATGGTGATGATCATTTCCGAGTCGGTTTCCTTCGAATCTATAGGTTCCTCTGTACACGTCTCAAAAGGTTTTGGGATGGGGGTACCTGCATTTTTATTATTACGCAATGTTGTAGAATTGTACAAAGAGCACTTGCACGAGAATTGCTTGTTAATATATATAAATCTCGTGTCACAATGTTTGTCCTCAATGGACTCCTAAACCACTTAACCGATTATAATAAAATTCGCACACCATGTGCAGTTCGATCCAACTTGAGAGATAGGATAGTTTAAATCTCAATTTATTTTATATGGCAAAACAACGTTTGCCGAGTCAGCTAGTATATTATATATTTATATCTTTGAAAAGAAATATAAATCTCGTGTCACAATGTTTGTCCTCAATGGACTCCTAAACCACTTAACCGATTATAATAAAATTCGCACACCATGTGCAGTTCGATCCAACTTGAGAGATAGGATAGTTTAAATCTCAATTTATTTTATATGGCAAAACAACGTTTGCCGAGTCAGCTAGTATATTATATATTTATATCTTTGAAAAGAAAGACACACACATCTACACTACGAATCTCTTTTGTTTTTAATAGTTGACAGAGCCTGCTTATACATCGTATATATACTACTTACATATACGCGTAATATGCCATGGGCCGTCAAATAATTCCATATTCCGTGATAGCAATAACAAAAAGTTTTGGAAGTCGATCCCAATATTGATGTGCAAACTTAATTCCGTGCAGCCTCTGTACCCAATTGGGCTGTACTAATCTCCATAGGGTCATACATCAGGGGCCGTCACGATAAATCAATCGCTTCCTAACTGTTGCGCTCTCGAACAAATATTTTACTTAGGAGATGACCCTTGAATATAGATACCGGTTCTGTTGCAGAGTAGCTGTTGGTTGTATTCTATTTCCTAGTATTTTCATGTTGTCACAACGGGCTGGTGATGTTGACTCAAGTGAACGGTGCGAATAGTAAAATAACGATTAGTTCAAACCAGGTTTTCAATAAACCTAAAGCTAGCAATCATATTATTTTCTTAATTGTTAGTATAATAGACCAGTGTTGCGATCGTTTGATTCGCGGTTCACACCTCCACGAAATTACAATTATATGAGCCAATATAATTTTCAACAATTGCTATTTAAAATAAATTGAAGAAATATTTACTTCTGAAAGTACTTGACCTACCTAGACTGGACCAGCGTGATGGACTATCAACTAAACCTTCGTATCCACTAGTGTGAACGTAATAGGACAATCCATTATTATTTCAGGCAAATGAAAAAACAATTAAGTATTTTTACTAACTAAAATAATAATAAAATTATTTACAAATTAAATATAAAATAAATAGGAAAACATAGCTAAGTATGAAAACAAATTATGTGTCAAGAATGCTGGCTGCATTTCCTCGCTGTATTGTCATGCTGATTTTTTGAGCGAGGAAGGACCCAGTCTTCTTGCCTGCAACAATTAGTATCAGATGACTTACAAAGCAAAATAGTCTGTAGCAAAACAATTCAACAAGTTAGGTTAAAATGTCTTATAGAAACATAATTGCCCACTTAAAACGCTGAAAGGCTCTCGTGGTTGTATAATAAAATTAAGTCGAGGGTCAGTGGTGTGTTCCTCTTCCCTCATTTGTTTAATAAAATTAAAGTCTCTGTAGAGTCATATATCACACACGATACTATAAATCTGTAACACTCAAACTTGCCAACAGGAGTTATATAAAATATTTTGCGTTCAACGCGATGACCGCTCGAGATCGAGTAGATATTGCACGTCATTTTTGAATCATGGACTTTGTGTAGAGCATATTGAATAGTTTTTTAAATATACAATGTTTATTATTACATAGCATCTAGTGATCACGGTAAGCAACGATTTAGTTCACTTACTAGAGTATTTAAAAATGTACTTTTTGAAAGCTATGTGCCAACTCGGAATACTACCACAATTATGTGCAGCAACTCAACGAAATTGTGGTTTTTTTCTTTAAAAAAAAATATATAAGGTTTCCCCCCCTCGCATTGAGGGAAGGACCGTGCCCAGTAGTGAGACATTAAAAACGGCTAGTATTATTATTATTATATATAAGGTGGTCCTTATTTATATGTTCAATGCACTGCGAGCTACGCCACGTTTGTAATCTACACCATTCAGTATTTTTATTAAAATTAAAATAATCCTGAAGAACAATGTCGTTCCATTATAGTGGAAATATATTTTAAATGATTGAACTACTCCAAAAAATCCACATCAAAATACACGAGATAGCATAGACTACCATATCTCAGCCACTGTTCCTAAGATACTGCAAATCGAATAGATATCTCTTCATGTATAAATGATGTATTAAACCTGACCTTTTAAAGTAGTGTAAAAATATACATATTGTGTAATGAAGGTGACGAATTGTATATACTAGTGAACACTGCCGCTTAATTTGAATTGAGCTGTAAAGATATTAGACAAAGGTACCATTTCAGTTTACAACTTGTGAGATTGCCCGCAAATCGGCGTCGTGTCTGATATCAAATCGCCGCTCTCTCTCTCTCTCTCTCTCACTCACAACTGCATTTCTATAACAATAACGCCGACCACTTTATTTTTATGTCGCCGATTCAATATGAAACTGATTCTGCAGTTACTTTTGCGTTGTCTAACATATATGAGTACATCATCCGGAAAATGCTTGATGACTGGGACAAGGGATTTTCTGTGGGCGGGAAAAGGATATCGAATCTCAGATATGCTGACGACACGGTGCTCCTCGCCACATCTGTGGAGGACATGCAGGAACTGTTTCGAAAGCTCGAGTCAGAAAGCAACAGCATGGGTCTCGCAGTAAACAGGCGCAAGACGAAGATAATGGTAGTGGATCGTGCCGGAAAACTCTCCAACAGCTCAGACATCATCCCAGGCGTCGACATTGTGGACCATTATTTGTATCTAGGTGCCCTAATTTGTAATGACGGCAGTTGTGTTCCGGAGATAAAGAAGCGTATTGGAACTGCTAAGGATGCTATGACCCGACTTAATAACATCTGGAAAAAGAGGGGAATTACTATTAACACCAAAGTCCGGTTAATACGCTCACTGATTTTCCCAATATTTCTGTACGGAGTAGAAACGTGGACAATACTAGCGAGAGAGAGACAGAGAATTGATGCATTCGAGATGTGGTGCTGGAGGCGTATGTTGCGGATACCCTGGACTGCCAAGCGCACCAATGCATCAATTCTTGCGCAGCTCCGAATAAAAATCCGCCTGTCCACAATCTGTCAGCAGCGCATTCTGTCTTACTTCGGCCATGTAGTACGGAAAGGAGATGAGAACCTCGAAAAGCTGATCGTAGTTGGGAACACCGATGGCAAGAGAGCTCGAGGACGGTCCCCAACCAGATGGACCGATCAAGTAAAGGACTCATCTTCAACCAAATTCAGCTCGGTGGTCAGAAGCGCCATGAACAGAGACCGATGGAGGCTAATCGTTCGATCCAAGTGTGGACTATCCAACGATGATCGCGATCCTCAGACATGAGGGACCGACCATAGAGAGAACATATATGAGGGCCTATGATGCAATGCAGTTTAGTATCACTTTAGTATTATTGTCTAGAATAATGGGGTAGATACCTGCGGAATTTTGTGTTCGCCAGACGAATACCAACTGCAAGATCCCATACTAATCAACGCTTGTTATGGGGACCATACAATAGACCGGGGGGCGATTCCAGTATATAATACTTATATAGATATTAAACATCCATGACTCGGGTACATTCGTGCTCATCACACAAAGTTTGTACCTTCCAAGATTCGAACCCGGGACCCTTGGCACAGAAAGCAGGATGTCTACTAAATGAGCTCACGCTACATCAAGTAATTCGCTACGAGACTTGTTTGTAGTTTTTATTTGTACGGTAACCATAATATTATAAGCTTTGCCTATTGTAATAAAAATAATTTAAAGGATTTTATGTCTGTACGTCCATAGTGTCCACTAGGACGTCAAACACCTTAGTACTCCCGTGACCATGGTTGCTGTAAAGCAGCCGAAACGTCGGGATCGTAAAAACATAAAATAAACGCGATAAAAATCCGTTAAATTAGTTTTATTTCAACGCGTAGTATTCGTGTAAATAAAGGAAATCAATAAGCTTTGCCTACTTTGGGAAAGTGCAGTAGATTTTGTCGCTTAGCGATATTATTATTATATGCAGATACAACAGCGTCTTGCCAAGTCGATTCAGAAAACGCTGCTATTCATGATATAATTGGTCGAAGTTAATATTACAGCCATCGCTTATGTGTTGTACCATTTGTAGCGCCCAGTGCTAGCTGACCGCAGGCCATGCAAATTTATATGGCGCGAGCCGCAGCGCGCGTGCTCCTTTTAATTACTACGGATAATGCTTTTCCGATTACCGAAGCAATTAATTGGAACGTGTGTTGCCCTTTCGCTAGGTATAATTATTATCTAGGAGGTGTCTGTTTGTATACTATTGACATCCGTTAGGTAGTGGTTAAATAACGAACTATCTTAGTCGATGCCTTTGAGGCCATTTGAATGGGAACGATGCAAAAAATGCTTTTTAACAAAAAAAAACCGTCTTCAAAAAACTAAAAGCACAAAATAATCTGATCTTGAAATCTACCTTGTCTTATTAAATCAAATATTTAACGAATTGGAAGTTGGTGCCTAAAACAACTGAGTCGAGTATTGCCGGTCCGCGCCAAAGACTATACCTGCAAATTGGTCCGCGCATCTCGTTACTGAGTTTTTTTTTATTCTTCGTTGGTTGTTTATTTGGCACTGGGTATTTGCCTAACTTATCAGCATTTGAGCCATTATCTCGTCTTATAGCCAGCTTGTCCCAATGGCACGAGATGACGAATACAATGTATTTCGTTCGCTAACTTGTCCCACTTAGATTTTTATTCGTATACTATATCCAGTACGTACAGTCAACCACAATAAATTTTACTTCACGTGTTACCGATAAACCTAATTTGTTATTAAATGGTATTTCTGTTACTAATGTTTCAGAGTCGACTGTTACAGGAGTACGTTAATATGAGTTAGGTACGATAAGATTGTCGCATTATGGAAATTAGTATATTTCAGTCCCAGACTTTTGACCCTGGCCGCACGCAGGAAGATTGTTATTGTAATGAACGCCTATGAATGTATATGGAGAATTTGCTCGATCGGATCGCGAGTGAGCGCGCTGGGCCCCAAGTCTGCTAACACAATCGATTCATAATCGAACAGCAACCGCATAGCAGCTGTCACTTTTGACAGATATTGTATGGGATATCTGTCAAAAGTGACAGTTACTATGCGGTTGCTGTTCGATTATGAATCGATTGTGTTAGCAGAGTTGGGGCCCTGATTTGTTATTTACTGAAAGTCGCCCATCGGCCAGCAACGAACGAAGAATCATTTCAAAGGAATATCATTTGAAATTATTCTTCGTTCGTTCTTGTCTTTAATACGTGAAGTGCGAGATTATTCGTAAGCTCACCGTATACTTTATAGTCTACCGTATTTAGAGAGACTTGAAAGTTTTAAATACCGTCCGCTAGAGGCGCTTTTCAATTCTTCATACAAAATGCCTAAATACGGTAGACTATAAAGTATACGGTTAGCTCGCACTTGACGTGCTGCTAATATCTAGCGGTCGCCAGTATTTTATGTGTGTTTTGTTAATTAATAATTTCTAATGTTACTCGTTATTTAACAAAATCATATGAACCTGGCAGATTAAAATGCTTAGTTCTGTCGAATTTCTCCACATTTGACTTTGTTATTTTCTCAATTATACAATTTAAATTTTAAAAAAATACACCTTATTGTTATAAAAAAAACAATGTACCCAACCGTGTATATGGATGAAAGCAAACCTAAACGAACCGCTTTCAGCAGGCTTTTAAATGACAATACAGTTACCGAAAAAAGTGTTTCATGAAGAGTCATTAGCAGAAACATTGGGGACATTGGACCCTCCTCGCCCCCCCCCCCCCCCCCCAACCAATAAAGTCTTTGTTGGAACCACTCATTTATTTGCCCAAATGCTCCCTTTTTCACTTATAATGTGAAAATTCACCATTCAGATGTATTTTTTGTCGGACTATACTTGCATATTTCTGTGTTGGCATCAGGGTGTGACACAATACAAGTTCATCAACATCTTCCTTTTGTTAAACGTACTGAATGTTTGGAGACAATGTAAGGAATCGTTTTTAACGTATTTTTCATTATCTTAATCAGATTACATCATCTTATAAAACATACTGATATTATTATGTATTCCTATTATTTATATCCTATTATGTCTCGCAGAGCAAAGAGCAATCGATCTGTGTTATTGCAGTATTCAGCCAAATGAAAGTGGACTAAATAGCAACTTTGGTAAAATTGGAAAAATCATCAAAAATTGGGGGGGGGGGGGGATGGATGGTTGTGCGTTGATGTGTACAAAACAAAATCTGTCTATACTTATACATCATCCGAACTCTTTCGAAAAAAATAAATAATTTGAAAAACGTTTATTGGGTTCGGGAAATTAAAAAAAAATATCACATTAAGAAAGGCTCCCTTCATCAAACTGAAGCCAGGCCCGCCGGCCTGATTGAATTAACATGAAACTTCGAGGCCCCTGACAAATTTATCGCCACAGGATTTCGCGGCCAAACCAAGTTTAACTTTCAAATTACGTTTTTATTTTATTGGGGATACGGCGCTGTTTTTACGATTTTCAATTTGGTTATTTCGCGTTTTCCCCCCAATATTTTCGTGTAGATGGGTGTACCAGATGTACAATACCATAGATAACTCTTTATTTTACGACAGCAAAACATAGACATTATAAAAGAGATAAAAAGGAACGAACAGCATTGGGCGGTCTTATTGCAAGCTGTGATCACTATCAGACAACCTTTGGATGGAGAGGACTTGGCTATAATCAAGTCTGCAGTCGTAGGTATACAAAATCAATACTACGTACTTAAAAATCTGTAAAAGATGTTGGAAAATTATATTTTTGGCTGCTGCTTATTTCTTATTATAAAACTATATTTTTCTATAGTAATGTTCTGAAAATCTAAGCCTGAACCTTTTCTGTTACATAATTTATTTAGTTCACTAATTAGGTTCCCCCTCGCATTGACGGCCCGTGCCCAACAACGGGACATTAAAAAGGGCCGGTATTATTAATAAGGTCCTGTTTTGCTTGATTTTAAGGTAACAGTTTACCTCATATCGCTAATTAATTTGTTTAATTTCTCACAGGAATGTCCAAGCAAACAAACACAAGTGATTAACGACCAAGAGAAGCATTATAAGTGGTATAAAATTCCCAACAGAAAAATTTAAATATTTTCACGAAAGCAATTATGAAAATTGATCAATCTTTCCGCGACATTAATACCTCTGGAGATCGGGATTTTTTTTCATTTGATAAAGGAAGGTATTTCATGAATAGGGTAGGTGTGGGGGGGGGGGTGATAAAACGTTCTTGGCAGTAAGGCCGGTCATTAACCATGATCGCTATCATAATTGAATTAAAAATTCCGACACGAGCGTTCTTAACTGCTGAAGGGGGCGCGTCCGATGCTATTGCAGTTCCCAGTTTGAATGTCGTGACGACATACCTACCTAGTTTTTTGTTTTTTATTTATTTATTTCTAGAAGAAGTCGGCCAAGAGGGACCTTTTGTAGAATACTTGGCCGACAATATCCAGCCAGTTTTATGATGACGTAATACGTTCTTAATTTAATCCCTTCTACTTATAGCAGATGTTTTAAAATATAAATGATTGGTGAGTGTATAATGTTTAGGTAGTTAATAGGTTTCATTAATAGTTTAGGACGTCAAGTGCGAGAGTATTCGTAAGCTAACCGTATATTTCATAATCTACGTATTGAAGACATTTAGCGGAAAAGGGAAGACCCCGACAGTTATTGTCGGGATCTTGTATATATGTTACTTGCTCCGAAAACTCTTATAGCGCGATTCAGGATTGTGACGTCAATTGTCTTTGTTCTGAATGCGTCTGCAGTGCCATCTGCGTAGCTTGTGGTGCGGTTGAAGTAGTCGCTACAGACACATTGTATGGAGAATGTTTTAAATACTGTCCGCTAGAGACGTAGTTCAATTTGCCATACAATGTGTCGTATACTCAAACTATAAACTATACAGTTAGCTTACGAATAATCTCGCAATTGACGTACAGGCAGGTTTTAAAAAAATTGATTTTAGTAAAAATTTGTTTTTAGTGAAAGCTTAGTAAGTATATGCCTGAAACTTCAGTTTCCGCACATATCAAGCGCGCTAACTAGCTTAATGTAGGACTAGTGGAGGAATCTATCGTCCGTATAAGGTGTAACAATAATGGTGTAAAATGTTTTAACAATTCCATCTGTAGGTTACAAAGATAATATTCCCAAAGAAATAAAAAAAAAACATCATTTACACAATTATTTTATACATCAACGTGATCCATATAACGCACTGATTCGTCTGTTAAAATATTTGACACTATTTTTGTTACACCTCATATAAGAGGTTTTAGATTCCATTTTATAATTATCTTATGTTATCAATCGCTTGTTCGGTAGCTTAGTAAATACTGTCGTATCCAACCACATTGTTCGGTACAGGCCTTAAGCAAGTGTCAAGTTGTCAAACTAAAGAGACGCGCCCCGAGGCGGGAGATAAGAGGAACTTCTGTGCTGTACGCTAACCCCCAAACTAGTTACATTGCGGTTAAGTTTTTCGTATAAGTTTGTTGTTTTGGTTAAATATTGTTGTTGTCTATTTTACCAGCCAAAATATCATGTTACGATTACATTAGACGTTCCTGCTTGCCCTACAGCTGTTTCACTCACACTTCAAGTGATCGCGTAAGTAGTCGACTATAAGTACTCGTACATTCACGCAAAAAATATGAGTATCCCACGACATTCGATAAAAAATATTTTTTACATTTTATTATAGACATTGTGAGTAACCTTAGTGTTTTGTTGCCATGCTCCTTACATCCTGGATTTACGAAAGCTGATTCTACGGTAAGATCTACCAATTCTTTCACAAAAAAAAATATTTTCATTCACCAAGTTCAGGGTTGTCACTTTGTTTAGAGGCGTCCCTAACATAATA
The DNA here is from genome assembly GCA_905404115.1 of Pheosia gnoma. Classification (NCBI taxonomy): domain Eukaryota; kingdom Metazoa; phylum Arthropoda; class Insecta; order Lepidoptera; family Notodontidae; genus Pheosia; species Pheosia gnoma. Next base: position 2,120,654 of record FR989909.1, on the reverse strand, counting down.
CGTCACGCAGGTCGTGGTCGCCATTCTAGAACCGTTCTCGACGACCCTAATGGCATAGTATGTTCCGTGGTATGTAAAGAGTTCTCAGAGAATGTACATTTTCGTTAGTCTTTTAGTGATTAATAATTTCATGTAATACAAGCTCCAACGAATTAATAAGAACAATTAAAATAAAACATTTTTATCGGATTTTATCGCGTTTATATTATGTTTTTACGTTCCCGACGTTTCGCTTTACAGCAACCATGATCACGGGAGGACTGAGTTGTTAGACGTCCTAGTATCATAGTTTGAACCGTAAAATTAGTTTTATTTCAATGTGTAGTATTCGCGTGAAATATAAGAAATCCATATAATCAATACAATATTAGAAACTCGTAAAAGCAGTAACACACACCAGCTTTCATTACCATTTCGAACGGTACGTGTCATTACCGGAGCGCAGACCGCACGGCGGCGCGGCGGCGGTCTTTGCATAACCATCCCCCGCCTTGTGGGATAGTTTACGCCTCGAACGTTGTGTGGAATTCAATTTTGTAAGCTAAACGCCCCGGGGCGAGGGTGTGAACCCGGCTTAAGGTGAGGGTTACGTGTTTATTGATAAAATAATGACTTTTAAAAAGTGTGTTTAGTTTCGTGTTGATTGAAAAACTAAAGTATTTTGATTTCAGGACATACAAAAAATTGGTTTTCTCATCGGTATCACAATTCGGCGTAGCCTATACTCGTGCACAACATTTTTCATACTCTACATAAACTCGATTCGATTCCATAATCGATGTATTATGCCAATGTTTTTCTAAACGGTATAACTTGCGACTCGTGCTTCACACCCTTTTTTTTGTCGATGGTCGGTCGCGAGGAGACACTCTCGCCATTCGGACATTCATTCATTCATTCGTTATATTTTAATATTATCTTTTAAAAACAATAACTTGTAAAATAAACAGTGTAAAATGCTTTGCTGTATTATTTTAAAAGAGCAACGAACTCCCGGCTACGTAAGTTTTATAATTGATATGTCACGAACATCTAATATGAGATAGATTTAAAAAGTATCAGTATGGATTGATTGGATGCATCGTCGATATATACCCATGTGTCCGCTAGTGTGTATTTGTTTTACTAGCATTGCCACCATAATAATTGTTATACAAAACACTCGTGTTAGATGATGTATACATATTCTATTTAAATATACACTTACAATATAAAATCCTGACTTCCACACGGAACATGTCGACATTACTCGTTCCGTAAATGTACGAGAGCCGTCTGCGATTTCGCTAACATTTTATCTAGCTGTCGGAAATCTGAACTTATTTGATCGAAAAGCTGTGAATTTTTGAGATGTGCTTCCATATTTTTATTTCGAATACATTTTCCGATCAGCATCACGGGGCAAAGAAAATTTATTTATAAGTATGATTTTCTTTGAATTTACAGGCCCGACTTTTAAAGCAGCAACCTTGTAGTTGCAATTTGTTATTCGCTTATTGAAAATTAACAACCAATCAATTGCTGCGTATATACAGGCTGATTCAGAAAGGGTATACTACCTTTGAACCTGCGCTCTTTCAACGTATTTGAAATCATTAATCAGAATTTCGATTTGTCGATTTAAAAAAAATATCGTTCCCAACAAAATTACATTCGCGTTAATTCGGGAGCGTTTTTTTTTAATTTACATTTCCAAATTCTGACTTTACATTAATAACGATTAGGTGCATATGCGCTAGAGATGCGCAGGTCTAAAGGTTAGTATGTCCTTTAAGAATCACGCGGTACATATAAATAAGAGACTTAAACCTGTCACCGTCATTAATTAATGACGGTGACAGTTTTAAGTACTTATAAATAAATCATGTCCTATAATTCCTGACACGGACTTTAATTTTATACTACATTAAAATATGATAGTTCCAAATTTCAAATTTCGAATGTCATTATCACGAGACAATGGCGCATGCCATCACGCACCGCCATACTGACGGTACGTTTAATCGTCGGTGTGTGCTCACGCATAATGAGTTAGTTGAAACAAATCGGTCGCACGTGTGGGGGAGGCTTTATGTGCGATTATGAGTAGCTATTGTGAAGGTGCTAAGTGTTAAAATAGGGAAACGGTAGTAGATATTCTGACGCTTCATGCACTAAATAGAGCCTTAATAACGTCACTAAGCAGATGTGGCCAGCAGTTTAACACACAAATTTACGAACGTCATTAAGGCGTATATTAGCATTAATATTAACACTGACGTTAACCCAGATGTAGCCGAACCGTCATAGACATGGATCGAAATAAATTAATTAGGTTACTATTGAACACTGAGTTTTTGATTTATAATTTTTTGGATTATCTGGTTTGTTTGATTTACCTCGTCTTTGACTATGCCGCGTGGATTCGTTTCCCCGGTCGTTTAAGATAAATTAATTATAGACTAATAACCAAATTTTTAGGCGTTTTGTAACTGTATCAAACGTCATAGTACTGCACACACGAGTTTTGCTCTGCGCTGTACTAGTCGTATATGACGTTTGATAAAGTTATAAAACGTCTATAAATTCGGTTGTATGCATTCTTCCTTCATCCTAAGGTTCAGCTTTTTACACAAACTTTGACAATAATGTTCGCAGATGTTAGGTACTAATCTATTAGACATAGGTTCGATGACCGTGCTGGTCATTAGTTTCATTGAAAACTGTCATAAAATATTATCGCTCTCTAAACGACACAGCTTGAATGTGTTATCGCTATTAATTACTTGACATTGACAAATTACCCGCTAAGTTGTGGGTGTGTATGTTGTGTAATTTCGTAAAGAAAGAAGAAGAGACAGCAACAATCTTAATATTGGTTATATTGTCATTGTAATATGTACAAAACGTTGTAAACAGTAGGAACCCGCTTTAATCCCGGGACAGTGGAAAAATGCAGCGCACGCCACGACACTAGACGCCGGGAATTCAATAAAGAAAGGATTACTAGCTCTGCGCTATAAGCATTGGGGTTCTGTTTTGAACGACTCGCACTATTAACTTAGTGTAAGAATGATCAGTCCAAGGTATGCCATTATATTTGGCCACATTCATTGATAAAGCACATGAATTATGTTATAATATATGAATACTAAAATATTGCTCTCTAGGGTTCCGTAGTCAAACTAAAAAATAATAAGCTCCAAAGTAGACTTTTACGTGAGTTTTGCGATTCATCATTTAACTCCTGGATAACATTTCAAAGAGATTTTGATTTTTTTTATTATACTGGCATATATCTAAATTACATTAAAAAATATCACGACAGTCATGGATCAAAAACATTATGAGTTTAACCGACCTAGTTAATTAAAAGTTAATTCAACGTCATTGCTGAATAAATGTGTAGTGACTTCTTAAACCGCGCCACCAGCTACACAGATGGCGCTGCAAACGACATTCAGAACAACTGACAGCTCTCCATACAATCCTGCAACGCGCTATGAGAGTTTTCGGAGCACATAAGATAATACAAGATCCCGACAATAACCGTTGGGGCATAGCGGCCGCCCCGCCAAGCATACCACCCGCTTGGCTGGAAGCTCTTCCCTTTTCCGACAAAAAATCAATAGACAAAGAAAGAAATGAACTGCAAATGAAACTGCTTCTTGTAATTCATGACTTTGGTTTACCTACGTAACTACGATACAATAAGATTTTATTGCCGGCTTGGCTACGGATCCCTGCATTGTCTGACATCCGATACTCATCTTGCCGGTTCTATTAGTTTAGATTCCATGAAAAAAAAGAAGTTTCATTATTTAAATGTGCCTATGTAGTTACATGTGCTTCGCGCTGCATTCAGATGCGTCTTGCACTATAAATAATTCGTGCCCGGATAGACGGATGGCACTAATGCGAACCATCGCTCACGGGGCGCCGCGTAAATCGTCTGGAACTCCCGATTGCACCCCCTGAACGTAGGTACACTTTATAAATTGGTACAGAATGATAGGTACACTATTTTTATGGCTGTTATAAGATATACACCCAATTTTGTGGTCCCGAAACACAAGCAACGCATATAATTATTGCTGGCTTTAGCGCGCGGCTCTAACGCTGTAGCCATCAAATGTGCTTCTGTCATTTACATCTAACTATACGCAATACAATACTCAAAAACCCTTGAAAATAATTTTTTTGGCACCAACTTCACATTCGTTAAATATTTGATTTAGTTAGGCAAGGTAGATTTCAAGATTAGATTATTTTTTGCGTTATAGTATTTTGAAGACGGCTTTTAGTAGCGCTTAAAGATGACGTCACTTAGCACCATCAGTAAGGTGCTTATAGCATTAAAGCATGGTATAGTATACTCCTTAAAATTAATGATCATCATTTGTTTTCCCCTCTATGCATTGCGACCACAACCCCTGGTCCCACTGCAAGCGGGATACTGCACTCAATCTAAAAACAATATCTGTAAAGTATTCATGACAAATTGCCGTTTAACGAAGAGAAATATCTGTGTACGTAAATACTGGGTGTCTTTTGCATGGGGGAAGATTGGAGTGTGGTGCTAGTGCGGGCGTGTATGTTGTCGAAGCTAATTATGTCGAAGATAATATATACGAATGAAGACATTTATGAAAACTGATAATAATTCGAATTTTATTTATTGGTTTAATCATTAAACACTTTCTATATGGTACTTTATCGTAGCAGGCGACGCAGTACTATGGTAATCAGTGAGAAAATCAAATAATTTTAAGCTGTAACCACAGACGTAGAAATAACTAGCTGACCCAGTTAACTTTATGCCGCCTCAGATGTATGCGAAAATATGAAATGCTTCCCAAATGTTTTAATAGTTATTCTGCTATTCGGAGTGGGCACAGATTCAAAAAAATAAAAATAATGGAATATTAAACACACTTGCTTTGTAATACCACGTATTGTATATATTGAATAAATTGCAACAACTTTTCTGTTCTTTAATTGTCCTATAACAGTGTTATTATAGACCGTTTAGCGCTTACATTTGGGCAATACGCCCTCGCCTGCCCCGCAGTGGGGTGCGTAACTACATAACACCGCTTAGATTGATGGCTGATGCAATTTGCGACCGACTTGGATTTATAGATGCTGATAAAACCTTACGTATTTTGGTAATACGCGACTGATGTACCGTAATAGCTCGGCATGAACTGAACCTAGTGTTCCTTAGTGGGGAATTGATGGAAACTATTGTAGAAAAAATGAGGTGAGGGTTGGAAGGTTAAGAACCTATCGTTTGACGACGTATTGACGACCTTATTAGCGCAGTTGGTAGTGATCCTGCTTTCTGTGCCGCGGGTCAAGGGTTCGAATCCTGGTAGGGACAATTTTTGTGTGATGAGCACTAATGTTTGTACCAGAGTCATGGATGATTAATATCTACATTAATATTAGTTATATTGATATTACAATATTATAGCCACTTTCATTTGTCTATAACGAGATGTAAGTTAGAGTTGAACCATCTCATTAAATATCGCTTATAGCGCCAAGAGTCGCTTAATAAATATATTATAACTAAGTCCAAGCATGTCTGCTCTTTATATTGGATTCAATATTAAAACATGCCTGTGCTTAATTACAATTGCAACCTATTAATGAACTGCAAGACTAGTTCATTTACTAAATTAATTAGTGGAAATGAACAATTAAATGATACATTTTACGCAAGGAAACGATACTCCCAAACGCAGACTTACATTTTCTAAAGCGTCTTGCTTTCTATCTACCAGATGTTTATGTTATGCCGTTCTTATATACATGGCTGCAATCTCGCCCGGATCATTCTATTCTATTAATTGATTTTAAATTACTATCTCGGGGATTACTACGGTATTATTTCCATCAGAGATATTGCCTGATGGGATCTATAGCGATCATATTAGTGCTATCCAAATTGCGTAATTTCCTTCATATATATTGATTTCTTATATTTACACGAATACTACACATTGAAATAAAACTAATCTTACGGATTTTATCGCGTTTATTAGGTTGCTGTAAAGCAGCCGAAACGTCGGGAACGTTAAAAGGTATAATAAACGCGATAAAATCCGTAAGTATAGTTTTATTTCAATTCCTTCATATATTTTAATGTAAGGAAACATTATGTAACCAGGCTAGACTTTATGGGCTATGGAACTAAAATCAAACGTTATATAGTTAAAATGTGTGCTCTGAGTGTACCTACAATGAAAAGTCGTCTTAGTCGAAAGGACAGTATAAGAGCCAAAGTATCTCACAAAATGCTTCCTTATCGTCTTTTTGCAGTCAACAAATCTCCAATTACACTTTTTGCACACAACCCATCCATCTTATTCCCTTAATGCGCGACCGTCTGCCGCCATTACCTTAAGACCGCAGCACAATTTCTTAATCGTCGCGAGGGTAGCAGACAAATCGGTGGGAACACGGTGCACTGAGTTGCGGCGAGCCCCCGGGGACGCCGGCGTCGGGCTGCCGTGCGTTGCAGTTAGGGATGCAAACGACAGAAAATGGCGGGTATTTGTTGGGGCACTCCTAGGAGGTTCCCCTGGATAAAAAGTTGTAGTGGCTGGGAGCTACTTTAGCTGGGAACTAGTTAATATATCACCAAACATATCGTGCCAACTGCCAAGGAATGGAACACGCTACCGGCGTCTTTGTTCCCCGTTGACTATAATCTGGGTGTTTTCAAGTCGAGAGTGAACAGGTACCTTCTAGGCAAGTATGCTTCATCGTAGATCTCATCGTCACTTACCATCAGATGAGATCGAGATCAAGTACTTGCCTATATTGTAATAAAAAAAAAAAAGAACATACTACCGGTGCCACTCAGCGCTTGTTGTATTGTTACCTTGCTATGGGCTATGGATAGCTAGTATATAATGTGTGGATATAAAAGATATGTGACTCGTGTACGAACATTCGAGCTCGTGACTTAATCTTTGCTGTTCTCGGGATTCGAACCCGAGACCTTGGGTACAGAAAGCAGCGTCTTTACCAACTGTGTCAACTGTGTCGTCAAAACTAAAGTAGTTTATTATGATGTTCAAGTTGGAGAATACTGGGTGTTGTATTTGTTTTGTGTTAGGCAATATTTTGTGATATTTTTTCACGGTAAGAGTGTTTCTTCTTAGCGGATCAAACGCCTGAAACAGAGAGAGACAAAGCTATAAGAAAAAATTGGACGCATGACAACTGCCTCCTTTTTTCTTTCTGTATACAAGGTCCGATCTTTTCCATACTTTTGTAACATAACAAATTACGTTTTAGCTCACTTAACCCGATCAAATTTCATTTTAAAATTGAAAATATCGCTTCCGCTTGCAACTGAGGCCGCGCGCGTCAGGGGACAACTGCAAATTGCGGTAAAATAGGTTGTAACGCTCCCCGCTGCACCAGACTTTGACGGATGTATCGACGCTTGCGCACCTAATAAAGTAATGCATTTCGCTTCGTGTGTTTCCGCTTACCCACGAGGGGTGTCTCGGTTAGTTAATTATGTCTGAAGATACGAGCATGTGATGGGGAGATTGATTCGCCTGCTTATTTTATAGAGTGATATCGTTTGAAATGCTTGGTCGCGACGCTACAGAAAAAAAATATTGACGGTATTTTCTTCTGTGCCTATGTATATTGCCCAGAAAGGATGATCCCATTCTGACGTTGAATATTTGTTTGGCTAAGTTTATTCGTATAGATTCTCTGGTGTTGTAAAGATAGCATGGTTTTATAAATTAAAAAATATTGTTCTGTATATTTTTTTCTTCATTATTGAATTTATTTGTGGATCTGATTAGTTCAGTTGGTAGTGACCCTGCCTTCTACGCTCAGGGTTCCCGGGTTCGAATCCTGGTAAGGACAATCTTTATGTGATGAGCACGAATGTTTGTACCCGAGTCATTGATGTTTAATATCTATATAAGTATTATATACTGGGGTACCCATAATACAAGCGTTGCTTAGTGTGGGGCTGTATAGTTGGTGTGTTCGTCTGGCGATATTATTATTATGTTATTTGCTATTTTACTTTATACGCAACTAGCTGCGCCCGGCGGTGTTACCCGCGATAAAAAGTATGAAAAATTAAAACATCTATCCCACGGGAACCATACATTTTACCGGGATAAAAATTTGCATATGTGCTATTCCAGACTATAATCTATCTCTGTGCCAAATTTCATCCAGATCCGTTCAGCCGTTCGGGCGTGAAAGAGTAACAAACATCCATCCATCTATCCATCCATCCAAACTTTCACATTTATAATATTAGTATAGATGGAGATTTATCAGTGACATGACACATTATTTACATTTCCTCCCATGCACCAGCCCCATGAAAAATGGTTCAATACAGTACATCGCAAGTCCCCTTGCCAACCGAATGATGTTACAAATAATTCTGAACAACATTGATTTATTGTGTGTCGGTGATTGAAAAATCATGGTAACACTATCATACCTTAGTAAGTAACAAATCGCGTAAATTGTTTAGGAGAATCTTTAGATAAATTTAGATAATTCATTAATATAATTTTCTCGTTATTAAACAAAATAATGAAATAGTCTTTCAAGCTGTCTTTGGAAGCGCTACAAACACTTGAAGGTTAACGTGGCTCTTATGAATCTTAAGTTCTTGATGCTGCACAAACGCGGTACTTGGCCTTATTTTCATTACATCTGTTTTTGATAGAATTCAATATTTTCCGAAGCGTCAATTTGTAATATACAAAAGGAAGGAGAACTAAGTATTAGCAAAATGGAACAAACTAACAAAAAGCGATATCCCGAGGAATTGAATTCAAAGCCTGAGACGTCTCGCCCGCGCGGCACGGAACGCGAGATGGATCATAAAGGCGCTCCTACAAGCAAGCTTTGAAGCTGCAATAAAGGTGCAATCACACGTCCTTCAAAGCTTTTCAAAGTGTCTTTTTATAACCGAAAAAGTGTGTGTGCAAGAACCAGGATGTATGAATTGCGGCGTGGTTTGAATAGATGTATCCAACTACTATTTTCCTTTTGATTGATTTCGTTGCGGGTCCCAAGATACGTTTCTCGGGGATCGCCGAGGGTCTAACTTCAGCGTCTCTATTGGTCACCGATGTGGAGCCTGGCTTACAGGAGTGACATCCTTGGAGAGTGTGGGCGAACCGACTAAAAAACAAATTTACAAATCGTTCTTGCAAATCAGATAGTCTACTTATATTGTTTGTTTTCATACTATACAACTGGCGAGAAGTGGATATGTTTTCTTTCAAATAAGTAATCTTTTTTTTCGTTAGTTCCAAGATAATTAGCTTTCCCCCGGAACTCGTCGAGTATAAGACCAATGAACTGCCACATCTAAAGTTCATAAGTTTAATAATATTTCTTAGCTCGTGGTTCGTCAGCTTTTGCTATGGAAATCGAGTGAAACTGCACGTTGAGCGCTGAATAACAGATTGGATGTAAAATTTGGTTCAGCACGTCCTTTGTGTGCCGAAGAGTGAGGACTTTGAAGATTGATCATACTAGCTCTACATACATGTTGTAATTTAATTCGTTTCGAAAGATAATGTTATTAATGTATTCAGTTGCTATCTGTTCCCGGGACTTAATGCGAGTGGCTATTTCTCTGACTATTCCGACGAACTTATTTCTTAAAAAAAAAATGGATCATACATATGGTCGCGATATATGATCTATCACTGGGCTAAGTTCCAGTATCTATATAGTAGTTAAAGAGATACACGTAGACCGACATCAAAATCGAAAATAATGTGTTTTTCAAGACCCGTCAAAGCTACTATCTTAACATATGAAATCGATAAATTACGAAACCTTTAGTAAACTTATTTATGCAAGTAGGTATTCTACCACGCTCTCGACGTTTCTCGGCAACTAATTGAAACATCAAAGGCGGCAATTACAAACGTGGATCCCTGAAATGATATTAATTACAAATGTAACTAACATTATTCTAAATTAAACTGTAGAACCACTTAAGTACAGGTGGCAAACTAAAACGTATAAATACGTGTGGGGAGAGGGTTGGAAATTTTCCAATCCTCGGGGTACCATAACCATGCCCTGCGCCAGTAAGGAATTAAACTCTGCGGGATCTCAGGTGCGATGCAGACGAACGACCATCGACATACTTCACACAAATCCCACTAATATTATAAATGTGAAAGTTTGGATGGATGGATGTTTGTTACTCAATTACGCCAGAACGGCTGAACGGATCTGGATGAAATTGGCCACAGAGATAGATTATAGTCTGGAATAGCACATAGGCTACTTTTTATCCCGGTAAAATGTATGGTTCCCGTGGGATAAAGGACATACTTTTTAATCGCGAGTAACACCGCGTGGCGCAGCTAGTGTGTAATATATCTTTAAAACAGTTCCAAACGCAGCAAATTTATTTTAGGACCGTTTCAATCATTCATCAGTACTGTACCTAATGGTTGGCAATAATATTCATTATAATTAACAAGAACGACAACAAAATGTATTCTGATGATAATCTTGTTTGTTAACTTAAAGCAAAAGTCAATTGGGCTTGATGATACACGATTCAATGACTCATTAGATACACAATTCTATAAGTTACTTCATAATGCAAAATGGCTGAGGAAGGTCAACGGCCTAGTATTGATTGGGCGTAAGATAGACTTACGCGAGTTCCATGCAATAGATCACTAATTCACTTATCAATAAGTATTATATTCGCTTGGAGAAAGTCGTGTTCCCGTGTTCGTCGTTCGTCTGCATGCCCGTTACAATTCGAGAAGTTCGCAATATGTTTCGCTTCAAGTACCAAGAACTCGTGATTTCCAGCCTTGATTAATTGCTTTCGTAATATCGGTTAACCGTTCTCAAGTTAAGCAGTTAAATTTTGGAGTAACCGTTAATAACTTGATAATTGAGGGGTTAGTAGAAAGTATTAAGTTCCAAGTAGGTAGTGCGATAGTCTAGGTGAAATCGAACTTGTGACGTTCCAGATTGGCATGTGACCTCTTTTCTATTAGGCTATTGCGAGTATTCTCATTTTTATTTAATTGTGATCAAACGTGGGAGGTAATAGAGGGCTACTTAACATAAATCCTCAGGAATCTAATTATTTTTACGGATTTTATCGAGTTTATTCGAAGTTTTTTATGTTCCCGACGTTTCGGCTGCTTTACAGCAACCATGGTCACGGGAGGGCTGAGTAAATATAAGAAACCAATCTAATAATTGCTATAACACGTATTCAACCCTGTTACCCTTGTTACAAATAATCTGATTTGTCATCTGACTAAGAGGGACAACGCTATACAAAAATAATTACCTGGATGAAATGAAATTTATTTCAAAAAAAGTGTGTTATTTCGTCGTATGGACCCCTGTGCGTTATAATGTATCACAACTTTTGAAAACCAGCTCTTACTGACAGTACCAAGCAAACCAGGTGATTATAAATAGTCTTAAAGTTCCGACTATTATCAAGATAATACTTATCCGTATTTTGATTCATCCCGTTTCCCGGATATTTCGATAGGAACTGGAGACCGGTGGCAGATTCCCAGGCTCAGCAACATGGCCGCCTTATTGAAAGCAAACACCATTAAAGTGTGTGGCTTCAGGCTATGTTCTTTGGTGCTACGGTTTTTGCGTTGAGCCTTAAAGCGGGCGAGGCTAACTAAGGAATACATTGTGAAAGTCCTATATCTTTGACTTGTTTTTCTTTCACTTTATAACAAATGTAAGGAAAACAAATTGATTATTTTAGTAGAATGAAGATTTTGACGAAATAAGTTAGGGCGACTACACGAGACGACCTAGAAATTCCTAAGCGTTTTTCTATTATATAGGGATTAAAAAAATATTTACAAATTGGCTCATCGTTCCTTGAGTTTTATACTGCCAGTGACAGACAACGAATTTATACTTATCTACAACACCGCTAAGTGAATAGGTCCGTTCACTTTATCAGTAATCGGAACGGATAATCTGTGATCCGGATTTACCAGTTGATCGGCGTCAATGATTTGAGGCCTATGAACATTTTCAGATCACGCGTTATTTATCTGTGCTAACCACGCAAAAACAAACTCTAGTGAAATCAGCTCATAGCTAGACAAGATGAATCAGAATCAGAATATTTTTTATTCACGAAGACCATTATGTACAGTACTTATGAATCGTCAAAAGATCACTTAACTACTGATGTCTCACTTAACTACTCGAGCTTATATTCCGCTACATATAAAAAGATATGGTAATATTTTTTGCATATTTCATGGCCCTAATTTTCAAAAGAATGTTGTTTTTCCGGTACGTGTGTGAACTTATGTGATTTTTTTAAAGTTCTTTCGATTCGATCATTGGTTTGTTCCAAACAATCTTCCCTACCTCCAGCACAAAGAGCTATATTTTGTTGCGAAATTCAGAACGCGCTAGAGAAGAGCAGGTTCAAAGGTACCCTTAGTAGTACCCTGTCTGAATAACCGTGTACCTATAGATAAGATTCTCACAACAAATAAAGTTTAGCATATAGTTTTATGTGGTAAAGAATTGTTTTTTTTATCTTAATCTTCTTAATATATATAAATTACGTGTCACGGTGTTTGTCCGCTATGGACTCGTAAACTACTAAACCAATTTTAATAAAATTTTGCACACTGTGTGCAGTTTTATGCAACTTCAAAGATAGGATTGTTTATATCTCAATTTATTTTATATGGCAAAACAACGTTTGTCGGGTCAGCTAGTACTATTATAAAATGCTTCTATTAGTTAGAATCACGATGTCATGGCATAACACAGGCGGTACCCATTGTGCGTGGTCCCAGATGGGCTGTTAGGAAAACGCGAACATGCTCCTGTCGCGTGACGTCACAATAAAAACTGGGGTGACATCTATATCGGTACCAACATATTATTCTTATTATCTATACTTAATATTTTAAGAGGTAAAGTTTGTTAGTTTGTGAGTTTGGATGTAGGGGGTGATCTACGGATCCGCTTAACCGATTTTGAAAATGTATTTTACTATCTAAAAAGAAACTACGTTATCTTTGAGTGCTATGGGCTGTATGTTTAATCAAGGTATTAACAAAATAAATGAATATCGCCAGACAAACAACCATTGTACGGTTCCAAACTAAGCATCGCTTGTATTATCGGTACCGTACGAGGAATTAGGGGCAATCCCAGTTTATAATACTTATATAGATATTAAACATCCACGGCTCAGGTAGAAACATTCGCGCTCATCACACAATGCTTGCCTTTACCAGGATTCGAACCCGGGACAATTGGCACAGAAAGCAGGTTCACTAGCAACTGAGCTAATCCGTAGGGTAAGCAGGACCTTTCTAATATAATCGTAACGTCATCGAGAAAATTCGCTGTCATCATTGAAATCATCATTTCATCTATGAAATCGGTGGTGTGAGAGGAACCGAACACGTTATGTTACCGAAACGGTACGTAAAAAAAGGATAGCACTTGAAGTACACGTCGTATAGATTAGTAATTCCATATTTAAAAGTCATTCATCTTGAAGTTCATCGTACAGGAACACGTCGCGAATAATGTTTTTGCAGATTCTTAGTAGACTTTTTGCTATCGCCATAAACATCGGCGGCTCAATAATAATTATGTTCAATATTCTATTATGAAAACAAAACTCTGAAAAAGCTGGAATATTAAAAAAGTCGTGTTTCGTGTCATAGGCGATTAGTTAAACTAAAACAATGATGTAATGTAGAGCGAACATGTATAGTTAACATACGACTCCCCTGTGCAATGTTGACCACAAGAAACCCCCATGTTTTTTTTGTGATATGTTATGTTAGTTACTGAAAAACTGGAAATGCGACTCTATATGTATTTTTAATGAGTAGGTGGATGCGAGTGACGGAGAAAGGTGATGTGTGGAGATCATTGGGGGAGGCAGGCGTATGTCCAGCGCTGGACGTCTTACGGCTGATGGATGGATGGATGGATGGATGATGCTTATTAAGATAGAATATTTTGGGAAAAAAATATGCTGGGGTTATTATTTTAGATATTTACAGAAGTTGAACCCGCATTTTTGTTTGTTTGTCTGAATGCGCATCGCGGGTGAACTACTGGACAGATTTTAATGACACTTCGCATGGTGATAGGTAACCGAAGGATAACCCGGAGTACATACTCACTTTTGGGTATCCTATTATAAAAAAATATGTTTTACAAATAATCAATTTACAAAAAAAACGTTTGACAAAATTATGAATAAATAAAAATGAATTCATCTTCATACAAACTATTGATTTTATAAGTCATTCATTTGACAAAACAATTACCGGACAAATTTTTAATTCATAAATTTATAATTTGACAAACAAATTGAGTTAAGAATATTCAACAATGATTTTGGTAGAACTTAAACGAACGAAAATGTGATCGTATGCCATAAACCACGTGAGCTGTTTCCTATTTAACAATATTTCCCGAAACGCAATATTCGCGCAACCCCCCCACTATACATCATTTAGCGCCAGAGTTATTAGCCCATAATAATTTATTATTATGCCGAATGTACGTCGCACCTACGTAGCGCATATACCTACATACCAGTGGGGAAGACTCCCTACAACTGAAATCCAGCTTCCCTTTCGAAAAATGACAGCTATTAGTGTCTATAATTCTAGTATTAACCCTTTTAATGTCCCACTGTTGGCAACAGTCCTCCCATCAATGCGAGAGGGATTAGGCTATAGTCCACCACACTATTACGGGTTGGCGGACTTTACGTGTCTTTCGAAAGGTTCTCTCAGACATGCAGGTTTTCCTTCACCGTTTAGCAAGCCATAATCATTGTTGAAAATGAGATTCGCACGAGCCTGGGTATGAACTTGCGATCGTCGTTACCGAGGCAAGCGTTTTACCAACATTGCTATCACTGCTTACTAGTCTATATGATTGCTTAACAATCGCTTCATTCAATATTCGTAAACTCTCTTTGCAATAGAGTCGACTCTACATAACGGGGCGTTCAGTCCGCGTTTGTTTTGTACCAATTTGCAATTTTGGATACATTTGGTCGACGTTATGCAACCACGCATCAATATTTTGTGAATAATGAGCGGTGATAGCCAAGTTGGTAGAACGCTTGCCTCGTTAACGAGGATCGCAGGTTCAAACCCCGGCTCGCACCTCTGGGATTTCTGGATTTCATGTGGGAATCTCATTTGCAACCACGATTATCACTTGCTAAACGGTGAAGGAAAACATCGTGAGGAAACCTGCATGTCTGAGAGAACCCCTCGTAAGACGTGTGAAGTCCACCAACCCGCACTAGACCAGCGTGGTGGACTATGGCCTAATCCCCCTCGCATTGAGGGGAGGCCCGTGCCCAGCAGTGGGACATTAAAAAGGGCTGATATTATTATTATAGCGGTGCTGCCAGTATATATGAAGGATTCTGTAAAATATTAACATAATATTTTATACATTTTTAATCAATGCCAATATATCGAGAAGTTATGGAGTTGAGATTCGTTTTCGTATATCGAATAGTATCGATACGGCATTCTACCCCGTATTTACATTCTCATACAAGAGACATTAAAATTAAAAAAAAACTGTGCTTTGAATTTAGATATGGCGAGTAGGGACGACTAATGTACTAGCAAGCTAGACTAAACCATGAGCTTCACACAACAAATTCACTAATCCCATAAACTCATGCACGAGTGTTATAAGCTTGACAAATTCCCGAAATTCCTCATTTCATGTCGGTAAGTGACTTGTACGGTGTAATGGGGACCGTGCACCCCCGCTGTTGGTCGTAAAACCGAATTGACAATTTAAATTTAATCTACTTTATCGTGCGGCGGAGTCTTACATGCACTAGCATTTATGTCATTATTCTATCCCTTTTTTTTATTATGTGGATCTTAAATATGAGGGGAGTGGGGATTTTTGGAGTGAATTTAATCTGTTCGGACCTCTTTGTTTTGGATTTGGATTATAATTAGATGTTATGTCGCTAACTCTAAAGAGGAAAATAAGGAAAATAAGTATAGGCCTTCGTTATTGCTTGAATTGGATGACCCGATTACCAATAAATTAGTAGCAATTATATTTGTTTTTCAATCTTCTATCAATAATCCAAAATAAGAATTCAAAATAAGGTGTCCAAGCAGATTAAATTCACTCTAAAAGTATTCTGGATCGGAAAATTGGAACCAATATTTATTTAAAAAACCGCAGTGCCCATTACTTTATATAAAGTAAAGTTTATTTCAGTATAAGCATTACACATGGCAGTTAAGAAGCGGATCCAAACTAGGCGGAAGTATCTTGGATACCTTGAAATATAAAAAATATTATCTATTGCAAGTAATGTTACGTCGAAGACATCTCAAAGTACTCAGCTGATTTAAATTATTCCCGTCGCACCGAGAACTGACACTGTTAATCTACAGCAGACTAGACGTCATTCGGCAGTCTTCGGGTTTGACTAATGTGGCGCCAACATCCTTGAGTCACCGTGCTTGTCGGTATTTGCTAATATTTTGGTGCTAAATCATGTACTTAGCGTTTATGGTCGCTGTTCTACTGCGCGCGACTTGCCCTGGGGTATAAGTACCCATTCTGAAGTAAAGGTATCATTATTTTGTGATTTTTAATTCGAAATACATAATTTGTTTGGATGTTAATTTTCCGAAAACTTCTTTCAATTATTTTTTCGCCAAAAAACTATTCGGCCTGTAACAAACATTAAAAAAAATGCTAATAGAATACAGCCGTTACCAACGACTAGTATACAATTTATATTTATTCAGAAGAAAGATTAACTTAATAACAAAAAAAAGCATTTCTTGAGAACGTCGGGAACGTAAAAATGTATGGTAAACGCGATAAAATCCGTAAAATTAGTTTTATTACAATTTCTTGAGAATGCCATTTAAGTAAAATAAATTACCTAAGGTGCATCTCCGAAAAAAAAATTCACTGTGCTCACTTGAATAGGTCATCTGCAAATAACGGGCTCTCTACTGCACTGCATTTTATGGCCTATATTTCAGTGAACTCGACGCCGCGGATAGCGACTATGTACCGAAATGCTCCTTATCTTTAACTTGATTGCGATGCTTTGTAGACACTTAACTTTATGACCTAGCTGGGTTTAAGTACCTATGATCAACGCTTTGTTATCTCTAGCTAAGTTGGAATATTAAAGTACTCATTTGAATAAAATGACATGAACATTATGTAAGGTTTAACAAAAATAGTATGGAACATATTTTAAGAGGCTAACAAGTAGGTGACAACGATCACGTTTATGAATAAAATCAAGAGTTCAAGAATATATGTGTGTACAGTTGATTTTTCATTGAGAAAGCAAACCAGTACAGTTTTACCGCGCACTTAGTATGTAGTGTTATTTTGAAAATTTCAAATAATTTGTTTTTTTTTCGAAAACGTGTTCTTTATAGACACTTTAAAATATTTCACACTATTATTGTTAAGCTTTATATATTTAGCGATCTTTTATCCTTGTCTTACAATTGATAGTGACAGGATTAGTTGAGCAATATATCTGTATTTTTCTTTGATACATACTTAAGTGCAACTCGATTTTAATCAAGCTACTCAAAGCCAATCGATAAGTCCTGTTCCGAATAGTTCCTGTGATGTGTGCACTTTTACTAAACTATAGGTACTCACTAGTTATTGATTGATCGCATTTATAGATCAAAAAAATCTACCCAAAGTATATTTTACTGTGATTTTCTGTGAACCCTGCAAGGGATGTGGTCTCTATATATACGAATGAAAATTTAATATTGTTAACGTCTCTAAAAACTTGGCAACATTATTCTGTAAGTATTTATTTCATCAAAAAGTCAAAGGACTCGTCGGCTCCGAAGAAATTTCTTTGTGTCACTTAAAAGATAAGTTGCTTTTGTTGTCAGTTGAATTCTCATTTATATTTTACTAGCTGTCCCGCGCGAACTTCGTGCCGCCTCAGAATCAAATGTATGAGAAAATGAATTTATTGGTATTCTATGAAAAATATAAACAAATCTATCCCACGGGAACCATACATTTTACCGGGATAAAAAGTAGCCTATGTGCTATTCCAGACTATAATCTATCTCTGTGCCAAATTTCATCCAGATCCGTTCAGCCGTTCTGGCGTGAAAGAGAAACAAACATCCATCCATCCATCCATCCAAACTTTCACATTTATAATATTAAGTATAGATTCAGAGAAATGGAAGTAACAGAAATTTGAAGACGTTGTGATGGTACGTCATTTCTGATGTGAATCAATGATAATATGATTTTAAATAAGGAAAATTATATAAGTGATCAAATTCTTCTGTGTCCAGGTCATTATAAATGATTCATTTACTAATCAAGTTTAAATGTTACATTTAATTATTATTTTTTTTGGTTTACGGCCCTGGGTGCTAGCCTTTTGGAGCCTATTTAATCTGTCACCCCCGTCAATGTTGCTAAGTACTGTAATCTCACGTGAAGGATTGAATTTAAAAATATTGTAATTAAAAAAACAGTAGTCTAGGTCTGTCATTTAGTATCCTGTATACTATAAAAAAATCCCGAGGCAATTAGTATACATGATACCAAATGACTGGGGAAATTATTTTTTCAAAAACCGAATGATGCTTTACTTATCATCCAAATCGGTCTCAAGATTCATTTAAGCATTTTTTTATATTACCCATAGTTTCGTATTTGCCCACCCACGCCCACTCAAATAATTCACTCTGTATAAGTCTACTAAATAAAAATAGTGCGGTACCTCTGAAAGGAAAAATATTCTCATTACAAATATTATTTCATCCACTCTAATTTATCGGACAGCGATCTGTTTTTATAGCGTCCGACTTCATTATGCTAATAGGGTTCCGATTTCATACTCCCCCGTACCGATTGACCGTGATTTTTCAGCTATATGAAGACTTTGCTACCCATAATTTAATAGCTATCTCTTAAAACCATATCCACGAGATTAAAAGGTTGTTGACACCTATCTTCTTTACGTCTATGAAAATGTGCCTTTCAAAGAGTTCATCTTTGTGTCTTAGAACGGTTCATGACGAGAGCGAATCAATAATTTCTTGTTATTATAAGAGTTTAATTCGAATCCGTCTAGACTATTCAGATTCTAGTCTCCTACAAGAGTTACTATTATTATCTTCATGTTCACTGACATAAATATATTGTTTCAACCTTGTGAGAGAAAATAAAAATAAACATTTAAATTCATATACATGGCAACCAAATGGCGTCATTAGCTAAGGCCTTTGTCACCTTGGTAATAATGCATGGTTAGTATGTCCATGTTTTTATGTTCGCCTTACATTAAAACCTAAATACAGTCCAAGTAATATGTGTGTTAATGGATTAGTATCAAAATAAAACTGTATTAATTGTTGGATATATATAGTCTAATTTACTGTCGCAGCTAAAGTAACTCTGACTCGAGAACTTTTCTAATAATTTTTCGCTCTACAGTTTCTCTCTTTTTTCCAACGCATTTATTATTTAGATAGCATCGTTTATACTATTTATTACTCGATAACAAATAAACAAAAACATTGCTTTTGTCAGTTATTCTAACTTAAAGGCGATATTTTGCGTTTCTGTCAAATAATTGGCTATTTAAGACCGTACTAAATTGGATTGGGGAATGAGAAAAACTTTGGGCGAAATATTAAGGGTGGGAATCCATTGGCTACCACCACGAGCGAAGCGGTAAACTCGGACTTTAAAGACAATGTTGTTATTCCAAATATTTTTTCTATTAAATTAAAAAATAATATTTTTTTTAATTACGTCAAAAATTAAAATATATTTATTTTGGTTGTGGGTTATGGTTGAATGAGTCGAGTGTTTTATTACCGCTTAGAAGTATGAAAAAAAAACAAAATAATGTTTAATAGTTGTTTGGAGTGGAGACACATTCAAAAACACAAAGGTCTTAAAAAAACACAATATTTATGTTAAATCTTGCAACTTTGTAACGTTTTTTTACAAAGGTTTATTTTCGTATCGTATATTGTTTAGCCATTGGAACACTACCCTATAGTTTATAGTTCTTCATACAACAGCACTACATGGCTATGCCCCTGACGATTTCAGCGTGGGTTTTATAGTGTGCCCACACGCACTTGTGTGATTTCAGACAGTTTATCATTTTTTTCCGGCTGTACTGTGCTGTACAACTTGTTCAATTTGGGCGTCTGGCTCGACGCGATTATGGTCCAATTTATTTTAATAATTAAGCCTGGCTTTGGTTATTTCTTTTTCGGGGACAGATGTTAACACGCACATGGGTTTGAATTGCCCATGTGTTTAGAGGTTGTTTGGTAAGTGTATTATGGTACTTACGTATGGGTTTTCCTGAGAAGCTCTGATTTAGGGTTTATTTTAGTATCGTGATGAAATGTAGGTACTCAATTTTCTTAAATACTCGATTAGGCATCGATTTTACTCTGCAGCTTGACCCACACTGGATGTAGCATAGTGATATGTACCCTATATTTTGAAGCAAACGATGTTATATCCAATACTAGAAAAAAACAGTTGCAGTTATTCCATGATACACGAAGACAATAATTCGAACATTTATTTTAGATATAAAGACCTTCAAATATGAGTAGGATATGGTACTTAATTGTTTTAATAGAATATGTTGAATTTATAGATACAGCCTAGTTACAATTGTATTATAGATTAATATATTGATTAATATAAATATCGCAAGACAGCCACACCCATCTTTACAATAGATTTTGGTCTATTAGCGCGAACCAAGTGACATCCAGGTATTTTTTTTTATGAGAAGCTTATTTCTAGATATTTCTGGCATGGGAATTGTACCACCACCTGGTCCACGGTGAAACCAGTAGGCCACGCCGTAGCAGGTATCTACTTTTTTCATCTTACGCACTAATGATTCCCCTTTGCCACGAAAACGCTGAGATATTGCATAAAAGTATTACAAGACTTGGCTTCCACTCATCTGTGAATAGGGGTTGCCCATAATCCACTAAAACTATACTTATTCCGCCTACGGCAACCCTGCCGTAACACATATTTTATATAGAAATTTCAGCTTTTTCATCTGATGTGACCAAATTTTTATTTTTCGTTTATGCTTTCTGAATCTGCGTTGTTTATAAGGATATTTAGGTTTAGGTAGAACTAGCGAGGCTTCTGATGCTCATAACATTATTTTCTGCTGCAACCGACATCTTACTTAAATATTTTGTTGTCAACCTCTTTTTTTAATTCTCAATTATAATCAAATAAGTACTAATGATAAAAAAAAAAAACTCCCTTGAATTTCTTCTTCTAAATTAACATTTGGACCTACACTCCAACCAACTTTTTCATAAGATCGGATTAAAATATCCTCTATCTCTGTCGCTCAATCCCTTGGAATCCATTCTTTTGCCGTTGTCGTCTGCATCTATTAATAAAGATTTTCTTAGGAAGGTCCCTGTAATGCGCTGAAGGCTGCCTGTAAAGGCTGGTATACATTGGATATCTATTATTCTGTTGCAGGTAAGTAAGTATTGTTTAAAATATAATTACATTTTACATATTACGAGTAGGAATTTGGTAATTCCACTGTTTAAATATAAGGAGACCATACGCAAAATCGTTTAAATAAAAAATTGCTTTATTGGGCATATTGAACTATCACATCGATGTAATAGATCTAATCCTATATCTAATCAAAGAAACAACGATACGTCTTTGTATAAGTTTAAAAAAATATTTCATTGGCTTGTTTCTACTCTACTTCTTACACAAATCAGCGTAAGTCCAACTTTAGCTGATTTGTGTAAATAGTTAATTTTTAATTTAAATGTCGATATTTATATTAATTGTCGATTCATTACACTCTAGTGTGTACGTCTCACAAACCGTACCCGCTCATTCCCCCACTTATCAGATTGTGACAGTGTTATGTAATTTACTTTATTGTTACACCGAGGGGAGAATGGACTTAACTGTCCGACAGTGGACTGCGGATTGTGTGTAAAGGAAATAATGTACTCGAAATTCGAGTCCTTAAAAGCTTGGCAATAAATTGTTCTTCTAGTCGTTATTTTTTTTGGACAAGAAATTTGCCGTGGGTCGCACGGGGTGTTGTTATTTGAGAGAACGAAACACGTAGCATACGAAAATATTTTCACTTCTCATGCTCGTAAAGTTCCCGTAAGCGGACTAAAATTGCATTTTATGCTCCAGTGCCTAAAAGTGTTTACTTCTTCTAAGAGTAACACAATAATACTCCATACATATAAACATAAAAAAAAAAATTATTACATTTACTTTAAGTGAATTGCCTCACTGCGTTCCGAACGCAGTCTGCGTAAAAAATTAAAACCAGGACGGGGTGAGTATTACTAACAAAAATATTATAAAATGGACAATTTGGACATTCAAATAGTTTACCTAAAAATGAAAAACGGATCTACCCGAATGCCATCTTAAAAACAAAAAGCAATTTTTCTTGTCCCTGTTATCGACCCCAGATTTATTTATAAATTATTTTATTATTCCTATACTTAGCTCTTAAACCGTTAAAGTATGCCGTGTAAGCTTAGGATGTCTCCGTCACCATCAGCTTAGTGCCATCCACTGCTGCACGTAGGTCTATTTCAATGCACGCCACTGACCTTAGTTTGTAGCTACGTTCCACGCCCTACCAATTGCCTACAGTGGAATCAAAATAAACTTTTTCTACCACCTTTTCCAGTTCTCAGTTCCTCGAAATAAATGTTTTATTTAATTCCATTGTTTTCGTTAACCTACATACTAAACAAACAGTCTGTGAAAGCATCACACGCATCGAATTTTCCACTTCATCGCTTCCCACCTGTTCACTAGAAGTTTTCATTAACATTTCGCATTTACTCCGTCACGCCATTAAGGCGTCCATAAAGAGACACTCGACGGCGAGTGCAGAGAAGGTAATACCTATCTTCTTAAATCTCGACCCCAAGTGAGCTCAGGGGCGGACTGTGAGGTCCAAATTGAGGCTGAAAAAAAAAACAAATACGGAGCCGTTCCGTTCTGTTCTATTCTGAGTTTTTGAAAATGGATTGTAATTGAAGAAAGTACCAGATTTTTATCTAAGAATTTCCTATGTATCTCAACATAAATTATCTTAACTAAGTATAAACATTTCCCCCATTAGATACAAAATACCTCAAATAAATCTCGAAGAACAATTCAAACATGTATCTGACTCGAGGAAATACTTGTACGTCCTCGTTTCAGTATCAGTTTGTCTCGAATACAACCCTGTATAGGTTTCCCTCGGGACGCTTTACTGTTATTACCGCTCAGTGAAAGCTTAAATATATGGTCAGAGGTAGATTCCTTCTGCTCACGTGATGCTGTACGGGAACTCTTCGGAATATTCGCTTTAATTATAACCATTCGGAGTTATTTGTTAAAATGTTCTCCCAGGTCTTTTATTAGTGACCCCATTTCTAAACGATCCAAAGCTTTATTATCCTTACCTTCATCAATCTTAATATCACCAAGCCCCTACAAATAATATCTAAGAAATCACTGCCTTGAACTAGAGCCAGATTCTCAAAATGCCGTTACATATTGACAGACCAATCGAAAATCTATATTAATAGCGGATTCGGAATCCGGGCTTGACCGAAACTACTTGAGCTTTCGTCATCTAAATTTGAACCTTAACTTTGAATGCTTAAGAAACTCTTGAAGGTAAAGTAAGGATGGTGAGCGGTCATTGTTCATATCGTTGACGATGCATTTTGTAGATTATTGTCGTGGCCGAAATTTACCGAGGTAAATGTGGAACGGTAAGCTGAGAAGGTTAATTTAGGTTTAAGCGATACTCTGGTATGGTCTGGTATGGCATTATTGGTGATATTATCTTGTTATTTCGGTTGGTATTTGAGGATCGATGAGTCCTATGATGTAGAGATATGAAGGAAATGACAATAGTTTGAAATGGCTTCTAAGTATTATATTTATCAATTTCGACAGTTTTAGTGGAAAAGGGAAACTGTCAATTAAAAAAGAAACGATGGCAATTATTAAAAAGACCCGACTACAAAAACACTTCACTGAAAAAAAAACAAGCTCTAGAATTTGCTTTCCGCTGTTGAATGCACCATGCTAATGTTTTTTGTTACATAACTGCTTGAATGTTTGGCGGTGGTCTTTGTTGTTTTTAATACTTTGTTTATTTCCGAGATTTTTGATTGGAGCTTTGGGTCAAAATGGTAGCATACAAGTATTATAATATGTGTAAATGTATTTGGAATTGGCTATTTACTAGCTTTCATTTGATACCCATATTGTAACAAAAAAAAATCTCCACCTTTTTTTTCATTTGCAGACGCCATTTGTAAAAAAAATATTCCTTATGCCACTCCCACAATGAAGACGAATCTAACGACACGTCATAAGTAAAAATCTACCAAGCTGCTTAGAGCATGCAAAATAAATATACAGAATATACATACACACAAAAAAACATTACCGTCCTTCTTGCGCAGTCGGGTAAAAAAAGGAAGCATATGGCACTGGATAAGACAATGATGAATGTGCCTCATCGGCTAGATCAAACAATTTTACTAGAATTTGACCACTATTACATAGTCCAGAAGATTCCAAGTTAAGCAAGCAATTTTTGCATGGCAACAAACAATTTATCAATTTCTATCAAAGCTACGGCTTCATTAAATAATTTCAGTCTCGTTTCCTTTCAATTACGAATAGGGAACATCCTTTTCCTTATCCTCATACTATATAACTAGCTTAAATTAATACCCTTATTTAGCGCGATTTCCTATGTGATTTAGTAACCTTCCTTACTTAAAATATCCAACCGAAAATAAGCTTTAAAGCTTAAGTATTGAACATCAAAATTGAATTAATTGTATCCTCTAAACATCCTATAGCGTAATTAAGTCACTAAGATTTTGTAAGGACGATCGAAGACCAGTATAAATCGAGCTTCCTTGTTGCCCAAAATGTACCATAATGTGGTTGAGTTAAGGCACTTTATAAGGTCTTGGAAGGGTCTAAGATGTTAGGTGCTAATGTACACCGCTAGTGAATCCCCATCGGACGTTTAACACGGAATTCGGGCCTTAACACTTAACCCTAGTAATTGTCAGGGCCGCGTAGCGAGCCTATTGCAAGATAGAGCCGAGTTTGGTTCACGATCAGAAATAGTGAATTATTTAGACAGTGTTAACTTTATAGTAGATATAAAAGATAAACTTATAGACACAGTATTTAAAGACTGATTTGAAAAATTGCTTTCAAAAGAAAATTTGATTGAAATGGCTATAAAATTTAGGTAAATAGTTATTTGAGATTTTCACGTCGTCGTTATTTTTGTATGAGGCGTTCGTTACATTTAAGCAGTTCCCAAATTTGAGTTGACTCTAAGTATGCGGTTTTAATTCAGCTTCCAACCAGTTCTCCTATGACTTTGCATAAGTAAAGTTGCAGAGGACTTAAAGAAGCGGTTTGAAACACACCGGGAGGGCATTCTTAAGTCGGGCTTGAACAAGTCTAGAACAAGTCTAGAACTAGCAGTCCTTAAAAAGTATTAAAGCTTCCTAACACAACAGGAAGGTGGGTAGGGGGTTAGATATTATACCGCATAACATTACTAGTAATATGTGAACATAATTGATAGAACTAGCGAAGCCTTGGTTCAGTGGTGGGTTCCTCTTCTACCATTTGTTTAATATGTGAACGTTCAAAGGTCGGGACTAATCAATTAACCATATTCATAACTATGAACTGTCTTGCTCTACCACCTATCAAAAAGCCGAATCGCATTGATAACCTCCATCCGTTATGGTCATATAAACGTACAATAGCGTTACATTATAATACTATCGTATTTGTTGCGTTCTGGGTTTTAAAGAGACACAGGATATACCAACGAAGGGGTGAGGTATATCATATTGGCGGGGGATGAGGAGTGCCCACTGCCCGTAAGACCAAACGAACTCTCGAAACAGTGTTGTTCTTAACTTTTGTTGTCGGCTCAGCGAGACATCTACTTGTCTGCAATCCTCATTGTGTCCCAGTACTAAGCACTAAGCGGATTGTAAGCTTACCGAATGCTTATTGTTTTCAAGACAATTGTCCGGAGATTACGTCGGAATGCTATTTTTGGTTAATGCCTCTCACGGGTGGACTTGTTTTGTCTTTTGTGAGAGAATTTGTATCGTGTATTTTGTGATGTTGTATAAGTTTGTTTTGATTGGAATCAACAGAAGAATTGGGCGAGGAGAATTAGGTGAGCGTGCTAAAGTTGAAGAAATAAATAGAGAATTGTGAACAAATGTTTTGTATTTGTTATTTTATAGGCGAAAGGAAATCTACTCGAGCACGAACTTAAATGATGTAAAGGAATATGCTATGCATTATGGTTTATATGTGTAGGTGGTAGTGCCTTGTAGATCACGTAAAGTCGTCGGTCCTGAGCCTGATTTCTCGCTGATCGTATCCGATTGCCGCCTCATCGGACTTTGAGAGTGAGAGAAGAGAGAGTGCACCTGTGCTTGCGCTCACACTTGTACACTATAATATCTCCTGCATAGTAGGCTTAGTCTCCGTTGAGATTGGCCGCCATGACCGAAATTCAGTCATGAGGACATGTGTGTACTGGTATATGACAAGAAAATTGTATTTTTCATTATCGGCGCGATAAATAAAAACTTCATTTTTTTGCCATTGAGACAACCTTGACGTATTAAATGAGATTCTTGCAAACATATCAAAGACAAATGTTATTTCAGACATAAGTGTGTCACATACCCTTTGAACGAAATCAAATACCCTCATAAACTTTGTGATATCGTAAATACGGTGTGTGCGCGTTTAATTCAAGCTCGGGGACTTAGTACATCTACATACTAGTCCTTTCATCCTCCACGTCGTAAGTATCCCACCGAAATCCTTAACACGTAGTTGAATTAAAATACCTTGCGACCCTTTTTCATTAATAAGAGATCTGCGCCCCACACTGAATATTTATGCTGGGTTTGTATGGGACAAGTGAGGTAAGGAAGCGTTTTGAAATTAAACTAAGAAGATCTGATGTGATTCTCACATTCTTAATTAGCTTTGGTTTCACAGAAAAAAACGACTCCACAATACTCAAAATTTTCTCATTTCAACGACGATCTTTCAGAGCCATTCTTCATGACCGAATCGAAGATTCGATACGGTTCAAATTGAACCATTCGGTTCGATACGTAACCGAATGGTTCAATTTGACCATTCGCTGTGTTGACATGGTACGTTTCATAATGCAAGGTTCAATTAGTAACCGGATTATGTTGTTGAGATAGAAATTTGAGAAATTATTGAAAATTCCAATTATTTATACAGTAAAGAAAAAAATTGGCCTGAAATTACACAAGAAAAAGATTTGCATGCACCGATCCTTTTAGCCTCACTTTTAGCCCGCGCGCGGCTTGTACCCAAAACAGGCTCGCGAGCCTGCGCGACGAGCTCACTATCCCGCTAGCACCAGTTTGGCAATTCCTTTAAGAAATCGAATCGCTACCTCTTATGATTTGCCCCACACACGTGCGAGAGTCGTGGAGCGGTTACCTACTTGATTTTTCTGATACATTTTCATGAGGTTACGAGTCCGTAGTCGGGTGTATTTGGACCTTTGCTCGTTGAGATTGGACCCCTAAACGGATTAACTCGATCTTCGCTACTAGTGTCAATATGTCCCGTCATTGTCTTTACCCGGTGATTTTGAAAGGTTAAATTGATTCGTTTCGAGGCACAATGTTCAGTCCTAAAAATGCTTCATGTACTATTGAAATTGCGAAAAGTGTTTTTCGGTAAATAAATGTGAATTTAGAATGTGCTTTTCGCAAAAAAGCTCTTCGGTTAAAAAAAGTCGCCCGTCTTCATATAATGAATAGAAAAAGCAGAAGGGATTTTACTACGATTCGAATCCCATATTAATTTGTTTGAAACTTTTCATATTACTTGCAAGTCCAGCTCGGATTTGACCTAGATAGTTTCCAGATACTGTGCCAACTGTCAACTGACTGTAGATACTATCCGTTCTCACTACTTTTATGTGCATTGGAGCAAATAGGACACATTAGCGATGGCTTACTATCATTGCAGTTACTTTTTAACATCATTTACCACATGTAAATTAACTTGGGCCTCAGTTCAAAGAGAAGAGAAATAACCTTCACTCCGAGGTCACTACACATATTTTTTAAATTTTTCAGTTTATTTTTTTTTTTCTATAAGGTCTTACAAAAATATTCAAGAGGTTAACAAGTAGGTGATAAAGATCACGTCTATGTATAAAATATATGTGTATACAGTGTTTGATTTAAAATTTCAAATTATTTGATTTTTTTTTCGAGAGTGTACCTTTATAACCTACCACTGGATCCGTGAGATATTTTACACTATTAATGTCAACCCTTATATATTATTTTTCGGTGCCTTCACCTTAAATGAAGGTGAGTGATCACACATAATTACTATACTAAGACGGCTGCTCGACAAAGGTTTCTTTAACCAGTCTTGTAGTGTAGATTTCTAAACTATGATGTGTATGGGAATAGAGAATCTACATCCCAACATAGTCGATTAGAAATATGCAGTTCTTCAAATCATAGTAAGGGCAATCGACATTTCGGTCACATATAGTATCGCCATGGTTCAGAAGTGAATACGAGCTCTCGAGTAGGTACATCCAACGCCTCCCCAACTTTCTGTGAACACTCTGATGGATTGTTTGCGGCTTCCTTTGTATACGGGTTGTGGTAACAAAGGCGTCTCTTTGCAAATAGTGTATTTTGTCAGGATTTAGTAAAGTGATAGATGTTTAATAATAAAAAATCAAATGTGTAACTAAATATTATATAGACGCACAAGTTCTTTTGACCAAGTCAAATAAAAAAAGGCATATTGTCGATCATCGTCTTGGATTTTTTTACAATGTGTTTTATTAATGAATCTTATTAATGCTCTTACCTACTTGACATGGGTAGAATACCTACCGTAGGGTGTGTAAGGCCATTCAAAACAATGAAGAATTACGATGATATTTCTTTTCTCTTCACGTTGTGTGGGCAATATAAACAATGTTTTCAGAGTTGTGTTCGATCTCTCGAAGTATTCAAGTGCCTCTGAGAAACTATGTAGCTCGTGATTGATGTTATGATTTTTATTTTATTTAATTATTAATATTTATTTGTTATAAAAAAAAAAAAATAGTTTATTGGTGAATGTGTTATGTTTTTTTACCATTACTACGCATGTGCCTGATTGTCATTTAAAAAAATGTTCAAACAAGCTCTTACTCCATTTTCCCTCCTTATAGTGTTCACCTAAGTTATATAATGAACTCCTGTACAATTTCGTGGTTCTACGCGCACCAGTTTAAGCTGTGCGTTGTCTGTCAGTGTTAAGTACTGTATTAAGTAGAAGATTAAAATGTAATTTATATCTTACTTGCAATGGACAAGTTATGAATATTCATAAGCAACATTCTCGTGGTAATGAAGAGCCACAGGAGGTTGATTCAAATTCACATAAAGTAACCCCCGGACTCCGGACGTATAACGCGACAGGCGACGGTAATGATATACAAGAAACGGTAATGATACACGACGGTAATGAACTATGGGATTTTTTGAGGGAACGTTGTAATTTTGGAAGATTCCGTGGTGGCGTGGCCTTGTCCTAATGATAATAAGCCAAAGGGAATCCTAAAGTAGATGAATGTGTGGAATATATGTGGAGTTTGTTTATTTTCTTAGGTTATATAATATTATATATTTAACCGGTTTGTATTTATTAGGTAGACATTTTATTTAAGGTGGAAGCTCAGGTCAGGGCGCGAAATTCAAAATGTCAATGGTTTTTATTTTTTTACGAAAAATTTGGACATCTTTACGATGTAATTTAGTTTTTTGCGATAATAGCATTCTGCATTGGATGTCTCGAAGTTTCCTTAAAAAAATACCTAGAGCGATACAACACCATAAAGTTAGTAAAAACCGCTACTTTTTACTAACATTATGGTGTTGTATCGCTCTAGGTACACAAACCGGTATGTAACAAAGAATGTACTTTACAGTTTATTAGTAACATAATGATACGACAAGAATGTTAGTATGATATGATCTCAGCCAACAATATTGCGGAAATAATAATAACATAACTAGCATTAAACTAGTATGCAAACGATTTATAATTAACCTCGCTAGATGGCGCTGTATGCAGGCAATATGGCCGCCAGTTTCCGCCGTATCGTCGACGCACGTCACATCCGGTGAAACTGCTTCCTGCGGCGCATGAAAGTTGGGTATAATATAATATCGTTCGTAATGTTGGCTGTATGCAGGCAATGAGAACATTGTACAATTAGGAGCGAATTTTGTATTAGGAAGGTACTAAATCAGAATATTTTTATTCATGTATACCATTAAGTACAGTACTTATAAATCGTCAAAATTGTTACAAAATACTAAGCTACAACTTTACCACACGTTCGGAATGCCATTATAAAGATCTTTAACATTGTTGAGCAGTACATTGTTATGGGTATGTGAGAACAATGTAAGAACGGCTAGGTAGGCTTGGGTAGCTGGTCGAATTGGTGCTTACTCTAAGTGTTTAATAGCAAGTTAATGGCGTCATGCTTCTCACATTGACAAATAAAAATCATATTCAAATAAGCATATACCTCTTTAACAGATAGCTCTCTACGTCAAAAATCCAAGATGTTTGTGAGCACTTTCTGCATAGATCGGACCGTAATCAACATCTAAATATGAGGGTACCCCAGTTCAAACTTTGACACTAGAACGTCAAACACCTCAGTCCTCCCGTGACCATGGTTGTTATAAACCAGGCGAAATGACGGGAACGTAAAAAAACCGAATGATTAGTTTTATTTCAATGTGTAGTATTCGCGTAAATATAAGAAATCATTATCTCATCCAGTTCATCGCCATCCATGTTTTCCAAGTTAAATGGCGGTGAGGTCGGAACGACAGGTGGTGGGCGGTGAAGTGCACAAGTTCACAATGCATCGAGGGTCGAGACGCCGCACATTATACGCGGACCCTGATAATCTGGTGTTGTTACACCTGATTGGAACAGTAATGAGTACCGGGAGGGTTGATAATTACCGGAGCTTTGTCAAGGGATATTTTTTTAATTTGCGGTTGTTTCATTTTAAACTTTGTTCGCAACTGAGTAGCGTTAAGTTTTTCTTGAGATTTTTTTGTGTAAACAGCTATTTAATAGGACTAAACCATAGAAGTTATGCCTGGGTCACACGATGCATATATTAGTCGAATATATTATTATTATTATCAATCTATCATGAGCTTTGAAAAAAAAGCATATCTATTAAATACACGGTATCTGTTGTTGTAACGACCCTATCTACTCATTCTCAAGGAAAATCCAATTATCTGGGGAGCTGCGGCTCACTTGGACCACTCTTCTTTCCACAAGTTCCGCTATTAACGCTTGTCATTTGTTATGTATTGCTTGCAAGGTGCAACAATGGGCGAATTTAATTAATAATTATCGAGGGGAGGTAGGGGCACTTTGGAATAGCAGAATTTTCGTGTTCTCTCGTCATATTTCTTCTTGTTTATGTCTATGCCGCCATTAGCCAAAGTGGGTACTATTGTAGGGTTAGATAAATAGCACAATATTTATCGTAAGATATATATATTTTCTCTGCGTTGAGTCCTTTCGGAAATTAGGTTTTCTGTTTATTTCGTCTTACTAATGATATAACTAACTATAAATATGGAGTGAGATTTGTATTTATAATTTTATATTTAGGCCTTCAATGGTCTCACTGTCGGCTCTATTTTTTAACGACTTCAAAAAGGAGGAGGTTCTCAATACGGTTGTATTTTTTTTAGTTGGTCAGGTATTAGTCAATGATTTTAGTTTGGTTTGCTAATGTCAGTACACCGAACCTACATGCTAACTTATGATATGGTTAGTTAACCTTCATCATCTTTCTACTTGAGTCTCTAAAAAAAACAACATTTTAAGTCGTATTTTCGGCTCAAAGGGAGTAGTCCCGTTGCCATGGCGACGCGGTCTTGCCTTTAATTCGGTCCTACAAAGGCAGCACACTGCTTGTTATATATCACGCTTCAATTATTATGGTCTCGCAAGAATGGAACAGCCTGTAGCGAGGAACTTGAGTTTACTTTGCTCAGAACATTTTCCTTTGGTGTCCTTTTTTTTCCTTACAGCGTTTCTTGATCAATATTTTGAATGGCTCGTGATTACTCCTGATCAGGGTTTTAAAGAAAAAAAAATACAAATTTATGCTTGTTATAGTTTTGGTGTAATTGGTAAATATACCATGGGCCCTGGGGTGGAAATTATAGACATATTGGAGTTTATATAATCATAATTTAATTTAATACTCAGAACACTTTTTAGAACAAACGATGTCAAGAAGGTGCCATAGAGAAGAGAGAGAAAACCATAGAGAACATTATATAGAGCATTTTTCATAGATTATGGTCCAGTAATTTGTATTCAATAAGATTTCTATCTATTTATGTGTTTTTCATTTTCAATTGTGGAGCTATGTTGTTATAATTAAAACTTTATACCTTATACACATAAGACCATAAAATGAAGAAATTACGCAAGCAAACACAACATTTAGGTAACTATTAAATTTATGGTACAACAAATGAACACATTACACCGAAATGTGTCGTGAAACCCTAGCCTACTCTTTTGAAATTGTACCTTATTGCACACAATTTGGGGTGTAAACTCGTGTAGTTTCCAGATGCTTGGATAATAGATTGTTTCATAACGGCAATCAAACGTGGCGTGCCTCATGCAATCTCGTAGAAGCAATGAAAATGCTCTCGCGAAAAAATAAAGTGCAGACAATTTATACAGATGTCGGCGAGGAAAACCGCAGAAATGACGTTGTGAACGATAAAAATATGTTTTATGGATGCAGAAATGTATTTTTTTTAAAGCTTTATGATTTTGTGGATAATGTGTGGCTTAACACGAGTAGCATCACCGCTGAAGACAATGTTACTATTATTTTAATTAAATGGCCTCCACGGGCGACAGGGCTGGCTCTTTCCTGGCTCAAAAAATTGCTTGATAATACAGCGAGGAAATTTATCCAGCTATCTTGCTACCATTCCACGCGGACTAGGTCTTTTTGATACATAAGTTTGTTTTCATATTTTTTTATGTTTCCCTATTTACTTTAACTTTAATGGTAAATTGAAATAAAACTTATTTTACAGATTTAATCGCGTTTATTATATGTATTTACGTTCCCGACGTTTCGGCTGCTTTGCAGCAACCAAAGAGTCCTCCCGTGACTAGCTAGACTAGCTTTAAAGCAGCCGAAACGTCGGGAACGTAAGAACATAAAATAAACACAATACATTCTGTAAAATAAGTGTTATTTCAATCGTTTTTGTGTTGGCAATACATTTTGATTGATTTATAAAAATACAAGCGGCAAAAATTTGTCACTGAAATTGCTAGTTATATCACAAATATATTTTGAAACTCCATTTATTCGTGCTATAACTATCTATGTACTACGAGTCCAGTGTGGGCCAGTGTCGCGAAACTTTAATACGTTAACTCCAGTTAGATAAACACGTTGCTACCAACTAATATTGCGCCGAATCCAGTTCGAAGTTGCTCTACGAACACGAAAATGGCCAGTGCACTTGACTGCAGTATAGGATATCGAATAAAGTTTTTCGGTTATATTTGAAGTACGTAAATTGTGTATGCACACGGCAATATCACAGCCCAGAAAGGAATAAAATCTAAATGAATTTACAGCGTGATTGTGAAAGAGTATGCTAACATTTTAACCTGCGCTTTTTAGCGCATTCGTAATCATTGTGTAAAGTCATAATTTCGATTTTTTTATATGCTTCCACGAATATCAAAAAGTCACAAACACTTGTGATATTGGACTAAGAGAAAGTAAATAAATAAAATTGCTCATGAGCAATTTTTTTTTTTTAATATTGAAATGTTGCTTCTAACAATTATTACAAATGCGCTAAACAAGAGCAGGTTCAAATATTAGTATACCTTTTCTGAATCACGCTATACAAGTAGAATATAAATTTAATTTAATATCACATTTTAATGCCGGCGACACTGGAACCTCTATGAGGCAAGGTAGATGCTCGCACAAAGCGGCGCATAATTGACACCAACTTAAGCTGTCAAAGGGCGTAGCGTATATCCAATTATAACGGGCAAGTACTCAGCGTTAAGTGCCATTCTTAACATACATTTGTGTAAGTGTGTCTTAAGGAACATGCACTTAGGTTATGTTGTAAAATATTTTGTTTAAATGTGTTTAAGACGGATTGTCACTGCATGCCTAATTATGCAAAATTATGAATAGACTATGAAGTCTTCTATGCCATAAACAAATCTGTTACTTACAATATTTTTATCTATCTATCTATCAGCCGATAGACGTCCACTGCTGGATATAGGCCTCCCCCAATGAATACAATATTATATAATACAACATTTAGATGTGCGCAAAATCTTCGACGCAATGCGCAAAAGCGAAATGATGAACGAGTCGACATTTTTGTGCAGGTACAACTAACAAATTCCATAGGGTAAATCACCCAGTTGTCGACTCGCAAACAAAAATAGGTTACATTCCGTGACAAATAAATATCGCCGTTGGAGCGCGAGTATCGCGAAATATCGACGTCATTTGCCGGTTATATCGGTGATATTTACGCAGTGTCCGGGGCACTAACACGAGTTTGTAACATCATTTATCATAGCGCGCAAATATCAATAACTTGGTCGCGGGCGGCGCGGAGTCGACAGTAACTAATGGCGTTATCCGTACTTAGCGGGATGGCTCGCGATGTGGCCGCGAAATTAGGCACAATATTCGGAATAAGCAAATATAACATCGCCAGACAAACACATCAACTGTAAAGTCCCAAGCTGAGAAACGTTTATACTATGGGTAACCTACAATGGACTGGTGGCGATCCTTGTATATAACTACTTATATAGATATAAAAAATCCATGACTCGGGTATTAACATTCGTGCTAATCTGACAAAGTGTACCCCTACTGGTATTCGAACCTGAGATCCTCGGGAAAAGCAGGGACACACTCGCACGTCCACGTGCGGATATTTGAAAATATATTTTTTTTTTCGAAATCTGACCTGGCCTGTGATACGAAGTGGATGGCCCTGCTTGATTTTTCGATAACTATGACAGTGGTAACGGTAAGAGAAAGACTGAAATGGTTTTTAATACTGGTAAAAATAGCTTGACTATCGTGGTAGTCCAACTAGGTGGCCTCAGAGGATACACGCCGCAGTCGATAAATGTAAATATCTGACGGATCGTTTACGGAGCGATGCTTAGTGTAAGTACTCACAGAACGCAAGCGATGCCTATCTGACTCTTATCTATTCGTTGTCACCGCTCACACAGTCTGCAGCCGATATGAATATGAAGGTTTTGTCTTGACACTTCTGCGGACAAAACTTGGAGTGATTTATTGTTTTGTTTGGGTTATGCCAGACGACCTTTTGAATATATTTGTAGCGAACTTGGAGTTTGGAATGTTTCCATATACCCGCCTCCCTTGCTTAAAGTGTTTTAACAAAGACACAGAATATTTTATTTTGAAACAAACCCTTTTAACAACGCCGGAAAAATGTTTAGTGTGAGTAACCTTTTTTTGCTTATTTTTTTTAATTATTTTTCGTCAGGATACCCAACATGGGTACCATTTTGCCCTGATGAAGCAAACTCGTTATTTCAGAAGTCAGACTTCTACTAAATAAAATCTAACAGTTTTCTATTTCCTATTGGTGGAGGGGCTAAGGTAAGCCATAGGTCCCTACTCGCCAGCCAGACAACATGTGGCAAGGAGAAAGTCAAAGCCTGAGTACATGCTCAGCTCAATAGCCTATCATCGTCCTTCTTATAAGCAAACAATTTGCGGATACGATAAAAGTACTTTATTGATAAGTACATTACACAACCCCATAGATTATTTGCAAACAAGAATCCTTTTTTATAGTATATGTAGTTTATACGAATCTGCTACATATTGCCTGCTTTACACTGTATTAAAACCAATGGGATTTAGGAACGATATTGAATAAGCACACAAGGCTCTATTGCTATGCGGAGAAGATCGTGCGAACTACAGCTCGTAAAGAAAGTTGAAACAAGCCAAGGCGAAAGTAACCGACCAGTGTAGGGAGTGAATAAGTGAAGTTATAACAAGCGCGGCACCGCGGGTTAACCGGCCGTACCTAACAAAAGTTAGTAATGAGATATCCCCAACGCCGGATTTACTGCCTACTGTTTGTGAATACACACTTCGGGGGTAGTTTTTGTACGTTCATATACAGCAGGGTTGTTTTGTAATGAAATAAGTATATTTTATTTTATTTTGTTTAAGCGACGAAAAAAAGAGGAGGTTCTCAATTGGACACGTATATATTTGACCACATCTATTTTGTGGATAATACGATTTTAATGCTCGCAGAACCGATGGCCGTTGGGGCAGAAAGGTTCTAGAATGGCGACCACGAATCGGAAAACGAAGTGTAGGACGGCCCCCCACAAGGTGGACTGATGACATCACACGCGTCGCAGGAAGCCGGTGGATGCGAGTGGCGGAGGACCGTGATGTGTGGAAGTCGTTGGGGGAGGCCTATGTCCAGCAGTGGACGTCTATCGGCTGAAAGATGGATAGATAGACGATTTTAATGATTCTTATTCATTGAATAAGATATACCTCTAAGTTAGTCCTATTTATCAAGATTGGTTGAGTGCTATTTGTTTTATCTTGATTTCTTTGAATCTTCGTTTGTTTGGCACCGTTTCAAAATTCATTAAGTGCATACTTAAAGGTAGATGCACATACTTACATAGATGAAGTTTGGATATTTCAATTTATTGTTATTGTTGAATTTGGAGTCGATTTTCATTCTAACCAGTTCCTGAGTACTTTAACTAAGCTTCAACCCATAATTTTTTTTATATGTTTTCCTCTTCTCTAGACGTTTTAATACTCATCACTCTTTTGGTAACATTCTTCTAAACTAGTTAGTATATCGTAAAGGATTTATTTAACTATCGTATGCACGCAAGTTGGCATCGGCCTGTATATTAAATACACCCCGTGCCTAACGTGAGGTAAATCTCCGTTCTGAGTAAGTAGGTATACGTACTTCGAGATGCATTAGTGTGAGGGGAACGCATGTGGAGTTTTCGACTCTAATGACACAAGCAAGTCTCGTATGAAGATCTAATGAATTGTATATAGGAACAAAATGCCATACGAATATACACCTTTAAAAAATACGGGATCACAGATATTGGTAAAAGTGTTTTTCTTTTGTTTTTGGGAAACTAATACCAAGAATACCAAGAATTTGAAGGTCAAGACGTATTTGTGTATATCCTTGAATACAGAATGGATTCAAGACTATAGTCAGGGTAAAGGTACATAGTATTTTTCTGATGTGTTGACTAATGTATGCCTAAAGTATTGAAATAAAACATATTTTGTCGCGTTTAGTTTATGTTTTTATGTTCCCAAACCAAGCCTACCATTGCATGACCTTAAGACACTGTGAGCACTTTCTGCGTAGATCGGACCGCAAGCAACAACTAAATATGTGGGTACCCCAGTTCAAACTATGACAGTAGGACGTCAACCACCTCAGTCGTCCCGTGACCATGGTCGCAGCCGAAACGTCGAGAACGTAAACACATAAAACAAACGCGATAAAAAAGCCTAAAGTAATTATTCATAGATAGGTATTTATAAAATGCTTAGACTCTTTAGATAGGTAGTTAATATTCCAGTCCCCCTCCCCCCCCCCCCACCGCAACAGGTATAAAGCAAAGTTCACAACATACAGCTTTCATTAAGCGCTTGCGACTACACATCAACCATTGAAAACTAACCGAAATTAATCATTTGATGCTGAAACTTAAACTTTATTGGAGTTGAACATAGGTTGAAAATTGTTTGGTGAGTGGAGCTTTGTTACCGGAATAAAGCCTGAAACGGAGCATCCTAGTAACGCATTGTTGGATATGAGTTCTCATGCTTATATGAACTATTGCTACGTAGACAGATTCTACAGGATGGAATCAAAAACATTGCCAATATTTTAGACTATATATGATAGCTATATACTTGTTTCAGAGAATTTTGGGACCATTAATTAAACGAAAAACTATTGATTGAACATAAAGCTATCTTTGTATGTTATGTAAATATCGGTGATCCAGGATAGACTGGCAGCCAACTCTAATAAATAAAAAGAATTGTAATAAAGTCTGGTAAGAAGACCTATTATTTGTATTTCTTTCGGACGAATCGGTTTGAAACTTTCCACTTTTGACATTAATTCGCGTTAACAATTCCAAAGTAGGCCGTCGTAAGGGCCAAAGTTATTAACAAAAATGTTATTACAAAAATTCGTCAGATGTCTCGGACGTAAGGTTTCTCATAGCGACTGAAGTTTTCTAATTTGGTGCCCGAACGACCGGTGAACGTTTGAAATTAAATTATTACCGAAGGCGATTTCTACGCATTTGATGAAGAACGAGGCGACTCGCCCTTCACGTCCCAAAGCGAAGATCCAAATTCAATTAATCTCTTGAAAAACAATAGAATATCTGGCAGCATCTCTTTTTAATTCGTTTTTGAAAAGACGTTTCTGAAGTCTACAGCCCTTTATAGGGATAGTAGGAACGTACCTATCTATAGATGGATTACTTTATTTTCAAAGCGCGAAATACCTACCAGTTGGGGTGTATTTCAAGACTTCAACAACTGGAAAGACATAGGTACTTTTAATTTCATCAACATTATTTTTCAACATTCTCCAAACATTCTTATGTTTCATCCATTTCACGCATTCCACGCTTCTTGCACGCGTCACCGCATAACACTATTGCTTTTTCTTTCACACGAGTAATGCGAAAAATATGTCGAAGGGCAGCGTAGTGCTCGGCATCCATCATAAATCAAAGGCCGGTGTGCAGAATGCGCCCGTCCCGCGTCGACGGCCCGCGCCTAATCCGACACTGGATAGCCTCCCAATTCGTAGTAGACCCCAATGTGTAGTATGTAGCTAAGTATACTAGTAGTACGATCTCATCCCAAGGCACACAGGAATATGTTGGCTGTATAACACCTACATATCCTATTCAGTTTACATACCCAACACGTTTGTCCGAAGCTTTTATAGTGTGTTCACGCGTGTGTTATATTTTTACATAAATTCGTAAGTTAGGTATATCTCCTATGGGATTTTACCATTGCAAAAGCTATCGTTTCTGTGCCACATACAATACAAATCGCTCGTACGATTTCCATACAATTCATGGGAACACGTTCAAAAATTCCGCCTACATGTTATGTTAACACCACCATAAAATAAACTCTCGTTTACAGTCCAAAAAATTACATTCTACACACAACATATCTTGTACAACATTTACTCCGCGAAGCACCTTCAAGCGCGGCCATTTTATCGAGGCCTTCCCTCGCTCTCTGTCTGAACAAAATGGCGGATCAATGAGATGTTCCCTTAAGAAATCGGCAGGTCTTGTTCAATCGGTCGGTTGTCTCTACAGCAGTACCATAACTAACCATCAAACACCCTCTTGTACTTAGAATAAATTTTCAATACCATGGTGCACGGATCGTTAGTTCTGTTCAAGGGTTTCAGTATATTTACGCAGAGCTTACCTTGGAGATGCGCGTTGTAGGGAGTTAAGATGACGATGAGTTTAGCGAAAGTTTTTGTAATGTCTTTTTAATACTTTATAGACGTATTTCACATCCTCTGAAGATTTGGTGATGATTGATTGATGAGAGTGGGATATGTGGAATCAAATTTAAATAATAAATGCCAAGGAGTGTGTTATGATTATTGAATTGTGCTTCGAGTTTTGGAGGTTTCTAAAGCAGAATATAATAATGAAAATTACATTGATGTTTTTTTTTCTATAATCATATGATTGATAACTGCGTTAAGGAATCACAGATACTCGTAACATAAACATACTTCCCTGAAAAAATCTATTTGCAGTTCTTAGTCCTAAATAAACTCCCAAATTCCGCGTAAAATCCTCATTTTTAGCTTCACGTATTTCTTACACGCAAACCTCAACCCACTTAGTTGACAAGCGATTTAGCAAACAAACATCGAGCCTGAGCGATTCGGGGGCAGGTGCGGGCAGCCAACTGAGGCTCGTTATTTGAGTGCCGGGGAACAGGTAATGAGGTGGAATGCGAGTGCGCTAAAGCGTGCCTACAAAGTCAGCCTAAAATTTTCGTTGAGGCAAATTTATGGGAACCCATTTGGAGTAAGAGTGAAACTACTCTGAGAGAATTTTTTTGAATCACCATATTATCGTTGCCTTGAAAAGCCTGTATTTTTTCATTCTAGAACCCGATTAGCATACCAAAAGGCAGGTTAGATTTAAAGTCATAGCAGTTCTCTTTTATGAAGTGTTAATAATAGCACTAAGGGTGAAAGTATGCCTTGTAGATATCAAAAAGATCGCTCCTTATTATCCTTTGAGACTTAAAGTCGTTAGTAAAATGTGAAACGAACATTTCCTACCCTTCAGGGTAATAGTAAGCTTTGATAAACACGTCGTAGATTCATGCAAGCAGTTATCTATAGACTTGTCAGTACAGTATCGATGATAAAGTGAGTCATCCATGTATCTTGTGTATCGAACGCTATAGACATCAAACCGCAAACTATACTAACAATTGAAAACAACCCAGTCGTGATTCCTCCTCTACACCATATATAGTACTTCACAAATTAGTGCCATAATCACTTTCGTTTTCCTCAAGAGAAATTCAACTTTAAACCTGACGCAGTATATGAAAAAGTTGCTTGAAAGAAAACTAGTCTTGTGTTCTTTCGTGTCGTATTTCAGGCAACCAGCGTTCAATATTGTTTGCTTCGTTAGTGCTTTGTTTTGATATTAATTGCACAGTATGAAGCGATTGAGTATCTTGTTCGTATTGTAAGCTTTAAATCGGATTACGATTGGTTATTTGCACAATGAACACGTGGGAGGGAGTGTAATCCTTTGCCTTGTATCGTTTTGATAACAAAAGGTATTGAATTTAAAATTATAGGTACTTTTTACGTTGTATCTACCGCTACTCCCCCCTTGCGTGACATTTCATCAATAAGGGTTATTTTTAAAATCTGAGAAGACATTGTTTATTACGTAGCCTATACTGTTATAGCTAAACCACTAATCTAGGTATCCTATACCCTTCCATCCGTGGAACCTATCAACGTCAGTCGTAACGTCAAACTTATCTTCGGTTACCAACCCGCTTTGCAGCTAACTTGGCTTTATAAAATCAGTTCATATACCAGTACTACTACGAGGGTGGTAAATGTTGCCAATATCAAATTAATCTATACAAATAAATAAAATTGGAGTGTCTGTTTGTAATTATAAAATAATCGCTTTTTACTAAGTGCAATTTGGATGTATGCACGGTACATATACCAAAACAACATTTTTTTTTAATTTTTGTCGGTCTCTCTGTCTGTCTGTTTGTTCCGGCTAATCTCTGAAATGGCTGGACCGATTTTGACGGCACTTCCACTGGCAGATAGCTGATGTAACAAGGAGTAACTTAGGTTACTTTTATTTTAGAAAAAAAAGTAGGATCTCACGAAAAAAAATTAAAATCAATGTTGCAGCGCTGCGCCTGATTAAGTTTGATAGCAAGAACCTGCAATGCGTCCCGCGGGCCCAGAACACGCGAGCAGGCTGTTGCCAACGGTGGTGTCTTTGTTAAATACCACGCAGACGAAGTCGCGGGTAACAGCTAGTATGGTAGATAAAACAATACGTCTAGCCTGTGGGTGTTGCTAGACTGGGGCGGACCCGAGCCGGTTATAACTCAGCAGCGGAGATGCAATTAGCGAGTTAGGTGATAACTCCCACTGCCTGTATACCACTGTTTAATAAAACCTCGACGATGAGGTGATAGATATAATTTACTGACTTATTGTCTGGCTGGACGTCAGAGCGTGCGAGATTATTCGTGAGTTTACAGTATACTTTATAGGGTTACCTATTTAGAATTGCAAGTATTTGTATGGAGAATTGCAAGTTTGAAATACC
The DNA here is from genome assembly GCA_905404115.1 of Pheosia gnoma. Lineage (NCBI taxonomy): Eukaryota > Metazoa > Arthropoda > Insecta > Lepidoptera > Notodontidae > Pheosia > Pheosia gnoma. The sequence goes on along the minus strand of FR989909.1, from coordinate 2,078,366 downwards.
TCCCGTTAGAGGCACTGTTAATTCTAGATAAAAGTGACTAAATACGTAGACTATGAAGTGTACGGTAAGCTTACGAATAATCTCGCACTTGACGTACAGTATAATAAAAAAAAAACTGCGCATATAAATTAGACGATTTGAATTTCGAAATTATTTATGAAATTATATTAGTTACTTAAATCAAGTACCAATTATTTTATGGTATACTTTGATAAGATCAATGCTATGTGGTTAGTGAGGCCGCGCTCATAACCCAAAAGTTCCAACTTCGGTGCCCACCCTGTTCATTAATCAATTGATGTGAGTCCATTCTTAGCTGTGTTTTATTATTTTGAGTTATGTCAAAAATAATGGATTATAAATTCCACAACCATTTCGCTTTGTCATAGAGTAAAACTGCGATTTAAAAAAAATAATTAAAAATAATATGTTAAAAATAGAAGCAATAAACAATATTTCTTAGGTACATATAAGACCTTGGAACACATCGAACAACGAAAGTAAGTGGGACGGCATTATTCAAGAGCGAGCGAAACATGACACCTCCATTAGTGGCGCAACTTGTTATAGATGGCGCTTAAAACGCCGGTGACGAGATAATGGCGAAGACTACTTGCGCGTTCGCGGGAAAAATTTGATCGGTACGATGAAAGCAATTTTCGTATTGTTTTGTTTTGAATTTTAAGTATTTATTTACTTATTCTTTTATTTGTAGGTATGTTTGGAATATGCCTATTTTGGATGTTGTTTGATTAAATATTATTTGTATTAAATTAACAGCTTAACATGTTCTTATTTTTGACATTTCAATGGCGTTGTATTTGTATTATTTAAATAACAGGTTGGTCTAGTGGTTATTACCGCGTAGTTAAGGGTACAATTACCGCTAGCCCAATTTTAGAAATTATCTTTTCGAAATTTGCCCTCGTCTGGGGGTTGATGGGATCTTTCCAGTCCATTTGCATGGTACCCATACAAACGTTTACTAGCTTAGGACCTATAAGTATAGTGTGAAACAATAATAGTGTAAAATATTTTAAGACGGCCAACAGTAGGTTATAAAGATAACATTCCAAAAGAAAGAAATAAAATTATTAGATATTACACCTCGTACTCAGCGCACGGCCAAACGCTCCTAGATCGCTTTGTTTAAAAAAATATCAAATTGTTTTGTACATCAACGTGGTCCATTTAATTATCAGATTCATCTGTTAAATATTTTATAGTATATTTGCCAAACCCTATAATAAGTAGTAGAATGATATTTTCAATAAGACCATAATTTGCCGTATAGAAAACTATTGTCATATGTATTAGTTATTGGTTTATCTGCAAATTCAATTTTACATATCTGCCATCACTGAAGATATTTACTATAATTTTAATGATATCTGTCACCCGTACTTAAATAATATTCATATGCTTTATGAATATATCAGAACACACTGTCTCAAACCATGGTTCATATTTGCGATGCCCGGGCAGGTCTCAGAGGGCCTTGCGGCCGCCAGCACGCCTAGACACGTCTGTAAACAATCAACATGCTAATTTAGTTTACCGGCCCGCAGGTGGCCAATGTACCACGATACATACAAATTTGGTTGTATGGAATGCTGTTTTAGTTGCGCGATTCGGTATTTATGGGAAATTTGTATGGAGCGTATGGAGTACCTACCCTTTATGTGTTACCGTAGTAAAACAAACATGCGACTGATGAGATTGGATCCACGGGTATATAAAGACGACATTCCCAAAGATGTAAAACAAACTATTTGCATTTTAACAAGTCCATCGTTTAATAAGGATGCGCCATTATGTTAATACGGTTAAGAATCTTCTTCATCCACAAGTTTTTTCATCGTTATATTTTTAACTAAATCAGGTTAGACTGAAATATCTATCCGGAGGACAACCTTTGTATTTATTATCTGAGAAATCTATCCATTGGTAGTGCTGTTCCTGTAAAAATAATAACATAGAAATATACAGAAACGCTGTACATGTTATCACCGACGACAGACAACTGTTCATTTCATCGCTACAGCTAACTGTTTCAAACAAATGCACAAAAATCATAAAACTTTATATCCCGTGCGGTCGTTCCGTGCACGCATCCCGCCGATGTTCTTTTTTTTATTTCTATTTCACGCACGTGGCGGCCATTTTAAATCCAAATGTAATTGAGAGTTATGTAAATGCGACTCTCGGTCAGCCTTTTCACCATTTGCGCCAGCAATTCGGGATTTGCTTTGTTATGTTGAAGGTGAATAAATGGCGCAGGTCTCTATGCAGCTGATAGATTTGGACAGTTAGGAATGTAAATAGAAAATATTTTTCTTGTCTATTTTTTTTATCAGATTAACTGCAGCCATTTTTTATTCAATTCCTTTTGATCCTTTGTACTTATTTATGTTGTAATACATATAGTTTACCCAGAGAAATTAATTTCCCGATCTAAAATCCATAATTCAGCCATATTATCGCGAGCTTCCGAACCGTTGAGCTTTGAAACTACCTCCAGTAGAGCTCCAGTCACGGCTTTTATCAATACACCAGCAACATGCTTGAGACTTATTCAGAGATCCAATTATATTGGTCGTGTTTTGCATCGTCTAATTTAAGTTGACCTACAGCAGCCCTCTGTGCAAACTCTTAATAACCGTAATATGGAGGGAGGTTGAAGAAATTGAGGGTCCAATTGATGTTGGTCGCGTTACGCCTATGGCTGGGAATGACATGAGCAATGAAGTGGAAATGATGGGACGTCGGGAATGGTCCCATTCGGTCGCAATGGTCATATTCCGCTGGACATTAGTATCGGTTCGTCAGCCCTTCACATGCCAAGGTAAATTTATTGTGTGCAATCTATTATTCCCTTATTGTTTATTCTGTACTCATTTTTTATTCAGGCAAATATAAGTATCTGAATGTAATCTTTTATAGAGGAGACCGTTTTTTCTGTGTCTAAGAAGTAGCAAATCTAAAGCGTTTCTGCTGCTGGCTTTTTCCTGACTAATGTAATTAAACAACGCCCTCTAGACTATTAATGTCACATTTTCCTCACTTCCATTGGGTATCAAGATGGACGTACGTGTTACATAAAAATTCCGTGTAACAGGAGATAAATCTTCACGCCCTTACGCACGGGGGGTGAGCATAGGACAGGTGTTGTTATTTTCGCCCCCGGAAATTGGGCGGCCACTTTAATTTTGGATACATTACTTTGAAACATGCATCCTGCGGTGGGGACCGCAGTATGGTGTAAAGATCCAAAAAAAACGTTCATGGTATATTCAAATAGAACGAATTTTACGGAATATATCGCGTTAATTTTTTGTTTGTTACGCTCCTGACTTTTCGGCTTCTTTACAAGAACCATGGTCACAGGAGAACCAAGATGTTTGTCGTCTTAGTGACATAGTATGCACTGGGATACCCTTTTATATGAGATCCACTCACCACCTTAACACCGCGCGCTAATTTAATATTAGCGACATCTATCGGCAACAACGGTAATAACGATTATACACTCAGTTTTATAATAGCTTCATCCAGTATACTTGGCTTGGCTTGGCTATATATAAAAATAAATATTGAAGAATTGTTGTTGTTAGTAAATACAAGTTAATCTGAAATACATCATTGATGCTAAATACTCTTCGTCTTCTACACTATACTCTTGGCAAATCTGCCAACCAATCGACCAAGCCACCTCTGCAACCAATGCTACCAACGACCATTGGGTCATGGTCATCATTTAATGGTCAATAGTACGCTTAACAATCCGTCGCCATTCCTCACGCACTGTTACCATTCTTGTGCACTCATAAATGGGATTGAGTTCTGTCCTTCAACCATTTTATAACGACACTCCTTTAAATGTTTGGCAGGGGCTTTGACGCCAGTAGCTGTAGCTCCACAATAGCACTGTGGAGCTACAGCGAGTTAAAGGGGGATGAGTAGGACAGCATCGCTCATGAAGCCTGTTTTACCATGTGTGCGATAGTGACATACTATATTAAGAAAAAATCCAACCAGATGAATTAAATGCTCATTTAGCGCTAACACTTATTCTTGGGTTGGTATTTATTTGTAAATATGTCTTGGCTACTTACCGCATAAAACCGACCTTACCCGTTAGAAAATATGGCGGCCAGTGAGGTTCACAAAACAACGTGTCATCATATACCCTCTTAACCCGTACATGCTTTATCTGAGTATAGCCACCCAACACAATACTGTTTGGCGAAACTAAAGGCTAACTTATTGAATAAAGGCAATAGGGCCATTAAATGTATTTAAAACAGTTCGAATTAAATTTCAAAAAAGGAATATTTATTTATCTTTAATTTACTGGCTCAAGAGACAATCAAAGTTGAATAAAATTAGAGATAAAAAAAAATACTGAAAAGTTTAAGGTCGCTGTCATTGTCTTTGTCATGTATTTAATTTTATGAATGTTAGATGTGCACATTACAAATACATTTCATATTATAATTGCTAGCACATAATATTGACACGGCGGTTAGATGAGGTTTGTAAGACCAGCAATCCGAAGAACTCCAAATAATATTATCTACTACGTAAAAAAAAACACGTGGATATAACAAGAATGATTAGAAATCCGGTAGATAAAAATAGAACTAATTGACTCGTTCGTTGTCATAAGGTTCATTATCGCACCGAGTGTAACTGAATAATCACGCGGTAATATGACGTCACGCGCATGCGCTATCTAGATAACACACAAGGCTAATATTGCCTAATTTCAACATCTCTTCCAAGAGCAGAGTGGCGCAGTGGAAGCGTGCTGGGCCCATAACCCAGAGGTCCGTGGATCGAAACCACGCTCTGCTAGAATCACTTTTTGTTCTATTAAACATTTTTTTGTCATACTTTCAAGCAGTTGGAATATATCTGCTTGAATGTTTGATAGAAAATTGTAAAACATTTCTATTTTTTTATTTTATACACTATTTTTTCCCGTATTTCCGCAATTTACTGGACATCTTTTAAAATCTTTCTTTCCCTAAAAACCCTATTCGCACTATTATGAAAATTTTAACCTATTTATATAGATAAGTAAGTATATAGTTCCAATAACCAAGAAAATAAAAGAATAGGCCTTCTATTGCGGCACATCTTAGTAGGCAAAATCTTAACTAGAATTTCCCCCAAAAATAAGACAAAGCCAATAACCCAATTTAAACCCCATCACAGTATTTTATCCTGTCCCCGGCAAATCTAGTAAACTGCTTAACAGCTGTTCAATGGGCTAATTGGGCTACTGTATAACCTTTTAGTGTTGCCAACTTTAAAATATTACCTACCCGCTGAAGAATCGAGCAGGATGGCATAAGAACTTAGCCAAAATAATTTAGACACGCCGAAAATTAATAAAATTTTGAGGTGGAATTATTCATTCTTAAAAAAATGTAATATTACCTATATTAAATTTTTTTAGGACGTCCTATTTATATATGGTAACGCTATTTAAGATAAAATTATGAGTATGATTAAACAATCTATGAAATATACTTTTAATGTTACCTAGATCTTTATCATAGATAACGATAATGTAATGTTATATATGGGAAAAAATAAAAAAAACGAGACAACCGCATATAAACTGCAGGCTTTAGGGGCGCTTCTCGCGGGGTGCATAATATGATTACGCTAGTTTAAATAATTAAATTCTAGTTTAATTTAGTTATTTATCTTGTACTTTATACTGAAAGTGTTCCAGCATCCATTTTGAAAGCGAGACGCCGGATGCAATCTCACGTCGTTTGGCCTTAGCTTATTTTAGCTTATTCGGCTAACTTAGGCACAATCCTGGACTCTCTCTAGCTACGAGCTCTTCATTATGCCCCTTGTTATAAAATAGAGGTAATTGTATTAATTTAATCTATACTAATATTATAAATGTGAAAGTTTGGATGGATGGATAGATGGATGGCTGGATGGATGGATATTTGTTACTCAATCACGCCAGAACGGCTGAACGGATATGGATGAAATTTGGCACAGAGATAGATTATAGTCTGGAATAGCACATAGGCTACTTTTTATCCCGGTAAAATGTATGGTTCCCGTGGGATAGATGTTTTAATTTTTCATACTTTTTATCGCGGGTAACACCGCCGGGCGCAGCTAGTAGCTAATAAACCGTATATTCACTTGAATTATTTTTTACCTAGACAAAGATGTTACACACACGCACAGCCAATCGAACACATACAAATGCAAAGTGAGTAAACAACACTAATTGATTTCCAATGTATAAACAAATAAAACAAATTTTATAGATATTATCTCGTAAAAAATATAAAATAAACGCGATAACATCCGTAAAATTAGTATTATTTCAAACAACACTAAATTAATATTTCGTCAATTTTTTTAATATTTTTTTATTATTTTAATAACTTTCGTGCCTATGTAATATTTTTAAGATAATCTATGTAATTCCAAAGTTCACGAACCCATATAAAGTGGTTTGGTGGAACAGTTTTATTCTAGTATAATAAACGAAAATAATAAAAAATGAAATAACAATAAAATAATTTGTACTAGTCGTCCACAGCGACACCATTTTTTTTACATCTGCAGATGTCAACATTATTTTCCTTAAATCGAAAATGTTATTTCTTGTTCCTAATAAATTTAATGTTAACAAATTATAGGAAAATTAATTGTGCAGATGCAAAACCGTTAAATTTGTATAGGCATTATATTTACCCAGAGGGTTAGGCGACAGAGTTAGAGAATTTGAGTGAGCGTGCCGTTGCTAAGCAACCGCTTGCCAAGATATGCCAAACGAGTTCGTCCCAAAACATTTTTGAAATTTGTAGGTATTTTTAACTGACATCCAAAAGGAGGAGGTTATTAATTTGTCGCGTATTTTTTTAATGACTCTAATTATGAATCATAAATATTATTAATTTACTAAGAAAATATATAAAACATTAATTAATTTAAATATAAATAGGAAGGTATCATTCAATGATAGCTGTTTGTACCTGCCCACAAATAACGATAGTAACACTCCAAGGTCTTTTCTGTTAAGGAACCGCCTGCGTAGGCGCACATAGCGCTCATAGCAACCTTTCTTACTTATCAACGATATAAAATCAACTTTAAAACACCTATATAAGGTTCAAAATTTCGTCGTGTCATTTTTTGTTAGTTGAATGTGGTTTGTAAAGGTTAATATGCCGAGATATTGGATAATCGCTTCGTGGGCGCTAAACAAGACGCTTGCGCAGAGTCAATTGAAATACAACTATGTACTGCATATTGGCAATGATAGGCCTACCACCACCTGTATAGAGGCCACACACGCAACGAGAAATCGTTACGATCGCACTGTGTAGTTCGTACTGCAACGATAAATCGTATCGTGTGCAGTGTCTCCAACCCTCTTTGTCAAAATTACGGTGTTGCCTGGTCTAAAAATACGGTAGATGGTGGAAAATTACGGCAGACCAGTGTTTGCAGCAAAAATACCCATGCAGTGGGGATGCGTAACGTAAAAAAAAAAAAAAACTTCTTCCAAACAGAAGCAGCAGAATGACCTTTTTTTTTTACGTTGCGCATCCCTGTTCTTCCAAACTGAAGCAGCAGAATGACCTTTTTTTTTTTACGTTACGCATCCCAATGCTACATCAAGTGTTGTCATTATAAATAAGGACACGGACGAAATTACGGTAGAAAGTGTCACCGTAATAACATGTCTACGGTAGATGGTAGATTTAGAAAAAATACGGTAGATCTACCGTAATTACGGCATGGTTGGAGACACTGATCGTGTGTATTATACAAAACTGTATGTATAAGATAACGTAAAACGATTCATCGTTGAAGTTCGAACGGCACAATGCGATCGTACCGATTTCTCGTTGCGTGTGTGGCCTGCGGTACGTTTGTTATAATTATAATAATGTTGATGAAATTATTTGTAAACTGCAATTATTTTTAAATATGGACTTATCCACTCTACTATTCCGAAGACGGTCTACAATTGTACAATTGTCTCCATATAGACGCCTTGATTTAGCGCTTGCGCTTCCCGGGAGAAGCTAAATTGTCAGGGAGTCTTAAACACATTTAATCAAAAGAAAAATAAAAAAGTTGAAAAGCGAAATACACTTCTTCTACCTTCGATTGTTTTATAATTTAAGAACAAATGAAAATGTTATATGATAGCTAATTTAGCTAATTATATTGTAATGTTTTTGTGGTAGCGAATGACCTGATGTTAAAAAGTGACTTTAAATAAATAAAGAAAAAAAACTCAATATCTGGTTGAAATAAAACTAATTCTACGTATTTTATCGCGTTGATTTTATGATTTTACATTTCGGCTGCTTTACAACAACCGCAGTCACGTTTTTTTTCAACGTGTAGTATTCGCGTAGATATAAAAAAATGATATATATATAGTTTTTTAGACCAACTCCCAACATCACCACCAACATTGGACCAAACAGGTCGACTACACCGTCAACTCATTTATGCCGTCGTGCACAATCTATTCATCACAACCCTTTCCAATCGCTAATGAATTTGGAACTCGAAATCTGGTTCCATTACCGACCCAGTTGGTGCCCTTAGTGCCCCATTGGTGCCTTGTAGTGTGCGTTAATGCGCGGCGACCAGAATTATGCTGGAATCCTTATTAAGGTCTAAAGATATTGTACAGTTGAGATGCAATAGGTTAATTCGTCCATAGAACGAATAAGTCGTTAAGTTAAACTATGTCGTGATGATGAAAATAATTATTGGTGTATTTGTAATATGTGGAAACTTTAATGGCGCGGATATCGGCTGTTTAATTCTATTATTCTGAAATAAAACTTATTTTCAGCATCCATGGTCACAGGAGCACTGAAGTTAAGGAAAGCATCCGAAAAGTCGGGAACGTATAAACATAAAATAAACGCGATAAAATCTGTAAAATTTGTTTTATTTCAATGTGTAGTATTCGCGTAAATATATGAAATCAATCGATTATTCTGTTTATAATTCGGAAGTTTTTATAATTTAAATTTATTTCATAATATTCTATTAATTTCAATGATATCTGTATCCATCCACGATACCAATGATGACATGATAAACAAAGATTATACAATCGTCTATACGAGCCAGTTAATATCGAAATTAGATGTATATTCAGCAGCTGTTTCAGCAGCTGTCCGAACTAAGTATTATAAATTCACGGTATTTGATAAAGTACAGATTCGATTTAAACTTCTGTGTTATATATCCCATGTATTGCCGTTCATGATTAATGCAGAGCCAATTTGTCACCACATCTGTTCGCTACCCCTATATCACGGATTGAAGGTTTTATATCTGACTGATTTGGGTCTAGTTTCGTGTTTAGACTGCCATGTAGCGGATTTGTAGCTTAAATAGAAATTCTATATTTGGGTGTGAGAAGGCATACATCTTATTAAGAAACCATAGGAAAGTTTTTTATGTTACATTTATAGGACTAATGCGGAATATACCTCAAAATTGATAGAAGTAATAATTAATTTACAAAGGTATTTTGTATTCTAACTAAAACGCTTGTAATTCCATTAAGATACATTGAATAATTTGAGAATTTAAATTATATTTTTAATGTTATCTTTGCAGCCTTGCTTAGACCCAATGTGAGCAGCATAAGATAGTGTAAATATAAAAAAAAATATCTTCTTTTTTTCGTCTGTTAAACCTTTTATAAATGCGCAGGAACAAAGATGTTTCCTCACTTATTATCTAAGTTTCTTTACGAGAGTGTGCTGTGAAAGTACTATACAACAAAAAATATTAATTAATTCTCACTTCAACCACGTTACTGCAAACGTACTATGTACCTATGTATACAAGCCTTTCGTCGTAATACGCCGTAGGGAAGTAGGAAAATGCATGTCCCGGCGATCATATAGCTACTACGCTGCTACACACGTAGCCTAGCTACGTCCCGTAGCCGTCGGCTCCCATAGTAACGGACGGTTCAGTTAGAGCCGCGGCCGCCGACCGCGTAGACGTACGCTGGTTGCTACGAAACGGCGTACCACGCCGAGTACGCGGCTACGGGTTGCATTCTACCCCCAAGTACGCACTTCCCCCATTTCTCAAAATTCAAAAGCAGGCTTTAATTAATGGTGCCGTTTGAATTCGGACGACGCGAATGTGATTTTGTGCTGTGCTGCTATTGGTGGTTGTTTATTTTTTTTTATTCGCGAAATATGTGTAATTATATACAGTGTTGTTAACGTAAGTGTTTGTTTTGAAAGGCTTTTGGCTTGAGATTGAACATAAATAGTATCAGGTTTGCGGTTACGCAAATATTATTGGACGGTGTGCGAGTGGGATGCAAACAAAGATTAATTTACGACCTCTCAAAGTCAGTTGATATCGCCCACTTAAGTACTATAATCTCAAATTATGTAAGTAGTTAACAAAATAGCGAATTGAAATATGATATTCATGACTATATCATGACAAAGATGATAATATAGATGTTGCTCTTCTCATAGTCTTGATCTAATGCTGACAAAACTCTCGTTGAAGTTATGAAATCAATCTGTAATCTGGTAAATAAAATCCTGCCATCTCTTATTAATGCTGAAAATTATTTGACCTATAATTTGAGTCTTCAAAATGACATTATGCGTTCCACAAAGCAATATCTTATAAATCTTAGGATACTGCATTGCCTTAGATCTCTGGCCTCGACAACCACAACAGTCTACTATGTTCATATAGGTCAGTCGTACTCAACCTTTTTTTTAATAGGGGCCACAATTACGTGTTAGCCAGGGTGTCGTGGGCCGTTAAAAAATAAATAGATAATGATTTCTTAGGTTTTCGCTATTATTACAAATTGAATTAAACAACTATGAACGGATTCATCGCGGCGCGGAAGTGTTATGTAGAACCTACTTAGCGCGCTCTAATTTTTTACTCATGGGTGCGAAATTCAAAATGGCTTAAAATAAAGTAACACCAGAAAAGCCCAGTGAGCCGTAGGTTGAGTATAACTGATATAGCTGTTGAGATAAGTTACATAGGTTTGATACAAATTGTTAGCGATGAAATCATATACATAAACAAGAACAAGTCCTGTAACTTTTTCCCGATCACAAATTTATTGTAAAAAATAAGTATGTATGTTATCTTTTTAAATGAAAACATATAATTTTCTGTTGCTGTTCAATCGACGATAAACAGTTGCTTTGCATAGTATTCGATGTAAATAACACATGTTATATTATAAAAAAAAACATGTTGTAGGATCTAACCAATTATATAATTGTAACCGGCCTATTTCTACATTTAAATAATAAAAAAAAAACATATAATAATCTATTTCGATATCTCCAAAGTCAAAATGTTTTTAGAATTTTTGGTGTATCCGATCGCATTGCAATTCATAAGGACACGGCCATAAACAATTCCCTAAAATCAGACTCCACAATGCGTTTTACATGTAAACCCGGGTACACAATAGACCGGCACTGTCACGTTGCCACTCTGCCTCCGTGGCCTTCACAGTTACGACCTACGTACATTGCCTCACAATGCAGCCTTCAATACCTACTGCCTACGAGTCGGGAATTTGAAAAGGGACCTTGTCAATTTAGTTTAATTTTGCAAAACATGTGTTTCTTTGTGTTATATAATGAGCATTATTGATGGAAATTAGTTATGATGTGTTCATGAATAATTTTCAAAAATAGAACGATTTCGTTCATTTGCTATTGCATTAGTAAGTATGTACTTCGCTTCCAAAAACTGCTTTGTAATGCCATGGTTATAAATAGATTAAAACTTCTATCAATTTGGAGGTAACTCTTTGTCAGATAATTCTAATGACGTGAAAGCTATATTTAAAATAATTCATTGGCATTTCTCAATTACTAGTTACTGTGATCTTAAGGCCTAAGTACTTGTCTAGACGTTTTCATAAAAACGTATATATTATTAATGTATCTTTAAACCACACTTTAAGAGGCTTTACTCTTTATGATTTGTGGTTTCAGGGTTGGCTATTTGGCTCAGGGATCTTGACTGCGGGTTCAATTTTAGTTTGGGCACATTTCGTGTATTATGTCTTCGTAATTTGTCCTGGTCTGGGTGTTACGAGAAACGCCCCAAGTCCACTAGTATATAAGTATTACTCTTGTTTGGGACCATAAAGTTAGTGTATTTAATAACAAAGGAGAATGGGCAATCTCGTATTGAGTCTGTTCCAAGTAGCTTGGTTAGACCTAAGCTCCTCGGTATTCACTAAGAAAGGATTTTTAAAGTCGACCTCAAAGGGGCTAAAGGGGGGTCAATATTACTATGGAAGATGTTGCGTTCTAATTTTCTACGCGGACGAAGTCGCGGGCAACAGCTAGTTGACTATAATCGTTTAGCTAGAGGTGCTAATCATGGTTGAAAATAAGATTCAAATATGAAACCCAAAAATACAAGAACTATGTTCCACGGCATGAAGCTCCAACCAGTATTTCTAAGATGATCGTTAAGAATTAATACTATTGTTTGATTTCTTATTTCATAGTTTGCTACGTTTCTTATGTATACATATAAATAAAATTGGAGTGACTGTTTGTAATATTAAAATAACCGCTTTTTACTGAGTGCATTTGGATATATACACGGTACATTATACCAAAACAACATTTTTTACAATGTTGTCTGTCTGTCTGTTTGTTTGTGCCGGCAAATCTCTGAAATGGCTGGACCGATTTGACGGGACTTTCACTGGCAGATAGCTGATGTAACAAGGAGTAACTGAGGCTACTTATATTTTAGAAAAACTTTTTTGTTAAATACCACGCGTACGAATTCGCAGGTAACAGCTAGTAGGCTAAATAAAACCCAAATAAAATTACAAGGAGTCCGGTGAAGACTCTGGTTAATACCGTGCCGGCTGAGCCTACATCGATGAATAATGCAAGCTTGTGCACGGCGGATGCGGCTACATAATATCCTGTCGGTACCCTGACTGCTAAACAGCTGATAGCTTGTAATTGAGCGTTATTTGATTAACATTCGTCATACGCGATGGATTGCTTCCATATTTAATTTTCGTTATAGATTATCTTCTATTATTATGATAATAATAATAATATAACCCCAGCAGGTGGCTAGCATAACATTAAAATTCTCAAAAGGGCTTCTACTTGTTGGACTCATATTCCCGCGCAAGCCTTCCAAAGATCAGGGTATAGCCCGTGTGGAGAGAGATATAACAATATTAGTAATGGATTAACGTAGTTTAATGTTATTGCATTTATTGTAATGTACACTAATCCCCAGATTTACGACCTTTTTTAGATTTTTTTCAGACGACTACATTTTTTTCAGTCTTCTATTTTTTTTGTTAAATGGTCGAGAGTGTTATTGTAGATGTTCAATCACTCACTTCATATTATATTAAGTAAACCCATACTAAGGGCCATATCATATATGCTTAAACATCTAATACAATAAAATGTGCCATATATAACACGTGATTACTTAATAGCATACCACCGTCGGACGACGTATACGCATATAGAATAGTAATCGATAGTCGCGCGTTCGATGCCCGGCTCGGTGACCTCGCCAATGTTACTCTGGTGTACCACCGTCAGATATACCAGAGCCCTATAAGTGTGCTGTTAGACGATAAAATAATATTGACAGAGTGTCGCCAACCACGTATTGAAGCACAGAAAACTAAGCCGATTTGTGTCGTACACGCGAATAACGTTCTTACGTACACGCGAGTTCGCGTATACTACACAAATCGGCTTGGTTTTTTGTATTTTAATATGTTGTTCACGAGTCTCTACACTCAGTCTTATTTCTTCGTCTGAGGGTCTAATATATACACAATGTAGTACTCTTATAACATAACGTAACTTACTTTTGTTATAATGTTGTATTAATATTTCATTATTTTTAAAATACATTCATTCAAATGATATAACTGGCGTGACAAAAAAAAAGACGTAGTTTCCTCTGCACACATAATTTTATTGGGATATTCTACATTTTATTTGTGAATGTAAGTAACCACACTGATGTCACAAGCTGGACATTACACCCAATGTCCGTGTTTATAATCCATCGAAGATCGATGTATGTTAATCAGCGCGTACTTGGCATGCACCCAGCGCATGTATCTCATTAATATCGCTTAGCTTGCAGTGGAAGTGCGCCGTAAGCTCAGCAGTGGGCGTTGATGAATGAATTCAAACTTATGAATGAACGCGAAACCGAATGTTCTGCATAATACGTGGGTTGGCGCCTTGGCCTAGTGGCTATTGAATTTGATTTTGCTAGCTGTAAACCCACAACGCGTGGGTTTTTGGTTTAGGATAGTCCTGAAATATATATTACGTAACCGGCTAACCCGACAGACGTAGTCCTGTTCAAATTCCCATAGAAAAAGTCTTGTAGAGTTTCCGCAATTTTCTAGACATAATTTTTAATTTTTCGTTCCTTACAAACCTGATCCGGACTATTACAATTATTTGGGAAAAAACCAATCTGTTTATACCTTCTAAGCAGCGGCCCCGAATGTTTAGTACCCTCGCGGTACAGCGCGCTGTAGGTGCTTATCGTGATAGGATCGACGAGTGACAGATAACTGGTCTTGGGCCATTGACGGAACAGAATACTTGGCGTGTCATATTTTCAAACCATGGTCTGATGTATGTCTGTTTACTGACTTAACTATATTATACTATTTATGTGCCCTATGGTGGGATTACATTTAATATATTGTAGATTCAAATACATGGATTATGGGGTTTTTTTTTATACATTATAGGCAAGTATTTGATCTCGATCTCACCTGATGGTAAGTGACGATGAGATCTACGATGGAGCATACTTGCCTAGGTGGGAAGGCGGCAGTAGATCGAGACGCTACATTCACTAGGCACATGCAGCGCAACTGATCTGACCCGCCATCCATGAATGGCAACACCGAACATCATGCCGGAACACGGCTAGGCCGCTTGGCGACATGGCTTTGTTCAGTGGGTGGTGACTAACCATGGCCGAAGCCTACCACCAGTAGAGTTGTCACCTAGTTGGCACCACCCAGGGTCACGTGTAGGGTATCTCGAGGGTACTTAATTCTCCTACGGACGAAGGTGACTCGACCCCTAAAAATGGGGTTAATGTTTTATTTAATAGGCACCAGTATTCTTTAGAATATCCTCACTCCCAGCTTCCTAGCACCCGTTGTTTCGCTAAAACTAATGTACTTATATATGGATATGTCGTAGGGAAATGACAAAATCTCGGATTATCCCGAATTGTCGATAGAATTACATCATCTGACTGCAATAATCTCTTGAACTGACGATGCTGTATCTACCTGGTTAGTTAGTTAAATTGTCACGTTTCCTTGTTAACCGTTGACATTTGGCGGTAATTCGGGCAATGTTGGCGTCATGGCCGGCTCTCGGCTCTTAGCATTCTGTCTGTTTGCTCGCTTCAAGTTGAAATGACATCTTGTTTGGGAAATCGCTATTATTTCAAGGACCGCTTTACACTGTGCTATTGCGCAATTGTAGCACGGTGGTAAAGGGTTGGAAAATCGCTAAACGTGCATTGATATTATCCTTCTTTAAATATATGGTGTTGCATGAATAGTAGAAAATATTTTAACAGGGCTAACATTCCCAAAGATATAAATCTAATTATTTGACATTAGAAAGATTACGCCCAGTACTGAACGCATGGCCAAACGCTACTGCTCCGCTTGGTTTAATAACAAACAAATATCATTTACACAAATATTTTATACATCAAACGTGATCCATATAACTCACTGATTAATCTGTTAAAATATTGTACACTATTTTTGTTACCCCTTTATATACAATATATATAATTTTACGTTGACTTTGAATAACCGTTAGCGC
This sequence comes from Pheosia gnoma, assembly GCA_905404115.1. Classification (NCBI taxonomy): domain Eukaryota; kingdom Metazoa; phylum Arthropoda; class Insecta; order Lepidoptera; family Notodontidae; genus Pheosia; species Pheosia gnoma. The sequence continues at coordinate 2,062,434 of FR989909.1, read as the reverse complement.
CATTATCATGAAACACGGAAAACGTTTGATACCCCACCCACGCATGAATGTATAAACATACTGTATCGTAAGATCTGAAATACTCCGGCCTTGGCGCCGGTGTATTGACCTTGAGTTGTATATAAGGTGTAACATACTGTATCGTAAGATCTGAAATACTCCGGCCTTGGCGCCGGTGTATTGACCTTGAGTTGTATATAAGGTGTAACATACTGTATCGTAAGATCTGAAATACTCCGGCCTTGGCGCCGGTGTATTGACCTTGAGTTGTATATAAGGTGTAACATACTGTATCGTAAGATCTGAAATACTCCGGCCTTGGCGCCGGTGTATTGACCTTGAGTTGTATATAAGGTGTAACATACTGTATCGTAAGATCTGAAATACTCCGGCCTTGGCGCCGGTGTATTGACCTTGAGTTGTATATAAGGTGTAACATACTGTATCGTAAGATCTGAAATACTCCGGCCTTGGCGCCGGTGTATTGACCTTGAGTTGTATATAAGGTGTAACATACTGTATCGTAAGATCTGAAATACTCCGGCCTTGGCGCCGGTGTATTGACCTTGAGTTGTATATAAGGTGTAACATACTGTATCGTAAGATCTGAAATACTCCGGCCTTGGCGCCGGTGTATTGACCTTGAGTTGTATCTAAGGTGTAACATACTGTATCGTAAGATCTGAAATACTCCGGCCTTGGCGCCGGTGTATTGACCTTGAGTTGTATATAAGGTGTAACATACTGTATCGTAAGATCTGAAATACTCCGGCCTTGGCGCCGGTGTATTGACCTTGAGTTGTATATAAGGTGTAACATACTGTATCGTAAGATCTGAAATACTCCGGCCTTGGCGCCGGTGTATTGACCTTGAGTTGTATATAAGGTGTAACATACTGTATCGTAAGATCTGAAATACTCCGGCCTTGGCGCCGGTGTATTGACCTTGAGTTGTATATAAGGTGTAACATACTGTATCGTAAGATCTGAAATACTCCGGCCTTGGCGCCGGTGTATTGACCTTGAGTTGTATATAAGGTGTAACAATAATAGTGTAAAATATTTAAGAGGTCCATCGGGTAGGCTATCAAAGGTCACGTTCCAGAAAATAAACTTTTTTATTTTATTTTAGAAGTAACACTTGGTGCGCGGTGAAACTACAAAACTTTATTCAAGAATAGACTAAAAGGAAAAGCTATCTGGACGCCCATAAGCAAGAGATATACTCCGTCCATAACTCAAGCTAAGCTGGCTCCCTCATTAGGTTAACAGCTTATTTACCGAGGTAATTTGCTGGAGCTGTTTAACTCCAGCTTGCTTCATTAGTTTTGTGTGATATAATGTTATAGGCCCTCCTAGTTCGCCCTTTTAGGATTAATGAAGGAAAGACGTTTCGCTTTATATTCGCTCTTTATAAAGCTCAATGAACACTGTAATGTATGCACGGATATACCTTGTATATTCCTACTGATGAATAGTGTCAAATGTAAGCATGCAATCATTCCATCACTCATTCGTTCAACTCATTCATTCAAATGTATTTCATTCAATTGAGACCGAAGAACGTTGGTTTTTTAATTCCAGTAATGTCGTTGTATTATTGCAAACACTATCTTGCCTATATTTCCAATAGAGGTATATAGGCATGTAAATAATACAGAATCTTGTTTTTTTTTCATAATAAACGGCTTTATTTTCAGGCTAGAGGTTTTTTTTTTAAATCTAATGATGCAGTTTATCACATCAACATTCTCGACACTCGTCATCTTTCGCTAGTCCCCACAGTTTCGGGTTTAGTCATCCACGATATTCCTTCAGAAGTTCTCATTGAAGAGCCTTTATTTCATTATATTTTTTGAAATCGGCTACAAAATAAATCCCATTTTGCCAGTAGCGAGTAAAATTTATTTACCGTAGTTTTGATTCATGTCGATGATGATGATAAAAGTATTCCTCTACTCGTAAATACCTATAGATAATTTAAATATCTTTCCTGCTATTAATTTACTAATTTAAAAAAAAAACTACCCTTAGCTGGATATAAGACTCCAAATATATGCAGAGTCACACATTGTTTGCTACTTACTAGCGGGGGGTCGTCCGATTCCCTTTATCTGTGTTTGCACAGACTATACCCTGCTTGGTGGTACTATGGAAACTCATTACATTCTCGTTTGAAAGTATCGTCAAGTAGTCATGACAATAGTAAAAAAAAAAAATTGTCTTCCTATGTTCGTACCTACCGTTTTGGAAAATAAATCGCTCTGATATGGTTAGACTTTTTTATGATTCCGTTTATTTGTCAAATATATTCAACAGCTATTTGTAATAGACTGTCTTCGACCAAAATAAAAATGTTGTGAACATCTTAAATTTGAAAAAAATATCCTCGCGTTCATAACTTCAAGGAGACTTGCCAATGTCAGCAATAGAACATAAGCATCAATATAAAGCACATTATTTATCTAATAATAGAACTTCCAGAGAGAAATCAGTCTTCCGAAATTATTCTAGTCTATACCTACCTACCTAGTGTTTTATAAACATTAACGTAGCCTAAAAAGTGAACATTTATTTAAAGTGGCCACACAGTGATTACGAAGATACTGGCCGTTTAGTGTGGTGATCTGAAAATATTTAAAAATTGAACACGATATTCAAATAAAAACGCGGTGTTCGAAATCTTGTTTGAATTTGGAAATACAGTGGCGGGTTATTCACGTGCAATTCTCATGTGCGGGTGTTCGTTGCGGTGGGGTGCGGCTCACCTATGACGAATAACAATAACGGAGTAAGCAGCGCGGGCGGCGGCGAGCCTGCTTCTGCCGAAATGGACTCGCTGGAGGAAATGCTTCGTAAGGTAAGCTAAGTTACGTTAAGTCTACGTTTTTCGTTTAAGCACGTTCGAAATATACCCGTGTCAGAATATTTAATCAAACGTTGATCACTTTTGTGGGCGTTTATAATTGTGATTTAGGTTTCATGAAACATGTAAAAATGGTACGTATAGCTTATTTGCAAATATGGTCTATAAGTTTGGAATATTATTCGTAAATTTTTGATTATGTTAAATATTAACAAATGTAAATTACAAACATATTCGAATATAATGATCAGAACTTCAAGTGCGAGATTATTCGTAAGCTATCCGTATATTATATAGTCTACATATTTACACATTATGTTTGGAAAATTAAAAGTTTAAAATACCGTCCTCTTGAGGCGCTGTTCAATTCTCCATACAAAATAAATACGTAGACTATAAAGTATACGGTTAGCTTACGAATAATCTCGCACTTGACGTACAGTAATATCGCGATAGTGACGGGTTACCAACGTCGAATTAATCATAGGATGTGTTTACACGTTTATTAATTACGGTCTGGAGACTCGCGTGTAGTGTTTACTTAGCATTAACGAGGATCGCAGGTTCAAAACCCCGCTCGCACCTCTGGGATTTCTGGATTTCATGTGCGAATCTCATTTTCAACCATGATTATCACTTGCTAAACGGTGAAGGAAAACATCGCGAGGAAACCTGCATGTCTGAGAGAATCCCTCGAAAGATGCGTGAAGTCCGCCAACCCGCACTGGGCCAGCGTGGTGGACTATGGCCTAATCCCCCTCGAATTGAGGGGAGCCCGGTGCCCAGCAGTGGGACATTAAAAATGGCTGGTATTATTATATAAAAGCAATTTGACAGCATCAAATGAATTGTGAAATAATTATGGGCAGGCCAAGCACGGCCGGCTGTAATAAGATAATAAACTGAATAAAAAATGTAAGTAAAACGTAAAAACTATGTGAAGATAATTAAACCAGTGTAATTTAACACATATATCAATCAGAGTGCGAACAATCACGCACTGTTAGTTTTAGACTTAGCCTTGAGTTAATACCGACGTCTCGATATCGATAGAACACGATACGTTAGCTAAAACCTAATTTAACATACCAAGATATTATACTAGATATAGGTGTAAAACTAAAACTGCTTTTGGGAGTCGACGACGTCCAAAAATCGACCCATATTAATTAGCACAAGTTCATATTTGATACTTTCAAGATACTGTATAAGTTGTGGTACATGTAACAACTTCTTATAAGAAAGAATAATATTTTTGTAGGAAGTATCATTGTCGTACTTTAAAAAAACAAGTCGATAAGCGTGCACAAGTTCGTACAAGTTTAAATTATTTTTACACCCAAGGGCGTTATATGAATGCTAAATATAGATAATTATTTAATAAATTATATACAATAGTTATGTACATGGAAAATCAAAATTATTATGTTGTAATTATTATGTATCAATAGAAAAAAAAATAGAGATATGATTTTAAAGTAATTTGGCTATGGAGGTCCGAGGTATCAGTTCATTTTGGAAAAGGGGTATCTTGCTCAAAATAGTCATGGGATCCCTGGTGTACATACTATCGATAAATACTTCAACATCGAACTACGGCCGTGGAAAACAAAATCGTGCATACAGTGAAATGGAAAAAATATTGCGCGGTGACAAAAAGCGCCGGGAGGCGTTCGCCTTTCTTTTTTTTTGTTGATATTTTTATTTATTTTACAATGAAATCATGCACTGTCTGGTGCGCTTCTCAGATATCGGATGATACCTAGGTGTGCTTCTTTTTCAATGTAAGAAGTGAGTAGTAGAATTCTTTCCCTCGAATTTATAGACGTATATTGTTATAAGTCTGGGATTTCACTTCAAACATTTATTATTTAAAAATAATCTCGTGGTACGTACTTAACAAGATTAATATATTCGTTTTGTTACTTCTAGAACAATTATGCTTTAGTATAATATATTAGTTTATAGAAATACTGTATGTAATTAAGTGCACAGTTAATTAATGTGCTGCGGGGCATCCCCGGAGCATTTAGCTGATGAGAGCTGGTTTTCTTTTGTTTTACACTCTTCACTGCGTAGTTTTCTTAATAAACTCCCGGCGGGATGGTTTTAATTTGCATGCGAAATTATATTTTTAGATCTTTTTTAATGTAACTTCATAAAAATGTGTAGTGTTAAATATTTTATGATCTTATAATTGTCATAAACATAAGTAGGTTTTTATAGATGTCGGTAGTATAATTTATATTCACCCTCAAATTTGTAGAACGTTATAATGGATTATAGAGCTATTATTACGCACTTTTTCCTGTGAAAAGTTCGTTATAATGTCATTATTCAATAAGTAACAAAGGTACGCCAAGCTTTTTAGTTTTAAAAAAATGACACCATTCAACATTATTGTTATTATTTACTTAAAAAACTCTCGAGTGAGATCTCGTTGAAAGGGTATTTTAAAATCATTATTAGGTTATTCTATCCGTGTTTTTCTTATTCTACTTTGTTACTTGATCGTTATAATCATTGTTTAAATTTCAAAAAAAGAAGCCCAAATGAATTTTATTTTCATCCTAAAAAAAGTTATAATTACAAACCATTTTATCACACTAATGGATTCTCCCGGACTCAACTCAAAACAAAACTGACGTAAATCCAACGGACGTAAAAAATTTAAACAAAGAATGGTGATGCCATTAAAAAAACTCGTAAAAGCGAAATTAAAAATTAATAGCGGGACCGCGTTAACGTATGGACGGAACGGGGCACGACGGGCACAATGGGGCACTTCGGGCGACGTAGGGTTACGTAACGTTGACAAACGGGCACCTAAAACGAAATTTAGTTATTCGTTAAGCACTGCAGAGGCAGAAAGGCAGTCCGCTATTGTACACTATAAAGCTTGGGTCTCATGGTCTGACCATGCTAGGATAGGCCGACGGGCAGTGGAAACGGTCGCGTCTGTTGTGGCCTGAAGTCGGTGCAAGGAGCTATCGTTTGCGGAGGCCTCGACGGGCGTGGCGCGCGTGGTCTGACGTGGCCTGTACTTACACTGGCAATGGAATGGGACCCAAGCTTTAGTGCAACCTCTTGTCATTTCCAGTCCTCACATACAGGAGTGTTCAGAGTTCAGCGTTCCATGTTCCGCGTTCCTTAGAATGCGAGATCTGTTAACCGCCTTCTGTTTCTGTGGGCTTTATAAACCCATACATTGCAAACGTGGAACGCCGGAGAGCGCTGAACGTTTGGGTTTTACTGGATACACATAAATATTATGAGTGTATTATTTCGATTTTATTGAGTGCAGAAATTTTTAAACATTATTGCAACATAGACCTTGGGTAGGCTGCAATTGGGACGAAGAAAAACGAGCATTATATGGGTTTATAGAGAACAACCGACATTACAAATAAAATATTAAAATGTGTCGTCTATCTTTTGCATTTTTCCCCAACAAACCAAGTTAATGTTTGACTATATTCCAATTTTAAACACATTGACAAACTGAGACGTTAGTCAAGACGTCAATACGTAGACTACAAAGTATACCGTTAGCTTAGGAATACCTCGCACTTCGGGTGGGGGCCCAGATGAAGTATCTGGGCCTCATACTGGACGGGCGGTGGAACTTCGGGGCACATTTCATCCGTTTAGCCCCGAAGCTAATCTCCACCGCCGCTGCCCTGGGCAGGTTGCTGCCTAACGTGGGGGGGCCTAATTCCTCGTGCAGACGGCTATACTCCGGGGTAATCCGGAGTATGGCCCTGTACGGGGCCCCAATATGGGCAGAGGCTCTCACCGAGGGGAATAAGAGGCTTCTTCGGAGGCCTCAGAGGGTAATCTCGGTGAGGGCCATCAGAGGGTACCGGACGGTTTCCTGGGCGGCGGCCACGCTCCTAGCGGGGGATCCGCCTTGGGAGCTGCAGGCGGTGGTGTTGGCCGTCGTCCACCGGTTCCGGGCGGACGAGCGGGCGAGGGGCGTCGTACCGGAGTGGGAGGCGGTACGGCGCGAGAGGAAGAGGGCACAGGAGGAGGTGGTCCGGAGGTGGGGGGAGCAGCTGGCGTCCCCTACATACGGAGGGGAGGTAGTGGAGGCGATCCGCCCCCAGTTAGCCAACTGGCTCAGGAGGAAGGGTCAGTTGACCTATAGGCTGGTGCAGATACTTACCGGGCATGGCTGCTTTGGTAAGTATCTGCATCAGATCGCTGGGCGGGAGGCGACCCCTAAGTGCCACGAGTGCGATGCACCCGTGGACACGGCAGGCCACACGCTCCGGGAGTGTGAGGTGTGGGGGTCGCAGAGGCACGACCTCACAAGCGTGGTCGGAGGAGACCTCTCGCTGCGGAGCATAGTGGAGGCTATGCTCCGCGACAGGGGGGCCTGGGAGGCGATGGTCTCCTTCTGCGAAAATGTCATGTCGCAGAAGGAGGCCGCGGAACGGGTCAGGGAAGAGGATGCCCTGGCCGACCCGATCCGCAGAGCGAGGCGGGGACGAAGAAGGGGGCGATACGCTCGCCTCCTGCCCCCGCCATAAGAGCCGGGTTTAAGCAGTCGGAAGGGGGCCGGGGGGCCCCCGAACCCGAGGTATCCGCCGGGGCGTCACGGTAGCGTGCTCGTAGAGCGATCCCGTGGCGCCCCACAAAAGGCAGAGAGGGCGGCGCTGGGTTTTAGTGGGTAGTCTGGACTTCTTCCAGGAGCCCCACATAACCGTCCTTGCTCCCCCGGGCTTGGGCGGTATGCGTAAATGCATTTCCCAGCGGAAACAAAAAAAAAAAAAAAAAAAGGAATACCTCGCACTTGACGTACAAAGGTTACTGGTACGTGATTATAAGTGAGGATATTTTTTTTTGTCAAACAGCAAAATATTTCCTTTCAAATAAACGATGCAAGACCTTTTGAATGTCACTTATAACAGATCAATTTCTTTTACCCAAAAACAAGGAGACATACTAGCACATTGCTATAAATATAAAAAAAGCCTTTGTACTGTATCGCTCTTTGATCGCAATACACCGGATCAAACAAACAAATCATATTATTATTACGTAAACACAACACCCTCCCTTTGTTGTGGTAGCTCACCTGAGGCACATTGTAGGTGCAGTGGTGTAAGTCCGGGCAAACGTAAAAGCTTATTTGTTTACAACCATAATTTAGTATACTGCCTTGTTATGACCACTGGGTTGCATTCGCGGCGTGGCGCTCGTGAGTACGAGTATTTACGGACTATAGTTACTAATAAATTATCTATAAGAATATAATCGAGGCAATAAAGCGGTATAAGCGGTTTTTCAAAATTTCATAGTATTTTTTTTTGTTGGTTCACTATATAAATGAATATCGCCCGACGAACATACGGTCCCACACTAAGCATCGCTTGTATAATGTGCACCGTACAATGGACTGGGGGCGAACCGAGTATATAATACTCATATAGATATGAAACATCCATGACTCGGGTACAAACATTCGTGCTCATCACACAAAGTTTGTTCCTACCAGGATTGGAAACCGAGATCCGCAGCGCAGAAGGCAGGGTCACTATCCACTGAGCTAATCAGGGCGTCAATTTACTCCGTTTGTTGGGTTTGGTGTGGTCATACATCGCCTAATATTTCTGACACAACCCTTAAGGTATTAACAAATAACACTAAGACGAGCGAAAACTATTTTGGTGAATGATTCACGTAGGTATATCCTATGAGCCGCTGTTTCTTTTTACAAAACTGTAACGTAAAGTTATACACATTTGACTTACATAATAAATAAAAAAAAGTTTTCACTAACAATAGCTAACGTCAGTTTACTGAATGATCGGCTTGGACAGAGTCCGAGTACCAATACTCGCGGTCATATGAGACGCCCAATTCCTCAGCCCAATAACCCTTTCGGTATAATACTTGTTGTATTACTGCACTATGCTGTGGCACCCGATACAGGCGACCTCTATCGACAACACAACGCAACACTTGTATTAAAAGTTCCCGCCGCAACCCCACAGGAGAGTTACTCAGCGCTATATTATTTATTGCCCGGCGTAATAAGTTTCGTCCGGGCCCGACCCAGCTTTATTTGTTTCCACAACTCGTTATGCCCAAAGATTTGGCCCAAATTCGAAAAGTCGATTATTTATTCATTTACAAAGCGTTTGTTGCGCGGTTTGTCGCGATGCTTTATGCGGGCTCTGTTGAATTTAATGTCGGAAAACGTGATGATATATCCGCTGTTGTTTTGTGAATTTCTGGGGAATTTTTGAAGCAAGGTGTAGCTAAGATTTTGCAGGTATAATGCAAGCACAGTTGATGGTAGCCCTGCTTTTTGTACCGAAGGTTCCGCCTTCAAATCCTGGTAGGGGCAACCTTTGTGTAATGAGGGCGATTGTTTGTACCCGAGTCATGGATGTTTAATTATATAAGGTTTAACAAAGAAATTGTGTAAAATATGTTAAGTAGTTTACAAGTAGTTGATAACGATCACATTAATTATGTAAAAATTATATGTGTAACATTTATGTAAAATATATATGTGTAAACTGTGTTTGATTTTACTGAGGGAAAGCAGCCAGGTAGAGTTTCGCCGCGCACTTAGTACGAATTGTTATTTTAAAATTTTCAATAATGTGACCTTTATTGCCTACCAATGGATCCTTTACAATATTTTACACTATTATACACACTATATTGTTGTGTGTGTATTATATACACTATATTGTTGAACCTTATATATTTGGGATCGCCCCTGGTCCAATGTATGGTACCCATAAATACAAGCGTTGCATAGTATGGAACCGTACAGTTGGTGTTCTCTTGCGATATAATTATAACTTATCTATATTTCACCCACGTAACTGGCTTTGATAACATTCTTCACAGAAAACAAAACTAAACCCACGATGCTCACAAATGGTTAAAAGCAACATTGTTCGCCTTTGTTTACATATGCAAATGTTAATGACATCGTTTAGCTTTATTCATTCGTCTCGCTTCCAATCATTTACATTTACTACAGCTACAACGCAACGTCTACTTTTAATTCACAATAAAATTCAATTCGCTCTATAAACATTGTCGGGGCACAGTGAACTTGTACAGTAAAACAACATCCCGTTTTCAAACAATTGAACATACAATCCCGTAGGTACAGTTGGGAGCACGCAATCAATTCGGTTTTAAAACCATAATAAAAACAGCGCATTTAATTGTTAGACTGTCGTTAAAAAGGCTATTTTCATTGTTTGCACGAATGCCTCATTTGTGTTTTCGAAGCGCCACCAGCAATGCGGTACCACTGGTAGCCAGCTGGGTCTTGTGGTGTCGGTCTTATGTGTGTAAAATACTATCCCTCCCAGAATTTCTGTCGATCTTTGTAGTACGTTGGGCTTATAGAAGTTCGTTCTTTAATCATTTTGCTCCATTTGCCGAATGAAGTTAATGTTTAGTTCGTCACAAATAAAATATTAATTTATTAGAATTGGTAAAAAAATCTTATTTTTTTTTTCCATTTTCAACCTTAATCATAAATTGTCTACATAACGGCTCATGAGATATATCTACTTATATGATACACTGTAGCTTTTGGCCATGCGCTCAGTACAGGGTGTCGTTTTTAAATGTCTAATAATTTATTGATTTCTTTGGGAATATTATTTTTATAACGTACTGATAGACCTGTTAAAATATTTTACACAATTTTTTTGTCACACCTTATATAGATATTAAACATCCATGATTCGGGTACAAATATGCGTGCTCAACACACAAAGTTTGTCCCTACCAGGATTCGAACCCGGGACCTTCGGCACGATAAGCACTGTCACCACCAACTCAGCTAATCAGATCGTGTTAACAATATCATCGTCATAGTCATTACAATATCGTTATTTTATTTTATTAATTAATTATTCGACGCCCGTTGACGTAAAAACTCCAATTCATTTTTATTTCAAGCGAAGACTTTAAGTTGGTCGGTTGTAAAAACTTGAGACAACGCCATCGGAGGCACTTCGGAGCTTAAACTTCTTACCGAACTCGGGTTTAGTATTAAACAACTTTTCGTACTTCGTTTCGGACATAGATTTTATTTTAAATACCCCGTTGTTCTAAGTTAGGTTCATAGTTTGGGTTTTCAACTCAAATGTTACTTCTAAAATATGTTCTTTTATACTAAACACGTTTGAAAATAATCGGGCAATTCGTTGTTGGACAAAGCTTTTGAGTGTACTTATGATTTACGTCATTTTATTTTCAACCATTTTGAATTACAACATACTTGTTTTCTCCTCAAACTTAACTATCGTTTCCAAAAGTTCACGCTTCCACAGACAGCCAGGGCCCCAAGTCTGCTAACACAATCGACTCATAATCGAACAGCAACCGCATAGTAACTGTCACTTTTGACAGATATCCCATACAATATCTGTCAAAAGTGACAGTTACTATGCGGTTGCTGGTAAGTTGTATAATAATATACTAACCCTGCCTGCAATGCAGTTCACGAGGGGGATGAATAAATCGGCACAAAATGCTCCGTTGGCGTTATAACCGATTAATGTTCTCTGCACACGCAACTTTGCAGTTACAAGGTAGAAATATAGAGCCTAAAGTTAAACAAACTTACTATTCGGCTTTTTAAATAGTTCCGAATCTTTGTCTACAGTTGGGAGTTTCATGAAAAATGTGAGGTGTTCTTTACGAACAGTGGTTAACAGGAGTTATAAATATGGAAGACAACAATCGCATGCTGAGGTTTATGGTAATTAAATACTTATAATATTGCCTAAATGTCTATTAATGTTGAAATAAAACTTATTTTACACATTTTATCGCGTTTATTTTATGTTCTTACGTACCCGATCCCTCCCGTGACCATGGTTGCTGTAAAGCAGCCGAAACGTCGGGAACGTAAAAACATAAAATGAACGCGGTAAAATCTGTAAATTATTTTTTATTTCAATGTGTAGTATTCGCGTATATATATGAAATCAATAGATATTAATGTTTCAAATAATTTTGTAGAGATAAGATCAAATCGATGGACTGTTATACAGACATGTTATCTTAAGACCTGGGCCCCAAGTCTGCTAACACAATCGAACAGCAACGGCATAGTAACTGTCACTTTTGACAGATATCCCATACAATATCTGTCAAAAGTGACAGTTACTATGCCGTTGCTGTTCGATTATGAATCTATTTTGTTAGCAGACTTGGGGCCCTGTTTGTGACACGAGATACGATGATGTAGAGTTACATATACATTTACCATTCCCCTTGCCAAAATACATACACACCTATATGTATATATGTATATTATGTAATGTTATGTGTTACCCGTTACTACATATTTGGACGGCATCCAAACCGATAGTTTCATATCGAAATCGCATTGACAACGATTGTTTATACATCAACCCTCTACCGTAGATTTATGCTGTGGCAATAGAAATTGCCGGAGAATATCACATCTGAGAGCTACTTAATTTATATGAGTCATCTATACAAATAAATAAAATTGGAGTGTCCGTTTGTAATATTAAAATAACCGCTTTTTACTAAGTGCATTTGGATGTATACACGTTACATATACCAAAACAACATTTTTTTCAATTTTGTCTGTCTGTCTGTCTGTCTGTTTGTGCCGGCAAATCTCTGAAATGGCTGGACAGATTTTGACGGGACTTTCACTGGCAGATAGCTGATGTAACAAGGAGTAACATAGGCTACTTTTATTTTAGACTAGCTGTTACTCGCGACTTCGTCCGCTTTTTGTTAAATACCACGCGGACGAAGTCGCTGGTAACAGCTAGTATAAAATAATGCCCGATAACGCACGACGTCTCAGACAGTAGAGTACTTAGGACTTCAGTATCTTGTGTGTGGATATACTGTGGCAATTTCTATTGCACCAGCATATCCATTTACGGCCATTTACGGCCGAACACTGCTTACATATGAAGTCCTAAGTAATCTATTGTTTGAGACGTAGTTCGTTATCTCGCATTATTTTATGTAACTCATTGAAATTAAGCAGCAGTATACAGCGTTAAATGTTTCTAAAATACATAACATGTTTTCAAACATGTGATATTACAAAAAAAACATGTTTATTCACGTTTCGCAATTTGTATCAGAATAATATCCCTTTTGACTACCAAACACAACACCGTGAACCACAATTCATTGGTTTAAACTGTAAATAGAGTTAGTTCATCAGTGGATGTAAATGTTGTCTATCGCGATGTTATTACTCATTGATTGTGTTACAATGTGCGATGCGTTTTGAATTCCCAAATTTATAGACAGTTATAATGGCATTATAATGAACTTTTCAGAGGAAAAAGTGCGTTATAATGGCTTTATAGTCCATTATAACTTTCTATAAATTTAAGGGTTATTGTTTTAACTAGTTTCGGCGTAACTAATAAACATTGTTATCCGAGATTTGCCTATTAATAAATTTAAAACTGTTATCAAAATTAAACTCTGTCGGGCTATGACAGAATTTAGAATTATTTGGATGATAGAGCAGCTTGGGACTGAGAACTCATATATGGAGTGTCAATAACATGTCAATGTGTAGCGTGTGTGCGCCTCGAATGGCAACACACACGAGCTAAAGAAAACAATAAAACTTTTCTAACTCAGACGATATTAATTGGTGATATAAAAAAACTGTAAAAAGACAAGCCCGCTGAGTCCATCTCAGTTGAGGTCGCGTTCCGATCCGGTTGTAGAGTTAAAAAAAATATGACAATTTTGAGATGCCCCTGTAGGCCTGTACGAAATAAATGATTCGCATTTGACTTATTAATGTTGTCGGGATTAAATATTACATTGACTAAGATACCGTTTGTTTTCCAAATAAAATTAATTTGATGGACAAAAATACTACTTGGCTACTCTAATGTCAATACTTGCACCAGCATATACAAAGCACAATAATGATACATAGAAACGTGAAGCCATATAAATCGTGATAGCTAATAAGTTTTTACGATCGCAAGTTGGCGACACAGGGTAATGTCGTCGTAGTAATGATTCGACGCGATCGGGGCGATTAATCGTGCGATATGTGCGTTTTGCGATTTATTTGACGACCTGTAACGTTTATAGTTGAGTAAGGCTATTGTAAATATAATATCCTAGGCCATCTAATAGGGATTTCATGTATGCAGTATGTGATTCTCCTACAGTGTATCCCTGAATAAGGCACAGACGAAAATAGGCGCAACTGGACCACCTTTTAACGACAGAAAATTAAAACGAAAAAAAAATACGAAAGAAGTTTTTTTTATTCAGCGATATTAATAGTAAGGTAACTGTATACTTCATAGTCTCCGTATTTAGACACATTTGATAGAATATAAAGTATGCGGTGGTCTTACGAATAATCTCGCTTTGCGTACAGAGGGACTAAAGTAGGCAATAAACAAGTAAAAAATCGATATCAATTAAACTACTTTTTGTATCTTTTTTTTTGTCGACAAATATTGGTCTAATTTAGCCCATTTTTGTTTATGGTCACTATCCAGGGACACAATTTCTATGAAATTTTGGTGGCAGTAATAACAGATCATAGACAACGAAATTAATGACGTAACAGATATACAAGAGAATACTAGATTACAGTCAACCTGACCACATTATAGGTAGCTCTAAAGTACGTACAGAAACCAGCTACAGTACAAACCCCGTGACGTATTCACAGATTACGCCACACGAGCCGTTCACAAGAATAGCGAATCAAACGACACACTTGCCATACTAAAGAGCTCCAAAATCGGTACCTTCCACAAACTTTATTCACTTTTGAGTAAAATTCGCTGAGTGTTTACCATGCCAAACTATTTTATCTAGTTCCAATGAGCCAGTAAAACGTTCCCAAGTTAAATTTTACACTTGTCGACGTGGGGAACACAAATAAATCGGCCGATTTAGAAGCTCTGCTCACTGCCTCGCCCGCCGAAGAAAGGAGCACCTTTGGGGTTGATGCAAGTTAAAAGAGTTTACTGTAAATTTGCACGATCTCTTTTACGCCGATTTTTTGCAATTTACCAAGAGGCTTTTCTTTGAAACACCGGCGCTCCAAGAAGTCTGCAATCTGTGACCATGTATCCGATTTGATCAACCAAAGATCCTTGCAAAAGAACAGCTGTTCTGACCAAGGATGATACGTGAGGCCATTGAAATTTAAAATCATCAAGGAAGATAGCTGGATGCTACCTCCGCCTTGGGATGGGGTAATTAATATAACCAAGCGCACCATTGCAAGACCTCAAGACACCGTGAGCACGTTCTGCGTAAACCGGACCGCAAACAATAAACAATAACTAAATATGAGGTTACCCGAGTTCGAGGGAACGTGGAAAACAAATCATAAACGCGATAAAATCCGTAAGAGTTGTTTTGTTTCAACCTTATGGCTTTATTTTTTAGTAGTTATTTTACAAATGAAACTTAGATGTGATCATATGGAGAAATATCGCTACAGCTTCTAACTTGGGCTCTCTCTCCGTCCAGGTATTCTCAGTAATATTTTATGGGTCCCTAGGACGGCGGCGGACGGTAAAGGCACCAACCCTGATTGCTGGACTTAACACCAATAATTTAACTCCAAGAATGGTTGGATTAAGACTTCTAGTTCCGTACTTAGGTTTAGTGGAACGGATTAGATAATAACTGACGTAAGCGTTGAAACTATTAGCCCGCGTGTTTCAATTGCGCTAATTTGGGTTGTATCGTTTTCATCCTATTACATCTTATCCTATCAAGTTTTATTTGACGTTCTTAATTCATAATAATTGTATTTTGATAGCAATTATAAAATGAAACAATTGCTGTCGGTTGAGTAAAGATCAGAAACGGGTTGTGCAAAAATAATGATAGGATGAAATGTCATAGGATGAAAATGGAACAACACCCCAATGTGTCAAGTGCGAGATGATAGAGGCGCTGTTTGTAGACTATAAACTATAGAGTTAGCTTACGAATAATCTCGCACTTGACGTACTGAATACAAACTTATTCCTATACAAACTTTATACAAAAACTCGCTACGAATTGATTCATTTTCAGCTGAACACCTCATATTGCCTCTAGTATTGTCAATACAAGACAGTGTTATGCCACCTGACAATCTAATACGAACAGGTATCCCAAAACCGGTACAATATGCGTAACATGGAGGGCTGCATGTATCGTATGTTATGTATGTATACTCTGATATGGGCTCTGACAATGGTACGTGACGTATGTTACCATATTCGTTTACTTGGATTAACGAATGTGTATCAGGGTATGTTGTTTATATTTAACTATAAGAATATCCCTTTTCAAGAAATAAAACCAATATTAAATTCAGAGCATAGACAGCGTGATTCAGAAAGTGAATACTAACATTTGAACCCGCGTTTCTTCTGCGCATTTCTAATCATTATGTGAAGTCATAATTTCAATTTATTTTTTTAAATATTCCCAGCGTAATTTTGATTTTTGTGGGCTATAGAAGCGTAGTTTTAAAGGCTAGTACCCGTTTTCTGCATCATGCTAGATATATTAAATGAAGTAGCTATGTACAAAGTTTTCACATCTTCATATTCTCCATTCCAGATCAATTCGTACAACGTACCAGGGACTTTAGAAGCACTCGACATCGTTCGATAGGTCGCATAAAGTAGTACGTGACTATTGAGAGCTCTACGAGCGCTGGTGCTGTGATTCCACCTGAGAAAACGCAATGTGTGTCGTGTTACGGAGAATTATCGTTTTGCATAGAAGTTTGCTTAAGAGTGTAGGAGTAGAGGGAACACTGTCGGAGTTGGTAAATAATTTTGGAAAATTTTAACCAGTTACGTGAGCATTGTATGTCTTCTGCAAAAGTGAGACAGAGTGAACCTGTTAAAATACTCGTCCAAATAAAATAGTTTTTTTAGTAACTCGGTCTTCGCTGTTTGCTCTTATACAGTGACGTAATGTTGTGATGGATCCATTACTAAGTACTTATACTATTCTCACTTATTTGAAGTCATAACATGGAATAAAAAATTATATCTTATCTCAGCCCCTATTTCTGAGCCTCCCTTAATATGACTGACCGAAGGCATTTTCCACATTATATACAGTTTCTTACTGCTTTCGGTCTATCACCAGACGCAAACACTAACTATACGGTCCCAAACTAAGCAACGTTTGTATTATGGGTACCGTGCAATGGACTGGGGGTGAACCCAATATAATACTTATATAGATATTAAACATCCATGACATGAGTACAAACATTCGTGGTCGCCACACAATGTTTGTCCCTACCACGATACGAACCTGGTACTCAGCACAGAAAGCAGGTTCACTATACCCACTGAACTAATCAGGTCGTAGTCGTAAATACCTTGGACAATTAACACCTTAAACGTTACGTACAATACAGTGCACAGTAAATCCAAATGTGTCCGTCATAGACCACGGCGAGGTCTAAGAGGCTCGTCACCGCAAATGACAGAGCTCGGTCGGCTCCGGTCCGGCTGCAAATCAAACCGATTACCCGGCCCCGTGAAATGTTAATGCCTTACCCAACTGTCTAGGAGGTGACCAATTAACACGCGCCGGAATTACGAAACAATAGGGTGTTTGACTGTATGAAAAGTAAGCCTTAAATTGTGGCCATCCTAAATGATTATATCTTTTTGTAATTATTAGTCTTCATTTTTCTGCAATAATATGGATTATTTTCTGTTTTTTTTCTGGTTCTGCCACGTGAACAAAAATGATCTGGATTGTTGCTTGATGCGTTCTGACGTCACACCGTCGTAATCTGTGTAAGCTTGTCAATACGAGTTTGGTGATATATGGGATTTTAATGTGTTTTCAGGCATTTTTTTCATTTCACAAGGGTCACGTGACCCGGAGGCCGCGTTTTGGCGGTATTTTAATTAATTAAACTTTATCATCAAATTTTATGGAAAATACTGGAATTTACAATGAAAGAACTATGTTATTAGCATCATGTTAAACTAATGAACAATTTAGGATAATTTTTCAAACACAGTCGAATAGCCTATTATAGGTATTTTGTACTGACGATCTGTGATCTCCACAAGGTTTTCAGTATGAAGTTAGTTATGAAAATAACTTGGAATGAAACCTTTATTAGAAACTAGCTGATGTAGCTGACGATCTCCTGTTGAAATACCATAGACAAAAAGGTCTTTCAATATGTATTTCCCTAAAAACTTATTCGGACAATTGCGAGATTAAAAAAAATGACAATTTTGCCCAGTTTTAAGTGCGCTTCCCAACGAGCAATAGATAGGTAGGTAGGTAGGTGCCTACTTATATAGAATAACGAGTTAGATACATATATCCCTTTGTGCTTAGGGATGATTATATTGAAACCAAATGAAATAAAACTAATCTTAAGGATTTTATCGCGGTTTATTTTATATTTTACGTTCCCGACGTTTCGGCTGCTTTGCAGCAACCATGGTCACGGGAGGACTGAGGTGGCTGCATTTCCCAACGTAAACAAAAAAAAAAGGACAGGTGGTTGACGTCCTTGTGTCATAGTTTGACGGGGGTACCCTCATATTTAGTTGTTACTTGCGGTCCGATCTACGCAGAAAGAGCTCACTGTGTCTTGAGGTCTTGCAATGGTACGCTTGGTTCTGGATTTTATGATGTTTACTACAATATTATATTATTATTAATATTATATTATTATTAGTTTTATGATGTTTATTAAGATTCGTTTTATTTAAATGTGTAGTATTCGCGTAAATATAAGAAATCAATATGGAAACCAAATGATTTAATATCCAAAAAAAATGACATTTGTAAATGTAAAAATACAGATTAAAAGGCGAGCTCGATAAAATTACCGAGCAACCATAAAACGCGGATGATCGTGCGCCCGGATATCCGGATTCGAGTCGGCCCGGAGCGGAAACATCCGCTAATGTATTCGCGCCACGTCGAACGACACCCGGTTAAATCCGGTTAAGGTGAAGATATGCTCCGGTTAATCTCCCGCCCTTTGATTTATGAGCGTGACATTCTTTTGTTATACTCCGTGATGATAATTAATTCAGGTGATTTATCATTTCATTTGACTTGTTAATTAAAACGTGACGTACATACTTCATTGGTTTTGATGCCTTCATTTAAATTTGCGAAGCCGGAGATGAAATTTTAAATTGATATTCTCGAAAATTTTACGGGTAATTTGGTTTAATTTTAATTTTGGATGAACTAATTCCTTTCAGACGGCTTGTGATACTAGTACACATCACATTCTAAAAATAATAAATCAAGTTATTACAAATTAAATCACATTCTATACCTAGGTGCTAATAAAAAAGTTACTGGAACGCTTCCCTTAAAAAAATACAAATTCTATTAACCATCGCGACTAATTTACAGCATGATTCCGAAAGGGTATACTAAGCCTAGAACATGGGCTTCTTTAACGCATTTGTAAACACTATGTGAAGTCAGAATTATTAGGGTTAAGTCAATGTATATGCAAAATTTTGTATAAAACATGCCACCCACTATAATTCATGTATAAGTAAAAAAACATGAGTATTCTGCTTAGTTTATTCACTTTTTTTTTGTTAGTGGAGTCGATTCGGTGCAGCATTCTCTAAATCTAAGTTGCACTAAATTAGATATAAATGTGTCAAACTCTTATATGTATGTCTAAACGTGCCGGGCGCCGCCGGGCTGTGGCCTCGCCTGGCCTAGTTTTCGCAGCGTGACACGTCCCTGTCCCGCCTCGCTGACATTACAAATTACACCCGCCATTTACATATAACAATTAAGACGTTTTTACGACATTGTATCCAGGAATATTACAGTCTAAAAAGACTTACTAAAATGATTTATAGAAGTCGTAAGTAATTAATTTAAAATACTTTCCCATGTTATAAATCAACAGACGACCACAGCAACTGCTGTCCACGACATTAAACAGCTCTTCTAATATAAGTAGGTACCTTACAATGATACAGGTACAATGCGTATCACACAAATTTTGTCCCTACCAGGATTAAAATCCGGGACCCTCGATACCAGACGCAGGATCACTACCAACTGTGCCAGTCGAGTCGTCAAATAATAAAGTGCTTAGTAAATGCATGAAATCATTCTATAAATATGGGGGTAAAAAGCAGCAATCGATTCTTTACTTGGCTTATAATAATTAAGCAAGTGAGTATACAAGGTGAAAGGGACATGGTAATGGAAACTTTAGGTTAAGGTTTACACTTAATGCCTAAAATAAAATAACAGAAATAATTTATGCCGAACGTGATGGGTTACAAATGTTGTGATTTTGGAGGGATAAATTATTAATTATGTAATTCATGAAAAGTTCGACGGGAAATTCCAACTGTGGGAAGTCCAGAATCATGACCTGGATCTATGGTATCAGTTTTCGTTACGAAGCCACTAAGACCCTGTATGTTACCCGATGATATCTCTACTACGAACAGATGCCATTTGCCATGAGATCCCGGCATCCCACATATACGCCCAGCCCCCATGGCACGTTTCTACCATACCCAAAATATAAACACCCCCACTGCGTGAGGTTAATACAAATTAATCTTTAATGAACACACAGTAATACACGCGACAAATGCTGCGATATAAACAGATCCGGTGTATTCTGTACATCCGGTTATCCGGATATGTTTGAATAAATTTGAGCTTCTGCGCGTACATAACATTCTGGACAAAATTCGGCTTTAAATTAATAATACTACGGCATCATTCAGCATTTTACAGAAGAAAAGTGTTTAAAAAAATAATTAGCGTAGGCGTAACTTCAATACTGCATAATATTCAGGTCGATCAGTAAGTTATAAAGACAACATTCCAAATGAAATAAATGAAATTAAAAAAAATACCACGTACTTAGAGTACGTCGGAACGTCATAAAACATCATTTACACAATTATTTTATACATAAACGTGATACGTATGACATACTTGTTAACCTGTTAAAATATTATACACTATTTTTGTTGTACCTACATAAATCTTTTCGAGTACTTTTACGATAGATATATTTTTGGACAGCATTCTAAAATTACTCCTTTTATAATTTGACTTCATGAGGGTTTGTGTAGCATATTAGTTGGATTTCAATTCAAGCAATATTCCGAAAATGTGTACCTAAAAGTACCTGCATCCCTGCATTAGAGTATGCAAGCTTGCTGCTACTATTTAAGGTCTATAGTACATTTAGCCAATAACATATAAACCCGTTCCCTACTCCAACCGAAAGCGGGTAAGCAATATTAGAAGCTAATAATATTATGCGCGGCATGGCTTCGACCCGGTTCCAGGCGCACCGGCTTACCCGGTAACCGGTTAAGCTTCGCATCTAACATTTGATGCTTTACCCGTTCCAATACCTACAGATATTATACTAGAGTCGGTAAGTTTTACGTGACAGTTTAAAGTCTTATTGAAAGTTAATGAAGCGAATCATTTTTGGCAAGATTACGCTAGATTTGTTCATAGCCGTGCCGAGTAAATACTGGCCACTTGTAAACGATATAATAAAAAATAAGTTCAAATTTTGAAAATGGAACTCTTTGCCAATATTATTGTGTATGTATTTTATTCATTTGTCATTTGTTTACGATATGGCGGCAAATTGGAAATTGTATGTGTCACTTCAGCATGAATTTAACGCGAGAAAATTTTCGTACAATGATTTTTTATGACTCTCGATGTCATTTAAGTATGTGCGTACATTGCACCGCTGCATTTTCCTTCACGACTACAGGGTGGTGGCTCCTTTTTATTAACCGACTTCAAAAAAAAGGAGGAGGTTCTCAATTCGGTTGTATTTTTTTTTTTTTTTTTTTTATTTTTTTTTTTATTTTTTTTTTTTATGTTTGTTACCTCATATCTCCGTCATTTATGAACCGATTTGGAAAATTATTTTTTTATATGAAAGGATATGTTTACAGATTGGTCCCATTTTTTTCAAAAAAATGTTCTGATGATGGGATCCATGAGGAATTGAGAGAACTCCTCAAATTTTATAGGCATACCGATAGCAATTTTGGTATTTTCATCAAGAAGTCAAGCATTTGCATTCAGAAAGTATCATTTGCTGAAGTGGAAGTGATGAAGAAGGCCACAAATGGCCAGCGGAACTTGTCAGTGATACGTATTTCACGGGTTGCGCCAAGATAATCTCGATTATTGGTATACCTATTATCCAGTAAAAAGATTGATTTACAAATCTTTTTAGTGACAAAGAATAGTAAATATATCCACTAAAAAGTTTAAAATAAAAAACTTTTTAACAAAATAAAAACCGTCTTCAAAAAACTAAAAAGCAAAAAATAATCTAATCTTGAGATCTACCTTGTCTAACCACATCAAATATTTAACTAATCTGAAGTCGGTGCCAAATAAACAACCGACGAAGAATAACAAAAGTATACTCAGTAACGAGATGCGCGGACCAATTTGTAGGTATAGTCTTTGGCGCAGACCGGCAATACTCGACTCAGTTGTTAGTTTGGCACCGACTTCAGATTAGTTAAATATTTGATGTGGTTAGACAAGGTAGATCTCAAGATTAGATTATTTTTTGCTTTTTAGTTTTTTGAAGACGGTTTTTATTTTGTTAAAAAGTTTTTTATCAATATTTCTAAACAAACAAGCCTCTAGCAAACTGGGTAAACAAACATTCTGTATATTAACACACAATCAGGTTTGGGGAATACAAGTATGTTGGTGTGTGTGTAATTTATTTTTTAATTTGCCTGTCCATGAAAATACTGAACGGATACGAACTGAATAGGGATAAATACAAATATGCTCTAATAAAAAGGATCGACCCACAATGGCAACTATTTAAATCGCATCCCAATTACGCGTGACTCCAGGTTAGCAGAACTGACGTAACCAGGTCACTGTGCACCCACTGATAAATACAAATGGAGAATAACGCGGCCGCTGCTTATTTTTACGTTAAAACGCAATATTCAGGTTAATCCGTGACTTTGCTACGCTAAATGGGATTTTAAACTTCACGTAGACAAATGCGTTGTAAAGATTATGGTACACAAATTCGGTTAGTGTTTTAAAAATTTGGTGGAGTGTCCTTATTGCTTCATCATCATAAGCTAATTATTGCAACTTCTGAATGTAGACATCGAACGCTTCTGAGTCAATTTTCAACTTATTCTTAACTGACTTATTGATCTTTGTGGGTCAACAGACGGAACTATTATTAAAATTATAACAGGCGGCTGAAAGTGCATTTATTTTTACAAATAAGCTATGTCTTTCTCGATTGCACTTCGCCCCAGTTGGTGTAAAAGCCTAGAGTAGTGGCGCGTGCTTCGGACGGACTTTGGGTGGGTGACCCAATTATAAAATATAGCCTCGTCCGTGTTTCAGAGGACACGTTAAGGTGGCGGTCCCCGTTTTCAATTTAACATCTTTGAACGATTTTACTAGCATTCAAAAGCTTAAAAAATCTTCCTTACTGGTTAGGGCTCGGAAGGCAGATGGCCATCGCGCCGATTAAATGTAGGTACTAATCAGCTCAATCGCAGTAGACTGGAAGCCGACTTCAATACAAAATAAGAGAAGAAAAAGGCTAGGGAGTTGAAGAAGATGATGATGAAGAAGTTCTGTCCGCTTCTGTTGGCCAAGAATATGATTTAAAATTACCAGTTTGTTGGATAAAAGAAACTTCTTCTATAACTCAATGTCTGCAGAGATAAACTGTTTATCTTCTTTGAGTTTAATCTGAGAATGAAGTATATTATATTCTCTTTTAAAGTTGGCGTGTTTGAAGCGGAACGCAACGCAAATAGAATAAAATATAACAAGGTAAAATCACAACCTTTTAAACTCTCCGACTTGTTAGAAGAAAGCAAGCGACTCAATTTCAACCCTCGAGCACTCCTTTGATCCCGAAAATTGGTTTAGTGCGAAAAAATGCAGAATATTTTTCGCATACATAATAAAATGCGAAGAAATTCTTTTGATATTACGTTTTAAGTGTTCTAATAAAACATTCATGAGTGTTTTTTTTGTATTTTTACGTAACAAAAATTATTATATAAAACATTTTTGTGCTTATCACACAAAGTTTACGTCTACTGAGATTCGAATTGACGACGGTTCCAAATGGGTCGCAAAATTGCATTTTTTTTTTATTTAAAAAAAACAATTGCCCCATTTTTTTTTCATTTTGCTATCTTCAATTAACCTACAATATGCACCAAACATAATAAAAATACTTCGACACGTAAATTAACTCAAACTTTTCATTAAATTTATCCATTATCCAAACGAAGCCTGTACATGTATGTAATCAACTTGGAGAAAACCGACGCGTCTAACCCCGCGGAGATTATCGTGGAAATTGCAAAGCGGGGCCGGATGTGCCCCGTGTACATTGACAGGGTTAATTAACTACGCACCGTAAGCTTTTATAACGAAATGTTAAATTTTAGTGTTGGTAGCATTTAATTTTTGGTCGTTATTGGTAATTTTGTTGGTCCTGACTTACATTTTGTATAGATTCAGAATCAGAATATATTTTATTTATGTATACCATAAAGTACAGTACTTATGAATCGGCAAAATAGTTTCAAAATGCTAAGCTACAACTTTACCATCCGTTCGGAATGCCGTTCCTATGGAGAAGAACGGGCAGGACACTCCATGGTTGCTCTTTTTTAAAAGATCCGTTATATTTTTGAGCAGTACATTATAATAGGGATAAACACTTGTATATTTACAATTACATTTGAATCGTGAGGTACCAAAGTTAGATCGACTTAAATGTATTTTATTTAAAAAAAATATATGTTTGGGGAGCTTAATTATCTTTATCCGTCATTGAGTTACACAGTTTACATAATTTTATTTAACGAAATCATAAATATAAATAAATTATTCGTTATTCTCAACAATGTAAATGAAGTATCTGAATAAATGAGATTACTTACAATAACACGGCTACATTTAGTTATATAAATAAATGAAACATCGCTCGACGCTGTCCCTGGAGATTGGTTCACTATATTTGCAATTTTCTATTTAATAGTTAATGTTTTCTATTAGCGACGTCTAATTAGTGAAGCGTCGTTTATAATAAAATAATGACATAGCAGATGATGAATCGCCGCCCGAGGGCGCAGGTGGCTTAAGCTTAGACGGACGTCGAAAATGTTGGATTATTAAGTCCTTACCTTGAGGTTTGTTTATTCGTCTTTTTTTATAGTTACTCGCTATAAGCACTAACTATTTACTTAGTATAGTGCTATAATAATAATACCACCCCCACATCCCTCTGTTGGGCACGGGCCTCCCCTCAATGCGAGGGGATTAGGGATAGTCCACCACGCTGGCCTAGTGCGGGTTGGCGGACGTCACACGTCTTTCGAGGGGTTCTCTCAGACATGCAGGTTTCCTCATGATGTTTTCCTTCACCGTTTAGCAAGTGATAATCATGTTTGAAAATGAGATTCGCACATGAAATCCAGAAATCTCATTTTCAAACATGATTATCACTTGCTAAACGGTGAAGGAAAACATCATCAAATCCAGAAATCTCAGAGGTGCGAGACGGGGTTTGAACCTGCGATCCTCGTTACCGAGGCAAGCGCTCTACCAACTTGCTTCTCTAGTATAGTGCTACTACCAGGTTGTTAAATGGTGCTGTTCCTGCATAACGTTTAATTGTTATAGCTATTATTTCGAAAACTTGACGTATTGTTTAATTAGTTTAGTTAAACCGATAAAATTACGGATCATTACGTACGCCCCTAAATCATACAGCTCGCTAATAAATTTCGACGTAAACAACAATACGTCGTTGCCGTTCAATTTGCTGAAAGATTTCATGAGTTACGTTCGTGTTTCGAAAGTTATGAAACTTCAGCTAAATAATAAAGTTTCCCGCTTGAAATTCAATTAATTTATCGACAAGGCACGAATAATGGCGTTTAAATAAAGAAGTATCAGATGCCCCCCTCACTGGGTGCAAGCTGGTATTGGGTCATTAAACTGGAGGGTCCTCGGGGTTTTTCATATTTAACTTTCGAGACTTAGCCGTGGTAATGATGTCATATTTATAAGTAGTGCACTTGTAGTTCCGTATGCGTCGCTATGTTTGCAGCTGGACCCTAAATAGTCTAAGAAGATGTCAGATGATATGTCAGAGAGAATTAAGGAGCGATGTCAGAGAGAATTAAGGAGACCGCAATCGGTGCGTTAAGGCATGTGGGCTCGGTTGGACTTTAGAATAGTACTGAATAACATATGATGTCATCTGAACTTCGGAGGACACGATAACTTGCAGTACCGGTTTTCATTCTCACATGATATTGGCAAGCGTTGCAGGCAGTCCAGAAACTTGAAGAAAAAAAAGAGTGAGCCAATTGTCATCATGCGAGAAGGAATAGGCAATAGTCCTAGTCCGCGTCCTATGGTCCAGATGGGGTTGGCGAATTTCACACAACGGTTTTCGTAGGATGTACTTGTTTCCCCACCATGCCCTCACCATACAACAAGTCATAATGGTAATTGAAAATGACCCCAAATTGACACGGTAGAAAATTACGGTAAGCAGATATATGAGGGTAGAATGAAGAAGAAGCGAGAGATGTGACAAAGTTTTTTTTTATATTCTGACATGGATCCCGTAGCTATTTTGGTTCTATACATTTAGAATAGCATTTCAGTTAACGTAATCAACAAACGACCATTACAATTTACTATCTAACTAATGAACTAACATTGATTTGAATACAAAGCTTTGTGCTAATGAATCCGTTAGTTAATGTAAACGAGTCGAAATCGCTCCAATAAAACAGGTCATAAACTGTTTAAAGTGAACAAATCTATCTCGTACTGTTTAGTAGTAAATTCATTTTAAAATGAAATGGAATGGAACATTTAATCTACACATTTACTAAAATTAAAATTAGCTCTCAAAACGTCTGGTGGACACATCTGGTGACCAGAACAAATTGGAATAAATTTATTTTAACAATGTAACCACAAGTTCTGGTATTTACAAGAAATCGTAACAATGAAAATTTGATCCCCATGAAAATTATACCCAAATTAAAAAGGAAAAAAAAGCTTGTCTACTTAATATTTACAAAAAGACTAGAAAAATTGGCCCATGCGGTAGCGTAGCTAAGATGCTGGCCGCATTTCCTCGCTGAATAGCCAAAGCTACTCGCTGAGCGAGGAAATGCCCAGTCCTTGGGTCGCCGGTTGCGTCGACAATAATAGTTGGATATAGAATTCATAGATAAAAACTAAGAATCCACTTCGTTAATTCCAGTGGCAAAAGGGTAATTCGTCCATTGAATTAAAAATTTGAAGTACTTTAAAAACAAGATATCTGGTTACGAAGCTTGGTTTGGCAGCCGAAGGAAAATAAACCATTACAAAAATGCCACAAACATAAAATTAAATAGCCCATAATAACCAGATGGGTTATTATATTATTAGTGTAGGATCATTACGGTTCGAAGGCTACATCTCAAATGAACACGATGGCGTAGGTAGGATATTGGAACGGAAATTGACCACGTGACGCGACCGGACATGTCGTCATCGAATGTGATATAAACTAGCCAATCAGAGCGAATTCAATTACAGGGCTGTCCATTCTATAAAAGAAGCAACTACTGTGTTGTTGTAAGAGCTTTTAATTTACGATGTTTGTTTTTTTGTTACAGGTATGAGCGAAATGGATTGGATAACCATATTGGTAAGATAAATATAACGAAATCTGAAACTTCACAACTGATATTTCAAATTCATATTATCTCTTGGTCACAAAGGAATAAGTAGACCTCCTAACAGCGCCATGCAGTCAGTTTATAGAGCATCTTATATAAACGTGAAAAATAAATTTCTTATTTTTTTAATGGTTGGCAATCAGCTACAACATTGAGCCATATTGCCCTATCAGTAAATCTGTGGACACTTAACTGAAAATTAGCCGGACATCTTGGTCGAACTTGAAAAGTCAAGCTATGTCGGTGGTAGCACCCAGCCATCTTCCCTATTGAAATTAGGATGTTTTTAATTTCAATGAACTCACGTAACATCCTTGGTCGGAATCGGTAATTTTTTGCGAGGATATGTGATTGATCAAATCTCATATTTACTATCCATTTACTCTAGTTATTTACGTACCTTCAAAAGGTACGTCTGACGCAAATATACTAAGTGATTTTTTTACAAGATTCGACAGCGCCAATACAGTTATTCTACCGGACGTTTCCCTAATCATTGGATTGAATTATTAAATTTGTCCACACACGTGTTGAGTGAGTCCATTCTTTACGTCATTTCCGGAAGCTTTTGGGGGCATTATCGACGGTCCATAAGGCGTTTGAGAGATTTCGCGGTCTATTTTTAGTTCCCTTTTCACTTGAATGAAAGGATCCATTAGAGCGGGGGTGGGGGTGGGTTCTAAGTAGACCATGGCACTCGATATTGTTGAGTCGTCAGATGTTTTTGGTGAACACATTTTTTTATATGACGTGCCTTACCTGCTAACCTTTTATATCTACTATTGTATGGACAAACAGAGTAAATAAAGACGAATTTCTTTTTGCAAGCAAACAAACAGGATCGAATCTGCGGGTATAAACTAGTATTTTATAATACCAATAAAAGCATTGATAATCAACTTAGTAGAACGTCACGTCTCAAACCCCTGCTCGCACCTCTGGGATATCTAGATGTCATTCGCGATCTCATTTTGATTTTCAATCTTGATAATACATACTAAACGGTGAAGTAGAACTATGTGAGAAACCTGCATGTCCGAGACTTCAGTGACCAGTTCTCGAAAGACGTTCAAAGTCCGCCAAGCCGCACGAGGCCAGAGTGGTGGAGTATGGCCTGAATCCAGGTAAACTCAGTTCATAGTCCACAGTGGGTGGTGGCGACACCCACCAGTGGGTATTAAGGGCGGCCCATGCCCAGCAATGGTACATTAAATTCCTATTATAAGCTTGTAATGAGCTACAAATACGAAAATCTTCTTCTTTTAACTAATCGTCATATTACATCTCAATGTTCTCAGCTCACGTACGCTGTATCTTGCTCGAACCACAGTTTAATCGTTCATCTGCGGATAATTATTTATTTCCTCTCAATTCAACGCGATAGCCCAACGGAGAGAGCTAACGTGTGGCTAGGGTTGACACGCATTCAGCAAACAAGAACAGTTCTTTTTTTATAATACAATAAACCAGCTGGGTTTTGTAAGGAACGACTCAACTATATGTGAAGCGCCTTAAATGTCCCCTGTAGGGATGTGTATGAATTTTCATTACATCATCCCTGCAAGCAAGTCTCGAAAACTGATATTTGAGGAATCAGCACGCACACGAACACAACACGCTACCGGCGTCTTTGTTCCCCGTTGACTTCAATCTGGGTGTTTTCAAGTCGAAAGTGAACAGGTACCTTCTAGGCAAGAATGCTACATCGTAGATCTCATCGTCACTTACCATCAGGTGAGATTGAGATCAAATACTTGCCTATAACGTAATAAAAAAAACAGGTTTTTGAGACAACTAAAGGCTTAGAGCAGCACCTACATTGAAGTGCATCTAATGTATCTTCATTTGCAATTGCGTATAATACTGACACTGTCCTCTTTTTTTTAATAAAAACATGACAACCCTACATTACACGGTCCCCCAACGTTGTTTGTCTTCGGACTTTCCTTGGAAATCTATTTTCTTGAAAATGGGTGAAAATTTTCGAGAGCAGTGGGTGTGCGCTGCATTCAGAATGCAGTAGCCTTTGTTTATTAGCGAAGTTTCAGTGCTTGTGGGTATTAAAGACACGAAAGTCTTGATTCTGTAAGTCGGCTGTATAAGTGAACTTGTAAGTGTTATTTGAAACAATTGGTTGAGTTATTTGTACCTACTGCCTATTTCACGATCACGTTATCGTTGTACGAAATATTTAACAAAACATCTGCACGAAGTACCTCGACGACTCTTCTAAGTAGATCCAATTTGAACCAGTATAGTCTAGTTTATTGACTTCTTGTAAGTATTTGGTCGACATAAGCCCAAGCAATGCTTAATATTGTTTATTAATGCTGCTTTAATAAGCCAAGATGGAAATTTTCGGCCGGTATTCTTTTTTTAAATATTATAATATTTCCTGTATCCCTGGTTTCCGGCTAAAATAAAATCTTAAGTGGCATTTACGTTATCCGCGCGCTAACACGCCATATGAGCTGTTTTACTACATTTTTTACTGGAGGTCGTTTATTATAAACTTTATGTCGGCATAAAATAATGACGTACTTTTATAACCAGATGCAGTAAAACACCTTTTATGTGGACGATAACATCGGTATTGGACATTCGGCATGGATGTTGCATTAGCTTGAAGTATGAAATATTGTGATTGCTATAACACTTGTACTTACCTCCAAATTTATTGTTTTTAGTACCATCATATTTCACAGCAGTTACGCATTTAAAAGTACTTTATTAAATATTGATTTGTGTGAGTGAGCTCTTTCTGCGTAGATCGGACCGCAAGTAACAACTAAATATGAGGGTACCCCCGTCAAACTATGACACTAGGACGTCAAGCACCTCAGTCCTCCCGTGACTATGGTTGCTGTAAAGCAGCCGAAACGTCGGGAACGTAAAAACAAAAAAAAAATAAACGCGATAAAATCCTTAAAAATAGTTTTATTTCAATACTTTATTAAATCAATAAAATTTCTATTAATTTGGGATGTAATCTTAACCTCTTAAATCAGAAGGGGAAATTAGCAACGCATAGATACTGAGTATCACTATTGAGCCCAACAGTCTCGTACAAAGTCGTGGGAACTGCTAGTCTGTAGTAATATTACCTATACAGAGGTTAGTTTTAGTTTGGATGTTGGAGGTATCCCTCGGAACTACTGTGCCGATTCTAACATTTTTTTCAATATGGGAAGCTACTATCCCAAAGTGGTATAAGCTGTGTCATCGAGGTACCGCGGACGGAGCCGCAGGCAGATGCTAGTTCAAAATAAAATGATAAAAACAGAATCCACATTTTTTATCAAATACTCTCGCCTTTTTGGAATACGTATCTCAAGCAAATGTGTGTAAAAGGTTTACGTGTACCGCGTCAGCTTAGCCATGAAAAATTCATAGGTGAATAATCTCCCAT
Organism: Pheosia gnoma; assembly: GCA_905404115.1. Lineage (NCBI taxonomy): Eukaryota > Metazoa > Arthropoda > Insecta > Lepidoptera > Notodontidae > Pheosia > Pheosia gnoma. The sequence goes on along the minus strand of FR989909.1, from coordinate 2,031,362 downwards.
TCACTCGCACTCGCTGTCCGTGCTGCGGTTGCGCCTCAATGATTTAAATCCAGCGGCGCAGATTTTTAGAATCTGCGTTGAAGCTACCAACACTGTTGCGATTTAAGTCAGTATTGGTTTATATTTATTTATTTATGTACTACTAGCTGCGCCCCGCGATTAAAAAGTAAGTATGTCCATCCCATGTGTATAAGTGGTGTTATATCAAATTGTTATAAGAATGACTAATATTTTAGTAGGAAGTTCCGCTGTTGTACTATTAAAAAACACAAACACAAACAACGTGCACAAGTTCGTATAAGATGACATTATTATTTTGTGCAATCAGAAAAAAAACTAGAGATAGGATTTTTAAAGTAATTTGCCTATGAGGCTATCTGAGATACCCTCATAGGCAAAGCTCTCTCTCTAGCTCTGAGGTATCAGTTCATTTTGGAAAAGGGGCCTTTTGCCCAAAATTGTTTGGGAATCCCTGCTTTCAACCATCTCTGACTACCGAATACACGTCCGCCATAAAATCTTCCAAGATATTATAAAAATGCACTTCCATAGTCCGCGACCACGTGCCGCGTATAAATTCTCCGCTTACCGCGACCACATAGAACATTTGAAATGGTTCAGTAAGATTTGTGACGTTAGAAATTAAGCGAATTGAAATATAGGTCGTTTTGCCGGTCAGGTGTCGCGTTTGTTTCGTGTCATGTGAGAGGTAAGATGTTAGCAATCGTTCATAACATTAGTTAATAATGATTGTAGCGTGTAATTCTATGGTCGCGAAAAGATACCCCGCTCGGGGGTAACACCATTCGTACCATTGCAAGACCACAAGACAGTGTACCAGTTAAAACTATGACTCTAGGACGTCAACCACCTCAGTCCTCCCGTGACTATGGTGGCTGTAAAGCAGCCGAAACGTCGGGGACGTAAAACATAAAATAAACGCGATAAAATCTGTAATACAAGTTTTATTTCAACTAAACTAAACCCTGTCAAAAGTGTTGCTATGCTATAGAATTTCGGATTATACTAAGTAATGAAGTAAGTAAGAATCTCAATGACCTCTTTGTCGACCAAGAATCCGACATAAATGACCTTTTTAGGTTAAAAAATAGTCCTGCATTAAATAATTCTGTATTAACTTTGTACACAACAAACAAAACGTAATCTCCCAAATAATCAATTCGGCACAGATTAAAATCGTATCAGGGTCGAGGCTTAACTCTGGTATCCGAGCAATTCCTGAGCAATCATTGTACATTTTAATTGGAGATTATGTTCTTTAGAGCCATTCCCGCATTTGCATGTATTGCTCTACCTGATCCCGTGGTACGGTACCTATTGATTAATTAAACTTTATGGTAATGCCCATAACCAATTCGAATGAGTTATCGATTCGGAAGGGGTAGCGAAACGTGATGCCGCTATCGTATGCGATTGTCGAATAGGCGACGCATTTTTAACAAACAGTGTCTAGATATGTTCTATCATATCGATAGTTTTAGGATTCATACATATAATAATAGTACCAGGCTTTTTTTATTGCTCCTCTATTGGGTACCGACCGCCTATCGGTGCAAGGGGGATTATGTCATAGTCCAGCACGATCTGACCCGGTGCGGGTTGGCGGACTTCACACGTCTTTCAAGGGGTTCTCTCAGAGATGCGGGCTTCTTCATCGTTCACCTTGCTCATAAACTAAGTAACGTCGTAATTATGTGTACCGTACATAATAGACGTAAGACAATCTCAGCAACAATTACTCTATAAATAAATATACACCTTTCAGATTTACACCTTTCTCTATCTGAGGACTCGTAGCTCCAGGACAGACCTTTCATCCTGAAACACTGAATCCTTTTCAGATCAATTCAGATTTACAGTACAAAATAACAATTTTATAAGAACGCAGGCTCATCTCAAACTTGAAGTTGATTCTTGAAAAACACTGACGCTGCTACCCCATCCCACCCTCTTTTGAAAAACATATTTTTGTTATGATCCGGCGACATAAACCCAATCATGCAGAGAGTAGCGTGGGGCGAGATACCCTCTACCAGAAAATCAAATTCGTTAAATATTTATTTTATCCTTCATAAAGGAAAACACACCTCCGAGAAGCTATTCTAAGTTGTTTTTTTATAACCTTTTAATATTATTTCTATATCAGTTTTTAGTTTGTCCTTTATTATAATTTAATGAAAATAGACACTGCACAGTTTTCATTAACATTAGTATATACCTATTACCTATTAGTATATACCTTGCATATTAATTTATACCTAGAGTAAATGTTTAATTCAACGCGCAATCTTCATTTAGACCGGCTGCATGGCCATCTTTTTAAGACCCAATCGGAAACATTATTTCAGGTAGCAAGATTGCAGGCTTGTCGCAAACATTGCCAACAAAGTCCTATTTATTTCTATCACGGGACCGCCTCGTCAAAATCTCGTCAATACTGCAATTATTTACCATAATCTCTTGTCGACTTAGCACGCGATAGTTACATTTTTATGCTGGCAACATTAATGAACGAACATCGAAGTAATAACTGAAACTTTTGAAGGTCGTGATAAAATGTCGAACTAATTATAACAAGGTGTGCACATTTCAATTTTCTTTCAAGGAAACATGGACGCCCAGAGGACTTTATAAATACAACTTCGCGTAAAACAGTGAAACAGACGGTGTTTGAAACCACGTCATTTAGTTTTTAAAAGGTGTGTCATCCTTACTTAAGTACGATTATGACAATACAATATCTATATTACTGGTGGTAGGCTTCGGCCGTGGCTAGTCACCACCCACTGAACAAAGCCATGTCGCCAAGCGGCCTAGCCGTGTTCCGGCATGATGTTCGGTGTTGCCATTCATGGATGGCGGGTCAGATCAGTTGCGCTGCATGTGCCTAGTGAATGTAGTGTCTCTATCTACTGCCGCCTTCCTACCTAGGCAAGTATGCTCCATCGTAGATCTCATCGTCACTTACCATCAGGTGAGATCGAGATCAAATACTTGCCTATAATGTAATAAAAAAAATAAAAAAAAAATATAATGGTTGACGTACAACAATAATTCTTCCCTGAACAAAACACAAACTACGCGAATCCTGTATTACCATCACTCTTATCATACAAGTTTTTTTCCGCTTTCACTCTTTCATTATTTATTACTTAATCAAATTCTTATCTCAACCGAAAGCAATTATTTGAAGTTATGTAATCCATTCATCCAACTCAATCTATTGCACCTTTGTTTGGATAGCTTTGATTATGAAAATAATAATGATAGGATGACCGCCATTAGACTTAAACGGAGCAACCCTACCATGCCTATCGGAAATCTACCCAATTTCTCTGGTAGTTTATTCACTATCACTATATCTATTGGCATGAACCGGGCGGTTATATTAAGCACCCTGGAAAGCACCCCTATTACTGTCAATGGCGTCATCCCGAATGACCATTTGTCACGGGCGATCGCGCGACGCGCCACGCCTATGCCGTGTCCGCACTTTCTGGAGTCCGATTAAGCTGTGGTTTACCTAGCTTTTTTTAACAATATAAACTTATTTATATATCATGTTCTACATTTTTCGTTTCTGTGTGAGAGTTATGATTGGATACTGTATGTTGGCGTTAATTTATAGACTGTAATATTGCTTGATGCAGCTTTTCACTTTAGTGCCTAATTTAGTAGATAGATAACTCTTTATTGCACACCGATTTCATTAGGTACCTTCTTATTAGTATACTTTATACTATGTAGGCATTACTACGTTTGGGTTTAATTCTTCCATAATTGAACTGGTTTCGGCCTAAACACCGCGCGAAATTATTTCTTAGCAAGTACGTAGTATCTAAGAAAATTCGCAACAAATTTTGTTTACTTAGCGATGATAGACCATAGTGATAAGTGAGACAGAAATATTTGACTCTAGAGACTTAAATAAACGATGTTTTTATTTCATTTTAATTATCTTCAAAACAAGTTGGTTCCTAAATACGGGCACAAACAAGATTACGTTAAAACAACTTAGCGTCGGGACGTCAAACTGGCCCGAGATAAAAATTACATTACGACAAAAATGCTTAGCTCCGTGGAAGCACAAAGCGCTACTGTTTGACCCAGTTTTCAACTAATTCATTATCCTGAAGGGACGTACGTAACTTTGAAATAATTTTACAGCTCCATACTTCATATGGATTATCATGTTATAAGTGGACACAACGACAGACAGGTTTCAGGATTATTGTACATTTGAAAAAAAAACATTTTAGGATCATAGTATTTTTGAAATACTATGCAATTATTTTTTTTGCCCTTAAAACTTTCTTCTTCTCTCAGCATAACATTGACCGATCAGCACAGACAAATGCTCGAGTGGAATAAACAAAAAACAAAGGAATGCAAACGATTATTTAAACGCAGCTCTGAGGCAAAAACCCGGCACAGGCAATGAGATATGTCTCACTGAATAAATTGTCGCGGTAGAGTTTTGCGACGACCGGGCGACTGAAAAACGGAACAAAAAATTAACGCACCATATAAGGCCGCCATAGAAATGGCGTAGAACAATTTCCAAGCACACAACGTTTGCGAAACGTGTGGTATTTGCGCGCAGACCATTTAAATACCCATTTGTGTCTATATTCAAATACAGTTATTTTTAAAGTCTGCAAGTGTGAAATATGTTGCTAGCTATGTTTGACTATCGGTCGATCGGTTCTTTTTCCAGAATGAAGAGAGAAACAAAAAAGTAGACAATATAAAGGAGATACGGCAGCTAATTCGGATTATGATCAGCTCAAATCAGATTAAAACTATATGTATAGTTTTAATTTGACTTACATCACTTGTGAGTTTACAGAACAAGCTACAGCTTTCAAAAATAGTCAGTGATTTTAAAATAAGCTTTACAACGTGTACCTACATAATTATTGTTTTGACTGACTTTAATATCTTTTTTAGACTTTTAGTTATTATAACCCCACCATTATTATTAAGGAAACAGAAAAACATGTCCCCAATCTAAACAACAATAGTCTTCCACTGCGGATTATACAAGTTTACATAGCATCAAAGGCTAGGGCAGATTCCACGCGCCAATGAATTTCTGTGTTAAATTTTGGTATTTCCCTACTACATTCCCGCCCTCGTGTTATTTTAGAGCATATTGTTCCCGGGGATTATAATAAATGTACTGCTAAAGACCTGCAATGAAGTATTTTTCCGTGGGAGTAATATGCATTTTTCCAGACGGTGTTTTCTTTCCAGTTTCGTATTTGTTTGGCATCCTTTGTTCATTTCAAGGAAAATATCTAATAGGTGTAGGCAGTCTTTTTTTCGATAATTCAAGAGACAGAATCAATTTTTTATTCATAATACATTCATGCATTTGAGTTGGGGTCCTTTAAAACAGTGGGAAAATTTCAACTAACTACATATGTTTTAGGAGAAGATAAATTTATGATATTAATCAATTGGGTGATTTATTTTCGGAATTTTAGCATTCAGCTAGGCATATTATCAAATGAGAGTATTCATTGCTTTTAAAAACGCAATCTTCTTTGGAGTGCCACTAACCATTTCAATGCTATTTTCATAACCATATGGCCTATGAAATGATACAACCTGTGATCGCAGAGCTAAAGTGGTTATAAAACCAAAATTAATGTTAGAAATATATTTTTGAATTATGTTGATGACGTAATGCCTAGGTATTTTTTTCACAACGTAGAAATAATTCTTAAAAGTTATGATAACCATTTTGTGGATAAAATTTTCTCAATTTGTATTCGAATTAGTCCTGGAACCAGTTATACAGATTTAGTTAGTTAACGCGTTTTTATAATAAATTTAATATATATCTTTTGTCTATTATAATAATTTCTAAAGCATTCTCGCTAACATGTTATCTCAGTTTCAATTTTAATTCCTATATAATGCGAGGCATCCTCTATTTAATTGTGATTATATTTAAAAAATCCAATTATCTCAAAAATACTTGCTGTTCACATTCAAGAATCTCGATCAACTCGTTCAATTTCAGTTTTTAATTGATGAGAGATAGCGAATAATAAAATTTAGTGTATTTCAACACATTATCGTTATACACATTCTTTTTTTAGAATAGACCAGCACTACTCCTACGTATTTTATTTTTCATACTTTTCCTGCTTTGGCTACTAAATTCTGCTACTCTGCTGAGTGCCGAGAACAATTTTTTATTAATTATTTAGTGTTTCAGTACGTCAAGAGCGAGATTATTTAGGCATATTGTATAGCAAATTGAACAGCGCCTCTAGTGGTCAGAATTTAAAACTTTCAATTCCCCATACAATGTGTCTCAATACGTACACTACGAAGTATGCTGTTTACTTACGAATAATCTCGCATTTGACGTCAATTATGATATCGATAACGATACTGATTATGTTGAAACGAAAACCGCTTCGTTTGGTGATAAATATTTGTTCCAAAACTGTTTGGGCCCATGTTTTCAAAGGTAACAGTAACAATATAATTGTACTTGGGCTCTTAGATAAAACCGCCTACAGTTGAACACTTAAACCAACCAAACGTTGAAAGCTACTATGAAGTTAGCGTTAAAACTACTGCTTCGCCGAGCGCGTACTTAACTTCAAGCGTCATTACTCCGGCATATATCTCCCGAATGAGCCTCGTTCCTCTAATATAGGTTTAAATCGTTTAAGTTTCGAGATTAAGCTCCGGTTATCAGTATTTCTTGAGGATTGCGTAACTACATAACACCCATGGGACAAGAAAATATATGGCTTTGTGTTAGTTGCCGAAGAATTTTAAAGCTCTCCCCATTTGAAGCCGTGAAGTCTCGCTTCTGTTTATAAGTTTAACCATTCCTGCTTATGTTTGTGGGTAAATACTCTTTACGTTATATTAACAAGCAGTGGAGTGGTTACATTTATCAAAGGTTTAGTTCGTGTTATTTGTACTGCCCCATTTACTTTATCTTCCCTCGCTATGAGACATACAAATTAGGTTTGTAGGTAAATTAAGTGCTTGCGTTTAGGTACATTTATACGCCGTACTGTTCTAGATGCCCCCAAAATAGATGAAGCAATTGTTTTACATCATAATAATAAGGTTGAGCGTAAATATAATGATTGCTTATTATTTGTTTAAGAAATTATAAGACTAATGGAACTTTATTATCAAACGCGAACTAAGAATCATATTAATAATAACTAATAATTGTCTTCAATCAGTTCAAACCGTTCATCATCGACCGTTTTGATAAGTCAAGAGCTTATGAAAGCTCAGCCGGTTTTTAATTTTGTTCACCAAGAACGAATAGGCAGAAAGCTTCCATGGATATTGGAGTCGGCAGGGACGTGCTGACGGATTGCGGCCATTTCTGTTGATTGGCGGTCGAACAGACTTTTTTTGCTTAAATATGGGCGTGTGTGGATCGACTTTGAAATATGTCAGATGGAACTGGTGCAATATTTTCAAATACCGAACGTGAATACTTGCAGTTACAGAGGTTAGTACTGAACACACATTTTTCGCACTGCAGTGATAGCCAAGTTGGCCGATAACGAGGACCTCAGTTTCAAACCCCGACTCCCACCTTTGGGATTTCTGGGTTTCATGTGCGAATCTCATTTAGAACCTGATTATCACTTCATAAAAGTTAAGGAAAACATCGTGAGGAAACCTGTATGACTAAGAGAACCTCTCTAAAGGCGTGTTAAGTCCGTCAAGCTAGACTAGGCTATCGTTGTGGACTATGGCCTAATCCCCCTCGCATTGATGGGTGGCCCGTGCCAAACAGTGGGATATAAAAAGTGTTTAGTAGATGAACTTATTGCGGTGCGTAGTACCAGGCTCAAAAAACACACCGCTATAAGTACTTAGTGCCTCGATAAGAAACATTTATGTAATATTTAGCGTACATTTAGCGTCTTCCATCTTACTTACACCAAAGAATTCATCAATAAGAATGACAGTGACAGCATGGTTTTTTGATGATCTTCCTTCTATCTTCCTGCTCATGCTACATATATCGATATTGTAAAACATGTTACTTAATATTTATTTAAATAAAGCAAATATCATAATATCTACTGATCCGTGAGACATTAATCCACTGTCATTCTCCCTTTCGCGCCTCAAAAAACCCATAAACGCCATTAAAATAACGTCAGCGACCGCGCCCAATGATAAATGATAAACGGATACAATCGAATTTTTCCAAATTGGAAAGCGGACATTTAATCAAACGTCGACTTGGCCCCGGAAACGTCAATGCGATCAAATTTGGGTACTTATTTTCGTCAAAAATCAGTTGTGTCGGGCGAATCTCAAAAGGCCCCCGTAATAAATGGATACGGGGCCAAATTTGCTGAAACCGGCACTGAAAGCTGCGCTGGGTTCCGCGGAATAATTTATTAAAAGCCCGCCGCTGCTTTTGTTGAACGCCGCTCCTTAGGGTTGGCGATAGCTGGAGCTTTGTGATCAGATTCACAAATAGATTTACAATGTAATTTTAAAACATCATGTCAAATTCATTTTTTATGGAGTGCGTGCGGTCATTGCTCCTTGAATTTTTTTTAAGTTATCTTACGCCTTTTATTGATGCCAGTACCACGTTATGGTAGTACGGTGTTCCGGCGCAACGCCACTAGCGCCATTGTCGATGACGCGTGGCAGCCGATCTGTTTTGCGTGCGCGTCTATGGCACTCATGTCACAACACTTTTTTATTATATTCATTCATTCGCCATTTTCTACTTTTTTATTTTAACCATGTTTAATCTTATAAGCAATAAATTTAGAATACGCTACAAAATAAGGAGTCAGATGTTTTAATCACAATTTACAATCATCACACACAAAATTATACATACGGTAAGGTCGAATTCTAAGCTGACCATGATAAACGTATAACCAGTTTATAGTCTTTTTTGACGTCTGTGAATAAAAAAAAATAAAAAATAACCACCGGACCGATTTCAACACAATGTTCATTATTGGCTGGCTGGTTGTTTGACATACATATATAATAGGATAGTGTGACCATTAGGGGTCGAAGCAGTAAAGCAAAATTGATGATTTCGTGGGCGGAGCCGCGGGAAATGCTCGTCTAATATCATCCTATAGTTGCCGCGTTGGTTCACACGTAATAGTCTTCAAATTTTATTAATTGTTCCGTTTTAATTTAAGAGGTAAGACTATATTGACCCTTAGTTCAATCTCTACATGGCTTAGCAACAAGTCATCAGGGCCCCAAGTCTGCTAACACAATCGATTCATAATCGAACAGCAACCGCATAGTAACTGTCACTTTTGACAGATATCCCATACAATATCTGTCAAAAGTGACAGTTCTATGCGGTTGCTGTTCGATTATGAATCGATTGTGTTAGCAGACTTGTGGCCCAGGCGAAGTGAGTGTCCCCTTTTTAACCGACTTCAAAAAGGAGGAGGTTCTCAATTCGGTTGTATTTTTATAGTAGGCACTTTAAATGAAGAAGATTAGTAACCTCTAATCGGCAGCCCTACCGGAGGGCGTGTTTCGCAACATCAATCATGCAAAGATGGCGCCTGTGTCGCTGGGTGGCCTCACACTCGCGCCGCTGAGCAACGTCACAGCCCCGCTGATAATTACGTCACAAACAGGTCACAAACTAGTTTGATTGCTAAGACTAATGCATATTTTTTGTGACACAATGTCATACATTCTAAAATCATTCATATTTTGATAAACCGGCAAACGGTGTCCTGCTCCAATTTTTTCTGACAGCTTAATTTTTTTTCTTTACTAAATAACCTTATTCGGAGTATTGGGTACGTTAATGTCAAATAGGTCCAGCCGTTTTCAAGTGATGCGCTTACCCACAAACTTTGTTTATTTATATATTGTAAAGATGAGTTTATTTTTATTAAAAACAAGTAAATATATTACATTTAATTATGGTGTTCAAACTAGGCGTATGCCTGTATTTTGGATACCCAGTACCTATATTTATGATATAGTAGGTATCATTGAAATAAAAGTTTACAGATTTTAAGGTGGAAGCTCAGGGTCAAGGCGCGAAATTCAAAATGTCAATTGTTTTTATTTTTTTACGAAAAATTTGGACATCTTTACGATGTAATTTAGTGTTTTGCGATATTAGCATTCTGCATTGGATGTCTCGATGTATTAAGTTTGCTTAAAAAAATAGCGACAAAGTCGCGGGTAACAGCTAGTGGGAAATATAATTGAATGTTACTTACTTTTGTGCACTGGAAACAATACTAAACATGAGGTAGTCAGCTACTAAGTAGTGTTTAGGTGCCGTTATAAGAGCATCTGCAGTAACCCATTCTTCTTAGTTGATATTTACGACCCGCTGGGTCCTGTCATACACTTACAATGTTGAACTTTCAAGTTCCGAGTACCTTCCATATTGTCTTGTCTTTAACGTTAATGGGATTCTTACTGGCTGGAACGCATTTACAAAAAGAGATAGGTAGAAGCATTATAACCATAAACAATTAATAGTTTTTTTGGCGGGAAATTGACGAGTGATGATTTTGTAATGTTTAAAAATAAAATGTGTTAATAACCCGCACCGAATTGATCGAATGAAAAATATAAGGACATGAAAAAAATATTTAAATTTACATGTCCGTAGGGCTCAACCAAGAATGTTCTGCATCCAACTAGGATGCAGAACATTTAAAAAAAATCTAATTAGTATAAATTCATTCGTGAAAAAATACAGAGTATGACCAAATGCCAATGTACAAAAAAAACGAAAAATATGAAAGAGGCATTTCCTAAAGTCGGATTGGGTAACTCGATTCGTACATTGAATAAAATGGAACTCTTAAAACATATTTGGTAAATATATTACTAAAATTCAACGTTAATATCACGTTAGTAATATTAAACAAGTTAGTTTATAGTTTAAACTGTCATTACCGCAGCACAGGTGTAGTTTACCGCGTTAACGGTAGAGGCGCCACTAACGCGAGTTTGATAGTATCCAGAGACTATTAAAAACAGACTATCCTATCTGTATTATAGTTCCATTCTCTGTTTACGGTATAATATAGAAATTATAAATATTGACACTATTTTTTCACAGCGTTCTAAATTCAAAAAAATATTTCAAATTTCCACCACCCAGTAACGACTATTTGTTCAACGACTAATTACACGCGAGCATGGCGACTGACTGCTCGGTAGTAAGAACGCTTCATTTCCCAAGCGGTGCTTGTTCAGCTCGGCAATTTCAGCTGCTGCCCGCCTGCGCAAAATAGTCAGTAAATGCAAGCTGTTAGTAACCCTGGCCATATCAACGCTTTAATATGAGAAAAGTTTCGTTGTTCTATTTAGGCGCTGTTTGAGTTGAGCGATTAATGAGAATGTTTAAGCCATACGAGTATAAGTTGCTTTAAAATCTGATTTTATATGTTTACTACGAAGACGATGCCTTTTTCGTTGTTAAGAGAAGGATTAAGTACGTATTTCCTGTGCTAATATGTCCTCAAATTACCCACCTAGAAGTGAAAAAAATATATTTATTTTTCGATTGCTATATTTCCGTTACAATGTCACATAAAATGGCCAGAAGCAGAGCCATAAATTCAATTTCTATTACCTAACTGTATAACTTAGAGAAAAATATTTCGTCACAAATTGCTCTTTTAAAACCTTCGAATACTCAAAAATCCAGTTTACGCTCCAAGCTCCAACTTAGGAAATAGATCCATTTCTTTGTGTAACTTAATCACAAAGAAGTTTGCCAACTTTTAAAGTTGGTGAAACTTGGTCCACGGAATACGCGTAAAATAAAAATAAAATCGTTCTGGAGACACTGTACAAAAAAAGTTTCTTTTAAGTTCGTTGCTTGTTAAATACTCAAGTTTTATAGACGAGACAACAATGCGATATTCTGATTGTAGTTATATGCACTTTGTGATTGATATAAAGACTGAAAACTTCTTCTTGAAAATATGTAAGACTACGTCGGTCGGGGAGAATATTAATAGTACATAGGTACTACTCATATTCTGAAATCTGAATCTTGAACAATTACATAAAAGACATCAATGGTAGTAACTATATTGAACAACTAATCGATAAAAAGTGTACAAATATAACGTTAACACAACCAATTCAAATAAGTAAGTTCTCCCATTCATACTCACTCAATATCCATTCTGACCGTTTCGAATTAAACGGTCATTTCGCGGTAAAACCTCTGAATCACAACAGCAATAAACAGGTACATTTGGATAGCAATAACGCGGGTAGTTTGTTAATATTTGAACGCCGTCGCGTCGCCTTGCACCGGCGGGATCATTTATTGCTCGACCACCGCTCGGTGCGGACGTCTTGTGGCCGTTGTAAATATTTATTGCGGTGGAATTTAACCGTCTAATAATATTGTGTCTGCGATGTGTTCATTGACATTATTTATACATTGTAATAGTTATATTAGTGGACTTGAGATAAACATACAGTCAAAATGCATGATTTAGTCATGTAGAATCAACCGTGTCGGTAACTATAAATTATAGTTTGATGATATTAAATGACCATTGATCGCAGCAGAGACATTAACGGACAGTTGGCTAGATATTATGATTGATAGATACTGCCGTAATTGCAGAGCGGGAAGGCGATAATTACTTTATCACCGGCTGCTAACCCTCAGGATGGCGTTATGCGATAGGGGTAGTTTTACCCATAAGTTAAATATAAATGGTGGATTGCTTTAGGCGATTATTATATATTCGATGTTATGGCAAATCCTAATCTGGATATATCATTTTAAATGATGTGACAAACGCAGACTGGCAAAATCTATTTTGTAGCCATCAACATTTCCGAACGACGCGACGCTTAGATAGACGCCAAAGACGGTAATGTAGACCAATACAAATCAGCAGCTCAGTTTTACAGGCTTAAGAGTAGACATTTTCTTTTATGTCCGTAGGCCGTCAAAGCCTTATCTCTATGCAACATAAAACGTCTATTACTTTAACATATATTAAGTGCTTAGTTGCTGTCTCACAAGTAAAAACTTTGACGCTCCCCGCGTCGCTCTGATAAATTGTTACGTAAACCATTGCCTATTAGTTAAGTTATGTGGCTCGAGCACAAGTTTTTTACGTAGCGTAACACCTCACACCTCAGGATCTATAAATAAGAATGACAATGGCAACACGCATTCTCGACGACGTCGAAACGTCTTGTATTTTTATGTGAGTAAACATTTGTCAATATTGTAAGATTTTATCTTGGTAGGTCAAATAGTCTAACTTAAATTACCGATAGTCTGACTAGATGGTTTTCGGAGGCCGATGCTCTCCGTGATAACGATAAAGCAAAATCATATCCGCGTGAAACTCGACTCTAATAAATTTGTATTAGAGTCGAGTCGGAAGATACATAGTTGACTTAATAAATGTAGTTTATAATTAATACATATCTGTGCTTCTAGTGCGAGTCTATTTACGAATAGACTCAAAACTAGTATCTAGTTCCAGTTGTGCAGTCGTAACTTATTTAAATAAACAGTAACCATAATGCACAACTGGAACTAGATACTAGTTTTGTACATAACGCAGTTAGCTCTGCGCCACAGCACGGGTTCAAAGGCGCTCAAGTCCACTGGAAAATTTCTCAATTCACAGTTCAAATCCTCAGGAGGTTATTTCATGCAGAAAATTGGTACGGGTTCCGGGTCCGCCAAGTCGAGGGCATGATTGGATGAAGAAGACTTAAGATGTTAATTTGAATGGGGCTGATGTAAAAAAAACATCGGATATTATTAAAAAAAAACTTTAATAGCGAGCTATGGCCCTTTGCAGTCCACTCAAATTATCATAATCAACCTTGGAACTTCAATCCAAGTAATAAAGTCTCTGCTCAGTGTTCATTCTCTCAATCTCCGATATGTAATTTGTAGGAAACATTTTAGAAAAGCTCAAATAAAATATTTCCATGTTTATCTTCTACAAGACTGCTTATAATCTTCCCGAGAGTCAATACCCAAAAGTTTAGCTTTGATTTCCCGCATTGACAGTCCCACATTTCCCTCCGTATTTCGTTTTGATTTGATGCACCAGTGGGCTGGTTAACATGGTATTTGATATAAAGAGTTTCCGCTTTTGTAGGTTTGGAGTTAACCCAAATGCTTTTTGGTGTCACTGAAGCATAAAATTGCCCAATATGATATTATATTTTTTCTTATATCGAGGGATGTGTAACATAATATGGAGTCTGTGAACGAATGATTGGTGTCAAGGCCTTGGGTCCCATATAGGCTGTATGGCTCTGTCCTTTGCCTGCCTATTGGCGAATTAAAAAAACAACAACAACTTGGGTCCCATACTTGTCAAATTATAATACATATTATTTTGAATGTGTCTAGAATAATTAAGCAGTAACTATATTTCCTTGTTTAATCTCGAAGGATTATTTCCTGCGTGATACCACCACGGTAATTGAAACCTAAACCTGTAGGGAAAGTAGGAACTTCTAATGTAATCGTCACGTTATCTAGAAAACATGCTGTCACTTTCACACTTATTTATGAAATTTGTGGTGTGAGAGAGATGGAAGACGCTTACGAACCGAAACGCTACGTAAAAAGGATTGTGCAGGGTTGTCCTCTTCAAGTTTAGCATACCTACGTTGCTAGTTATATATCTATGTTGGTTAACATTCCAACTTAAAAAAAAGAGGATTAACTTGCAACACAAGTGAAATTTAAGATATCTTGTATATTGGACGATAGCACCTACGCTTGCACCGTAAGTACGCTGTTAGTAACAAAACCTTCATCGAATCAACAGTCAACAAATGATCAGAAAACGCCCTATAAATTCCAGAACCCAAAATCCATTGCGCAACTTATCAACCAGGTACCTTAAGTCGAAACTCATAAACAGCCCATTACGCGGCATACGTCAATAAAATCGACATAACTCTTCGCGAGGACTTGTCAGACGTCCTGACCCAAATGTGTCATATTATTGAGCTATAAATACGCATTGTACCAAATTATCGAGACCCCTCGGCAATTCAGGGTGTTAACACACAACCTGTAAATTGACAATGAATCCGAGGAGTTGGGGATCTAGTTAGGTGGTCGTTGTAAGCGTGGTTGAACTATTACGGCGATTTAGTGGTGATGTGTGACCCGGCGCACTGTTACGTGTCGGAGCTAGCGATAGTTAGGCATAAACAAGGGTTGATAGAGACGGACATGGTTTGGAGGATGTTCTTTATCGCCAACAACACGGGTTGTGCATTGAAGATGTACCTACCCAGTGGCGTAGCATAGGTCATTAGCACCCGGTGCGGATTTTAAATTTACCGCCCTCTTATTTATGCTATTCATTATAAAAAATTTGGGGCATTGCAACTAATATTATAAATGTGAAAGTTTGGATGGATGATGTTTGTTACTCAATCACGCCAGAACGGCTGAACGGATCTGGATGAAATTCGGCACAGAGAGTGATTATAGTCTGGAATAGCACATAGGCTAGTTTTTATCCCGGTAAAATGTTTGGTTCCCGGGGGATAGATTTGTTTTAAGTTTTTATAGAGCAAAGGATCGACATGATTTCTTCCATAAGTACAAGTAGTGGCAGCTAGTCTTTTAATACCTAAAGCGCACAATAATTTGTTATCTTTGTAGGATGTACATGAACTACCTAGTGGGAGCCACCTATTTGAAACCAATTTATCTAATAGGAACACTGCATTGCAAAACGATCCATGCAGTACGCGTAATGTACAGTTGAACACACAATTTCCTTTTGAAAGCTAAAAGCTCGCTTGGAATTTGATTTATTTATTTTATGTTCCTCTTTCCTTTGACGGCGCGAGTCGTCTCAATGCAAACATGTCCACATTTTTATTTGTGTGTTCGTTAACATTGCCTATGTACTGTGCATTTAAAAATGTATAGCTACAGTTTTGAAATTCAATAGCTCCATGCTTTTCATGTGCAAACACAAAAGGGTTAACTCTACGTCGTCATAGGGAAATGAAGCTTAGCGTACAATAGCACGTCGTGTTGTACGTCCATATATCACGGCTATAACATTTCGTAAGTGGCATACACCCTTTCACGAACCGATTCGCCCGCCCCCGCGCCGCGGAGACCGCACAAATACTCGCGCTTACATAACAATAATACCTTTTCTGCAGCCTCCCTGATAAATAGCTGGATGTACGGGGAGCCTATATTTCGTAACCCGCACCACGTGGTTCAATACCACGCGCGCGCAACTAACGCCATCTCTCGGATGGCGCTGAAGTTACGTGGTGAACGGGAACGGAAAAGCGGATGGCGTTTCTGGGAAAACTTCACGCGGGACATTTTACAGCGGCGTTTCTTAAGGTTCCCAAAAGATGGCGCTAAGAGTATCGTTCTAAGAAATTGTAAGATGATTTGATATTGTCAGTGGAATGGTTATTAATTATATTTTTTTAATTGTTTCAGCTTTCGGAGCTCGAGCAAAGGGTCCTGGAAGCCGAAGGCAGGGCTGAAGAAGCAGAAGACAAGGTACATTTTTATTCATTATGCCTAATTATAAGTACCTAATTAGGTAACTCTCTGTCTGTGATATTTAGGTAAGTAAAAACATTTTGAGGAAAATATATACGTGTGGAATTCCCTCCTCCTTTTTTAAAAATACGCGTTATTATTACATTCGGCCACAAAATGTCCGACCAATTCTTACAGATAATTATTTAATCTGACTCTGCAAATCCCACTTTTTATCATTAACGTACTTACCATAATATATCTTTAATTCCAATCCACCCGTCTCCTAAAACAATTGAATCCTAGGATATAAAAGAATGATTCAAAATCCCTCAAGCGCCTCAGTTTGCAGACGGAAAATCAGGATTTTCTCACAAATAGATTTTCCCCGACCGTACCTAGTGGGTGTGCAAGTCAGTACGGTCAGCAAAACGTGCCATTAATCCCGCCCTCGCTGGGAGTTAGTCGGCTTTTGTTTGACAGAGGACCTTCGTCACTGGGACCATCAATATGGATACATAAATATACTTGAATTGTGTGTCATGGTTTTAAGTGGATTTAGGTCATTTTTAAAACAATAAAAAAAAAATTGTCCGTCCATCTGCTAGTATAAAGATAATCAGAATGATCGCTCTACAATGATAAAGTTGGTTCACAAAAATGTTGTTTAAATTCAACTGAAAAGTTAAGTAACATTGATATTTATTAAGCATCAAAATTTCACAATTCGACTTCAACATCGATGCAGTAAATCGATGGATACTATAATGGTATCGTGTCAATAAAACGGGCGAGGGATTTAATTAACTGTCGCAGAGAGCCAATAAATTAATTAATTTCCTCCCACTGACGGACTTATTACGCCGAATTCCGGCTTTATTTACTTAGCTATGCGTTTACTATATGGCATGGATTGTGACCACATCACTAACCTTATAATACTGGTTCCTTGGCTAAGAATAATTTGGAATATAGTTAAATTAATTGGTAATTTTTTGTATGTTCTTTCTAACCATGGAGTTTCTTGCTCGTTCTACTCTATATGAACGGCATTCGGAACGGGCGGTAAAGTTGTAGCTTAGCATTTTGTAACCATATTGACGATTCATAAGTATTGTACTTAAAGGTTTACATGAATAAAAAATATTCTGATTATGATTCTAGCCTTTGTATTGGAGATGGGGTTGGCTTCACATCTACCTTGATCTGCTTGAGTACCCCTTACATGGAACACCTGCCGTATCTTCTCTGCGACTAGAGTAGGACTTATGATAACCTATCGAGGATAGACCAGTTGTAAATATTTTAGGCTTCTGATTGCCCCTAGCGAGTTTAATTCAAATATGTTCAGATGTTTTTGCGTGATTCGCAGACACATTAACGAACGAAAATAATTAAGGGTTTTATTATGGCGTATTACTAACCTATAGTTTATTGATATAGACGATAGCCATTATGTTTCATTGTCATCCATGGGGAGTTATGCACTGATAACGACGCTGGCGTAACGGCACGCCAATCTGAAATCAAATTTGAATGCAGCTCTAAAGGAATGGCAACATTATTATTTTTACTTACTATGGGTTATATAATAAACTATTTATATTAAAAGATAAAGACCTGTTTCGTAATGTGCTGCTAAACTCTTTCTGCAACTTATTTGACAGGTGGCTCGGAAAAATTAATCACATTGTCCTTAGACAACTGGAAATATTAATTAACTTGAATGGAAATGTGGCATTTAATTCATTCCAACTAATCGGGAACCCGAGTGTTGTTTACCTACCACGGGACTATTAGTTTTCTATCGTTTATTTCCTCATCCACAGTTTTCCCCAAAACATAATACGACACGTTGAAATGACGTCGTTTCCCGGCAAGTGAACGGCCGCGTCATAAAACACACCCCTATTTGGGACGTTATGTCGGGACGCACGCTGACAGCAGAGAAATGGGGGGATCTGGGGATTATGTGAGGGGAGACGTGTACCGATCGCACGGGCACAAATGGGTCAGTAATATATGGGGCAAGCATTAACTACCGATTTTTTTTTTGGTTACCTATCATAGATTTTTTTTTAATATGTTTTTCGTCTGTTTCACGTTCGTGGACCATTGATTGGCGTAGGCTCTAAGAAAGTAGATTTGCTAACATACCCAAGACTTTAAAAAATAACTACTTCAGCGAAGTTTAACTCTTATATGTATTATTGTTTACCAATACTGTATTTACATATAACATTGCTCAATTGTTTAAGCAAATTAGTTAGTATGGATTGTGATATTGTTCTTTTTAAAATAATATTGCTCTAAGTTGTCTTGCTATCGGTACCGTACAACGGGAACGCTGTACCATACACAAGTGCAGGCTACAGACCCGGGCGGGGGATGGATGTGCGCTATTGATTTTCACAATTGCAGGATTATGAGTCACCCTAAGTATATTTACTTTTCATTATTTTTCCCTTGCTTCTCCATTTCTTTTACTAATACTTTCATATTATTATCAATTAGGATTCACGTGGAGTACCTATCTACCCGGTCCTTTTAAGGCCTTGGTTTGTGGGAATATGGGTCCAAGCTGTAAAGGTCCTTTGAGAGAAATTTAGGTATATTATTAGTATGGTAGGATCAACTAGTGGTAAATAATAAAAATGACATCAGTAGTTTTCCAAAGACCGTCACGTCTTCAAAAAGCAGCATCAGCAATAATTGTAATATCTATTGCCATAGTTAGATATCAAAATAAATAGTAAGGAGTTTAAACTCCAATCGTAATGAAATTATAGCTGCAAACAAGCAATTGCTACAAAAATTAGATGCACCAAGGTGTTCATTTCTTTTAGTCACCATTTACAACGTAACATGAAAATTCCCCCCCCCCCCCCCCCATTATCAACCGACACCTATTAAAAATCATGTTTATAAAACGATCACAATTCCACCGCGGTCGAAGTGCCCGAGTTCCTGAACCAACGAGCCTTTAGAGACCGCTCAAGAAGTCGGGCACACTCGTTCAGAGCCGAGCTTTATCGCCCCAATGCGATGCATTTCACGGCACTGGGTGGACGTGATAAAAGCCGTTATTGTATTTCACTTTGATTGTTCTGGCTGAAAATGCGGCTTTGCGATAGAACTTAGAATATTTTAGAGTTAGTATACGGCTCTTGTTATTTAACTTGTTAAAAACAATTTCGTCGATAAAACTATCAGGTAGGTATTTGGAACTGCCCATCGGGATTTGTCTAAAGTAGGTGCCCACTTCCATCATCTAAGCCAGGGGTGTCGGAACTCCGAAGATCTCGATCTCTGGAAGATGATAGTAATATAATTGGCAATTGCGTCAATATAAGAAAAGCGAGACTTTTAATTTATTTCATTGGCCTTGGGTCTTTGTGGAGCCCTTAGACTAAAAAGGTTGGAGACCCCTGGTCTTAGCTATCCACAAACATAGATAAAAAGAATACTGTTTGTGTAAGCACTTCCTTGGTTGAATGTGTACTTAAATGAAGAGTTGAAATAAGCAGTTCTCGAAGATTTATGTGTATTCGGTTAGTCGCCTTATATCACATCCTCTCAAGAATGGAAGGCGTCATTGTTCTAATATGTGGGATATTTAAAGTCTATGCGATTTATTCCTACTTTGATAGGATGTCACCTTATTATCCCACTAACCCACTAATATTATAAATCTGAAAGTTTGGGTGGATGGATGTTTGTTACTTAATCACGTTAGAACGGCTGAACGGATCTGGATGAAATTTGGCACAGAGATAGATTATAGTCTGGAATAGCACATAGGCTACTTTTTATCCCGGTAAAATATATGGTTCCCGTGGGATAGATTAATATGGTAGCATACATACTTTTTAATCGCGGGTAACACCGCGGGGCGCAGCTAGTAAGTAAGTATGTTACATAAGTAGGGTTCATAGGTATGACATAGTTATAAATCATGATTTGAATCCGCGACACGATTATTTCAAATCCTTGTATTACTGACGGAATCATCAATACGATACAAATCTCCCTACGAGTTGTACAATAAACATGACATAATAACCCTACCGATATCAACCCCAGGCGGTCCGCACCCTTAATATCCCATAACAAATTAAATTAAACTCTATACCGAGGCTATAAAACTTAAATTGATAAACACAAATTATTATTCTATTCAACTTTTTTTATCACAAGTATGGCAACAATAGGAAAGTTCTCAATGGCCACCCTTCGGCGCATGCGTTGTGAGCGCGCCAACTTCACTACTATACACCAAGCCATCGTACGCCACAACTTCGTCCTCATACCTGTATATACATAACAATTTTTCGTCTTATTTTAACCATTTAGTGTTTATAATAACACTTAAACGAATCCGTCACGAAAATCGCGAGAACCAAGACTATTAGAAGTAATAAAAAACATGGGACGTTTCGTTTATGCCGTTGCGTGTGTAGAACATTTTGATCAATAAGAGGCACTTTATAAATTTATTTGTGTTCTAGATAAGAAAGCATCGCTTTGCCGCTAAAATAGTGTTCTAGTCGTGCCGCGTACATTGTGATATTACGTGTATTAATGCCTAAGTGCGACAACGAATCAATAAGCTAACGAACTAAGTGTTTATTTTTTTGTAGTTACTCGGTCTAAGAGGTTATTGATAGTGTTAATATGTCGAAACCTAACACGCTAAAGGCTCATAGACTGAGTGCTGAGTTTGCAGAGAAACGTGGTCAGTCCATGAAGAAAACGGATCCGTCTAATTCATAGCAACCAGCCGTAAGTAGCTGCATGTTATTGTCGACTCAATCGATTCGAGGAATCGATTCTTAAAAAATTTTGTTGAACAGCGATAGTACCTACAGTAAATAGTCCGTTTATTTTTTATTGCCAAAGGTTTACTATCTCTGCGATCCAAATTCGGATTTTTTATATTTTTTTCGAACATAGATAATATTATTTTTTTATCAACAAATAATATTGTCGTTCGTCCAAATGGTAGCTACCAATAATATTTTTCATCTAGGATAGATAACTGCAATGATAAGTACACATCTGCGTAGGTAACTGCCTACCTATAACTACACCTGAACCAGAAATTGAATCGATTGCTGTTTAATCTTTAATGAATCCCAAATTAAGAAAAGTGGAACTCTGCCTATATAAGCATAACATCGAAATTGTGGCTGATCGTGTGTAAATTAACGTTTCAGCTGTTACTCGATGGGTAGCTCATGATGATCGTATCTGTGAAAAAAAAATATCACCATCGACAAAAGAAAATAGTTCGATTCAAGGCTTATACAATTCATTAAAAAAGAAAATAAAAAAGCTGAAAGCATGATGTGTACGATCCAATCCAACATGGCGGGCACTCAGCTGTTTGCTACGGTACGCATGCGCGGTGTGTTTCGCGCCAGCTTTGAACTTAACCCTACGTACTCGTTAAAATCCCCTTTTTATTTATTTTTTAAGGGGCAGGCGTTTAAAAAGATTATTTATATCGGTACTTTGTTAATTTCTACCAACTTTTGAGCCATCAAGATAGGTAAGTTATTGGCAAATTTTTATTTTATTCAGTAGCGTAAGCCTGCGGCTCCGACTGCGAAATCATTTATTTTACTCTGTTTCTCGACCCCCAAAGGTGCTGATAGTACCTTAAAATATACCATAAGCTTTTCAATACTGAAATCCTTGTCGCAATCGTACTTGTAGTTTTCTTACTGATGCTTGAAAAAACATCAAACAGACGCACTGACAAGAATATAAGAAAAAAGTAGTTTTAATTCAGAGACGTCCAAATTGAAATAGCTCATAGCACCATTTTTTTAAATGTCGTCAATGTATACACAGCCAGTTACATTTCCATAATTAAAAAGTACTTTAATAAAAACAAAATTTTACACAGACTCGAAAATGTTTAGCAATGTCGCCAATGATGTATTGACCAATTTATTTTTACGTTTCATTACATTGCATAATGCCAGTCTAGTAAGACCTCCGTATGGACCGGTTGCTTCAGTTTCAAAATATCATAATAATTTGGTTCCGAAGCTTTGCTAGCCAGCCTGTTTAATTATGGAAATCGTTTTTTTTAATGGTAAACACCCTAAATCGTCACGCAATATCACGGGGTTTGGAGCGCCTTTAATTTTTATTATATTGTGATTATGGACGAAATATATGTGTACATACAACAATGTAGTGCTAACAACAAATTATATAATGTTAATAACGGTAGCATAAGACGTAGCTCTAAATAGAGTAAAAAACTAAACTACGATGAGAGGATTTGAGAAAAATACAGCCCAGCACTAATAGCACAGCTGGCTATGACAAGACAAAATGTAAGACTAATCGATTTTGTCTCTTTCCCTCGTGTGAATTACGGAAGGGAGAGAGGGACTCGGTGCGACATAATCCGTGACATAGAGTTTTGTATTGCGTGCTAGCTTAAAGGCTACTGCCACCAATGTGGTGGTGCTCAGATCGACTAAACAAAGTTCCATTAAACAAATCCGATAGAGTTTTGTACTCTGTCTCCGAACTAAAATCACTATGCTATAAAAAAAACCTAGACACGTAAATGAAAAACTATTGTTCTGAGCGTTGGATAGCATTGTGGCTACCCACAATGGGTTGCTCTTAAACAGACAATGGTTTATTAAAAGTGTTGAACACTATGTGATGTTACAAAGATAGGCCATAAGGTCTTGATTCACTTTTAGAATCTAAATTAATGTATGTATAATAATGTATTCGATGCATTTCCAATTGAGGTTCCAGTCGTCCACGTGTATGATTCCAAACTAACCAGCCCATGTATTGTGGGTTCTGCTTTGCAAAGGATATAGACCGATTTCGGTAGTGATAAATGTTCTGACCAAATGTTCAGACCTGCAGTTCCTATGGCTTTAATATGGTCCTGGGATAAAGTGTCCTACATGTTGACAAAGATATAATCTATGATCATCCATCCATCCAACTACAGTCCTCGTCATGCGTGTTCAAACAATGATGAATGATCCAAGAATTGGCATTTAGTCCTTTACGTTATGAGCAAAAGTTTGGTAGTCAACTTTGCATGCCCATTACACTTGAGTCAAGAAACTCTTCAAAATCTATCTGTTTCAAACTCACATGAATCTAGATCGCAATACATAGTAACCTTCATAGTAACACCCCATGAGTCATGAAGTGCAATAACCCCAACCAGACGGATCGCAGTGCGGATCAGTCGGTGGATTTGTCTGCAAATCCAGTCGCCCTGAAAGTGGCTGAAGGACTAGTGATAGCGCAGTTAAGAGACTTTTATAAGCTAGCTTACAAATTGAATTGTTGTGGAGAGAGGATTTTCTTTTTAAGCTTGGAGAGATTCGATGACTGTTTGTATTTGATTATATCTTTTGAAGAAAAACAATGTAAAGTAACCAAGAAAATCTGAATAGTTATACCCTACTCCTGATACAGTACTTTAACTTTTTTAACTTACTTTAACTTTAACTTCTTCTTCTGATTTACGCAGTGAAAAACCATAAAATAAAATGGAATAAGATAAAATATGGCCTCCCTACACATTAGTGGGTATTTTGCCAATGTCAAGTAATTAATAGCAATAACACATTATATAAATTCATATTATAAATAAAATAATGGATGTGACATGATAATATGAAAATGGCGTCCATAAAAACCATCAATTTAATTATTAATACACATTTGTGTGGACACGCCATTTTCATATCACCATGTCACATCCATTATTTTATTTATAATGTGTATTTATTGAATGTGTTATTGCTATTTATTACTTGACATTGGCAAAATACCCGCTAAGTTGTGGGTGAGGCCATATATTTCATCGCATCTCATTTCGTAAAGAAAGAAGAAGAAGTGGTGTGAGCGGAACGGAACACGCTTATATTAACATTACACTACATGAAAAGAGTCCTTAACCTTAAGCCACAGTTTCAGAATAAATTGATAAACTGTATTAGCTCGACGGCGAAAACTGGGTCCAACTTTACAATATTATGCAAAATGCGCTTGTGACTTCAGTATAAACAAATTTATTTAGCATAAACCTATCAAGGGGTACAAAGGCGAAACATATCGTCCCAGGAGCCTCCGGGGAAGGGCTGACCTGCAATAAATATCTAGAATATTAAACCAGACGCCTGAGGCCCTTGAGAATGGACAAGCTCCTGAGCTAGGGAACTATCGTTGTTCCTTTTCGAACGCATGTTTTGTTATTGAGAGTGAGAGGAATTGTAACTTTTTTAAGTGATGATTGAGGACAAAACGGATTTTTGTCCAATTCGAAACTTCATGAAATTACCATGAATTGGATGATGTTATAAAAATGTAATAAAAGTTTTATTACTGAACCCTAGTGCAAGCTTCTGTTTCGTCAGTTTTGAATTCAAGATCTTCACCACGCGATACCAGTTCCTAGCAGAGTGTTAGAGGTATCGTTAGAGATATTGTTAGCGTTGATCTAGAATAAGTAGTAGAGTGGCCCATAATTCTCCCTGACTATATTGTACTATTTGGTATATCAGATATATAAACCCTCTTCGACCTCAGGTTATTGAGCTAAACGCCTTTTAGAACAGTTCACACTTAAATCACCGTTAGTCACTGTAGCCCATTATTTTCATTCATTTATAGCTCAAGTTGTTTTGATTTCATATTGTATCTACATTGCATTCTTAGTAGCCATTTATTATTTCTTCCCGATATAAAACACGTAATGTACAATCTTATTGTATACATACATGTTGGAATCGATTCGGCAGCCCTAAAAAAGGTCTCCATAATTCATAAGTGAATGTATACTACGGACGCATTGCGCATTTACATAGATCTCCGAACGTATACAGAATATGTTTCTTTATCTACATAATATGTTACTACTACTAATAAATTCAACGAAATTGTATGTTCGTCTGTAAGAAATACTTATATCCGAGAAAGGAAAGCTTTTGCTATCTTGTCTGTTTGTACACCCTTCACGCAAAAACTAGTGAAGAGATATTAACGTTTTCAGTGAGAGAGAAGTATCCCTCTCTATCTTTAAACATGAACGGAGTAGATGGTGTTTCACTGTCGTTTTTGCTCAGCTACAGCGAATTCTGAACCTACCTTAATTTTAAAGAGAGCTAAATACCAGTAGATAAAACAGTTGAATGCTTTTTTCTCCAATGGTCTCAGCGTGAAATGACTTGTCAAGAACCCACCAGGCACCTGATCACCGAAAAGGTATAATTTCACGCAGGAAAAGCTGCACGGAAAGCTACTAGCACATATTACAGATACACTCGAACCATTGGACACATCTGGCGTTCTAATACATTTTTTATTTGGTCCAACGCTGAAAATAGTTTTTACATTAAAAACGCGCCTCTGGAAGTTACGCTTCTTTCATGTGGTACTTAGGAACAGTTCCTATGGTAATTTTTGTATCTTCACCAAGCGCCGGGAAACTTTTAAAGTAACGATGTGTATTAAGTTTCTCATGCCGTTTCAAACAATCAGAAACCTGATTTTTTTACCACTTACTAGTTAGATCTCTGAGGAAATAAGAATAAAATTTGCATATATACAAGATGAATATAATAATTTTACCAATACCACTGCCAACGGTATCTTAAAAATAATTACGCAATTCTCAGAAGTGTTCTCAGGAAATCACGTTCGAAATGTCACAGGAAACGTCCCCCAGTTTCCTCTGCCATTAGTATACGTACTTTTATAATATATTCGTGGCTGATCTATCTGTCCGCCACACGCAATTACAACATTCCAATCATAATGATCTCGGTGATGCGTGGCGGCGGGAGTTATTTTGTTTGTTTTATGGTACAACTTGTACATGCATGGTGCCTGTGTGTTCTATAGCTTTTTAGTGATCTGAGAACTTGTGAAAAGTATTTTGATGGGCTCATGTAATACGTCACTTACACAGAAGAGTACCCCACTTTTTTAAATATTTTGCGATTAGGATTTTTCGTATCAAAATCGTGCGGTGCTTTGCCTCGAGTCTCCTCCACACTAACCACGCGGGCGGGGAAGCAAGAACGCTTCAGGGGAATAATAAAGGTAGGTAAATGAAATACCCAAATCAGTGGCCATCAACACGCTCTTTACAAAAAAAATACGACTAGAAAGTTTTTTTTTGTAAACGCCATTTACAAGACACATACGAATATGTCTTAACTTAAAGCGAAGTTTAAAGTGACGCCAAACATAGGGAACCTAGATGGCAATCAATACCTAAAGAAGAATCAACATTTCTTCAGGAAACAATTACGCATTTCCCTATAGTAATTAGTAAATATCTTAAGGAATGCTATCGATCACATACAGAAGCTATACAGTATTGTTTACGCTATCTCTAAACAATAGCTTCCAAGTATTTGTTTATAAACATTCCTATTGTTTATAGCCGTAGTAGATTACACCATTGCATTGGTCTCAGAACATTAGATCAATGTGAATAGTGGACTGGGATAGTAGAGTCGATTCGTGCGATCGTAATTATGTTAATTTTGCTGTAAAACTTATATGACTTGAAAATGGTTTTTGGTATTTATAGCTTTGCTATGTACAAGAGTCGGGTAAGTACTTACTTAACATTATCCATTCATACTTGCTCTTCTTTTCTTGCTTCGATCTCCTCATATTGTTCTCAAATACCAATAACAATGTACTGCTCAAAAATGTATAAGATCATTTTAAAAAGAGCAACTATAGAGTTTCTTGTCCGTTCTTTTCCAAAAGAACGTGGTAGAGTTGTAGCACAGCATTTTGTGACAATTTTGACGATTCGTAAGTACTCTGTGCTAATGTTAAGTCTGCAGTAGATACCTGGTAGTCCAGCCAAACTTGTTAGCAGGTCTTTAGGGTTACTTACCCAGGATTTTTCAACAGCCAGGTGGCTGGTACACGGCTGTGTGCCGCGTATATTATACTGCTTTTACTTATAACTATCTAAGGAAAAAAATATATACGTAATACAAATTAAAGGTGTAGTAATCTTACTCTACTGAATCCAGACATGATGTTTTACATAACAAAACTAGCTCTACCTATCATGTTAAAATTAAGACTTTGTTCCGTCTCTCAGCAATATTTGGATGAAATTCAGCGTGCAATATTTCGTTTGAAAGTCCATGTAGCGGTATCTCCCGGTATAAGCTATGACTCTACATTTGGATATGCGCCAGACCGTGGCTCCTGTGCTCGCCGCGTTTTGCTTCTTTTGTCAGCGCAATTAACACCGACTCACGAGTTGATATGAGTCAATAGGAGCAATACTTATAATGCATATAGAAAGCTGTGTAACATACATCATGTTAGGTAATCCCACTAATATTATAAATGTGAAAATTGGGATGGATGGATGTTTGTTACTCAATCATGCCAGAACGGCTGAACGGAGCTGGATGAAATTTGGCACAGAGATAGATTATAGTCTGGAATAACACATAGGCTACTTTTTATCCCGGTAAAATGTAAACGCGGGTAGCTAGTATTTAATATAATACATTACATGTTCCAATGAGATTAATAAGGAACAGAGAAATGATAGGATACCGTGAAAAAAGTCGCATCACGACTCAATATGTACCATATTCTATTTACAATATGATTCGATTTAGCAGGACTACTGCAATAACGAAACAAATAAACAGTTTTAAAAACAATATTTTTAAGATGTCGTTTCTTCAGTAACAACATGTTTACTCAGTAATTCGATCGTATAAAGTATCCATTGTAAGGTATTTAGAGACTGCAGGCAATAATATATAGTACTTATATTTCCTATAGACATATACGGAACCTTGCTAGATAAGTTGTGAGCTGTCTCTGTAGTTGGGTTGTTGCCAGGTCGTGACTCCGGCGCTAAAGCGTTGCTCTTTTTACATGCTCAACGAGCGCCCGAACATGGCATTTGTCTTATTTCATCTATACAAATAAATAAAATTGGAGTGTCTGTTTGTAATATTAAAATAACCGCTTTTTACTAAGTGCATTTGGATGTATACACGGTACATATACCAAAACATTTTTTTTTACTATTTTTGTCTGTCTGTCTGTCTGTTTGTTCCGGCTAATCTCTGAAATGGCTGGACCAATTTTGACGGGACTTCACTGGCAGATAGCTAATGTAACAAGGAGTAACTTAGGCTACTTTTATTTTAGAAACCACGCGGACGAAGTCGCGGGTAACAGCTAGTTATACATAAGTATACATATATATGTACTATATACTGGATTGGGCGCTCGAAACAATTACTGTGTGCCACTGAACTGTGGTTCCGGAACCACACCTTGTTCAAAATCACATTGAAATTGGCAAAATGTCATAGCTCGCGCAAACCGCGATCGGAACTTGACCGGTGTTCTGATTTGCTATTCTAGAGTTACATGTATATTTCGATGTTATTATGACTTCTTGAAATTAGAGTATTCTCTCTTTATGTCTAGTGACCCATTCGTTGTACTAACTGGATGTTGTTTACGCCCGATGAGATGGGAGGGAGATTAAATGTGAAACGACTTGTGTGGAATATGTCTGGTTGACGTCTTTGGACCGTATAGTTGTTGTGTTCGTCTGGCGATATAATTATACATTATTACCACGGGAAATATAAAAATACTGGACGGATATTAATGATAATTAAAGCCTGCTTATATTCCGGATCAACATATAGGATAATTTCATCCTGGGAAATAGATGAATTTTCGCGGTGGAAAAAACCAAAAAGTGTTATACAAAATTTTGTGGGTAGCTTGAAATTGACTTATATTATGAAGATCAAACTTGATTTATTTTAGTTTTGGAAATGGAAAGATTCCCCTTGGGTCGCAAAAAAATAAACGCGTACGAAGTCAAAGGTACAGCTAGTAGTTAACTATAAAACAAATTAAGACCTTTCTACAATGTGATTATATAATTACGCAACCTACCAATATCCTAAAGTCATACCAATGCACATTGCATTGGTATGACTTTTTACTGTGGACACAAAACAGACTCAGAATTAACTCAAATTAAAACACAACAAGGTGTCTGTTCTATAATTCCATTTGCACTATCTCAAGCCAAGTTTTCTTGCAGATCCAGTTAGAACACCATTGTTTTCGTGACAAAACAGCGGTACCCTGCCTCTTAGGACGACATACATTACTGGCTCGGTTCTACGTCGCAGAAACTTTGTAACAGCCTTTTTGCAATTGCACTGTTCACCTCCGCGTTGGATGCGATCCAAATGTGTTTTGCTGAGTGCGGATTGAGTACCTGTTGTTGCGAACTTTGCGATACTGAATTGGGTTTTTCGGGAGTGCACTAATGCAGTGTCATTTCAGAACATTTTAACGATGCGGTAAAAGGGATTAAAAACATTTTTACCAGACATATAAAGGTGATTCAGGAAGGGTATACTAACCTTTAGTGGATTTGCAATCATTTGGTGACGTCAGAATTTTGATTTAAATGTAAATGAAATTGACGACAAAAATATGAATTGTCCTTTCGGAACAAAATGTATTACTTAAAATGAATAAATCGTAATTCATAATATATATAATTTTATTAGCCCTTTTTAATGTCCCACTGCTGGGCACGGGCCTCCCCTCAATTCGAGGGGGATTAGGCCATAGTCCATCACGCTGGCCCAGTGCGGGTTGGCAGACTTCACACATCTTTCGAGGGGCTCTCTCAGACATGCAGGTTTTCTTACGATGTTTTCCTTCACTGTTTAGCAAGTGATAATCGTGGTTGAAAATGAGATTCGCACATGAAATCCAGAAATCCCAGAGGTGCGAGCCGGGGTTTGAACCTGCGATCCTCATTACCGAGGCAAGCGTTCTACCAAGTTGGCTATCACTGCAGCGTAACATAATGATTACAAATGCGCTTACAGAGTGCAGGCTTAAATGTTACTTAGTATACTCTTTCAGAATCAACCTGTATAACTCCAGTTAACTAGTTAGAACGGTAGGTATAGTTTTTAGTTCTAAACTTAGCATGTTTGTAGATTCCCAGTTGGCTTAGCTTGTTCACGTCAAGTGCAGTATTATTTACAAGTTGTGTTGTGTATGTGGCTAGGCGAGATTTACTGATGTGTACATTTTAACGAGTTTCTGCTTACTCAAGCGGAGCATGTTTTGAACTCTCAAATAAGCGACCTGAAAATGAAAATCAGTTAAGTACCTACCTGGAGTTTAGAACTCAAAAACATTTGAAATAATTATTAGTCACCCTTTCCTAAGCTAGTTTTATGCAATATTTTTTACAGAATTGTATAACAATCAAGGATTCTCCTTAAAATTGAATTGTATTTATTGTTGTAATATTTTTGAACGATATAATTATTATTTGATTGCCGTGTAGTGTAATCAAAGTCGAATCGATGGAATCGATCAGTCAAAAGAAAATAGATCGTAGTCCGCTGATTGTTCCTTCAAATCGTGTAACGCTCTGATTATTCAACAATCGCCTCAAGTCAATACACAATGGTCGCTATGGCTGAAACACTTCGACAATTGCCAGTGAACATTGAAATATGATTATTAATTCTGCTTCTTATACTTACATATAAAAGTAAAGCTCACTGACTGATCCTGAGGACTCAAAGATCATGAAATCTCCGAAACATGAAGGCCTTTAATACAATTCGCTAGAAGAATTCCTTTCGGCCTCGATGGTTCTTGCTAACAAAGGATTTTCACTCTGCGGGTACGTAGTCGCGGGGAACAGCTGTTTATTATTAAAAAAAAAATTTTAAAGCAACCAACTAGAAATCTGAATATAATAATAATTCCAGCCCTTTTTTTATGTCCCACTGCTGGGCACGAGCCTCCCCTCAATGCGAGGGGGGATTAGGCCATAGTCCACCACGCTGGCCCAGTGCGGGTTGGCAGACTTCACACATCTTTCGAGGGGTTCTCTCAGACATGCAGGTTTCCTCACGATGTTTTCCTTCACCGTTTAGCAAGTGATAATCTTGGTTGAAAATGAGATTCGCACGTGAAAAATCCCAGAGGTGCGAGCCGGGGTTTGAACCTGCAATCCTCGTTATCGAGGCAAGCGTTCTACCAACTTGGCTATCACTGCTTATAATCTGAATATACTATATATATATTTTGCAACTGAAGGCCTGTTTTACAAAGTGCTGATAGACCCTATCTACAACTCATTTGTAAGATAGCCTATACAATTTCATTCAAATTAGTTGTGGATAGCGTTTATCAGCACATCGCAAAACAGGCCCTAACTCAATCAGGTATCGTAAGGTCATTTGGACCAACAACTTAATTGTATTCTATTTCATTCAAAAGTCAAAGTTGTCTTCGTCTATTTCAAGAGTACGTATTATAATAATAAAATGCAAAATAAAAACTGTGTTCCCGTCTTCTGAGTATATCAAACCGTCGTCTAGCCGGCGCCCCGCGTGGGCGACGTGTGGACGATGGCTGGGACTAGTTATCCGAGGAACGTTAAGGGCTGATGACGTAAGCTTAGTGAGAGAAAATGTACACTACTTACCTATTCACCAGTTGACTTTGGGAATGTACTTACGCGTCGTTTCATCTCAGTGTTGTGAAAAATAAAAAAATAAACCGGTAACTTACTAACCGGTACCGGTTTCCCAGTTATTTTTTTATTTTTTCAGCGTCGAGCGCTAATCAATATGTCGAAATTTTAAATGTTGTAAATAATATATTATGTGACGTATCAGTATGCCCCTAACACAATCTCGCTCTATCATATAGTAAGCATGCTATAACCGTCATTCCTATTTATAACCTTCGTAGTGTGAGCGGGACGGAGCATGCTCATGTTACCCTAATGTTATATCAAAAGTCAGTGGTCACAAAGTTGACGTTAGCGAAAGATTAAACCCTCAGCGCTAAAGGCAGGTATACTATGTGACCGTGAAGATTTTCAGCCATTCATTTTTGAAAGCAGCTTTTAACAATATAATTGCTTATTAATTTTATCCTGTGTGGCAGCCCTCGTCGCCATCCAAGTGTGCACGGTGTACGTACGGCTCCTTTGAGCTTCGACTGAAGTTTAATTTGGTAAACATTTTTGCTTCATTTTTATATATGAGAGGAAGCTGATTTAATTTGAACTGTTCGTCAGCAACTATTATCCCAGAAAGTATACCTAGAAGGAATAAAGAATAGTCATTGTACAATAAATGCAACAAGAAAAAATCAAGTGGTAGTAATTGAACAAAACTGAATCTTATTCTGAATTAAAACTAAGAAGCAATACTTGCACTATTATTATTATCATCATTCAACTTTCATCATCGTTTTAATTAATTCATGCTTCTTTGGTGCTTTCAGTAATAGATACTTATGTTTATGAAATAGTCTGAGAATTTTAAGCACGTGACCTAAATCTAAGGTTGGTCTACATAAAACTGTACTGTAACTATTTTGACGATCCATAAGTACTGTACTTAATGGTTTACATTAATAAAAAATATTCTGATTCTGATTCCATTATATCGGGTGTTAACACTATTCTAGATTGAATCTGCTACCCCCTACCGATCATTGCGGCTTTGAAATGAGCGGATTAAAGGCATGTTTTATAACAGTCAATCGTATCCACTTATGCTGAGATAGCTCGACGGAGTTACCGGCCTCTCCTTGACATAAGTCCAGCAGAACAGTCTCGAAACACGCCTGTATCGTTTGACTCCATGATCACTGTATGTTGACATGTGAGTCTTTCTCAATAACGAATAAGAGGGTAAAAAGTTATTCACAAACATGACACATCAGAATTCGCGAAACAATACAGGGTAATTCAGAAAGGGTACACTGAACCTTGAACCCGTGCTTCTTTAGCACATTTGTAATCATTATGTGAAGTCAGAATTTTGATATGTCATAATAATTTTTTTTTACCTTTTCTATGTCTCTAACAAAATGACAGTTGTGCTATTTCAGGAGCAGTATTTTTTATTGACATGTCAAAATTCTGACTTCACAAAATGATTACAAATGCGTTAAATAAGCGTAAGGTCAATGTTTAACCTATCTGGATGACCGTGTATAACATGGGGCAATCATATTCCCGTTGCCCGCTAATCGGTAAAGAAGCTCTTATGCTCAAAGCGTTCGTTCTCTGGCCCCATAAACTAACCGCCAGGTATGTGTACACCACGAGAAGGGAGGTAGTTTTAATTAAATTTCCCCGGTGAGCGCCTTCACTGATGTTTACCGAAGCTCACTCTGCCCGTGCGTCTTTCAGAACTTGACCAGGTAACTTGACGGTCTATTTAATTAACGCATTTCTCTTATAGCAAGTTGTAACTCAATGCATGTTGCAGGATAATTTAAAGATTTTGAACCTATTCATCCTTATAAGTCACTGATATAATCACAAGATGTTATTCATAAATATCTATAATACATTTCAGTTCATAAATATAAAAGTTAATCAATTTAAAGATGCAGATAAAGTCGCGGTCAGCAGCTAGTTATCAAATATATTGGAGACCCTCCAAGTCAGTAATAGAAATTACGATTATATAGGCCTGATTAGTATATTATTTTCTTTGTCTTTCAAGGTTTCATGTAAGTACTATTTTATGGTTAGGGCACCAATAAAATCACGGATGGCGGGTCAGATCAGTTGCGCTGCATATGCCTAGTGAATGTAGCGTCTCTATCTACTGCCGCCTTCCTACCTAGGCAAGTATCCTCCATCGTAGATCTCATCGTCACTTACCATCAGGTGAGATCGAGATCAAATACTTGCCTATAATGTAATAAAAAAAAACAAAAAAAATCAAGTAGATTATTTAATTCCATCATGCTAATGGCATAATATTTGACCGCGTTATGCCTATAATAAAACCGAGTGCATTCGCAAACGTCTTTGCCCCGTATTTCCCCATAGCAC
This sequence comes from Pheosia gnoma, assembly GCA_905404115.1. Taxonomy (NCBI): domain Eukaryota; kingdom Metazoa; phylum Arthropoda; class Insecta; order Lepidoptera; family Notodontidae; genus Pheosia; species Pheosia gnoma. The sequence goes on along the minus strand of FR989909.1, from coordinate 1,996,878 downwards.
AACATCATTAGGGTTTAAATTACCGTGACAAATATTGATCCCTATCATATGAGTCAGTGTAGCAAAACAAGGGTGCAAGACCCTACTCTACATTAGGGGCACAAACTTTGACTCACTGATCGATATTTTTGCCCCACATATTATAATGAGTCGGCTTTAGGTTGATATATTTTCTGGTGATTTCATTGTGTTACCAAATGCATTTTAATCTGACACAAATATTGTTTCTTTATGATTATAATATATCCGAAATGTGTCTTGTTCACATCTGTCTATATATGATTCTACCTTAATAAGCCCTTAACCTCTGTTAAATCTGCTATTAATTTGCTCAAACAAAACCCTATTTTTTTTTACTTTTACGATACATTCGTTTTGTTGTCTTCCTTCTTCTTTTCTTGCAGTTTATACGACATCGATTAAACTAAAAGGGAGCTCCATGCCAAACACCTATTTCTTAAGTATATGTATCTTTCCAGTCTCATCGTACATTATGTTTTTTACAACGGTCTTCTAACAACATAAAATTTAGGAATAGAAGCTATTAAGTTCTGATCGATACAACTTCTACATCACATTACCCTGGCCAATATATTAACTACGAAACATAGATATTGGAATAAGTCCAAAGCGACCCTGACCTTAGGCGTAATAGATACATTCTTTTGTGAAATATTGGCAAGATTTCCGGCTCATAAATAATGTTAGTTGTTCCATGTTCCAAGAACTAAATACAAAATTCATCTGCTTTTAATCTAGCTCGTATTGCCAAAAACATAGTATTTATTATAAGCATTTTCTATCATCATTAAGTTCAATATTCGTGGATATTATAAACTTCATTGCACATAGCCCTTTGAAAAAAGCTTCCTTCCCATTGGGCACGTGTGTTCATTTTGTGCTAATTCAATAGTCCTTTCATATTGAGTCCAAATGGTTCGGCCATTCGTGCGTTTCTAATTAGTCTGATGAAAATACTACCAAACGGGTAATTTATGTCTTTTGTGTTACAATTTAGTAAAATGCAATGGCATTATGAATAGTCTGTAAGTATAAACAAAGGAACGCTGGTTTACTTCGGTTCTGGCATCGCCAAGAGTCTATTGTCTGACGGTCTACCATGAGATAGATGATAAAATACACTAAGTATTATAAATTATATTTGACATGTTTAAATACAATTTCATAATGGGCTACTTTAATTAACAAACACAGGGTACCTCTAAATTCTAAATGTGTGTGTGTAATAAGTGTGTGTGTCCTTCTTGGTTGCTTGTCTATTTGTTTGAGCAATGAGCATCACCAAAACCCGTATCATTATCAACGCAGGTTTTACTATTGAATATTCTATTTAAACAATCAAAAGATATGTTCATCACGCTATGACCTTTGTGGGAGTAGCCCCATAGCAAAATAGATGGTAGCGCTGGTAGAATCCCGGGCAAAAGCTATTGAGTATTATCAGAAAAATCAAAGTTCTGTAATTTACATAAATGGATAGTGGCGCAAGGAACGCATTCCCAGATTACCCATTCTGGAATGTTTCCAACTTCAAATTGATAATTTATTAGCTGGAATTTCTTATGTATTTTCGGTTGCGTTGTAAACCGCTCATTGTACACTTTGAATATCCTGTAGATAGTCGTTTCAACTCTTTTTTGTTGTTAAATTAATTACAATGTTATGTGGCTTTCTTGTTTACCTTTGGTTCAAATTTATTAATAATCATCACGGTGACTACCTATTACATTAACTAAGGTAACCTATATGATAGTATTTAGGGACTACAGCATACATGCAACTTTGTTGCGAAAGTTGGCTTGACTCTTCCTCACAGTCATGACTTCTATGTTTTCACGGTGACTTAGCCTTGGGGAGACTCCGACTTTTGGATAATATCCAAGCTACGTCATGATGTTTCCTAAATCCACTAGTTTATGTCGTAAAACCGGCGCGACGCGATGCAATAAAATGTTGGCACTTCTGTTGTGGCCATTCTGATCTCTTTCTTTTTTAATCTTCTTTGATTTATGTTTGTTAGGTTGGTGCGACTTATTAGTTTTGAGTTATAGCGGAAATGAGATATCTTTAACAAGTGTATTCAAAGATTTTACATCTACTATAGTCGCTATATACATTTTATCTTTAAGGTCAATGTCCTGGTGAGAATAGCCTCCGTGTTCTCCTGCTACGTATAAATCTGGCTCGTGTTTCATATGATGCTATAAATTAACTTGAAAATAGGGCGGAATTGTAATCTGAGGTTCAAACTAACGAAAATTAACTTCCCCACGATATCCTACATAAATGACGATGCAGTACATGCTTGCCTTTACAAGAAACAGTACTATTAAGTCAAACATGCGCAATAAGTAATTTGCATAACGCGGCCGAGAAACATTTGTCTTCCTTGCAAACAGCTAATGTATAATTTATGATGTCATTCGCGATGGTATAATTATAATGTTTCATGTAAACGGTAATAAGCTCACACATAAGTTCTAACCTATTTCTCTATCCACCACTTTGTAGGAAAACTCAAAGACACTTTCTACCATATATCTCCGCCAGGAAAGATAAACTATTATAAACTACTTTTGGGATTCAATTTAAATTTCACGATTTCTATCAAACCCTATCTGGGCTGCTCATAGAATTCCATTCAAAAATAATCTTTGTTATCATTGATCTAATGTCTAGTAGATCAATATTTGTTATGGTAATACAAGCATTTGTGTATGTGTTCTTCGGATGAATAGAGTTATCTTCTCTTCATTCTGCATCTCCGACTATTGTTTTTAAGGTTGGTGACTAAGAGTCGGTTCAGTGACCTAGATCTCTACTATGGTAAACATCTACTCTACTATGTATTACCGGTGGTGCCTGCGATCATTTCGCCTTCCGTATTCAAAGAAAACAAGCTCCATAAAAAGACTTACACACTTAAATCACAAAACGACTTACATTAATATTAATACCGTATACCTATCCTATCGAGTGTACCTAGCCAACATGTACGTATAACTCAATATCTGATTTGTAGTCACCGAATACATGAATAGATATGGCTTAATTCAGTTTATCTCTTCATTGTAAATCAAATCGTAAATACGATTATATAGTTTTAAGTATCTAATCGTACCTACTTGGAATAACAACGGTATTCCAGTTAAACATCTCTCTTTGAGTTTGATCGCTTTCCATTTGAATTTTTCGTCGCTTGGATTGCGATAATTAAAAATGATTTTAACGTAATTTAAAGCTTCTTTATTTACATTTGTTACTAGCTGTTACACGCGACTTCGTCCGCGTGGTATTTAACAAAAATCTTTTCTAAAATAAAAGTTGCCTAAGTCACTCCTTGTTACATCACCTATCTGCCAGTGAAAGTCTCGTCAAAATCGGTCCAGCCATTTCTGAGATTAGCCGAAACAAACAGACAGACAAAAATTGTAAAAAATGTTGTTTTGGTATATGTACCTTGTATACATCCAAATGCACTTAGTAAAAAGCGGTTATTTTAATATTACAAACAGACACTCCAATTTTATTTGTTTGTAGAGATTTGCCTAGAAATACACTTCTATATCTGAATGTCTAACTACATACAGATAAGGTTGAGTTTGTGTAGATATCTAATTGATATTAAGTATTCATAGCGCAAGGATTACTGTATTCACAGTATTCACGCTGGGGAGTTCTCGGTATGCGACGGCTCATTCTAACCGTGGTGTGCTGGGTTCTTTGTGACGGGGCGGTCTCCGACTTGAATCACTCGCTTATATTTATAAATCCCCACCGGTAAAAATAGACGCGGGACATTGATACTGAATGGTGCTTGACATTTCAAAGTTTTTGTATTAAGTTTATCGAAATGGGAAAGACTGGTCTCCGGATTCCCGTTGTTCCTTATTTTTTCTCAGACTTCCCTTTATGATTGTATGAAAACGTTATAGGTATAAAGCACAAGTACTTGCGTGCCTAAAGTTTATTAGAAAGAAAACTACTTATTACTTATGTAGAGAAGGTGCTACTCATTGTTTTACCTACCGTTACCTTATTAATATCTCTAAACTTACATATTTGGCACAGATTGTGTGATAGGTCTTCTTTGGTAAGTACCATTTGTCATATCTTAGGGTCATTCGTAACTTAAAAATATAAATATTGGTTCTCACAAAATTCCTGATTTCGTTAAAATTTCCACAACTTGCATTCCTGTTGTCCAGAATACAAAAATAACTCGCCGGATAAGCACCTCATAAACTAATTAGTACACTGCCAACATCTCGATATTTGAATATTAAAGCGCTATGTAAATATCGATCCTCATAAAACAAACGCACCACGTCCTGTAGGATATCCTCGCCGCCGTTAGTTCGCTTCCGCGCCGCGTGGAGCGCGCACGTCGCGTACCGAATTCCAATAAAAAAATAAACGTACCGTAAATGAACATTCCACGGGGAGTTCGGGTTCGTGCGAGTGTGAACTGACCTTAACGATACGACAATATATTGTTCAAATAGTTGTGCGACTGTAAATTATATTGTGTTATTAAGTTATAAGGAAGATGAATGATTTTGGATTTTCAATGTCTCGTGTGTGTATGGAATCAATCATGTTTGTGGGTGGGTGCCGTGGTTTATTTTAAAATATATTTAATTTAATCGATGCAATATACAAACCCGAAATTTATAAGTTTTAATTAATTCCCAATGGTATTACAAAGCATTTTCTAGAAGAAACTTTATGATGTTATTGAAATAATGTGTTTTTTTTTATAAATTTGGGCCTTGATTAAAACTAATTTTAAGGATTTTATCGCGATTATTTTTTGTTTTTTACGTTCATAAAATAATAGTGAAAAGAACATAAAGGAAACGCGATAAATTCCTTAAAATTAATTATATTAATATATATATTTGATCTCGATCTCACCTGATGGTAAGTGACGATGAGATCTACGATGGAGCATACTTGCCTAGGTAGGAAGGCGGCAGTAGATAGAGACGCTACATTCACTAGGCACATGCAGCGGAACTGATCTGACCCGCCATCCATGAATCGCAGCACCGAACATCATGCCGGAACACGGCTAGGCCGCTTGGCGACATGGCTTTGTTCAGTGGGTGGTGACTAGCCACGGCCGAAGCCTACCACCAGTAGAGTTGTCACCTGGTTGGCACCACCCAGGGCCACGTGTAGGGTATCTCGAGGGTACTTAGTTCTCCTACGGACGAAGGTGACTCTATAAGAAAACAAAATGTTGGCCAATTATTTTAGGCTAGTAGGTACCTTCTTAAAAATCAAAGAATTATGCCCACAGAACTGCGAAACCCGTAGCTAGCAAGTTGCAAGTTGTATTATGCCTTTTGCGAATGGAATTAAAACGATAAAAAAATCAAGTACCTACCTACTTACTCATATTGTGCAATTTCGATGCATAAGACGAAATTGGTACCATGGATATACTTTGTCCTTTCATCGATCAGTGCACACCGGCTATTCAGGTACCTACTAAGTCTTCTCTGATCTGAAGTCATAAAATTATTGAGCATTGTCTCCCGTTGCGGCTACGCCCGGGCGACTACGAAAACTTTTAACTTCAGTAATTAAAATAAGATGCGTCATGCTACAATGAACGGATACAAAAATTACATTGACACTTCGGTTTACTAACGCATCCTCTAATATATCTTAAGTCCGTACTTAGCTAATGCAAAACTTCTGTCATGTTTGCAGACTTAGCTGTACTAACGTTCACTTATCGTTCCTCTCCACCGTTCCTAGTGCTAACTCCACCGCTATCTGTGTTCCTGGTACCACACTTAGCTTGGGAAAGTTAATTAGTAGCTGCATGTTAATTAAGATGTTCGATATAGCTTTAAGTATTTACTTATCTAGTTACTTATCGTTATTTACTTATCTAGGAGCCTTTGCATAGAGGGAACCTTATCACATCTATGACATAAATCTATGACGTGCTAATAATATATTTATGTAATTTACAGAAGGTTCTTTCTATGGTCTATCCAGTTGAAGAGAAAATGTAAATGACAATAATTTTACGTTGACATCACACGCAACCCGCGAGAAGTAACCCTACTGTATGTCAAGTGCGAGATTATTCTTTTTATTTAAGTTGACAATCGGTTCCAAAATAGTGCCGTTTTATTATTCGTTAACTAAACGTATACTTTATAGTCTATGTATTTCGACACTTTGTAAGGAGAATTGGATAATTCTCCATACAAACTGTCTAAATACTTACCCCCAAATTTATAGACATTTTATAACTTTATTAAACGTCATATAGTACTGCGCACACGAGTTTTGCTTTGCGCAGTACTATAATATGACCTTTGATAAAGTTATAAAACGTCTATAAATTCGGGGCTAGACTATAAAGTATACGGTTAGCTTACGAATAATCTCGCACTTGACGTACTGCAGTTTATAGGCGAGACGCGACTTGTCTACCCCTTAACAGTTAACCGTCAAATAAACAACTCCAGCCCACTCAGTTCTCAAAAACCAATTCCAAAATACCAAGAAGTCCGGATGTCTCCCATCCAAAAAGTACCCGACCACGACACGTCGACGTAACGACTTTTGATCTATTCTTGGCCACAAATGGATCACATCCACTGTGTACATTTAAATTGATTGCGTTGTTGCGTTAACAAACATATGATGATCATCAATCAAGGAAGCGATGCCACTTAAAAGTGCTAGTTATACTGATAACAATAGGTTCTATATAGCTCTTGTAATATCTTCTGTGCATCATGAATATATATATACATATACGAAGGCGATATAAATTAGAGTCGCCAGTGTCGCCACGCACAATCCATTTGTTAGCGGGCTCATCATTTCTGATCATCAGGATATGATTGCGTTAGAAGATGGTGCTAAGAAAGCAGGCTTTTATCCTAACTACGCTATCCGCACAAGTATCTGACGCAAACGTCGCAAAGTTGAATATGTTCTAAGTATTTTCCTTTTCTTATATTTACATAAGTATACTAGATTGTGCATTATAATACTCGTACGTACTAGGTAAGTAGTGTCACCGGTGATCGTTCACTCGCTGTGCAGCGGGATATCACTAGCGGCGCAACTCTATAATGACGGGAGAGTAGTTTGACAGTTCGTGTGTGCCGCCAAAATATAGAAAGTTTTGCCGCGATGAATAAAAGTATTTCCGTATTTATTATTCTATTTAACAGTAGGTAACTAATGAAACATATTTTAGATCGCACGTACCTTGTAGTAAGGGTAGCTGGGGAACACGCAACTCGTTAAGCTCTAATTAAACTGGCAGCCATGAACCATTGTTCAGTAACAAGCTTCCACGTTTGTACAGTTCAAACCAGCAGTTAATTCATAATAGCTTTGTTAGGAAACAAATAATTTAAACCAGTTGTGATCTAAATTAAGATGTCAGATGTATGTAGGTATGCGTAATTACCTACCTACATATATTTCGAAATATGTAAAAAAAAAAAAATCTCTTCTTATTTTTCTATGTTGGCAATCGGCTACAAAATACAGCCATTTTAGCGAGTGTCAAACTAAAATATTATTTGTTATTATAATAATATACCCTGATGATGATAATGACGTTGATGACGATTATGATGATGTAATGAATCCCCTACCACTATCAGTAAAGCTGTGGATACTATACTGAAAAATTAACAGACATCTCGGGAGAACGCGAAAAGTCAAGCTATACGGTTTTATTTTAATTTCTTTCAATCGTGCACGTTTATGAACACACAATGGTTAATATCGCACTAATATTACACATTAAATATCAAAGAAACACAATTTTCGAAAAAGAAAAATAAAATTTACAACTTCACTGTCCAACTTCCCGCCATAAAGCTATTTATTTTTTTTGGGTTAAATTTTAATATGTAGCATTAATTATTGGTAAGGATTTATCTATGGTATTAGTAAGTAGGTTCTTATGAGATTATGGGAGTGTATATTATGATTTTGAGCCGTGGAGCAGTTGGAATGCTGTTTACGAGTACCATCGCGTTGTTTCTGGGTTTATTATTATACAACAAAACATTACGTAAACTGGGTTAGACATTTTTAAAGTTTATTGTGGGTTAAAAAATCTAAAGGCATCTACGGACGGTACAGCTAGTCGGTACCAACTCTACCTATTATACCAGCCATCTTGCGTAGTGATGTGCCAATTTGTAGAGACACTACCGCCCCCTGATTACGTATCTTGCCTAGGTTAGTGATAGCAAAGCGACCGCAATAATCGCGCAATATTTGCTTTCAAATCACAGATTTGAATGACGTCGTCGCAGCGCTATGAAATACGAATTAGCGATTTGAAAGCAAATATTGCGCGGTTATCGCTATCGCTAGGCTATTGCAAGTTATGTAATCAGGGGGCCGATTGTGAGCCAAATCGTGTCGTAGAGGCTTTCAGTATAGGTACAATTACTATGTATCAGTTGCTTGGAATAAATTTCTACTTAAATATTTATCTTTTACCAGAATCTTAAAGTAGATTCTTAGAAATAGGTACATAACATTACCATACCTACATCACAAATATTGATGCCCCGTTGGCCACGACTACCGAGGCTTGGGTTCGAATCTCATTAGGAGCCAACTTTGTACCATGACCACGAATAGAAATTGCCCAAGTCGTGGATGTTCATATATAAGACCTAATTATAGGTATACTGCGATCGTCCCCGGCTCATTTTACGGTAAACGGTGGCTTACTTTAGTACGGCACAGTTTGTGTATTCGTCTAGCTGGCGATGTTTGTTGTAATAATTATTATTAAGTACATAGCTAGGAATACAATTAAAGAAATTATCTTACGAAGTCACGAGCATTTCTAGTGTCCCCTATCTACCTAACTATAGAGAATCGTTTGCTCTATGCTGAGTAGGCAGCGCCATGGAATTAAGAAATGTTTCGTAAGCTCAAAACTGCATTCCTAAATACGTAGGTACTTAATAGGTTGATATCCAACTATACCACGTGATCAAAACAAGTTTAGGTATGATTCAGGTTGTTTCAGAAAGGGTATACTAAGCGTTGAACATGTGCATTATATTAGCGTTTTTTAAATTGACGTATCGAAATTCTGTTTTCACGTTATAATTACAAATGCGCTAATGCAGCGCAGGTTCAAGGTTAGTATACGCCCCCCCCCCCCCCCCCCCCCCCCATGTATACCTTTTCTGAATCAACCTCAAGAAATAAACTTACCGAAGTAGTGACAAAAAAAAACTTATCGAGTGACATTATGCTATTTTTTTTCCAATGAGATTATGCAATTTATAGCTAAAACATTGTGGACAGACATGCGGTTAATTGTGTCAAGAAGCTCAACCGCAATGTCCAAAGTAGGTGCCTATCTATCTGAATGCCAGTTACAACACGCCTAGCCCGGTTTTAAGTCTTGCGGCTCTATGCCGGTGCTGTGTGCAGCATATTGCGGTTAAGGTGGAAGCTCAGGGTCAGGGCGCGAAATTCAAAATGTCAATGGTTTCTATTTTTTTACGAAAAATTTGGACATCTTTACGATGTAATTTAGTGTTTTGCGATATTAACATTCTGCATTGGATGTCTGGATGTATTAAGTTTGCTTAAAAAAGTACCTAAAGCGATACAACACCATTAAGTTAGTAAAAGTAGCGGTTTTTACAAACCTTATGGTATTGTATCGGATTAGGTTCTTTTTTAAGCAAACTTAATACATCAAGACATGCAATGCAGAATGTTAATATCGCAAAACACTAAATTACATCATAAAGATGTCCAAATTTTTCGTAAAAATATAAAAACCATTGACATTTTGAATTTCGCGCCCTGACCCTGAGCTTCCCCCTTAAACACAAGCTGTACAAGCAGGGCTGGAATGTTATTTTGGGCGTTTGTCTGGCTGTGTGAATTTTGCAAACAGGACTAAGTTGGCGTGATGTGTTTGTTTTGTTTTGCATACTGAAACAACGTGTTATAAATGTTCAATTAGTTTTTTAAATATTAACGATTTGTGCATTCCCATCTGGTGCAGTGGATTTTATTGTTGACAATCGAAATTTTAATAAATTTTAGCACCAACTTAATTCGCGAGCGCTTTTGTAAAAGCAGCAAGCATGATTTTTTCAACACATTTTATTTAACTTTTTTTCTTGTTATAGGTCCGCGCCATGGAGCAGCGGCTGTGCGATTGGCCAGCGGGCACTGAAGGTGCACCCAGAGCCTTAACGCGATTAGAGGGCCAAATTGAAGAGCAGGTAGGTTTCCAGCTACATAAACAAATATAATTAGGTATCCGTATAATTATCTGCGTTCAGCCAAACACACTTGCAAGGATGTAGATAACTTGCACCTTTTAGATCTAGTCAAACAATCTCTATAATAATCTTTGCGTGTACCTAGTTAAACCAATACTTACGTTTGCCGGTGTAAGCATGCCCTTAGTATTTCCAAACGTACCTATTCGAACTTGGCGCGACCGGTTTTTGAACTTAAACCATAGATATCTTCGGAACTTTTCTGAATTCATAACTGTCACTTTGACAGACTAACAATCCGTGTTCGTACGAACTTCGTTGTTGTAAACAATTTTAGTTTGTTTTTATGATATAAACTGAATTGAAATAAATTAAACAATACAAAATAATTATGTCTTTAATAATTAAGGACGGTCTGTTTTGTTTTAAATTAGTTTTATGTGAAAGTAATTGTCATAAATTCTGTTATGCGTGACGTACTTTTCAAATTAAAAATGCAGGTAGGTAATAATTCTATAATTTTCTTATTATGAAAGAAAATGGGTTTGGCTTTTATTAGCACTACCTTCATATTTGTGTATTGAAAATATTTCATGCCCTGACAGGTTTTAATTATTTGAATAACTTTCTAATATGCAATTTCAATGAGTGCTAAGTTATGTTTAGTTCAAGTTAAGTTTTAGTAGGTTTAGTTTCTTTAACTACATTTGTGTTTTTTGTATCTCATATTTTTAAAAGTACTTCGCAATATATTGCATAGCTAACTTAACTAGTAGGGTATTTAAATTTAAACCAAAAACACATCTGCCCTTTCAAAAAATAATACTAGGTAGGTACTATTGTTTCTTGTCTTTGCCATAAATCTGTATTACCCCTAAGCTTTGCTCCATTGTACACCAACATTTGTGTGATTTTATAGCGTATATTATATATAAATCAATGTAACTACATAAACCTCTGCACAGAAGCAACTGAGACTCCAGGACGCGAAGCAGGTCGAAGCGAAGGCGGCCCGCATCAAGGAGTGGGTGACAAACAAGCTTAGAGAGCTGGAGCAGCAGAATCAGCAGCTGAGGGAACAGAACGACCGCTGCAATCAGCAGCTAGAGCTGCTCAGGAATCATATCGCCACACAAGGGACCAGGAATTCACATGTAAGTGTTGAATGCTAAATTAGTTTGACTCCCACCATCATTACACTAATGCTAGTGACTGTATAGTATACAGTATTACAACTATTTCTTTGAAAATATCAGTTTCAGCGCGGCCAAGTTATATGATGTGAACTGTAGTATGTGGTAAGGTATGCCGGGGCTTTAAAGTCACTTTTGACAGTTACTTTATTGGAAAACCGTCACATATACAATATCATTGCGATTTGATTATGACAGTTGTGTAAGAAGACTTGGATCCCCACTGAGATGGTGGCCCAACATGTTGGTGCTGACCTTTACAATTTTTTTTAATCATGAACATTATACATAAATAAATCAAATCAAATAAATGTAGTATAACAAATTGAATTATGATATTGATTTCTTATATTTAGGCGAATACTATGCATTGATATAACACTAATTTTAAGGATTTTATTATGTTTTTTATGTTCCCGACGTTTAGGCTGCTTTACAGCAACTATGGTCACGGGAGGACTGGATCTTAGATCTGACATGATTATGGTCCTCTATAGCATGACAATTATTGTGGCGTAACATACTTATATAATTTCAATAATTACCAATACAAGTACTCTCTATTGTTGCTAATATGAAGTAGGTATCAAAAATAACTATATAAGTAGGCTGATTGCTGCAAAAACAAGACTGTACTAAATATATTAAACCTCCATACATTAAACCTACATATCCCATGAACACCATCACTCACCATTCTAAACTGCCATCACCATTAACTCCCCAGTTCCTACCAACACGAGCGAGCCTTTCCCTCGAAGTGAGGGCCGACGACGGCTCTCCTAGGGCCACGTCCAGCCTCTTGGCTGCACACAGGCGACGGTCTGAGAGCCTTGAGGGGCCACAGGTAGAGGCCATTGATAGCCTATAGGGCTTTAGGGGGCTGGAACGATTTACTTGCTGAACCACACATTTACATATTGCACATTTCATTTTTTCTTTTTGGCTCTTTATACATTAAGTTCCATATTAATAAATCGACCTCAAAGTGCAAGTCACACCACCAGCTAACTTAGCTAAGTAGATGTCTTTTCATTCTTCCGTTCACACCGCAAACTACAGAGCTATGGTAGCTAACCCGACGATCCTATCAACGCTAAGTGCAATTTGTCTTTCCGCATCTCTTCAGCCTCGCACGTGTCAAGCTAACATGATTTTCGGTGTGAACCCTGATATTTTTATTTCGCATAGCTCTTTGCATGCTGAGCTACATAGATAGCTCGTGATGCGGCCTGCACTGATCTCTTGAGAGCGAAATTGAGTGCGCTCGACTGAGATTTAATTTTCTATCGCACTTATCTTTGGTCTTAGAGATAAGATCGATTATTGTAAATAGCCAAATTTTTATATAAACATCATTTTGTTTAGCCATTTTGTAGCGTCTTATGGCGCGGGATGTATAAAACAGATGTCGATCAGAGGCGAGATGAGGGCGTGGATCCGCTTCTTAATATACCTTGCGTCGCGTTGCTACTATATACTTAGTAAGAAAGACAAGCAGGGCCCCAAGTCTGCTAACACAATCGATTCATAATCGAACAGCAACCGCATAGTAACTGTAACTTTTGACAGATATCCCATACAATATCTGTCAAAAGTGACAGTTACTATGCGGTTGCTGTTCGATCATGAATCGATTGTGTTAGCAGACTTGGGGCCCAGGTGCCGTGCGTGTTTGATATATCTCGCGCCAAAAAGTGAAGAAGGCATACATATTTCATGTCATGCGAATTTCAATTATATTGCTTATAAACCTCACAATTTACTGTAAATGTGCACATATCTGTTGTATGTTGTTAAATGTTATAAATGGTCCTGTCAGGATTGTCTTTTGCTTCTGAATTTGAATTATGTGGATTATTTAATAGAACATACAATATATTGTTTATGTTTACCTAGTGGCTTTACTCAGTTGATAGTATAAAGGAGCAATTTGAGCTGAAAGATCTCCAATGATGCTGATACTGAATCGCCGTCTTCCTCGTAGCCGTAACGTGTAAACAGGACAGCAATATTTTTAGTTGTCTCAAATATAGTTTATTTGTGATTCGTAGCCAAGAAAATTAGCGACAATATTCCTAATTTTGTTGACACTAAAGTTGACTGAACAAATGTATTATTGCATATTTCATGGTGGTAGTTTTAAATTCAAATTGAAGATTTAAGACAAAACGATTGGCGTCAAGATTTCAGAGATCTTGTTTTTTTTGTATCTGCTATCATCTTCGCTACCAACTCTTCGCAATTTAATTCTACTATTTGTTTCCAGTTACCAATAAATTCTTCCGAGCCCCACTACAGTACGCCAGTGCGGCACAGGCGGAACCTCTCTATCGGCGCTACCAACATAGCGAACAACGTCAATGCTGCCAACCCTCCCGGATTAACAGCTATGAACAGGACCATGGATGAAAGGACAACGGCTAGCTTGCTGGCTGACGATTTAGCTGTAAGTTTTTTTTACACTATGGTATTACCGTTGAGTTGGATCGCAGGCTAATTAGATTGTTGATTATTAGTATCTGTCTTCTTTAGGAGGAGGCTGATCTTACAATTGGTGTGCCTTACATTAACAGTTGTTAAGGGGTATTGATTTCTTATATTTACGCGAATACCACACATTGTAATAAACTAATCTTACGGATTTTATCGCGTTTATTGTATGTTTTTTACGTTCCCAACGTTCGGCTACTTTACAGCAACCATTATCACGGGCGGACTGAGGTGTTTGACATCCTAGTGTCAAAGTTTGAACTGGGGTACCCTCATATTTAGTGGTTGTTCCGATCTATGCAGAAAGTCGCAACGTCGGGAACGTAAAAATCCTAGGATAAACGCGTTAAATCCGTATTGTTAGTTTTATTTCAAAGTTGTTATGGGGAGTCAGAACCTATGTATGCTTCTTCTTGCTATATGTATGCTTCTGGCCGGTAACTTAGATCAAGACATCTATAGCTGTCAAGTTACCGGCCGGCCGGTTTAGACGCAGGTCTAACCCTTATGTTTGCCTGTATTCACACTATAGCTGTCTTCGGAGGCAGAGTAAATTGCACTCTATTAATTTTTTTATACAAATTCCCTAACGTAATTTGAACACAAACAGAGCAATGTATACTGTAATGTTATTTATCATTATTACAGGCCGCAGTTGAGAATCTAGTAGTGCTACCGACCACTCCTAACACATCGACGGATGGGGACAACACGCATGATTACGCTGAAATATATACGCCGAGCAGAGGCAAGTATCTCTCACCGTTCCTTTAGCGTAACGTTAGTTGAATGTTAGTTCGTGTTCTGTCTCGCTCACACCACGTAAGTAACAATACATATAACTAAAAATACGATACGATGCAATTACCATAAGTGTTCCTACTAGGTATGCCCCGCATTCAAATTCTAGCTGTTATATGTTGAATAAAATAATAACCAGCTATCCAAGATCTATCTTCGCATAGGGTGTTCTTAATATTGAAGTTGTTCTATGATGGAACTCCATGTGCGAGTCGCATATAAACAATACAACGAACTGGCTGGATCTGCTTAGATCAGGTCGCGCTCCAATCCGGCTGTAGAGTTAGGAAAAACAAGTTACATTTAAAAACAAGTTATATTTAAAGGCAAGTTACATTTAAAAACAAGTTATATTTCAAAACAAGTTACATTTTAAAACAAGTTACATTTTAAAACAAGTTACATTTAACAACAAGTTACATTTAAAAGCATTTTACATTTAAAATCAAGTTACATTTAAAAATTGTAAGAGCCATTTTAAGGCCTATACGAAATAAATGATTTGACTTTGTATTCAAACTGACTCCTCCAAACCTCCTCATGATAAATTTGAATGATAGAGTTGAACTAATGAGTGATGGTATGATTGGACGCTTGATATGCTTGTGTGCTACACTATGCATCAGTAGATATATTTAAGGTATATCTGTGAATCTATCTCTGCTCCTTTTCGCGGATAAACGGCGTGATGGTGTATATAAAATTGTAATATGCAATTGTCGTGTGTGCAGAGCGCACGCCCGCGTGGCAAGGCGCAGTGAACGTGATCGTGCAGGGCGGCAGCCGCGCCGGCTCCTCCACCGGCGACAGCTCCGGCTCGGAGCAGCCCGCGCACCTGGCCCCGCACGCCCAGCTCGCGCAGCACCCGCGCCCGCCCACGCCGCCGCTGCACCGCTTCCCCAGCTGGGAGGCCAAGATATACCAGGTGAGGGGAGCCAGCGGACTGTCTCGCTCATACGCGACACGAAAGACATTTTAGGTACTGTTCATTGAGCAAACGCTCGCATTGAGAGCAAAAAGTTACATTCGCGAACTTTAATTTGGTACCCATTTAAGGTTGAATATCGTACGGCAAACGTATACCTAAGGAGCTACTAATTTACTAGGTATTTAATTCGGTAAAGTGGTATCGAAAAAGCGTTGCGAATTGAGATTTCACTGCGACAATAAATAAGGGCGCTAGTATTGTTTATATGGCATCCCCGTAGAACATATTAAAGTTCCCGACTATACTAAAGATTCCTTAACTTATCTCTGAGATTACCAGAATGTAAAAAAATCAATCATTAATTGCGTATCTCATTATCAGCCAAAAATTTTACCAAGGGCATATTTTTGTGAAGGAATATACATTTTCCTGTCAAAAATTCAGTTTATATTTTTTCCGTATTTTCTAATTTTCCGGTCGTTTTTTTCAATTTTTTCTTTCCTCACAAACCTAATTCGGACTGAATGTTAAGAAGAAGGACTTGAATGTTATGTAGTAGACATGTAGGTATAGTATATAATGGTGTATGGTTGGTTGTGCAGGTGGCCGACGACGGGCTACAGCAGTCGGTGGAGGAGCAAGCGAGCCCGGCGGCCGCGGCCGCGCGGCCCGTGCACGAGTCCACCAGCTACCAGGACATCTCCGTGCCTGTATACGCAACCGTCAAAGGGGTCAGTATACCTAGACACCGTACATACCTATTATGACTTCGCGCTTAGTAGATTATTCATGGTTCTGTGGTCTTTGTCTTGTATTTTATTTTATTTTAAAACAAACACACCTACTGCCGGTCCCAAACTAAGCAATGTATTGTGGGTACCGCAAAATGGACTAGGGGAAATCCTAGCATACCTACCTACCTTACCTACATTCAATCAATCAGCCGATAGACGCCCACTGCTGGACATAGGCCTCCCCCAACGACTTCCACACAACACGGTCCTCCGCCACTCGCATCCACCGGCTTCCTGCGACGCGTGTGATGTCATCAGTCCACCTTGTGGGGGGCCGTCCTACACTTCGTCTTCCGATTCGTGGCCGCCATTCTAGAACCTTTCTGCCCCAACGGCCATCGGTTCTGCGAGCTATGTGCCCTGCCCACTGCCACTTCAACTTGGAAATTCTTTGAGCTATGTCGGTTACTCCAGTTCGTCTACGGATCTCTTCATTTCTGATTCTATCGCGTAGCGAAACCCCGAGCATAGCTCTCTCCATTGCGCGTTGAGCGACCTTGAGCCTTCTTATGCGGCCCATAGTCAGCGACCACGTCTCGGCACCATATGTCATCACTGGCAGCACACATTGGTTGTAAACCTTTGTCTTCAGACACTGAGGTAATTTGGACGAGAAGATATCATGCAATTTCCCGAACGCTGCCCATCCGAGTTGAATTCGACGGTTGACCTCTTTCTCGAAGTTATGTCTACCTAGCTGAACAATCTGCCCTAGGTAAATGTACTTGTCCACAACTTCGAGAATAGAGCTCCCAACGGCTATTGTTCTGGGTTGAACATGAACGCTCGACATGATCTTTGTCTTGTCCATGTTCATTTTAAGACCCACCTGTTGGGAGACTCTATTGAGGTCTTCGAGCATTGAGCTTAGGTCCTCCAGCGACTCTGCTATGACTACGATATCGTCTGCAAATCGAAGGTGAGAGATATACTCGCCGTTAATATTGATGCCGGACCTTTTCCAGTCCAGAAGCTTGAAGACATCTTCCAGTGCAGCGGTGAACAGTTTCGGAGATATGACGTCTCCCTGTCTCACACCTTTCTGCAACTGGATGGGATTCGAGCTCTGATCCTGGATCCGGACCGACATAGTGGCGTTTCTGTACAAACATCTCAGCACTTCGATATATCTGTAGTCAATATGGCAACGCTGGAGGGACTGTAGTACTGCCCATGTCTCGATCGAATCAAAGGCTTTCTCATAGTCCACAAACGCTAAGCATAGTGGCCGGTTATACTCCTCGGTCTTCTGTATAACCTGCCGCAGCGTATATATGTGGTCTATGGTACTGAAGCCTTTTCGGAACCCGGCTTGTTCGGGTGGCTGGGATTCGTCGAACCTGCGCGTGAGACGACTCGTGACGACTCTCGAAAACAACTTGTAAACATGGCTCAGAAGTGAGATGGGTCTATAGTTCTTCAATAGGGTGTTATCACCTTTTTTGAAGAACAGTACCACCACACTTCTATTCCATGCTTCTGGCGTCGTACCTTCGTGTATGACGGAGTCAAATAGCCTCTGAAGGATTTTCAGAACTGGTGTTCCACCCGCCCTCAGAAGCTCTGTTGTGACTCCGTCATCACCTGGTGCCTTGTTGTTTTTAAGCTGTTTGAGAGCCATCCTAATCTCATACAGGCTGACGTCCGGGATATCTTCGGTATAGTGTCGGGTAAGTTTAGCCCTTGGGTCTTCGGCTAAACTGTCAACAGGGGCTTGTGATGACGTGTATAACTGTCCATAGAACTTCTCGACCTCTCTCAAAATCTCCGGCTTGGACGAAACGATGTTGCCACAGTCGGTCTTCAACCTGGTCAGCTGTCGCTGCCCAACAGACAATTAAATTTTAAAATTAAATTACCTACATTAAATTGATTATATGTCCGTGACTCGGGTCCAACATTTTACCAGGATTTGAACCCGGATACTCGGTACAGAAACACTACCTACTACTAAATTTATACAGCGTATAACAGAAAGGGTATTCCAACCTTTAACCCTGCATTCTTTTATCTCATTTGTACTCATTAAGTGAAGTAAGAATATCGGTATGTACTTTTTCTTTTTGATTAAACTCACAATAAAATGACAAATGCAATTTTGTTGGGAACGATTTTTTTTAAATCGAGTTATCCAAATCCTGAACTCACATAGATTGCATATACGCGATAGAAGCACAGGTTCAGAGGTTAGCATACCCGTTCTGAATCACGCTGTAAGTTTAGATGTATATTTATGTGTTTATTCCAGCGTGCCAGTCAGATAAGGTCGATGCCGTTCACGGGCGACTCGTCGGACGACTCGTCGGACGGCGAGGAGTCCATGGGCGTGACCGTGCACAACACGCCGCACCATCAACTCGTCAACACATTTGGTAAGATACCATATACCATTTTACGTATACCCACGGTATCTTAAGAATCTTTCGTCTCGTTCACACCGCAGATTTTATGATTAAGTGTGAAAGTGACGGCATGCTTTCTCCATGTCACGTTGTAATGGAGTGTTCTTGCTTATCATACTGTGAGCCCTCTTTTAACACCAGTCACTGACAATGGCAATGACGTTTTATTTAGTATGCTTCTTACTGCATAGTCTATGTTCTATACGCTTTTAGTATAGTGGAATCCCACTATCCCACTAATATTATAAATGTGAAAATTTGGATGGATGGCTGTTTGTTACTCAATCACGCCAGAACGGCTGAACGGATCTGGATGAAATTTGGCACAGAGATAGATTATAGTCTGGAATAGCACATAGGCTACTTTTATCCCGGTAAAAAGGTTTTTTTTTTCGCGGGTAACACCGCTGAGCGCAGCTAGTCATGACATATTACATTATTTGTCATATTAACATATTTTGATCCTGAAATAATTATATATCCACAGGTGCTCAAACATCGAACCAGATGCCGATCAACAACGTGAACCTCACAAACGTCCTCCCAGCCTCCATCCAACAGACGACCAACGGCCTGGTGCTCACCACCAGCGGGCACGGCCAGTGCAGCTCCTCGGACACGTCCCTGAGCGCCAGCAGCCCGTCCAAGAGTGTGAAGACCAGCTCCAGCCTCAGCCCTGCCAAGCGGTCCAGCAGTGGATCCCCTAGCAAACAGAGCAAGACTAGAGGTGAGTCTCCATCTGGGTGTTTTCAAGTCGAGAGTGAACAGGTACCTTCTAGGCAAGTATGCTCCATCGTAGATCTCATCGTCACTGACCATCAGGTGAGATCGAGATCAAATACTTGCCTATAACATAATAAAAATAAAAAGTGTGGAGTAATTCATTCGTTCATCATCCGTTAACACTTTGAATTTAAAAAGTACTAGTTTTATCAATGGAATATCAATATTCAAAATTTAAATAAATTTTACGTGGCACAGAATTGCGCTATTTGTGTTTGTGACGTCACTATGTTTAGTAACGTTATCCAGTGCGTGCATTGAGGCATCCGCGCCCTGCCCACCGCGGATGACATCCTACAATCATGCGCAATGCATAGATTATATTGTTATACCAACCCACACTGGGCCAGCGTGGTGGACTATCGCCTAATCCCCCTCAAATTGAGGGGAGGCCCGTGCCCAGCAGTGGTAAGGGCTGGTTGCGTTAGCTTTGATAATCAAAGGATCCCGGTTGCATTGTCGAGCGGCGTTAAATAGTTTCGTCTCGTTTCTACCAACGAGAACGACGTGAGTGCATTCATTGGAGAAAAGGATAGCCGTATTCGCGCCTGTTCCTGAACTTGCTCCGGTTACTAGAACGACTTTGTATTTGAAACTCATAGTTGCAAAATGTATTGTGCTTTGGTTATGAAATAAAATCGAGGTGGTAATGAAGTCCAATAAAATATGTTCGGCCCTTTATAGTATTTGGCCTACTCACATAATAATATATCTGTTACCCGCGACTTAGTTCGCGTGGTATTTAACAAAAAGCGGACGAAGTCGCGGGTAACAGCTAGTCTAAAATAAAAGTAGCCTAAGTTACTCCTTGTTACATCAGCTATCTGCCAGTGAAAGTCCCGTCAAAATCGGTCCAGCCATTTCAGAGATTAGCCGGAAGAAACAGACAGACAGACAGACAGACAGACAGACAGACAGACAGACAGACAGACCGACAGACAGACAGACAGACAGACAAAAATTGTAAAAAATGTGGTTTCGGTATAGGTAACGTGTATACATCCAAATGCAATTAGTAAAAAGCCGTTATTTTAATATTACAAACAGACACTCCAATTTTATTTATTTGTATAGATTGTATAGATTATTAATAAAAAAGTTACTTATTGATAAAAACTTCTTTGTATGTGGCATTTAAACTTTTTATTTTTTAAGCCTTTGACATGTTATTGTTCGGACATGGGACAAGGTGACTTATCGTGTATTTTTGAATCGTTTACTTAAATAATTTACGTATTTTGTATAACCTTTAGTTTTTGAAGTCATATTTTATGAGAGTGCTAGCAAGAAGTGCTTGATATTCGTTTATTGTGGTTAGCTAATGATCCATATTTGTGAAAACATTGATTCTGTTGTGTGTTGGTGATATTTTACATTTTACAAAAGTAATTTGTAAAAGTGGGAACCATTTAGCCATTTTAGTGTTAGAACCGCTTCTTTTCTATAGGAATGGCATTCCATGTTTAGACGATTTTTAAGTACTATCATAGTATTAATAGACAGAACATGGTATGTAGTATATATACCAATCGCCCGTACCGTATTGTCCACAGATCTACTCACTTGGCGAACAGATTTAGTAAACAGCGGACCATATCTGGTCCGGTCCGTACCAAATTTGAATGTCTATTAATACTACAATGATGAAAAAATAGGACACGTCATTTTCATTTCTTCATGTCACATCCATTATTTTATTTATAATGTGTATTTATTGAATTTAATATTGCTATTAATTACTTGACACTGGCAAAATACCCGCTAAGTTGCGGGTGAGGCCATAATATTCATATCCATTTAATTTCATCGCATTTCATTTCGTAAAGAAAGAAGAAAGAAGATGGAAAATACTTATTGCACCCCTGTCCCGGCAGACACGTCGTTCGAGTCGGGCATGTCGGACGACTACGCGATCCCGCCGGACGCAGTGTCGTGCGACAGCACGGCGCCGCCGTCGCTGGCGTCGCTGGGCCGCGCCGCCGCCGGGCACAGCGCCGCCGCCGCCGCCGCCGGCCCCGCGGGCTCGCCCACCGCGCGCCGACACGACGCGCTCGAGAAGAGCGGACACCTCGCCAAGCTGGGCGGGAAGCTCAAGACCTGGCGGAAGAGATGGTATTACTATCTACACATGGCTTACATCGTAGGGTTGTCCCAATTGCAATTAATATTGTTTTAAAGCTTGTAGAAATCATCATTAATCATGACACCTATATTATAAGCATGACTTACACCGTAGGGTTGTCAAAATTTGTACTTAATATGTTTTTAAGTATATTTTTAATCATATTTCGACCTATGTTCCTTGGGGAAACTGGCTTGGTTTTATGAGTACGTTCATCGTATATTATTATTTAATTATTTTATGAACGTTACCAGATGACGCAATCATCAACAAACAGACCGTTAAATATAAAAAATATACTCAATATTATAATTACAATTGTTCCCGTTGTCCCCCAGGTTCGTCCTGAAAAACGGCACACTGTCGTACTGGAAGTCCCAATCCGAGGTGAACCGCAAGCCTCAGGGTCAGATAGGGCTGGGAGAGGCGTGCAAAATCTCCAGGAACGAGGGCGCGGCCACCTTCGAGATATTCACGGGGAGCAGGACTTACTATTTGACGGCCGATAGCAACGCCACTATGGAGGATTGGATTAGAGTTTTACAGGTATGTATTGATTTCTTATATTTACCCGAATACTACACATTGAAATAAATATGGTAAAATAGTTGTTCTTAAGGCAAATATTTGCTGTACGATATTAAATATTAGCCCATATTAAAGTTAGCGACTGCACAAGGTGCTATTTTAAAATTCCTTATTATTTTGATATAATTTTTTTTGGAAATGCCATCATTTTAACCTACCAATGGAACACGCATTGGTAGGTTATAATGATGGCATTAAAATATTGAAAATTAATAATGTCACACCATATATAATATGAATATCTAACAAATATTACACAATTAAATTAATTAATTACTTATGAAAATTAAAATATAATATTAGTTTATACAGGCTGTAAAATCTTACGAGATTTCGTAGGAAAATGAATATTGTTTCACAAATTTAGTTTTGTTGTTCCCAGAACGTGCAAAGACGGAACGCGACGAAATTGCTGCTCAGCAAAGAGGACAACAAGCCCACCATCCAGGGCTGGCTCACGAAGGTGAAGAACGGACACGCCAAGAAGAGCTGGTGCGTTCTCATCGGGAAGATGTTCCTGTACTTCAAGTCGCCGGGAGACCAGGTGGGATACCATTTAGTACAGCCTTTCCCAAAGTGGGCGATAACGCCTCCTTGTGGGCGTTGCAGGCCTAAAGGGGCGCGGTAAGAGACCCACCAAAAAATGGGGGGCGTTGTGTAGGGGCTTACAATAATTAATTTAATTTTAAGTTAGTGGTTTTTAGGTAGGTGAAAAACAGGGGACGAAATAAGTTTGGGAGCCGCTGATTTAGTATAAGACCAGAGATTTGTTTTGAGATTAATGTTGGACCAGAGTAATTCGAGTTGATGAGATGGAGGTTAAGATAATTTTGCAATTTTAGAATGAAAAGACTCAGAAAGGATATACAAACCTTTGAACCTGCGCTTTTTAGCGCATGGTATTAGGAGATGTCAGAATTTCGATACATTGTTGCGATTTTTTTTTTATTGACATCTCCCAATTTTAGCTTTACATAGTGCTTACAAATGTGGTAAAGAAGCGCAAGTTCAAAGGTTAGTATACCCTTTCTGAATCACCATTGATAGTCGATTTAATCTTTAGAGTAAGCTAACAGTCCATTGCTACGTATATGCTGTATTGCTACAAAATATAGATAGAGTCACATATTGTGGTTCACAGCCATGCTTACACACTGATACGAGAATGGTCGGCCGCCCATTTTTTTAACGTGGGGAAATTTTCATGGATACCCGCATGCCTCCGTAGAGGCGAGCGGGGTATATCGGACTCTAACTACTAAAAGTTTACTGGTGGTTCTCGCCTTGTGGTGGCCATGGGAACGCTTTCGCACTCGTCCGCGACATGGTCCTCCACCATTTTATATTTAATAATAAATAATAATAATACCAGCCCTTTTTAATGTCCCACTGCTGGGCACGGGCCCCCCCTCAATGCGAGGGGCATTTTATGTTTATCGTGTGGCAATCCTCGTGGATACCGCAAGCCTCGGAGGACCGACGACCCCATGGTGGGTCTCCGGGAGCCCCTATAACGGTTCGGTGGCCGCAGAGCCCGGCGGGGCAGATCAACATGCGCGACGCGAGCGTGGTGGCCATGGGAACGTTTTCGCACTCGTCCGCGACATGGGCCTCCACCATTTTTTTTTAAATGTGGGGGTAATCCTCGTGGATACCCGTGGTGGGTCCCGGGAGCACCTATAACGGTTCGGTGGTCGCAGAGCCCGGCGGGGCAGATCAACATGCGCGACGCGCGCGTGGAGGACGTGGAGCACGTGTCGGACTCGGACTCGGAGGAGAAGAGCGACGACGCGCGCGGCCGCCTCACCGCCGCCATCTACCCGCAGCACCAGCTCGCCGGGGTGAGCGCCAACACACCACTACTAACAAACTTTTTTTTTAATTTTTTTTTGCGTTGGTAAATCCTCATGGTTAAGCCCCGAGGGAGGCAAGCGGGTTATGCCGGACTTTTACCGACTAAAACCCCACGGTGGTCCTTCTCCCGCCCCTACTGGGCCTACCTGGGCACGCCAGTATAGTAACTGTCACTTTGACAGATATCCCATACAATATCTGTCAAAAGTGACACTATGCGGTTGCTGTTCTATTATGAATCGATTGTGTTAGCAGACTTGGGCCCCTGTACGATCCCACACTAAGCAACGCTTGTGTTGTGGGTGCCGTACAATGGACTGGGGGCGATCCCAGTGTACAGGATGTAAGTGGCTTCGTAACGAAAACTGATACATGCAGATTCATCTCATGATTCTGTACCGCCCAGAGATGAAATTTTCCGTCGATCTTTTCTTGGACTTGGCTACGAATGAGCTCATTCGTAGCCCAGCTGAGGATGAGGATTGTCTGTCATGGATTGTCCTGTTTGGTTTATAATTGGAAAAGTTGACAAGCCGAGGGTCGGTGGTGGGTTCCTCTTCCCCCATTTGTTTAACAACGGTTTTCCGCCAAGTATCGCCTGTTCTATCAATGTGATACCTTATGCCAGGGTCCCACGTACCTGCTGTTCGAGTGCAAAGCGGACAAGGACTCGTGGCTGTACCAGCTGACGGTGGTGAGCGGCGGCGCGCCGAGCCAGGGCACGCACTTCGAGCAGCTCGTGCACAAGCTCATGGAGACCGACGGGGAGCCCAGTCAGTACACCCCCCACCCCCCCTATGACGTGTCACTATAATAGCTTGATGGTACATTTTGATTCAAGTCAACCGAGTCAATGATTACACTATTTACGACCCTATTTTTTTTTTTTTTTTATTACATTATAGGCAAGTATTTGATCTCGACCTCACCTGATGGTAAGTGATGATGAGATCTACGATGGAGCATACTTGCCTAGGTAGGAAGGCGGCAGTAGATAGAGACGCTACATTCACTAGGCACATGCAGCGCAGCTGATCTGACCCGCCATCCATGAATGGCAACACCGAACATCATGCCGGAACACGGCTAGGCCGCTTGGCGACATGGCTTTGTTCAGTGGGTGGTGACTAACCACGGCCGAAGCCTACCACCAGTACTATTTTGCGGTGACAAGGCCGTAATGGCACCGAAAGTGTAATGACCAACATATCACGCGAATGCGAATCGCGGCGTAGTACAACGAACACGATGTTATATAAAAAATATACAAAAGTATATAAAAAAGTACAGATTTATGTTTAAATTGATTTAACAAATAGAAATGCTTAATTTTATTCCAGATTGTGTTCTATGGAGGCACCCGACCTTATTGTATTCCAAAGAAAACCTCACATCGCCGCTGACGTCACTTAATTCGGAGGCGCTACAAGCGGAGGCACTGAAATTATTCAAGGTTAGTCCAAATTATTATCATTTGTTGAACGGTGCGTGCAATCTGACTTTTAATTATTTAGCGTCTTCTTTTGCGTATTTGTAATCAATATGTGAAGCCAGAATTTCGAAACGTCAATACAAAAAATTGGTCACCAAAAATCACAATCAAATTGTAATTTTGTTTGGAACAAAGTATTTTTTTTTTAAATGGACATATCGATATTCTGACTGAAATAGCCGTCTGTTAGCCGTTGCATTCAGTCGAATTAGGTGCGCGGGCGCAGCCCCGCTAGCACGACTAGTCGGTAACGTGACATAACGAGTGGTTCGTATCGCGTGTTTTTTTTTCTGTCCGGGCGCTTTTGCCCCGGCCCGCGAGCTAAGTTCCTCTGACGTGATCAGAGCCTATCTTTGCTTAAATTTATAAGTACTGCAGGATTTATTTATTTAATGAGGAGTGGTAGGGAATATTTATTATGGATCCTCTTGCTTAAAACATACAGTATTTGCTTAAATCAATTAAATTTTTTAGGCTTATTTATGCTATCTCTTATTTATTACTACATTCTTATACACGAATTAACGCTACTAACTGATATGCTACGTATCCTATATTAGGAGATATTATAAATAATACACGTTCGAGTAGGAGACATCTTATAATCGAAGACAAATGAACAACGTCAGCCGCACAAAGGGCATCCTGTCATAGCATAGACAATATTAAGCATGAAGGCCATATACTACACTACTATAACTTATTTACTACTTGTTTCGTGTCGCGTGTCGGGCAGTGCGTGCAGCTGTTCATGTCGGTGGCGGTGGAGCAGGCCGGCATCGACTACCACGTGGTGCTGGCGCAGAACGCGCTGCAGCAGTGCCTGGAGGTGGGCGAGCTGCAGGCCGAGCTGGCGGCCGCGCTGGCGCGCCAGACCGCGCCGCACCACCACTCCAAGCTCGGCGTGCAGGTACCCGGCCCCGGCCCCGGCCCCACTCCCAGCCACACACCCCAGCAGCACAGGCGCAACGCTAAGCTAAACGTTAAAGCCGCTAAGCTTAGGAATGTAAGTTTCATTAATTTTTTAGTTTTTTTTTGTGTCTGTAGTGCGGTTCGCAGTTTGATTGGCGTTGGTAATTTTGAAGGGCTATGTCGTTGTTTTTTTATATTAGGTGGGTAGTGAAAAATTATATTCTAAAATGTTTAGTAGCTTTTGTCGAGTTACAATTGAATTTGAAAGGACTTTTCAGCTGGAAAATCCTTGAAAATGGTCGAATTTATAAATTTGAGGTTAAACTATAAAAAAATCATATACTGACAAAGCTCCACCAAGATAGCTTGACTTATTTTCAAGACACTTATTAACGCCCATTTTATAAATACAATCGTATAAAATTTTAGAAATTAATCGACCTGACTATATATATAACCAGTGGTCATTTATCGTATTCCCCGCCTTATGTGGATGATATATATCAATGTCATATATAAATTACGAGCAATCATAGTAAAAACTTAAATGTCAAACGAAATTCGTGAAAAACGCAAATAATAGGTTCGAACATGTTTAATATTTAATTTGAATAGTAGTCTTGAGAACCTCAATTCGAGGTCAAGTTCACGACAAGTTCAAGTTAAAGGTTAAATTTAATTATGCAGTAGCTGCTTTATGATGGACGTCAAATGTAATATTAAATCGAAGTACCAATTGGTTAATTTCAAACTGCGAATCATATTAAGCCTTATATACACTAGGGGAGAATTAGTTTCACAATATGCCCCGCGACACAATTTACGTGTCGGTGCAACATTGCCCAATGTATCGCAACTTTGTGCGGCATTTCTACGGGACGCTCAACACAACATTGCACATAGTGTTAAGCGACATGTCCCGCTATATTTGTCCCCTAGTGTATCCAGGGCCGGCCGTACCATACACTCCAGGCGCCAAGCCCCAGGGTGCGCTTCCGTGAGCCATACGAGACAGACATCAAGATGTGTCGAGATCTTCCAAGTTCAATATTGTTCTATACGGGGGCGCTATATTCGGATTCGGAATTTAAAAAAAAATCGGGCCGGCACTGAGTGTATCCAAGGCCTTAACGATTCTAAAGGTGGGCTCAGAACATGGAATACGTGTAATTCTTATTAAGTTATTTATTAACCGTATCATCCTATGAACCCATCTTAATATTGTCTTGGAGCAACAATTCAATGAAATCGCTTGTTTACTTTTGTGAAGTAATTTGTTATTCATTTTCTATCCTCTTGTCTTTTTTCATTCAATTGTTGCTCTCATATTGAATACAATTCTACTTACTTGTTGTATTCAAATATTATTAACATAACTCTTGAACACTTGAATATATTTTTGTTCGCTATTTTCTTTTAGAACGTGGTAGTCAAATATTGATTAATTTTGAAACGAAGTAGCATGGCTTTTGATACTAAGATTAAATAAATATAATTAGTAACCTAATAAAAGAACTAACTACATCAGTAAGCCCATATTGAATATAACCCAATCAGATTTCATTTTGTCGCGTATTATCTAAGTTCTAATTTCTCCATTTAGATGATATATCAATAGACAATAATAATTAATTCTTACAAAATGGTAGATAATACTTTTTTTGTAGTTGGCAGCACTGTAAAATTATCTCTCGGAACTGTCTACGTATAATTGCGAAAACAAATTGAACTCTGGTTGGTATTTCGTACAATAATAACTTGTACCTATAGCTATAGCTGTATATTCGAAACGGCTTTGCTTACGGTCGCTTCAATGCTTTTCTCATGTGTAAATGATCACCATCATTCGATAAACATACACCGTTTTATATTATACACTGTGAAATTATACTGGTTTAAAAAAGATAGATAGAGAAAATTATATAGATATATATACAGAATGATTCAGAAAGGGTAAACTATTCTTTAAACATGGCCTTTTTAGCGCATTTGTAATCATTAGTTGAAGAGAGAATTTACATTCCAATTTTAAAAATTGTTCACACGAAATTTAAAAAAATTTTTTTTTTTAATCGACGTTTCGATATACTGACTTCGAATTAGAATTACAAATGCGTTAATGAATGTTTCAATGGGGAGTGCATATATCATTTCTGATTTACTCTGTATATGGAAGTTGACACTTTTTAATATCAGACGCATAAATAATATTGTGTTGACCGGTAAATTTACCGTTTTTATGGCTACATAACCGATATAATTACATAATGTATATTAATATGTGAACTTATTTTTTTTAGTGAATATTAAAATGCAATATATAATCACTGAATATGAGCACAAAGTCTAGAGCTTAAAAATAACGTTTAATTTGCATTAGGCTGTAATTATACACTAACAAACCATTGTTGTATATTATACGCTTTGTGTGTCGCTGTAAAAATAGCTTCGTGGCGTGGTTGATCAATTTGGAATTCTGTACGGAACTACTGTGGACGAAAATTATTGGCTTCAATGGAATCGCTCTAAATATCCGATTTTTTTTCGAATAAGTATGGAATTGAACTAAAAAAAGTTTATATTCCAATTTGATCGTATCAAGTTCTGGCAACATATACAAATGTAAATTTGAGCATAGCTTTGCAATGTTCGAATTTTAAACTTTCGAAACGATGTTGCCACAACAAAATAAATTTGTTACGTAGCAAACTTTCAAATGGAATGTTGGTGTACTTTTTTTTCCCCGATTTTTTTTCTTTCATCCGAGAATGTTTGTCCCCACTTCCCATAGACATAGGGAATGTTTTTGAAATATTTAGTTTATATATCATTCATACTCAATCATAGCTAGTGTTACCCTTCGCACTGTTAAATCTCCTTTGTATTGAAAGGTTGGTGTTGCAAGTTATAGTATGTCGCCCATATTTAAAATATATCTTGTATACTCTGTCCTGTGATGGTGAGTGCTTAGGTCTATGATATACTGTGGCTGCATAATATGACGTCAGATAATTAAAGTCAGATAAATTCATAGCGACATTCTGATATAAATTTCATTACCTTCACACATAAAATCCATACAAACTATACTATTAAGGTACCTTTCTTGCATCTCGCTTAGATATGTAATTTATCATTTATATTGTCACACATGATATATTGTGAGTCTTCGCTTAGAAAATGGGTAAAATAACTTAGCTGCAAGGGAATTTTCTGCAGGAAACTACGACAGCTCTTGTAAGCACCACATATTATGCAGTCCACTGAATTATATATAATATATGAACCACACTGTACATGAAGCCGCATACTGTATATCTTACGTAAGTTGTACGGGATAACTGCCACAAGGGGATTGCACACTGGATTTAAGAGCACTACATATACACACTGGCGAAATGCACTTGCACTAACATTAATAATTACAACAACATGTATAAATGCACTTAGGCAGTAGAAAAAAAAAAGTAAAGTGAGAGCTCGGACAAATGTCGCTGTTTTATGTGTGAGTGGACCCACGGCGGGCCGTTTGTATGTAACTTGGTCTCTATAGGGATATTTAACTCGTGTGTCTAAACTAAACTTATTCATTCACTAGCTGTTACCCGCGACTTCTTCCGCGTGGTATTTAACAAAAAAAGTTCTTACTAAGTTACTCCTTGTTACATCAGCTATCTGCCAGTGAAAGTCCCGTCAAAACCGTTCCAGCCATTTCAGAGATTAGCCGAAACAAACAGACAGACAGACAAAAATTTTAAAAATGTTGTTCTGGTATATGTACCGTGTATACATCCAAATGCACTTGGTAAAAAACGGTTATTGTAATATTACAAACAGACACTCCAATTTTATTTATTTGTATGTATAGATTACAAAAGCTGCGTTGATCCCAACTACGTAGTCTGCGCCTCGACATTCGCTCAGCCCTACTGTCTCCTCCTCTGATGCTCTCATCGGGTTAAATACGTTGAGATGCAGTAAAGGCTCGAAACTGAAATATTTTTTTACCGCCTGTGAATCCCGTTTAGAATGAGGCTTTTCAGAAATGAGAGTTACCACACTCCTCATACCGCATGGGCATTTAGTGCGGTTTTCCTCATACAATTTGTAACTTTATTAGTGTACAATATTTTAACAGCTACATCAGTTGGTTATACAGATAACATTTCCAAAGAAATAAATCAAATTAATAGACAAAAAAATAAATAGCAACACATACTATGTGCCCAGTGAAATACTACTGGTTCTCCTTTATAAAAAAAACATGTAAGTACTTCATTTACACATTCATTTTATACAGCAACCAGATGGGTATGACCTACTCATTCGACCCTTAAAATATTTTACACTATTTTTGTTACACCTTATATATTCCGAGCTCTCCTCCTTCGCTTATCCAAACCAAGGCACGAACCTCACTCGAGGTGTCCTTAGGCCCTCAACCAGCACTGCCCCTATTGTGCAGGCTACGATTATATACAGCTACAGCTCTCGTTATATTGTCCAATGAGGCTATAAAAGCCCATTCACTTATTAAAAAAAATACCCGGAGTCCCGGGTACCCCGGCTGGGGGTGATTACGTCATTTAGTTTGGGTGAGGGTAACCGGTTTTATTCGGTTTAAGGGTTCCACTACCGATTCAGAATAGGGCATCTATGAATGGCAATTAATCTATGCGAGCTGCGAGCCAGCCTGGTCAGCTTATTGTATATACATAAGTATGAAATAAATATGTATCTAGTATGTATCAACATTGCTGTAAGTCGTCCATATAAGTAATAGTGCTTTAAAAGTAGAGTTAATAATTCACATGTTATTTGCTGCCAAACGATAATATCATTTTAAACAGAAAATAACAAGCAACATTTAAAAAAAGTGGTCAAGTTATCCCTACAACACACGCCCCAATAGCCCCGAACACACGCCCCAACAACCCCCAACACTAGCACCCAACACGGCCCACTGTAGCCCAAAGCCCAATTCGGTATCGTCGGTAGCGCCAACATTTCATTTGTACAGCAACTGCTACTGTGCGCGACACAGTCGCTGTTCACGTGCGACACGGGCGCCGCGTCCGTGGGCGGCGACAACAAGAGCGGAGATGCGCCTGCGCATGGCGCCGGCTCGCCCAGCTCCATACAGGTAACGTCCAGCTAGACGCACAGAATGTCTATAGGCAATGAACTTACACTCGTTGGTCGAATAAATGCGAGTAAAGGCTAGCGGATGTTTGGACGCATCGCTCGGCTCAGCTTGCCACTGACAGTGCTGCCCGACTCCGCCCCAGTGGGAGCTGCTCTGGACTGTGTCAGCATGTCGGCATAAATTATATTTCGGAGCGTTAGTTGGTTTTGAGTTACTGTACGTGCCCGAAGTTCAAAAACTGCATTATGACTGATTTACATTAAGACAATTCTCGGGCTACGTCAGCGCCGGCACTGTACCGCTATCTTGTAAATTGCATTGACGCTAGTCCGGCGCTCTCGCGACAGCGCTGTCCAGTAACTCCCCCCAACCCCAAATACAAGGGGACAATTTTGGCGGGAGAGGGGGAGATATTTTGTGTGAAGTATTGGTCAAAATAAATATAATTCAGTCGTGAGTCGCTATACGGGGTGGGGGGGCAATCCCCTCAGTATTTGCTGGTGCGTAGTTGTAAGCTTAGCTGGAAAGATCGCGTAACAACAGCGCATGTAAAGCAATTCCTGAAGCCAGTAACGAATTCCACAACCGCCCGATTGTAGTAGGTTGAAATTTCGTTATGTTACATCTTCCGGTCTCTTCAATAATAGGCGAGGAGGAAGATCAAACGTTACGATCTTTCCACTTTACTTCAATCGGACGTTTCCGCCGCAATTAAATCAGAATTTATTATAAGACCCCAACAGTGTTTTACCTGTTAATGCATTGGCATTCAAAAATTATTCAGGTGAATGCACTTGCGTGTACGCCTTAACAAAAATATGTACTTATATACTTGCTGCACAATAATGAAAAAATAAGTTAAAAATATTCAGAGAAAACGTCATAAGTCTGTGTTCCAAGTTAAATGACATATTATTTTTAACATTTGTATTAAAACATGAGTATAATAACTTAAATATAATATTTTGTATTAGCACATGAGAAAAGGAATAACCCCGAATTGATACCTACCTGAATACTGATACGGTAATATATCTACTACATATACAAGGCTTGTTCCCAGGCCCCGCTCCTGTCGGTGGACTGCAAGAGCAACCCGCCCACGTACAGCTTCGTGCAGGGCTGGCAACTGCTCGCGTTGGCCGTCAGTCTGTTTGTGCCCAAGAACAACAGGCTATTGTGGTACTTGAAGCTGCATTTGAGCAGGCACGCCGATTCCAAGTAAGTGAAACTACTTATTAGCGTGACATTGTATATACAGTGAGATTCAGAAAGAGTATACTACCTTATAAACCAGGGGTTCCCAAACTTATTTTGTCTACTGCCCACTTTGAGAATGAATTATATTTTAGCGCCCCCATTTTTTCACCTACTTACAAAACCACTATAATTTCAAATTAAATTAATTATTTTAGGCCCTTTAGGCCTGCAACGCCCACAAGGGGGCGTTATCGCCCACTTTGGGAAAGGCTGTTATAAACCAACGCATCACTTCACTTAACTTGTTAAATCATTATGGCTTCCATAGTATTTTGTCTTAAGCGAACAAATGCGCTATGTCAATCAATAGCAATTGCATTGTCAGGGTTGCCCGTTATAATGGAATTAGACTTGCCCTTATTACATGGGAACCAAATAACATCGCTGAATTTAGGTGATCATAGCTCAAAATTATAGGACTTGATGGTGTTTAAAAATTGACATATCGATATTAGTAATTCACAAGATGATTACAAATGCTCTAAAGAAGCGCCCAAATGCTATTATATCTTATATGAGTCACGCTGTACACTGGGATTGGCCCCAGTGCCCCAGTCAATTGTGCAGTACCCATAATAGAAGCATTTCCCAGTTCGGGACCGTACAGATATTGTATGGGATATCTGTAAAAAGTGACAGTTACTATGCGGTTGCTGTTCGATTATGAATCGATTGTGTTAGCAGACTTGGGGTCCAGTTGGTGTGTTCGTGATTTGTGTATTTAAATGTGGTGCGTGCTGTAGGACGGAGTGCGGCAAGTACGCGGCGTACTGCGCGCGCGCGCTGGAGCGCTGCATCCGCAACGGCGGGCGCGAGGACAAGCCGTCGCGCATGGAGGTGCTGTCCATCCTGCTCAAGAACCCCTACCACCACTGCCTGCCGCACGCCATCCCCGTGCACATGCTCAACAACACCTACCAGGTCATCTTCTATCATCAACTTCCTAATCTCTTCGGTCGTTCCCTCATGACTGAGGATCGTGATCATCACGGCAGCGCTTTGGATCGGACGAACTGTCTCCATCGGCTCCGGTCCGGTCGGCTGTCGTTGGTGTTTCTTTAAGCTGGTCAGACCACCTGGTCCTGGACCGGCCTCGTGAACGTTTCCCTTCCACGTTTCCCACCACAATGAG
Source organism: Pheosia gnoma (assembly GCA_905404115.1). Taxonomy (NCBI): domain Eukaryota; kingdom Metazoa; phylum Arthropoda; class Insecta; order Lepidoptera; family Notodontidae; genus Pheosia; species Pheosia gnoma. Next base: position 1,962,689 of record FR989909.1, on the reverse strand, counting down.
CTTTTCTAAGCTGCTGTGGCCACGTCTGGCGATTCCTAAGAGCCCGTCTAATTGCGATGATGTTTAACCATCAGGGGGCTTACCATGATCTCTTACTTGCAGACTGTACTAAACTGCTTGTCAATTTTATATTTTAACTCAATAATATACTCGGCGTTAGTGGATGTCTGACGTAAACTGATACCATGGTTTCCACTCATACTTCTGGTGGGTAATTTTATATCATTCGGAATCGACATCGGAAACGGATTTAAAACATTCCGATGTTGGTGTCGCTCCCGACGAGCTTTCCGACGGAAACTCTTTGAAAAACCGATTTGGTATTGTCATCGAGATACATCGAAGATGATCAAATTCGGAAATTTTAATGGCTATTGCGGTAATCCAGTTCGGAAGTTTTCGATTCCGTTTCCGATAACGATTTCGAATGGTTTAAAATAACCCTGCTGGTCATACATCTTCCCAAGAGCCCGTCTGCGACTAATTGCGGTGATTTTTAACCATGAGGGGGCTTACCATGATCTCTTACTTGCAGACTGTACTAAACTGCCTGTCAATTTTATATTTTAACTCAATGAATTACTCGGCGTTAGTGTATATGTGACGAAAACTGATACCACATAACAAAAAAGTTTTACGTGTAGACTTAAAAATGCAATGTATATTAAAACTCGGTACGCTATCGCACGGAGCGTCGTATCGTGATCGCGTGGTTTACGATACATTGCGCGCTCAAAAATAATAATATTGGTAACCATGTGTTTTAACATAAATAGTTTCCATCATTTTATAATAGGCATTATGTTGTCGCCTTTATCTAATTCGTTACCATATACCTTACACCCTGTATACTGATCCTAATAAAAAAAATAAAAAAAATCCAAACGTTGTCCTTGATCCAAATGTTGTGAAGATAGACCAATTCATCACCAAAAGTTTAAAAAGCCTGCCTAGTTTACATGATTTCTCAATCCGTCATCCATTACAATGGAATGTTGGTCATGTTCAGGTGATAAGCTTCGACGGGTCCACGACTGTGGAGGAGTTCCTGTCGACCCTCAGCACGGAGCTCGGCTGCCGCGAGTCCGCCGCGTCAGGGTTCGCGCTGTTCAGCGACGACCCCATCGAAAAGGACTTGGAGCATCATATCAAACCTGATAAAAAGGTATGTCGGGTAACAATGCCCTGATAAAGAAGGCCAAGGAAAACATCGTAAGGAAACCTGCATGTCTGAGGGAACCCCTCGAAAGATGTGTGAAGTCCGCCAAAGCGCACTGGGCCAGCGTGGTGGACTATGGCCTAATCCCCCTCGCATCGAGGGGAGGTTCGTGCTCAACAGTGGGACATTAAAAAAGGGCTGGTATTATTATTAAAGTAGTCTGTTCCTGAAGGTATCTAAGATTTGTCTGCAAGCCGTGCATGTGACGTGTCTGGAAGCCGCAAAGAATAGCAATTGCTTCATAAAAAGTGCTTTTGATGGATGGTTGAATGTCTTTGTTTGACCATGATTATCACTTGCTAGTGAACAGAAAAGTCTTGAGGAATCCTGGGTGTATGGTCTGTTGAGCACATAACTGTTGTGCTACAATTAAAAGATTATTGTTTTATTTTATTTGGAATGAGTAACAATTGTACAGTAAAGTTAACATAGAAAAGTGGACCCCTTAAAATATGTTATAATATTATTGTTAAACCTCATCTAAAGACGCGCACGTTGCGCAATTATTCCTTGCGAGACACGGTTGCACCGTACGCTCGGTTAGAACCTAAACGTCGTAACATCATCGAGAAAGCATTCTGTTTCTGTCATACTTATTTATAAAGTGGGTGGTATGAGTGGGATAGACACTTTTGTTTTTCGTAAAATGCGTACTATTAATGTACTATAGCCACAGAAAAAGACGTGCGAAGTCCACCAACCCGCACCAGGCTAGCTTGGTGGCCTATAACCCAAATCCCTCTCTCATAGAGGGGAGGCCCGTGCCCAACAGTGGGACATCAAAAGGCTAATCAATGATGTTGTTTCCAGCTGTGCGACGTGATATCGAAGTGGGAGACGGCTCTGCGCGAGAAGGGCTCGGGCAAGTTCGAGAACTCTCGCGTCATTCGGCTCACCTACCGGAACCGGTTGTACTTCAAGAATTCGGTGCGTAGCGAGACTGATAAGGAGAGGCTGCTGCTGTGCTACCAAGTCAACCAACAAGGTAACATTTCACTATGCGGTGTATTTTAACTAGAGTTGCCAGCCCTACAGTGTGTTTATTTTTAACTGGGACAGTATTGGGAAATCCGATTCCAGAGGAGATATGGGCAAACTATTTTAGGATCCATTAGGTCTTCTTCTTTTTTAGGTTGGCATTCAAGAATCTTCAAAAAAAAAGTACAGTCGAATTGGGTAATAAGGATAATTTCATTGTGTCGAAAGTAAAATTGGTGTTACATAGTAAACTAGCTGACCCGGCAAACGTTGTTTTGCCATATAAAATAAATTGAGATATAAACTATCCTATCTTTCAAGTTTGATAAAACTGCACACATTGTGCAAAATTTTATTTAAATCGGTTTAGTAGTTTAGGAGTCCATAGCGGAAAAACACCGTGACACGTAATTTACATATATATATTAAGATAGATGCTGCCTGCTCACATGGTTCCTGAGCATATATTCCAACACACAATTATTTTTAAAGGGTAACCTCTGAGTTTTATGCCGGCTGTGGTTAGTAGAAGCAACGTTCCGAGCCAGTGGTTGAGTGCTGGCCCGAGGAAATTTTAAGGATGGAGCGAGATCCAAATATGGCGCCCGGTGTCTTCCTTTCTTGCCCCTAATATACACCAGTAACTCAAGCACAATCCTTTCTACGAACCCTTTCGGTATGTAAGCGTCGCCAATCCCTCTCACACCACCGATTTCATATATATATATGACAGTGATGGCATGATTTCTTGATGACGTTACGTTAGGAGTACCGGCTTATCCTACAGTTGTGTGGGTGCATGGAACTTAGAAGAACTTGACAATATCTTTGGTCTCTGTCTAATTTTGTTCATTATGGCGCCTCCCGGGACTTAGCGCCTGGGGCGGTTGCCCCATTCGCTCTATGGTAGGGCCGGCCCTGACTATACATAAGTATTTTTTTGGCTTGTAAGACAAGTAAGTAAATGGTGTGTGGTCGGCAGTGGTGGCGGGGCGGTTCCCGGTGACGCGCGAGCTGGCGGCGGAGCTGGGCGCGCTGATGGCGCAGCTGGAGCTCGGCGACTGCGCGCCCGCCGGCGCCGCGCACGCGCACGCGCACGCGCACGCGCACGCGCAGCCGCTCGCGCACCGCTTCTACCCGTGCCGGTACCGCGCCGGGCTCACCGCCGACGAGCTCAGGTACACACACACACACACCACGCGCGCTCGCACACACACACATAGACACACACACTCACACGCACACACAACACGCACCTATGTAACATATTGGTGTAACAACATTATATAAAAAAAATACAACCGAATTGAGAACCTCCTCCTTTTTTTTGAAGTCGGTTAAAAATAACAATAGCCTTGTGTTATCATAACTAAAAAAAAATATGTTTTACATACACACTATGCCTCCCCCCCCCCCCCCATTTAACCCTCTTAAGGGTAAAATTTCCAAATATTCTTCCTTACTACCCCTCTAGAGACTCAAGTAAAAATCCCCAAAATTTCTAATCTATTGGCCCATTGGTTTTGACTGTGGTTTGCGCGTGCACTGGGCGTGCATCAGGCAATGAATGTTAAGAATGTTATTAAATAGATGAATTGGGGAAATCGAGGGGACTGCAGCGGGGAGGGGTAGCGGCGGCGAGGAACGATGTGAAGTCACAATTTCAGTATGTCAAGTGGGCAGAATGTAATCGATATTGACCTTCCATTGCAAATCGGGAGACTAAAAACAACTCTACAATAGTCCAACCAACGAAAAAAGGCTGATTACCACAGAATCAAAACTCTTACAACTAAACGAAGTCCAATTTGGTAACATTAACATTTTAATTGCAGGGATGTGGAAGAGAAGTTGCGGGCAAAATGGATGGCGTTGAAAGGTCGCAGCACGGCGGACTGCGTACGGATATACCTCAACTGCACCAGGAAGTGGCCATTCTTCGGAGCCACGCTGTTTCAGGCCAGGGTAAGTTAGCCATTAAGCAATCTCAAAAACTATCAAAGGTTTATACAGATTTATTGATGAACCATTTTGTCCGTTTGTCGCATGAAATATATTACATTAAACTTTAGTTCGTCACAGATAAAGTTGACAGTCGAAACTTTTTATAAAATTGTTCTTAAGAAATCCTTAGAAAATCCCAAAAAAAACCTATTTTTATCCTAGATCGCAATCGGTATCTTAAAATAATTGTTTACTTTTGTACATTTCTTAATTATTTTATAATAAGTACTATACATTGTATTACAGGGAACCTTACTGTGGCGATAGATTATAACAAAATTCATACATATAGAAAAAATATTGATGCGAAAGTATAAAGCCTTTCAGGAAAATGTCCTGGGCCCCAAGTCTGCTAACACAATCGAACAGCAACCGCATAGTAACTGTCACTTTTGACTCCCATATCCCATACAATATCTGTCAAAAGTGACAGTTAATATGCGGTTGCTGTTCGATTATGAATCGATTGTGTTAGCAGACTTGGGGCCCTGGAGGAATATAAATAAAATATTAAAAGCCATGTATCGGTATCTAGATAAAGCAGCCGGAGTTGTCGCTGGCGTGGCTGTGCGTGGGCGAGGACGGCGTGACGCTGCTGGAGCTGGCCTCCATGGCGGTGCTGGGCCGCTACGCGCACACCTCCATCGGGCTGTTCGGCGGCCTGCAGGTACCCACACAATCCCACTAATATTATAAATGTGAAAGTTTGGATGGATGGTTTTTTTTTTTTAATTACCTTATAGGCAAGTATTTGATCTCGATCTCACCTGATGGTAAGTGACGATGAGATCTACGATGGAGCATACTTGCCTAGGTAGGAAGGCGGCAGTAGATAGAGACGCTACATTCACTAGGCACATGCAGCGCAGCTGATCTGACCCGCCATCCATGAATGGCAACACCGAACATCATGCCGGAACACGGCTAGGCCGCTTGGCGACATGGCTTTGTTCAGTGGGTGGTGACTAACCACGGCCGAAGCCTACCACCAGTAGAGTTGTCACCTAGTTGGCACCACCCAGGGTCACGTGTAGGGTATCTCGAGGGTACTTAATTCTCCTACGGACGAAGGTGACTCGACCCCAAACTCACCTCAAACCAGTTTGGATGGATGTTTGTTACTCAATCACGCCGGAACGGCTGAACGGATCTGGATGAAATTTGGCACAGAGGTAGATTACAGTCTGGAATAGCACATAGGCTACTTTTTATCCCGGTAACATGTATGGTTCCCGTGGGATAGATTTGTTTTGATTTTTCATAGAGCAAAGGATCGTCATGATTTTTTGCATCGGTAGTGGTAGTTTAGGGGTCAGAAAATGACATAAGCTAATTTTTATCCTGGAAAAATGCACGGTTCCTATGGGATAGCAACCGTGTTTTTTTTAACTTAACTTTTTAATCGCTGGTAACACCGCGGGGCGCAGCTAGTATACAATATATTTCCGGTATAAAAGGAAATTTGATTAAATTACGACTCTTGTATCGACGTAATACAGTTTATTTTCGCTCGCACAGCCCTTTGTGCCTTAAATTATACTCATCTAACTGACCTCTACTACTACTGGACTGGATTATTATTTGATTTAACTTTTCGCCATTTTGGTGCTGATAGTTATTACTGATAGCAGATTTATAACTTTTTATAAAACAAATATCTTGTAAGTGATTTTCATTGAAATACACAGATGCATTTAGAAATGGTCCAGAAATGTGACTGGCTTTGGTATTACATGTCAAGTTTTTTTCCGAAGACGCTTGAAGAGACGCTTCAAATCGGCACAAATGTAGTTATCAAGTCTAGTAGTACAGGTCAGTGTATATAGTACAGTAGGGTAAGCAGGAACTCCTAATGTAATCGTAACGTCATCGAGAAAGAATTCTGTCTCTTGTCATACTTATTTATGAAATCTTTGGTGTGAGCGGGATAGACGAAAGCGCGAGCGCAGCGACTATGTTCGCTATATTTGTTAAAGTTAAAATGTCAAGATAACCATTATTATTTTGCAATAGTTTATAATTATTAACATTTATTGGTTATTCAGGATGACCTTATGATGCTGATCGACGCCGAAGACGCCGCGAGTCCCGTGCATAAGATGTTGATTAGTCTCAATAAACCTAAAGTGAGTACTAATAATTTATTAATCTACCTATATCTTTAAAAAAGAACTAAATATCTAATTATTTACAATTCTAAAAACTTACACTACATACTAAGTCTGCGTTAAAACGGCACTGTCTCACTTTCTCACACAAAAGTCAAACACTGTATACACATATATTTTATACATAAATGTTATTCACATAACATACCGAGTCATTGGTTAAAATATTTCACACTATTTTTGTTATACCTTGAAAAGAAGAAGAAGAAAAAGAAGTGTTGGTTACACCATTTATAACTCAAGAACGGGTGCAGTGATATCCAAGTTGATAGAAGAATGCTTGCCGTGAAAACGTGGTTTGCGGGATCAAACCCTGGCTCGCCCCTCTGAGGATTTCCTTGTGCGAATCTCATTTTTAATAATGATTATCACTTGCTGTACGGTGAAGGCAAACGTCGTGAGGAAATCTGCATTACTCTCAGAGAGTCGTGTGAAGTTCACCTAACCGACTTGTTCAGCTTAGTGTAATATGGCCTAAATCGTCTTCATATGGAGGAGAAGCGTGTCCGGTATAATGCCAATAGGTTCGCCCCATATTACATTGAGACCAAATCCCATCAGCGAATTATAGATGCACTGCTGCACCACTGCCTACCCTTTCGGTGATTGCAGGCGTGATAGTGGATATTTATATTGTTGTTGTTTTTTCCAGATGGTCGAGCTAACCCATCTAATAGCGGACTACAAGAACGCCCTGCTCCGGCCCGGCGGCACGGGCACGCCCCAGATGAACTCGCTCACACGCAACGGCAGCCACCGCTCCATCCGCAAGCCCACCTCCACCCTGCCCCACTCCAGCCCCTCCACGCTGCCGCACACCCACCACCTCAGCCAGTCGCACCACACGCACCACACCACCGGCCACAACACACTCAACTCCCACGCGACCACCATGACGCTGGGCTCAGATAGGAACGCAACTTTGACCCAGAGCTCGCACACGTCGACCTTCAATCAACACGTGGAAGCGAGGGTGCTGTCGCACGGGCAGCCGGACATTCTAAAGTCGACGCCGGATCATCACAGGAGTGAGAAGAAACGGAGTCACACTCAGGACAGTGGTGTCGCGTGATCGCGAATGTGAGCTGTGTCTGACTATTTGCGTAGTTATAGTACGATTGTTGAGTGACAAGTGTATCGCAACGGCGGCATGGGGATGCGATCGTTTTATGAAATGATGCTGGTTTTTTTTTAAATTCATTATTACGGTAAGTTTTTTTTTATTGATGGATATTTTGACGTATGTTTACGACTCGACGTAATAAATAACTGACGTTTTATCTGTTAAGGATATGTTTGGAAATATTGCTGAAAACGTGCGATATAAAAATATTACTTGTAAATACCTTTTCTGTTAAATGTGGATATTACAAAATACTCGCTCACAAGAAATCTTGGTAATGCATAGACAATGATTTCTCTCTCATTAAAATGAAGTTGCGAGAATTATAGTTACTAAATATTCAAGAGATCTACCAAAATTGTTTACTAAATCCGTAAAGTAAGGAATAATATATTATTTCTTCGTCTCGGAGTCTGGAATTGGAATAATGTTTATTACTTTTGTTTTTCGCAATAGAAGTGTCCACAGTACCACAGACAACAAAATTATGTTGGGTACCTTTTTAAAATAGTCGCATCACCCATTCGAGGATAGAAGATGGCCCAGATTGATCGAACGTAAATAAATAGCATTCCACCAAATATATATAAGACGATGGCAAGTAACGAAATAAAATAATATACCTCATATTTTGTAGCGAACGATTCAGCCTATTTCAATTGGCTTTTTAATAAATACATAGGTTTAAATAGAACTAGAGAGTTGGTAATAATTTTATTTTTTCAGCGTTTTTTTTTTATTAAATGGTTGCTAATATTTCGTGCAATGTTTCTTGCGGCTTTAATTGTATACACCCTGTATCTGTATGTATACCTTTTATTGACCCCTCCATGATAACATTGGCATTGTGATTACAGTCATATTTATTTTCATTTAATAACATTATTTAATTGGCGGCTTAATATTTAACTAGACTCCGTGCGTTTAAGGATAGGAACTTATCATATAATCGTAAAGTGTTGTCTCTGTCATTCTCGTTTATGATATCTGTGGTGGGATTGGGACGCAACCCTATAAATTAACGTTTTGCTTCGTAACCACAGAACAGTCAAACACAATAATTCTACGTAGCGTAACCGTATTGTCCCGCTCGGATCACTGACTTTATTCATATGAATGAGAGTGATAGCATATTTTCTCAATAGATTTTTTGCTTTATCCATTGGTCGCCGACACTTGTCGAAATGACCTACAACTAGCCATTGTGGATTCGTTGTTGAACATCAATAGTTAATTACATAGTGCATCGCACCCCCGTTAAAGCAAGTATGACTTCACGCTATCTTAAAAAAGTGCGGAGTATAGTAAGTATAAAGCGACTATAATATTGTATAAAAACCTACACACGAGTTTATAAACGATTGATATATAACGTTTATAAATTCGGGCGCCATTCTTTTTGTTAGTGACATTGAAATGTCAATCTTATGAAGAGGGGGTTATGAGGTAATTTTAAATTACGTGCGATTTGTATGAATGTAATTGTGTTTATATGCAGTCTGAATGCCAGTTTTTATATTCACATGTAGTCATGTATTACGTACGGGGCGCGATAAATGTATGTGATACAAATTATAAATTAGTATTATGTATAGGTAACAATATTAAAAAGTATATTTATATGTTTAATTTTACAGTAAACGCACAGTTAGCAAACATAATAGGCGACAAATTTTAACCAACATGGCATGGGAATTTCGACGTTATAACAAATATACAAAATTTCTATTGCATTAACAGAAAGTCCCGAAGGTCAAGTTGGACCAGTATTTGTTGTTTTCATATGCGCCTAAATGATTCATATTTTATCCTAATTTGTCTCAACATACATTTATTATTGCGCCCTGTGTTTTAAATTAAATTGAAGTCCATTAAGCATAATAAAGCGGGTTATTGTATAACTTGAATGCCCACACTGATTCTAATATTTTATGTATACTAACTGTATAATGGAATGTGATCTGATGATGGATCTGAATCATGTTTAATGTGACGACATTAATATAAAACGGGTCTCGGACCCACACGACCCTCATATAATTTGACGGACCAACTCAGTCACAAAAATATGTTCAAAGCTAACTCATGCACAGAATAGAGAAAAATATGTTCAAAGCTAACTCATGCACAGAATAGAGAAAAATATAGAAACGCCGCCCCGTTTCAATATTGTTTATCTATGCTCCGGCACCACGGAAAAATATTAATTTAATATTCAAATGCAAATCTTCCCGTGTAAGAAGATGGTACCTACTTAATTATCTATCCAGTGGGATGCTGGTCAGAATTCAAAGTGATCTGATCCGAAAAGTCGCACTAAACGTACTTGAATCTTCATTTACAATCTGTAGTGATCGTGAATCTCATTTTTAAAGTAATTAGGTTAACTATAATGTTCTCAACTCAACGCGGAACTTCTTTGACAAGTGATAGGTATCGGACTGATATTAATATAAGATCTTCGACCAACCGATGTGTGGAAGTATTGCATAATAATGGATTTGTCCAAAGCGTCGAGAGCGAGCGAAAGGAATACGCGTACTTTTTATTACATAAGGTTTAAAAAAATGGTGTACAATATTTTAAGGGGTTAACAAGTAGGTGATAACGGTCACGTTTATGTATAAAATGTATGTTATATTTTCTGTGAGAAAGCGAGACGGCACCGTTACATCGCGTACTTAGTACGTAGTGTTATTTTTTTTTTTCAAATATCAAATAATTATAGCTTACTGATGGACTCCTTAAAATATTTTAGACTATAACCTGACCAAACTAACGCTAGACAGGGCGTGTAAAAAATACAAGCGCGCTGAGTTTCTTGCCAGATCTACTCGGCTGAGGTCGCGTTCCTATCCGGCTGTTGAGTTCAGAAAAAAATGTAAAATGATAATTTATATGTGCGCCCGTATCTTTCCGAAATTAATTATTTAACTTTGTAACACCACGCGTATATAACAAACAAAGGTAATATGAAAAAAAAATCAGATACTCATATTCCCTATTAACTCGCTCGTCAGTTATTTATTTGACATCACTATTTAAGTTCGTTTATAAATGCCGCTTCCATCGATTACATCACAAGAACATTATTTGTATTTTATTTCAAACGTTGAAATAAAACTAAGTTAGGGATTTTATCGCGTTTATATTATGTTTTTTACGTTCCCGACGTTTCGGCTGCTTTACAGCAACCATGGTCACGGCAGGACTGAGGTGGTTGACGTCCAAGTGTCAGTGTCAAACACAATATAATCCTTAATTAGTTTTATTTCAATATGTAGTATTCGCGTAAATATAAGAAATCAATATTTATTTCAAACGTGTTTGGTTCCGCCTATTTGTTTTTTATTAGCTCCAGATTAAATGAGAATCTATTTTTTAACAATGTTCAATGTATAATATAATTTTGGGAATCTTATAATATATCAATTTAATATTTGGTTATATTTACAGTGCTTTTCTAAATGGTAATCTAGTACCTATACGAATATTTTAATTTGTATATCTATCCATTGATCTGAGTTTTTATATTAAATACAGTAACGATAAATAATAACTTGCAAATACACGTGTTACTTAAATAAGTTTATAGATTGTGTACGTTTGTTTTTTCCCTGATTCATTTACCCACAAAAGTTTGTAACAATATCAAAATGATAATATTATAATTTTATTTCATTTATTTATAATGCCCGCAACAATGACTTACTCAAAAATCAGCTTTGATTAATAATAATTATTCATAATAATTTACCTAAAGAGATTTCTGTTACCAGCGTGTGTGATTATTTACGGCATAGCATGCACAGAAGAAGGCTTTATTTTAGTTTAGTCCTGTATACAGGCCATTTCAGGATAACCTCTCTCATTCGTATGCTACCTACTCGTGGCCTTGTCATATTGCTGAAATCATGATTTATATTTCAGCCGGTTCATTCTTTATTTCAATAATCTTCTTTATTGCATCGCCACGTGGATTGGCTAATTGTATATAGCTACTTAAAAATACAAACAAAATCTAAATAGAGGGTAGTATTAAATCGTAGCTATTTAAACATAGCCATAGAAGCTAAATAAGACGGTAATAATGTAATATCGACCAATCCGCTTCCAAGGCCCATCTATCCACTAGGCCAAACTTTCTAGGCCTCGGCCTGAAATACGCGATTATAGGCTTTATATGCCAACTCATAGAACTGAATATCGCATAATAGATTGTAATCTATACATATAAATAAAATTGGAGTGTCTGTTTGTAATATTATATAAAAATAAAGGTTCCAATCGCGTCCCGTTGTCAGCTAAATTAGTGAATAAAAATTTATTAAATAAACGAACGTTTCGATTGCACTTTTTGCATAACACTTAATTGTTGTTATAATGATGTATAGAGTTCGTACGTATACATACCTAATGTATATTTTACATTAGCACCGATGGGATTTCTTGAATCAATTTTTTAATAAAGATTTTTAAGTTGTAATTTATGTGTTCGGTTAATTTATTTTGTAAGTTACCTATTTATTGTATTTTTTTTTATAATTGGTTGTTTGTTTTTTTTTCTTTTTTATAAATAATTTTGGACGAATAAACTTTTGTTAACGAGGGCCTATCTCGAATAAGTTGAGGCCTAAGATTGGATGATTTCGAATTTTGTGTATGTGTAAACTATTTTTTGTTTGACGATGCGAGAATAAACTTGTATTACTGATGTAATTGCATTTTAATCACAAAATCAACATACAATCATAAACATTACTTTATACGTAATTTTGATATAACACAAAGATCATCGGAGCAGTGATAGCGAAGTTGGTAGAACGCTTGCCTCTGTAACGAGGATCGCAGATTCAAACCCCGGCTTGCACCCCTGGGATTTCTGGATTTCAAGTGCGTATCTCATTTTCAACCACGATTATCACTTGCTAAACGGTGAAGGAAAACATCGTGAGGAAACCTGCATGTCTGAGAGAACCCCTCGAAAGACGTGTGAAGTTCGCCAACCCGCATTAGGCCAGCGTGGTGGACTATGGCCTGATCCCCCTCTAATTGAGGGGAGGCCCGTGCATAGCAGTGGTACATTAAAAAGGGCTGGTATTACTATTTATATTATATTATATATACAAAGGTCATATGATTTCTTATAACAGTGTTACATGCATGAATATACTCAACTCATGCTGTGATCAGAAATTCTTCCGTCTTCACATCCAACGCTTTCAATATGGCTTCTGTATCGTATGGGACGGCTGTAGACAATTATTTAAACAAATTTAAATACTTGTAATTACAATAATTAGTTCTCAATAGAATTAGAATCTCATTTTCAATAACGATTGTTCCTGACTATACCGTGAAGGCAAATAACGTGAGGCAACCTGCGCGTCTGTCAAGAGTGGTGTGAAGTTCACCAAACCGCACTGCCGCGCAATCCTGATATTGCCGAGGAAAGTGCCCGGTATAATGACAATAAGCTCGCCCCATATCAAATTATGACCAAAACACCATCGACGAAATTTGGGTGCATTACAGTGCATCTCTGCCTACCACTTCGGGGATAACAGGCGTGTTGGAGTATCATATTTAATAATTTGGACTCACGTATGTGGATCCATTCGTGTTCGTAGCCGGAGTCTCTCCTGGACTCCATGATGCACTGTCGCAGCGCGTGCGTCACTCCGTGCGCGGTGCACATGCCCATCTCACCGCACGCTGGAATGACACTTCCATGTTATTCATTGTGAGTGACGTCACAGCCATCACTTACCGCGAGCGCGATAGAGACAACGCGCTACTCGTCAGAGAATCGTATTTTTGTGTTGATTTTTCACAAGGTAACGGTACAGAGTTGATAACTCATAAAAGAGGCCTAAATGAGTCCATTCGCTCGGCAAAATTTGTTGCTTGCAAAATGTAATAACCACTTATACTTAACACTTGCTGTCACACGCAAGTTTCTAAAAATTTATTTTATGCATAAAGTGTATAACCATTACCCAAAGTTTTCGTTAACATGCGCCTAACATCATGTATAATCTATCCTTCTATCTATTATTGTTTGTCCGTTATGACGAATCTTTAAAAATATTATTAATAACTCACTCTTAGATCCGAGTACTCCTTTAGGGTTTCTGTAGTTGTACCGCAGCTTGACGTTGAACTCGACCGGTGTGTCCAGGCACAGCGGCACGTGGTAGTTGAGCGAGCGGTTGCTCAACAGTTTGCCGGTGGCTCGGTCGTACACCAGCTTCTCGCACGTGAAGTAGCCAATACCTTGCATGTAAGCACCTTCCACCTGTTAACGCTTAAATGCTATTGAATCTGAACCGAATGAAGACGCCAGAGCCGAAAATATGTGAGAGTATTTATGTATCAAATTTTATTTAAATCCATTCAGCTGTTACAAAATTCTCCCAATCTGGGACTGAGATCTATAGCCATCATCGATCATTTTGGCGAAAGTTGGCCTGAAGCGTCTGCCATTTAGATCTGCCTTGTGCGACCCCAGTTTAATTCAGCTGTTCGTGGCGTAATTTTTCCAGTGCAGGTCTCCTTTGTGATTATGTAATAGTTTGCTGAAAAATATTGGACCTAAGAACGTGACTGTACCTAAATTAAATTGTGTAAAAAGCACTCACCTGCCCAACATCTAAGTTGGGATTAACACTAACACCAACATCTTCCAGTATATCCGACCTCACGATCTGGAACCTGCCGGTCAACACGTCCAGTTGCGTCTCAATGATCGCCACGGCGAAGGCGCTGTACCCCTTCAGGTTCTCATCAGTATCAGCCATCATGTACTCTGACGTCAGATCAATCTGATCGTTGCCAGCATCCTGAATTATCTCCTTCCAAGGTGCTGTTGGCTTCCTATTCCTTAAAGGAGATAATCGCTCTTTTAGAACCGCGCATGCTTTGATGATAGAGTAACAAACACTCTCGCTAGTAATACTAGATCCAGAGAACACGTTATTCGCAGCCACGAATGTATAATGTGGCACTACGCTCACATACTCCAAAGGGATTCCCAACTCGTACGCGCAAACCTGAGCAGCTTTGGTGTTGACGCCTTGGCCCATTTCAATGCCACCAGTGGATATCGTTACAGTCCCGTCTATTCTATAAATGCTGACCAAGGCGGAATAATTGCCGTAAAAGATAACCGGGAAGCTCATGACGCTGATTTCAATGGCTCTTTTCATCCATCTGTTGACTTTATTGAAGTTTTCAATCTCTTGCACGCGTGTGTCGTAATTACAGTCTTTTTTAAGAACTTCGATGAGTTCCGGAAGGTCGTTGTCGTCCGTTCGCATGTTTGCAAGACGTACTTCTGTTGGGTCTTTTTTTAAGTTAGAAGCTATGTGCTCCATTATGTTTTCTATGCATGCCATGCCCTCGGATGTACCTGGATGTAGCATAGGGGCAAAATATAGGAGTATTTAAAATCAAGCCACGAAATTTCTAGACAGGTTATTTTTTATAATAAAAAGTCATATTACCTATATGTTTATTATAGTATCTTTAAGTGCTATTATCTCACCCGGGGCTCTTGCAAATGTATTGGATGGTAGATCGGTGAGCACATTGGCCGTCTTCAGCATCCACGTGTCCGTGTTGTAGCAGTTGGGGAAGCCGCCCACCACGAAGTCCAGAATGCTCTCGTTTGAGGTGCAACCCTTATCCTCGATGATGGTCGCGTCCAGATACTGGATTTTGCCGTCGGCATCCACTCCCACCTGAAATTTAGTTATAGTTATTGTGTTATGTGATTATCGGTAGTACTACACGAGCTACTATTGTGATTTATAAAGTGGCTTTGTTAAAGAGTCCGTAGATGCTTGATTCAGGGATTTTTATTGATAGATCTGGGTTTGGACGATGTGAATTGATATTTGGTAACCACGGAATTCTTCACCAAAATCTTCAGTACGATTACGATCAACTTTCCTTATTAATTCTCTAACAAAAGCTGTTTCATATAGTTTATATATACGAAGCTTGTGAGGCGAATGTGACCATATCAATAGTTCAATAGCCAAGATCAAAACGGGCACCCATCGTTTAAGGAGAAAGCCCGTCAACCACAAGGCTGTTGACACTTCACTAACCACCACAAGAGAACTATCAACGGTGGCAGATAGGCTCACCTCATAGTCACACTGGCACGGCATTCTCCTTCCCGCTGTAGCGAGATTGGTCTGCAGTGGCAGAATGAATCGGCACGGCACGTCCAGTTTCTTAGCGACCAGTGCGCACGCGGCCGCCGCTTGGACGTTGCGGCTTATCTTGCCACCGAAGCCGCCACCGATACGGCGAACTCGCACCACGACTCTAGGATGAAAAGGAAGACATATTTCCATGGGCGTAGCCAAGGTTTGTTTCGGGACGATATTTCGCCTGGGCGAATAATGAATGAAATCAGTATCTCATGAGTCGACGCCTGATAGTAAGCGTCGCGATGCCTGCAACTTAGTCTACATGGCAGCAACTTAGTCCACAAGGCTGCAACTAAGTCTACATGGCTGCAACTTAGTCTACATGGCTGCAACTTAGTCTACATGGCTGCAACTAAGTTTACATGCCTGCAACTTAGTCTACATGGCTGCAACTAAGTTTACATGCCTGCAACTTAGTCTACATGGCTGCAACTAAGTCTACATGCCTGCAACTTAGTCTACATGGTTACAAGTGTGTTAACACAATTCATTTGCAATAGAAAGACAATCGCATTGCAATGCTCACTTTTTACAGTGTGAATGGGAATACTGTCAAAATGTATTTTTGGCAATGGTCCATCTAGTTAGAAACGCGCTTAATATTCGTAGCCTAATGTGCGACTATTATAAAGAAAGGTAATACTCACTCGGACTCATGTATCCCCAAACTTCGAGCTATAGCGATCTGTGTCAGGTCCATCCATTGCGTCGAATCAAACACCTCCAGCATCCTATCCACCGGCCTCACCACGCAAGTTATAGGCTCCAAATAATAATGATACTGCGACTCTATCTCATACACGCCTTTTATTACAGTTTTCGTATCGGTCCCTTTAGTCGTTGGCGTAATACTCGCGTCTCCTGCTATATATCTTTTACTATCTTTTTTAGCAGCATCGATGGTCAACACAGGCGCGGAATTACTGACGTTCTTATAAGTAACTTTGACTTGCTTAGCGACTCTAGCAGCTAATTCCTGGGTATTAGCGACCAGTATAGCGATGGGTTGACCGCAGAATTTGATTTCTGTGGCTAAGATCTCCTCGTCTGCAGTTTGAAGCTGGACTCCGGGGTAGGTGAAGGAGTTGACACCTGGGATGTCTTTCACGGTGAATATAGCTACAACACCATCTATGGCCTGAAAACGAGGACTGTTTTTATTGATTTTTGTATTGAAATCTTGTAGCGAATACGGACACAGTATCACGGGAGCATAGCTCACAATAAACTCAAATTTGAACGAAAAAAAATGTGCGAGCTTTGATTTGGATTAACTCGGAAGACTAGGATGATATAGAAGATTTAACCAATTAACAATAGAATTAAAATTAAATTTTCAGTAGAACCTTATATACATAGTCTGAGTCCAACATGTTTGGAGAAGCTTCTCGTTGCATCGAAACGCCGAAACACATTTTTTTTTCATCGGAACACAGTAGAGATAAAATTGTACAATAGTTCCATACAAGTAGTTGCGTAGTCAAGGAAATGGAAACACACTCTCTCCTTCACAGAGAGGCAATTCAGTAGGTTATCGATGATACTTCTGATATCGCGATCGAGCTAAGATCTATAGATACATAGCGAGTGAAATTAAACCAGTAGGTTAAACAAGAAAGGTTAGGCAAACAGTCAAAAAAAAAAACACGACATATTCCAGATTTTGTCTAAAAAGAAAATTTCATTGAAACGTGTTAAAACAAACTGTATATAGAATAGGTACCTACTTCATTATGTAGATATAATTTGACGCAACTAACTAAATAATATAATATACCTACATATGATTTATGGTGCCTGCGCAAGTGTGTCGTTCTTGTTTTTGTCGTCAGATCAAAACTAATTATTCAGTTTTCTTTGTTCTCCAGTTACTTACCTAAGATGGTGACGCCATATTGTTTTTAAGAGAAGACTAAGCAATAATGAAAAGCATGACCAACAGTTTTTTTAAAATTATAATATATAAGTAGGTACCTATGACATGGTTCTAGGACGTCCTAATATCTAGCCCAGCTTGGGACTGAACTCAATTATCTACCGTCAATTATGATGTCAAAGTGTAGCGTGCCCCTCGCTAGGCATCAGACTACTGGAGCGAAAAAACAAATATTTATCGTACCTAATCACATACAAGGTTAATGTATATATATACTGGGTTTAAGGAGTATGATAACGATAACTTTGGGTAAAGGTATAATTCCTATAATAAAATTATATATTTTTTTGTTGAAAGTCATTGGTAACTAATGATGTCATTTTTAAGCGCGCAGTGTATCTTAAACAACACGATCACGACACAACGCTGCGCGATACCCGAGACGCGTGCGAGTGACAAGCGCGCTCAAGCGTATTGAGTTCTAATTTATATTGCAGTTTTAGGTCTATATTAGTAATAATGTTTTTTGTATTTGAAATCACGATGAGACTTCTATTATGATTTCATACCAAAATCTCAGTATGGTGAATCCATGGTATCAATTTTCGTTGAACTTACTAAAGTTTTCGTTACTAAAATTATAAAAAGGTAATTTGTGAGTTTGGATGTAGGCGGTAATTTCCGTATTTACTGAACCGATTCTTAAAATTATTCCTCTATTAGGAACTAAATTATCCCGGAGTGCTATAGGCTATAATGTTGTATTGTGGTACCGCGGGCAGAAGCTAGGGTTAAATAAAAACATAAATGAAAGTAAGTGAATAATGTGTCACTTCATCGTGATACTAAATTAACATAAATTTAATGATTACTTACCAAAGCAGCGTCCACATCAATGGTGTCCACTTGCCCGGCGTGCACGGCGGACAAGACGAACGCGCCGAACACCTCCCGCGGCAGCGGCGGGATGTCGTTCGCGTACTGCGCCTCCCCGGACGCCTGGATCGCGGCCTCCAGCTTCTGCACCGGCTGGTTCAGAGGGTACAGGCTTGGGTCGGTCTGGTAGTCCTGCTTGCCTGACGACACTGCCCGCTTCAGGAGTTGCCCGCCGGACGCGTACTTGGGTAAGGCAATGCCTGTAGGGCTGATGTTGAGAACGAACTGTGAAAAACAAAATTGCTAATTTTAGAGATTAATATTTTCAAATGTAAATTAATATTTTTAGATTAAAAACAAAATTATTAATTTATGTACTGTATCTCCTAATTAGGAGAGAGATTATGCAAAATCAGGAATACGATTTTTTTGTTGAGAAGCTGCTGTATAGTTCTTCCAAATCCCGATACTCTTGGTATTGGGATTCGATCTTTACTAACAACTTTGGGCAAAACTAGTTTGAAATTAACACCTAAATTATAAAAATAGAAAATTGTATTCCATTTACAATGGCATCACGAAGCAGCGGGCAAGGTGGAAGACTTTTGTATGACCTGGAAGAATGGTTCTCATTATAGTGAGTTCTCATGATAAGAAAAGTTTACACAGACCTTATAGAACAGTCCGAGAGCCAGCTTCTTCCTGCACTCCGCAGAAGGTTCTCCATCCAGCTCGACCGGCGCCAGCTCCTTACCCAGCACCTGCACGGCGCCTTGGAGCCATTGGTTGCTGAAGAGGTTCTTGCCAGCCACGTAGGCCTCGGTCGCCGAGGCGTGCGCGAAGCTGGGCGAGATGTTGCCGAACACGAACGAGGCGTCCTCGATCACATTCCGTTTGTTGAGTTTGACGAGAAACGCCGCGTTTACGATGGCTAAAGCGTTTTGATTGCGTGGCATGATCTATTCAAAAAGAAGTAGGTATGTATACATAAGTACAACTCTCCCAGAACTGGTTATGCACTTCATTTTCAGTAGCAGTCAAGGGTTCTTCACCCATGACCTTTAGTCTGAAATCGCAGTCGCCTCTTAATCGTGTAGCAATGTCATTGTAATTGTCACTTTTGACGGATTTCCCATACAATTGCTATTTAATAATGATTCTATTGTGTTAGCTGAGTTGTGGTTCTGGTGTGAAGACATAAGTGATCATTCATTAGATGGCCATTTAATTCATATTTTTTCATATAATTAATTCTTATTAGAACTTCTTACTCTCAAATTCTTGTTTAAACAAGCGGACTTTACTTGAAAGCCAAGTCATTTTCGCATGCTGATACTGAGTTTTAGAGCAATATTTGCTTTAATCGTATTCAACGAAAACAATCCTTAACTCCTATACAGAAAGCATAACTTCACACCCAATCTATAGGGTCGATTTGTAGGTTCCCTACAGATTTTCATGTCTATTTACACACGCCTATTGGTAAGGATCCTGAAAATTACTCTACAATTTGGTTGCTAAGTTAGGCCGTTCGTGTTGGCCGCAAGGTCACCTATACCTACTGTGAAAAATGTAAACCACCTCAAGTGTGTGTCTCAAGTGACATTTTGAAACCACATGTAAATCAATATTTACCTTATAACTCCTAAACACATGTGAGCTACTCATCGGTGGTAACTCTACATTCAACATGAGGATGCCCTTCATGTCAAATTTGATGAATTCCGTGACGGAGAGCGATATCTTCTTTCCGTTGCTGTTGCCTAGAACAAAAAGTAGTTACTTATTATGGGTTTTGAATTTAAGTATATAAGGTGTAACAATAATAGTGTACAATATTTTAACATTCCCATGGAAATAAATAAAATTTTTAGACATAAAAAAATGATACCCTGTACTGAGTGTATGACAAACGCTACTGGTTCGCCTTGTTTAAAAAAACATTAATAATTTACCCAAAAGATAATAATTCATCTTTTGACTACAATCTGGGTGTTTTCAAGTCGAGAATGAACAGGTACCTTCTAGGCAAGTATGTTCCATCGTAGATCTCATCGTCACTTACCATCAGGTGAGATCGAGATCAAATACTTGCCTATGTTGTAATAAAAAAACACAAAAAAAACAATATTTTATTTAACGTGATCCATATATCTTACTGATTAATCTGTTAAAATATTTTACACTATTTTTGTTCCACCTTATAATTTCAAATGACTCATACGAGAACTTACGGACTGTGATAGTGGCTCCCACGCACGCTAAGAGGACGAAGAGATCGGACTGGTATGTTGGCACCGCTCGCTTGTACATCAAGTTGCCGGCTATGGAACCGATCTGAAAGTAAGAAGACCGGTCTGGAAGCAAATCAAGCGTTTCCCAAAGGTCTGAAGGAGATAGCAATACGAAAACTGACTCTAAAAAAATAGAAATCAAAGCTAGGGTTGCGGTTACGATATGTAATAACCTGAATTGCATGGACTCACCTTCCTGACAGGTATATGAGCGACCAGCTCCAAATGCTTGGCGAACTCCGCCAAGTAAGCGAAGTCACTGTTACTGCTGGACGTGTCCCTGAATATCGCGATACAGTCTCCAAGTGATACGTTGGCGCCGAGCACCAGGTTCTGATCGAACTTGTATCCCTTCAGTGACGACACATCGCTTATATCAATCAGGATACGAGGGTACTCGAAGTTTTCTACGATGCCTGAAAAAGAAAAAAAGTATGAAGCAATAGTAAAAGAATGAAGCCCTTATACTTGTAGTTCTCTACTTAATCTTAGCTCGTAGTAGTTCTCACGAAAACAAAAAAATGGTTTTCACTTTCAAAGTGTCCACAGTCTGAGTTCCATTGTCGTATCCTAAAAATTCTGGGTACGATCCCATAATAGCCATACATATTTTTAGATAGATCATTCTTTATTGTTCCACCACAAAAAAACTATTATAAAAATTTTCACACAATTTAAAAAACACAGGCGTGAGCCAACATCTAGCTTAAGATTTAGCTTAGCTAGCTAGCTATCAGTATTACTAGTACAATCAATCGTTAATTACTAAGTAATAAGTATCTATTAGAATTTTTGGCAGGAAGTTGAACCATGAAGTTGTCAATTATGTTTTATTTTGATGAATAACGTGTAATACTAATGGGATATTAACCATCGTGTGTTCATAAACGTGCACGAGTGAAGGAAATTGAAATAAAATCGTATAACTTGAAGTAAGGTTTTCAGTAAAGTATCCATAGCTTTACTGATAGGGGTAGGGGATTAATTTCATCATCATCATCATCGTTATCAACATT
Source organism: Pheosia gnoma (assembly GCA_905404115.1). Lineage (NCBI taxonomy): Eukaryota > Metazoa > Arthropoda > Insecta > Lepidoptera > Notodontidae > Pheosia > Pheosia gnoma. Next base: position 1,940,913 of record FR989909.1, on the reverse strand, counting down.
ATCATTATCATCAGGGGTACATATAATTCTATATAATATAATGGCACTATTTTATAGCTGATTGCCAACCTAAAAAAAAAGTATCTTTTAAATATATTTTTTTTAAATACATAACAAAAAACACTACCGACTAGGTATCAGAGGCATTCCTTTGGACTAGAATAGGCAAGGAACACGACAATTTACAATTTTGTATGGACAAACGTTACCATGATAAGAACAATGGTGGCTAGGCTAGCCAGACATGTTAGAGTTAATCATCTATAAGACAATCAAAACGATTTGCCACATCAACAAGATAATACCAACTTTTCACTTGAGTAAATACAGGTGCTATTTTTTTTTCATTACTTACCTTGCATTTCCAACATTGTAATCGAAATACCCAAATTAATTATAATGAAAACTAGTTAAAATTGGAGGTAAATGAACTCATTCTTTTTTTTTATGTCAGGAAGATAAGCAAGTAGGTACATATTCTTAGCAGTTGAGCTAGTTACAAAAAATGTAAGCCATTTTTTATTTTCAATCACCGTGTTCAATTTTGGTAGAGCCCTATCTTTTTGGTGTATTCCCAGTGGCGCATTTTTAAATTTGGCGCCCTGGAGATATACGCCCAATGCCTAAAAGGCTTGCCACCCCAAAAGAATTATGAATGAAATGCGGTAACAAGTATGAAATGCGCTCTAAGCTGGGTTACCGAAGGTTCTATTACCATGTAGGCATTCGAATGCTGATTTCATACATTTTAATTATCTTTTCGCCATTTTCCAAGACATTTTTATTTATTTTTTAATGGGGAAACAACTAGGAATTTACACATCCCCCTCGCATTGAGGGGAGGCCCGTGGCCAGCAGTGAAACATTAAAAATGGCTGGTATTATTATTATTATAACTAGGAATTCGCAAAAAAATACGTCAGAAACGCTGTGCAATACTCCATACTAACTGTTAAAATACGTAGACGTAGTAATACGGATAGCTAACTAGTAATCTCGAACTTGACGTCCAGAAAATAAACTGAATATACTAACCTTTGCCGGTATTCCCATCAACGAGCATATACGAATCGACACCATGTTTATTCAAAACATCAAAAACTTCATCCTGCTCATAAACCTTGAAGAATTTGTACTTTCCAAAGTTCAAAGCGATCGTGCTGTTAGGCTTTGCGTCTTCCACCAGACTCCAGTCACTGCCGTCACTCTTTTCGGAGCACTTTCGGAAGCAGTTCTTCCTCTTCCCACAGACGTCAGAGTCCTCGATGTCTCGCATCTTCTGGCACAGTTCGGGGGTGGCGTCGACGGCGAACGACCTGACAGTCTCCATGATCGGGCGGAAGCCGGTGCAGCGGCAGGTGTTGCTGCCGAACGAGTTCTCCAGCTCCTTCATCGTGAGGTTCTTATCACAGAGACTGGGGATCGTATAAAATAACGATGTAAAAAATATAATTTTCTCAAACATGATTGAATATTTGATTATTATGAAGCGCATCATCGAGATAAATCGAACTTCAAAACACAGGCAATGTTAGAAAGTATGAAAATCCATTATTTAATAATCAGAATGAGAATATTTTTATGCATGTTAACCATTTAAGTACAGTACTTAGGAATCGTCAAAATTGTCAAAAAAAGCTATGCTACAATTTTAGCACCCGTACGGAATGCCGTTTCTATGGGGAAGAAAACAATGACACTATAATGCTATAAGGTCGTATATGTGTATATCGTCATATCTGAGAGCAGTCGCTCCTAGTAGCGTCAGTCAAAATACCCTCAAGATAACCTTGTGGTATACGTTTGCTGTACGATATTCAACTTTAAAAGGGTCCCAAAGTAAAGTAGTTTTGATGAAAAGTGTGGCATGTGTAGGATGAAACCTTACCTGGTCAGTTGCATGACCCAGCCGGGCGTGCAGTACCCGCACTGCGTGCCGTTGAACGCCACGAGCCGCTTCTGCACCTCGCTGTAGCCCTGCAGGCGGTTGCCCACGCCCTCCACCGTGGTCACCTCCCAGCCGTGGCAGGAGAACACCAGCACTAGGCACTGAGGACATACTTCATCCTCAGAGATATACATATACCTTCTGACCGATCATGGTCTATACCTTTGTAACTCAATGAGTACGTACCTACAATATAAATATTTTGATTAACTATAAGAGATTGTCATAATAAGCTGCCCTGTGAACCAAAAGGCGGTACAATAAAAGCCACATTACGAGGTGCGTTGTAATAAAAAATCAATGATCCTAGACGCTTGACAAGTCAATTCTATGGCCAGAGAAGTTATACCTAGTATTATTACTGTAGCGACCTCTTCAACCTCGCCACAAGCTACATAGATAATACTGCAGACGCTTTCAGAACAATAGACAGTTCTCAATACAACCCTGAATCGCGCTATGAGAGTTTTCGGGGCACGTAACATATATACAAGATCCCGATAATAACCGTGGGGGCATAGCGGCCGCGTGCCTGGAAGATCTTTCCTTTTCCGATAAATTACCAACTTACCGAATTGACGGAGAAGGTTTCGGTGTTGCCGCTCGGGTACCGCTTGGCGCGCACCATCACGATGCAGGAGCCGCAGCCGCCCTCGTGGCACATCGCCTTGGTGCCGGGGAGAGCCAGCACGTAGCGCAGGTACGCGTTCAGCGTCGTCTCCCGGGGGAGGCGCTCGTCCACTGGTCATTGGTACATGTTATTACAATTAGCCCTGCTAAGCGAATGTTTCGCTCAATACGAGGGGCCACTCTGACAAGACGTATGTTGGCGAATTTCACACGACATTCGAGAACTATGATTAGGTTCTCCAAAAATACAGGTTTCTGCACTATCTTTGCCCGTCGAATCAGAAGAATGATAAAATTAAGGTTGACCTTCGACTAGGGTAAGTAGGAACTCCTAATGTAATTGTATCTTCATCGAGAAAGCACGCTGTCACTGTCAATCACATTCATAAAACCGGAGGTGAGAGTGGAACGGAAGTCGCTTTGTGGAAAGATGCTGCTGGAGCCATTCATCTGCCTTACCGTTTCCCATTATCTGGGGTCGGCGCAGTAAGTTTTTTTTGCTTAAGTCACTGATGAGACGAAAATAGCCTTTAGTGTGATCACGTAGGTGCAGGGTTTCAGGATAACAAATAAATAAAATTATAAAAAAAATACAAAGAGCCCGACTGCAAATCACGACTGAAAAGCCGGTCAGTAGCCGGAAGGTTCTTATTTACTACCCGCGACTTCGTCCGCGTGGTATTTAACAAAAAAGATTTTCTAAAATAAAAGTAGCTTAAGTTACTCCTTCTTACATCAGCTATCTGCCAGTGAAAGTCCGGTCAAAATCGGTCCAGCCATTTCAGAGATTTGCCGAAACAGACAGACAGACGAAAATGTTTTGGTATATGTACCGTATATGCATCCAAATGCACTTAGTAAAAAGCGGTTATTTTAATATTACAAACAGACACTCCAATTTTATTTATTTGTAGTATACAATACAACAAACACAGTAATAGCGTTATTTGTGTTATTATTTTCCCATAAGACGAACGTGCTTGTTGGGAACATAATCGTCGTAAATATGGTGATTACTGTAATGGGCTGGATGAATTTTGTTTCTAAGTAGTACCTAGGTGCCTATCTACTAAGTATTCATAAACACAAGCTGTTATGAAGAAAACTCTAAGGGGCATTCATACTGTACTATCATAATATATATCTATACAAATAAATAAAATTGGAGTGTCTGTTTGTAATATTAAAATAACCGCTTTTTACTAAGTGCATTTGGATGTATACACGGTACATATACCAAAACAACATTTCTTACAATTTTTGTCTGTCTGTTTGTTCCGGCTAATCTCTGAAATGGCTTGACCGATTTTGGCGGGACTTTCACTGGCAGATAGCTGATGTAATAAGGAGTAACTTAGGCTACTTTTATTTTAGACTCGCTGTTACCCGCGACTTCGTCCTCTGTTTGTGAAATACCACGCGGACGAAGTCGCGGGTAACAGCTAGTCAATAACATAAAAATGGAATCCTTTTTAACAGCGCGAATAGTATTATAAAGATAAATATAACATTCCCAAAGAAATTAATCCAATAATGACATTTATAAAGTGACACCCTGTCCTGGCCAAACCTTACTGGCTTAAGTTGTCTGAAATAATAAAACATCATTTACACAATTATTTTGTACATCAACGTGATCCATATAACTTACTGATTTATCGGTAAAATTTTTGGCTAGAAAAAAAATTATAAGCTTACGGAATTTGATAAAATTTACTAAAGTGATAGCTTAAGTGTAAGTAACCTATCTATACATATAAATAAAATTGGAGTGTCTGTTTGTAATATTAAAATAACCGCTTTTTACTAAGTGCATTTGGATGTATACACGTTACCTATACCGAAACAACATTTTTTAAAAATTTTGTCTGTCTGTCCGTCTGTCTGTCTGTCTGTCTGTCTGTCTGTCTGTCTGTCTGTCTGTCTGTTTGTTCCGGCTAATCTCTGAAATGGCTGGACCGATTTTGACGGGACTTTCACTGGCAGATAGCTGATGTAACAAGGAGTAACTTAGGCTACTTTTATTTTAGAAAAAAAAATAGGATCTCACGAAAAAAAATTAAAACCAATGTTGCAGCGCAGCGCCTGAATTAATTTTGATAGCAACAACCTGCAATGCGTGCCGCGGGCTCAGAATGGGCGAGCAGGCTGTTGTCAACGGTTGTCTTTGTTAAATACCACGCGGACGAAGTCGCGGGCAACAGCTAGTTAAGTAATAAAAAACTCAATTTTATTCTTTGCCATGGATACCCTACGCTCCGCAAAGTCGTACTTATTCCGTTGTGTTACAGTTACGGTTGCCAGATGTCCGGTATTTCCGGGATTGTCCCGGAATTTTACGTCTTGTCCCGTGTCCAGTAATTCGCTCTATAGTCCCGGATTCCGAAAAATTTAATAATTAAAAAAATTACAACAAATGACAAGGCTAGGCTAGGCGGCAAGCAGCGAGTGGATTTGCTTCACTCGCCCCGAGGGCCAGAGCCCCGACTTCCGCCGACCGACGCCGAGTCATGTCATCCTTAATTCATCCAAATTAGATATCCTGTTTATTTTTATAGCTATAACCACGGCCGGACATGGAATTGTCCCGGGCTCGGTAGGTTCCGATCTGGCAACCCTAGTTACAGTAGATACCCATAGATAGGTTGGAACTAACGTCGCCTATGTGGTGTTTATGGCAAAGCGTGGCAATCGCGACTGAATTGATGATTGTATTACAACATGTTTAGTACGTGCGTAGACGTATGCGCTCACAAAGATGTATCCGTCATTGTTGTCGAAACTCACACAGATAATAAGATTTACTTTAAAATACGTAAAACGACCTTATAACAGTTCTTTGTACGCACTAAGTACCTAGTACCTAGGTTTCCATAGCTTGAGAATTATGCGATAGATAATTATATCGCCAGACGAACACACACTGTAGTGTAAACCAACTTTACATGCATTGCTTGTGTGTACCCAAACTAAGCTATTCTGAGCTACACTTATTATGAGTGTAGAGCAGTGAGCCGGGCGATCCGAGTTACAACCATCACGCAAATCACGAAAATAATATAGTTTCAGAAAATTGACAAGACGGCAATCGAACCCGCAATCACCCAATTAGCGGCCTATACCGAAACCACTAGACCATGTAGTCAGATAAATTAAAATATCGCTAGACACGAAGTGGTCCCAACGGGTAAGAGGCAGAAGAGATTAGTGACCATTAATATATTGGTGAGAAACTACAGAAAATATAAACACGTTTTGCCGTTTTTATAAATTGCAATTTTGCACTCAAAACATTTGTACTACAGAGGTCAAAATACTTTAAACCTATCTACGTTTGAATAGTCCCACAGGAAACAAAACTAGTTTTACTATTTAACTACCTGCACCATCATCAAATCAATTTGATTGCTGTGTTTTTTCTATATAGGCAACTATGTTACCTCCGCTGTTTGGGAACCGATATCCATGTGTAGGTACTAAATTCTTTTTTATTTCATAAATAGATTCCTATCTCACTCAGTATTTTTTTAAAGTCATATGACAGTTTATAAAAAAACATACCTTTACTTATTGACATGATTTACCAAGCAAAAAAAGCAGTACAACACGGTTGATAATGAATCCCAAGCGTAACGGAGGATTCTTGAAATAACAATAAAAATCAGATCTATAATGTTCAATAAGAAATAATCAAAGGAGAATGTATTCTTCTCTTTAGATTTTTCAGGGACTAGATTACTATATATATATATATAAACCACTGATTCTATGGCCTCAGAATTCAATATTTCGTGACTCGAATACAACCTTTTTGATTTTGTAATAGAATTCTCAGAATTTTTTGTTTATTGAATTGAATGGATCTTTCAATGTTTTTATTTTAACTTTTGACCAGCCATAGATACCTATATTATTAATTAATATAAATTACGGGTATCCATGGGAACAACGTTTCGCGGCATTAGCGTTCCTTTTTTTTTGCAAAGGTAGGAACTGTAGGAACCTACTCTTCACTCCTGGCTAATTCGAATTACGAATAGATCTTATTGTGAGTACAAATTATGCGGTTCCAATTTCAAATCTTTATGCCCGCGCGGGAATAATTAAATTTTACATTACGCCCGGCTCAGCCGTGGACAGTAAATGGCCGTAGGGCTATTATCACCTAGATTATATCATTTGTCATGTTCGAACAGATGATGTGAAAAACTATGTACACATATATTTTATACACTTACCGCGATCGGTATGAACTACTCGTTATCCCCTTACTTTCAACTTTTTTGTTACACCTTATATACTTAATTATAATATGTATACCCAAATACTGTAAATATGAACTTATTACATTAGATATATATCCCTATAGGGGAAAATAACTACGGGATTTACCTACCTGCACATTTAATCCCATTCACCGTGAACTCTATTTTAGACATGGCGACCTTCACATACGTCAACGCTACTAGCCGCCTGAATTATAACTGAATTATTTCAACTGCACGATAGTTTTGTCTCGATCACGACAGTCATTTATCTATCTATACATATAAATAAAATTGGAGTGTCTGTTTGTAATATTAAAATAACCGCTTTTACCAAGTGCATTTGGATGTATACACGTTACCTATACCGAAACAACTATTTTTATAATTTTTGTCTGTCTGTCTGTCTGTCTGTCCGTCTGTCTGTCTGTCTGTCTGTCTGTCTGCCTGTCTGTCTGTCTGTTTGTTCCGGCTAATCTCTGAAATGGCTGGACCGATTTTGACGGGACTTTCACTGGCAGATAGCTGATGTAACAAGGAGTAACTTAGGCTACTTTTATTTTAGAAAAAAAAAATAGGATCTCACGAAAAAAAATTAAAACCAATGTTGCAGCGTTGCGCCTGATTAAGTTTGATAACAACAACCTGAAATGCGTCCCGCGGGCTCAGAACGCGCGAGCAGGCTGTTGCCAACGGTTGTCTTTGTTAAATACCACGCGAACGAAGTCGCGGGTAACAGCTAGTTTAAATATAAAGTCAAGAGCCTTGTTCCTAATACCGTAGTGGTGCAGTTTCTGGATAAGTATTTCATAATGGACGAACGCGTCCATCATGAAATACTAAGGGTACATGGTACATGAAATGATAGGGTACCTCAATAAAGATTGAGGCTTGAATTATACCAATGACCAGTGGACGAGCGCCTCCCCCGGGAGACGACGCTGAACGCGTACCTGCGCTACGTGCTGGCTCTCCCCGGCACCAAGGCGATGTGCCACGAGGGCGGCTGCGGCTCCTGCATCGTGATGGTGCGCGCCAAGCGGTACCCGAGCGGCAACACCGAAACCTTCTCCGTCAATTCGGTAAACTGTCAAAATATAAACATTTAAATCTGAAGGTTCGTATGGTTGACCAAACACCGCTCTCAAGATGGACTTAATTATATTTTATAGGTAGGTCAATATCCCATGACAAGTCCGATTTTTGGCACCCCTATTCCATATGAGCCAACTTAGCCATATATATCCTAGTTTTTTATATAGCGTGGAGACAGAAGTTCACGAAGGATATCTTAGATAAAAAGCAGTTTTTTTTTATATTTATATGTATAGATGTAAAGATAATAGAATTCAAAAGGTCGATGTCCATGGTAAAAAAACGCCCGGCTCTGTAATATCAATCGGCGTTCCACAAGGTTCTACCGAACGCCTACGTAAACGAATGGTTCAGTTTGAACCCCACGACATGAGCCTGAACTCCTTACAACACACAACACCATCTTAGAGGTGTTATCAGGGGATTAATCATGTTTTAGCGGAAAAGTAAAGATCTTCTAGCCAGGCGTGCTATGTCTGGTGGGACAGCCGCTATGCTCCAATGTCGAGATTTTGTATATATGTTACGTACTCGGAAAACTTTCATAGCGCCTTGCAGGATTGTATGGAGAATTGACAATTGTTCTGAATGTCGTCTGCAGCGCCATCTCTGTAGCTCGTGGCGCGGTTGACGAGGTGACTACAAGCTTATAACAGCAATTAATAAAATTGTATTACGAAATAACTTTCATACCTGTACATTCCTTCCCGTTAACTGTGAACTGTATTTTGGACATAGCTATTCCCAGCACGATTCTATAATATATAAGGTTTAACAAAAATTGTGTAAAATATTTTAACAGGTGAATCAGTAAGTTATATGGATCACGTTGATGTATAAAATAATTGTGTAAATGATGTTTGATTATTTTTAAACAAGGCGAACCAGTAGCGTTTGGCCGCGCGCTCAGCACAGGGTGTCATTTTTTAAATGTTCAATAATTTATTTCTTTGGGAATGTTATCTTTATAAACTACTCGTGGCCCTGTTATTATTTACACTATTAATGTTACACGTTATATATCGATATTAACCCAACTGCAACAACTTCACAAGTGATGGCTCCAGATTGTATAAAATGTTTGGTAGAATAAAAAAGAAACCAAATAATTAATAACAGACTTGCCTATTCTGCAAAGTAAATACAGGTGTTTCCTGAATGACAGTGGAAAAGTTTAAATTAATTAATTATGCACTGTACAAGAGATCACGAGTTGCACCCGCGACTTCGATCACGTAGACTATTCCGTAGAAATACTCCATTTTATCGAAATATTCATTTTTAAATGACAACAATTATTGTATTACAAAATGCGATTTATTTCAACTTAAACTAACAATATCTTGTGATATTTTCGTCTGATCACTAATTACAGATAAGGCACGATTAAAGTATGTAGGAAATATATGTTACTGATTCTAATACATCAATTTGAAGTTATAATAACAACCATAATTACAGTTTAGATTTACATTCTAAATTCAAAATTGACCATTCCGATAAATTGTTTCAATTACATAATCAGCGTCATTACGTATCGACCTAATTGATTATCTGCATAAACATTCATGCATTATACATATTAAAAAGTAAATTTTAAAAAAAACTATCTATGACACAAAAAATACTCGAAGTTTCGAGTTTTCTTAAACATGTCCAGTTGGTTTAGAGATACTCGCTCATAAACTTCCACACATCATAGGTAAAAAAAGGGAAATATTTATTTTATAAAGCAATTATTACATAATTTTGGTATGTTCATAGTACTTCAATCGAAAAGAATCAATATTAAAAAGCAAGTATCCATAACATTATGGAAGACAATTTACTTACAAAAAAAAACTGAGTTGATTCTTTTCAATGTGACACAAAAATACAACTAAACATGCAAATATTGCTAAAAATATTCATATCTAAGGCACATTTAAATTTAAGAATTACTGGGTACTGTTTGATTTAAATAAATTCACTTATAAAATGGTTTTAAACATTTGTGCAAGCATTATAAAAGAATAGATAGATGCTTACGTAGTTACGACGCACTTATAGAGCTGTTGATAGCCACACTAAGTACTTAAAACATGGGACTAATTAAGGTTACAAAAGAACGAACGTAACCATTGAATTCAAGTTATACATTTTAAATGCCTTTTGCAAAGCCATTGCAAGGCGATTTTAACACATTATCTGACAACAAGAAATCTTTAGATAACATAGTAAAACGGACACAGCAATAACCAGTCTTATTGTTGACTAAATAATGATTTTAGCTTTGTACATGTTACAAGAAATCTTGCAACTGTTTGTGCACATATTTCAAGCAAGACTGTATCTCCTCGCTGTCAGCAACCATCCCTTGAAGTTTATCTTCGATATCTACCAACAGCTCGCTTCGCAAATTACCTTTCTTTAATGCGGTCATGCAAAAATTGGTCAGAGCTTTGAAACACTGCTTCCTTGGACCATTATGCGGTTGATTGTCCCACACTGGAGTCGCTTTTACGTAAGTCCAGGCAAGAAACACATATTGCAGTACTGATTCCCAGTGTTGGGATTCAATTAGTACCTTTCCTTGGTCAACTAAAAACTTCTTGAAGGCAGCTAAGTGCGTAGACACTCGAGAATAAGCGGGTGAATCCGTTTTTGATGTCAAACGTGAAGTAGGGAGGCTTTTGAAGATGTTACTCTTCAAGTAACTGAGTCTCTCTTCCAGAGGCGCCAGGTCAGGCGCCGGCATGTCCTTTCTAACCTCCTTCTCGATTTCAGGATGTTTATAGGTGATTGATTTAATTATACCTATTAATTGAGTAGGGCTTAAGCCTTTAAGGGCAGAATCTATGGGGCCTTTGTATTCGTTTAATGTTTTTTCAATTCTGCATCGTTTTATGGGCGGTGTGCTTTTGATGGGACTGGTTATTTTGAATTTTTGCGGCGTGCTTATGTCGCTAAAGTCAATTTTTTCGGGGGTGAGCGGAATGCGCTCGGAGTCGCCGAGTAGGAGCCGCTTGCGCGGCGTGGAGCGCAGCGTCACGCTCGGCTTCACCGGGGAGCGGTGGCTGTCCTTCGGCGGAGTGCGCACGGTCGATTGAAATGAGCTGCGCTTCAGATCAATGTCAGGAGACCATGTCACTGGAAGACGCTTGCGGCCTGCAATGTGAAAAAGGAGCGCTTGTAGCTATTCCCAAAATTTATAGAAGTTTGTTGCTATATGTATAATGTCATAGTTAATGAACACAAGATTTTTATGAACTTAGGAGGAAATTTGTAAAGGGGTGAATGTTTCATAGCAAGAACTATTTAATTACGAAATACAAGACAGTTGTGATTTCACTCATTATTTAGAGACATTAATCTCTCTCACTCAGCGATGATGAAAGTGATTTAAGAATGTTTTGATAGTAAATCAAAGGGTAAGTGGAATAGGTACCTCTCTGTTGTATAAGCTGTTCGTCGGGCGAGGGCGCGGGGCTGAGGTAGCCCGCGGGCAGCGCGGGCGAGCGCTCCCGCGTGTTGGTGAGCGGCTGCAGCGGCGTCACGCGCAGCCGGTCCAGGCGCACCGGGATCTCGGTCAGCGCGGCGCGCGTGCGCCGCCCGCCCTGCGGCGTCGCAACGCCCTCCATGCCACTTTGTTTCTTTATAAAGAACTATAATAAGGTTTATTTTTGGGCGATGCCGTTAGATTGTAGACAATTAAGTGAGAGTTTAATGCAGTAATTAGTGATAATGTAATGATGAGTAGGTATACGATTACATAATAATGCAACAATACAGGCAAGACAATAACAAAATTGTATAAATAACAAGAATATGAAAAAATAAACAATAGGAAATGGCGGGTACGCGCCAAATAAAAAAAATTGGCGTGAGTAGTTCAAATAGTATTAAACTACTATAAAATGCTCACTATTGGAACGTAAAGCATAGATTATGAGTGCTACTAGAAATTATTGTTTAATTGATACGCTGACACAATCTTTTTCATAAGAAATCTGTTGATGAAATGAGCGACATTCAACGACACCCAAGAAGATGTTTTTAGTTCAAAAATATCAAGTTGAATACAAAATTTTAAATATTACCTTGATTATAGATAGATGTGAGATACGAAAAGCAAAAATATTGGACACAAAACAATGTGATTATGGCTTAAAACTAATTAAAAACACAGCCAAATTGGCGCAAAAATTGACAACTCTGATAATGAAGTAAGGAATTAACTTAACTGCCATAGCCATAGAGTAACTTGCCAAGAAGAATTGATTGACGTTAGAGATACGGACAAAAACGTTTTCAGATGAATAGTATCACAGGCCGCTCATGCATTAAATATAAATATAAACTGGAATTTAAATACCTTCTTATGTAAAACTAGTACAACACAAGCAGAAAAAAAAACATTCTTCTATTCGCAAATCGTAGCGCCCACCATAGACAAAAACAAGGTTTTTATCGTTTTCTTTTCTCTTGCTCAAATATCTCTTTGATTTTTTTTAATCAATCAAACAAACATGAATGTCACGCAATCAATCAAGTTATAAAAGAAAGTGGATGGTGAATTAAGTTTATATTGACTTAAATTTTGTTCCGAGCAAAGAAAACTAAGATTAGAATTACGTCCAAGGTCAAGATTGCAAAAGTACTTTCGTATTGGTTGTAATAAAAATAAACGCTGTTTATTTTAATTGTAGAAAGGCCTTGTCACTTGTCAAATGCCTTTGGGAATGTTATTTTTTTGTGGTTGTTGTGATGATTGTTGATGTAAAACAATAAATACCTACTACATCAGTGCGATTGCCGTGTGACTTATTAGTGGTACTTGTGAAAGGGCGGTGAGAACTGGGTGCGAAGTAGGTCAAACAAGTGGTCCTCGCGTAAACAATTTGTGCCGGTGCATCGTAGGTTCTAGATCGTTTGCGCAGACAATGGGCTCGTTTGAGGGTCATTAGGGACGATGGAGAGGTTGTCCCATGACCTAAACCTGGCTCTGGAGGAGAGTAACTGTGGGCGGCAGGAGCGGAGGAAGCTGGGGCTCCGACGCCGAACAAGATCAGCCGGAAATCTGCGTGAGTGCACAAATTGTATTTGAAACGATCGTAAAAATGTTTGAAAGATTGATATTTCGATCTCGAATACTTTGGTGATGGCTGAATATATATGAACAAAAGGTTAACTCAGCACACTATCATGGTATTTGACACTGGAATGCTTATGGCACACAAACATCTTGTAATCTGCTTGAAATAAACATGCAAGTTGCATGCATGTTCAAGTTACTAGTTTTCTTTTGTGCAAGTAACATACATGTGTATTGTGGGCTGAAGTTTATGTTGTTAGAAGTTATCTTCTGTCAAGCAAATATCAATTGGTACCTTTCCATTGATTCATTAAAGGCAACCTGTTATTGGCTATACTTTTACATAAGTTATCATAAGTTGTACTACTAGGTTAGGATAAGTGAAATAGGAAAAATGTATCATTAAAAATAATATGTACAAAATGTGAGTTTATAAGAGGAGCATGTGAATATGGCAGAATGCCACTACCAATTATTGATAAATATAAGACATACTGTCAACAGATTAATTTTAGCTCACCAATATTTTACAGCAGCGGCAGTAAGTGTAAGTCTAGTGGAAGATGGAAGCTCCAGCAGTCCTCCACAAGCGCCCCTCGTCACTCAGCCTCTTTCGGACTCTGATGACCCCCATCTCACCCTCCACAAATCTAGTCTCAAATCGAGACATTACTGCCATATTGGAAACTTTGAGTCAGATTCATTCAATGAGAATTTCTCGCCAACAAGACCAGCTAATGCGAGAAGGAAACGGAAGTATAAAAAGATGCCTGTTGAATATACAGATGGGAAGAGGTCACCACCTGTCGAGATTTTAAGTGTAACAGCTGAGGTAAGTCAGGTTGAAGGTATATTTAGTCTATATTTGCATGAAACATATTATACTTAGATCTATTAAAAAAAAAAGTAGTAATTGCCACCCTCATTTTGGAAACAAGGGTTGCAGGTTTAAATCTTAGTATAAAATAATAAATGGATAAAAATTATATCACAAAAAAATCAGTGTCTAAGTTGACTTTACACATCCTCGAAAGGTGTGTGAAATAATACAATATACTCAAGATTTATTCTGTCACAAAAATGCCCAAATCATGTTTATACCTACTTAATTTCTTCATAACTTTTATAAAAAACAAGACATGTGGGATTTAGATAGCATGGATGTTGACCCTTCAATATGAAATATTCCATTCGTATTACTAGCCTACACTTAGGATGCGGTAAATGACAGATGTTATAAAATAATTGTTTATAAATATCATCCGATAACACGCCATTATAGCGTCACAAAATTATGCAGCGCTTGTATTAAACACAGCATGCATAGTCCACCAGAATGACAAGCAGTCCATCCAGTACCCATAATACAAGCGTTGCTTAGTGTGGGACCGTATATTTGGTGTGTTAGTATGGCGATATTTATTTATTATTCAATCAACCCTGCTTTGGCAACACTAAAGGAAAGGCGTATTGAATTTTGTCATTCATGCAACCTTACCATGTTTCAGCCGAATGCTCTGCATGCCTCACTGCTGCAATGTTCGGAGCTGTTGCCAGTGATACATATCAACAAACAAAAGGCGCTTATGAAACCTGAAAGGTAACAATTTTTTTATCTAAAACTAGTTTACCTAAGCTGTTCAATGACTAATTGACTCACTCACTCGAACGACTGACCAACTGACCTATGGACGACGAATGATCACAGAATCAGGTAACATAAATCAGCTGTGAGGGCTTCTACATGCTGGATCAACTTGCCAACCAAAATAGACAAAAGAAAAACAGAGATTCATGCTCCCATCCCATTTTGTTCTTATAGCCTGATCTCTATTTGTGCAATTGATCTGACTGTGCAGAAAACTTTAACTTAGTAGACAATAAATTTTACAGGACCACATTCTGTGGGAAAAGGAAATGGTCGCACCGTGACAGAGGGGACGGGTGCGAGATGCGAGAGAGGTCATTCAGCGGTGGATGCTCCTCCAAGTCTGCATTCTTCTCCAAAAACGACTTCAAGACAAGAAAGTATGACACAGACCAAACTAAAAAGGAAACGCTCCTCCAACCGGGCAAAATTGTACTTAAGTCCCAAAACACAGAATGCACGAAAGCTTCAACGTTTACAAACACACCATCTTTACCGGGCAGTTCGAGTTTCAACTTCGTATACAAAAATACCTCCAAGAACGGTACGCCCACATTGTCTAAGATGACTGGTTATAAAATACCGACTGATCTACCACCATTCTTCAGTCCCACCACGAGTACAGGCAAGAACTTCGACGGTAAATACCACAGAAAATTCAAAATGTTAAACAAGACACATCCATCAAGTTCTCTAAGAAATCCATTGCAATTTGATGACTCTAACAGTGGTATGGACTGCGCTGGAAACGAATCTAGCTCCTTAAGCAGCAGTGACTCGGACGGCGTAGTCACAAATGACAGTGACAGAGAAGGGGACGATGAACTGACAGACTGGCCGGGCATAGAGGAACTGAAAGTCTTCAACAAGAGTCTCACATTTAAATCATCTAAATCCGTGCAGAATAACACCCCGAGTTCGGTCAGTAGCATGCCACCGCCGAAGCGTTTGAAGAAAGAAAAGTCGTTAGTCAAAGGTGGGTGGGCGAGCTGCAAGAATCGATTCAAAAAGAAGCGGCCGAAAGTCGATTCGGGGAATGACGACGATGCAATGATGTCTGACTCCAAAACCGTCGTAGACTTAGATGATGAGGTGGTGAGCAAAGAGAACAGGGATATATTACAGCCACATTCGTCGTTTTCAAGTTTCAGCGATATAAAAAATGCTGGGGTGTCCGGACAAAACGCGAATGAATCCTTTTTTCATTCCTTTCAGGCGTTTCAAGAGAAATCGGAACAGCAGGACGAATCGTTTAGTCAAACGCCGCGAACTAACTTCTCCTTACAGAAAACGTCGTCTAGCGACTTGAATTTGAGTGAGAAATCACCACAGAGTGACCATTACTACAGCGAACATTCAATGGGGAATGCTATGGTTACTGAAGTGAGAGAGATAAGGGCCGGGTGTAGACGGATTCGCGAGGAGAGACCTGGCTTCCTCATCCTTAGCGCGGCCAATGAACAGCTATCGAAGTTCCTCCAAGACTCTTGCCAGACTGAGCTGAAATTGTCCAGCTTCCATGACCCGGAGGAGAAAGAGAAGCTGGAGTCGCTAGCGAAGTTATACTCCTTAGAGCTTCAGGTGGAGATGGGGCGACCGGTTTTGAGAAAGACTAGGTAATAGAGCAAGTTTTCTTTATAACTAGTAAATACTACTCCGTTTAAATTTTAAGGTCTTTGCCTACTACGCGGTAACATAGCATGATATAATAAACTGCTACTCGCAAAAGAAGTAGTTTCTATATATTACTAGGAGGCAATGCACCAGACTCCATTGCCACACAGTGTTTTGATAAAAGAGTCATAATGGAGCTTCTTGCCCCTTCATAGGAACGGCATTCCGAACGGGCGGTGGAATGCTGGCATCTCATTTTGTGACCTTTTTGACGAGTCATGAGCACTGTCATAGTTTGCATGATATGTCACCAACAATTCCATAGCGTACCGTAAAGCGACCGACAGAAAATCTATGACGAGTATATATTGCATTTGATTTTATTAAGTACACGTTGAAACGTTCTTATCACGATCATGGTATGCTACAATGCAGTTGGCAAAGACCTTTAGTACAATTTGAATACACATGGAATATCATTTTAATATTACCCATAACTTCAGGACATTTTTTCCAGTAACACAATGCAGGCGATCCGAGTCGAACATTGCTACTACAACTTCCCTTCGGACCACAAGCGCCGTTGCTATGGCGACGACACCGACACCAGCCTCAGCCTCAGCGACCAGAACTCGGTCAACTCCATAAACGACCTTGAAGACGGTCCAGATGCACCGGCCGAAGATCGAAAATTGGTTGACGATTACACTCACACGCTGGTGGACAAAGCGTTGCTGCATCCAGGTGACATTGATTGAAGTAATTTATTTTAGTTTTGAGGTTAATACAGGTTATATTTGCTAGAATCAGGCTCGGTTGTTAGGGGGAGGGAGGAGGACCTTCGGTTGTTACTTTTAGTCCCTTAATGAGGCCAAACTACTCACCTATATGTTTGTCGTCGGGCCATTCCAAAATGACAGGGATAAATGAATTATGCTTTAATTATGTGTCGCTTCGCTCATTGATAAAAGCGGATTATCTTTTGTCTCGCTCTTATAGCTCGTTTCATGTAACTGTGCCGCTTTGTTGGTTTCGGAGCGCGTCGCAATAAGTATTTTTAGTATAAAATAGCTATTGCAGCGTTACTGGGCTAATTTAAGAGCAGTACATACAATACGCGAGAGGATTGAAACAGATTTGCAAACATATAACAATACTGTTGCAAATCTGTTTCAATAATTTCTTGTATTTCTTAAGAAGAAATATACGAAATTATTGGAACAGAGTTACATGATACGCCGGCTGAGCACGCTCTCTCTGGTCGGAATCGGCGTCTTATGTTCCGAGTTTATTTAAGCATATAGGGAGATCCAAAAAGGTTTGACTAACCATTGCCATTGCGCTTCTTTATCGAATTTGTAATCATTATGTGAAGACAGAATTTCTAAGCCGATTAAAAAAATAAATTGCTATTCCCAACAAATTATAATTATGATTTTTGGTTCTTTTTTAAATTGACTTCAAAGTTCTGAATTTACATTATGCGCTTACAAGTACGCTACACAAGCGCAAATTAAAAGTTTAGTAAACCCTTTATGAATCAAACTGTATAAGGAAGGTCTAACGCAAATAATATACAGTTTTTTAAAATGTTTATTCTTACATAATACATATTATGCAATTATTTTACCGTCGATAATAATCTATGACGAGGTTCAGTAAAAAAAAAACATTCAATACGTAAAACGTACAAACTATTTATGTTAGACCTTCTTTGCAAAGAAAGAAATTCGTCTTTCTTTCTTTAAATCACCCAACCAGTAGTACGTACTCTGCCAATTAATATGTTGGTGTATTTTTGCACAAAATGTTAACGGAGTTGGCGGATTGACATTAAACTTCTTTTTTTTATAAAATTAATTAAAATGAGATATGGCCTCACCCACAAGTTTGTGGGCATTTTTCCAGTGTCAAGTATTAAATTGCGATAAATTCAATAAATACCTGTGATAAATATTAATACCGTTAATGTCCCACTGTTGGGCACGGGCCTCTCCTCAATGTGAGGGGGTATATAATAATATCAATATTCAAATATATTTTTTGTTCAAATCGCGGTGATTTTGATAATGTCAACGTAAAATAGGAGACGTAGAATACCAACAAGTAGTTAGAAATACTTTTTAAAGTCGCTGATCATCTGTAAGAATACACCTATCGTCTTAAAAAGGGTAACACGACATCTAACATTTACAGATCAGGTATAGTTCTAATACATAGACGCGATGAGTTAACCATCGGATAAATAACAATGACAAAGGAAAATAGGTACAACACAAATTAGTTATTATTGAAATACAAAAGAACACATTAGAGGTTAGATACGATTCCCGTTCGATGAAATAAAATGCTAGTCCGCCATCTTTGTTTATATTTTACAAGCAGAATAAAAAAAAATACTGCGTTGTTAAATCGAACCTTAAAGACTATTT
Organism: Pheosia gnoma; assembly: GCA_905404115.1. Taxonomy (NCBI): domain Eukaryota; kingdom Metazoa; phylum Arthropoda; class Insecta; order Lepidoptera; family Notodontidae; genus Pheosia; species Pheosia gnoma. The sequence continues at coordinate 1,922,207 of FR989909.1, read as the reverse complement.
AGTTGTAACATATTATTAATTTATGTTAAGCGTTTTAACAAGACATATAATTGTTTACACTAACATAATGTTTTTAGTTATGTATAAATCAATGTTACGATCGGGATGGAGTATTGTATTATGAAATACAAATTATACTTACGAATTCGTTTTGTGTTTTTATTGTGAATATTGAAAATCGCATTAAATTAAAAAAAATATTTTTATTTGAAAAAATATAAACGTGATGCAAAGACATTAACAATCATAATCAAATGAATAACAAATGAGCACCGAAACATACAAATCGTTTCACGACTTTTATAAATAATAACAAAGCTTACATAGTACTGACAGGTCACAGGAATAAAATCAATTATGTGATGGTTTTTGTACCCTTCTAATAGTCTCAGAGACTAAATTTGACGGTATTTAATTTAATTTTAATTAATATTTCTATTTTTTGTCTCTACTACATACTCTCTCGATCTCTACTGTAGCATTTAAAAAAAAATACAAATACAATATAAAATATGAAAGTAAAATACAGTCAATATCAAAAGTAATTCTGTTTATAAATGTTTATTTATTAACATTAGTTTTACTCTGAGTATGTAGTTACTTATGCAGCTAATACAATGATTCATTATAGGTATATTTATCCATCATTCAGTCTATGAGGCTTCACTATCACATTCACCCTGATATTTCATTCTGATTACATTATATATTACTACATAGTATATGTACTACATAGTTATATTCGCATTTATATTATTCGAATTCATTCTAATAGTGTTTGAGTTAGTTACCACTGTTGGTCGTGGGAACGACAAAATGGCAGCATATTGGTATTGGTAATTGAACATTCTTAACATTCGATTTCTATATCGCTCTTCTCACATACCACAAACACCGTGATGCCTGAATATCCCAAAGGGTAAGCAGAAGTGTTTGTCTCCACATTTCACCGAATATCAAACCCGAGACCGCAGGAACGAGATGTTTTATCACATTTAATACATAAATCGGCATTATTTCATAACACTGACTCGTTTACCCAACAAAAACCCATTGTCTTTTATTGAATTTCTGTGTAACAATATACGTATTAACAAAACTTCTTATAAAAATGTTTAAAATATACACTGCAGTTATGTGATAACTAAGAAACGGATAAATAATATTCTGTGCTTGATAGGGTACTCGATTCCTTTTTGTACACTTAATACAAATAATGTTTTTGTAATCAGTAAATTACACACGACATTAATCGTATGGTCCATGGACACCAGACTATGAATTGGGTACGATCTCAAAACCCAAACCGGGGAAAATGTTATGTCGGAAAGAGTCCAAATTACAGTAAACGACTCAAAAATTACGCCTCTGTGGCTTCACCTAATTTATTCTGAGCCAAATACCCTATCACAAGTCTTATCACAACATACTCAAGATTCTCACCGCAGCAAATTGAACTCTATAGCTATTCGATGTCGCAGATCAGGTCGTCGCCCTCCAGCTTCTGTCCGTTCGTGATGGCCACAGACTTGATCTTGCCGGCTCGCGGTGCCTGGACTATCATCTCCATCTTCATGGCGGACAGGACAGCGATAGGTTGGCCTTTCTCCACTGTGTCGCCTTCCTTGACTTTGATAGCTGTTGTGAGAGAAAGATACATAAAAATTACATAGCATCTTATCAGGAGTAGTGTATATAGTACGCAGTTTTTGGCTATACTAGTCTCATTTCTCGGGATAAAACCGGACCAAGTTAGTCTTATTATGTATAGAGTAGGTACCGATATTTATACGAAGCAACGGTCGTTGGCCCTCCTAGAACCAACTTGTGGGACATCTGTTCTAGACATTCTTTTGACATTTTTTTTTATCTCTGTTGGGTGGTTGACCCGACCCTGTAGAAAGGCTTTTAGATTAGTTACATTTTCAAATAATAAAGTTCCAGTTGATATAAACCGTGGCGAAACTTACTTATGACAGTTCCAGGCATGGGCGCTCCGACTTGGTCCTTATTGCCCTTCACTGCCTTCGGATGGATTTTCATTTCCTAAACACAAATATTATTAGTGATCACATTTTAAAATATAATGCGTCGCCATTACAATGTCTCGACTTGAATAGGACATTCACTTATGTAACAAAAATAGTCTCGAGACAATTATTTTGGGATTCGCAACTTGGCTCTTATATAAAAAGTCCTTTATAAGGTCGTCACGGGAATTTGGACGAGACAATTTTTATCATCGTTTGCATAAGTATAAAAACCAATTATACGCCACAACAACACTCACGGGACGTATACTTTAATATGAAAATATTGTGGTGTCCCATTCGTACGAGAAGATGTCGATACAAAAAACAAAGCAAAGGTTAACACTCCCGCTACTTCGCCTGAGCACTGTCATCTACCAACGTCATAATATGCCTGTGACCTAGCGCGATAACAGTTTCTCTGTGAAGGTACGAAAATATTAATATGGTTCTTCAAAATACGTACCTTGCTAGCGTTCTCGTCCCTGATGAAGACTGATCGCAGCTGACCGTTGAGCTCGAAGAACACCTCGCGCTCGCCGGCGGCCGTCATCTCCTCGGAGATGGCCACGGTCTTGATGTCCAGGGTCTTGCCTCGCTCGATTTTCACCTCTATCGTTTCACCGACCTGGTGGGGAGCATTGTGCTTAGTAGGGATCGAGGACGATATTTGTTGTACCGAGAGCAAAGCTGGTAATAAAATTAATTAAATATACATATATCCAATTTTCATTTGACAAAGATTTTGCAAATTTAGAGTAAGATCATTTGGCAGCTTGCATAGTTTCCAAAAAATAAAATGTTTGATTTATAATTCCTAGGCTTATAAGCTTTTTCTTGATAGCTGCAAAGGCCGCACAGTACTGGAGCTATTGTTTTTTAACTGGAAAAGTAGCGTTTCAAAAATATTATAAATATAAACAAGGCCGCTGACTTTCATGTTCGATCTTATCAGTTGAAGTCCCATTAAGTTCTGGTTATAGGCTAAACAAAACTCTTTTCCACAGTACTGTATAACGTTTGATAATGTTAAAGAACGTTTATAAATTTGGGGGTATAATGCATAAGTGTCGGCGTACTTACGGTAGGTCCGACGAGGAAGGTCTTCGTATCCAAGTGTTTGACGGGTCCATATTTGTCGCGGATGCGGAAGAAATCGGCCGCCACTTGAGGGTACATGGCTGCCGACATCACGTCCTGGTCTGTCACCTGTCACGGGAAATAGTTGGCAATAACCTTATTACATAACTTTCAGTTTTAGAATTATTGTCCGTGTCTATATGTTTAACTGGACTAACAACTGGATCGATATCCACAGAGGCTTACCCGGGACCGAGCTAGTATGTACACAGAATGATTCAAAAAGGGTTTTCTAGCGTCATTATGTGAATTCAGCATTTCGATATGTCGTTTTAAATAAATGTTTGCTCACAAAAAAATATTTTCTTGGGAAAGAAATCCTTTTTTTAAATCAACATTCTGACTTCACATCAGATTACAAATGCGCTAAAGAAGTTCAGGTTCAAATGTTAGTATATATCAAAAAGAAAGTTGTCAAAATTTGTATCTATCTAAGTCTCGCGAGCAGATTGCCGCCCGCTAGAAGAAAAAGAAAGCAAGAAAAATCACCTCGTGTGATCCCACGCGAGAGGTTTTCGCTAGAATTGTACCTTGGCCTTTGTAAACACTCTTTTTTTGTATATTTTTTTAGATCTAAAAGTAGGTATGTAGGAAATAGAGAAATATATCAAGTACTCACGTCGGGGTGCGATTCAACCAAGCCTGCCTTGAGTTGGTCGAAGTCCAATGGAGGCAGCTCTTGGCCAGGTCGGCCTTCGATTCTGGGCATGTTCTTGAGCACCTTTGACCTGAAAAAATATCAAATGATTATCTGCATCGTCACATTGATCGACGGGCCCCAATGACCTGGTCTTCTTTTCAGGGAAGAGGTTATAAACAACGTTGAATCAGGACCAATTGCGAAAGAAGGGAGTCTTTTGTCTCGGACTCTAAGTCTGCTTACGCAATTAACTCATAATTGAATGACAGTTACATCGTAATTGACACTACAAATTTACCTGTCAAATGAGAATTAATATGTCATTGTCATTCGATTGCGAGTAAATTCTGATAGAAGACTTGGGGTCCCAGGAGTGGATCATCAATTAGGGTACCACAATGAAATCTATCCTTGAAGAGCTAGGAGTTGAACTAGCCTTAAAAAACTCACCTGAGTGGTTCAGGGAATCCTCCATACGGTATACCGATGGCACCTTGTAGGTACTCCACCACGGACTTGGGGAAGGACAGCTCCTCAGCCTTGGCCTGGATGTCGGCGGCGGTGAGCTTGTTCTGCACCATGAACTGGGCCAGGTCGCCCACCACCTTGGAGGAGGGGGTCACCTTGATGATGTCCCCGAGGAGGAGATTCGCTTCCCTGGAAAAAAGGGACAAGGAATGATCTAAGTTTAAATGATGCCAATATTTAGGTCTAGCGTCATTGCTTGATTGTATCTGTACCGCTCCAAATATATTAAGTACTATCTGTCCCGGCGAACTTCAAAAAATCAAACATAATTATAATTGGCCCAACCGTTCTTGGGTTATTAATGGTGTAACTAACACGACTTTGTTGTATATATAAATAGATTATTTATTGTAACATCCCATATAATGTGCCTTTATATTATATCCGCCTGGGAGTTAGCAATCTCGTACTTTTTTTTTTTTTATTACTAAATAGGCAAGTATTTGATCTCGATCTCACCTGATGGTAAGTTACGATTGTATTATATATTATTATATTATATACTAGATGCGCCCGGCGGTGTTACCCGCGATAAAAAGTATGAAAAATTAAAACATCTATCCCACGGGAACCATACATTTTACCGGAATAAAAAGTAGCCTATGTGTTATTCCAGACTATAATCTATCTCTGTGCCAAATTTCATCCAGATCCGTTCAGCCGTTCGGGCGTGAAAGAGTAACAAACATCCATCCATCCATCCAAACTTTCACATTTATAATATTAGTATAGATATTCAATGTACTCATGATTCAAAGGTGTACATTTTATTACATCCATGAGAAATAAATTCATGATCTTGTAATTGTAATTCATGATCTTGTAATTGTAATTCATGATCTTGTAATTGTAATTCATGATCTTGTAATTGTAATTCATGATCTTGTAATTGTAATCGTATCCTGAAGTGTACCTGTAAGCCTTCTTGACCTCCTCGAACTGGCTGCCGAGGCCGAGCGAGTAGGCCTGGAACTGCAGGTTGGTGTACTGTCCGCCGGGGATCTCGTTGAGATACACGTCCGCGTTGCCCGACTTCATGGTAGCCGTGCACTCGAAGGGACCGTACAGGGTTCGAGCCTGTTCCCAGTACGCAGAGTACTCCGATACTTTCTGTAGTGTGAGGTCTGGGGAACAAGGAATATGGTAAAAAAATACACCATAACGCCTGTATTCCCCCAAGGGGTAGGCACAGCTGTAATTCACACCCACAATTCGCTGATGGTATTTGGTCCCAATTTAATAGGGGCGATCGTATTGCCATTATACCAGACACATTCCTTTTCAATATGTGGGCGATTTAGGCCATAGTTCACCACGCTGGCCCAATGCGCTTTGGTGAACTTCACACGACTTTCGACCGACGTGCAGGTTTCCTCGATCAGGAATATTGTCAATATGATCAGAAATGTGATGTTAGCTTGTGAGATGACAGAACGTTCGGGTAGATCTTTTCCAAACCCATATGTAAGTATTCAGGAGAATTAATCAAGATCACTCATTATGGGAATGTCTGGAATAAAATATAGTCGGATAAAATGTCCAGTAAATTTTCAGTAAAGTATCCACAGCTTCACTGATAGGAGATATATTTCAACATCATCATAATCAATAAGGGTATTTATACATAAAACAAGGACCAATTCATGTTGTTTGATACTGGCAATAACCGTTCTATTTCGTAGCCGATTGCGGCTCTAGAAAAAAAATAAGAAGTTACTCACTAGTGTCAAGATTTGTTCCTTGCAGCGAGGCGACGAGCGCGCCCATGCTAGGCTGGCTGGTGAGCCCCGACATGGAGTCCACGGCGACGTCCACCACGTCCGCGCCGGCGAGCGCGCACGCCAGCATGGACGCCACGCCCGCGCCGGACGTGTCGTGCGTGTGCACGTGGATCGGCACGTCCGGGTGCTTGTCGCGGATCGCAGAGATCAGGAGCCTATCGATACAGAACACTGTGTTTTTTAACTGGGGCATCATTATGAAATCCGAATTCATAGGAGATACAGGGAAACTGCCTTAGGAACCATTAGCGGGCCTAACAAAGCCTTCTGTGACAATACAAAATGTGATATGTTACGATTTTGTCTCATTCTCGCCTATGAATTAAGAAAGGGAGAGAACGACTCAGTGCGACATAAGTATTGTCTTTGATAGCGTGATAGGTTGCAAGGTCCTTTTTGTGAAATTAATTTTGACATATCGGGACAGCAGAAGTTGATCAAATTTAATAAAATATATTTATAGAATAAACTAATTCAGTCATGTTTCAGTTCGCGGAACCAACAGTGCGATGCTAGGGATACATACTGCACGAAATAATGTGTATTCATTTAACTATCGGGGACTAGACTAGTTGCCTACATAAGAAAAGCGCTACAGCTCAGTATTGCCATGCTGTAATGACCTTTAAGACCCCTATAGTACATACATTACAAAAGTACTCACTTAGCGGCCTGCGGTTTCAATAGTCCGGCCATATCTTTAATACACAGAACATGGGTGCCAGCCTTAACCAGCTCATCAGCCAGATTCAAATAGTACTTCAGGTCGTATTTCTTCTTGCTGGGGTCCGAAACGTCCCCAGTGTAGGAGATAGCGGCTTCGACGACACCGCCAGCCTTGCCGGCTGCCTCCATACCCAGGATCAAGTTCGGGAGGTAGTTGAGCGAATCGAATACTCTGAAGACGTCCATGCCGTTTTGCACCTGAGGGTCACGGGATAAAGAACGCTCGACTGTTATTGAATTTAGTACATTAAATAAATAAATGAGGAATAAAAACCTCTTGCGAGACTACTACTAATTTAAACGCAAAACCCGATAAAAACCCTTCCAAAAGGGTTGCCCATATAACACACACCAATGTCATTCATAGACAAAGTCCGTTTTTTTTTTAAATTTCGATTAAGAACCCAGGAAACCCTATCATAACGAAAAGTTACGGTATTAAGCCATTCGTTCGATGGGTAAGTATTTACTTATCCATGTAACCCCCTTGAACTACTGCGGCTCACTGAACAACTTCTCCGGGCCCTGGGCCTAACAGATCTTTAAACCAAAGAGAAAATATTAATACTACTCACCGCCATCTCGCAGAACTTGTACACAACGTTGTCCGGGTAGTTGGTGTATCCGACCGCGTTGGCGCCGCGCAACAACATCTGGAAGGGCACGTTCGGGATCAGCCGCCGCATGTCGCGCAGCCGCTCCCACGGGCACTCGTGCAGGAACCTGCAGGCACAACTCGTGGAGGACCAACAGGCGAGCCAGCCTAACAAGGCTTAGGGACTACGGTACCGCGACCACTCTTGGTCGTGGTCGCAACCTTATACTGAATAGCATGGAAAGGCCTGTGCCGAAAACATTGGCCATAACTCCGTAAGCTTTGATTTTTTACAGTAAGTATATATGCTGGCTGTAGACGGTTCGATTTTTTTAATACTCAAAACTTTTGGCAGATTATTTACATAGGATACCTAGGTATCATTATTATTATTTTTCTGACGGCTGTCAGAAAAATAATATCCTAATTGGACAATAATCTGTGCAAAATTCTCTATATTTATTAGGTTATCTGTGGTTTCTCTCTTCTCTACGGCGTCTCCTTGACATCGTTATTTTTTTAAAGGGTGCTAATTATAAAATAATAATTGCATAATCCAAATAAGTTTTCAATTCTACCCCCAGGGCCCTCGGTATATTTACCACTACAAGTAACGAATATAATGGCGATACAGTGCTCTCGGTCGAGTTAACAAGATTTAATAGTCCTCCTAACTGACTAGCCAACTGCGCAGGAGATATTATAGTTCAGTTGTTTGTGCGCAAGGACATATGCACTCTTCATTGTCATACGTACACCTGTCAAATTTGACGATCATGAGACCATCGTCATTCGATTAAGTACATCGTGTTGTGCTTATCATAATCTATCAGAAACTCACCTTAGGGCAACGTCGAAGGTCGCTCCACCCCAGTTCTCCAGCGAGTACAGGTTATTGAAGTTGTGAGCGACATACGGGGACACTGCCAGCAGGTCGTGTGTCCTCACTCTAGTGGCCAGTAAGGACTGATGCGCGTCCCTGAACGTGGTGTCCATGAGGAGGAGTCCTTTGTTCTGTCGGACGGCTTTCGCGAAGGCCTCAGGACCACCTTCCTTGAGGATCTGTTTGAAGCCTTTGGGTGGTTGCACCGCTGTTGATTGGGAGGAAGCGTTAGTCATGTTTAAAATATATTGCTACGATTGTGAGTTGACAATAAATGCAGCCTTATTATATTATTGTATGGCAATATAATAAAAGTACATTCATTATGGTGTACCTAAATAAGCTTGCAATAAGATATTTCAAAGTAGGTAACTGATAATGTTCTTTATAGCGTACATATACAATATTTTTCCTGACTGACCATTTTTATTATCAGGCCTATCTATAGCTATCGCTAGCTTAGTTAAGTTAGTAGGGTAGGGTAGGGTAGTAGAAGCGGCAGTGCGTGTTATCAAACTGTTTGGGTCTCATTAGGTATTCTAGATCGTTTGAATTGTATTTAGCAAGCGTTCCACAGCCGACGAATATATAAAAGCTAGAAAAAAAATAAAATGGTCTTACCTGTGTTTTCCCCTGTTAATTCTTGTCTTTTAATAGCCTCAGGGGAAAGGTCTGAAAATAATGTTTAGTAAAATAATGACAGTGCAGGCATGTATGGAGTGCGAATTAAATCATAATGGAGTATGATTTCCATAATAAACCAAAACAAAAGTAACAAGTCTACGTCCAGTGAGTATAACACAGGATTCGGGATGAACAACTATATAATAGTAGACCCCAATTGATAAATAATAATATTGAAACGTGTCAAACTTTGCAAAAAATAAAAATAAAATTAAATCTTAAACAATAAACGTTAAGACTTCAAATGGTACAGTACAACTAAGGTTGACACGTGATTTTTTTAAAATAAAAATTACCATAATAATGAAGTAACATTTTTTAGTCATAAATAAGTAGAAATATGTAACCATAAACAATAATATTTTTAACGATTAATAATATTTCGTGCTCCATGACATGAGCCGTGTACCCATAAAAAAAGATTATTTCGCTTGATAATATAAAGGCGAAGCTTTATTAAATAAACGGCAAATACATAAAGACTGCGATAGACATATTAAACATTTATGAAAAAAAAATACGAAAACCTACCATAACCCTTACGGGAGACTGTAAAAAAAATATTGAAACTTTATTTTTTTTAATATCATAATCACATTGAGCAGTGGAATCCTTATTTTAGTTCACTCACTCTATTAACATCTATATAATGATGTGCTGATAATCAATATCCATAACTTATTTGACAGCATTTTATGGGCCAACTGTCAAATAAGTTGAGGTTTGGGCTGATCAGCACAATATGAAATAGGCCTTCAGTCTAGTGTCAAGCACATTAAGCTTAATTATATGTTAGCAAAAACATTTATGATTAAAAGGGTACTGCTTTGTGGTGCATGCATTTCTGAGCCACCATTTTTATTATGAGTTAATATAAGCTATAGCTTCGCAGCGCGTTTGTTTTCCAATTTAACAAAATAAAAACAATCAATTTTTCAATTTAAAAATGTAAATAGTATCTTGAGACAGGAGCTAATATTCAAGAGTAAATCAAACTAATCTCAGAATGACTTTTTTTAAGTATAAAAGGACGTTTTTGAGACTTATTTACAGAGCAGAAAGTTTGGTGTCTTGAAGATGTACTTAGTGAAAAAGCATCTTGAATCACCCACTAAAAAGATCTCCACGCATTGACATAAGATATTCACGGTATTTTTATGGTAAAGCCACCAAGTTTCTAACGTTTAAGGTCTGTTTTCTCGAATCGACAGGTTTATTTTATAACAGTTTGAAGTGACATCATAGTGATATTAGCTGGGGTTTGAACCCGCGACTCTTACCAATTTACCAATCACTACTTATATTACCTAAATCTAACTAACCAAGTCATTTTATATACAAATGAGAATTAATATTGTATACAATGATGGGGGCGTGGCTTTTAATTACCTCCAATCGGAGCTCAGATTACAACCAATGGGAGGGTATACATTACATCCAATGGGAGAGCCTAAATTATGGCGGAATGTAATTTCAGTCCTTCCTATTGGATCAGAAGAAACGTCACTCCATGGCTTTAAAATGAATGTTCTATTGAAATAGACTTTATATTTACATTAAGAAACTTACCCAATGGTACCGGAGGTATATAAGGCTTGACATTAGCTGGTGGTATATTGGTGGCGAGAGGCGTGGCTGGCCCGTTGACCAGCACGTAGCCCAGGTAGTTGAGAATCTTCTGGGCCCTATTCTGGGACATCTTGAACATGAACAGTTCTGGGTGCTCGTCTATAAAGTATGTGTCAACGGCACCTGGGGGTAGAAAACATATTATCAAGTTTAGTATAGAAAAAAATCACAGGAATGGATACTTTGTTAACAGATTGTGAAGAAAAGAGAATATTGGATATCATTTTCAACCACGATTATCACATGCTAAACGGTGAAGGAAAATATGGTAAGGAAACCTGTATGTCTGCGAGAACCCCTCGAAAGACGTGTGAAGTCCGCCAACCCGCACTGGGCCAGCGTGGTTGACTATGGCCTAATCCCCTCGTATTGAGGGTAGGCCCGTGCCCAGCAGTGGGACATTAAAAAGGGCTGGTATTATTATTATTAATTAGTAGGTACATAGGTGAAACATACAACTTTTCTGTTAACTGTATTGAAGTACTCCCTACCATTAAGGAACCTCTGGTTCTCCAGCACATTGAGCAGGAAGGGAATGTTGGTCTTGACACCGCGGATGCGGAACTCGCGCAGGGCTCGGTTCATCTTAGCGGCGGACGATGGCAGGTCGTGCGCGTGCGAGATCACCTGAGCGAACAAATGTTTTTAATATATTGTGTGTCCTTGGATAACGAACACGAATAAATATAGGTGTAGCTAGCTCAGTGTTGCCAGATGGTCTCGGCGACGTACCCCTAGAAATCCCCTAGGATGCCCTCACTGCTAGCTAGACTAACATTTTATCGACAGAAAATAGTACATTATGATACATGCGAGCTAAATTGGTCACTACAGTAGGTGAGTGGTTTGCAATGAAACTGAGAGTGTAATTAACCAACACTCACGAGAGTCATACGATCTTTTTCAACACACTCGTGAGAAAAAAAAATACATAAAAACCACATTATGCTTAAATACATATTTGTGAAACATGGCCATAGAAGAAAAATGCCACCAGTATATTTTTATCGCGCCCGATTGATAAAGGGGCGGCACAGATAACAAAGCCATAAAACAGCCTAATATTAAAAATATAATTAATTAAATATTTTTGTAATTATAACATAAATTATTGTTTATTTAATTTAAAAACTAAATTATCAAACAAACTATATACTATAACTTAACATTTGCGCTTCCTTGAAGTGAGAATTTTGATAGGCCGATTTTAAACAATAAATTGCGTTCCCAACAAAGTAATGATTGATTTCGGTGAGCAATTTATTTTTTAAATTGACATATCGAAATTGTGTCTTCACATACTGATTACAAATGCGCTAAGAAGCGCAGATATAAATATTAGTATACCCTTTATGAACCATTCTGTATAAAAAGCTGGAGGATAATATATAATTTTGGTTATTTTCATGATATAACAGGAATATGTACCTTAACAAGGATCGAGTCGTAGTACGGAGAGATGACAGCCCCAGCGTATGTTGAAGCAGAGTCGAGTCGGATGCCCATACCCTCACCAGACCTGAAAGATCACGAGAAATCAACCACCAAATTCATAAAAGTTTCAATCAATTTACAATTGCATTACAACACATTTCTCAGAAGAATGCTTAATAAATGGCCAAAAACGTTCTATAAATAAATTTTAAAAAAGAGAAGAGTTTACAGTCTGCTTAGTCAATAAGGAACCTTACTGTCTATATCATAAGATCTAGCTTACCTAAACACTTCGATCCTGCCGGTGCTCGGTTGGAAGTTGTTCGCCGGATCTTCAGTGGTCACGCGACATTGAATGGCGTATCCCTGGGCATGTATGTTGTCTTGTGTCAACCCTAGCTCCGGTAGGGTCATGCCCTCGGCCACACGTATTTGGGATTGGACTAGATCGACGCCTGTGATTTCCTCCGTGATTGTGTGTTCCACTTGTAATCTGGAAATAAATGGGTATAATAATGAATGGTAATCGACCACAAAATTCTGGACATAGAGTATAATACCAGCCGTTTTTAATGTCCCACTATTGGGCACGGGCCTCCCCTAATTGCGAGGGGGACTAGGCCATATTCAACCACGCTGGCCCAGTGCGGGTTGGCGGACTTCACACGTCTTTCGAGGTGTTCTCTTAGACAGGACATAGAGTATAACCAAACGTTTACTTTTATATTGACTGCTCAAAAGTGGCGAAAATTTCCTATTATATTTTACGCATTCAGAACATTAGACAATTCTCATCAAAATCCTGAATAGCGCTATAAGAGTTTTCGGAGCAAGTAACATATATACAAGATCCCGAGAATAACCGTCGGGGCATAGCGGCCGCCCAGCCATACCACCCGCCTGGCTGGATTCTCTTCCCTTTTCAGCTAAAATACTAACCTCGCATTGACTTCGATGAAGAAGAAGTTGCCTTTGTCGTCGAGCAGGAACTCCACGGTGCCCGCGTTCTCGTAGCCCACGTGTCGCGCGAGGTGCACCGCGCAGTCCAACATCTTCTGTCTAGTCTGGTGAACAGAATCACGATATTATTTATTCGTATAAACCGTCAGCTAGCAAGGCGACTACAAAATGTGGGATATACCGGGCGATTTAGAACGGTTATCTCTTTAGAGTGGACTACATTTAGGAACAGTACAATATAAGGAACAAATAATGAGCAAAGCCTATTCCATGTAATTTTGTGTTCTGTGTATGGACACAGTGCCTCAAAGAACACATAAAGGTCCTGCGTCTGATCTCTCTCTCTTTGCCTCCTGATTGCCGCCCCATTGGACAATAACAGTGAGGAAAGATTGTGCACCTGCGCTTGCGCACACACTGGTGGACTATAATGTCTCCCGTGTAGTTGGCTAGTCTCCATTGAGATTGGCGGCCGTAACCGAAATAAGGCCAGGGTGAGGAGGAGGAGGAGGAGGAGGAGGAGGAGGAGGAGGCGGAGGCGCAGGCGGAGGCGGAGGCGCAGGCGGAGGAGGAGGCGAAGAAGGAAGAGGAGGAGGAAGAGGAGGAGGAAGAGGAGGGGAAGAGGAGGAGGAAGCGGAGGCGGAGGCGCAGGCGGAGAAGGAAGGAGGAGGAAGCAGAGGAGGGGGAGGGGGATGAAGAGGAGGATTAGGTGGATGAGGAGGAGGTAATATGCACACGTTGGGGAGGTGGGTGGGTTACCTCGGGGTTGAGGTGCGGCGCGGGCGCGATCTCCACCACCTTCTGGTGGCGGCGCTGCACCGAACAGTCGCGCTCGTACAGGTGCACCACGTTGCCCGCCTTGTCGCCTGCACACCGCACACGAGCCCATATATATAAAGTACTGGCTGACCCGGCAAACGTTGGTTTGCCATACAAAATAAATTGAGATATAAACTATCCTATTTTTCAAGTTGGATAAAACTGCACACAGTGTGCAAAATTTTATTAATATCGGTTTGGTAGTTTAGGAGTCTATAGCGGACAAACACCGTGACACGTAATTTATATATATTAAGATAACAAAAATAGTGTAAAATATTTTAACAGATGAATCAGAAAGTTATATGGAACCCACCAGGCGACCCAGTAGCGTTTAGGTATGCGCTCAGTACAGGGTGGCAGTTTTAAATGTCTGATAATTTAATTTATTTCTTTGGGAGTGTTATCTTTATAACCTACTGTGAGACATAGCGCCCTCAAAATTTACAACATTTGTAACCCTTTCGACAAATTGATTTCCATAATATCATTATGGGCATTAAGTGTAACATTTACCCAAAGTTATCGTTACCATGCCCCCTTACATCATGTATATCTGGCAATTATTATAACGTGAAATTGGTATAAAAAAACATATTTTCAAAAATCTATTAGAATTATATTACTACCAGCTGCGCCCCGCGGTGTTACCCGCGATTAAAAAGTATGTCCTTTTCTGTAAATCATGCTCTATGAAAAATTTAAACAAATCTATCCCACGGGAACCATATATATTACCGGGATAAAAAGTAGCCTATGTGCTATTCCAGACTATAATCTATGTCTGTGCCAAATTTCATCCAGATCCGTTCAGCCGTTCTGGCGTGATTGAGTTACAAACATCCATCCATCCAATCTTTCACATTTATAATATTAGTGGGTTAGTGGGATTATTAAAATGTACTCACCCAACAGTTGCACCTCAATATGCCTCGGCCTCTCAATGAACCTCTCGATGAACATGGAGCCGTTCCCGAAGGCGGCGGCCGCCTCGGACGAGGCGCGCTCGAACGACGACGCCACCTCGCTCATCTCGCGCACCACACGCATGCCTCGGCCGCCGCCGCCGTACGCAGCCTAGGGCAAATACGAATCAAATAATGGTAGATTTGCATTGAGCCAGTCACTGTAGCCAGTGTCCCAGCCAGCACTGGCATGGCGTCGGAACTGGCGATTGCCTATACCTAAGAAATGGTCTCCGGGCGGGTATTATACCTGTCGGGGTAAGCCACTGTGGCCTATAGGTTGATATCAGGGTCTTGTACATATGTTACGCTATCTAGTAAACTTTGATACTGCGATTCAGACTTGTACGGATATTCTTAAATTGTATGGAGCGCCATCTATATTCGTAGTAGTGAATATGGTTCGTGTAGCGATGTTATAGAGTTCGTTATAGACAATATGAATAGCGCCTGGATGCTATCGCGGGGAAGCGGGTTGGAGGGGGAAGATGACTGGTATGAAATGGCCAGTGCTGTTTGGACTGGCGGTAATACAATTTGCAAGATAGTAGTACTACGCTAGCGCTGGAGTGTCTTAATACTGTCGTCAGTGACTGTCTCAATGTACATCGGGCAATACTCTACCCGTGTGGTCTGAATGCAATGTCTCCCCTCCGTAGCACAACAATAGGAATTCAGAATAGTCAGTCCAGCGTCTAAACGCAATGTATATGAATTTAACACCTATATGTGATCTTATTGGCATATGAAACGGAGATGTATACTGCGTGTCTCACCTTGAATATGACGGGTAGTCCGTGTTGTTTGCAAAACTCCGTGGCTTCCTCCTTTGTGGTGATCGGTCCGTCAGTGCCCGGGACGATTGGCACCTCTGTGGGCAAAATCTATATGATATATAGGTCGCTAGAGCAAAAGAAAGACAGGGAGGGAGAGAGATAGAAAGTGAGTGAGAAAGATAAACATAGTTTTAACCTACTACTGAAAATTGAAAAAAGAAATTATACGAATGACTGTGTTATCTATGCTCGTTGGTCTCGTATCTGTGACCATTAAACTTGTTAACTTTGATTTTGAACTATTCTTTGGATTGGTTTCATAGCATTGGTATTCTGTCAGCTTGTAACGTAAAATAATAGTATATGGATACTATTATTATTTTACTGAAACTTACACAACTTATTACTGCTAATCAAAAAAGTACGTAGGATAGGAGTAGTATACTCACTGGCAGCGATTGCAGTCTGTCTGGCGGCGACTTTGTCTCCCATCTGCTGGACTACCTTCGGAGATGGCCCGATGAATCGAAGGCCAGCATCGATGATTGCTTGTGCGAAATCCGCCCTGGGAATTAAAAGGCAATCCATATTTTAGAACCGATGGCCGCTTTGCAATGGAGGGAAGTGGATAATTTACTGTCCAACTTCTTCAATTGTCTTTTCGACAAATTTCGCTGCAGGTTCTAAGAAAATTTTTGTGGCGGGGACTAGCTGATGATTAAAACTCGACGTCTTCGTTGGTCACCGCTGTGGATTCTGGCATACAGGGCTGGTGGGAGTGTGTGGCGGGCTAAATTCTACTAAATCAAAACCGATGGTAGAAAGGTTCTAGAATGTCAGTGCAGTGTCATCGGTCGAAGAAATTAGGACAGAAAAAGAAATATACATATATTCGGGTCAATATATGGATGTACAGATTGTACGGCGTTACCGTTAATTCTGTAAAATCCCCAATTTTTTTGTTACTAACAGCTTTATTTTTGTGGTAGATTATTATTTGATTGTGACAACACTGTTTCTTTTTCTTTCCGTAATACAAATTGTGTATAGTACAAATGTGTAAAAGCGAACCGTGGATTCTTTGAATCAGCATCCTATGGCTACGCTATCGTAACATTATATTCTTTCTTTCTTTCTATCTGAATCTGTTTACCAGTTTTATGAACATTTGGTTGTATATTGCAAGATTGTTTGAGTGTGTTACCTCTCAGAAAGCAGACCATAGCCGGGGTGCACCGCATCGACATCATTCTCTTTTGCTACGCGGATGATCTCCGGAATGCTGAGGTAGGCATCAACTGGAGATAAGCCTTTGCCGACAATGTACGACTCGTCGGCTTTTTGTCTGTAACAAGTTTCAAACATTAGTTATAATTTATCTATAAAAATAAATTTCAATGTAACGTGGTCGTATAGGTATTGAATATTATTAACTTAAGATCGTTTTTATTATAATATGCATAATTCAAACACACTTACGTATATCTCAGGCATCAAGGAAAAATTGATTTGAAAAGTATCGAAATAATGAATGATACCACGGAGCATTACGATTTGCAACACTAAGCACACAAGTGCTGGATACGTCTTCGTACCATTTCTTTAGATACATAGACAACATTATTTTAATCAGTGACTTGTAAGTTTAATTGATTGTTGTCCGAAGTTTAAGAAAAAAAAACCGTTGCCGACCTATGTCCTTGGCTGCTGCTTTCAGGGCATGACATAGGCATCGTAAAAAAATATGCTACCATAAGAACTCCACGGTAGAAAACCCAGGGGTATTCTACTCTGTCACGCGATTGGCCCAAGACTACGTCATCCGCCGCCTTCGACCGATAAGCGACGTTAATTATAATTCAAGATGTCAATGAATGGGACACCACTGATCTTGACGTAGCCTCAGGCCATCGTCGGAAGATAATACCTGGCGTAGCATATTTTTATACCATGGGCATGGCTTTGACAATGTTTGAATGGGATAACTGTCAAAAAGTGACAATGACGATGTCATTACAACTCGATATTAGATTGATTGTTAGCAAGTAGTAGCATTGATTGTTCACCTGTGCATCTGCAGCCTGTCCTCCTCGCTGTATATGGCGACGGAGCGGATGCCCAGCTCGGTGCATGCTCGGAATACTCGGATCGCGATCTCACCACGATTCGCGACCAGGACACTGCGTATGGGTTTGTACTCCACGGCCTTCGACTCCTGAGAAATTTTGGAGGATTAGCCACGGTGAAACTTTTTAGTAAGTAAAAGCTTATAAAATATGTATTTGAGTGCACTTTTTTATGCATACGTATATATAATAACAAACGAACCGCGTTTCTGCGCGAGCGTCGACCTTGAAAGAAGTAATTACTGGAAAATACATCGCGTTACAGAGAGTTGCATAAGCAAGACACATGCATAGACGTTTGCGTTAGAATGAGTGGGATGCATTGGCTGTTTTTCTTAGCATATCATATAGCATATTTGATTGTTTGCCACAAATGATTGGAGTAACAATTGGTGGGAAACAATCGTAGCTGTGGCGGATCATTTGCATATCTATAACCAGTGTAAGGTGTCTTTTACCTACCTGTATTTAAAGATAATATTCAGATTTTTTTAAGATACTTTGAGTCAAAAACCACACGTGATTTTGGATGTGGGCGCGGGCGGGTTTAGTCTAACACCTCACCACGTATCACCTAGGTGTGGGGGGGGGGGGGGCGTTAACGTTAATATCAAGTAATTAATGATTGACCCCTTACCTACTTGGGGATATTAGGAATCTACAGCTCTTTCGATCTTCACAAACGGTAACGGCTTAGGTAGATAAGTGCAAGAAACATGCATTTACTTATGTATAGTAATGACATGTAATGAATATGTCATGGCTGGCGAGTGCCATATATCAACATTACAACTAATCCACATACAAATAAAGGTAGGTACCTACTATTAAAATGGTTTATTATGTTCATGATTGTGATGTGTGGTGTCACACTCTGCGGCATGTAGCCTATCTAGGCGATCAAATACGAGTGACCAACGTGTAGACGCTTCTCATCAAAAGACAACATTTATATATTAAACTAGCTGTTGCCCGCGACTTCGTCCGCGTGGTATTTAACTAAGACAACCGTTGACAACAGCCTGCTCGCCCATTCTGAGCCCGCGGGATGCATTGCAGGTTGTTGCTAATCAAACTTAATCAGGCGCTGCGCTGCAACATTGGTTTTATTTTTTTTTCGTGAGATCCTATTTTTTTTTCTAAAATAAAAGTAGCCTAAGTTACTCCTTGTTACATCAGCTATCTGCCAGTGAAAGTCCCGTCAAAATCGGTCCAGCCATTTCAGAGATTAGCCGGAACAAACAGACAGACAGACAGACAGACAGACAGACAGACAGACAGACAGACAGACAGACGGACAGACAGAGACGGACAGACAGACAGACAGACAAAAATTGTAAAAAAATTTGTTTCGGTATAGGTAACGTGTATACATCCAAATGCACTTAGTAAAAAGCGGTTATTTTAATATTACAAACAGATGATTACCAAGGCGCGGAGAAGCACAGGGCCCCAAGTCTGCTAACACAATCGATCCATAATCGAACAGCAACCGCATAGTAACTGTCACTTTTGACAGATATCCCATACAATATATGTCAAAAGTAACACTTACTATGCGGTTGCTGTTCGATTATGAATCGATTGTGTTAGCAGACTTGGGGCCCAAGTTCAAGGCTTATCGGATTGGTTATTTCTGATGTGTTCGTTCGGTTGGTTTTTGAATCATCCCTGTGACCAATGAGGGTGGAGTTGAACAGAACAATCGAGTGCCTTATAGGGAATCCCGATCTCATAAATCTACATTATCTAAGTATGCGCTGTAAAGTACCTATAAAGTGTTTTTATTTACAAAGGATGATGGATAATCCGTGCAATTTTGATACAAGATAAGATAGATACTTCGCGTAGTATTTTATTTACACAAATTACACTACAATAACATGCAATTGATAACACTTGAGATAGGCTTATCTCAGATACAAATACCTATTATTCGAAAGAAAATTGTAAAAGTTAGATAAGTAATTAGTCATTGCCTATTGGGCACTTACGGAGGGCTTAGTAATGAAATATGTTACCCCTACATTTATAGATTTACAACGTATTTTTTCAGAATAAAATGCGTTGTAAATCCATTTTAAATGAACGATATAAGTTGTAAACTTAATATAAAGAATTAAACACAGGAACAAACAACAAAAAATAGCAAAGAGTAAGTTAGGTAAAATCATGTGGTCATTTCACTGCGACATATGATGTAAAGTCGACCAAGAAACTTCTTCATCACCTTAAGGTTGATTATCGTCAGCACATCCTAGAATCGCAAGGCCTATTTTCGTCATTTGTTATTTATTTGAACTTAGAACGTATCAAATATAAGTAGATATGATATAGACTTTTTTAAACTAGAACTTTTTGTCCCAACCACAGATCACGAGAGATATGCCGTGCGATTCAAAATGTATGGGAACTCGCTGTCTCCGTTTTGTTTCCCACCACTCGCTAAAACCAACCAATACGAAGTCTCTTCGGTGCGTGCTGCGTCGTCGCCGTATACAGCGGCCGTACCACGCGCCGCACCAGTTTATTCAAAGTATCGTTAGACGATCTATCCATTGCCTCGTACATTCACTCAGTAGCGAACATAGGTGGTACTTAAAGAGCCATGTATTTTGTACAAAAATAAAAAAGTCGTTGTGCTACATGAAAACTAAAATAACATAATAAAGGCATTAAATATTTTTTGATTTGTTGTTTTTAATGATTTTAAAGACGAATAAATAAAATACTTAATACTGGCTGGTGAAATGAGATTCCATCTTTCGCGTAGTTCACTTTGCTGCTAGTATTTTAGCACACAACCACGGAATAACACGGCATTTAAAAAAAAAGTTAGAGCTCCGATACCGACGTGCAGTTGCAGTCGACTGACGGCGAAAACTCTATGTAAGCGTAATTTTGGCATAAGGTGAGCGCAAGCCCACCGCTTTCATAACATATCTCCTCTAATATATCTGTGGTCCCAACTGATAAACCACTTTCATGGCCGACCGATAACTCGGTGACATTATGTCTCGGGTTTTGATTTAGCGAACTCGCAACTCATTTGTTGCACTTAACGTTATTGAAGCAATTGAATTGCGCACACGCTTCGAATCGCACACGTTGTATTCATGTCTGTGTATATCTATATTGATTCAAAAGGTAACAACAGTCTTGTAGAGCTAATTCAAATTCTTAAATTTTTGTTTTTAACTTTAATATAGCAAATGGCATTTACAAGTTCAAGGAAAAGTTTACGTTTATCGAGCTTTAATCTGCATCTTGGGGCGACTATCATTATTTAAGTTTTACTGTTAGACAGTAAAACAAATTTTCGGAATAACTTAAAAAAATGCAAATATACAGACATTCAAAGTTTGCGATCAGAAGGGTGAGCAGGAAATCCTAATGTAATCGTAACGTCATCGAGAAAACATGCCGTCACTGACATACTTATTCATGAAATCTAGGGTGTGAGTGGGATGGAAGACTTACACTACCGAGGCGGTACGTAATAGATTATGCTTGAAGGTACAGGATAAATGAAACAGAACAGAGCTACGGGCATGTGACGTCACCGCCATAAGTCAAAGAAAGAGGGCGACCTCATTTTCCCTCTAGTAGGTTTACTAAACTCTAAGTGCAAATATTGGAAGTATAGCACTAAAGATGAAATTATAAAGACAAATAATCCATTTGTTACTGGTGTTGTAACAAATAGTGATAGGGTGGTATTTTTCATTATAAATAGTCGCAAGATAAGGGTTCCGTTTTGGCCATTTTGGCACGGAACCCTAAAAATAACTTACCGTCGAAGCCGTCCGCCTTTTCGCCGCACTCCATGCTTGAAACTGTGTTGATGTCGCTCTAATAGCAAAACGGGCTTTTAGTATTTGCATTTTCACTTATTGTAACACGTGTAAAATATATTTATAACGCAAAAAAATAAGTACAACGCTTATAAAAGTATATTATTTCATTTTTTGTAAAAGAAAATATGTGATTATTATTGACTAGATTCTTTTTTTATTTTCGTTTTCGTGATTTTTCGTTTCGCACTTTCGGTGTTGTAATCTGTAACAAGTAAAATAATGCGTTAAGAAAAGCTATGTGCATATTACCTAGATTTTGAGGATACTATTTTTTTGATGAGGTGAAGGCGCTAGGTAATTATTTTTTTCACAAGAAATTGAAACATATGGGTCGTAATTCTTTTGTTTGCGACTACGGCATATTAATCTATTTAATTTGGATCAAAATTAATTTCAACAAATTAACACTTCCAAGTTGGTCAAATTAGTGTTTTTTACAAACTTCGAGAATTTTCTAAGAAAACCATCTAATGCACAATGCCAATGTCACAAAAGCTAAATTACATCATGAAGATGTCCCAATGTCTCGTAAAAAAAAAACCATCGAAATTTCAAATTTCGCGCTCTGACTGAGCGTAAAATATTTAATTTTATGCTTACGACATTGTCCGTTTGAGATAACTGCAAAAGTTTGTAGACACAATAATATGACAGACGTTTGTTATATCATCATAATATAAACCTTATGAATAGCCACGCAACTAGATTTAAGATCGAATATGCTTTAACAAGAAGTAATTGGCTTAATAGCTATGCGAATAAAGCTATGCACCTACAGTTGATAGCAGAGACGCACTGCTTTACTTTTTTTTTGTAATATTTTTACGGTCATAACCTTCTTAATTTGTACCCTACTAACTAATGTTAATGGAACAATACAATAACTGGGACATACCCGCAATTCATATGCTAACACTCGTCTAACACACTAAACAAATATCTAAGTAGGTATTTAAATAAAATTGTAAATTGTGTTCGATGTTTCATAATAAGTCATTATTTGTTTAGGTACAGTAAAGCATATATTTATACAAAATTTAGGAATTTCCTACAGCGATGGTGAAAACCATTTTGAGTATAACCAGAAACCACAGGTTCCATTATAAGTTCCGTTACATCCGTTACATTATAATAAGTAAATAAATATCGCCAGCCGAACATACCAATAGTACGGTGCCAAACTAAGCGTTGCTGTAAAGCAGACGAAACGTCGGGAACGTAAAAACATAAAAATAAACGCGATAAAATCCTAAAAATTAGTTTATTTCAATTACACGTAAGTATATACAATTACTGTCTATTTGGAACAATTAAAAGATTATTACAATCTACCTAATACTTCTAATCAGTCAATCCACTACATCATCAAATCTTGGCAAAAGTTTTTTGATCGTATCATGCCAAATTCCGCATAGAGCCGATTAATGTATCGCTAAACATCCACTGGCAATGAAAATATTTACCATCCAACTGATCATTTTTGTTAAATTGCTTTAATTTGAAGTGGGCAAGTTATATAGCTACTTGTTTACAGATAAATCATAGGAGAAATATTGAGAATAAAATAATTATAATTTTACCTGTGCATCGCAGCGCGAGCAAATTAAAAAGGGGTATAGGTAGCATCACGTAAAATTATCAACGATTACAAGTCTGCGCATGCCTTATTCATACAAATAGGAACACGCAGAGCCGCCATCTTTGATCATTTCACGTGATGCGACGTATACCCCTTTTTACTTGGTAGGTAAATTAATAATATAATTTCAATGCTTATCTATCAAAATCGAGACTAAATCATTGCTTTCCTATTATAGTAAAAATCGTCCTAAAATACCATAGAATTTCGAGATTCGATCATAATATTATGAGTTCAAGTTTTATGAGTCCAATCAAATATCAAACTCTTAGTAAACATAACAAGTTACCAAGATTGACGTCGGTAAGCATCATCGAAATGAATACCTACGGTCATATTCTTAAAGCTTAACAGAAAAATATACGTGTCGAATTGCGAACCTCTTCCTTTTTTGTCGGTTAAAATGACTTTGAAGGTCGAACACACAACACTTACACTAGTAACACTACTGAAGGCGTATTACCACGTATTACCAACTGCAGGATTCTGAACATTTGGCATTTTTATATTTTACCTCAATAATATCTGCTTTCACAAACGTTGTGGGTCAATTTCGTGAACTTAGTTAACATAATATAGATGACATGTTTTAGGCCGGGATGTGAAGTGTCTGGAAATTCGTCATACGCCCCCAATCGTTAAAAAAAACTGTCTTGGCTATGGAACATAAGTCGGAATGTCTGTTGAATAACTATCGTAATTATAACTTGGTCCATAAGAATCAATGTTATAAAAAATACATTGAAATTATTAGGTAATGATCAGATTATATAGTGTTATTACATCTTTATATTCTGATCGGCGGTAATGCAAGAATGTTTGCATCTATAGATATCTAAAATCTCTGATATTATCGACAGTTTATAGGTTAAATGTCGATACTATTGGTATCGATACGTAACCAGTAATATTGTGATACCTATCTAAGTAACACTATGACACAGCAACTTTGCTCGTAAAAAAATACGATTCGTGAATGGCGCCTAAAAAAACGATTTGTGTTGTATAGATCTTGCATTCAATGATTTCACTTAGGTAGTCAACACACGTGTGTCCTATAGTTTATAAGTAGTAAACACACACAGAATACCGATACCCGCCAAAACATAAAAACTAACACAGCAAGAAAAAAAATTGAAAAAAAAAGTGTTAGAAAAAAAACCGATATGCCACAGCTATCCTATAATATTAGTATTCCAGTAGAATCAATCATCATACTTATAGATATAACAATATTCTTATAACTTTATAGCAACAAGTCTTACAATATACACTGAGAAAAATGACTATCATGATTACGAATAATTTATAAGGTATTCTGCAACTTTTATCCGTATTCCTGTTAAAAAAGGACCAAGAGTAGTTACGGACACTTTGTGCGTAAATAATAACAATTTAACATGAATTGGCTTCACCAATAAACATCAGTCAACTTCACGATATTACGAAGTGCCGTGCACTAAAGTTTTGTTGTGACGCGTAACGACTCAAAGTCATGACGAGCTCGCGGAACATGGCAACAAATCAGGCTGGGAACGATAAAGAGTGCTGCATAGTTGTGTTCGTCCTAATAAATTATCGTGACCGGCTCTCTGAATACTTGTAACAATAATTACGAGAAATCGTTATAGGTCTGATAAAGATTGTAGAAGTAATGGTAAGTTATAATTATTTGAACTATGACTTGGTGTGAACATCACGGTAATAAATGGTAATTTCCTAATAACACGCAGTGAATCTTGTGAATATTGTTCGCTTATGTCATGGTAGTTTTATAGAACTTCCTCACATTTTATCATTATAGACTCCCTAAAATTGAATGACCTATCCTATACTTTGTTGGTATTGTAAGGATAAATATGAACTCTTCTACCTTTAAATCACCAGTACTGTCATGTCAAATCTGAATGTTTTCTTGATATATTAAGGGGGAAGCGCAAGGTCAGGGCGCGAAATTCAAAATATCAATGGTTTTTATTTTTTTACGAAAAATTTGGACATCTTTACGATGTAATTTAGTTTTTTGCGATATCAGCATTCTGCTTAATACATCGAGACATCCAAAGCAGAATGCTGATATCGCAAAAAACTAAATTACATCGTAAAGATGTCCAAATTTTTCGTAAAAATATAAAAACCATTGACATTTTGAATTTCGCACCCTGACCTTGCGCTTCCACCTTAACGGTATTTTACCGTCCTCTTTTAGGGATATTCCTGATAGTTTAGGCTGTTTTACTGAAAAATCATTGAACATTCCTGATTCGAAGTTATAACAGGGTATCCAGAAAGTTCTGATCTTGTTACAACTTCAAATCAGGTGTTTCTGATAGTCCTGTTATTCTGGAAATTAAAAATCACTCAGGGTCAATTCAGACGGGGCGGAAAATTGCTAGAGTATTTTTTTTCACTTCTATTAAACTCTTATAAACCCTATCCCAATTCCGATCGAGTTATCCTTAATATAACAGTTTAAAGATACTCGAGCAGTTGCCCACCAAGTCTGAATAGACTGAGTCATCCCAGACAGTCAAGTATGTGTACTAGTTCATGCAACCAAACAACTTTATGGCAATTGGCAACATTGGTTTCTATGGGAAAATTGTTTAGTTACACAAATATTCAATTACATGAGTCTTGGATGACAAAATCAACACCCTGTAATAAACAAAATATAATGTAAGCCAGTATTACTAGAACAACTTAAAACAGCTTAGATAATATACTTAGCCTAACCTATCGGAATATCTAAAAGGGACATTAAATTATACACAATAAGGCATAAATTTACCTGACACACACTAAAATGCAATATTGACCCTATAAACCAGTAGGCAAGTACAATTAAATATATTAAATCTGTAAAGGGGTTTTATGGAGATACGAAAAAGAAAAGAGATCAATAAAATAATATAAAATACCAATTTTATTCATTTAAATATTTTCACACACAAGGACAATTAAGGCAGGAACAGTATAATTTAGTTACTAAATCACTAGTTACATTGTAAACCTAGGTAGGCACAATAGGCATACGTATTATACCATTATTACAACTGAAAACTTCTATCAGCATGCAAAATGGGGTGTTTCCATGTATCGGGGCTTTTCGAGCTAGAACGATTAAACGGTAAACGCGAACACACAAGTTTAATCATTAATAAAGATATACAACGTCTATAAATTTGGACATAAGTCTACTAGGATTTGTTTCAGTGACGCTGATTGGCGATCGAATTGTGTTGTAAACTGTAAAATGCAAATTTTAGCTTAAAGCCATACGTCATACGATTCTTGCGGGTACTGTGCCCTTGTGGCATGAAATATCTTAAATGCTACGTCCACTGCCCTCGTCGAGGAGCGAAATTAGTACGAAACATGTTCACACACTGCGTATACTTTCGTGATGTTATCAACAGTGTCACCGCAGTATATTGCAAGTGATTGAAAAGTTACCCCGAGGTTTGAGAGTTTGTTGCGACGCTCAGGAAGCATGGGCCGGACTTCAGTGTCGGTGGCCGTGTGCATTACAAATCCACCGCGGAATTCAGTTCGAGAAGGCTTCCAAGCATCCTCCCTCCGTACCGGTGGAATGTTTATGATGTAAGGCAGTGGAAGAAGATACACATACACTTCATTATTTTCTGAAACCAAATACAGATATTTAATAAAGAACACATCAAGTTTCGAGGATGCGCTAGTGGTTTTCTTGGTTTACGTTCAAATTTATAAAAAAAATGCCTATTTACCATGACATTACAAAGCACTGTTATTCTGATAGGTGCTGAAATGAATTAATTTTTCAGAAGAAACGTTCTTTGTAATCCTGACATTATGAGGGTCATGTTGTAATTGCCTTTTATTTACATTGTTATATTCTAGATCCATATTTATTTATTGTTTATGTAAATTAGTATTGTTTTATATTTGCATATGAAACGCTAGAAAATATGTTTGACATTTCATTGTAATCATCCTAATGGTGGTGGCATCTAGGTTATTTCTTTACAATTTTCTTTACAATTCATGCAAATAATTAACCTACCTCTGTACTAAATTTCATTCAAATCCTTTCAGCCATTCCTGTCTGAGTCTCAAACTTTCAAATGAACACACTTTCACATTTATAGTATAGTAGTATGATTAGTTAAGTACTCACCATTAATGGTGCCGAATTGATATAATGACTTGGATTTTTTTTATTGTAACATCTGTGGTTGCACTTGCTTTAGCAATATCATTTTTATTACATTTTTATATTATACACTGGTAATATTTGTCACACCAGCAGTATTATCAGAGTACTTATAATATCTTATAATCCTCCAGTGGAAGGGTGAATCTGGAAGAAGATTACAATATTGAAAATCTTTTAAAGTAATCCATTAATGTTCCCTTTTCATAATAGACTAGCAAAGACAGGAACATACTGTAATGTTGCAGTATCTCTTCACATCTCGCCATGGCTCTGGGTCTGTACTTTCTAATATTGTATGGTTCTCTTCACTTACTGTTGAGTCACCTAAAAATATTTAAGAAATTAAGTACATAAAATATACACACTGTGAAATAAGAAAAGTAGACCAAGGTGTTTAATTTAGCTGATTAACTAGGATTTTAATTAAATGGGATTAGAATGTTTTCTTTGAGGATAATAAAGGTACCTACTTAATAAGAAAAAATAATTTGGAAGAAAAGTACTCTGATCTGCCTTTGTACCTAAATCATAATCTATAAATTGGTTAATTTACCTATATGAATAAAAAAGCAGTAGGTAGGTACCCTAAGTGTATGTAATCAACATAGTCTGGAGTGTCTTCACTACAACAGAAAACATATTATTTTTGATAAAAAAATCTGCATACTTGTCTGTCATCCCGCATCTCAACCAATAACTGACAATAAAAAAAATCATGGAGATCATCAAACATGGAGAATATAAAGAACAGAAACTGGAGGGATAATACCTACTATAATTATTGAAAGTATTCAAAATGATAAGCCCTTTTTTCAACCTTTTTTTCATTGCCAAGCCCTTTTGATTGATAACTATGTATCTTTAAACTACTTATCAATAAAACCCACATAAACATTCAATCATTAGATTTTGCATGATGATGCTCTAACAAATACAAACATCCAGAATGTAGTCTACTACCTTAAGCTGTTTGTTTTATAGGTACAATGTAAAGGAAAAAAGAGAAAAATCTATGGAATTATAACTGAAGTACCTAATTATGTAATATATACACACACAGATATCCCAATTTCGAATGCCGACACCACAACAAGACATGCAAACAGGCACCAAATTGAAACACAACACAAGCACTTGTAGTTTTCTTACCTGCGAATATGTTGACGTACTCCAGTAACTCCCATTCACAGAAAAAATCAGAAGTATACCGATCCATACTTTTTAATATAATGAAGAAAAAATTGGAGATTTTAATATTCTTCTTCTATCTTTACGAAATCAAATGTGTGATCATAATATTTAAATTGAATAGCGTAAAATAATGTTGCCATACTCAGTTTTTTTTACCACAACTGAGTGGGAATTAAAAATGTTTTTGTCATAACTTAGAAAAATAAATAATACAGAAGGAGCGTCGCAAATACATACTGATGGCTAAATAGCAAGCCGGTTTGTGCATTACATTTTTTTTCATTAACACATCGTAATTCTGACATCATATAATGATTACAAATGTCCTAGAGAAGCGCAGGTTCAAAGCTTAGTAACCCTTTCTGAATCATCTGATACAATGTAAGAGTTTTTCGTCCGGTTCACACGACAGATTTGATATACATATAAGTAATAATAATATTACTAGACGAACACCAACTATACGGTCCCTCACTAAGCAACGCTAGTATTTTGGGTACCGTGCAATGGAGTGACAAAGAAACGAAAATATTTGTGTAAATATTACACTTAATGCCTATGATAATATTTGAGAAATCATTTATGTTGAATGTGATTCTACTTTATTGTCTGTCTGTGTTTGGATTAGTTATTCATGTAGAATAAACTTGAGAACGATATATTATTTCTCATGATTTTGTGATTTGTTTTA
This sequence comes from Pheosia gnoma, assembly GCA_905404115.1. NCBI lineage: Eukaryota > Metazoa > Arthropoda > Insecta > Lepidoptera > Notodontidae > Pheosia > Pheosia gnoma. The sequence continues at coordinate 1,892,915 of FR989909.1, read as the reverse complement.
GATCTTAATATTTTCAACGATCTCATCTCAAAACTTGCTAAATATCCCTGTTTCTTAAAATAATTTGCTCTATGGCAACACTTCAATGGACATTTCTTTTCACCAAAGAGAACTATACCAAAATTCCTTCGTGCCTGTCATGAGAATTTGTTATGAAATCATAATATTCTAAATTGTTATGTTTTCCCAACTAGTAATAATTCCGGAATTGCGAAAGTGTAATGATAATGATAAACCGTTCGTAAAATCAAGACAGAAATGATGATTGTCTTGTGAGAAAGATATTAATTGCTTGACAAGGCATCGGGCGATCATGATATTTTTTTATGAGGAGCAAATGATATTCCGCGTAAATAATATGTTTTATTCATGCGCAGTCATCATATTTTCTTATAATTTACTTATTCATTCATGGTTCAAACATATAAATTGTACTGCTTACAGCGTTATCAAAACAACATTTCAAATTGTTGTGAATGTTTGTATAAAACGTCATGACAGTACCAATAAATCAGTATTACGTAATTTTAAGTTGAAATGTTAAAGAATCATAAAATCCAATCATTACGTTCACGTTAACTAGTAGTTGTAAAACGTAAATCGAACCCGACGGAACGACATGTCAACATGTTCATGCTAAATTTACGGTTGTCTAAATTAGATATCATGCTTCATATTTATATTTTATGAAGTACGGGAGTCATTTTTCTCAGTGTAGTACTGCGCACAAGAGCTTTGCTTTGCGCAGTACTATAGACCGTTTTAAAAAGTTATAAAACGTCTATAAATTCCGGGGTTAATCTTTCGTATTTTCCTCATTACTTTTAACTGTGTCAGAAGACATTGCCGTCACACTAATGGCAATGAACGAGTCTTGATTTTCTTTTTTTTCACTAATGGCCTTTGTCTATAGAGTCTGTCTCAACGTGATTCTGCCAATTTGTGTTTAGTAATGTGGTGTTGTCTGTGACAATGTACATAACTAGACTTTATCAATTGTGAACAAACACTCGTGTATTTAAGTTGCTAAGCGGACACATGACAACAAATTTGAGCCATAAAACTGTATCTTAATATACTGGACAGATTTTACCTACTGAAACTATGCTATGCTTACTTACCAAAAAAAGTCAATAAAGTCACTGCACTGCTAGTTAATCAACAAAATACTAGCTTCCGAATTTATAGACTTTTATAACTCTATCAAACGTTATATAGTACTGCGCACTAAAGTTTTGCCTTGCGCAGTACTATATGACGTTTGATAAAGTTATAGAACATCTATAAATTCGGAGGGTAGTATTTTATTGATTAACCATCAGTGCATATATTTTATATCTTACAGAATTCTTGAGACGATATGACGCTACGAAGCGTATAAATTTCGTGATAAAACATAAACTGGTTTCCGAAACGTCATCAACACGAGCTGATTGCTTATCCTCAACCGTTGGGCCGGGCTATCTTATGCCCTTTTCGGTATGTACGATAATGAGAAAAATATATTCCAACTATCACACATAACTTACAGCAGTTATCAGCTATACTAATATTATATAGTTACCCCTAAATTTATAGACGTTTTATAACTTTGTAAACGTCATATAGGTAGTACAACAAGAGATTTGCTTTGCGTAGTACTATATGAACGTCTATAAATTCGGGAGTTAAAGTTTGTGAGTTTGAATGTAGGGGGTAATCTTCGGAACTACTGATCCGATTTTAAAAAATCTGTCACAATAGTAAGCTACATTATCGCCGAGTACTATGGGCTATGATGTTTCATCGAAATACCGATGGTGGAGCCGAGGGCAAAAGTTAGTTTGGCGTACCTAGGTTCCATAAAACAAATTGTGCAAGATCATTCTACAGATTACGCACTAGTCCACAGAAGGAAGACTTATATATAGTCAGACATTATTTGAACATAGATGATTAATGGACCCAACAATCAATTTTTTTCTTGATAAAACAATAAACAAGATATCATAAATTAAATGAACATGACGTATCGACCTAAATCCAACCGGTATTACGATGGTAATGTGCTCAGCTTATCTACGAGTACATAAACTATCGCATTGTGGTTTTATTGTCATATAGGTATGTATGTACACGCGAGTGGCATTGTTCAGGCTTCCCATGATTGTTTCAGTGCGGTAAAACCAATCAATGTTATGTAAGGATTCCTTCGTATGTAATTTTTTTGAGATCGTTGATTGCTAGTTTGAATGCGATACTTATTTGAGATTGATGAAGGATTTGATAATAATAATATCGCCAGACAAACACACCAACTTTACGGTCCCAAACTAAATATTATGGGTACTGTACAATGGACTGAGACAGATCTCATGATTAAATATAGATATTAAACATACATCACTCGGGTACAAAAATGTACCCCTTCCGGGATTCGAATCCATGATCCCTGTAATGAGGATCATGGATTCGATCCGATTAGTCAGGTTTACTACCAACAGTGCCAATCTCCATACAAGTTGCCTCAAAATGCATTCCTTCACCGCTTATCAAGAGATAATCATGGTTAAAAATGAAACCCTTGTTTCCAAGCGGCGCGTGCGTTCAACCAACTTCGTTATCACTACATTCTAGTTTTTATTTGCCTATTCCTCTAATGTAGATAGACAATCCAGGAGATAAAGTAAGGCTTTGATATGGGCAATTAAGAAAAGTGTCCTGCAACACTAACTCAAAACAAATTCTGTGCTGTGGGATGACACGAGAGAAATCGCGTGTAACATTTGATCCCGACCTTGGATTGATGGTTGATTTCGTACAATATATCAACAAGCTAAAGTCGTATTGCGTGATTTTCCAATTCTAAAGGTTAATGAAAATGCAACGCTGAAGTTAATACTGATGCATGTGCACACCGCTCACTTGTCTTTGCACTAGTAATTGGAACAACGTACCTCTTTATATCAACGGTATATGATATGATGTCGGGTGAAGTGTTTATAATTTTAAGGTCAAAAGTGACTTTGCTGCATCATATTGAAATCGAGAACACCAGACCCTTCATGGATCTTTGAAGGATATTTCGCCGCTGTGAATCCTAGCTTACAGTTGAAATGTTGGGAGTGTGTGGCGAGCCAAGTCCAAAAATAAGAAGTTAATATGTATCATTTTTTCGAGCAAAATTCACGAAATCTAGCTTACGCCTAGAAACACGCAAAACGCCAAGTCAATCGATAGTTTGACGTCATCCAACGTTACATTGTGATGGATAGCCACAATCCGTCTAGCCAAAAGGCGCTAGTGTCAACAAACAGCGAGAGACTTCACCCTTATTTGGTACACATGCCAATGGTGCAATATAGTTTGATGAGTGCTAAGTCCTTTTTGACGATAGTTGTAAACAGTGTAGAAGTATCAAATATGGTATTCACTATTTAGCTTAAACCTACATCAATTAGAATATGGATCCGCAATGGCTCATCAGAAATATATGTGTAAAAGATATGCGAACCATGACTCTGCAGTTTTCTCAATTGTTCCCCGCTATATTTGTGCCCAAACTATCTAATTTGCATGCAAATTGTGGACCTATCGTCTCAACCTCAGAAAACATTCCAAAACTAGGTATCATCAAATGGTCTTTCGTTACCGTGAACACCTAAATAACTGCCGTATAGCATCGAGGTCCACAACGTGATGAACACTTGTTTGACAACATTATGAGTGCAAATGACGGTCAATGAACCCTACCTGTTTATTGATATTATGCAAATAGAGATAAACGAACGGCGGTCACATGACTTTGAAACTAACGTACAGAACTTCAAAAAGTATGCAAAAGCTAGGGTATTGCGTGGAGGTTATTTAAGTTAGGGACAGTTAAAAGAATAGAGTGAAGAGAAAGTGTGTATCCAACATAATCTACTTCGCTGTAAGTACATTTTAAACTTGCTTTAGAATAAAAAGATCGGGTTCTAGTTCTATGATCAGAAACAAATAGTATGCAGTAAAACGAGAATAATTCGATGTTATTTTTTTATTATTAAAGACGAAAAGGATTCTGTGAGCGATACTTGATTTCACATCACGATTCTTTAGTTGCATGGCGAGCGAAACTGCGAGTGTAACCTTCAACAGGTTTGTATATTTACCTGCGCCTGCCATACGTATCTAGTTAGTAGTTTTTTTTAGCGAAACTGGTTACGTATGTTGTTAGTAAGCTTTTTGACACATTACTTTTAAATTACGAACAAGTTAGTTTATGTCCAATGACCTGCTACCAAAGATAATACAGTTCCAGTAATATACACATGCGAGCAAATAATACTAATGCCTAAGCATATAACATAAGTCCTTACTTAACATCGATTAGCTGATGAAATTACAATCTTTACAATGCTAGATATAAAGGAGTACCTAACTATAGTATATCAGGGCATGAAAAAATTAAGAAATTACTATCTTTACAATGCCAGATATAAACTAGTATACCTCCATATCAGGGCATTATAATAGGTCCTGAGTAAAACTAATGTAGCTATAAAAGGAACATCTTAAAGGGAGAGATAGAAAGCAAGCGTGGAAGAGGAAAACCAAGAACAGCTACATGACATGAGACATATAAAATACAATCGAATTTAGAACCTCCTTCTTTTTTAAGTCGGTTAATTATAAAGGGTCGGTGTCATGTCGTATAAAGATGTGAAAGATGCTGCTCTAGATAGAGACAAACGGGATGAGCTTTGGCAGCTACAACACACAATGGATTAACCCTTAAATGAAATTAGACCAGTACTTATACGTGCCTACAACAGTTCATATGCCGTTAATTTTGATACAAATTCAACCTTTTCGTGTATTACTGAAAACATGTCGTGATATTATCAAAAACGATAAAACACTAAATGACATTACAGAAGAAACTTAGGAAACATCCTATCTTATCTGTTTTTAATGAACAACATTTTAGTCGTTCTAAGGTCGAAGGACGTATTGTGACCTTTATGTGTATTCAATTAAAGGTCAGCGAAGCAAGGTCTGGACGAGGTAGGTGAGGTAGCAAGTCAGATTATGGTATCAAAATTGTTAACATTTGCAAATAATCGCCCTTTACATGTACCTAAACAGCGAGAGGCGTGTTTTCCAAAGCAAACAAAAACAAGTAACCACAGCAGGTACAGGTAAGTACCTACTAGATGATTGCAATTTACACACAGTCATTACAGGATATAATCAAGGAAATTTCTGTCGTCAACAGTTGACACAGAAAATGTTGCTCAATTGAATATGGATGATACACAAAGTTAATAGCAAATCACGTGTTAGGTGATGGCAGTACCAGTCAGGCTCACCATCAAAACTTTTACGATGAGCTAGAAGAGGAAGCAAGCAAAAGCAAAGGTCAGCTCAAAGTGCCTCTCTTCATACAAGCTTACTGATACGAAGTCCTCAGTCTTGATGTAACTAAGAATGACATGACGATTAGCAGTGATAACCCCTTCTTAACTGAATCTTAACCAACAAAAACAGATCTTACATTTTGAAAGGGTAAAGTTACAATGAACACGCACTTATTTCAATAGCCACACACAAATACTTAAGGCTTACACAATTAATTAAATGTTCTCGTAATGTTTTCTGCTAACGTTTATGAATGTTTGGAAGAAAATAATAATTACGCGACTCAATAGTAATTAATTAATATTTTACCTTCTCTCATTTTCATTAAAGCGCAGATCAGTTTTTATCACATTTAAATAAATAAAACAATGGTATTTACCTTACGATCGCAAAAGAAAGTGGAGACGAAAATGACGTCCGTACGCTTCGGCCGCCGGTACGCAACTGGCTGGTATGGTTTATACGACTACACAGGTCACAGCGACCTCTAATGAGGCTTATCAGCTAGGTTCAATGGCAATAGACAGTAGACCGCTAACTTTATCTGTTACGTAATTAGGAATCGTGAGCGTGACTGGGCTTCTGGCTCAAAAAGTGTATGGTACAATCACAGATATATTAGAGGAGATATGTTATGAAAGCGGTGGGCTTGCGCTCACCTTTAGCCAAAATTACGCTAACATAGAGTTTTCGCCGTCAGTCGACTGCAACTGCACGTCGGTATCGGAGCTCTAACTTTTTTTTGAAATGCCGTGTTATTCCGTGGTTGTGTGCTAAAATACTAGCAGCAAAGTGAACTACTCGAAAGATGGAATCTCATTTCACCAGCCAGTATTAAGTATTTTATTTATTCGTCTTTAAAATAATTAAAAACAACAAATCAAAAAATATTTAATGCCTTTATTATGTTATTTTAGTTTTCATGTAGCACAACGACTTTTTTATTTTTGTACATAATACATGGCTCTTTAAGTACCACCTATGTTCGCTACTGAGTGAATGTACGAGGCAATGGATAGATCGTCTAACGATACTTTGAATAAACTGGTGCGTCGCGTGGTACGGCCGCTGCATGCGGCGACGACGCAGCACGCACCGAATTATTGGCACGCGTGTGTGTGTGAGACTTCGTATTGGTTGGTTTTATGTAATTGCATGTGTTTTGTGTCGAGTGGTGGGGACAAAACGGAGACAGCGAGTTCCCATACATTTTGAACCGCACGGCATATCTCTCGTGATCTGTGGGTACAATAATCTTTGAAAAAAAATAAGATGGCATAAAATGACCTTCATACGTAAGTGACTGCTGCAGAAGATTTTTTTTGCCTTTACTTTTGTTAATTTGTTACTTTTTTTAATTAGCTACAGCAATAGGTTTGATATGTGCGCCTGAACACTATTAAAACACTACGACGACACAACGACAATATAGAATAAAATTGTATGAGTAGGACCAGGCATTATAAAAAATCTGCTAGCTAGCTTACATTAATATCATGCTACCAGCCCTTTTAATGTCCCACTGAAGAGTACGGACCTCCCATCAATGCGAAGAGGATTGGGCCCAAGTCCACCACGCGGAACTTCACACGCCTTTCCAGGAGTTTTCTCATACATGTAGGTTTCTTCACGATGTTTTCCTTCACCGTTTAGCAAGTGATAATCATGGTGGAAATCCCAGAGCTACGAGCCGAGGTTAGAACCTGCGATCCTCGTTACCGAGGCAAGCGTTCTATCAACTTGGCTATCAATGCTCTTACATTAAGTCGATATAAATTAGCAGTAAGTATTATTACAGTTAGAGCATTGCATTCGCCCTTCCTTTTTCACATACCTACTTATCTCGCTTCTGGTACTAATTAACACAATCAGAAACTTATTTAACTAAAGGCCCAATTCCTAAACGCAACGATTAAGAGTAACATTTTAGACGACACAGGGCCAATAGAATGTCGTACAGAAATAGATTTGAAGCGGGTATGCAAAAATATATTTTCGTTGTGACATGTGTGGAATTGGCACTGCATGGCGTTATCTTTCTAGTTGGAGATTTAACTAACAACGCCTACTAACTGTACTGATGGAGGTCTCGAAAAAGGGATGGCTCGGTAGGTGTAAACAGTGCTCGGTTACTACATATAAACCTTGATTAATCGGTCGAGCATTCGGACCAGAGCACTGTCTCGCCATTTTACTCGTTAAGTTTAATCAAGCTATGACTCAAGGCAAATAAAGGTCTCATAGCGCAAGGTGATAAAAAAAATGCGATTCCGCTTCAGTTGTCTGCATGCAACTGTGACTATGGATAGCTTTAGTCCTTTGGGGTTTATAAGCACCAACAATTTAGTCGGTGCCGAACCCTCATCTCACATGGTTGTTTTAAAGTAAAACAAGTATGTAATTATTGCCTGTTTATATATCGAGTTTGATATTACGAATCTAGAGCTAAATAAAATAGATTTCATTCAAGAATGATCTTCTCGTCCCGTAAGATGTCCCGCTAATGATTTTTTTCTATAGCAGCCTTATTCAGAAAAGGTATAGCGTTCCTTTAGCGCTTTTGTTATCATTATGTGAAGTCAGAATTTCGACGTAGATTTAATAAAATAAATTTTGTTTCCAACAAAATGAGAATTGTATTTTTTTGTGTGCACTTTTTTTATGGCCTTACTTATCGAAATTCTGATTTCATTTAATGATTACAAATGCGTTAAAGAAGTGCAGGTTAAAATTTTAGTATACTTAGCGGCAACTATAATTTAGCGGCAAGGGAACTTTCCGCCAGGCATCATGCCTGGCAGGGTCGGCCGGTATGCACCCACGTTTGATGTCAGGGTGTATATCTATACTTATATTATAAAGAAGTAAAGTTTGGCAGTTGGTGAGGGTGGTCTCTGGAACCTTAAAAACTAATAGCAAGCGACAATATCATTGAGTAGTTTGTTTCATTGAGATACAGCGGGTGGAGCCGTGGGCAGAGATACGATAATACAAAATAAATCTATATATATATAAAACAGTTGTGTTAGTTACAGCATTTATAACTCAAGAACGGATAGGTCGATTTTAATGATCTATGGTTTTTCAAATATGGCTCCGCCCCGAATAGCAGAATTACTATTAAAACATAAGAAAATATTAACAAAAAAAATATATTTTAAGGCAGTAAAAAGTTCGCCGGAACAGCAAGTATTTTATACCGAATTAATTACAATAACAACTCATACTCAACATAAAACAGGTATTTAATTATTAACTAAGTAGATAATGATTTATGGCCTATAATAATGTACTAACATTAACACATTGTTTACTTTTAAATAAAGGCATGGGGGATGTACCTTTGAATCCAGTATTGAAAAGATAATAAATTATCTATTAGCACAGAATACATACAAGCATATCACCATTAAGTACTTAAGTATTTATATTGATTTCTTATATTTACGCGAATACTACACATTGAAATAAAACTATTTTTTAAGGATTTTATCGCGTTTATTTTTCGTTTTTACGTTCCCGACGTTTCGGCTGCTTTACAGCAACCATGGTCACGGGAGGACTGAGGTGGTTGACGTCCTGGTGTCACGTCGAACGAAAACGCGGGAATCACGAAACGTCGGGAACGTAAAAACGAAAAATAAACGCGATAAAATCCTTAAAAAATAGTTTTATTTCAATACTTAAGTATTTATTTAAGTTATACACTGTCATACATCAGTGCCTCCAGATGGCGATCCATATTATATGTAGAGAAACTTGCGTGTGCCACTTTGGTTGCAAGGACTTATATTATATTACCATGGGTAGACGCAGGACAAAACTACCACCTTTTTCTGTCTTATTGAACCCAAACCAGTTGTTTGCAGATACACACAAACAGACAAACGGTTGTGTTTTTCGTTAATGTCTAAATTAAGAAGGTACTAGAACAGAACATACTTATTTATTCCTGCAACAGTTTTAAATTAAATAAACTTGATTGTAAAGTAAAAAGTATGAACAGTACAACAACTTGTGAAACTGACGAACCTTGATCCACTTACAATGAGAATAAACATTCACAGACATGTGCAGTAGGTAATTTATAATCTGTACTACAAGTTAACCACGTTAACTATTTGTAACTATTGAAAAATAAACCTTATTTCTTGGTTATACACATTTGAATTTTATGGCAATTTAATAAATATAATGAAAAAAAAATTGAGGTGAAGGTAATGAGAAACTTGGGAAGTATCTTTATAGGATTCTGTAGTCAAACTAGGAATCCTAATAGTTTAATCGTGTCAGTTTTGTTCACAGGCATTTTATTCAAGTACTAGGTAGGTATTACAGCTATAAAGCTTAATTTGGTGCATATAGAGCATAATTATCACTTCTATGGGGTATCATGATCAGGTATGTATCATCTATTAATAAATGCTTCAGCTTTGTTCCTATATTTCCTAGATCTATTAAATCTCTATATTGCTAAACATAATGAACGAATTTTCTAAAACGATTTGTTTAATATAAGCTCAACAACCAAGATTTGTTTACTTACCGAACTACATATTAACCAGGACTCGCAAATAATATAATAAATATGTAATAATGTAGGTACTCCATAAGTGAAACTAATTAAATATTCCATTTTGAAAATGAGTTTTGTATGTGTGTTCTTGGATAATGTGTCCAAATGAAAATGGCTGGAACTAGACAAAAAATCCATAGAAAAGGAAAAAAAAATTGTATTTTTTACTATTTCCAACTAGACTTGTATCTATTCCAAAAATGATTTCGTGTACCATCCAATTAATTGGATAGATAGTTAGGTGGGTCCTTACCTAGAGATTTTTAAACTACCTAATTAGGGACTTACTTTTTTTTATTCAAATACTCAGGTAAGAACATTGGGAGTGAACATCGCATAAAAATAAGTAGGTATGTATTACGTGAATAATTTATTAATTATTTACCTATATTGTTATAGGTTTACCTAGTATCCTATCTGGTAGGTACTTAGGTATGAGTACTTATGTAAATACCGTCTCGGTCGGTACCGGTAATACCGGTATACACTAAGAAATACGCGGTTTTATTAAGTACCAAAATTACGTACAAACAGTATCAATAATACAAACATTGACGATATTACGCTATTTCTTATATGAACGAGAAATAAAAATCAGTCGCTAAAAAGTCTACAGCACTTAATAATTAAGTAATTAAACTTACCAACAAAACAGGAAAAAATGTAGTATGCTACAGCGGCTTATTAATTATACCGTTCGCGTTTTATTATAAAATATACGAATGCAACGAATTTCGAACGATTACACAAGCGAGTTGCACTCGCCTGATCCTAAATAATTTCGGTTCTATCTTTCCACCCACAGAATAAAATAAAATACTGTCCTGCCTGACAATACATTTGACAACCAACTACTTGATATTACTCTGTGACCGTTCGAAATCTTGAAGAGCCAAAAGTCACACAGGACTCAAAGACAGCATTATGCGAGTACGCGCCTCTCGAACAAGTCGATTAGCGAAACGCAATCTCTCAAGCGGCCATGCATAGGCATCCCTTAAAATTTTAATTACTTATAAGACGGCTGGCTTGATAACCTAACATTCCCTTATGAAGGGGTTTCCCAACGGCATCCTGGGATTTGAATCGAAATTATGAACTTTGACGATGACGGCTTAAAAAGCTAGTACCCAAGGTAGTAAACCAAAATAATACAGCATAATAATATTGTAGGAAGGAAGGGGTGTCCACTTCGAAAAAACATCGATGTTTTTTTTCGATGCGATATATCGGAAGAGTACATCGATGTCTTCCGATGTATCGGTTCGAAACATCGATGTTTACTGAAAATCGAGTACTTTTTCTAACATTACATCACAAAGCCCTCCTAGTCAAACCTCTGACATTCCATGCAAACGTCAATTTATAATTACATAAATACTACTCCTACACCAGGGCCAGATCCAGTACTGTCCATGTCTGCACATTTATCGCGTGTGTTCAAGGACGCTGAATGTTCAAGAAATCTATATAACTAAGAAAATAAAACTATTTATTAAAAAAAAGTAAATACCATGTATGAAAACAATATTGATTATAGTATGACAGTACAAATTAAATAAAATCATCCTCAACTTTAAACACCCTATTTCCAGTGTTCTTCTGGTAAACTTTGCAAGAACAAAAGTTTATTTAAACGCTTTACCTTGAGTCGATTTCTTTGTGGTTTACTTGGTTTTTGTGAGACGGCAAAAACAGCAGTAGAATTCAGTGGGCTCTGTTTTTTTTTTTTTAGTTTGGCATCACCATAGGTATTTTGCCAGTGTCAAGTAATATAAATTATTTCAGTTTTCGAGCATATGAACAGGCCCAAAAGCTAGGTCCAAGTATTTTACTTGGACCTAGCTTTACCCCCCCCCCCCATCCCTTAATCAGTAAAGTGATGGATACTTTACTGAAAGATTTTTTATGGATTCTTTGTGACAAACTGAAAAGCCAAGTTTCGTCACTCTGATTCCCCATACCAACCCATAATAGTTAATATTCAACTTATGTCACTCACTATTACTTGCAGGAACACTAGTTTTAGAAATTAAATCATAACTGATTTTTTTATTTTATTATCAAACGCGCAGTATAGCCAACATCAATTTTTAAATTCGGCCTAAATAGTTGGCAGTCCTACCAGAGCATTCAAATATTACATAAACACATAGAAATAAGATTCCGGATCCCGCTGCGTTCATATAAGTTTAAACTACACAGGTTTCAAATAAATAAATTAAAATAAACATATTTTAAAACAAATAGAAATAAACAAAAGTTTTTTTTTTGTAATGATTTAGAAATCAAACTGAGTTTTCATGAAATTAACTGGTTATCATTGATTCGATGTTTTATGAAAATACATCGATACATCGAGTATATCAATAACCTTTCAAAACATCGGATCGATTCGATGTATCGGATTGTAAACATCGAGTGATTTCGATGCATCGATGTCGAATATCCCAGAAGGAACCATTGGTTGGAGAACCAATGCAATGATCAACCAAGTATCAAGCCAATCAATCGGAATTCGGAATTCGGTTTTGGGGTTATGTGTATTACAATAATATTTATATTGCTGTACTTGCTCTGTAATTCGTCTCAATGGTCACTATAATCAATTCTGAATGCTTCGACAATTTTTGTCGTACTTGTCTGGCTCCAAAAGTGTCGTATGATATTTACGAAGAACGGAACGATGAATTAAATATTGATGAAATGTTGCTGTCGTATATTGGGATAAAGGTTTGTTGTTGTTTATACTGTATTATGCCAATGAAAGTCATCATCTCAACTGCTCGTGCTCACCACAAGGCTCATCCATCTAAAGCCTAATTCTGGCGCCTACTGTACATGTTGTACTGAGAACCGGCCGAGCCTTCCTGACCCTGCGCAGCTAGGAAGTCATGGTTTAAATATATGGCTGTGTGTTAAACCAAAGCGACGACTACTAAAGTAATATCATTTCGGCTGCAGTGTCGAAAGCCGCTGTCGGAGGCGCGCTCACAAGTTCTTTTCCTTTTTATTTTGCATTACTGTGTAGTAAAACAGTGACTACTTCAGCCAATCTCAGACTATCAAAAAACATACAGAATTTGAGGTCTGATCATCCAAGTGATAAGTAAACTTCCACTATGTTTTTTTATAACTACTTTTTAAATGTGTTTGCAGATTGAGCCACAGGATGGTTTACCAAAGAAATTATGTTGCAGTTGCTATAATTGTATTCGACAATTTCATGAATTCAAAACACTTGCATTGAATATAGACACCAGACTGAGGGACCAATTGGAACATTCAAATCTAAACCCTGACAATAATAGTCAAGATAATAAGGATGCTAGTATAATAGACGATGAATTTATAGAAAATGATTCTCATCATGACTTCCAAGAAATAAATCATGATGACATGAAAACTGACTTTGATAATGTGGAAACCAATCAGATAGATGTTACATGCCAGAATAATGATTTAAAATGTGACATTTGCAATAAAATGTTCAAAAAACAATCTAGATTAGATGCACATAAGACAAAACATCTAGCAAATTATACATGCAATATTTGTTTGCATAAATACAGGCATTATGGCAAATTTGTGAAACATTTGGCTACACATAATAATGTGACTGAAATAAACCACAACACAGAACAATTGGAATGTGACGTTTGTTCTCTGAAATTCAGATCGGTACCGTCACTATCGGCGCACAAACGTAAACACACATCCAAGGACCGAGTACTGTCATGCACAGTGTGCAACAAGGTATTTAAAAAAGTGAGTCATCTGAAAAGGCATGAACTCTGCCATGCAGACAACCGTCCGTACACATGTACTTTATGTCCAAAGTCGTTTGCATTAGAAGTTGCATTACATGAGCATGTCAATAAACATAACGGTATAAAACCACATTGTTGTCCTATTTGTGGGAAGTGTTTCTCTCATCCGTCGAATTTAACGAAGCATATTAATATTCATACGAGGGAAAGGCCACATTTGTGTCCGATGTGTGGGAAAAAGTTTGCTTCAAGTACGAATTTAAATCAGCATATGAGAAGACATATTGGGTTGAAGTCATTCATATGCGATTTGTGTCCTAGAAAATTTGTTAGTAAAGGTACGAGACCCTTTTATATATTGAGAACCTGATTAGCTTAGTGGGTAGTGAAGGGTCGAAGGGAAAGCTAAACTAAACTAAGCTAAATCTTAACTAAGAAAGCAAGGGCCCTCTGTACTAATGCGCACCTGGGTTCGAATCCTGATATCCAAATGTTTTGTGATGAACACAAATGTTTGTATGTTAATGATGAATGTTTAAAATCTATAGAAGTATTTTATACTGGGATTATCCCCAGAGCATTGTACTGTACCCATAATACAAGCCTTGCTTTGTTTGGAACCATACAGTTTCTGTGTTCGTCTGGCAATATTATTAAATCTTATTATATAAGGATTAACAAAGTTATTGTCAAATAAAGAGTGGTTAAGTTGTAGCATAGCATTTTGTAACTTTTTTGATGATTCATAAGTACTGAGCCGCAAGTCTGCAACACGAGCAACGTGTTAGTAGACTTGGCGCCCTGTGCTTAACAGATTACAAGAATAAAATATATTCTTATTCTTATTCAAATTATGATAAGATCTATTTCAGTTCAGCACGCAATTCACAGTAACCTTATTATACTTTTTCAGGTGAACTCAAGACACATCTGTACACACACACCGGGGAGCGGTCGTACTCGTGCGAACAATGCGCCGCCACGTTCGCTAAACGCAGCTCCCTCAGCAAGCACAAGATGCGCCATCTTGGAATCAAACCTCACCAGTGCGACACGTGCCCTATGAAGTGAGTAAGCTGTGGCCATGTATATATATATGTAGATATCAATAAAATGCTGTTAGTTAGTAAGCACATAACTTGCGAACGGCTGGAATTACTGATTTCGTCATTCTTTTTTTATGATCGGAAAAGGAAGGGAAAGAAAAATATGAAAATATTGTCCGGGTTTTCCTCATTTTTGAGGTAAAACTGAAAGTGCTTCTTTGTATGGGATTTGGATAGGACAGTCTTTCGGGTGTACCAGGTATTTATTAGTGGTCCTCCTGGTATTTATTAGTGGTCCTCCTGATCGAATTTTCGGTCACGGCCGCCAATCCCAACGGATATACTAACCAACTACGAAGGAGATAATATAATTCACATGTGTGCGCAAACGTAGGTGCACTCTCTCTTCCCTTACTCTCATAGTCCGATGGGATGACCACACGACCGGTGAAGAATCAGACGCAGGACTGATTGCTTTACGTGCTCTCCAAGGCAAGAGCAGGTGGTTTTCATGGTTGAGAATGCCATTATCTCTCTCTCTCTCTCTGCCATTATGCAGGTTCCTCAGCAAAGATCACTTGAAGCGGCACTATCGCATTCACACGGGCGAGCGTCCCTACCGATGTGACATATGCGAGCGCGCGTTCACTCAGAGCAACGACCTCGTCAAACACAAGAGGGCGCATTTGGGGAACGACTTGTACAAGTTAGTGATCAGTGACAATTGCCTATAACTTTTTTTTTAGGGTTGCATACAATAATGGTAAAGACCTCATGGTGCGACTAAGTTCATCTGTCACACCCGCCCCCTGATTACGTATCTTGCCTAGCTTAGCGATAGCAAAGCGACAGCAATAAACGCACAATATTTGCTTTCAAATCGCAGATTTGCATGTGATACGAATTAGCGATTCGGATGCAAATATTGCGTGATTGTTGTTATCGCTAGGCTATTGCAAGTTACGTAATCAGGGGGCTGATTTTCTCTGCAACTATGATTTGAAACTTGGAATAGTTTACATACCTGCATTTTACCGACATTTTCGATGTCTTTTTTTCAGGTGTGACCAATGCTCACAAAGTTTTCGCCTGATGACTGAACTACGTAATCACATATCTGAACACTACATCGCGCGATTGGAAGCTGTCAGAGTGAATGTCGAAGCTACCTCTATGGTCGAAAGTGCCTCGAATACTGCCCCTAATAATATTGAGAGTATGTTAGGTAAGAGTAATATGCACGATGGTAAGGGATAGTCGGAAAATGATCATAAAGGCTTGAACATATACCAATAAAAAAACATGCCAACGAAAATTAGCTTGGGTGCCGATACGGATTTCTCGCGGTTGACACTGGCGTGCTTGTTTATACGTTGTACAAAACAAATATTTTTGATAGTAAAGTTTCTCTTATAAGTTACTGTTGGTAGTTCAATGTTTATAATAGGATAGGTGCCAACTGACTGATGCAATCATCCTTTTTAGTGAAATAAAGATTTTTGTAATAATTACGATTTTGTACTTATTTTACAGTATTAAGTGAATATTGATATATTTACGCCTGTATCACATGGGCCATGAAGGTCATAAGCGTAGGCCAGAATTTTTTTAGGGCAAAAGCAAATAAACATCGAGCAATAACCTTGCGGTAATAGAACCTTTATGCAGATATTTCTCTGACGAGAGTCATACATACAATATGAATTTTCTATATGTTGATTTCCGAGTCCCAGATATGCTAACTTATAAAGGTTCGTTATTGAAATGAAACTAACTGATTATGCTTTTACCATCCCGACGTTTCGGCTGCTTTACAGCAACCATGGTCACGGGAAGACTGAGGTGGTTGACGTCCTAGTATCATAGTTTGAACTGGGATCCCCTAATATTTAGTTGTTGTTTGCGGTCCGATCTATGCAGAAAGTACTCAGTGTCTTGAGGGTCTTGCAATGGTGCGATTGGTTTTGGATTTAATTATATTAATTACTGGATCCCAAGTCGGTGGTCGGTGGTTAGTTTAATTTCAATGTGTAGTATTCGCGTAAATATAAGAAATCAATAAGGTTGGTTATTCTACATGGAATGGAGATACTTATCTAGCTCTAACTCTAAGAATAAAAATATCAATACGATCGCAAGTATAATTCCTATAACACCGCACAATACCTATTCAGTACCTCACTACGATTACAGTACAGAAGCGGTATGGGGCCCCTCCCACTACGTTACGTCACACGAGGAAAACATAAGGAAATTCTATGTATGGTTGCTGCCTTTCTTCTGTTATGTAAGGTATGTAACCGGCCTGTATGTGGATAACTGAATTAATAAACCCTTTGGGGAAGTGTGCCATGGTTTCAATGGTTGTAGGTTTCTAGTAGGATATACCTGAGCAGAGGCTTGAAGGCAAATTTGTGACTAATGATCTTACCATTAGGCTACCGGTAGTCCCGTGCAAGTATCGGTACCTAATGAGCCTAAATGCAGACTAGAAGCTAAATCCAATACGAAAAGTAATGTGGAATAAGGCTAGGAAGATAAGGTATAGCTACCTATTGTTTTGTGTTTGTCATTTACCTATAAGACGAAACTTGACACTAGACCCTTACTTTTTATGAGTGGAAATGAGAGGGTTCCTGGATCGCGCGGGATAGCTAAGAAAGTAGGATAGTGTTTTATTTAGGATTCCACGGATAGATATACTTAGCCAAACAATTGCTACTTATACCAAACTCATACCTATAACAATGTATTGCTCAAAAATGTAAAAGATCTATTTTAAAAAAAGAGCAACCATGGAGTTTCTTGCCCGTTCTTCTCCATAGGAACGGCATTCCGAACGGGTGGTAAAGCAGTAGCATAATATTTTTGTAACTTGACGATTCATAAGTACTGTACAATAATGGTCTACGTGAATAAAAAATATTCTGATTCTGATTCTGATTCTGATTAGCATAGCAATCGATTATACCAAGTTAACGCCTAGAAGAAATGTCGTGTAAAATGGAAAGTGAAAAAGGATCGGAATGGTAGAGGGCGAGTGGCCGTTTGGGCAGATATATTCTGGAATTGCTACCAGGGAGATTCAAAATTTTGGTAAGTATAGTGTAGGATGGCCCTAACCACAAGGTGGACCGATAATATCACACGCGTTGCAGGAAGCCGGTGGATGCGAGTGGTGGAATACCGGGATGTGTGCAAATCATTGGGGGAGGCCTATTTTTAATAGTGAACGTCTTTAGGCTGATAGATAGAAAATGGAAGTGCTAAACAGGCATGATGACCAATAAAACAAATTATGCGTAGGTACGAATTCACTCGGATACTACTCGAACAAAATATTCTAATTCGGCCTTCAATCTCTTCGGTCATGACAGTCCACACGGTTCAACGTAAATACGTTTTCCAAGTTTACCATTGAACTCAATCAGGAGGTTAATTAATACCTATTGGGCTTTGTAATAGTATTTTATCTGATCCGGTGTCAGATAAAGCTCAAATTTTATATAAATTAGCAGACCTAGGTTTGGTTAAGGAGTGATTAATGTTATTATGTTGATTTGTTATTTATTTTAATTTGGTTGTTGATTTTTGTATGGAGTTTCTATAGGGCGGTGTGGTCGCTAAGCGACAAAGCCCTTTAATTAATAAAAAAAAAAAAAAAAAAAAAAATTAATACCTAATAAGGTAGATGAGGTTTTGTTGAGCAACACCTACTTACCTACCTTTATATGCATATCTTAAAAATACAGTGATATCTGGTTTAACTGGCAATTTATTTAGATCTTATCGTATTCAGAGGGTCGTTTGCGTAATATTATTTATTGCATCACATACCGCTACATGCTTACGCTTCAGCCAATAACACAAGCAGCTACTGTTGTATAACGGAACGTAGCATTGACAGATATCACGATAACATTGACAGATACACGTCGAGTTTTTGGCGGGAAGTTGAAGTTGAACCGTGAAGTTGTCAATTTTCTTTTATTTTCCAAAATTGTGTTTCTTTGATAAATTGTGTGTAATATTAGTGGTATATAAAACATTGTGTGTCAATAAACATACACGAGTGAAGGATATTTAAATAAAATAGTATAACTTGACTTTTCAAGTTCTTGAAATGAAACTAATTTTAAGGATTTTATCGCGATTTTATTTCGATTTTACGTTCCCGACGTTTCAATGACGTTTTCAAGTTCTCCCAAGATGTTCGGTAAATTTTCAGTAAAGTATCCTCAGCTTTACTGATAGGGCTGAATGGCCTGCCAAAATGGAACTATTTTGTAGATGATTTCCAACCTAAAAAAAAGAAGAAAAAGATATCACGTCACGCATATACATGTCTTGCTTGCTCTCTCTCTCTCTCTCTCTCTCTCTCTCTCTTGTTAATGGTCAGAAAGCAGCACGTTGTAAAATACTAATAATAAATTAATAAAACCCAATTGCCTGAAAAACATATTTTATTTATAAAAACGAAGCACACTAAAGTTTTTTTTGTTAATGGCCTTTTTAAAAACACTCCAGTTACATGGCTAACAACAGGTGCATATACTCGTACTAATGTCGAATAATGAAGAACATCTCATTATAATTACATAGTGTTTTTAATGAGACAAACAAAGTATGAAGGATCTACCTACTAAAAATAAAAACTGTTACATACTTGTTCTTTTGCTCTATATTCGTTCTATATCAAAAAAGGATTGTACTTTTTTTCAGAATAAAATATTAATGGTACAAGTTTTGATTTACAATTTTAATTACGTTTTCTCGATGACACAAAAAGCTGTTCTAATCTTTTGTTATTTTTCAACCTTTCCACCAGCTTCATTGTGTGTATACCTACTCATCCATAGTAAGTAGTATCTTAGGTATATCCTCTTTTATTAACCGACTTCAAAAAGGAGGAGGTTCTCAATTCGGTTGTATTTTTTTTAATTTTTTATAATTATACCTTATGCAAGTATACTCAGTAGGTAAACCAACGAGCCCCAGTCTTCAAACACGATCGCACACTAAGCAACTCATGTATTATGGGACATGAGGACTGGGGGCGCACCCAGTATATAAGTAATACAGAAATACTTAGATATTCAACATCCATGACTCGGAAAGGTACAAATAAACATTCGTGCTCATCACACAAAGTTCGTCCCTACCAGGATTCGAAAACGGGACTCACAGGTCAAAAATCAGGGTCACTATTGACAACCTCGTTGACACAGTTGATAGGGAATCAACTGTGTCAACGAGGTTGTCAATAGAAATTACAGTGACAGCATACTTTCTGTGTGAAGGTAACGATTACGTTAACGTTATGTGCTGCAGACACAAATCTCTCTTGTCTTTACGCTATTAACTACCGTAATTCGCACCCAGTCCATTGTACGGTAGCCATAATACAAGCGTCGCTTCGTTTGGTATCGTGCAGTTGATGTGTTCGTCTGGCGATATTATAATACGAGACTTTTGACATTTCTATTTTTTAAGCAGTTTTCTCGGTTTGTCTCAGCGTCTTTCCATCTACAGATTAACTCTTAGGAAACCTATATTATTATTAGTCGTAAAGGTGTCGATTGGCCAAACAGTAACGTTACATACTTAGACATGCTGCAACAACGTATAGTAGGGGCAACCCTGTTCGCGCGAAGCATGGTAGGGCGCTGTCAGTTGCGGCAACGCCGGGTCGCCGCACGCGCATTGTTATCGATTTTGAATTTCGAAATTTTGCCTTTATTTTGGTCTATGGATTTTTCATTTTTTAAGGTGAGCACTCATGAGATTTTTTTGTTTTTACATTTTTAAATTTACGTAACTATTTAATACCAGTATTATGCGCTTATTAAATTTTAAATAATACCTATACTTAGGTGCCTGAGTTAGTATTAATTAATTAATGCTTAAAATGTAGGCGTGATATAATAATCTGCACAGTTTACCGTTCGTTAGTGAAAGTTCCGTCGGAATTAAATAGGTAGGTAGTTACTTAGTGTTAAGATTTTCATTTGTGATAGTAACTACTAACTACCTAGTTACTTATCTACTATCGAGCGCCAGTGCAAGTAAGAGGGCGATTTGTTTATATTACACAAACTCAAAAACTGCTAGACCACATTTAATACATAATGCTGCCATTACCATAGTCAAAAGGTACCTTCCAAAAAATAATATATTTTCGGATTTCCCTTATCATGAATTGACTCATCGCTATTAAGAAACTGTTTCAGTAAGTCGGTATTTAAGGCTTAACATTTTGAAACTTGAAATCTTAAATCTAGATTCTAGACCAACCGTGTAGTTTCTTAGGACACTTCTTACTAAATCGCTTGTTAGCTTACCTACCTAACTTTCATTAGGCTTGCTCAAACGAGGGTTTGAATCTTAACCAAACTGAAATTATTTTGATAGATACTAATTATTTGTAGCATTACTGTCATTATTTAATTTAATAGCTCTCTGAATCTCATTGATTTCATTTACAAAACTAATTTGTAAATGTTGGAACCATAAATCCATTTACTTGTAATTATATACTTCGAGTTAGTACTTTTTTACCAGCTGCTAAAGTCTTCCAAGTCGATCCTACATTGTTCTCACATACCCATAAAAATGTGCTGCTCAAAAATGTAAAAGATCTTTTTAAAAAGACCAACCATGGAGTTTCTTGCCCGTTCTTCTCCATTGGAACGGAATTCCGAACGTGTGGTAAAGTTGTAGCTTAGCATTTTGTAACTATTTTGACGATCCATAAGTACTGTACTTAATGGTTTACATGAACAAAAAATATTCGGATTATGATTCTTATTCTCAAACTAAAAGGGTTAGGAGATGTCAACCTACCATAACTACTTGTACATTTGTGTAATCACATACAAATGTCTATAATATGTCTTACGCACAGAATAACAA
Source organism: Pheosia gnoma (assembly GCA_905404115.1). Lineage (NCBI taxonomy): Eukaryota > Metazoa > Arthropoda > Insecta > Lepidoptera > Notodontidae > Pheosia > Pheosia gnoma. The sequence continues at coordinate 1,871,229 of FR989909.1, read as the reverse complement.
ACCTCACTTTAAACAGTTCACGATAAATTTGTTTATTGAAGTTTGAGTCAATGTCGCTTAAATAAGTTACTTCATATCAAGTTAAAAATACTTAAGCACTTAAATTGAGACATAACTTTTGGCACATGGTCAAACATAAGTAGGTATCTGGCTTTTCCATCCGCCTTTCAGCATTCGATACTTGTGTCAGCTGTTTCCTTCAGAAACTTTATAGAGATTATTTCAAACGCTCTAGTGATAGTGAGATATGTTTTGTACTTACCTACTAGTTTTCGAAGAACTTAAGCTTTTTAAATGCAGAACATTACTTGGTAAGTATCTTATCATTTCTAAAAAGTAAAGGTTTTAAATGGCCGAGGATCTATCATACAGTCCCTGTTTCCAAGGTTAGTCATTGGTCACCGTCCATCAAAATACTTGCCTAGGATTAGGAGCGGTATCTTTCTGTGTAGAACTTAATTTTTAATGCCTAAGTTCTTGTGTTTTTGTTAGATTTGTAAATATTAGCTAGTCAAGAATTCGAAGAAAGATTTAACGGCTTGCGCATATTGTACCGGAGTCAATTAGTTTTGAGTGCAAATATTGCTATACCTATATAAGTGAGCAGGTACTTAGGTACCAACGGTTCAGTAAACCGAAACTTAACTTCACTTAAATTTGTTTAACTGTAACGTATTTATTACTTGATAAATATTCACTAAGCGATTGTAACATTTTCTCTGCATACATATTTTTGACCTATTGATAAATGATCAACCTAAAATGGAATTAAAAAGCATTTTCAGAGGAAATGTCTCCGTAATGTTATTTGTAAATAAGTTAAACTATTTTTATATATAATATATAAGGCGGTAAAGATATTATGGGTACCCAAGATAAAGGATTCAAGACGTTTATTAAGCAATGAACACGAACTCCAGTAAAGTTATTATTCTTCATTTAAAAAAAAATGGCGCCACCATCTTAGTTATTTCGCCAGTGTAAAGTATAATGTAAATATATTTCACAGTCTCAAAGAGCCACATCAAAAAATGCGTCTTGCGTTTGCAGATTTGGTTAGGCTTAAATACTGTAATATAGTTTAGAGGTCGCTTGGGTAATGTTAATGTAATCGTTATCGGCTTATGTCAAGATGACACACTGACCATAGTTAAGTCGGCAAAAAGTTGCCAATAGATTGTTAGAATTATGTTATTATGTGGATGGCATATGAGTGCTAATTTATTATGATTCCTTCTCTACTTATGGACAATGTTATCAACTATAAAACTGTTGCCGTGATTTTAAGGGTTTATGACTAAAAGAATACCTACTGTAGCCAAACCAGAAACACATATCCGCCTAGGTATCTCTATATTTTTCACGGCCATTTTAGTCAGAGACAGGAAAAAAATCCCATGCACCGTACCTAAATATACCAGTTTTTCTGACGCTTGAAGATCAAGATAAAGTAGGTACTTACTTACTGATTTAATTTTTACTAAAGGAATGTGGGTTTCGCTTTGGGAATTTCAGTTAATCAATTAGCCCAGCTCCTTTGCTACGTTTGAAGTCGTAGGTATTCCCAAGAGCATTAAGTTTTATTTTAATATTCTTATGTCAATAACGTTCTTACGCGGCAATTGGAGAGTTCCAGGTTAGGCAAGTCCAAAGCTGTACTTTGTAAATTTATTTTCGATTAACTTGGCAACCATGATTGTGTTTAAAAAACACACCATAGGAGAGTTGTAGCCAATAAAAACCCAAGATTAATTTAGATGCAGGACTTTTTGGCGGGAAGTTGAACCGTGAAGTTGTCAATTTTGTTTTATTTTCCAAAATATGTGTTTCTTTGATAAATAATGTGTAATATTAGTGGGATATCAACCATTATGTGTTCATGAACGTGCACGATTGAATTAAAATAAAAAAGTATAACTTGACTTTTCAAGTTCTCCCAATTTGCAGTAAAGTATCCACAACTTTACTGATAGGCATAGGGGATTAATTTCATTACCATCATTATCATTAACATTACTATTATTATTTTTAATGGCACTATTTTTTTATCTGATTGCCACCCTAAAAAAGAGAAGAAGATAGAGGAATTGAGATGCAACTTGTTGCGGGGATATAATTCCTTAGGCATGTTCTTTATATACAAGTCTTGAGAAAAGTGGAATCAAGACATTATATATAAGTACGGATGTATGTAAGTAAATATTCTAATGTTACCATATAATACTTTCAAATTACTAAATGTTACATTTTAAATAAATCTAGGTGTTATTCAAAGTTCAAGAACGGACATAGAATTGGAAAGTCGGTAGATATGATTGCGTAATAGAATTGATATTCTGCACGATGTTAGTTTAATTAAAACTTTGTCTGTGGAAGGAAACACTCTGTTATATGACCCTCATCCTGTATTCATTAATTTTGTTATAATCTACTTACCATTGAAACATTCTTCACGGAAGTCTTAGGGATTATTATTCAAATGAATGAAGTGTAGCTTTTAAGAGACTTCGTTTCACTGTGGTAACGCCTACATTCATTTTCTATTTCCTACCCTACAGTATGCCTAGCAGGAACTCGTAATGTAATCTACGTCATCGAGAAAATAAGCTTGTCACTGTCATTCTAATTTATGAAAGCTGTGGTGTGAGCGAGACTGAACAGGCGTATGTTGACATTACGCTAGCTACGTTATATGGTTATGCTTGATTTAAAACTTGCTCGTTAGGTAACCTGAAAATTGTTTTACTTTTAATAGTTGGAATACATAAATAAGGTGGAACTTATATAAAAATATAATAAAAATGATTAGTTAATCATCATAAATATTCAGATGATGTTATAATATATCAAAAATCTAGGTATAATCATAAATATTTTTAATAAATACTACATTAGTGCCATATTTGTTTGGCACAGATAAAAAAAACAAGTTTGACGACAGTCACAGTTTCTTTAAAGATACGTAATCATAGTAACATTGCTAAATTAATTCACTACAACCTACATTACATACCGTCCCGAGAATATGAGACGTGATAATAAACGATTCTAAACTCTACATACAAAGTTTTAAAGTTGCATTTTATATAAGTTCCCTTCACGTGTGTTGTGTATTTTGTAATAGGTGTGAATTGACAACACAGAATTGTACGCTTTTATTTGTTTACATAATAATATGTAGGAATGTAGTGTTTCATTTGTTTTTGTAATTTTCTCTGAAATGTATCTGGATCAAGCAGTGAGATTGGTCAAAGTAAAAGCTCACTATATGTATACAAAATACTTGCAGGTTCAAATCCTATCTCGCACATGTGGAATTTTCAAATTGCTTATGCAAATATTTTTTTTATATATATACAAAGCCACATACCACATACATATATATATATATATGTATATATAATATTTATATATATATTATATAAATATACATATATGTATACGAAACGTCGGGAACGTAAAAAAACATAAAATAAACGCGATAAAATCTGTAAAATTAGTTTTATTTCAATGTGTATAGTATTCGCGTAAATATAAGAAATCAATATTGAAGTAATTATTAAAATGCTTACCCTTGAAACCACCAAATATTATTTATATTATGCTATATTTTATTCTACAAAACTCACACATCGCCATTAACATTTTACTTTCTGCCATGCACACGAATTCCGAAAGTAACAAAGCGCGGCTGTCACTCAATTGTGTTTGTAATTTTTGAGAGCGTGAAATAGTTTTATGCTTTCAAAGATTTAAGTGTGTTTTGATAAGTACCTAGGTACTTATATTGTCATTTGTATATATCATACTCAAAAGACGTAGAGAAAAAAAGTACAAAGTACCTACATACTTATAAAATATTTTTACCATTGAAATGAATAAAATCCATCCATGATTATTTATTGATCTTATAACTATTTATGACCTAGTTTTTCGCGCGGTGTTATTACTTAGAAGTAGGTACTTATAGGATAAATAAATATTTTTTACTTATTCTACACACCATCTAAGTATATAAAGTGTAACAATAATAGAGTCAAATATTTTTCAGGGCCAACAGTAGGTTATAAATAAATATATTAGACATTTAAAAATAACAGCCTGTACTGAGCGCATAGCCTGGTTTGCCTTGTTTAAAAAAAAAAAAACATAATTTACACAAATATTTTATACATCAACGTGATCCATATAACTCATTCATTTGTTAAAATATTTTACACAATTCTTGCTATACCTAATATATTGATTTCTTATATTTACGCGAATACTACACATTTAAATAAAACCAATTTTAAGGACGTACGCCGAACGCGATGAAATGCGTAAAATTAGTTTTAATTTAAATATACGTAATATATCAAACCTGCTAAGAACATACTTATCAAAGCGATTGCATTACTTAACGATTGAATATTTTAAAAGTACCTTGTCCCCAATTTAATATTAAGTAGGTACTTGTTATTTTTTTTGGCAACTGCACTAAGGAAAGTGGCTAGCCTTTGAGTCGAATAATAATCCTATAAAATGTATGGATAGCCCCTTGACCGGCTTGTTTATCTTCATGAATAAAAACAGCTAAGACCTTTGAGTAGGGCCCTTTATGTCCTCGTCATGTACTTACAGGAAAGAGCGGTGATCTATACAAATAAGTAAAATTGGAGTGTTTGTTTGTAATATTAAAATAACCGCTTTTTGCTTAGTGCATTTGGATGTATACACGGTGCATATAACAAAATATTTTTTTTTACAATTTTTGTCTGTCTGTCTGTTGTCTGAAATGGCTGGACCGATTTTGACGGGACTTTCACTGGCAGATAGCTTATGTAACAAGGAGTAACTTAGGCTACTTTTATTTTAGACTTGCTGTTACCCGCGACTTCGTCCGCGTTTTGTTAAATACCACGCGGACGAAGTCGCGGGTAACAGCTAGCAATAAGTTAAAAAGAACATACAACTTTATCATAACGTCACGTATAAGATATATTATTTTATTCGTTGGTTAAGATGATCTATCTATGGTCGTAAGTAGTTATAACGTTTTTGTTACATAGTTGGTACGTGCTAATTTGACGATAAAATAAAATATGTTATGAATACCTAAGTAGACGAAGACATAGGTATTAAGCCAACCCGAAAAAGAAATTGATAATGTGTTTTGATAATTAATAAAAAAAAAGTGCAAATGGCCTGTGAATGTGGATAGGGCTTATCTGACATTATGAAGTAGGCTCTAAGTTGGTAGCTTTAGCGTTTTAATTTACTTAATATAAGATTAATTAATCAAACATGATAGTCGGGCCATTACTTTCTAGTCACGTTTGCCTCGTAAATTTGTTACTTAAAAATTTTATGATACGATTTATATTATTAAAAAAGAATGTTTTAAATTATTATTTAAATTGTTATTAATTTTTATTTACACAATATGTATAACGGAAATAGATATTAAAAAGGGAATAGAAAAACTTACTGCCTACTTAAAAATTACAAAAAGTGTGAAAAAGAATAGTTTAAATTTATTACTTATATAATGAATAGGTAAGTACCTACCTCATAATATCCGTGTTAAAATTAATTGTGTCTCAAATAAAAAGCACTCACCATGTTTTATAGCACCGAAATCGTAAGAATTTAAACTGTTACTGTTACGCAATAGAAAAAGGATGACGCAGCCTTTTTATGCAATGACATTTATGAATGTTAACTTGAATCTTGAAAGGTATGCTGACAACCGTTTAAATAATAGGTGATCACATATAAGATGGCTACATACTTTTTAACAAATTCGTGGACTCTGAGGTAATTTATAATTAATGCTGGTAGGTTGCAAAGAACTCAACCAAAGTTAAGGAAAAAATGTGAAATGACAATTTGTGAGTAGGCCCCCGTAGGCCTTTACAAAATTAATTAAGTAATTGACTTTGACTTAAAAAAACATAAACTTACAACCTAATACATTCAAATGTGATAGCGTGTTTTTTTTTATTTAACTGAACTACGCCCCAAAATGGCCGAATTGATTTGAATTTTGAATACAATCTCGTACAGAAGTAGGTTCTATTGTTACTCTAGAATTAGTTACATATCAGCTACTTCTAATTCTATAGTCTAGCATGCCAGTAGGTAATAATTAAGATTCAACTTAAAAAAAAATAACACATGCTAAGCATGCGTTTATAATATTTCTTACTACAAACGAGGCTTAGTTACTATTTACATGTAAACTGCATAGTAATAAACCAAGATTTAGGCCTTAAGACACTGTTTAGCTAACTACGTTCAAACCGCGTTTAAATCTCTTTTGCGGTAAGACGGAGGTTTTTCAACGACCAACAACTAGGCACAGTTTTTTTATTGACATTTACAGGGAAACACCGCAATGTCTACCGCAAATGAAACTTGAACCTTGCAAAACTCTTACATAACGAGACCAACAGACCGTCAAGTTGATAATTTGCCAATAAACCGCCAAAACTATCGGCAGATAACGAAATCATCTCAGAGCGAAGCAAAAACTTCATCTACGGGCACTCACTTTCACTAGCTCGCTGCGCTGTCTAAATCTTATTTTTTTTTCACAGGCGCCGAAACAGAGGAAGTGACCATTCGGTGCATTCGGACAGTGCTGTGAATAAGTGTATGACATTCGATAAAGTTTTAGTGGAATAGTGTTATAAATAAAATAAATTGTGTTTTTAAAAGGATAAGCTAAGATGAAGATGGTGAGTTTATTTTTCTAATAGCTTTTTTTTCGAGAACGCTGCAAGCTTTAACGCGCGTAACATTGTAAAGAGGCTTATTATATTACCATATATTATATGATATTTTCCAGTGGGCGTGAATGGCCAAATCCGAAACTATAGAGAATATCGAAAAATACTTAAATGACTCTCGAGACCGATTATGATAAATTCTAAAACTCGTTCATTCGTTTTTTTAAAGAGCTTCCCTAGCCAGGCTTGAATCTGTCGATATTTAAAAAAAGAACATCAACTTCTATATTATTGCACCGTCCGATAATGTCGCTAATAAGGATCAAGTTCTGGGAAGGAGTTAGGACTTTTTGGCGGGAAACTGAAAAGTCATGGCGTCAGTTATGTTTTAATTTCTAAAACTAGTGTTCCTGCGAGTTATAGTGAGTGATATAAGTGGAATATTAACCATTATGGGTTTGGTAAAGTGCACAAGTGTAGGTAATTGAAACAGAGTGACGAAACATGGCTTTTCAGTTTCTCACAAAAATCCTTGAAAAATCTTTCGGTAAAGTATCCATCACTTTACTGATTGAGGGATGGGGGGGTATTTTACTTAGGCCTAGCCTTTGGGCTTGTGCATATATTCAAAAACAGAAATAATTTATATTACTTGACACTGGCAAAATACCTATGGTGATGCCAAATAAAAAAAAAAAAGTTCTGGGAAGTAATGAAATATGTCATACCACAAACTAAAGAAAGTATTTTTTTAAATACGGTATTATTTCCATATATTGATTAAACCTTAAACCAATGAAGTGTTGAAAAAAAAGTCTGTTTATATTGATATTTACGTTGCACTCATACGCGGATTATTTACTTTAGATTATATTTTTTATCATAGATCGATACTAAGTTTTATTTTTGATTATATATTATCCTAGATCTCTAGACGCAAATATTTGATCAAGTAATGGGGTACTATGGGTCCTATAACCAACGATTAACATTTTTTGCAGCTCATAAGTACCTATGATGATTTTCTGTTTACTTTTCCGACCGTCAAATGTCCTGTTGTTGTCCGAACAGAAAAACAATTCCAAATACATGGCTGTGAAACCATTTAATTATAAAATGGCTCATTATCTATTTCCTACCGTGCACCACAATAGGTGCTTAAGACACCTTCGTAGAGTTGGAATGTCGTGGTACATATACAAGGAAGACATAAGGATAAAAATTATCAAACCATTTACGTCTTGCGAATTGATTTTGAATGAAGGCTGCTGAAGATTATGGTAGCCACTGCCACCGAATTATTCACACTATTATAATGCTCCTGCGACACCTGCGCCTAATGTCGTTAATAAACGAATTGGTTTACATACAATGCAAGCATGTTATGTCGATTATAGGTGCAGATGTAGCCCGAGCATAATAGTTCCTCTTTTCTCTTGTTGGAGATTGGCTACAAAATAGAGCCACTTTTGCCAGTGTACTACATTAAATTTCTTGATCGTTGTTTTGAATATAGTGTCCCCATGATGATGAAATGAACGCCCTACACCTATCCAGAAAGCTGTGTTTTCTTTACTAACATTTTGAACTTGTAAAGTCAAGTTATACAACTTATTTTATTTTAATTTACTTCACACGTTTATATATGGACACAAGATAGTTACTATCCCACGAGTGTTACACATAGTTTTAGTTATCAAAGAAACATTTGATCAATAAATAAAAATACTGCTTCACCAACTTCCCGCCAGAATCAAAGAGAACGGCGGGCGGCGACGCTCTATAGATAAAACTCTATCTATCTATTTCTCTGATGACTTCTCTGTCCTAAGCCCAACCCTATTTTAAAGCCTATGTACACGACGACTCTTAGAACGATTGCTCAATGTAAACTTATGCCCGGCTCACACGATTTAGTTGACAAGTAGCGTTGACGACAGCATAATCTATTGGTTTAAATATAGGCCTCTCGGCTCACTACACTGTGTGGTGTAGGTTTTGATTCCCGTGTCGTCAAATTTCGGTAATGATCACTAAACTGGGATCGCTCCAGTAGGTAGGTATATTGTAAACGGTGTACCCAGTAAACGAATTATGCTATTGATATTAAAGATTAATTCATGGACATGATATTTATGACATTATTGACACACTATCAATGTTCTCTCAAATTAATTACAGTGCCATAGGTTATAATTTGTCGGTGAGCCGGGTTTCGGAACGGCGGTGACGAAATGGTGTCAATCTACTATAGTATTAATCAACATTCCATAAACGTATAAATTAACTTGACCTTTTATTTGTTTACATCAAAATTTTAATTGTACCTAAATCTTAAGTTTATCCAAGGCGTTGAGCTATTGGAGTGCATGAGCCCATCAAACTTACGTCACCAAAAAAAAAACAAAATTAAAACGTTTATTTTTCTAAAAACAAATATAACAACGTTATAGTATCGCCCTTGCGTATTTAACAAATGCAGCTGCTTATTCATAGCCGTTTTATAACTTCATCAAACGTCTTATATTACTTTAGCACAACTCTTGTGCGCAGTACTATATGACGTTTGATAAAATTCTAAGACGTCTATAAATTCGGGGTAAATCATTTAAGTAAACTGAACTCTACCTTTTCCTTTTTAAGTCAGAGGTGTTGTCAGCAAGTCCATGTTGTAGGTCCCTGTAATCAATACTTGTTGCTTAAGGTGCTTATTAAGTTAATATATAAAGCGTCTACTTAACTGTTGACAGGGAGATACTATCAGATTGATGTACGAGTCCCTGTTGCATCTCACTATGACATTACACAATTACTTGTTGTTTTTTTTGTCCATATATGGAAAAGTAGAGTTAAGTTTTTAATGTGTGCGACCTCTTCAACCTCGCCATAAGATACACAGATGGCGCTCCAGCCGACATTCAGAACGAATGATGATTGTCCATACAATCCTGTAACGCGCTATATAAGTTTACAGATAACATAACATGTATACAAGAACCCGCGATATCTGTTGGGGCATAGCGGCCGTCCCGCAAGGCTGGAAGATCTTCGCTTTTCCGCTAAAATGTATATCTGTGTGTGGGATTAATGTTAATGGAATGAGATCAATTTAATAATGCTGGTCCCAGATATCATATGGATTGATGCATGAACTACATAAAGTATTTTGAGTAACCATATGTTTTAGAAAGTACGAGTAACTAAGATTGGACAATCTCAACAAATCTAAACCTCTAAAAACTTTAATAAGTTACTCATAACAAATTCGCAAATGTGTACAATCCCAACGAACATTATTTCGGATGTTGCGTGATACAACTGATCATAAACATAATTTTTGCGATCTACATCGCAATACTGGATCAGTTGCACAATGAAGATTTCCTGTGCCACGATAAATAACTCAAATTGTATACCACTAAAGTATATTTTAAGTAATACCGTGTGGAATATCCGCATGGCGGTAATACAAGGTATTATGATCTCTATTATTGTGGAGTAAAGATTGGATTAATTTGCACATGGGTGGGAGGGAAAGTGTCTGTACGCCTTTTTTTACTCTCACTGTTAACAGCGGTCATGGTCGATGTCTGTTTATGGTTAAGGTACGTGACAGTGGTAAGTTTTAGCACGTCGTTAAATATGAATTAACAGCGTGCGGTCTTTACAGATTAGGTTCGAAAGGGAAGGCTTTCTTCATCGTTGCCTGCGTCCGCCATATCGATCGTTTATAAGGTGAATGAACTTATGAATATATATTTTTTATTCCTTTTATAGGCTTTTGCTTTTTGCAATATTTGAATAGGGGATGGATATTATTTCTTGGAAAAAAAATCACATTAGTTTTACTAATCAAAACAGGATGTATAACATCATTCTACAAATATAAGAACACATAGGTACCTATCAATTCATTTAAAAAATAATTCTGACCCATTTCATTCTAATTAATAAATCATAACTAATTGCGTATTTTTGTTTTTAATATTTAACAAATGAGAGTAGAACAAAAATATAATTATTATTTAATGCAGTCTCACTTCTCGTCTGTTATTAAATTTAATTTTATTTAATAAATTCAGCAAATTAAAGATGATCATTATTTTTTAGTGCCTGATGTTTATTAGAAACTTTTAATATCTGGCAACAGACCCACCATATTGTTGCTATGGCAGGGTATATAAATGTAATCGAACCGTTAACTAGTCGCCCCATAACCATAGGTCTACCAACAAGTGATGATATGGTTCACAAATCAGCTGTTTATAATTAAACACTTTCTCTTCGCGATTAATATCTTGAGCGAGGGTCGAAGCGTACGGCAGCTTGGTTAAACAGTGAAAATAGTTTGCAAATAAACGAATAGATAAATATTGAATTCGAAACATTTTACGTGTTTTCCAAATTATTGTATTATATAGGTACCTACTCTTTGTACATATTTAAGACATAATTCCAACGGGTGCCGAGTTTAGGACCGTTCAGTTCTAGTGTTTATAATAATAATACCAGCCCTTTTTAATGTCCCACTGCTGGGCACGGGCCTCCCCTCAATTCGAGGGGGGATAAGCCATAGTCCACCACCCTGGCCCAGTGCGGGTTGGCGGACTTCACACATCTTTCGAGGGGTTCTCTCAGATATGCAGGTTTCCTCACGATGTTTTCCTTCACCGTTTAGCAAGTGATAATCGTGGTTGAAAATGAGATCCGCACATGAAATCCAGAAATCCAAGAGGTGCGAGCCGGGAGGTTTGAACCTGCAATCCTCGTTACCGAGGCAAGCGTTCTACCAACTTGGCTATCACTGCTTTTGCTTCTAGCGTTATTATTATTATTGTTGTAGGTTTGTTGTCAGGCCTTTACAATGTCTGTAGCCCAGAGCCAGTCTGAACAGATGTTCCTCGGTCTTGAAGCCTGCCCAATCTCTGTAATTTCGGAGCCATGCTATTTAATCTTACGCCTTCTGGCCTCTCTTATGACAGGTACGTTTTATAATAACCATAACACCGAATTACAACAAGCTGTAATCATAGTGGAAAATGAGATTCGCACATGAAACGATCCAAGATGAGCACGACTGATTTTGAACCTATACACCTTTTAATAAAGGGAGTTTTCCACCAGCTTGACTATCACATTTATCTACTTACATTACTTAAATTTACTATTTCTACTTTAGAAATAAATTAAACTTATATTAAAAGTCGCTTTGGCATACTAGAAAGCCCAATTTGTTGCTATTATGTTAGCAAGTAAGGTAGTTATGACTCAGCACTATTCATATATGTCGGTTACGACACGATTGTCGTAACGCGGTTAGATTGTATTGGCATCTTGTAAACGTCGTAAGGTATAAGCAAGCGCGGGAATATATGAGGTATAACAAAAATAGTGTAAAATATTTTTTAACAGGGCCAACACTAGGTTATAAAGATAACATTCCCAAAGAAATAAAAAAAAAGTTAGGCATTTAAAAAATGACACCCTGTACTGAGCGCACGGCAAAACGCTACTGGTTCGCCTTGTTTTAAAAGATTTTTTTTATATGTTTTACTAGATGCGCCCGGCGGTGTTACCCGCGATAAAAAGTATGAAAAATGAAAAACATCTATCCCACGGGAACCATACATTTTACCGGGATAAAAAGTAGCCTATGTGCTATTCCAAACTATAATCTATCTCTGTGCCAAATTTCATCCAGATCCATTCAGCCGTTCGGGCGTGAAAGAGTAACAAACATCCATCCATCTATCCATCCATCCATCCATCCAAACTTTCACATTTATAATATTATAGTAAGTATAGTATAGATTATGTTATTATATATAGGTAAGTAATACCTAAATAAATTCAATTACTAAGATTACTTGAGATATGTCATAAATGCTAAAATAGCCCACCGAAACCAAATCTGTCTACCACAATTGCGTTTACGCAGCTATCATAATTTGAATATTATCTCTTTTGTAATATTATTTAACCGTCCGCCGCCTCGTCATGAGATATGATTCCGACACAGTGAATGAACGCCATAAATTTTTGCTTAAGCAGGGAAAAATCTTCTATTCTCCGATTTCATGGTTACATCTTCAATTTATCCTAATAGGACGGACTTATTTATTTACTTCCAAAAACATTAGAGAAATAAGTGGTGACACTATAATCTATAATTTTTAAGGTGTCGCTCAAATCTCGCACCATACTCTAAATAGTACAAATAAACGTACCGAAAGAGCGTCTGTATATACGGTGTAATAGCTTTTTCTAATAACCACAAATTGTCTGTTACGCAACAAACATAGAACTCATTTTAAACGACTACTCGAGGTCACAATAACCTGAATTTATTAATACTGTACCTCAAGCACAATTCATTTTACGTACCGTTTCAGTAAAGTAACGTCTTCCGTCCCTCACACACCATAGATTTGATAAATAAGACTTCCTTCTTATATTCATTTACAAAATTAATTTGTAAATGTGGGACCATGTAGTCATTAACTTGTAATGATACTTAGAGTTAGTACTTTTTTTTTGACAAGCTGCTAAAGTCTGCCTAGCCGTTCCTACATCGTTCTCACATACCCATAGCAATGTACTGCTCAAAAATGTAACGGATCTTTTTAAAAAGAGCAACCATAGAGTTTCTTGCCCGTGCTTCTCCATAGGAACGGCATTCCGGACGGGTGGTAAAGTTGTAGCTTAGCATTTTGTAACTATTTTGACATGAGTTCATTCACGAGAAAGAGAACACTTGCGTCGGTCATGTCAGCTATTATGGAGACGGTTCTATTTAAATTGGTGCAAGCAAAGACAGGCAGGCGTAACTATAAGTTCTTACATTCGCGATAGTTTGACCAATCCTTATCTATAGTTACAAAAAAAATGTCGTACTACCAACCAGCCCTTCCATTTTGTTGTGAAAATGAATTAAGAACTGATAATGTTGCAATTTATTATGTTGTAAGTACCAAGTACTTAGCTACTTATTTTATCTAAACAAACGTTATTACATACACCACCAACGCAATACAATCTATAACATACATAATATATGCGTAACGTAATTGAGGAATATATTAAAAAATGTTCTTCCTCCAATATAATCGTGCAAATATTTAAATCTGTATGTTAGTAGGTCTGGAAACGACTCCGAGAAGATTTAATAAAAATATTCTTTTTATAAATCTATATAAATAAAATCTTTTTTAGTTCGGCCCGTACTTATGCGTTAGTCAACACATGAAATGATCATGACGATTTGGTGAGTTGCAGGTACGCTTGTGAAGGTTTCTGTGGCATTGCAACATATGGCGGGTAATCGCTAGTGGAATATAAAAACGGAATCTAAAATCCTTCGTCATATGTGGTAATATCAATAAAATCTCGGACCGCTCCCCAATGCACGGATTGGAGGGCGGTCCAAGTTTTATTTTAAACATGTAGTCTGAAGCCTAGACATTTTGTATGGAGAATTGAAAGTTTTAAATACTGTCCGCTAGAGGCGGTTTTCGATTCTTCATACAAAATGTCTGAATACGGTAGACTATAAAGTATGCGGTTAAACTCGCACTTGATGTTCTGGTCTAGCCGGATACTCGTAGGACGATTATTTTTTTCGGCTGGCGGTACATCTGCATCATCCCACTAATTTGTGTCTTAGTAAACATTTTTTTGTATACTGTGGTATAGTTAAGAAACGATAGTATAATCGGCCATTTATACCAGAAAATCATACCTTAGCTACTTTAGGTTTATCTATACATATAAATAAAATTGGAGTGTCTGTTTGTAATATTAAAATAACCGCTTTTTACTAAGTGCATTTGGATGTGTACACGTTACCTATACCGAAACAACATTTTTTAAAATTTTTGTCTGTCTGTCTAGAAAAAAAAAATTGGATCTCACGAAAAAAAATTAAAACCAATGTTGCAGCGCAGCGCCTGATTAAGTTTGATAGCAACAACCTGCAGCAATGCGTCCCGCGGGCTCAGAATGGGCGAGCAGGCTGTTGTCAACGGTTGTCTTTGTTAAATACCACGCGGACGAAGTCGCGGGCAACAGCTAGTTCGTAATAAAAATGTTTATCAAAAAATAGTTATTTTTGTTCGTTTGTAGGGTATAAAGTATTTTCAATCCCGGAAGTCAATATAGGCATAGTACCGTTACTTTTTACGTCATAATATGAAGGTTATGAGTGTGTTTCGAATGCAACCTGCATTTCCGTTTAATTAAGGCTTAAAATTGTCATTTATAATTCCTATATAGCCAAGTGTAGTCTGCCTTGAACTTCTCGACATTGACGGAACTTTTATATCCTCATAAAGTTATTTACTGGACCTACGAAATTTTGTAATTTTATCCGTTTATCCGGCTTTGTGTGCACAGTAGATGACATACCTATAATTGGAATAAAGTAAAATCTGAAAATAGGTTGTTCTGAATTGAGAATCAAATCGATTACAAAACTAACTTTTTTTGCTAGATCTACTTATAGTCATAGATAATATTGGCCCTTTATTTAAATGTCCCATTCTTGGGCACGAGCCTCCCTTCAATGGGTGGGGGAATAGGTCATAATCCACCACACTGGCCCAGGCGGGTTGATGAACTCTTCACGTCTTACTAGAGGTTCTCTTAGGCATGCAGGTTTCCTCATGATGTATTCCTTCACCGTTCAGCAATCGATGATCATGGTCGAAGTGAGATTCGCACATAAAATCCATAAATAGGTGCGAGCCGGAGTTTGAACCTGTGATCCTCGTTACCGATGCAAGCGTTCTACCAATTTGGCTTTCACTGCAAGTTGCCAGATCAACTTATTACAGTACAAATCTGTTAGGTAATCTAAGGTTTTGCGTTATTTTAATTATACGTTGTATAAGTACCGCATCTAACTAACACGTTGCCTCTATTACACATGTTTTAATATTATGTTTATTCACGCAATATCACTAGAGCAGCTGCAATAAAGGTTCTAAAACATAAAACTACTGAGCTCATTTTAAAGGTACATTGACGTAGGTCACGAGCTCAATCCGAGTGAATCCGGGGCGTGGTATAATGTTAATAAATGGTCATATTGTAATTACAAAACTAGACCGAGAGAGCAATCACGTAACGTGCACAAAGTTATGTGTGAAGGAGGATAGTTGCAGACCGGTTCGTTATTCAATCGATGTAGGAAGTCTTAGGGATGTGCCATGTTGCGTTATCATATTATCGATGTTTACGTTATCCAAATGTCATCAGTGTTGCTTTTATCTGTTATAAATTTGCCATCGTGGACACATTTATTTTTGCCATTTTTTTATGAGTTAAAGTGCTGGGCGAAATTCAGGTCCAAATAAATACTTTCTAGGTATTTTGTATTTTTATTCGTAGCAACCTACCTAATAAATTATTACCTATAATACAAATGTTGCTTGGTTCTTTCCCCGAAATTCCTTAGTTAATCCGACGTTTTATACATAGGTACTTTCCAAATTATTTCCAAGTCTTCGGATTGTTATTATTGTCTCTGGTCCAGAGTTCGACCCCTCCCCCCCAAAATGTGTTGTTATTGCTTATTGCTAACTACACCATTTACTTTGCTATTTACTATTTGAATGACACATTTGAATACTGCATGATGGTATATTTTTTGTATGTCATTTTTCTGAGCCACAGCTGTGTCGGTAAAATCGAGCATTTTTTTTTATTACTTTATAGACAAGTATTTGATCTCGATCTCACCTGATGGTAAGTGACGATGAGATCTACGATGGAGCATACTTGCCTAGATAGGAAGGCGGCAGTAGATAGAGACGCTACATTCACTAGGCACATGCAGCGCAGCTGATCTGACCCGCCATCCATGAATGGCAACACCGAACATCATGCCGGAACACGGCTAGGCCGCTTGGCGACATGGCTTTGTTCAGTGGGTGGCGACTAGCCACGGCCGAAGCCTACCACCAGTAGAGTTGTCACCTGGTTGGCACCACCCAGGGTCACGTGTAGGGTATTTCGAGGGTACTTAATTCTCCTACGGACGAAGGTGACTCGACCCCATAACCTCGACCTCGACCTCGAGCATTATTATTTACATCGGTGATCATCGCATCACTAGTACTCAGACCAACAGAACTTGTATCAGTTTGTTATCAACACTTTGTCCTGTTAATATTTGACGTCTCGAACTTGACTATAATTTGTATATTTTATATATGATGTATATTATGTGTATCCTTTACGGGACTCAGCTAGCTATTGTGTCCCCTATAAGCCAGGATTTACAGCGGTCTCCGAAGAAGGTATCGTGCAATCTCCCAGGGAACTCTAAATTGTCTTGGAAACCGCTACAAATATACGTGAAAATAAGATTAGTCGTGCGTCGCATTGTGTCGTATGCGTAAATATCGTGTCGTATGTGACTTTGTGGAGTCCATATATTTAATATTTACCGAAGATAAATATTGTAGAGGAATTATTTGCCGACCACCATTTCCAAGATCTTGATGAAACATGGCATGATGATGGCCACAAAACTGTATCTCGTAATTACGCGGATTTCACTGAATTCTATCGATATATATAAAAGCGAAATCCTGACTGACTGACTCACTCACTCATCACGATATCCGCGAAACCATAAGACCTAGGAACTTGCAGATTACAATATGTTGGACTTTGGTTATTGAGAGTAAAAGTACTGCATATATTATTATAAGGTCAGGTGTAGGTATATTTTATATCACAAAAAAGCTGTTGTAAAATAAACAACAACATAAGCTGAATTATTTTTTTGTTCCAGTGGGAAAATTTAAAAGAAAACCCGTTTTTAATGCCTCGCCATATCAACTTCCAAGTGTGTTAGCCGACTTAAAAAAAGACCTAAATTGAGCTTATGAAGATCTGATTTCTTAAATATACGCGAATAATAAACTTAGGAAAAAAGAAAAATAAAACGGGAGGACTCCTCCCGTGACCATGGTGGCTGTAAAGCAATCGAAACGTCGGGAACCTAAGAACATAAAATAAACGCGATAAAATCGGAATTTTTCTTTTATTTCAATTATGAAGTTTATAACAGACGCACTGTTTATCGACTTTTCACCGTTTTGGTCGCATTGATTGTGTTTGTAAGCGATACAATATATTATGTACCTATACGGCACAAAATAATTGAATGGGTGGCCGTTAGTGCGGTACGTGTATGGCGGCGAACGACCACCGTCATACAAACGTATATGTATGAGAGGGGAATTCATATTAGTTCCTTATGTATGGGTGATCACTCATCCATCACATTATATGTGTCGCAGTATAATACCTCCCATACCATTTATTAATGGATTGCTATTATAAAATTATCCGTATTTTTGAACTCTACGACCATAATTGACTGGACTGTTTCAAAGTAAATCAATGGTCTCCATTAAAACAATATTACACATCATTTTAATATTATTATTAATTATAGTTAACACAATTCAAGAGTGAGCACTTTGTGACGTCATAATATTTGCAATGGTGCAGACTGTTAAACAACGGAGTTGTTAAGATGACGTTTATCTACTTTTTTTTTGCCAATTTCCAAGGGTCATGCGGTAAACACGTACAATACTTTGAGCACAATCCTTTTTAAGTACCATTTCGGTACGTAAGTGTTTTCTATCCCTCTTGCACCACAGATTTCATGAATAAGTTTGACTGTGACGGCATGTTTTCTCGATGACGTAACGATTACATTCGGAGTTCCTGCTTACCCTACAGCACACAACTACGTATGCATGCACACTCGTGAAAAATAATATTATGTTTAGGTATTATTATTACACGTACTACGCAAAAATCTGTACACAATCACGAAATACATATTACGCTGGCCACAAGCGTCTGTGGCGGAGGGGTACGTCTCGGGAAGCCATTTCCAGGTTAATTTGTCTGAGACAGCGCCATACGTTGCGTGATGTGTATAGAACAGGGGTCGGCAACCTTTTGAGTCGGAAGAGTCAAAAATTACAATCTACAACATTTCAAAGTTATTAAAGAGAGCCACAATTTTTTTTCTTGCGAACAATAAATAGTACTTGCATAAATAAAGTTTTTTGATAAAAAAAACAATCTATTTATTCATATATAAGTAGTGTTTTTCCACAACAAATTAGATAATATACAGGTGTCCAAAAAGTGGCCAAATAGAAAAAAAAGCGAGTACAAGTGGCTGAGAGATAGAAATGGTGCCCAATCCTCGTTAATCGATTCAGAACGATTTTTCAATGTTTTTTTTTATAAAATTAATAATATTTGCGCATGGAACTAAAGAGCCGCAGCTTCACATCCAAAGAGCCGCATGTGGCTCGCGAGCCGCAGGTTGCCGACCCCTGGTATAGAGTGTTTTTGTTAACGCTTGATGGAGCTTTCGGCGCGTTTTGTGTTAAATAAGTTCGTGAATTGATAACCTCCTTCTTTTTTAAATCGGTTATAAATTAATACTTGGTTGTGGAACTTATATTATGTATATGGTATTGCTATTTACGACAAAAAAACAACAATGCTCTATTATATAGTCATCCTCCAATGATAACGTAAGTATCCTACAACAATTGAGTGACCTTTGACCGCTAAATTAAATATTAGTTAATTAAAGTTCGTTGACACTTCAATGTAATAATTAAACATTACATAGTAATGTTTAATTGTTTGCCATCCGGTGCAAAGTTTGCGAACTAATATCATAGTTAGGACAAATGGTTACTTTGACATATGTGTGGTAACCTACGTACATTACATAGTTAACGACACAGGTACCTACATAGTAATGAGGATAGTTCACTGTAGTTTAGTTGAAATTAACTATAACTTCGTATGGTAAAGTTTTGATACAACTGCAAAATGTTTTAGACAATTATTGTTTATAATTGATCGAACCAGGCGATACTTGGCGGAAATTCATTGTTAAACAAATGGGGGAAGAGCCACTGACCTCTCGGCTTGCCGATTTTTCCAATTATTAACCAAACAAGTTGATCAATAATTATAGACCGAGCCATTCGTAGCCCAGCCGTCCTGAAGATGCCTCGTTTAGAGACGAACCACGTGACGAATTTATTTTAGACTCGTATCGTTTCGCGGAGTATTGCGTATTATTTGGGGTCCTGACACTCGTGGCAGACAGTTTCTCGACTAACATTTTAGAGGAGTTCGGTGTTGCTGGCTTCTTTAATTATCGATCAACTTGTTTGGTTTATAATCCCAAAGTTGACCAGCCGAGGCTCAATGGTGGGTTCCTCTTCACCCATTTGTTTCATTATTATTGATTTATTTAAACAAAAATTATCGGAAACAAATTTATTTCTCCAACAAAAAACCTGTGCCAACTCAGGCACGTGCCAATGTGACTGCCTGTGTAAATACTAGCTAGCCCTAAGGCCACCAATGGCCTTGTTTTTGCAAATTTACGAAAGATTATGGCATTATCGTCTGGACAGCCTAGACCCCACAGGCCTCGTCTCAACCTAAGCCGCTCAAATCTATATACAACCCAGATAAGGTTGTCATTTGCGCCGTTTGAGGGGTTCCGAAACGGCGGCAGCATTTAGCAGTGAGATTTTATTTGCACAGAATTTCTGAAGGAATTTCTTAGCCTGATATAAAAAAAACTTAATAAGTACCTACAGTACCTAATAAGCCGGTGTCCCAACATATTTGCGAACACGCAAATCAGCCAATTTCTCCTAAACGTCGATCTAACTATAAGTAGCTTAGGATTTACCAAAAATCTTACCCAAATGCACACTAAGTACAGTTAGCAATGAAAATATGTTATA
Organism: Pheosia gnoma; assembly: GCA_905404115.1. Lineage (NCBI taxonomy): Eukaryota > Metazoa > Arthropoda > Insecta > Lepidoptera > Notodontidae > Pheosia > Pheosia gnoma. Next base: position 1,850,699 of record FR989909.1, on the reverse strand, counting down.
GGATTTAAACCTATAAATAAAGATAGTCACGCCAACACACTTATTGCATGGTCGCAAAGTTAGCAATGTTTCTATTATGGGTACCGTACAATAGTCTGGGGTTATCCCAGTAACACCCACACCAAATTACGTAAAAATCAAATCCGAAATATCTCCCAGGCTAGAATCGAATCCTTAACCACCCGATGTGCCTAGTTATTAGAGTGTTGTACTACGGCTTAAACCACTGCGTCAAAGTTTTCTAAAGTACCTACTAGAAAACTAGCGAAATCGGATAAGTATGTATCCGTCTGTAATACTGTCAGGTTTGTGTAAGTACTTTTTTTACATCGTTTGACATACAAGTTCTAACAATATCTGCCATCTATGGCAAGAAAAGCGATCCTATAATCGATTAATTCCACGACAACAATTGATCAAAATTTGACACGTTCCAAAATTTGAAGTCTTTCTCTTACAGTACGGCCATAAGAAAGATGGCGATACAAGTGTATTGCCATCTAAATCATACAGTAAAATGGCAACCGAATTGGCACCATTGACAAACATTCTATGGTATCTTAGAGATTTTTACGGTCGAGCATTGGAAGATTTAAAAAAAAAAAAATTCTTTCCTCCCTGACTGTACACACAAAGCCATTTGAATTCCATCTCCTCCGATTGGTCAGCGTCAGAGCTTAATTTAGGTAGAGCGTGCTCTCCCATGGATGTGAGGGCTTAGTCCTAGCCACGGAAGCGAACACGTCTACTCACCCATTACATATTAACCTTTGCACTTAGCGCAATCTTAAAGGGAAACCCATTGTGTAATGACTAAAACTAATCATAACTACTTTGCTATACATCCTTTTATCTATCTGCAAATCATATTAAATATATCACATTAAACTTTAGTTCGTCAAGGATACATATACTATACAGATAAATATAAACTGTTATTTAAATTCGTTTCAAAATTTTGTATTGTATACTATTTTCAATGTAATTAATAAACTGTTTCAGATGTACTTAGTCAAAATTCATTCATTTATTTCGTATAGGCATTCATGTACATTTACAACTACCGGATAGTACACGACAAACCTTTTTTGTTGCATCTCATATTACAAAGGGTAGAAACGAATTAAAAGACACATATCCGAAATACTGATTTCTTATATTTACGCGAATACTACACATTGAAATAAAACTATTTGGGGGGAGGGGAGTCCTCCCGTGACCATGGTTGCTGTAAAGCAGCCGAAACGTCGGGAACGTAAAAATAAAAAATAAACGCGATACAATTCTTAAAAAATAGTTTTAATTCAATCAGAAATACTGGTCTTCCATAGCCCACGTCGGGTAGAGTAGAAAGAGGCTTACTCGATAATGGGTCTTAAGCAATAATATTTAATAAACTGTGCTCGCCTCACGATTGTGTACAAGGTAAAGCTTACATTCGTATATCAGAGCAGAATGTATGTCACTCTGACACTTGAGTCTCCGCGGCATGCTGGCGCAATTATATTGCATTTTATAGCTTTAATGCATAGCCTTAAAGGTGCTTGAAAACAGGCTTATTTTGTGGCAATTTCGTTCCGCCGCCGCCAATTTGAGTGTATCGCTGATAATATTGCTAAGCTACTTATTAGTGTACAATAATATTTCCAGCTATATGATAGTTTTATTGAAATAAAACAAATTTTACGAATTGTATCGCGTTTATTTTATGTTTTTACGTTCCCGACGTTTCGGCTGCTTTACAGTAACCATGGTCCCGGGAGGACTGTATGTATAAAACATAAAATAAACGCGATATTTTTTTTATTTCAATGTGTAGTATTCGCGTCAATATAATAAATCAATATGATAGTTTTAGTTCTGTATTTATGTTTTAATATCTTTACAATTGTACTTGTAATTTCTTGACTGCATAAAGGAATATATTTATTCTATACGGTTGAAGAAATTACTTATTATTAGCTATGCTAACAATGCGTCGATTGCTTAGTGTGTCTATCTACATACATGAGGTAATAGAGCCGTGGGAATACCTATTCATGGGCACTACCTTCAATGTCAGCTTTCATTAAAGGGGGCAGCAAACGCGAATAATATGTTGGGTTTATACAAATGTAATAATATCTTTAGTTCATTAGTTAAGATCGTTTTCAGATAGTTGTTGAATAGGTTGAAAATGCCTTTTGAGAATATCCTACTTCACAAATAACGTAGATCTTAAATAAATGAATTATAAAATACTTTTTTGGTTCCAAACTATCGGCTTAGTATGGGTACCGTAAAATAGACTTAGAGACGATATGAGTTATACCCAGATCCAGACTAGGTACATACGAAAATTCAGGCCGACGACGGGAATTGAACCCGGAACTACAATAAAGCACCCAGAGTGGACTAGCTCCAGCTGGACCGAGCGGTCATCCTTGTGACCTCTCGCACGGATCCTATTCTTGTTATACCTATACGCCCCTTTACGAAATATTTTTTATAGGCCTAGCATTCCTCATTCTTGTTGTTTTGGGTTTCGTGTATATAGGTAGTAACCTAGATTCGGCGCTCGAAGCAATCACAGTGTTCCACTGAACTGTGGTTCCAGAGCCACAATTTGTTTAGAATCATATTGACATTTACAAAATCCCACACATGATTGTGGTTCTGATTTGTTATTCTAGAGTTACATTATATTTCGATAATTGAATGTGTTTGTCTGCCACCAGGGGTCTCAATGGCCGATGCTGTGCCTGTCCATCCTGCTGGCGGCGTCGGCGTGCGGCAGCGATATCCTCATGGTCACCATGGGCGGCACCAAATCACATAAAATGACCTTCTGGGAGCTTGCTAGGGGACTTATAAGAAGGTATTTATTTCCTTGAGAGTTTGTATGGTCACAAAAAAAGTTAGGCGCGTATTTGGCAGTATAAAAGGGGCGTACTACTGTCATTATACCGGACACACTTCGCATCAGTGAGAGGAGGGCTTGGACGATCTTGACACGGCTTTTGAAAGACGTGCAAGTTTCTTTACGGCATTTGCCTTCACTCACCGTACAGCGAGTGATAATCATGATTGAAACAGAGATTTCCAATGAACAAATAACAAAAGTTTGAACCAGGGTTGGACTTCTCTTCAGATATACTTACATATTCTCAAGTTTAATTAAATTTGTAACTATTTAATTTCAGAGGTCACAACATTACCTTCATAAGCGCATTCCCGGCAGACTTTCATATATTGGGGCTGGAGGAGATAGCTCCTGAGGGTCTCGTCTCCTACGTTAAAGAGTTTATGGCGTACGACCTGGTTGGCGCGAGGATGCGGGGCGAGAAGCAGATGCCGTTGAAGGACGTCGTCAGATATGGATATGAGGTCAGTGATGGTTGACTAGTGGACGTAGGGCTCGTCCAAACACTACTCCAAATCAAGGTTTTTCCCACACCGCCATACATTCAGTATCCAAGTAAATTCCTTGCCTCCCTTTCTTATATGAATGTTACTATTCCATTTAATCTTTTTTCGTATGAGACTCGGTGCATAAGATGCTCCTACCACTTTAAATTTACTCTTCTAAGCCAGGATCTATATTGGTCTTCAATGAAAACGCTGTGTTTTGATACTCGGCTATTTAAGGAGATGTTGCCTTGCATTAGAATCAGCAATGCATTTAACAAAAATAAACAAAATAGGAGGAGGTAAAAGGAAATTATCCACAGCAAGTGGAGAAAATATTGTTTAAGAAGATTGTCACAGACGCAAACCTTTTACAATAGTGACGAATGCACTAAGGATGACATTAATGTAGTTAGTCCCAATATTAACTTAACTCGTTTGTTTAATATGGTAATTGGTCCACAGGCATGTGACGCGTTCCTCGGCGACCCAGAGACAAGATCCTTCCTCAGATCCGGAAGGACCTTCGATCTCGCCATCCTCGACGGCGCCTACCCTGAATGCGCTTTAGGAATGGTTTACAAACTCAAAGTACCCTTCATGTACATCAACACAGTGGCCTTCTACACAGCACCCTTAAGTAGTTCTGGGAGCCCAACACCTTACTCCGTCACACCCAATTTCGGCCAAGGGTACACAGACAACATGGGTCTTATAGACAGGACTGTTAATGCAATATTCAGTCTAGGCCTTGCTACGTTTCATGCATTAAGTATGACTGTACTCCAAAGCATTTTGAGAAAGAATTTTGGCTCGCAAATGCCTCACGTGTACGATATGGCGAAAAACGTCAGCTTTATACTTCAGAATGGACATTATTCTGTGACATACTCCAGACCTTATCTGCCTAATGTAGCTGAAGTTGCGTGTATTCATTGCAAGGAACCGAAGAGATTAGATGCGGTGAGTACCTTCTTTTTAATGTTCCGTAGTCAAACTAAGACCCCTTAAAGATTCCCTTGTCCGCCTATCTTTGTCACAGACAAATATCTTTTTGACACACAATAATGACTATAATTATGGAATTATACATCTCAACTGTAGATAGTACGAAATAACAACCAAAATATTCACGGTAGTCCCGAGTCCACTCACCAAATAGATCACCAGCTAAAGGTGACCTAGCGTAAATTCTGAACAAACTCAATAGTGGGAGACAGAAATCAATCGTAAATACTCTTTGTTTCTTTTAATTCATCATTAATTATTTCCTTGTTGACATAGCTACGGGAGCATACCTTGACTGTAGTAAAAGCGTAACCAATTATGTCATTCTTATGGCTAGTATTTATTGTGGCGTTCCCTCCAATCGTTATTTAGAAGAATGTTCTTATTCAAACCTAGAAGCTGCAAATTCTCAAACTGGAATTAACGGTGATCATATCTATTGCGGGGTCATAAGGTCTACATTCTTTATTCACCAGGATATTGAAGAATGGATCTCGGGCGCCGGTGAGACTGGTTTTGTGTACGTATCGATGGGTTCCTCTGTCAGAACTAACGAGATGCCGGTGGCTGCTCACAAAATGCTCGTTGAAGCGCTTGGAATGCTCCCACAAAGGGTTCTGTGGAAGCACGACTTCGGCCAAAATATGACTGAGATGCCATCGAACATCAGGCTTTATAAATGGCTCCCTCAGCAAGATTTATTAGGTAAGTGCTTTAAAATAATAAAATAACATATTTTTCAATGGTGTTTTTTTTAAAAGACTCATTTAGGTCATTGATTGCTATTGCTAGACTTTGGAGATATTATCACGTGGTAAAATCCCTGCTAAACAGCAATATAATAGACGCAGAAAGTGGCACAAAATTAACAAAATGTAAGCGGCTTACGCTTGCCAAAGTCGTTTGATAAATCTAATTTAATTTATAGAGATTCATTTTATGTTTGAGGCAGCTTAAATAGCAAATAAGCAGCTCTAATAGAATTATGGGGACATTATGTGTTGCCAATTTTATACGCGATCAAAGCATTCCACATTGAAATTACTAGTGCCTCTAATTATTTTTTATCAAAAACACACCTCGCTCCGGGCTATAAAAATGCTACCCTTGATGTTGTCAAATGAAATCTGGCTGTGAATATGAAATTTTCATTTCATCTAGTGGTTCCACTTTTTTTTGCTAATGTAATATTTTGAATTTACCACATAATTTCTTCTGCTGGATGTCTTCTAGCAAGCACCTCTAAAGATGCGAATATGTTAGAGTCGTAGAAGCGTACTATCAATGGTTGATAACTATTATTTTCTTATTACATTTTTCAGGACATCCAAAAATCAAAGCCTTCGTTACTCACGGAGGCCTCCTTAGCATGTTCGAGACAGTCTACCATGGAGTTCCCATCGTCACCATACCCATATTTTGCGACCACGACGCGAACGCAGCGAAAGCTGAAATCGACGGATACGCCAAAAAACTAGATCTCCAACTCCTCACTGCAGATAAACTGTACGAAGCTATCCAAGAAGTGATTAGAGAACCTCGGTACATAACTGAAGTTAAGAAAAGGCAGGTGTTACTGCGAGATCAGAAGGAAACTCCCTTAGAAAGAGCTGTCTATTGGACTGAATACGTACTTAGACACAAAGGTGCTTACCATCTTCAATCACCTGCTAAAGATCTGAATTTCATCCAATATTATTCTTTAGATGTTATCTTTTTGGTATCGTTAATTCTTTCATGTATATATGTACTAGTTTCTTTCGTACTGAGGCTAGGGTTAAATAAAGTGTCAGTATTGTTACAAAGAAAGCAGATTAACAAGTTAGTTACATCTGTGATGTTGCGATTTAAGTTGAGACAAACTGGAGTATCAAAGAAGAAAATGTGATCACTTTAGTAGATGATTTAGTTGGGATTACAAGAATACAAAAAGTTCAAAGACTAATGATGTGATAATTCAGAAAGATTACGTCTTGAGATAGATACTTTTACTTTAGACTTAAGGATGTTTCATTATTATGGTCTAAATTAAAGAAGCTTATACCACTGTAAGTACACCTCAGAATATTTCGCAAGATATATTTGAATCGAATGTATAAGTACATGAAATGATATTAAATTAATAATAACGCTCAAAGCTTTAAATTTTGGAAATATTTACATATACGTGTTAATTAATACTCGAAGGTTTTATATAAGAACACAATCATTGATGGCCGCAATTCGATGAATATTGATGTTGATTGTACAACAGCTTTGACCTGCCGAAGTTATTGCTTAAGACCGGTTGCCAAGCATGTTACGTTTGATACTATCCACTTAAATAATTTCTCAAATGACGGATCAAGACTCATTCGGCATTAGCACACAGAGTATTTGATGAACTGACAAGAAAACATGTTTGTTGAGTAATAATCGACCCGGGCACATCGTCTACATAACGTCCGTGCTTGGTAGCTGTGTGTCAGGTTGCCACAACAGCTCACCGCATAGTAACTGTCACTTTTGACAGATATCCCATACAATATCAGTCAAAAGTGACAGTTACTATGCGGTTGCTGTTCGATTATGAATCGATTGTGTTAGCAGACTTGAGGCCCTGAATCCACGCTGCGCTGCCACAGATTACAAAATGACACGGCTAGTATTTGACAGGCCTAATTATAGTGGTTAGTTATAGTAAGATGTACGCCGGGATAGTGAGCTTGACGTTTGGGGTAGGCAGTTGGGTAGTCAACTATTAAAATTGTGATATACTCATTTCAGATTTTGGTCCTTTCTGTGTTGAATTAAAGTGCAATCTTCTTTGATGTTACCGTTGGATCATTGTAATATTTGTAAATATCTGATATATTTAATTAAGTTAGGTAAGTTAATAATTTTATGTAAGAACTATCGTAAATATTTTATATCTATTATTAATAATACTTTATTGTTTGTTGCTCATTAATCATAATATGGTTTTATGTTTATGGAAGAATACAATATTTTTTTATAATTATTTACTTTATTAAACTACTGCTTCACTTCTAAAAATCTATGTAATACTATTTTGTGATTACGTAATGACATCTGAAGTTTAAAGCGACAATTGTATCTTAAAATTATATTCAACAAAAATAGTGTAAAGTATTTTATGAAGTCAATAGATGGGTTTTTCTTCTGCTTCTTTTTTATGTCGGCGATCGGCTACAGAATAATGCCCTTTTTGCCAGTCTCAAGTAAAATGTTTCTTCTTTATTTTAAATATAAGTATTTTTTACACAAACGTGATCGGTACCGCCTACTCTTTACCCTCGTTCAAATATTTTACACCATAAAATTGTTAGAACACACATGGATAAACAATAACATCGTTACAATACTGGCAATGGAAAAAAAAATTAAAGTCTATGCCTCCTAATACGTTGGAGGAGTGAACGAAACATTTGCATCCAGGCAGTTCTATAAACCACTCTATACTGGCGACTCCACACTATGAGGAAGTTCAGGAGTCGCCTGGTCGAGGATTACATGTTCACCTTGGCTGGCTCATGAGCTTCGCCGATGACGCTGATGTTCTTCTGGTCCTCATCGTCCGGCGTCACCTTGGATACTTTGTTGTCCCCGGATACAGCTAAACGCATTATGTGATCTAGTGAATTACGTAATTTGTTTTAACATTAAGAGCAGTGATAGCCAAGTTGGTAGAACGCTTGCCTCGGCAACGAGGATCGCAGGTTTAAACCACTGCTCGCACCTCTAGGATTTCTGGATTTCATGTGCGAATCTCATTTTCAACCACGATTATCACTTGCTGCAACGGTGAAGGAAAACATCGTGAGGAAACCCCCTCGAAAGATGTGCGAAGTCCGCCAACCCGCCAACTGGGTGAGCGAGGTGTACAATGGCCAAATCCCCCTCGCATTGAGGGGAGGCCCGTGCTCAGCAGGACATTAAAAAGGGCTGGTATTATTATAATATTTAACATAAAGACCTCTAAGAACGGTACAACTTGGCACTTAATCTGTAGGGTCCCTACTAATTGGCATGGCTATGACAACTTAATTGCCTCTAGACACGGCATTCTGTAAGGAGCCTACAGATTGGGGGCCATTTTTTTCCTCTCGCAAAGGCTTTTAGTTTTCTGACATGATTGCCCGTAAGCCGCTTATTGCACCAAGTGGTAACTGGTTCATTTCCCGTAAATCAATAAATGTACGCCATCACGCACTGTTATCCTCAAAAGGGTCAGAAGAGGTGCACTTTTGAACACAAATAACCGCGTCGAAATCGGTCCATTCGTTTTAGGGAAGCTAAGATGCTTTAGACAGATAGGGGCCGCGGACTCATAACACCCCTCGTCCTGCATCGTGGGTTAAAGGGCATCTTAAGAGCGCTATAAAGTTCACTATTAAAGTTGGAATCATTTGTTCAATACGAGACTAACGGGTAAATACTTGAATAATAATCAAATAAATAATGGTTAACTATCAACTAACTAGAGGGGACATTATCTTGCGTTCTTTTGTAAAGCGCGATAAACCGTTAAGCAGCTCCCAAACTGGAGTTGCGGTTTAGTATTCGGTGGTAACGGACGTTATTTAGGTAATTTATAGAAAACTCACCTCTATAATGAAACACGATTCCTATGACAGCACCGAGGCTGCCAAACGACACCATCCACCAGCGAATCACGGCGACAACACGCTTGGGTATAAACAGCTGGTGTTTCAGCATGGTTACGAAAGTTTTGTTCAACGCTAGACCCTAAAACATGGTGTTAGGTATTACTTTACATTAATAATAAATGATTGCTGGATACATATCTCCCTTACACGTCAGGCCTCATTTACAATGAATGATAATGCTTGGGAACTAGTGAGTGGCGCAATTCAAAACTCTGTAGCGACCTCTTCAACCTCGCCACAAGCTACATATATAGTGCTGCAGACGCATTCAGAACAATAGACAATTCTCAATACAATCCTGAATCGCGCTATGAGAGTTTTCGGAGCACGTAACATATATACAAGATCCCGACAATAACCGATGGGGCATAGCGGCCGCCCCGCCAGGCATACCACCCGCCTGGCTGGAAGATCTTCCCTTTTCCGCCAAAACCCAAATAAAGTGTCTGAATTTGCGGCGCACGCCGCCTTCATCGTGGGAGAGGTGACGGTCCATCCACCGGTTTCCTGAGACGCGAGTGAGGTTGTCGAGGTCGTCGTAGAGGGCCTAACTATGTCTTCAAAGTCGCTATCAATAGGTATACGGTTTATGAACAAATATCCTTTACCCTGTTTGACGTCACGACGTTTAAGTCAACACAACATAAGTGAGTAACCATGAGTTCGCTTATTAAATAGTCGAAAATACATCTTACTTCGTCAATCCAAAACAAAGGCACAATACCGCCAGGAAGATCTTTAAAAAGGCCTATTTTCTCAGTTTTCAATAGCTGAACGTTAAATTGAATTCTTTGTTTTGCGACCATCGGAGTGCCCGAGATCTGAAATAGTTCAATAAACACATTGTTATAATTTTAATTGGGTTGAAATAATTGACAGTGGCCCCAAATTCATCTGTCCCTAATACAAGTCTAAAATAGAATTTGTATTGAAATAGTGTTTACGTAAATTTGGTAATTAAGTTTTGAGTGAAACAGGATATTCGATTGAATCAGGCGCCACTTAGCTGAAATTCACAGAGTTAAGAACTATGGCAATTTATTTTTTATTTGATTCGATATAGAAGACTTACCCACTCTTATTTTTTTTGGAACACGATAAGTATGATAACATAAAATAAAAAGAATTTGCTTATACTCGTAGTAAAAGTCAGCTAATGAAAAAAAAAATTGGCAATTTGGCCAGTGGTTCCATTAGTTAGCGGTTTTATTCGACAAAAAATCATGGCTCTGTGTGCGTAAAATATGATACACGTCACAACAACAAGTCACAACTCTTAATCTTAGCTCGTCACAACACAATTATGTTTGATCCACATATTTTCAAGACTCACCGGTTCAAAATCAATTTGAATTTCATGTTCATTGGCTTCGGGGTTCAAGCCAATTACATTCTTCTGTATCTCAGGGTCACTGTCCAAGAAATGCGGCATCGATGCATACATGGGTGCCTTTATGCATTTAGTTAGATCCATCAGACCTTTCGGTGGACACTTGTCGGGAGTATCGCAGAAGCATTGTAGTTCAGGATCATTGGCAAAGTCGCCTATATTCGCGATGTAGCGATTGGTCTTAATGCCACGGTATGAAGTCTTTTTTTGGTACCAGGGTTTGAATGACCTGAAGATTGAGAGACATATTAGAGAAGTCGTTCTTATTAGGGTTTTTGTTTGCGCAATTATGCTGATCTATCCAATTATATAAGCAGCTAATACAAGACTCAATCTGATGCTTATTGATGCAGACTTAACACACGAATTTTATCAATAGATTAGGCTTGCTTATCATAGCAGATAGGTCGTAATGAAAATATAGAATATAGTTAATTTCTACCACACATTCTGTCGGGCCGAGAAACCTTTATAGCCTCACTACTCTTGTTTTTAAATCTTCATTTAATTGCACTAAGCAGTATTCAATCCTTTTGAGTCCAAACATACAGAAGAACTTATTGGGTTGAGAACTTTTGAGTAATGTACGAGTTTAAGCGCGCACGCAAACAATAAGTCAGCAACCCATACATTTTAATACATGTGGAAAGCAGAATGTGGAACGTTTGCCTGTTTGGACTATAACAACTTTTTTGACCTTGGTTTCATATAAACTCTTTCGTACTTAAGCCAGTGTTTTAACCCTTGGCGTAGAGAACATGGATACGGTATCAGTACTTAAGATAGTATTCAAACCTGCACAAATCACCAGCAAACGACTCCAGCCGATCAGACTCAGTCAAGAACGGTGGGAACACAGTTCCATCAGTGCCTTGGTATTCATTACACGAATCCCTCCATACCTTCATGACTGGTTCACCATCGATGGCGACCACCCTGCCAACCTCCATGACGTTGTTCATGCCACGTTTGACTGTTATCACTTGAGGTTGTACTGTGTTGTTTCTCTAAAATATTATAAAAATATTTAGGGATATGATGGGCAATAGAGACAAAGATGATGTTACAATTTGGACAACTTTGTGCGTCGTTAAAACGTGGCAACAACAAGATCAATACACGAAAATATATTATGTCGTTATGGACTTTGTCCAGCAGTGAACATAAACCAAATTCTTGAGTGTTTATAAGACAAATTACCGTTCCAAAAAGCGAAAACCTAATCTGATTGTTCGGTTCAAATGTGAGTCCGGTGATTTTCTCCTTCTTCATAGCCGTGCAGGCGGCTTTGGCCGCAAACTCTGTCCTCGCGCAGTTGATGAAGATACCTCTGAACAGGATATCCAGTACCTTCACCCTCAGGAACACGTCCGTTGGCTGGTCAAAGAGGCCGTGGATCGCTTTGCCGACCATGCTCAGCATAGCTGGTTTTTCTCTGTTTACCGAGACCGCCGCGCCCTGGTAAAAATGCAATAAACTTTGAAAAAGTCACACAGTTAGGTTGTTACCTTCGCGACTACAATAAATAAACCTTTTTAAAACTAGGTCATCAATAATATAATACATAGGCCATTTTTTATGACTAGGTCATATCACCAACATATGCACTTTTTAAATCTAGGTCAGGTCATCACGCGTACTCCCATAACTGTTACTCATCTAAGCATTGGTCTATTTAGTAGTTACGGAGACAGGATGACTAAACCCTCAATTCATATTTTGCAAGGCAAAAGCTAAAAGGAAGACAGAGCAAAAGAAAACAAATCTAAAAGGACCGCAACAGAGGGATGAAAGAAGGAAGAGGAGGACGAAGGAGTAGTGTTTGTAAGCTGTTAAGCTACCGCTAGAAATAATAAAAGCAACCCGTACCACAAGCATGCAATGTTGCCATTTAGATATTTATTAAAATAAAGGTACTGAAATAGCTTCACAAAGTTGTCCTTGCGCCTAAGTAATTAGAGTCTACTTAGGCGCTCAAGTTTCGAAATTTTATTAGTTTAGGGCTAATCAAATTAAGCATTAGGGTTTCCACAGCTGCTTATTGCTTCTTTGTCTTAATGTGACCTTGCGATACGATGATTCATGGTGAGCGTCTATGTCCTGGTACCATAGACCATATTGGTCTATGGGTACATCAAAATCAATCAAAATGTAAGAAAAAAAATATCTGGCCATAGAGAAATTAAGGACGGGTGTAACTTCGAACAGATCTATTAACAATATGTATCGCTGTCACTTTTGTCCCCAACATATATCTTTTTAGGACTACCCAGGTATTCTCGACATTCCACTACCAACTCAGGTAGATACTTACTACTATAAGAAGATGAGGGATCACAACCTCTTCTTCGCCTGTCAATCCAGGAGCTGACAGTTCAGGCTTGAAGTAGAAGACATCCTTCTTCTTGTACGTGATCGTGTCGTCTTCCTCGTGATCCTCGATCTCCACCTTCTCTTTCCACTCCCTGTGGCATAAAATCATAAATCACAGAATAAAAATTTACTGGAAAGCGTTTGTAAGTAAGCTACGCCTCAACCGGTGTGAGCCGACTCGCGGCCAAATATTAAAACCGAGCCTTGCAACGTAGCAGTATAATAAAATAAGTGTATCAGCTATCATTGTATGTATAAAACCAAGATAGATACACCAAATGATCATATTAAGTACTTAGTAACACCTTATTTTCACTCTGGTTGAGGCTTAAAAAAGATACGACACTGTTTGTGGAACAAATTGTTAGCGAAGGCAATTCTATATTCTTTCATCTTCTGTGTATGAAATATTTTGTCATGTCATAATGCAGTACCGTACGGTGACTGAAAAGTTTGTTAATAGATAAAAATCTGTACATTTCTTATAGTTTCTCTTGGTAAAGTTGGTCCCATGATACGCTAGCTGGAATGTACAGGACATCTTCTATACAAATAAATAAAATTGGAGTGTCTGTTTGTAATATTAAAATAACCGCTTTTTACTAAGTGCATTTGGATGTATACACGGTACATATACCAAAACATTTTTTTTTACAATTTTTGTTTGTCCGTGTCTGTCTGTCTGTTTGTTCCGGCTAATCTCTGAAATGGCTGGATCGATTTTGACGGGACTTTCACTGGCAGATGGCTGATGTAACAAGGAGTAACTTAGGCTACTTTTATTTTAGAAAAAAAACTCCCAACCCCCGCCAACGACTTAACATCACAAAGGCTGCCGATGGGGGCGGGCTATTGCTAACGGTTGTGTCTTTGTTAGTAATACCACGTGGACGAAGTCGCGGGTAACAGCTAGTAATATATACTACCAGTAGAGTTCTCAGGCCAAGGCCAATAGCCTTGAAATTGTGTGAATGTGTCAGTCAGTGTAGAAATGTTTAAAACTATTTTCTATGTCATGAATATTATATTTTCCATTCTATTAATTAATTATACACATCAATAAAGTAAAATAAAATAGATACCTATGCATATTGATACATTATTATATTATACACGATAGTATATGGGGACCAAGTATAAAAAAAATGAGCCCTATCCACATTTTTTTATTTTTTTTGCAACTGTATAGATTGCTATGAAACATGGCGTGATGACCTTATAACCGTGTCCCAAAAGCCTGTTCTTTTTTTTAAAACTATGGGTTTCAGATAAGAAACATGACTTGACAATAGCTCAACATGACCACCAAGAAAAAAAAACTAGGAAAATAAATGGGTTCCCCAGGAAGGCAAAAAATCTAAAACCACGGGTACAAAGTCGTGGTTACCGCTAGTGTATCATAAATGTTCTATTATTCTCGAGGCAAGTGTCAAGGGAGTCTCTTTGTCTTTGTTTTTGAGTGTAGAGCACTCTAATTAACGTCACTGGGAGTTACTGCCTCCCGAACAGAGCAATGAGGGTAGCAACAGAGCAAATCTTGTTTTAATTAAGTTTTCAGAGACTTAGTTATTATTTATGATACAACAGAGCTTTTTCTCGTTTTTTTTATACGTTGGCAATAGGCAACAAAGTAGAGCCACTTTTGCCAGTCTCAAGTAAAATTTCTGTATCGTTCTTTTTAAGTAGGTACCCCTGATGATAGTGAAGATTGTGATGATGATGAAATGAAACCCATAAGTGCCTCCAGCTGTGGAATTCACTGAAAATTTACCGGACATCTTGTGAGAATAACTTAAAAAGTTATTAACTGGTCATGGTACACTTACCTGCTTACCATTTTATTTTAATTTTCCTTCACTGGTGCACCTCTATACACAATGGTTAATATTCCACCAAATTTATGAGTTTCTTACTTGAAGAAACTCACAATTGAAAAAAAAATGAATGACAACTTCACTCTTCAATTTCCCTCCAAAAATATAGTTTTTTAACTTAAAATTAAAAAGTAATGAATATATTTTATTAGGAAAATATATATGATATTTTGGTATTTGGATATTTTGGTCAGTTGTAATTTTTAAAATATGGGAACTGCCAAGTCAACATACATATTTGAAGAAAGACGACGGAATTTAATCGAGGAAGTAATTACGGTTCATAAATTTAATAATAGGTAAGCTTTAAAATTAATGTTTGCCATTTGCAATTGTGTCGCGAAGTGAAATTGTAGGATTTGTAGGTATATTATAAGTACTTATGTAGGTAATGTGAATGCCAATCGGTGGTAGATATACTACGTCAGCATCCCACATATAAATGTGAAAGTTTGGGTGGGTGGATGGATGGATGTTTGTTACTCAATCACGCCAGAACGGCTGAACGGATCTGGATAAAATATGGCACAGAGATAGATTATAGTCTGGAATAGCACATAGGCTACTTTTTATCCCGGTAAAATGTATGGTTCCCGTGGGATAGATTTGTTTTAATTTTTCATACAGCAAAGGATCGACATGATTTACAGAAAAGGACATAGAGGGAAAGGACATACTTTTTAATCACGGGTAATGCCGCGGGGCGCAGTTAGTACATAATATTATTGGAACATGTGTTAACGTATACTTACTTAATTGATGAGATTTCCGTAAGAATTATTATAGAATTCAGTTCTTGCATATTTTATTGCTTAGTCATATTATTTAAAAATATTCAACGGTTACTAACGATAGATCGAGTTCGAAATCACTCAAAAAATATGATTTTTAAAGTTTCCGATTAACAAAAACAAAACAATATCTTCAGAGCAGTGGTTGTGACGTCACCGCCATAAGTTAGCTCTAGTGCAAAACAGAAGAAGAGCGACCCTACTCTCTCTACACTCACACTCTCTCATTGCTATACCACGTTATAATGAGTGGTTGAAGTCGATACTTACTCGAAATAATAAGGCCCAATCTCTTTGAGGATTGGTATCGCACCCTTCTGGACTTCGTCAGCGTTGGTGAAGTTGAATATGTAGACCTTGAAGTCCAGAGCGAAGGGTATCTTCTCCCACATCTTACGTACATCTGTCTTCTTTGATAGTGCCATTTCCTGCACAAAAATATTTATTTATTTTTGATTAATTACAACGATTATAAAATGTTAGCTTTATTATTTTTGCGAACATGCTTGAAAGGGGATGTTTTAAATATGGAATTTGGTATATAGTAGAATTTGATTGTTTTAAGTTGTCTGTTAAATTTGTTTTTAATTTTTAATCTTCCAAAACTGTGTGACAAAACAGCAAAAAAAAAACGGATCCGTCGCTTTATATCATTGAAATAGGTACACCCGTTTGGGAGCCTTGATGCTACAGTCTAACACACAGAGACAAAAGTTTCAAACTCAACATTCATTTTCTGACGGGGGTTGACCCTAAAGAGGCACTTTAAAACAAGCACCAGGCATTTAAAACAAGCCTAAAACAAGCATCTTATGGTAAAAGTTTTGCTATTATTAGATTAGAATCATTTTTATATGGCTCGTGATCGGTTTGTGAACATACATTTTTTCCTTGAGGTTTTGGGCAAAGTTATTCCATTACGCAAAATGGTGCTTAGGTACATACATGGGCGCTGGCAGAATTATTTTCAGACCAGAGACCAGACTTAATTTTTTTTTGTAAATATTAACTAGGTAAGTTTTTTTAAATAAAACTAATTTAACGGATTCTATCGCGTTTATTTTTTGTTTTTTACGTTCCCGACGTTTCGCGAAAAATAAACGCGATAGAATCCGTAAAATTAGTTTTATTTAAATGTGTAGTATTCGCGTAAATATAAGAAATCAATAGGTAAGTTTTGCTATTCTATTTTTTAAATTTGTATTTTCATTGTACATATTGTGTAAATAAAAAATATATTTTCTTACCTTTTTCAATTGACTCTTCAATATAGTAGGGAACAACACCCATCCGAAGATGATGCCAAACAAAGCGACGGCTCCTGAGATGGCGGCATACTTCAGCCCTTTGGGCATCATACTACAAGAAAATCCGAATAGTATCAGTTCAAAAGTGTATATCTATATTGATAGATAAATATTAATACACTTAGGTAGGTACTCAATTATGTAAATTTACAAGCAAAAGCTTACTCTTACAACCCTCTTCCCATTATTAAGGCAATGTTGCAAGCTTCTAATTAGGTAAGTATAAGTTAGTAGTAATAATTAGGTAAGGTTGCAAATTTCCAAGAAGGGAAAGTTGCAAGACACAAATTGGGATGGATCGCGCAAAAATCACATATCTGCGACGACTTCACCAAGGCTTAAATCGATGAAGAAATCACCTTATGGCTAACCTTTTGTATTTCCCATGAGCTTGAACCGTAGTGGTACATCAAAGGCATGGTATAAGGTTCATTTTTGCGTGTAAAGGAATACATATATTTCGTAGATTATAGAGCTCTATGATAGTAAGGATACAGCTTGAAATACTTGGAGAAATTAAATAAAGGTTTGCTGAAATGTTTTCTTGTATCTTACATTGAGAATTTCGGAAATAGTCTATAATGAAACGTTCGAAACCTATTGAAACGATTATATTGGTTGAGTTGAGGGCAGCCTACCATTTTTAGTTAGCTCATATAAAAAACGCTTTTAAATTAGCTCATTCAAGTCGCACGGCAAGCTAATCGAGATATATTATGGAAAGTCAATTCTTTCTTATATTTTGAAAAAGGAACTTCAAATAAAGTTGTTCTATGGCCAATAACATTAATGAATATATAACATTTATAACCATTCACCATTTTAGGGAGTTATAACAGTTGAAATGGACAACGTGAATGATTTGATTGAATGATGAACGAAATGAAGTATACCTATAATAAAAATGAAATCACGGTCGTTGGTAAGCGCATATTTGGCTAATTATGGTTTTAAAATGTTCCTAATAGTCCGAATTAGGTTTGTAGCTGAAGAAAAATGGCAAAAAAGTTGTGCAGAGAATTGAAATTTTGGGAAATGCTGGAAGTGATTTTTTGACAGGACGAAGTCTGCCGGGAAAGCTAATTGCTTAATACTATTATGGTTGCCTTAAAAACCTATGTACATGGGCATTTTATACTCACTTGACTGCAGGTGTCCGTATACGAAGAAGGTCGGAACAATACTTGTCTATAACTGCACTGAATTTAATCTGGAGGCGGAGAATAGTACAGGCAAGTACTAATTCGTGGCTATTTATTTTTAAATTGCATTTTTTTAAGTAACCATCAATGAAATCTAGTTTTTTTAACATAAAGTAATTACTAACCTGGGCATTATTATTAGTGTTTATTCGTATATACCTAAAACAACATTCCATTAATTCCTCTATAGATTAATAGGGATAAATTATACAGGCTGTAACTCATTTGAGAAATAATATTTTAGGCGATGAATGTACCGAACAAGGTTCCCCTAGGTGAATAGGGCGAAACATTAAAAAAACATACTTACCCACGGTTGGCCACGTAAAAATAGGCAAATAAACATATTTTTTAAATTTCGAAGCCAGTATGTCCTGTTGGGAAACCTGTTCGGTTTTATGAGTACATTGAAACCCTAATATATTATTTCATATTTTTGTTACATGCTGTTTACACTATTCTGAATAAATATGAGATCTGTTTTAGAAATTAGTACTAAGTGTACCGTTGATTAAACCTCTCAAATTAATTATTATATTATACAAATAGCGTATGTTATTATTATCTATCATTCCCTGAAAAGGTTAGAGGAATGATCCAAAGTTACCCGTGCCCATCCACATTCAATGTAAGTATCTAATACGATAATAATATGGAAATAAAACTAATCTTACGGATTTTATCGCGTTTAATGTATGTTTTTTACGTTCCCGACGATTCGGCCGCTTTACAGCAACTGGCTAGGTGCTACCACCGTCTTGGGATCCAGTAATTAATATAACTAAATCCAAAACCAAACGCACCATTGTAAGGACTCAAGACACAGTGAGCACTTTCTGCATAGTTCAGACCGCAAACAACAACTAAATATGAAGGTGCCCCAGTTCAAACTTTGACACTACGACGTCAAACACCTCAGGCCTCCCGTGACCAGGGTTGCTGTAAAGCGGCCGAAATGTCGGGAACGTAAAAAACATACAATAAACGCGATAAAAACCGTAAGATTAAGTTTTATTTCAATGTGCAGTATTCGCGTAAATATAAGAAATCAAAATCAATATAATATAATAATAATTTCTAGAAAATGTTGACAGCGTTATTTTAATGAAGGCATTTCTCACGTGACTGTACTGACAACGCCCCCTCACTATCAAGTGTGGGACTACAGACATACGTCATAGTTTAAGGTTGGGTTTCGATATTATTAATATTAAATTATATTTCAGTAATAAGTTAAAATAAGCTCTTATTGGGGATAACGGTGGACTTTTTTATTTTTCTATATAATGTGTTCGTTAATTATAATGTCTAATGTTGGTGTAATTAACTCATGCACGTCACTGGAAAACTAACGAACGCATTTTGATGTAACTTGGTATTGTGATAGATTATAACTCGGGTCAACAAAAAAATAAATTTTGTTACAAAGATGATAAATGTAGAGCAACGATCAAGTTACAGTCTTGTTATTATATGTCAGTTATTATGTATAAGTAGATAAAACTTTTATACCACATTTTTTTTAAACCTTCGCCAACTTTTGTACGTGCATACAGAGTTAGCAGTCTCTATTATCATACTTACAACCAAATGGGATAAACACAATACAACCCATTCACTTGTTTGATCATAGCTCCTTTGAAGTATAAAATAAGGCTGCTCGCCCACTGTAACACTGAAGCAGCGCGGAGGCTTTAGCGCTCTACATGGTGATTCAGAAAGAGTATACAAGACTTAAACTTAAAGTGGTACTTTAACGCATATGTAATAATTGCGCGTAATCAAAATTTCGATAAGCCAGATTTTTTTTATTTGTTCGTAAATTCACAAATGTCATTTTGTTGGAGACAATTTAGTTTTTTTTTATATATTTATCCTTGTTGAATCTTTCCGAATATCATCCAGAATATTAAATAACGCTGCATCATCACGGCGCGTGGCTGTCGCGAACTTTTGACCTATAGGAAGAGAGATAACAACCGCGAGCTTTGATCAGTACTAAAGGAAGTGGTTGTAGGTCAGTGCTGCCCAGTCGCTGCATTTTTGCAAGACTGAGCAATCCCAGTTTGGCAAAAATTCAAGTCCACGACAGCAATAAAATGTCATTGGTTCACTACGTCAAGTCGGAATTTATTCATTAGATCTAATGTCATCGCTAACATATACTCACTATTACTCACCTCTATAAATATTATATTTTTGACACTAGGACAGACTACTGAAGAGGATGACGACAAATTATCTATAGTATGGTTGCGTTCAGCTTCTAAAAGTGTTAAACGGATTTTCTTTTTTTGTTTCCTTAAAATAAAATAACTTAACCCTTTCGGAGTTAGGATTGAGAACATAAGTCTCTAGTTCCATCTCGACCTTGCAGTGTGCGACTGGCCTTAAATATAAGGCGGCAGTAATGATATATAATCCAGTCACACATTTTGAGGAGTAAATTACAGTGTCCAACTTCACCTATTAGATGGGCACAAAAGAAAAGGTGAAAGGGTTTGAATATTTCAATATATTAGGGGTAAGTTTTTGATATGACTTTATTTTATACCGAGGTCTGACCACGCCTACTAATAAAAAAGTAACGGACAGGGCTGTTTGTAGAATATTAAAGTGAGAATTGGCTAGTGGTTAGAGGAGCGGCTCGTAACCGAAAGTATCCGGGTTCGATCGACATCGCTGAACAGAGCGCGAATATTTTAATTTCATTATAGCTTAGTATGAAAGTTCTTAATTTTTGTGTTTTTTCCGGATTCATACCCAAGAGCCCCAATTTGTTTTTGTTCAGAAAGTACATACATAAATATTTAACTATATATTACCTTTGACATACCTACGTATTAATTTTACGTTTTTATTTTTGTTATAGCCATCAAAATTTCTCGTTTCGGCCGATATTTATCTAACAAGTATTTAGCCAGTCATTGTGTTTTCTAGAAAACTTCAAACCAACATAAAATAAATATCCCAGCCACACACATTTTGAATAATATTTGCAAACAGACGATATTTTTCTGGTTTACACGGAGTATGGGTTTTCGAATCAAACAACGCCTATCAAAACCGATTTATTCTGTAAACCAACCAAAAACATAATGATAAGTAAGTAATAACATATCAAAATCCCAAAACATAGAAGTTTAATAAAACACATTGGAATAATTTTGAATACCGTTGTATTTATGTCTTATAAATTTGTAACATAATTTATTAAAGGTATAATTTTTTTACATTTCATTTAAATTGTTATTAAGTATATGGTAATGTACATAATTATCTTAATAATATTGGCTCGGACTCACGGCCTGCGTCAGAATATCTCTCGCTCCCAACAGTATCCTTTTTTTTTCCTCTAATGGCCTTTTCCAACAGTATCCTACCGCCGCTCTCCAGCATGTTGGTTATTCTCTCTGTCATCCATTTGACACTGACAGCCCGCACAGTCCGTAGCTCGAGACGACAGAATAAATATGTATAATGCCATATATAAATATTACTTATTTTATATCTCCGTAAACAATTGTGTATATAATTGTTTACATCTATGTAGTGTACATACACTACCCCCCGAATTGATAGACGTTTTATAACATTATCAAACGTTATACAGTATTGCGCAAAGCAAAACTCTTGTGCGCAGTACTCTATGACGTTTGATAAAGTTATAAAACATCTATAAATTCGAGGGTACATATATAACATTTTTAAATCGGACAACATTCGTTATTTTCTCTTCCACCGTCACGAACCTTTATACAACACGTGTAAACTTAATTAAGTTCAGCTTATTTAACCATTATCCCTTTTGTTTCAAGGATGATGATCGCGTCTAGTTTACGTCCCATTTGGAGTCACGCTTCCGGGATTTAAATGTTGACTATGCGGAATAATAAACAGACAGACATTAACTTTGAGGCCCTTTTGTAATACTGGTTTGGTTTATAGGTGTACCTACGTCGTAAAAGCCCTTAGGTATAATGTTGGTAATCTAATTAATATTAAAAACGGGTACATTTGAGTTTGGATGTAGAAGGTAATATCCGGAATTACTGATCCGAAAGATTGTGAGTGATATAGGATATGTTTCATCCAGGTACCGCGTGCGGACCCGCGGGTAGAAGCTAGTGTAGATTAAGTAGTAGTTACAAACAAAAAACAAAACATAAAACTATTTCAAAACAAAATGTTCCAATTTGTGTCCCATAGCCATGAAAATATTTTCAACGGTGCACGGATTTTCTGAAAAACAAAAGAAATTCTTACATACGTTGGTAGATATAGAAGTGGATTATGGGATACCACAAATGGTCGATAATTATTGATAGCTACCTACATGCCCAAATGCTAATGATTTAAGAGCTTTATGGAAGTTTAGAGGAAATCCAATCCTCAGAGGCTTACTTAAGGAGATTGTTACTTACGGATATCAACCCATTGGTCTTGTTCACCAGCCTCCAACTTAGCAGCTCGTACAGTTTCTCTTAAAGCATGAGTTATAACCGAAGCCAGACAAAATGCAGGCTCACCGGTCGCTAAAAACAGTGTTCACGTTAAACTTTGAAAGTTGGTTCAAAGCTCGAGTTACTTAGTAATAGAAGCGAACTTTCTTGGTCTGAGAATTCAATGAAGGCAATATTTAGATAGACGCTAATCGATAATAATGGAAACGATATTAAGAAAACAAATACAACAATAAGATATAGACAATGTCATAGAATGATGAACTTTTTAAATAAATGGTAGGTATATTGAAATAAAACTAATCTTTCGGATTTTTGTCGCGTTCATTTTATGTTTTTACGTTCCCGACGTTTGAAAAATTTGTTTTATTTCAATGTGTAGTATTACGCGTAAATATAGGATATCAATGTGGTAGTAGAAATGTTTAAATAACATAATGTACTAGTTTAAATAATAAACTACTACAATAACTACAACGTACACTCAGTGTATAATAAAATAGATTAAGTGAGTTGATTGACTACTTATTTACCCTTTTGGTATATTTGGATGTGTTTTCCGTGCTGAGGGATATAAACACCCGGTAAGGTACAAACTTTTTGTAATAAACACGAATGTTTGTACCTTTGTACGTTTAATATCTGTATAAGTTATAATTTTACCCAAAATACAAGCATCGCTTAGTTCGTGTCCTTACGCATATTGTTAAAAAAAAAAACCTGCCTTTTGATTGCAAAACGCCATAGGGATTCTTCGAATTTCTTCGAAAGTAAACTCTAAAGTCCGCAGGTATGTCCTTGAGCCCGGGAGGCTTGTATGTCCAGGTGCGGTCTGTCAGGAGCTTTCCTGTATCAGTGTCGTAGATAACCTTCTCTGACGTCCAATAGCCGAGGCCCATTACAAAAGCTCCTTCAATCTTAAAAATATTGTATTTATATCATCTATACATCTATACAAATAAATAAAATTGAGTCTGTTTGTAATATTAAAATAACCGCTTTTTACTAAGTGCATTTGGATGTATACTCGTATACGGTACATATACCAAATAACATTTTTTAAATTTTTTGTCTGTCTGTCTGTTTGTTCCGGCTAATCTCTGAAATGGCTGGACCGATTTTGACGGGACTTTCACTGGCAGATAGCTGATGTAACAAGGAGTAACTTAGGCTACTTTTATTTTAGACTAGATGTTACCCGCGACTTCGTCCGCTTTTTGTTAAATACCACGCGGACGAAGTCGCGGGTAACAGCTAATTCATAATATTTTTTAACTAACCCAGCTTTGCGCGCTTTCACTCAAAGTAGTAGACCAAATAAATACTTCGGTCTACTGATACAGGTCACTCTTACAGCTCTTATTCAATTATGTATCTACCACAAGTATTTCATTTTCTTTACCTGTCCAATATCAATTTGTGGGCTTAAACTTCTTCCAGTGTCTTCAAGCAAGTCCACTCTTCGAATATCATGGTTGCCCGTCAAAATATCAACTTCAACTTCCAAAGCACACGCACAATAAATATCGTAAGGCTTGACGCCTTCTTTTGTTGAGAACATGTACGAAGCTTGTAAATTGACCCCTTCTTGATAAGCCTTTTCAACTAACTCTTCCCAAGACGGTTTGTCTAACTTTTCTTTTACAGATTGTAGTCTTTCCATGATTTTTTCACATGCTTTCATAGTAGCAAAGACCACGCACTCACTGCCAATACTGCCACCAGTTGCCATGCTGTTAGGCGACGTGAAACTTGCACTCGGCTTAACACTGATCTTATCTAGTGGAATCCCAAATATATACGCACAGACTTGGGTGGTTTTAGTATTTATCCCTTGTCCCATTTCAATACCACCATGGGTTATTACCACTGAACCATCAGCATGATATACTGATACTATAGAATTGTAAGGACCAAGGTAAAATAGGTCATATGTCATTGGAATAAGTTTCAATGCTCGTTTTCGCCAACGATTCTCATTGTTGAATTTATTAAGGTCTTTTAATCTTTCGTCATAATTTGAATCCTTTTTAAGCTGCTCTACAAGTTCTGGAATTGGATTATCTTCTTTGGACATGTTTGCTAGTCTTACATCTATTGCATCTTTATTTAATTTGTGTGCTATTTTCTCCATGATGTATTCTATCATTGCAACACCTTCTGTTGATGCTGAAATAAAATAGAATTTATAACTGTATTATAAGTGTGCTTACCAAAACATTGAACATTAGTACATAACATTCATAAATTATACATTTGTTAATTATAAATTCAATTATAAATTATACAGTTGCACAATTATACATCAATTAAAAAGAAACAGATTTGCAAACTCATCACATTCCTAAAACGATCCCAGTGCTGTTGAAGACTGCTCAAGGAATTATATGAATATTATACTCACCAGGTGCTCTACACCACGTGTTTGAAGGAGTATCAGTAGAAACGCTATTAGCCTCAATGTACCAGCGACGAGTGTCGTAGCAATTGTAGAAATGGGTCACAGTCATGGGGCTAATAGTTTCATTACCCGAACAACCATTGTCTTGGTAGAATATGTTTTTTAAAAATTGTATTTCTCCATCGTTGTTTACACCAACCTGCTGACATAGGCAGATTAAAAAATACGTTTTTCAATTTGGTTTAAGGTTTATCACAATCGATATTATTTATTCTAATCGCAGTCAAATTGAGCTTTCAAAACTTGGTTTTAGAAACTAAGAATTAAAACAAAATAAATCTAAATAAACAAGAAAAAACACTCACAAACCTCATAGTTACTATTAGTAGGCAATCGCTTCCCAATAATAGCCATGTTAGTTTCCAAGGGTAAGATGAATCTGCATGTTTTGTTTAGAAGATGCGTGACCAATGCAGCTGCACAAGCTACCTGAGATGACCTTGTGATTTTACCTCCGAATCCACCGCCTACGCGACGCACTATAATATTTATACTGAAACAGTGAAATTATAGTTGAAGATAAGGATTATTAACAACTAAACAATAACATTTAGAAATAAAGGTGCAAAAGGGGCCCATATTTGAAAACAAGGCTAAAGTGGCTAAAAAATAAGCAAAATAATCATTAGTGAATTCTTACCTATTGACAGGCACGTTCAAACACTGAGCAATAGCTACATTAGTCAAATCAAGCCACTGAGTCGAAGACAAAATTTCTAAACCATCTTCGGTCCGTCTAGCAACACAAGTTTGTGGTTCCATATAAAAATGATGCTGAGATTCCAGTTTCAATTCCCCTTTCACAACATATTTAACATCACGGCCCACATCAGTGGGCTTTACAATCCTATTATTAACAATTCTCTTATCCTTTTCTGGAGATTTAATTACGTCGTCTATCGTTAGCAAAGGTTTATTTTTAATTGTACCAGTATAAGTTACTTTTACTAGTTTTGCAGCTTTTTGAGCTGTTTTGTCTCTATCGGCTACTATAATAGCAACTGGATCTCCGTAGAACTTAACTTGCTTAGAACATAATAATTCTTCTTCGAACTCTATCAAAGGAATCTTGAGTGGAGTAAAAGTATTTCTACCGGGGATGTCTTTAGCTGTATAGAACGCTATTACACCTGGTATTTTCTGCGAACGCAATGTGAAATAAAATTAATAAAAACCATAAAAATATGGGCTTGATCCTATCTGATCATAACATGCAATAATTGCCTGAATAAAATAAATTGTAATCTCCTATAATCCAAAATATACCGAGTACCTATAGGGGTACCAATCTACATCTAACGCAATGAGAAATAAGCTATCAATATTTTGAGATTAGTGAATGTTCCTGTTAAGGGTTTGGTGTTAGAATATTAATTTTAAACATACTGCCTACTAACAATACTTACAAATGCTTCAGAAGTATCAAAGCCACTTATAATGCTGCCGGTTCTCGCTTCAGCGATTACAAAAGCAGCAAAAACTTCACCAGGCTGTGAAGGTAGATCATTAGCATATACAGCTTCACCACTGCACTGTACTAACGCCTCTATCTTGGGTATAGGCTGGTTTAAAGGCCACACACTCTTGTCTGTGTCAAATATCTGGGTCCCTTGAGATGTCACTCGCTTTAAGACTTCACCTCCTGAACGATACTTTATACTCATCTTGTCATCTGGACAAATATTTAGGATTGCCTGAAATTGTTGTCGTAGTTTGAATTATTAACAATAATAGTTCAAATTGAAGAACATATTTAAAATTCGGTTGTATTTTTAATAATATACCTTGTAATATAAAGCCACTGCCAACATCTTTCGATAAGCTGGTGAAGGTTCAGTAGGTGCTTCTTCGGGTACTACCTCTTTAAGTAGCGTCTTTAAAGCTAATTGTAATGTTGTATTCGAAAAAGGGTCTTTTCCAGCTAAAATTGCTTCCGTTTTAGTTGCATGAACAAATTTTGCAGAAATGCTACCATATACAATAGTTACTTTCTCTAGTACATGGGAATTTTGTTTGAATTTGAACAAAAACCCAGCATTTACAACTGCATGAGCGTTTTGGGACCTCGGCATTATCTAAAATGAATACACTTTTATGCAACTGTTTTACTATTATTAGGTTTCTGATGTTAAAATTATTTAGTTCTGGATTGATACCTTATACGATCTCACTATATTACTCGACGAAAAAGGTGGAAGCATCACATTCACCATTATTTTTCTCTTCATATCCGATTTCAAGAAATTGGTCAGGAACATCGTCTTCATAGTTTTATTGCTGTCAGCTGAAACACACAAAACTAGTATAGTCCCATGGAATTAATATTCAGAAATTACCTTTAATGAATTAATTACCGATGGTGACCATGGCTCCAACAGTTCCAAAGAGTAGAAACAAATCCGATTGGAAATCATTATTTTCGTATTTCATGTTTAAGTTTCCGCCGATAGTGCCAATCTGAAACAAGACTTGGTCTTATTCAGGATTAATTTTGGAATTGAAACAAACTCAGAACGTAGCGTAGCTCAGAACTATATCTAATACTTACGTTTCTAACAGGAATATGTGCTACTAAATCCATGTGATCATAAAATGCTTTCAAATAAGCAAATTCTTCTTTATCTGCTGACATTTTTTGGAATAATTTCATCATATCACTTAAAGTCATTCCCGCTCCAAGTACTAAGTTAACATCAAGAGCGTGACCTTTTAGCTCTATAACATTGGATATATCTAT
Source organism: Pheosia gnoma (assembly GCA_905404115.1). Classification (NCBI taxonomy): domain Eukaryota; kingdom Metazoa; phylum Arthropoda; class Insecta; order Lepidoptera; family Notodontidae; genus Pheosia; species Pheosia gnoma. Next base: position 1,823,036 of record FR989909.1, on the reverse strand, counting down.
TACATGACGTGGGTAATCAGTTACGTGGTAAACTCCTAAAATAAAATAATGTTTTTAATATTGTTGCTATATTCTAATTATTATTATTATTTTTTATACATTATAGGCAAGTATTTGATCTCGATCTCACCTGATGGTAAGCGACGATGAGATCTACGATGGAGCATACTTGCCTAGGTAGGAAGGCGGCAGTAGATCGAGACGCTACATTCACTAGGCACATGCAGCGCAACTGATCTGACCCGCCATCCATGAATGGCAACACTGAACATCATGCCGGAACACGGCTAGGCCGCTTGGCGACATGGCTTTGTTCAGTGGGTGGTGACTAACCACGGCCGAAGCCTACCACCAGTAGAGTTGTCACCTAGTTGGCACCACCCAGGGTCACGTGTAGGGTATCTCGAGGGCACTTAATTCTCCTACGGACGAAGGTGACTCGACCCAAATTATTTATTTTAACCCTATTATGAAGTAGGTTTTGCATGATTCCTGTCCAGAATCAAAAGACAGATAATATTCTAATGAAATCCAATTGAACCAATGATGGTATAATATTCAAATCAGATAGTTCTGGAGATAAAACTAGCATTGTTTATGTTTTAGCTGTGCCTATTATAAAATTAGGTGTCACTTTACCTTGCCCGGTATTCCCAGCAATCAATTTGTAATCATTACTTGTCCCCATAGCTTGGAAAACATGGTCGATAGTATATGCTTTGTACCATTTGTGCGTACCGCAGTCTATTACAATCATACTACTATCATTGTTTTCAAGTATACACCAGTCGTCTTCTGTTTTTGAATCATTGTCATTTAAAATATCGCTTTTAACATCTTCTAGTATGTCACATCCTTTAGTAGTTCTATTTTTGTGAAGACAATTTGTATTGCAATTGTACCCACACGTTTTTAATAAAGACAAATCTTCTAAATCTATTAGTTTACTTTGTAGTTTTTCATCAGTATTATTAGCGAATGTTTTGAATGCATCAACAATAGGTCTGTAGCCTGTACATCTACAAATATTTCCTGCGAATGAATTTTCAATTTCTCTCATCGATAGACTGTTGCTTTTGTTATCTTCGGTTATACTGAAAGAAAAAAGAAAGTATATCATCAGTAATTTGAGTACGTACTCCACTCGAATAATTCCATGATCATCTCTTTCACCGTAAAGAAGGTCTACAAAACCCATGTGTGCCAAATGTTAAATGGGTTTAGCCTGGACCACCTGATTCGTAAAAGAGTGATACAAGTTTAATAATGCCTTACGTAAGTACGTGGGGCTACCAACATAATTACTTCTTTCTATTAACCTCTTCTTCTTTTTCATCTCACATTCGTTCTCAACTCTTTCATATCATGATTATCTTTTCTCTGACCTTGTTCTCATTATATGTCATCATTAAATATTATATTATGTACCTATACATATTCATAATCCAACCAGGCGTGCAGTATCCACACTGAGTACCATTGAATTTCGCCAGCCTGCTTTGTATTTCGTGGTAACCAATCATTTTGTTCCCAATACCTTCTGCTGTTATCACCTCCCATCCATGGCAGGAGAGAACTGCCACAAGACACTGTACACAAATTAAAAGTGAACTTTAATTGTTTGTATTTAGGAATAGTTTTACGTAAACGTGCTTCGTTATTCGCGAGTCGCTATCCAAGTAGCTCACCACACACAAATATGTAATACGAAGACCATTAACTGACGAATTGAGATCATTAAGTTTTTTTAAAATTACTACATTAGGCCCTAGACATAGCATTACCTATCCTTCACACATTGACATGATTAATTCTTTTGTTTTATTTAGAACATTGCATGCAGTCTTGAATAACGGCAGAATCAATCCCCCTTACAAACAGTTATGAAGGGATTACTCTACTACTCACTGATAAGCACTTCCTTGAATGAAAAAGAGATTTTTGATATATTTTAGAATTGTATGAAACTTACTGAGTTAACAGAGAACAGTTTCATTTCATTGGAAGGCAGTAATGGCGCTCGGACAGCCACCACACACGCGCCACAGCCTCCCTCGAGGCACATAGTCTTCGTGCCTCGTAGATCCGCCACGTTTCTTATGTACTCATTCAGAGTTACATCTGGACCGAACCTACCGTCCACTGTAAAATATTTGTGGACGTTGTGTTAGTAAATTGTTAAATTACCAACTCAAAGTGTGTATATCTTAATATATATAAATTACGTGTCACGGTGTTTGTCCGCTATGGACTCCTAAACTACTACACCGATTTTAATAAAATTTTGCACACTGTCTGCAGTTTTATCCAACTTGAAAGATAGGATAGTTTATATCTCAATTGATATTATATGGCAAAACAACGTTTGCCGGGCAGCTAGTATATATATATATATATATATAAATAAATAACTAATTAACAACTTGTACTGCGATCTGTGTCAACTTTTTTTGTGCTTTTGCCTCTGTAATTTTGAATAATTCTGCCAATGTCAAATGAGGCGAGGCAACTTTTTTTTTAATTTATATCATTAAATAATGTTTAATTCATACCTTCATATTTCCTGCCATTAATTTTGAATGTTATTTTTGACATCTCGCACAATTACACTCGCTGCCCGAATGTCCGGCCCATCAGCGCGATAATTTTAAAATGGCACTACGATTTCGAGTGACACTAACTCGAAGAATAGATGTTTTTGTTAAATTTAATGATCCTAGCGGATCTGATGGTGCAGTTTAATGTCACTGAGGTAATGAGCACTTTGATTTGATTTTAGAGTATTACGTTAATAAAGGACACGGTATCGGTTGGGTTCATGTTGTAATCATTAATCATGAAGTATTTGATTGTATACAATGTGTAATTTAAGTAACGCACAACCTCAGACACGCTAAAAGATTGTAATCTCAACAAATTAATAGTGTTTACTCCTTTTTTATGCATTATTGTATAACTTAAATGTAAATGTAGCCTGTGTGTTTATTGATGAATAGTAATTCACTGAAACAGCACTCAACATATTGTACCTATATAATTGATGGCAAGAATCACTGTTTACAAATTAAAATTAAATGAATGGTTTGTTTTCTATTTGAACAAAAATAAAAGTACTCCTATTTTTAACCGACTTCAAAAAGGAGGAGGTTTTCAATTTGGTGGTTTTTTTATGTTTGTAACCTCAGATCTCCGTCATTTATGAACCGATTTCGAAAAATATTTTTTTATATGAAACGATATGCTTACAGATTGGTCCCATTAAATAGTAAAATAGGTACATAGGTTGATTAAAACGAACGTATTACAGTATTTGCGTTATTTCTATATCACATAGCATTTCTGACATTGCCGCTTCATGGATCACGCGTGGATTTAATAAGATAGCAATTTAAAATGTCACGTCTTGGTACGTACTTAACATGCCAAGACGTGAGTTATAAAATTGCATGGCGGTAAATATACCAAGTTTAGTTGAAATGACACGTAATATTTCTATACTAGGTACTTTGTACAGTTTTAAGTGTACGCGAAATAGATCAGCCAAGCATGGTCGAGCGTTCATGTTCAACCCACAACGATAGCCATTGAGAACTCTGTCCTCGAATTTGTGGTCCATTGCTCAAAAATGTAAAAGATCTTTTTAAAAAAAGAGCAACCATGGAGTTTCGCCCGTTCTTCTCCATAGGAACGGCATTCCGAACGGGCGGTAAAGTAGTAGCATAGTATTTTGAAACTTTTGACGATTCATAAGTACTGTACTTAATGGTGTAGGTGAATAAAAAATATTCTGATTCTGATTCACTATATACCTAGGACCAATTGTCCAGCTGGATAGACTGAATCGGATCGGATCGGATCGAACATCGGGTATCTCTACCAAACTTATTATTCCAACATTTTTTTGCGTTCACATAAAACACCATGAAAAATTCAGTGCACGTAACATTTCATTCAGTATTTTTAACCACGGGAAATCGTCAGATGCAGCGATGGTCGCTCGTTGAGTATGCATTTAACTATAAACTTGAATATTGCAGTAACAAGGACGTCACTTATTTGCCATTGATTTATTTTTTTCTACTTGGTAAGTGTGTGCAACGCCATATAATATTATTATTAACCCCTTTAAATGTCCCATTGTTGGGCACGGGCTTTAACTCAGTGCGAGGGGGATTAGGCCATCGTCCACCACGCTAGGCCCAGGCCGGGGTATATAGGTCTGAGAAAATAAAAAAGCATTTACCTGATATGAAAACAGCGGTAAAAGTAATATTGAAGTTTATGTTCGTCAATATAGGTGAAACATAAACATATTCTTTACCTTGTTAGTAATGTAGAAGTTTGATAAAAGTTAAAACAACGGGTCGTATAAGGGTATTTTATAGCTCTAGCTAGAGACGCGACGCTCTATCTAATGTGTTTATTTTCAGTCCGAGATCGTCCCGGTACAGATCTTCAAAGTCGATAACATACAGGGTATTTACGGCATATTTACTTCGATAAAAGAATATTTGGAATTAAAGGATGAAAGTATTAGATAAGTGGGCACTTATCCATTTATTTTTAGTTCAAAGAAACATAGACTTAAGAAATAGGCGGATGGGTACCTAAGCCTATGTAAAAGGTTAAAAGCACGCTTTTAAACTGCCTGATACAACCCTAATGTACATATTTTTGACCTAGAATATGCGACACGCTCGTAGTTTTCATAGAATGTCTGTCAGCTTTAAAAAAATAATTTATTTCATGCTGTGATCGCTTTAATACCTTCAGCGACGCTAGTAGCAACAGAAGTCAGCCTCTTTCTTAGGGTATAGTGGACCATTCACATTAAAATTTAACTAGAGCCAAATCTATAGAGAATCTGACAGAATTTGTAAAGAATTGACGTAGTTAAATTTAACTTAAAGCATTGATAGCCGAGTAAGTAAAACGCTTGCCTCGATAAAGATGATGGCAAGTTCAAACCCCGGCTCGCACCACTGAGATTTCTGGATTTCATATGCAAATCTCATTTTTAACAATCATTCTGTATATACATATGAAAAATATTTTCAACACACTTAACATACACAAAAACGCATACACAGACATTAAATTTAATCAGACATTGATATTAATTAACATTCGAGAATCTAAGCTCAAATATAATTAGTGCCTTTTCACCAAACAGACTCGTGTAGTCTCATTTTATTTATCTTTAGAAATCTATTTGCATCGTCTGTCGCCTTTTCAAAACATTACAATACATATTAAATTAATGAAGCTCTCGTGATGTTCTCAATAATAAAATAATCATTTTTGGGCTTGTAATATGAAAGTTTATATCTGTGACCATAGCATAGTGTTTCTTTCGTTGGATGTTAAACTTTTAAGTACATTGAGCGTCTTTGTACTACTACAAAGAGTCTAAGAGTAGACCTATCATATCACTGAAATTATTTTGTCTAGACGATTTCTATACGAGTGAAATTGAGACATTTAAGAAAAATAAAGTACTTATCTAAAACTAACTTATTTTATGTAAAGTCAGCCATCATTGTTTATCAGTTTTGACAGCAACTTAATTATGTGTCTAATGAAAATTTCATGCTTACATATCGATTTCATATATTTACGCGAATACTACACATTGAAATAAAACTAAATTTACACATTTAATCCTCCCGTGATCGTGACATATTTAAAATGTACTGGTATTTTTTATGTATTATAGTTTTAATTAAGTTGGGCACTTTTCGTGAATTGATGCTTATTAAAATTAATAATTAAATAAGATGACGTAAGGTTTTGTAACTTAATCGTTTTAGATCTAAGTCGCTTAAATATAAGGTTTTATTAAATATAAGGTTTTATTGTTATGATTATATAAATAATATTGGCCTTTTCAAAATGGTACTTATAAAATGTTTCATAATAAATTTTTGTATGAGTGTAGGGTTACCATGAATTTACCAGCTCTAAAGGAATGTCAATATTCTTTTAGTTTCGCCAATTTTATTGACAATAAGTCGCTATTCTATTTTGTTGTTAACATAAACAACGAGGTTTATGTTATAGCCGCGATGGGACCAATCGCGAAAACGAGGTTGGCTCGGGCACATGCTACTTGCGGGCTAACAGAGAGACGAATTACGCCAAAGATAAACGCCGGCGCTTCCATCAAAATTAAGCATATAACTAATAAAGTATTATTTTATTTCGCTCCAAAATTATAAGCCCGATAATAATGGTGAGTCATGCTTTCTCGATCATGACATTCCGTAATTTCAATAAAATATATTCAAATTATTATCTATTGAGTTGCCGAGTTAGTTAGTATTACTGGTGTACAATAAAGAGTTATATCTATCTAGGTACGCCAAACGATCGTATGCGAATTGATTTCGATACACATAAGACTAACGTTAAATCAACATACCTATTGTTATCGTATTCAAGACATATCCTTCGCAAAAAAAATGTTGGTGACCCTATTTATGATACAATCGTGGGCAACGCAAATAACGCGCGGTAGCGGAACAAAACACAGCAATGATAAACATCTCTAACATGTCGATGGTAAACCACTGTGACTATGGTATTAGGACAAAATAAATTAATTTAAATTCGGTACTTTTTTCTTATCGAGTCCTGATAACTGTTTTCAGGCAGGCTCTTACTCAGATTATCTGAAGAGAAAATTCGTATACATACATTCAGGTCGTTATATACATCCAAATAACAATAACGACGCGTCAAGAGCGAGATTGTTCATCAGCAAACTAGATAATTTATAGTCTAGTGTATTCAGACATTTTGTATGACGAATTTAAAGTTTAAAATACCGCCCGCTAGAGGCACTGTTCAATTCTCGATACAAAATGTGACGATAAACTACATAAAGTATACAATTAGTTTACATATAATCTCGCACTTGTCGTGCAGGTAAATTTTTTACCGACTTCAAAAAGGAGGAGGTTCTTAATTAGGTTGTATTTATTTTTTAATTGTTACTGTCCAAACTTTTTTGGTTGTTTTTATGACATCTCACAATATATGCTGGATTATCGTTATGTTAGCGTGTGCATGCACTGTCCCGCTTATACCACAGATTTTTTAAATAAGAATGACGGTGACGGCACGTTTTCATAAATGTTTGCCATCACTATCATCGAGGATTCATAGGAGAATGAGCTTCTGATACTGATCATTCCCTCGCCAAAGTTGGCTAATTTCTATAACTTACCTATATATGTGATTCAAAATCATAATAATTTAAAATACTCCGCTTGTTTTCATCCAATTTAAATGATATAAATGTAACTACATTTTAATAATTAAACAGGTAAATATTAAATGACTAAGTATAATTTAGAAAATAATTGGAAATGGCCCGTTTAGGTAGGGTGCGTGGTTACATTAGTATCAACAAGAGTACGTAGTGAAAAAGCTGCATACTCAGTGATTAGGTACCTACTGTGGGTGTTGTCTGACATGATTAGTTGTGAGTATACTTGATACCAATAAAATACAAAAATATCATAATAATAATAAAAAATCTACTTACTTAATTTAGTTAACAATGTGTAATAATAAAAACCCATGGGCCTCTTAAAATATAGACAACATCATTGTTACTCCTTTTATAACAAACTTACCTCCGAATTTTTAGATGGTTGTTAAATATATAAAACGTCAATAAATTCGGGGGTTGGTATATAATAAAAAAACAACATTATCCCTGCAAATAACGCATTTATTTTCAAAGGGCAGTGGCAACTCACACAACCCAGTAATTTGATTTATAAAACGTCGAAAATTTATTCTTAAATCCCAATGTTATAAAATATGTTATGGATATACCAATACATGGCTTGCATTTGCTATAAGAGTAGATAGTCTTATAGAACTCCAGGCCTGCTGCGTCACGTATTTGGTGAGAAACCGGTGACTCTGCATGCAGGCGATGTTCTAATTATATGTAAATTTATAAAAGCATTGGCAGCCTGATTAGCGCAGTTGGTAGTGATCCTGCTTTCTGTGCCGAGGGTCCCGTATTCTAATCCTGATAGGGACAAACATTGTGAAATCAGTACGAATGTTTGTACCCAAGTCATCGATGTTTCATATTTATCTACTAGCTTGCCCGCGACTTCGTCCGCGTGGTATTTAACAAAGACAACCGTTGACAACAGCCTGCTCGCCCATTCTGAGCCCGTGGGACGCATTGCTGCAGGTTGTTGCTATCAAACTTAATCCGGCGCTGCGCTGCAACATTGGTTTTAATTTTTTTTCGTGAGATCCTATTTTTTTTTTCTAAAATAAAAGTAGCCTAAGTTACTCCTTGTTATATCAGCTATCTGCCAGTGAAAGTCCCGTCAAAATCGGTCCAGCCATTTCAGAGATTAGCCGGAACAAACAGACAGACAGACAGACATACGGACAGACAGACAAAAATTATAAAAATTGTGGTTTCGGTATAGGTAACGTGTATACATCCAAATGCACTTAGTAAAAAGCGGTTATTTTAATATTACAAACCGACACTCCAATTATATTTATATGTATAGATATGTAAGTTATATTCGGTTCGCCCCTAGTCCATTGTACGGTGTCCATAATACACAAGCGTTGCTTAGTATGGGACCGTACAGTTAGTGTGTTAGTCAGGCGATATTTATTTATATTTATTTAAAAAAACATCGCATACTGCCTCTGCATTCTTCCAGCGCATCCCATAAAATTATACTTCTTGAAGTTTCTACTACTGTGTGGAGTAGAGGCTGCGGCTGGACCGCATCTCGAGCCGGCAAAGATTTCATTGAGCTCTATTTGGAATGCCACTGTAACTGCTATACAGCCAATAATTGCTCCCAGTTCAAATAGATGTAAGTATTTGATACATATATATTTCGTTCTAATCAAACGTATACGTTGTCTATTTTAATTCCGAAGTTGAACATTTCTGCGTATGACTGAGGGTGAATACTTAAGTACAACTTAAATTGAAATAAAACTATTTTTAGGGATTCTATCGCGTTTATTTTTACTTATTTCAAGCCGCCGAAGAAGATTAGTCAGTTCTTACCATCTGTGAAGTGTCACATTCCTCTACAAGATGCAGGGGTATACAAACTCGATTGTGAATGTGGGCTCTCTTACATAGGGCAAACCAAAAGATCTATAAAAACCCGGGTAAAAGAACACATTGCTGATGTAAAACACCGTCGCTCCACGAAGTCTGCAATCTGTGAACATGTACAAGATCGCACCCGCCATTATATCAGATTTGATAAGCCACAGATCCTCGCAAAAGAACACCGATTCCGACCAAGGATGATACGCGAGGCCATTGAAATTAAAAAACATCCTAATTTCAATAGGGAAGATGGCTGGGTGCTACCATCGACTTGGGATCCCGTAGTAAACATCATATATTCCAAAACCAAGCGTACCATTGCAAGACCTCAAGACACAGTGAGCTCTTTTTGCGTAGATCGGACCGCAAGTAACAACTAAATATGAGGGTACCCCTGTCAAACTATGACACTAGGACGTCTACCACCTCAGTCCTCCCGTGACCATGGTTGCTGTGAAGCAGCCGAAACGTCGGGAACGTAAAAAAAAATAAACGCGATAGAATCCTTAAAAATAGTTTTATTTCAATGTGTAGTATTCGCGTAAATATAAGAAATCAATATACCACTTAAATGTAAGATCCTGCTTGATTTGATTCGGAATTTAATTATGTATACATAAAATATGAGAAATATGAAATAGAAGCTCTATGAATATTATAATTCATTGCGCTAGATAGATAGGCACACGTAGATCGTCGATGCACGTTTCGAATGTCCAATTGCTATCTACTCAATAAACATTGGATTGGATCGCCTTGAATAACTGCGTACCCGCCAGTCGTTATATTGCCTGCATATTTTCAGGGCTTCGGCACGTCGTATTTTTTATAAACAAAAAAAATAATTTTCCAAATCGGTTCATAAATGACGGAGACCTGAGGTAACAAACAAAAAAACAAATACAACCGAATTGAGAACCTCCTCCTTTTTGAAATTACATGATTGCGTTCCAGAATTCTCTATTGTTAGTGTTACCTTTTTTTATCATTAACATTCTCTATGGTAAGTACTGCCTATGCATAGACGCTTATGCAATCGATTAACATAAGGATTGCTATTCATTATTGGCAGCGTCATCTAGTGTTTCCAGCTTAAATTGTAAAATATGCAGAGTACACTAGATGGAGCTAACACTAGCAATATATACATAATAGTTAGATAGGTACGCGTTGATCGACTGACAAATATTTCAAACTAGCTGCGCCCCGCGGTGTTACCCGCGTTTACATTTTACCGAGATAAAGAGTAGCCTATGTGCTACTCTAGATTATAATCAATCTCTTTGCCAAATTTCATCCAGATCCGTTCAGCCGTTCTGGCGTGATTGAGTAACAAACATCCATCCAAACTTTCACATTTATAATATTAGTAGGATTGCCATCTATACAGGCTGGTTCAAAAAAGGTAACCTCAGCTTTGAATCTGCGCTTCTTCTGCGCATTTGTGATAATTATGTGGAGTCAAAATTTCGAAAAGTAAAAAATAAAATGTCGCTCCCAAAATACACAATTGCCATTTCTTAGTGGAAAAAAATTATACTAAAATCGAACTATTATTATTGAAATTCTGACTTCAAATAATGATTACGAATTCACTCAAGAAGCTCAAGATCATAGGTTATAACCTTTTTGAATAACGCTGTTTACATATATCGCAAGGAAATAGTGGAACCAGGTATTCTATCGAATCATTTTCAGGTGCAGTACGTCAAGTGCGAGATTATTCGTAAGCTAACTGTATACTTTATAGTCTACTGTATTTAGACATTTTGAATGAAGAATTAAGAGTTTTAAAAACCGTCCGCTAGAGCCGCTTTTCAATTCTCCATACAAAATCTAAAGTTTGTTTAGAGTAGGCACTAATGACTAAATGTCGTTGCCATTTTGACATCCTCTGTTATTTGATAAAGTCCCCGATTTCAACATTTTACAGCAACTTGCAAACATTATGGAAACTAGAACTGCTCCCTCAAGGAATATGTCTTCCTGTATCCATTACAAAATTGAAATAGCAGTTCAAATGTAGAAGTTGAATGTGTTTGTATTTAATCATAACTTTACGTAGCTATTAGAACCAGTTGCTGAACTTATTGAGAGGTTTTAAATTAATTTGCTTCTGACTCCCAACAGTCCAAACGCGAGGTAGGTATTAGTTTTTTCCAAGTTGCCAAACGTATTTCTATTTTTGTTTCGTAATTGAGTTTTTTTTTATACTTGAAAATTTATTTATGAATTCCTAAGTACCTAGCAATTCTGGTGACGTCATATTGCAAATGCCTTCCTCCCTTTCTAATGTTCCTTGCCATTGGAACAGCATTCCGAACGAGTGGTAAAGTTGTAACTTAGCATCTTGTAACTATTTGACGATTTATAAGTACTGTACTTAATGGTTTACATGAATAAAGCATTATTCTGATTCCGATTCTGATATGTATGAAAAGTTGGAATTGAATTTCAAGTCATTTATCCTTAGTGTAGACGACGTGACTAAAAATCCCGGCTGCACCTGAAAAATACAACATTGATTAAAAACTTAATTAGAACTTAAAACTAAATATAATAATATTATAAAACATTACTTACCTCAAAAAATATAGTAGAATCAATCGCATGAATGCTGCAACACTAGGAAAACCGATTTATAGTGGACCATACCACCCTTTTGAATCTGTGTCTATGATCGCCGGACAGTTTTGCCTTTGCACGTAAAATTTTGTAAATTGGAATAAAACTCAGTGAATTGTTACCATCGTGCTTTATTTAACGAACTCACCACTCCACGCAAACCTACATCGCCTACACTTAGGTCATAAAATGTTATTAGGTACCAATTTGTTTTTTTTATAGCACTGTGCATTTCCTCCAACAGGTGAAGCATTCAAAAGCTTCTTCGGCCTCACTTACGAGCAGATGGCGCAGAAGAACTCTACTGACTTTCACGAAGTCCTCAACATCGACCTGATCACCAAGAATGGTAACGTCAAGCATAACCTGACAGCCACTGCCAGACTCAGCCGTATAATGGCCAACGCTCAGACTATTATAATATTAATCCATGGTTTTATGGAAAGTTCTGATGGATGGATGGTTAATGCTATAGCACCGGAGCTGCTGAAGAAGTCCGAGTTTAAGGTACTCGCTTTGGATGGGAGGAAGATCATTAATTTGGAGTACTTCAGGTCTTCGACGTATGTGCGGTTTATGGGCGAGATATTGGGGAGTTTTCTGAGTGATATTATCAAGAGTGAGTTGGCTTGCCAAGCTATATTTACATTTAAGAAAATTACCCTACATTGTAGATCCAGCCTTTAAAACGTCTTTCCAGCCATGAAGCTGATCTTCTCTTATCTGAAAGGTAACGATATCTTTTGGGTATTAGGAGAGTAGCTTATAATATATTTATTACCAAGATAACCGCATATAATCCTGTCACAATTACCTATTACTACTACATACGCGATATGGCGTGCAAGGATGTGTGTGTGTGTGTATATTCGATAAATGGACTTGAGAATCGGGCGTGAAAGAGATAGAAGCTGTGCGTATACTATAAATAAACTCTATATTCATTTGACAGACGGCCAAGATCCATCAAAGATTTACCTAATAGGCCACAGCCTAGGGTCTCACATTGCTGGAGCCGCTGGCAAGAGAGTCCAGCAACTGACAGGCCAGCTCTTAGGCCGGATCACAGCGCTGGACCCAGCTGGGCCTTGCTTCAGCAACATACACCCTGGGGGCAGAATCGACAAGACTGATGCTGTATACGTGGATGTTATACATACAAATGCTGGAATGTTGGGCCTGAAAGAGAGTGCAGGTAAACGGCAATCCCTTTTCAAGTTGCTTAGTTTTTTTTATAACATACTTCTCTCTCTAAACCTCTTCCTCCTTCTGCTTCTTTTTAAACCAGTGTAGTGGAGAATTGAAAAAAAAACAAGTCCTTCTTGATTCTTTTCTGATGGAGATTATTCCTTACTCTAAACTGAATATATCTTATCTCGTGTGGCGTAAAAGGGAAGATCTTTCAGTCCGGCAGGTGGTGCCTGGTGGGGCTGGCCGCTATACCCCGACGGGTGTTGTCAGGGTTTTGTATATATTTTACGTGCTCCGAAAACTCTGATAGCGCGTTTTAGGATTGTATGGAGAATCGTCAGCGCCATCTGTGTATCTTGTAGCGAGGTTGATCAGGTCGCTACAGTACGATTAAAGGCATAAGCGCATAAGTATATCCTTAATTTAACGATTTTCTTTATAATTGCCTTGTTTATTATATATTCTTTGTGCTGTATGCCTGATCTATAGAAATAATATGATTAATTTATATACGAGGAGGTTTTTTTATGTAGTATAGCTTTATGTTTAGTATCTTCGTTACGTTTAAATACGCTTCAGTTATAAATAAATGCTGACTCATATAAATACTATATTATAGAATCCAATTAATTTAGAACAATATTATTTTCATAAATTTAAAGCTCTAATCAACCACCTTTACGATGAAAACATATAGCAACATAAGGCAAGCAGAGAACAATTTCTATTATAAATTTGCCTTTCGTATTACAAAATTAATCCCCATCAAGCTCAAAAGGCATTGTCTGAACCGAAGGAGGCTTTGCCATAGCATTAGATGGTATTCGGGGAGGTATTAAGTCCTTCAACCAAAGCCTGGAGGGTGCACTTATAGTGATGACTATTCAACAGTGCTGAAACTTTTCATTATGATTTCAGCAACTTTTCTTTGTACATTTTGTAGTTTGTATAATGTTCAATTAAAAGTTTGTTGATTAAGGTCCTAATATGGGTTTTCAATTTGGCACTATATAAAGATTAAAATTTTGTTGATTAAGGTCCTAATATGGGTTTTCAATTTGGCACTATATAAAGATTAAAATTTTGTTGATTGAGGTCCTAATATGGGTTTTCAATTTGGCACTCTATAAAGATTAAAATGTTACTGTCAAAGAAGCATTTCCCACATAATAGACCCTTTATAGGTCTTTATAGCAGTGATAGCCAAGTTGGTAGAACGCTTGCCTCGGTAACGCAGATCGCAGGTTCAAACCCCGGCTCGCACCTCTGGGATTTCTGGATTTCCCGTGCGAATCTCATTTTTAACCACTATTATCACTTGCTAAACGGTGAAGGAAAAAATTGTGAGGGAAACCTGCATGTCTGAGAGAACCACTCGAAATTGAAGTCCGCCAACCCGCACTGGGCCAACGTGGACTATGGCCTAATCCCCCTCGCATTGAGGGAAGGCCCGTGCCCAGCAGTGGGACATTAAAAAGGGCTGGTATTATTATTATTACTATAAACCCTTTAGGGATAGTAGAGTCTTTTGAGAAACTAATTACTAGATAGGTTCTTGTTACCATCAGTTGAATTTTCAGGTTCTAAAGATTTTTATGCGAACGGTGGATCTTCACAACCAGGCTGCCTGCTATCTGTCTGTGAGCACAGCAGAGCGTGGGAGTTCTTTGCAGAGTCTATAAATTCACCGAAGCATTTTCCAGGTGAATTTACGAAATGACTTTTAGAGTCAAAGTCAATGTCAAAGTCAAATCATTAATTTCGTATAGTCCTACGGGGCACTTACAAATTGTCATTTACATTTTTTTTTTAATTCTACAACCGGATCGGAACGCGACCTCAACTGAGAAGATCCGGCGAGAAACTCAGCGAGCTTGTCTTTTTCTAACATTTTTTGTAACTCTTTTTTAACAACTATGTTTATTACAAAAAAATAAAAAATATAAGCTCCAGTGTGTTACTATGTGAGGCGAATATCAATCCATCCATCAGCCGAAGGTCGTCCACTGCTGGACATAGGCCTCCCCCAATGACTTCCACACATCCTGGTCCTCCGCCACTCGCATCTACCGGCTACTGCGTAGCGTGTGATATCATCGTAGTGTGGGGGGCCTTCCCACACTACGTCTCGGCTCGTAGAAACCATTATCGAACATGTTTGCCCTTATTATATTACTACAGCACCCACGCTCAAAAATATTGTCAATAGTCTTCAGGATCGTAATCATCTCTACGTATTTATTTCAGCTCACAGCTATGAAACACTTTAATAGTCCTTATCGGATAATGAGCTCATTTTGCTCACCATAATTTGCACCTAAATAAATAAATAAGTATCACCAAATATACCGTCCCACACTAAGCAACCCTTGTATTATGGGTACCATACAATGGACTGAGTGCGAACTCAGTATATAATACTTATATAGATATTAAACATCCATGACTCGGGTACAAAAGTTCATCACACAAAGCTTGCCCCTACCACGATTCGAACCTGGGGCCCTCGGCGCAGAAAGCAGGGTCACTACGAACTGCGCTTATCAGGTCGGCGACCTGACCAGGTCGTCGACCCTGTGTGTACTGCTTAGAGCATGCAGACGTGATGTAATGATAAGTCTTCTTATTTCAGCCCGCAAATGTGAAAACTGGACGGCCTTTGGGCAGGGTGGTTGTTCAAAAAACGAAGTGTCCTACATGGGCCTGAACTCCGCTTCAGGCAGTCCCGGCTTATACTTCCTAACTACCAATCCGTCGGCGCCATTCGGCATGGGCCCTGCCGGGAGCGGATGATCGGATGTAATTTAATTCTTTATTAAAAATATGTTATCTTTGTCTGAAGTTGGATTTTGCTTCCAGCTCTACCCACGCAGTAATCGTATTTGGTCTGCAGAATCCCATTTGACCTTCCACCGCTACTTTTACATTATAATAATAAATACCAGCCATTTTAATATTTCACTGTTGGGCACGGGCTTCCCCTCAATGCGAGGGGGATTAGGTCATAGTCCACCACGCTGGCCCAGTGCGGGTCGGCGGACTTAACACGTCTTCCGAGAGGTTCTCTCAGACATGCAGGTTTCCTCACGATGCTTTCGTTTACCGTTTAGCAAGTGATAAGCATGGTTGAAAATGAGATGCGCGCACATGAAATCCAGAAATTCCAGAGGTGCGAGCCGGGGTTTGAACCTGCGATCCTCGTTACCGAGGCAAGCGTTCACAACTTGGCTATTACTGCTTTTACACTTTTACATTTTTCTTATCCAATTGCTATCCTTTTTAGCGAGTAGAAGCCTCAAGAGCCAGGAGAAACAAACCAACAAGTTTATCAAACTTTCGTCGACTCAGTGCACGTGCCAATCGTATTGCCAATCAGTTGACGAGACTTCTGAAGCATTTATTTTTCAGTAATGAGCTCGGTAAACGCCGAGGATCAATAACAAAGGAATGCCTTCAACGATCGTTAAAATATTTTCGAGGTTTGAAGGGAAACGTAAAAATAAACAAACACTATTGTTTGTTACTTTATAATAACGACTTTCAGTGAATAAATTATAATTATAATAATAATATCGCCAGACTAACACACCAACTATACGGTCGCACACTAAGCAAAGCTTGTATTATGGCTACCGTACAATGGACTGGGGGCGAACTTAGTATATAATAATCATATATATACTAAGATCCATGACTTGGCTACATACATTCGTGCTCATTACACAAAGATTGTCCCTACCAGGATTTGAACCCGGGACCCTCAGCATAGAGAGTAGGGTCACTACCCACGGAGCTAAGCAGGTCGTCATTGCAGGATTGCTTGAAAATATTCCGATTTCTTTACTTCGCAACATTTTTGTGACGAAAGATTTTTTTCATAACGATTGCCTTATTTGTTGACTTGATATGAAATTGTGTAAGTATAGCCATCGAATCAATGGAATGTTACAGTTCATTGATAATGGCATGGCAATGGATTGATTCTTTTTTGAAACATATTTTTAAAGCTCTTGTTTGTAAATATATTTTTTTTATTTTCTACATTCTTGTGTAGGAGGCTATCCTCTATAAGGTGGACTGATGGCTAGCCAGACCCGTAGATGCCAATTGTGAAACTGAGTGACCGCAATTTCTGCTTGGGAAGGCCTCAGTCGAACAGATCAGAATACTTTCTAATAACATCATAGACAAAATATTACCCATCTTCTGGCGCCTTCGGATTAAAAAAATATTTAATTTTTTTGGTGTATTTTTTAAACAAACGCCTCTACATTATTTCCACTGATTTTACAAAATCCTTTGGCTGCTTAATTTCAATGAGATCATTATACTATAAAATCAGTTTCCATTTTGCTATATCCTCGTTACGAATACAAACATCCATCATCCATCGTTCAGGCCTAAAATAATAAGTAGCGGTTCAAGTTTGAAAAATAGAAATTATTTTCCCCACACACAGTGTGTAGGGAAAATAATTTCTATATAATTAGAATGTAGTCCGAATAAAGGAAAATATACATATAAAAGATGTAAGAATTAAAAAATAGAACACACAGAACTCAACACTCGCGAAATAATTTCATTATCGCGTTTCTCGAGTTACCTAGACGTTACTTTGCGCCGAGCTGAGTAGACAATGCTTTCTTTAGGCGAGATATTTAAATAATTTTATAAGCTAACTTTTATTCATTGAACTTTAGTATGAATTCGGATGCGTGATGTTTATGGAAAAGTTAAAATATATAGTAGGTACATCGATAAATTCTCATCACACACTATATACAATATATACGACCATAGCACTGTAACAAGGCCGTAGGCAGGGGGGAGCGGGTTCTCCCCCCACCAAATGCCTTAGCCAACCCACCGATGGATATATCCTTACTAAAAATATTATCGACCCTTTATTGGACTGGTATACCCTACCGTGGCTCAAGAAAGAAATATTAATACTCTATGACCATTAGGGGTCTAACTCCAGTTCGAAACGACGGTTGCGCTTGGGCACAAGCTATTTCATAAGGAAAGTCTGCATGAAGTTATTGCATTAAGATTATACAACAAGAACATTTTAATGATTTTCTAAATCTCGCTCATTCTTATCATCCAGCGGACAGGGCGTGTCTCAGAACACGAGATAAAAATCACTTTGACAAAGGATTACGGTACGGCTTTTGAAATGTGTGCTTTCTTTAACAGAGTAAAACGGAATAAAAAAACAAAGATTTTTTTGGAAATAAATGTCTCGAACCCTTGTTAGAATGATGTAGTTACTAATTAACTGTAAAGGGATTTGCTTGTACAGCATGAACTTTTTAACAATGGTTTGGGTTTGAAATTACAATAATTAATAAACATATCGTCTCATTATTACTTTTTCAATGCAAAGAAAAAAAATGGTACAACCGGTGTGTACATCATTATATAAGATAAGATAAGAGTTCTTACGCATTAGTTCGTAACGTTCGAAATTCAAAAACCTTTTCGACGCATGGGTATAAAACTGACTTTGGGCGAGCAGATTTCGAAGAATAAAGACAGCCTTTCCAAGCTAGTGAGATGAAAAATAACATATATTTGACGGTTAAATTTTTTACAAGCTCTGTAAACAAAATTAATGACACATGTAGACATAGACTAAACACTTAAACGCATGAGGGTACTGATTGTCACGATCACTGTATTGTATTGTAGGTATTACTATTATATCTATGATTGAAATAATTGTCTAGTTTTTTTTCTATAGGTACTGTCGGGTACGTAAGTTAAAATTTATGTGCTACACATTAATAATTTTGTCTCCTTAAAATTGACAAAGGGCATAACATATACCTCTGGTCATGGTCATAGTGTTACATGCTATAAAAAAAATAAAACTCTACTCCACATAAGGCCACACTCTATTCCTCTTAAAGTGCACCCTCTCGGCCACTAGTATTAGTGCACACAACACATATGTGCAGAAAAGAATAGTCAGCGGGGTTGATATCTGAAGGAAACCAGCTTGTACTACATAAGACTCGGCACATTGGGGCATATCCAAATGGTGGTTTAGGAGACGGTTGAGTACTCCAGTTTCTCTGGCCCGAAGTGTACTGAAAAAGAAAAGAAAATTGTAATTCAATTGATGTTATAAAGTGATGCTGACTATTATTATTTATTTTTAATAGCTGTGTTTCTTTACTGGATTATTATTTGTTCATAAACGTGCCACTGTGGCAAAAAGTGACATTTCAAGTTTCCCCAAAAAGTCCGTAATTTTTCAGTAAAATCCTACACCTTTACTGATAGAGTTAAGGCTGGTATTTAGACCTAGTCAAAATCCATGAAGCGGTGATCTGAAATTGCTTTACTTTATACTTGACACTGGCAAAATGTCTAATATACTGGCGCCATTTTTATTAAGAATAATCCTTTGGCGTGTCAACGCTTTCTAAGCCTGCATTTTTTGTATTTGACGTTAAATTAACCAATCCATAAATTATGCCTAGGTAAGTATTTTTCGTTTACATTAAAAAAACAGATATGTATGCCTCAGAAAATAGAGACTCCAGTGTTCCTTTTAACAAATGGAATTTAGAATGATTAATTGTTCAAAAACAGCTTTACCTGACAAGATATAAAGGAAAACAAATGCTTTTATACAACGTGTGACAAATGAACCTTACAGACATAGATTTATAAATAACTAGCTGTTGCCCGCGACTTCGTCCGCGTGGTATTTAACAAAGACAACCGTTGACAACAGCCTGCTCGCCCATTCTGAGCCCGCGGCACGCATTGCAGGTTGTTGCTATCAAAATTAATTCAGGCGCTGCGCTGCAACATTGGTTTTAATTTTTTTCGTGAGATCCTATTTTTTTTTTCTAAAATAAACGTAGCCTAAGTTACTCCTTGTTACATCAGCTATCTGCCAGCGAAAGTCCCGTCAAAATCGGTCCAGCCATTTCAGAGATTAGCCGGAACAAACAGACAGACAGACAGACAGACAGACAGACAGACAGACAGACAGACAGACAGACAGACAGACAGACAGACAGACAGACAGACAGACAGACAGACAGACAGACAGACAGACAGACAAAAATTGTAAAAAATGTTGTTTCGGTATAGGTAACGTGTATACATCCAAATGCACTTAGTAAAAAGCGGTTATTTTAATATTACAAACAGACACTCCAATTTTATTTATATGTATACATATCATCATCGTATCAATTTCAGTTTATTGTTTTTTTTATATTTAATTTGTAAATAATTTATATTATTATTGTATGTTTTATAAATAAATAGGTATGTAAAATTTTAAAATAAAGATACAAACATGTACATACTGTGGCGTTATGTTTAAGTAGTTACTTATCGCTAGTCGTTATAAAAGTGCGAGGGTATTCGTGAGCTAACTGGATACTTTACAGTCTAAGTACCTCCCCATTATTTAAACGTGCTATAACTTTATCAAACGTCATATACTACTACGTAAAGCAAAAATCTTGTACTACTATATGACGTTTGATACAGTTATTATGTTTGGGGTCGAGTCACCTTCGTCCGTAGGAGAATTAAGTACCCTCGAGATACCCTACACGTGACCCTGGGTGGTGCCAACCAGGTGACAACTCTACTGGTGGTAGGCTTCGGCCGTGGCTTGTCACCACCCACTGAACAAAGCCATGTCGCCAAGCGGCCTAGCTGTGTTCCGGCATGATGTTCGGTGCTGCCATTCATGGATGGCGGGTCAGATCAATTGCGCTGCATGTGCCTAGTGAATGTAGCGTCTCTATCTACTGCCGCCTTCCTACCTAGGCAAGTATGCTCCATCGTAGATCTCATCGTCACTTACCATCAGGTGAGATCGAGATCAAATACTTGCCTATAATGTAATAAAAAAAAGTTATTAATTCGAGGTAACGTATTTAGAAACTTTGCATGGAGAACTGAAAGTTTAAAATACCATCCGCTAGAGGCGCTGTTCAATTCTTCATACAAACATAAAGAGAATTTCAAACTGTTCGTAACAAAATAATATAATGAACGACCTACCCAATTTTAAACAGCTCTTTGAAACGAAAATCCTTGGACGTGAAGAAATATTTCTTGATATTAGAGAATAGGTCGATTTGGATCAGCTTACATATTTCATCGTTATCGAATGCTGTAAAAGAGAATAATGTATGCAATCCATAATGATTAAGAGTAATCGAGGAAATAAAAAAGGTAACAAATGAACCACGAGGTACTTAAAAAGGTATTAGTAAAACCTCCGACCGATAAGCCTGGATGTGGCACCGAAAGTACCTCTCTCCCAAAAACAATGCTTATTTGCCCATTTTTTTTAAACTCGGTTGCGCGTTCGATATTTGAATCACTTTGAACTTTAACACCCCCCACCCCTCAAGAATTGGCAGAGTAAATTCAGCATAGATTTTGGCTGTAGGCGGCTCCATTCGTTAAATACCTAATCAAAGCCTAAAACTATCTATGTTAGGCAATATCCCTACTTATAGAAAATTTTATTTATACGTATAGTTGTCTCACTTTTCTTTATAAACGGATATAAACTCGTATAATCAGACAGTATGGCTGCGGTTCCAGCTTTCATCGCATCCATTCCCTCGGGCACCGACACTGATGGCATCTTGATCAATTTGTTTACCATGATGCTGTAGTTACGATTGTAACCTGCGAACTGAAAAGTTACGGCTTAAAGTTATATACATATCTGACACTTGACACTCCAATCCTTACACCTAGGTCGAGGTGTATAACATATAACTTAAAATAACATATCATAGCATAGATTCAGAATGGGATGGGTCTGCTAAGTATCAGCTGGAGGCTTTGGACTCCATAGACAGGCGGGCTAGAAAGCTCATTAGCAACGAGACCCTAGTGCAGGCCAAGCTACAGAGCCTGGAACACCGACGTAGGGTTGCCAGCCTATCAGTCTTCTACAGAATACATTTCGGAGAGTGTGCGACGGAATTACACGAATTAATTCCCCCATCTCCATTCTATCGTCGGTCGACAAGACGCACGGGCAAGTGTCATCCGTACACTGTGGACATTCCTGCGGTACGCACTAAGCGTTTTGCTTCTACTTTCATCGTGCGTACTGCCAAGGAATGGAACACGCTACCGGCGTCTTTGTTCCCCGTTGCCTACAATCTGGGTGTTTTCAAGTCGAGAGTGGACAGGTACCTTCTAGGCAAGTATGCTACATCGTAGATCTCATTGTCACTTACCATCAGGTGAGATCGAGATCAAATACTTGCCTATACTGCAATAAAAAAAAATCAGAATCTTTTGTATTCATGTAAACCATTAAGTACAGTACCAATGAATCGTCATAATTATCACGAAATGCTAAGCTACAACATTACCACACGTTCGGAATGCCGTTCCCATGCAGAAGAACGACCAAGAAACTCCATGGTTGCACTTTTTAAGAATATCTTATACATTTCGGAGCAGTATATTGTTATGGGTATGTGATAGTATAGAATAAAATAACATAACTTAACATGACGTAGGACATTCAGTAGAGTTACTTACGCTTCCCTCAATCGCTAGCTTCATATAATCCACTATGAGACATTGATAGTCGCTGTCCGCGAGCCCCTGCAGGTCCAAGCCGTGATCCTTGTCATTCACCAGATTGGACAATAAGTTGGAAGTGTAGTAAGTGTACACTATATACGCGAACATGAAGAATATGAAGTAGGCGGCTCTACGGGAGAGCAGCCTGACCTCTAGGGGAGGAACTGAAAAAGTTAAGGAATTTTGAGACTTAATTCAATTATAATAGCGCGTATGAGAGTCTGCTTTGCTAGAATGCGTGATCAGTACACGGCTAATGAAAAATGCGGATAGTTTTCAAGTGTGTCGTATTTGACGTGATTTGATTAATTTGTCACAACCACGAGTAAATTAACACTTAAAATGGTTTCAAAATGACGGTGTTGCTCAGATTAATTTAAAGTTCAAATTTGAGTGTAATCAGATAGTATAGATAAAAGTATATAAAAAAAAACAGAGTTTTGTAGGCGCTATATATTATTAAGGAAAACTTAAGCTTACTATGCTGGCAATAAGCTCCAATGACCATCAGAGCTTCGTAACTAAAGCTGATCTCCCATCCACCCAGGACTCGTTTCTCCCACCGCTTGAGGAGATAGAATAGCACAGCGAAGAAAACCGCCATGCCGTAGAGGCAATTCCAGGCGGGCCTCGTGAACGGTTTGCTGTAGAAGGTGCGGTAGAACCCGGCGATATCTTGACGACGAAGCAGGAAACCGAATCTATGAGAAGTGGATTGTAGAGTTAATGCATATCATTTATTTTTATATTTTGTTATATAAAATCATTACTACGTACGTACCAAATATTTTATGGCACTGTGAGAGATGTTTTGAAGTAATGTTAGGTACATCAATAAGTTTGATAAAAGCAAGTAATGGGGAATGTGCGACGAATTCTTTCTCTGTCGCACCTGTGCTGACTTATGGCGATGACGTCACTAGAATGTCAACTTTAAACGTCCAAGACGAGCCTAAGACCAAACTATCCACCAAACCACTAACCGACTTGTTTTTTTTTTTTTAAATGGCCTCACCCTCCTGTGGGTAGGTATTTTGCCAACGTCAAGTGGAATGTTTTGTTTAAATATCAAACATGGGAGATTCTATGCAGGTATAATCCGTAGACTAGGCCTAATAAAATAACCCCCTAACCCTATCAGTAAAGTTGAGGATACTTTACTGACAAATTACCGGACTTCTTGGGAGAACTGGACAAGTCATGTTTTATTTTTGAAAACCTTTCTCTTCGACTACCCCCAAAAAGTCCGACGTTCACTCTTTTAATCATTAAAAAAAAAATTTATCTACCTCCATGTATAAATCGGCAGTAACGGATACAGGCGATCCAACAGCTCTGCTCTGCAGCTCAGAGGCCTCACATAGATATCTATGGTATTGTTATCTGAGTGCGACACTTTGGCCTGCTCCCCTACTACGGTCAAGACGGACTCAGTATCTTGGTAGAAGTAAGATACGCTGAAAAAAACGCAACGTTTTACTAACCAACGTATTTAATAGGGCTGGTGCTTAAGCTTTTGACGCATAAGAAAAAAAACTGAAATAAAAAATCTAAAACATCAAGACGTTTTTGTTTCTTTTCAAAAAGGAATAACGCTTGCGCACTACCAGCCTTAAGGCAGGAATCTAATTATGGATGGTGCCAGGCTGTGGTCGGATAAAATTATAGGAGGATGCTAGATGCAGACTAGACGAGGATTTAATGTTACATTATTTTTCAAATTACACAAGATTTATTTAAACCACATTAAGATTTACATAAGAAGTAGTGATAGCCAAGTTTGTAGAAAGCTTGTCTCGGTAACGAGGGTCGCAGGCTCAAACCCCCCCGCTCCCAAGGCTGGGATTTCTGGATTTCATGTGAAAATCTCATTTTCAGCCACGATTATCACTTGCTAAACGGTGAAGGAAAACATCGCGAGGAAACCTGCATGTCTGAGAGAACCCCTCGAAAGACGTGTGCCGTCCGCCAACCCGCACTGGGCCAGCGTGGTGGACTATGGCCTAATCCCCCTCGCATTGAGAGGAGGCCCTTGCCCAACAGTGGGACATTAAAAAGGGCTGGTATTATTATTATAACATTTACACAGCAATTAGTCAGAGGTGTAGGTACTCTCATCAGAGATTAGGTTCTGCGATGCATGTTGGTTGTAACACCAGAATCCGGCGCGAGCGCAGTTACCATGGACCATCTATCCATCCAATCAAAGGGGTTAACAATTACTTGATACGTAACTTACTTGAACTTGTACATCTCCTGAAGCAGATTCAGTATCTTACAGCCGGTTGCGGTTTGACTCCAGATAGGATCTGATCTTTCAGGATCGAACGGTAAGTCCCAGTTGACTGGATTCGCGTATTCAGATCTCAGTACCGAATCACAATTGTACAAAGAAGCAATGTTTAGGGTTATATTCATTTTCAACAATAAATATTTGTATGATAATAAACAAAGATACAATTGTATCCATAAAAAACAAAATAATATTCAAATATTCAATACCGGTTTAAAATTAAATTTTGTGCTATGAGGACAATTTTATGAAAAAAAAACTAGCTGCCCCGGCGCACTTCGTACCGCCTCAGAATCAAATGTATGCTAGAGATTTTTTCCCATGTTTTAATAGTTATTCAGCTATCCGGTGCGGAGATAAATTTTATATAGATATATAAATAGTAGACAATATGTTTTGGATTACTATTACTGGATACACCAAGGTTATAAAAATATAGATTATGTTACTTAGATTACCACTACCCATACAACGAATAATATAATCGAATGTACTTTTGTTTATAGCCACAGTGTTACTCAATACGATTATAAATTACATTGTAATCTCGTTCACACAACAAAGAGGACACATTTAAATAATTAATATGGTATTTAATTTATACGAAAATAAATTGTAAGTTAAATACTACAGATTTCGGTGATTTATAGGTGGGAAGGGCTTTATTAATGTGTAGGGCTTTTTGATAAATACTTTTGTAACCAGTATACTGTTGTTGTTACACACGGTGCACGACTAAGCGACCGTGTCGGTTAAACAAACAAAACAAATGAGGTGTTTAGTTTCAACACAATGTAGCAGTTGAGACATTAAAGTTGGGGCTTGGTTACATTATGCTATAAAAATGTGTCGAGCTTTTTATTTATCGGGTTGACTTTCAGGCCACCTGGCTGTTTTAATACCTAAAATTGACTGTGCATTTCAAAACTAAAATGTAATAACTTAAAGCCGGATTTAGTCTGTTTACTCGTTTGATCCAGCGGCACTTGATCCAGTTAGTAAAACAATGTAATCTTAATCATTATGTAACATTCATAGTTTTCAAAGCTGTCGCAGAAACTGTGAACAGAAACAGTGAACTAGCAGAAAACCTACCAATAAGCAATAGACCGCCCTACACTGTGCAATTTTTTTTTATTAAGTTTATTTGTTGCCCTGTTGGGAGTTTTTAATCGCAGGAGTGTAAAATTTTTCTCAAGTTGTTTTTTACGATGAGTACTTTGAGGCCTGGGTTGGCATAACCCGCGATTTGATACGGTTTACACTGTGCAATTAGGTAAGCAATAAAAAATACCCGTTGGTCTATCCATCTCGATGTTATATATAGATCTTCTCTAATGATCCCACACATCATCGTTCTCCGCCAATCGCATTCATCGGCTTCCTGCGACGCGTGTGATCATGCCCCACTTTGTGGGGGCCGTCTGCCAGCTCGTGGTTGTCACTCTAGAACCTTAATGCCCCAACGGCGTTTGGTTCTACGCGTAATGTGGGGCACATTACGCGTTGCTACATTAAGTTTACGATTGTATAGGTACAGATTCCCGTGCACGTTCCAAGAAACCGTACTTATATATTCTCTTTCGTTATCTTTAGATAATCGTTTTCCCGGAGTATTCTGATCGTAATCTTCCTTTTGTTTCGAAATAAAACGGTGGCATGTTCCACAGTTCGCCTTGTCTTGGGGGCATCGTTTTAATGCGATTGGGCCTTTATACGTGGAACGTAGTGTAATGAAATACAAATAATTTTCACGTAAAGAAGTTTGTTGAAGATTCTGTTGTTTTTACCCGCTTACGCAAGAAGGAGGGTACCTGTTCACTCTCGACTTGAAAACACCCAGGCTGTTGTCAACGGGGATGATAGTGTATCTGTATTGTTTTACAGTTTACATAATATACATACTTTGCCTACTAAATATACATTTATGTACACTTCATTAAAGTTCAGGCAAGCGCACTAGGTAAGTGAACAATCACAGACTAGCACAAAGACGCGCGACGCCGCGGGGCAACCAAGTTTTGTTGTGCCCCGCATTAATTATTAAACATAGTAAACTGATGTTTAAATAGGGCCTCTATACACAATCAAATAACTAATATGTTTACTTCATAAACAATGCTTTAATTTATTTATAAATTACTAGCTGTCACAGCGAACTTCGTACCGCCCCAGAATGAAATAAATGAGAAAAATAATTATATTTATTATTATTTTTTAGTCATGTTTTCCAATGTTTTAAAAGTTATTGTGCTATTCGAGGCCAAGAATAATTAAAAAATCAAAGATCCTAATAATCGGGATCCCGTTCTTGAGCTATTGCTTTAATAGTTTTTTTGCTATTGGAGGTGGAGAAAAATTAAAATAATCAAAGAACATAAAAATGGACTCACCCTTTCTTGAGTTATAAATGGTGCAACTAACACGATTTTGTTTTGTTTACGTATATAGTGAACTTAGTACGGAAAATTCTGTACTTTCAATGCACAACGCCTATACCAACTTAGTATAAAGAGAGATCGATTCTGTGACTTGTACTTAGGCTTTGATGAATGGAAAGGCAGCTGATCTGTGGCTAAAATAAAATTTCAGATGCTGAGATAATCTTCTTTTTTTTTGTTCTTGTCTACAATGCTCCTCTGTTATTTTTATGCAAAAAAACAAAGAGTACTTACGCTAAAGAAGCTACCCTTGTATGTAATTACTATTATAATTATATTACTATTATAATTTCCATACGATAAACAGAAAATACAGAACTTTAAATATTATAATCTAAATATTACTCGGATAGTTAACCAAATTGTTACTATCACAAGTTTCAAACAATAAATGACACTGCACGTTTAGACAAAGAGCCGTGGAAACTCAAAGATAATTAACTTTCAAAAAGGCCAACTATACGAATACAAAATTGGTTGCATACAATAAGCATTTAATTTGCTTACCCTTTTGATAAACAGCGAGTTGTTGTAATAAACCCAATCTCCTGTAAAGTATAGCTTCTATCCCACACACTGTTGGCTATTATTTCCATGAGAACAATGGGACGTTTTATATATCTGACAGTTACAGCAATAAAAGACATCTGCCGCTGACAGATCGCTGAGCTGAATTGTATGGTATTCGTTTCCAAGTTTATTGTTTTGATTGTGAAATAGTAATTGGAAACTACTGGAAATGGGGTTTATACTCCGTCAGACCGACGGGCAGGTTTGCAAGCCTGACACGGGCAATTGCGCAGTAATTTGCTTCGCTGTAAGCGGTGGCATGTCGCCATACTCCCGCTACCAATACCCATAACCCCATTCGCAAATTCAATTCTACATCACACAGACAGATATCTCATACAATATCCGTTAAAAGTGACAGTTACTATGCGGTTGCTGTTCGATTATGAATCGATTGTGTTAGCAGACTTGGGGCCCTAGCCGGTTGTACTATACGTTTTCGAAGCATAGACCATGAACGTAGAGCTCCGAAGAGAAGCAGAAGCTTACGAGATGTGGTCCTATCCCCGAACGCTTCGTATCAGTTGGAAGGATAGAATTCCCAAAACACAAGTTTGGAGCGGATGGGCAAGAGAGTGCAATTTATTCGGACAATAAAACAACAAAAGGTCGCCTACCTTGGTCACGTGTTAAAATGAGAAATACCAACTGCTGCTGCAACAATAATGATGGGCAAAGTACCTGGCACAGGAAAGATCGGAAGGTGCAAGATGGCATGGCTCCGTAACATGAGGGAGTGGACTGGCAGACTGTGGAACAAATGTTCAAACTGGCTTTGGTCGAGAAAAAATTGAGGAGCTGACTGCCAACCGTCATTAATGGAGTGAAATGAACACGTTAAGAGAGAGAGAGAGAGATTGCACTGATGGTAGTGACCCAGCATTACAAATTTAAGAAAGAAGAAGAGAAGAATGTATTCACAGAAAATGGAACATAACACAAAACATAACGAAATTTCTTCAAGAAAATAACTATTCGTAGTGTACAGTACAGTAAATCAAAAGACGCTGCGCTATGACCAGATCAGCCGTTGAGAAGCTCACGAAAATTTGGAAGGATCGCAAGATTACGAAAAACACAAAAGTACGTCTGATGTACTGCTTGATCTTTCCAATTTTCCTATACGGAGCTGAAACGTGGACATTAAGACTTCAAGACCGAAGAAAAATTGACGCCTTGGAAATGTGGTGCTGGCGACGTCTCCTGAGAATAAGCTGGACTGCACATCGCACCAACGTCTCCATATTGAAAGAGCTTTGAGTCAAGCAAAGGCTTTCGTCGATTGTACAATTACGAATCCTTACATTTTTTGGACACATCACCCGAAAAAATAACTCCATGGAACGTCTTGTGATCCAAGGCCGAATAGAAGGCAAACGGTCACGTGGTCGGTCTCCAACAAGATGGGTTGAATCAATAAAATCCGTTACAAATTGTACCATAGTAGAATGTTCCCGAAATGCCCTACATCGAGATACGTGGAGAAAAATAGCAAGAGCAGCGTCCATGTCCGAACAGTGCAACCCATTACCACGACCACTCTGACAAGAGTGCCCGACTAAGAAGAAGTGAACAGTATATTTGAACAATACTATTGTTGGTGAGGTCGTTATCCGTGACCCTTGTAAGCACCAGAATGTATACTATCCAAATTTTGGACTCTAGTACTTGTTATGGCCCGATTACAGCAGTTAGTAGTGACCCTGCTTTCTGCGCCGAGGGTCCCGGGTTCAAACCGGTTCAGTCATGGATGTTTAATATCTATATAAGTATTATATACTGAGTTCGCCCTCAGTCCATTGTACGGTACCCATAATACAAGGGTTGCTTAGTGTACGACCGCATTGGTGTGTTCGTTTGACGATATTATTATTATTGTTACATGCTTTTAAAACATACTTTTATTAATCACGTCGGTCACGAACGTACCTACGGCACGTAAAATCAAATGATGAATGCATCTGAAACTGAAAGAAAATTACTCGAGACGATGTGTTTGACATCAATAGCTCCTAAGAAGTTCCTCTGCAGGTTTTCGCTGAAACTTGGAGCGACTGTTATCGGGCTGTTAATGTGTGTAAGTGAAACGTTTAATGCTCGTAACCGGAGAAATTCACATTATGTGCATATATTTGGTGAAGGAAACCAACGGGAAGATTAAATGGGCGATTATTAAGATCACGAAGTTGCTCAAAAATTAGGGCTTGTATTACAATGTCTTCATAAACCTTATCCAAAACTATTTGTCAGAATATTTATGCGGCGTTATTTGCAGCTTTTATGTCAGAATTTGTAAATGTATATATGACAAAAGGTGAATAAGGTTTATCAGGGCATTGTGAAACAGGCCCTTAATGTAATAATAAGAGTCTACTGCTGATTTCGATTATATTTTAGGTTGAATCCATATGAGCTGAGAGCTTGATATAGATGTATTTTTAATAATTGAAAATGCGACAAATAAAAAAAACATTAAAATAAAAAAAACTTTAAAATAAAAAAAAAAAAATGTTTTTCCCACATTTTAGTCAGATCTCAGAAATTCATTATTTAATCAATGAATGACAAATGCTCGATTTTGGTAGATAAATATTTTTAGGGTTCCTTACCAAAATGGGGAAAACGGTTTCTTATGGTGCGACTGCTTTATTTATATTGTGTAAGAATTTCAACAGTATTTTTTTGTTGAAAATAAATTGATCCTAAATATAACGTTTCTTCGGTTCTAATAAACAACAGGCATACAACTGGACATTCGTCCACAAATTCAATAAAATTTGTACCAATCTACAATCGCATTTGATTGCATTTTTCAAAAGACAAAGCTACAATGTCATAGAAGTGTCATGCCTAAATTAAATAACATATCTGCTGGAAAATGTGTCCTATATACGACCCCATTCTGTTTCAGTGTGTCATGGTATTATGTGTGATAGGTATCACCATTGAAATTGTAAACTACACCAAATGCGACTCCTGCGGCTACAGAATGGTACACAACGCATACGCCTTCAGTTACAACGCCATGATCTATTGTATTATCATGGTGTTTGTTAATCTGTGGTATGTTTGGGGGGTGAAGCGTGTGAGTAATCGTTTTGTTACGTACATCTTAGAATAGACCCGCAAGGATGGGATGATCGCGTCATTTCAAACACATCAAAGCCTCACCATGTGTAAGGGAGCGTTCAAGTATTACGTAACGCAATTTTTGGAGATTTTTTTTGTTATTTCTACATTACATTATAGTGTGTTCCGGCGAAAACGGATTACCTTGGTACCCGCAATGAATTTAATAGAAAGAAAAATAAAATATAATTCTCCCGACCGAGCCTTGGTCATGGTGGCCAATCACGACGTAGACTACCCAACTGCGCAGGAGATAATACAGTGCAGAAGTGACTGCGCAAGCACAGATGCACCTTAGATCTCTATCTCACATAGTCCGATGGGATGGAAATCCAACACGATATAATGCAACGAAAAATAGGAGTTGGATTGGATGAGGGATGGATGATGAAGTTCAGCGATGATGTTCATTCCAGCAAAAGTCTTCAGTGGTGCTGTGTTGGGTGGTGATCACAATGATGTGGTGGCTGCAAACGTTCATCTTCGTGGGCGTACTGATATTCCTGTACAGCCAGGAAGCTTCGCTCGTGTCCTGGATACTGGCTCTCGTGTTCGGAGTTCTTGCTTTTGGTTAGACTTTGCCTTTTACCGAATTATATTTGTTATACTAGCAGTACCTACCAGCGATTTCGTACAGATGGGCTGTAGTATGTTGATAATGCCGGGAGAACTAATTAATTTCTTGGGATAGTAAATATTCTAGCGTCAATAGCCTAGTGTTTAGAAGGACCCACTCATACCCGAGAGGTTTTGGGTTCGGTCCCCACTCTGAACATTAAACTATTAGTGTTCTTGGCACATTGAAAGAGGTCTTTAAAATATAAAATAGAGTCGCGATAGAAGACACCTTGAAGGCGACGATAGTTTTAAGCATGCAGCGCTTTTCGTGCCGAATTCCACTTAATAGCGGGGTAGCAAGAGTCGCTGTTTAATTAAGTGTCTTTGCGGAGTGATTCTTTAGTACTTACTAAGTATTTTGTGCTAGAGTTGACATATATGAAAAGGTTTTTGTTCCCTTTTTATGCCTTAGTTGTCTGTACCAGGCATTAGTAAAACGGAAGTAACTGTCATAATTTGCAAACAAAGACGATGAAATCGTGACTTGAAACGTTGTACAGAAATTACTTAATCTCGACAATCTTGGATTAACTAAAGCAGATTGGCAAGGGTTTAATCAGAGGGGAAGGATACACTTATTTTATTTTAAGCCACTAAAGGTTCTTCTTTCTTTATGGAGTGAAATAAAATTGAATGAGATGAGATATGGCTTCACCGCACACATTAGAAAAAATATAAGATATTTGTACATAAGCTGTTTTATTGCTATCATGGTTGACCTTAAAATAACAATTATTTGATAAGGCATTTCAATCTAAGCGCGCTTCATCTTCTCTCCCCGCCACTGTTTGCTACACGTGAAAGTAATGCAAGCTATTCGCTCGCGTTTCGATGCACAGGTGAGGTTAGGTCTTAGGTAAGTATTAAAAAACTAACAAAGTGATCTCAGTAGATTAAAACTATAAACCACCATATCGTAAGCCGAGTGGCCGGTCTATTGCCCGGTGATATTGACATTACCACGGAGATGATACACACCAAAGATCACAGCAGCACCTTTGCAGAAAGGGTATACCTACTTACTAACCTACTGAACCTGCGCTTCTTTTGAGTATTTGTAATAGTTATGTGAACGCAGACTTTCAATACGTCGACATAAAAAAAAACTTTGGTTTTTTGTAAAAAAAAATGTAACAGACGTACCTATCAAAATTTTGACTTCATATAATGAATGATTTGTTCCGGCTAATCTCTGAAATGGCTGGATCGATTTTGCCGGGACTTTCACTGACAGATAGCTGATGTAACAAGGAGTAACATAGGCTACTTTTATTTTAGTTTTTTTTTGTTGTTAAATACCACGCGGACGAAGTCGCGGGTAACAGCTAGTCAAATAATAAATCTCATATTATTTGACAACAGTCACAGACTAGAAGTAATATGTAGGTACATAATATGTTGAAAACGTAATACAGATTCATCGGAGTATAAAAAAAGATTTCGGATATCGTAATGGATGCTCTTCTATACGCGTGATCCTTTTATACTTTTACAGGTATTTGTCAAAGCTGAATATGGGCTTACTAATTTGAAAAAGTCCTCGTCCATTTACAATGGAATATTAAAGCAGTTTTTTTTAAACTGCTTTGCTTTGTAAAGCCATTGTGAAAAGCTGAGGGCTTCTAACCTGACTAGTACAGATTTGGTAGTAACCCTGCTTTCTGTGCCGAAGGCCCCGGGTTTGGATTCTGGTAGGAACAAACTTTGTGTAATGAGCGCAAATGGTTGTAACTGAGTCATAAATGTTTAAAGTATATATAAGTATCATATTCTGGGTACGCCCCCAGTTCATTAGACGGTACCTATGATACAAGCATCACCTAGTTTGGGACCGTACAGTTGGTGTTTGTCTGGTGATATTATTATTAAACTAGCTGTTACCCGCGACTTCTTCCACGTGGTATTTAACAAAAAAGTTTTATTTATTTCGTGAGATCCTATTTTTTTTCTAAAATAAAATTAGCCTAAGTTACTCCTTGTTACATCAGTTATCTGCCAGTGAAAGTCACGTCAAAATCGGTCCAGCCATTTCAGAGATTAGCCGGAACAAACAGACAGACAGAAAAAATGTTGTTTTGCTATATGAATCGTGTATACATCCAAATGCACTTAGTAAAAAGCGGTTACTTTAATATTACAAACAGACACTCCAATTTTATTTATTTGTATGTATGTATAGATGAAAAGAGGGTTAGTTTTTCAGTTATATAAGACGTTAACTACTTTGTTTCAGTTTTGCTTCTGTATGGATTGCTCGTCGGTTTTGGTTACTGGTTGGAGTTGAAGGGCGTCCGAGAAAGCCCCGATGCTTAGCCTGTCCTGACACTTCCAGTTCTTCATCAGCTCACTCCACTTTTAATATGTTTACTGTCTGCGATGCCATTCAGAAAGAGTATACTAAATTTTGAGCCTGTTTTTCTTTAGCGAGTATGTAATCATCATGTGGAATGAGAAAAAATAATTGCTCTCATAAATCACAATTATCATTTTGTTGGAAACTTTTTTTTAAATAGACATATCGAAATTCTGACTTCATATAATGATACCAAATGCGCTAAAGCATCTCAGGATCCAGGCTTAGTGAACCCTTTCCCGATCATCCTGTATATGAATAAAATAATATCAATGGTTTGAAGCATTTATTCCAACTGGTGAATCATTTATTCCAATTGGCGAATCATTTATTCCAATTGGTTTGGTTTGCGTTGTTACTGTGCCACGCTTGCGATAACTGTTCACCACTAGTATGAAGTAAATTGACACTGAAAAATAAATTTCAGGTAATTATGGGGAATAAGTTGGTGACCGCTTTGTTTACTGATTTGAGTAGCTTAATTTAAAATTAAAAAACATCCTAATTTCAATAGGAACGATGGGATGATGGGTGCTCCAACCGACTTGGGATCCAGTAATTAATATAATTAAATCCAAAACCAAGCGCACCACTGCAAGACCTCAAGACACTGTGAGTCTGCGTAGATCGGACCGCAAACAACAACTAAATATGAGGGTACCCTAATTCTAACTATGCCATAGTCACTAGGACGTCTAACACATTAGTCCTCCCATGACCATGGTTACTGTAAAGCAGCCGAAACGCCGGGAACGTAAAAAACATAAAATATACGCGATAAAATCCGTAAAATTAGTTTTATTACAAAGCCAAATATTATATTGCCATGATGGACAAGAATGTCTGTACCCGAGTTAGGATGGAAGAGAAGAAGAAGAAGAACAGAGGATGTTAAATATCTATACAAGCAAGTATACACTGGAATCAGTCAGTCCCCAGTTCATTGTATGGTGACCATAATACAAACTTTGCTTAGTTTTGCCGTAAAGGTAGTCTGACGATATTTATTCATATTTGTACTGGCTGACTCTAATGGTACTATGGTGTATATACCTCTTCCCATTTTTTCTTACTATCGATAAACATACTGCTTGGACACCTTAGGATCATTTTTGCATGACAAAACGTAGCTCTAGCACTACAGTTTGCTACGACCTCTACGACGTCGCTACGACCTGGTAACGTCCCCTGTAGTACTCGTATATCGGAGGATTATGATCCGAACGGCCAAGTTACAATAGCTGTTAGTATATGCTGTTACTTACGTAAATACCAAAGCATGCCTAATATAACAACGAAGACCCTGTTCCTCTGTTTGCGGGACGTGAAGACCAGCGCGAGGAGCACCATCATTAATAGCATTATCGTCACAAAAATCAGCGCGTACCAGATCCATATGGTGCAGAGGAGGGCATCGTCCTGCAACTGTGAAACATTCCTCTAACGGTGCTTGTAAACGTGCTATTTCTGTGGCAATTTCTGTGGCAATGTTTAGCTGCAATTGTATAACTGTAGAGTTGCCGTGTTGGCACACTGCACATGACACAATCGATGCTGAAAATGTTGACAGTAACATTTCAGCAAGAGAGTGTCGCTGGCAATATTGCTAAGTTAATAGTGCTCAGTAGGATTTCAAACAAGCTGCATGTTTATAGCTCGTTTACGGACTTTCAAAGACAACGTATATAAACTTTTATTGAGCAACATTGTTGCAGCAATATGTTGCTGTGACGCTGGCAACTCATTGACAAGTTGCCAGACAGCGGCACACATCAGTTTAACAACAATTATTATTGTTCATGCGTGTCGACGTGTTTTGATCTTTACACGCAACGCTCGTGGGCAGAGAGATTATTGAAATAATTATTCGTAGGTACGTACCTTTGCAAGCCCACAAAATAAAGCAACGCTCATAACGAAGTAAAGAGCGACCAAAATCCAGATGGTGACGAGGAGGTAGCTCATGGGTATGAAAAAGGAACAGCCAAATGCCATGGGGTGCACCTATTTAGAATTAATAATAACTATTATAATTACGTATCTCTCCACGCGCGGGGGCATAAGTCCAACACTTGGAGACCCTTTTTTGAGAATTTTAATGTTATGTTAGCCACTGACTGGGGTCAACTACCGAAATGATGGAGATAAACAACGAATTGACCTCAGCAGGCGGAGGAATCTATACTATTACCGTGGCATTAAAAGTAGTATGGTGGTGGATTTCACAAATCCAAATGTGATTCTGAACAAGTTGTGGTTCCGGAACCACATACACTGATGGTTTCAAGGGCCTAATCTATTAGTTGTAGTACATATCTGTGAAATCATGTGACGATCTAAGCATAGGTATAATAAGGTTCTTACAATGCCAAGCGCTGCGATTATCATAGCACCAGTCTTGAGATCTATTCCGAAGAACGAATCCACGTCCGGTAGGTCGTCCAATGCAGTCATTTTATATCAGTTGTTGATTCTTTCGCAATAATAATATGTGGATTTATTGCTGTTTATGTTTTGATATTGACTGTCACAATGACTTTAGGCTCCAACTACATTGGACGCTTCATTATTTTATTTACAACTAGCTGTTGCCCGCGACTTCGTCCGCGTGGTATTTAACAAAGACAACCGTTGACAACAGCCTGCCCGCCCATTCTGAGCCCGCGGGACGCATTGCAGGTTGTTGCTATCAAACAATCAGGCGCTGCGCTGCAACATTGGTTTTTTTTTTTTCGTGAGATACTATTTTTTTTTCTAAAATAAAAGTAGCCTAAGTTACTCCTAGTTACATCAGCTATCTGCCAGTGAAAGTCCCGTCAAAATCGGTCGAGCCATTTCAGAGATTAGCCGGAACAAACAGACAGACAGACAGACAGACAGACAGACGGACAGACAGACAGACAAAAATTGTAAAAAATGTTGTTTCGGTATACGTAACGTGTATACATCCAAATGCACTTAGTAA
The DNA here is from genome assembly GCA_905404115.1 of Pheosia gnoma. Classification (NCBI taxonomy): domain Eukaryota; kingdom Metazoa; phylum Arthropoda; class Insecta; order Lepidoptera; family Notodontidae; genus Pheosia; species Pheosia gnoma. Next base: position 1,786,130 of record FR989909.1, on the reverse strand, counting down.
AAAGCGGTTATTTTAATATTACAAACAGACACTCCAATTTTATTTATATGTATAGACTAGCTGTTGCCCGCGACTTCGTCCGCGTGGTATTTAACAAAGACAACCGTTGACAACAGCCTGCTCGCCAATTCTGAGCCCGCGGGACGCATTGCAGGTTATTGCTATCAAACTTAATCAGGCGCTGCGCTGCAACATTGGTTTTAATTTTTTTTCGTGAGATCCTATTTTTTTTTCTAAATAAAAGTAGCCTAAGTTACTCCTTGTTACACCAGCTATCTGCCAGTGAAAGTCCCGTCAAAATCGGTCCAGCCATTTCAGAGATTAGCCGGAACAAACAGACAGACAGACAGACAGACAGACAGTCAGACAGACAGACAGACAGACAGACAGACAGACAGACAAACAGACGGACAGACAGACAGACAGACCAAAATTGTAAAAAATGTGGTTTCGGTATAGGTAACGTGTATACATCCAAATGCAATTAGTAAAAAGCTGTTATTTTAATATTACAAACAGACACTCCAATTTTATTTATATGTATAGATGTGTATTTATTGAAGGTGTTATTGCTATTAATTACTTGACATTGGCAAAATACCCGCTATGTTGTGTGTGAGTGTATATTCATATCCATTTTATTTCATCGCATCTCATTTCGTAAAGAAAGAAGAAGCACCCAAACCCGCGATGGGGCAGTGTGATAGGGTATGACCAAAAACCCCTCGTATTGTAGGGGAGTGTGCCCCAATAAAATGACAATAGGCTTGCCCCCTATAACATTAGAACGAAATACTATCGGCACAAAGTTGGTGCACCGCGGTACCTCTGTCTACCCTTTCAAAGAACACAATCGTGATGGTATATTCATGTTACGTCAGTTGATATGACCGACGGCTCCAAGTAAAGGGTCATTGACCGTTAAAGGGTGAATTGAGTAAGCTATAGAAAACAAACATTGGGTTTATAAGAAAGTTGATCAGCCCTTTTGTAGACTTGCTATTACGAAATACTAATGTGTTAGTAATATCTATACAAATAAATAAAATTGGAGTGTCTGTTTGTAATATTAAAATAACCGCTTTTTACTAAGTGCATTTGGATGTATAAACAGTACATATACCAAAACCATATTAGTGGTGTTTACCTGTAAGTAATTGTGCAATTAGTTATAAGACCACCTGGGCTTTTTTACTGAAAAATTTATAGTTGTAACAATTGTTGGTAGACGTTTTTAATAAAAAAAAATAAAATTAAACAACATTTTTTTTTAATTTTTGTCTCTGTTTGTTTCGGCTAATCTCTTTATTATAATGTTACTATACAGACCCTTAAGAGTCCCGTAAGAGTCCTTAATGCTGGCTTATTATCTTTCCAAATCCTTTTTTTGTTTTAGATTATTTACGTTGCCGGTTCCAAGACGATTAACTTTTCCCTGGAACTTGCCGAGGGTCAAACATCGGCGTCTTCGTTCATCATCGCTGAGGATCCGGGTATGCAGGATAGTGGTAGGTGTGTATGGCCTCTCATTAAAAAGAGCTAATATTTCATACGTAAAATCTAGAAAAAAATATTTACGTAACCTTCTCATTAAAAAAAATCGCTCAAATTCCAACCATTAAATCTAGAAAAATAAACTACCTCACCAGATTTTTCCGTTTATCAACATAAAGCCGGATTGATGTAATCCCTTTAGTTTTGCATCGTTAACCTTTGACAAACGAACGCAGGGTTTCGGAAAAAATTGAAAGAGTTGGATCCACTGCAATCTGACCTAATACGGTTTAATCCAATTAACACCGAAAAGGGTTTGTTGCGTCGTTTGTTGTTAGAGTCGGATTACGAAACGGCAGCTATTACGGGAAAAGCCATGGAAAGACACGTGTACTATCAGGATACAATAATAATAATACCAGCCCTTTTTAATGTCCCACTGCTGGGCACGGGCCTCCCCTCAATTCAGGGGGATCAGGCCAGTCCACCATGCTGTCCCAGTGCGGCTTGGCGGACTTCACACGTCTTTCGAGGGGTTCTCTCAGACATGCAGGTTTCCTCACGATGTTTTCCTTCACCGTTATACAATATAATACAATATTACGTTACAGAATACAATATTGTGACTTAAATAAAAATTGGCTTACTACTGATCCACTTTACTGCCAGGAACATCGATCCGTTGTGAACTAAAGAGGATAGATAAACTCGTTTGGTACTTACAAGTGAAATCCTCCTTTCCTGCAAAGAGTAAAGTGATTAAACATGCTCATTGATTCGCAGCTTCATTTCCTGGTAAAAGTGGACTTTGCCCCAGCTTCTGTGGTCAGAGATGATACTAGTTACATAGGGCACTTCGACTTCGTCTAAAGCTTTCAGGATTTTAATTAAAAAATGTCAAAATGTTTGTCTCGAATAATATAAACGTTAATAATATAGGTCTGTCTAGTCTTGTAATGAATTGTGACCAACATTCACTCTGTTATTAAAACTCGGCTTTGTAATCAGAAGTTAATAAGATTGGAGACCGGATCTGAGTCTTGCGTCCATGGTTCCAGCACTTAGAGTCCCTTAGCACGCACGTTCTAGCACGTAGCTTTCTAGGAATTTGACGTAGATGATACAAGGCAGGGTAAACACGCCAGCGTAGTGTGGGACCGTAACTCTCACATTATGCTGCCGAATCGTGGCGTCGGGAACGTAAAAAACATGCAATAAACGCGATAAAATCCGTAAGATTCGTTTCATTTCAATGTGTAGGTAGTATTCGCGTATATATAATAAATGAATAATATATGTAAATTTAGCGGACTGCAATATAGTGAGCCGTATCCTCGTTACAAAAACAAGAACAGTAAAAAGGAATCAGCTGTATGACAAAAAAATACGAGCGCTGCTTTTGAATTCTGAAGCAACCCTCGTTAGGAACCAGAGCACGCGTCCACCTTGTTATTTTGCATGTTTTTTTCGCCGTTACAGCGATATATTATTACTGCTATGTATTCTCTTCGTTATCACCCTGAGTACTGTTATATTTATAAAGTTATTATATGGACGAGACCACAGGCAAAACTAGTAACTTTTACCTGCGACGCCGCCCGCGTCTTTACAGACTTTTGTCAGCAAATCGATTTGCAAATTGTTCCAAAGTGAGAACTATGAAAAGCTTTTATAATACTTTAGGTTTAACTATACCTACGCTATAACATTTTGTATAACTCATTGAAATCGGATCAGTAGTTATTGCATGATGCTTGAACATTTTTTTTTGCAGGAAATATGAGAACTAAAAAGAATATTTCGGATTTTATCGCGTTTATTTTATGTTTTTACGTTCCCGACGTTACGGCTGCTTTACAGCAACCATGGTCACGGGAGGACTGAGGTGGTTGACGTCCTAGTGTTCATAGTTTGAACAGGGTTTGAATATTTAGTTGTTGCATGCAACAACTAATTACAATTCACTTCACTTAGACTAAATTACAATTTACTTAGACACCAATGCGTGTTGATAAACGTGGCACGAGACAAGAAATATTGTCTGTGTACAGACAAACTTATCTGTTAGGTAGGAATAATACGTAGCTATACATTATGATTCAGATATAGTATGCTAAGACTAGAGCCTGGGCTTCGTATGCGCATTTAATCATTATATGAAGTCAGAATTGTAATCTTCTTACTTTACGAAATGAGATGCGATGAAATAAAATGGGACACGCCATTTTCATTTCATCATGTCACATCCATTATTGTATTTATAATATGTATTTATTGAATGTTTAATTGCTATTAATTACTTGACACTGGCAAAATACCCGCTAAGTTGCGGGTGAGGCCATATTCATATCCATTTTATTTCATCGCATCTCATTTCGTATAGAAAGAAGAAGAAGAAATAAAATGGATATGAATATGGCCTCACCCTCAACTTAGCGAGTATTTTGCCAATGTCAAGTAATTAATAGCAATAACACATTCAATAAATACACATTATAAATAAAATAATGGATGTGAAAATGGCGTCCTCCAATTGTAATTCTGTTATGAACAATTTTTTTTTTTAATTGTCATATTGAAATGCGCAGGTTCAAAGCATAGCATACCTTTTCCGAATCATCCTGTATAATGATATACACAGAAGCGGGAAAACGGAAGCTGGTATGGGATATAACGAGGACTACGGGCTCTAGACATCATTCCTTTCAAGAAGCCAGTAAACACCCGAACAATAGCCCTTGGATAATAACGTAAGATTGAGGCCTGTTCGCGTATTAACATCCGTCAGTTCATACTTCAAAGGGATTGAATGAACGTAATCTTAGTATTGAGTTTGTGATGAAGTATTCAGGTGTTGTTATATAGTCTTGACCAGGGACGCCTTTAAAATCGTATGTTACAACTTATGTGACCTCTGAAGAGAATCGGGTAGATCGGGTTGGGAGATCGTTGAAGAAATTTATTTTTATTATATTTCCGAGTAGCGAATCCCTGTTCATGTTTTTTTTTTATTTAGCATCACCAATGGTATTGTGCCAGTGTCAAGTAATAAAAAAAAAAACAGTTTTCGTGCATATGCACAGGCCCAATTAAAATATCCCCCAATCCCTCAATCAATAAAGTGATGGATACTTTACTGAATGATTTTTTATGGATTTTTTGTGAGAAACTGAAAAGCCAAGTTTCGTCACTCTGTTTCAATTACCTACACTCGTGCACTTTACCGAACCCATAATGGTTAATATTCCACTTATATCACTCACTATAACTCGCAGGAACACTAGTTTGAGAAATTAAATCATAACTGACGCCATGACTTTTCTGTTTCCCGCCAAAAAAACCATTTTCACAATAGTAGCAACCTTAAAAAAAATCTACATGACCCACTTATTCCTGATTGGTTTGGCGTTTAATAATATAACGACGAAAAATATGTCAATATATCTAAATGCTATTTTAAGATATGAATTAAGAGGTATTTATAATTTAAGATGAGAATCAAGAAGCGAATACAGGTATACCAACATAAAATTACCCATCTTAGTTGCCATAGAATAAATATAATCTGACACTACCATAAATTCAACTGAAAATAAATACAAAAATAAAGGGGCAAATAACATTATATTAAATAATAGTAATTAATACCTACATAAATAATAAAGGTAGTCAGAATCAAAATTATAATAACGATAAATACTATTTCATATAGTCGATCATTGCTAATCAATTGATTTTGTAGCGACCTCTTCAACCTCGCCACAAGCTACACAGATGGTGCTGCAGACGCATTCCGAACAATTGACAATTCTCCATACAATCCTGAAACGCGCTAAGAGAGAATTCGGAGCACGTAACATATATACAAGATCCCGACAATAACCGTCGGGGCATACCACCTGCTAGAGTTTGTATCACTTATAACTTCAATAACACGTATACAATAGTGCTAAGCAAATCGTTATAGGGTTGTCCCATTCCTAACCGGCCGCAATTATAGTGTCGCCTTCCTATTACTATTATATAACAAAATAGTTTATATGATCAAACCTAGAAATAAATACTACTAACCATATAAATAAATATAGTGAGCGATACTAAAAGACCGAATAGGGTCATGACATTGAAAGGCGTGCCCTCTGCACAAAGACAGTAGCCAATAGATCATAAACTATACATATAAAACTAGTTCACTGTCCGTCGCTGTAATTATGAATTGCTTTGAATTTTGACACCATCATCCCTCAAGAACTGGCACAAAATATATCTTACAGATGTCGGCTGTAGGCAGCTCCATTTCTTAAATACTCAAAGCAAAAACCTAATTATAGACCGGGCAACACTAACGGGAAATTTACTTTTAGTTTGGCACATTGAAGTCAAAATATTTCCCTCAACCGTCGACAGAGAATTCTCTAAACTTATTTACCACAAACAAGTTTCATGTCCCTCATGAGTTTTGAAGATGCGGACGTCTTTGGTATTTTCCGAAAAGTTCTGATATAATGAGTTCGGATATTTCTGGCATGTCACATCATTGTTAGAGTACGTTGCCACGATTTGTGGACACTGGAGAATGTAATAAGACAACTTGTAATAAGGTAACAAATAGGTAACAAATAACAAAAGAAATCGTGAATTTATGTAAATAGATGAGATAATCTTTCATCATTCACTCATCAAAAAAAATATCAGAACAGGTTTTCTTGTACAGCAGACGCTTCATCGTATTCCATTGTATTTCATCGCATCTCATTTCATAAACAAAGAAGAAGTATCTGAAATAAGAAACAATAACTCATTCTCAGATTTGGGTGTTGAACTCGGAATTTTACGAGGGACCACCAATATCGCACCCATCTCTGCATTAAAATGTAATAATTATATTTTTAAATATTAATAATAATCATATATTAATAAACGAACGCAATACTTAATTTGGCCTTAATTGTAATGTACTGCTACGCATCTAATAACATGTGCAGATTAAAAAAAATGCTCGTAGCAATTGGCTACAAAATCGGTGCTCACGATGTCTACGTCCAAAAATACTACGCAATTTGTAGCTATTCGTAGCGCCCTTAGATATTTAAACATTTCTTAGATATATCCAATTTATTTTTCTTCCTTTTTATAACTACACACTTAATATACGTGCTTATACGCAATAAAGTTTACGCCATATTGGACTTTATTCCGTATTAACATTTATGAAACAAGTTGGCTACGTAAAACCGACTTGGTTTTGTACCAATATTTAAAAGCAGTCTTTACTGATGAGATTATGTTGAAGTCTTTCATACCTGAATAATGCCATTGAGCTCAATTTCATTTTAATTTATATAGCTATTTCAAAATAAATATTCATGAAAGGGAATTATAAACAAATCATTCCAGCTCAACGTGATCGTATCACGAGGAAGCCTCAGAAACATTAGCAAAACTCGAAAATAAAAACCACGTTGCCTAAAACACAATAATACAGTTCCTTTTAGACCAACCACACTGAATAGAACTCCTTGCCAACGTTCATAAAAATAAAACTTTCAGAAATTACAAATACCCGCCCGACATTTCCTAAGGTATGTTAAAAGACTTCCACTGTAGACGGTCACAACTTTCATTTTTGTTTATAAAGTGAAACCAACGAAATCGTGTTCTATAAAAAAAATATTTCGATGTTATTTGTTTTATAGAAAAAGTCGAAAAGGTTTTTCGAAATTCCAAATGTACCGTGTTGACGACAACAGACCTTTTCTCGTCCACAATAAAAAAAAAATTGAATCACAAAAGCAACTAACAGGTGGTTGCAACAGGATGTTTTACTGGCATATATAAAGATTTTCAACCCTTGGATTGGCAGTATCGCGTTTCGCGCCGCCCCGGACGGTCGTCCTGTGCTTCTTGTGTTGCGAAATATTACACGAAAAATTGTATGAACTTTGATTTCGAATAGTTTTGAAGTGTAGTTTTATTTTGATGGTGTTATGGATGATGGCATAGGTAAGAGTAAAATAAAGTAGTCTCATAGTCGTTTTTAATTGCCTAAATAATAAAACTAGTCTCGTTTCTAGTAAAAGAAACTTAGATTTGTTTTTATAAGGTTTTCAAACCGTAGTGCCTAGTTTCAGACTAGACTAGGCTATCGAATATTATATCAGTGTGCTTAATTATTTATAATCGGATATTAAAGCTATTCAGTAACAGTATAATGCGGAGTTAATAAAGTTATTAGGTAGAGATATGTTCTTATAAAAAAAACAACCCCAGTCTGTGTTTGCCTCTAATTTTAAATCAACCTCAATTTCACAAATAAATGTGTATGAAACATGCTAGCCTCTAGCATATATCATACACTATTTGTTATCCCGCCCATATATGCCTGCTAACTATTAAACAAAATATATAGTTTAAAATCGGTTGATATCGCAAATGCCATTCCAAAGGCTTACAAAGGTGTCATAGTTCTGTGTTTACGAATTTGCGCGACTCAAGAGTACAATTAAGTCTATACTAAACCACATTAACACCCTAATACGTAAGGTTTTAACCTTATAGTACTGGAAATAAGAGTCACAGTCTATCTCCCCATTTCATGTGCGATTTCTATCTTGAACTATGATTATCTCCTTGTTAAACGGTAATAGAATCATCGTGAGAACCTGACTACTTTTTGAAAGACGGGCGTATTCGCAATCGAAATATCCTGTGATTCAGTGAGTAGATTAAAACATTATAGATATGTATTTCAAATTACCTGACACATCTAGGTTTAATAGTTTTTACATAGCATCATTCCATGATAATCGTCCCTGTGTGACCGAAGAGACCTCGAGTACTTAAGGCTTTTGACAACCAAATTTCTCTCTTATGAAATAACACCAGACAAACACACAAACTGTATGACTCCAAACTAAGTAACGGTGGACTTCGCAAGTCTTAAGAGAACAAGTCTGGTTCTATAATATACTTAGGTAACATCATAATATTTTCCTTCACCGTTTAGCGAGTGATATATTTAAAAATAAGAATCTCACATGAAATCTAGAGATCTCTGAGGAGCGAGGCGCGGTTTGAACTTGCAACCTTTGCTTGGCCGCCGAGCGTTCTAACAACTTGGTTATCAGTGCACTGATATAAATACTAAGAATAAATTAAGACGGTCGTCATTTCTACCTTGTGAAACTAGACGATGCGTAATGATGGCAGACTTCGCTTGACTATTACCGATTTCCGAATTCTAAACATCATTGTTTAAAATTAGGGGCGCCTTCAATAGACTTATGGCACGCCATGACTTTGCTTTGTCTCGTGATGTTAGGGCGCTGTCCAATTAGGCACACTATACATGTTGACTTAGTTTGACTTTATATCAAAACTAGGTACGCCCCGTGGTGTTACCCGCGAAAAAAAAAACCTTTTTACCGTGATAAAAAGTAGCCTATGTGCTATTCCAGACTACAATCTATCTCTGTGCCAAATTTCATCCAGATCCGTTCAGCCGTTCTGGCGTGATTGAGTAACAAACATCCATCAATCCAAACTTTCACATTTATAATATTAGTGGGATGTACTCATGTAAAAACGTCCACAGCAACCCTAGTATACGCTACGTACGAATACGTGGTCGGTGATGACATTGCAATACGCGTGGCCTGCTCGGATTATCGCTATCGTAGTTCAACGTTCCGCACGATACACAAACAGGAAACTAAGGCTCGGCTTCATGGAAGGTGGGAAAATGACGTCATTTTGACAGAGCTTGAAAGAAGTTGTTTTTTAGCTTTAGAAGACCATGCTGTGCTTCAGCTGTATGTAGCAGTCAGTTAATATTCGTGTAAAGCCTGTCCTGAAGTAGAACCGTAGACATACGCAGCCATAATGCAATGCGTCTCCATACACAGAAATGGGACAGCGCCTTTATATTTGCTTTAAATTGGTAATTTTAAACGGAGTATACAAAATGTTCCGTGTTTTGAAAACGGCAGAACCGAGCCGCCAGTAAGCCCAAAAAATAAAAATATATTAAGTTTATTACTTTACACCAATGCGTTTAAAATTATAAACGTGTGTTTCAAACAAATAGACATGCCTCAGACGAACGGACAAACAGACAAAGGGGTAAAGGTCAAAACTATATCTATGTGAGTGAAAAAACTTATTCACGAATTATATTAATTATTGAGATCCCATTCTGGCCAACACTGGTCAAGCCACAGATGAATCCTGAGTCGCCTAAAGTTCTTATAAAAATATACGAGCAGTTTTTCTTACCTCAAAAATATACATTGTGGTTAAAATCTCTATTTCTTATAGATTCAGACTACCCATAACTGTCCATTATTGAATCACCCTGATTAACATTATATCTCGTAAAAAGGTTTTCTTTAAAAAATACACGCAAACGGAGTCGCGGGTAAAGCAAGTATCGCAATAATCGCACAATAACAAAAAAATATATATAACCGAATTGAGAACCTCCTCCTTTTTGAAGTCCGTTATAAAGCAGCGCAACCCCCAACAGTATATGTACTTGTAGTTACTGTACTTGTAGCATTTGCCAGCGTGGCAGGCAGGGGTCTTGTGTTATTGATATTAAAGCACCTTTACACATTTGGGCTTTGACAAAAGGGAATGGTCTAATGTAACGATACCGCAATTCACACGCAATCTGGCTTTATTCAATTCGCGAAGCTGCTCGTTTTATTTGCTAATTTGATTAGGTTACATAATAAATGACATTATCATACTATGAATCGTGTTTTCCATTAAATTTTCATTTAATTTGTGATACTCTCGTTGGCTCCAAATACTTATCACATTTTTTTAATGTTACAGTCTGTATCGACCGTCATAGATGCTATAAGAATGGCTTACACAATATGTGCTAAACCATAATGATAATAATACGAGCCCTTTTAAAAGTCCCACTGATGGGCACGGGCCTCCCATCAATGCGAGGGGGAGGAGGGATTGGGCCATAATCCAGAAGTGTGTGGTGCTTAACTACATTACAAAATATATATTTGCGAAATTTTAAAGTTATGCCAAGATTACACATAATGAGTATATTGGCGAGTACTCGGACGAGAGCGAGAGAAAAGAAAGGAAAGTAGGAAAGGAATTGATATAATTATATCATTGGACCATCTAGCTCCGGAATAACGATGGAACCTGAATATAGATTCAATGTTAAATTGACAAGAGTCTAAATTACAGCACTTCTTTGCATACCGGTATCTATAAAACTTGGTTTGAATGCCTAATTTATAGGAGTATAATTTACTTCTTAGATACTCAATGTGAATATTTTTGGCCAGGGTCAAAGACCTGATTTTAAAAGGGATTTCTAATTACACTATCTGACTAATATTATAAATGTGAAAATTTGGATGGTTGGATGGATGTTTGTTACTCAATCACGCCAGAACGGCTGAACGGATCTGGATGAAATTTGGCACAGAGATAGATTATAGTCTGGAATAGCTTGCACTGCAATACTTTTTATCCCGGTAAAATGTATGGTTCCTATGGGATAGCATACAGGAACCGTGCATAGAGGAAAAGGACATACTTTTTCATCGCGGGTAACACCGCGGGCGCCGCTGGTTGTGACATAAACGTCGAAATATGAATAATCTTTTTTGCTATCCTGAAATACTTCTTTTCTCGAATCCTAAAGTCACCAACGCTACTGAGCTTTATGTGGCTCAACAGTTGCATAGACTAGGAAAACTCTAAGACTTGTATATAGTCCCAAGAGCATGAGCTCCAAGAAAGGTCTAACTTATGCTAACTCAGGGGTCACCTGATTACTAGGTCAGTTATTCAAAAAGGTTTGACTACACGGTTATAGGTATGTTATTATTGGATCTTCATGATATAAGTATAAATAAAAATCAGCACAAAATGTGTGTGATTCGGCAGTAGTTGCTTAGCGCAGCAAAGTTTTTTCAGTACAGATTTTCAAAATCTTCAAAGTTTTTATTACAATAATTGCAAATTATCTAAAATACTTTTAATATATATGTATATTGATAAACATAACTAGTTGAATTTATATTCGTATTTTAATAATAAAAAAAAAACTGAAAAATTATATAATGACATTGGGTCAAATAATGTCACCTCAATGTAAAACAACATGGAATACCATAGAGGTATGAAAACCTTGCCAGTGTCATAGACACATTATTATGGAACTTTTATAAAAAATAAATATCAAAGGCTGAACGATCTTATTTTACCTACAGGGATTCTTTGTCGGATGACGGAACCCTATGGATTTCACTCTTTACCACCATAGTCATTATGGATTTCTCAACAACCAAGAAAAGCCATAACCACCAAACGATGACGATTCTCTACTCTAATAAAAGGGGTTAATGGCAAACCGAATCTCTCCCAAAGGAAAGATTACAATATTCGATCAATTTTCATTTCTATCTGTTTGCAATAAGGTCGAAGTCGTTGAGCCAAACAAGACATTGTCGTTGCGTATTTTTTTCTGTGCAAGATCAGATTCAGTTCCACCTTAAGCCTGCATCATAAGGTCGCAATTCTAATGGTTAGAATAACGTTAAGTATATTTAGTTTTGTCCGGGAATTTTTGCCCAAATTGACAGAAGATTAGCGTTATAGTTAGCTATTTTATTTAATTATACTTATCTAAAATCTTGATTCTATTAATGAAATAAAATCCAGATATTAGGTAAGTATTTATTAAGTGTATTAGATAAGATAAAATTTAATAATAATATCGCCGACGAAGACACCAACTATACGGTCCCACACTAAGCAACGCTTGTATTACGCGTACCGTACAATGGACTGGGGTCGAACTCAGTATATATTACATAAATAGATATTAAACATGAATGGGGTACCTACGATCATTCATGCTCTATGATTCGTGCTCATTACACAAAGTTTGTCCCTACCAGTATTCGAATTTCGAACCCGGGACCCTCGGCGAAAGCAGGGTCATTACCAACTGCGCTAACAGGCAAATCCTTTGCTTATATACAAAGCATCGTATAGATATAATTATTCAATTCCAAACAGCATTCATATGGGATATTAAAAGCTCTAGTTCGACATAACTAGTAAAATACTTTATAATATCAAAGAAGATATTTTTAGGCACCTACGGACGGGCTTAGTTTAAAAAAAAACACCGATAGTACAAACAGAAATAACACTTAAAGACTGCTTCATAAAGTCTGAATCAGTTATTAACTTCACTAATGTTTTAATTAAAGTACTTGTACGTAACTGTTGATGTCGGCGCCGAGTGCCGACACCCTGGGAGTTGTATTTTTGTTGAGTCAAAAGCAGTTTCGCTTCCGAATTGGGGTCCACACGAGCGAATATAATTGTTACGCAACAAACTTACGGGTCCTTCCGTCGCCAGTTCGTTTCCAAATTTGACTTGAGAACTTAAGTTTGCTCTTTATTTGAATATATATTTCTTACTAGCTGCGCCCCGCGGTGTTACCCGCTATCTAAAAGTATGGACCATACATTTTACCGGGATAAAAACTAGCCTATGTGCTATTCCAGACTATAATCTATCTGTGTCAAATTTCATCCAAATCCGTTCAGCCGTTCTGGCGTGATTGAGTAACAAACATCCATCCATCCAAACTTTCACATTTATAATAGGTATTAGTGGGATTCAAGTTGACGTATGTATACCTAGGTATGACTTAACCTTTATTTAAGAAGTAACTAAGTGTGAAAACGCGCGTATTATCAAGAAATTAAACAATTGTAGTGAATTAATTGAAAAGATAGTACTCCGAGAATTGGAGGTAAATTCGGATTATCCAGTCTAGAGAACTCTACGCCGCCGATAAGCTAAAACGGTACGAAATTGGTATAATATGGACGATTGCCAAGTTTTGTAGGTATAGAGCAAAATTCTCACCCACATAATTATAGTTAATTGCAATAGCATATATTTCATTATTATTTATTATGGCTAAGCTGTATCTTATATACTTATACGATGTTTAAGCGTCACTCTACATCCCGGAGATGTCCTACATGTCCGATGAAACGTGATGATACCAAACGTCAAGTTATAAACCAAACACTGTTATGCATACCAGCTATACTAAACTTAAATGATTTTTCGTGAAGTCTCCTAAACTTCGTCTGATATCGCGCCCAACTTTTGTTAAAGGCTTCACTGGCGAATATTTCATAAGAATCGCACTTACGATTAAGATTTAGGAAGGGAAGGTTATGTCTGCACTTATTTGAAGCATTTTCTTTATTGTATGAAGGCAGAATTTGGAAAGAGCTCTCAAAGAATCACAATGGTCATTTTGTTCCAACGGCAAATATTTAACTAAAATCTAGTACAACGGCTAGAATTAACTATATAATCATAGTCGATTCCATTCGCAACATCTCGCGGTTAATCCGTGGTTAAACCCCCCCCCCCCCCTCCCACCTCACCCCCCTGATGTAACAGATAGCCTTTGTTGTGATATTGAAACGGTAAATTAAACTTCGATCCAAGTCAGTTGTGTAGAATAGTTAAATATTTAGATTATAACTACCTAAATTCCTAACTTGTATTATTGTGGAAACTACTGGGTACGCAATTTCAACAGACGAACAGGGTACGCAATCTAAACAAACAGATCTAGAAGTACACCATCACGCATGTACTAAAGAGATGACTAAAGAGACAGAGGGGCAATGCATTGCACCCACATTTGACTAAGGGTTTTTTTTTGGGACTAGGCCCTCTACACACTCCCACCACTGCTACTCCTGTAAGCCAGGATCTACAGTGGTGTCCAATGATGACACCGAGGTTGTGGAGGGGTGAGCCTATTGCCATTTTATCAGGTAGACTTACTCACGAAGAGTTTACAGGTTATCGCTGGTCCAGTATGGTGGACTTCACACATCATTCGAACTCGTACAGGTGTCACCGCGATGTTCAACTTCACCGTTCAACAAATTATTCCAATAATGAGATTCGCATATTAAATCTACACTCCAACTCATCTCGCTGCATGTGTTGCCAGTTTCTAGAGACATTAACGTAGTTAAATATTTATTGATGACCAGCACACAAAGTTACTTTATGAAGTAGCTACTTCCCTTCCTAACTTTAATTAATTTCATATTGATTAAGGCGACTTGGAATAAGGCATTAAAAATGCAAAGGCATTCGGCCTTTCAAAGTTGTAGCGCGTCTTCGTCGATTTCAGCGAAGCTGGAAACTGTGAGCAGTTTGTAACATGTTTGTGAGTGGCTTGGTAACAAAACAGATACCATGGTTTCAAAATCCTGCTTCTGGGGGCCCAGGTTAGGTCTGGAATTTTCCGTCGATGTTTTATACTCATAACTCTACTGGTGGTAGGCTTCGGCCGTGGCTAGTCACCACCCACCGAACAAAGCCATGTCGCCAAGGGGCCTAGCCGTGTTCCGGCATGATGTTCGGTGTTGCCTGTCATGGATGGCGGGTCAGATCAGTTGCGCTGCATGTGCCTAGTGAATGTAGCGTCTCTATCTACTGCCGCCTTCCTACCTAGGCAAGTATGCTCCATCGTAGATCTCATCGTCACTTACCATCAGGTGAGATCGAGATCAAATACTTGCCTATAATGTAATAAAAAAGAAAAACTTTATAGTATTTATAAATTTATGTTTGCATGAAATCATAATAAAATCTACCTCAACGTGATTTTAAATTTAAAAAAAACATGATTAATTATTTGGAACTTAAAACAATGCAAATGCAATGTAGATCAAAAATTAAACATGATAAGAGTCAAAACGTGTCAGAAGCAATGTGAGTAAGTTTTTTTTTCATCGATTTTTTTTTGATTGGGACTGATAACCAAAAATTGTATGCAAAAAAAATAACTAAATCACATTGTTTCTGACACGTTTTGATTAGATCAGGAAAACCCTTGGATATTTTAAGGCGAATGTATAAAGGGATCGATCAATATCCATTTATGATTTCGTTATTAGGATAGTAGTATTGGTTACTCATTATTTTTATGGCTAGAAACATAAACGTGTAATAAATCGCGAAGGAAATTGCTTAAATTGTTCCCACTGGTACTATTCATGTAAAAGCTTTGATATCCATTATCTTGTACTTAGTGATTATGTTAATTGAATATCTGGACAAAATAGACAGATCCGTGGATATAAAATATCATGGATATAAAAACGAAATTGAAAATTTAAAAAACCCCTGACACCAAAACTGATGAGAGCTGATGATCTTGAAACGGCTCAAGAGATTTTCACCAAACATAGCTGCTTAACAATTAAACCAGCTTTCGAATAAAAATTGCTGCGTTGAAATCGGCCTACGTGATTAGCTGCTACTATGCCACGGACAGACACACATACACACAGACAGACATAGGCCTCAAACATATAAGTGCGCGAGGCGAGGGTCGGGGGTTGAAAATATCGATAAAATAGTCCACGGTTCTTCCCGCTCAACCATCGATTTTGTTCTGAAGCTTGGCCACAAAATGTCATATCGTGATATAATAGACATGTTATAAAGAAAAAATAAATAGCCTTTTTATGTCCTCAAAATAACTGAACTAAAAGCTTTAACCTAAACTTAACGAATTAATTAAGGTCCCTTAGCGGGTAAAGGCCTCCTCCATTTTCAAATAGTTTTCTCTATTTTGAGTTTTTGTTATCCAGGCCCCAAGACTGCTAACACAATCGATTCATAATCGAACAGCAACCGCATAGTAACTGTCACTTTTGACAGATATTGTATGAGATATCTGTCCCGTTACTTTTTTGTATTTTGTTTTAAAATGTTAGGGTAAAATGACTATAAAATAATGCACTTATTTCAAAATTAAAATGATTTATACACGCGATATGCATTGTAAGTTAGTCACAGTTCTGAAAGCTTTTAAAGTTAGTTTGTGGTAGTTTCATTAACCGTGTTTTAACTTTTTAAGCAAATCCCCGAATTTGTGTGATTAAAATGAAACTTACTTACAAACCTCTTTGAAGAACTACTGACATAATTTAAATGCTCGTTACATCAAAGTAATGGAAAAAGTTCTTGTTGAAATAATAATTTGATACATAAAATATTATAAAGATTTCCCATAAAAAAACTGCCTCCTTTTTTTTATATAAAATGTGTATATAGCCATGGATTCCATTCAAACATTCGTGCTCGTCGCACAAAGTTTGTCCCTACCAGGATTCGAACCCGGGCCGCTCGGCACAGAAAGCAGGGTCACTACCGACTGCGCTAATCAGATCATCATAATCATGGTTAGATTGCCCACATCATATACCGTTGATAAAACCGCTTAAAAACAATTCTCAGACTGTTCAAAGAGCTTTCATTTATTTCCCCATGTTTTAACAACCGACCCATGACGAGTTCTTAGAACAATATTACTGATGTTATTCTTAGTTAACCTATAAATTATTCATGTAATGTATAGGAGGCGAGATGGTCTGCCGAAGAGAATAAGGCGATATATGACATGAAAACAAAGCCTAGGTGTGTTTGAGATACGATTTGAAGGGAAAATCGCCCGTAATTCCAGTCCCTTTGTAACATTATCCCGTGTTTATGTCAAGGTATGAGGAAATACCTATTATGAGACAACAATTAATTGCGATTATTAGGTTACACTCGCAGGAATTCTTTCGCTAACGTATTTTTTTCTTTATTTCCAGATTTAAAATTCAAATAATCGAACAATGAGTGCACGTGAAGTGTGTTGTGACGTCATATCAAAGTGAGTGTATGTGTGACAATGACGTCATACGTGGACTTTAATGATACTGTGGTAAAGGCATATGACGAGGGATTCCCGCTGCTAATGCCGCGATGGGGCTACGTGGTGTCAGCTTTCGTGCTATTCCTGATCGGATTTTTCGGATTCTTCCTGAATTTAATGGTGATATTGCTGATGTTCAAAGACCGGCAGGTGAGTTGTTTTTTTTTTATTTCCTAAATAATGTACGGCTCGGGAATGCCGGGCGTCTAAAATGCGTTAGGAGAAACGTCTATTCTGTGCTGAGATACGTATGTTGTGATTGATGTGTGACGTGATGCAAATGGATAATTTTGTAATGTAAATATAAAAGCTCGTGTGAAAGTAGCATCAAGTAGCATCAAAACAAATGATGCAAGAAACAGGAGAATGGAATGGTTTGTGCAAGTCTGGAGAAGAGAGAGAATACATCTCGCATGTGATTAAATGAGTGATGTGTATGCACGCTGATAGATAATCTTATACCGGGAGAAAGATAAATTGTAGGTACAAGATATTAAGAATGATATAAAAAGGGTTGGGGTTGATGTGAATAGAATGGCGATTAAAAAAAAAATTTTAAACAAGATAATCCCCTGAGTTTCTTGCCGGATCTTCTCAATTGTAGCCAAGTCGCGATCCCGTTTAAGAGTTAAGAAAAGAAAATATAAAATGAAAATGTGTTCAGCCCCCGAAGGCCTATATGAAATGAATGATTCGACTTTGACTCTGACTTTAGAAAACCGTTATGAATGGAAGGATAAGACCTTGATTTGACTTCACGTAATGAAAACTGGTGAAAGTTATGTTGATGAGAACTAAAATCACGCACATATGCATAAATGCACTGTCCCACGATTTATATTTCATAGGGATCCATTTAAATGTTACAGGGGCTTGCACACAACGTAACTGTGTCTTCACGTAATGATTACAAATGGGCTAAAGAAGCAAGTTCAAATGGTAGTACACCCTTTCTCAATCACGCTGTACAATAATCTTCTCATAATTGCGGAGATTTTGGTATCTCATTCCTCTGCCCAATGAAGGCATCATTCACAGTGAAATATTTCATCTATACATATAAATAAAATTGCAGTGCCTGTTTGTAATATTAAAATAACCGCTTTTTACTAAGTGCATTTGGATGTATACACGTTACCTATACCGAAACAACATTTTTTACAATTTTTGTCTGTCTGTCTGTCTGTCTGTTTGTTCCGGCTAATCTCTGAAATGGCTGGACCGATTTTGACGGGACTTTCACTGGCAGATAGCTGATGTAACAAGGAGTAACTTAGGCTACTTTTATTTTAGAAAAAAAAATAGGATCTCACGAAAAAAAATTTAAACCAATGTTGCAGCGCAGCGCCTGATTAATTTTGATAGCAACAACCTGCAATGCGTGCCGCGGGCTCAGAATGGGCGAGCAGGCTGTTGTCAACGGTTGTCTTTGTTAAATACCACGCGGACGAAGTCGCGGGCAACAGCTAGTTTTATATATAATACCTTCTCGCTTCACCGTTATCTGGATCGCCCAAAATACGCCTATATATAACCTACCCAGTTTCTAAATGAGGAAATTGAACTCTCATATACAACGACGAAGCCGAAAATCGCCAAACTAATCGTCTGAGTTGTCGATATTTTTAAAATCGATTATAGTTGATTGAATTACGCAGAAATATAAGTTAGATTGGAGCATTTTTAGCAATAATACAATAATACATTGAATAATACATTCCGGTATGGAACGGTATGGAAGCCAGATATTAACTAATTAACCTACAGTTGATAGTGCTCCTGCTATTTTAACTGAGGGTCCTGGGTTCGCATCGCAGTAAGTGCAACATTTTGTGTGATGAGTACAAATGTTTCAATAGTTATATAATGTTACTAGCTGTTGCCCGCGACTTCGTCCGCGTGGTATTTAACAAAGACAACCGTTGACAACAGCCTGCTCGCCCATTCTGAGCCCGCGGGACGCATTGCAGGTTGTTTCTATCAAACTTAATCAGGCGCTGCGCGGCAACATTGGTTTTATTTTTTTTTCGTGAGATCCTATTTTTTTTCTGAAATAAAAGTAGCCTAAGTTACTCCTTGGTACATCAGCTATCTGCCAGTGAAAGTCCCGTCAAAATCGGTCCAGCCATTTCAGAGATTAGCCGGAACAAACAGACAGACAGACAGACAGACAGACAGACAGACGGACAGACAGACAGACAGACAGACAGACAAAAAATGTAAAAAATGTTGTTTCGGTATAGGTAACGTCTATACATCCAAATGCACTTGGTAAAAAGGGCACTCCAATTTTATTTATATGTATAGATTATACCACTGGCTTTCTTCTCTTCATTTGACGCTATACAAAAGAAATTTGGAGTCTTCCACGGCAACGATAAATTAGTTCAAGTTTATAAATAAAATATAAAACCCCCAAATAAGGGCACAAAGAATGGCAACCATAATATAAAATATAGAAATTTGTAGACAACAAGTCGGCAAAGACAGGGAACAATGAACTTCAATCTTCCTGCCGAATCAGTAGAAGTATAATAAATACCTACCACGACTAGATCTAACCGATCACTCACTCTATTATAAGTTTCATCAAACCTAATCGAATCGCCAGAGGAACGGCAAGCTATAATTAAACTTCTCAACCAGCCAATCACTTCAAAAATAAATTATTTATTTGCGCCATCGCAGCTAATCAGACTGAAATAGGATTGTAGAACTGATTTATTCTGGAACTACAGTCGCCCGTGTTTCCGTAGACAGTGCAGAAAGGTGATTCAGATAACGACGATGATAATAATGATTATAAGTTGCCACGTGTTTTTTTTTTATTTTATTCTGACAATAAACAAACTACAACAATACAAGAAACAAACTATGAAAAGACAGTAAGTGCCGAAAAAATATGGAAAGTAAAAAAAGCAAAGAAGGTTTTGGTACAGAGTATAGGATAGCTTATGGAGAATAAATAATAATAATATCGACAGACTAACACACCAATTATACAGTCCCACACTAAGCATGCATTATGGGTACCGGACAATGGCCTGAGGGCGATCTCAGTATATTATACTTATACAGATATTTAACATACATGACTCGGGTACAAGCATTCGTGCTCATCACATAAGGATTCTGCCTACCAGGATTCGATCCCGGGACCCTCGAAACAGAGAGCAAGGTCACTACTGCGCCAATCAGGTCGTGAAACGTTAAATTATTTGTACAAATAGATAAGGTTTCACAAAAATCGTGTAAAATATTAAATGCAGTCAACTAGTTGCTAAAAAAGTTTATGTATAAAAAAAATACAACCGAATTGTGAACCACCTCTTTTTTGAAGTCGGTTACTAAATTATAAATAGTGTTACCGTGTAACTGTGTACTTAATACTTGATGTTATTTTTACATTTCTATATAATATAATTTTAATTTTTTTTAAATGTGATATTTATAACCTATTTTACATTATTGATCTAGGTATCAAATATCAAGAATATACTTATGTCATTCATACCATCAACATTTCTAAAAGTTGGCTGTCACCCAAACAATAACAGAGCTCTTGAAATTCGCGACTTATACAGATAAAACTTTTTTTTAAATTTGGTCCTATAAAAGCTGTTATCGCGGGGTGGTAAGTCGAAAACGCCAACGATAAATAAGTACCTAGGTACTTACAGTTGCTATCTGCAAAAGTTCTTACTCCCGAGGGATCGAGTCTGTCTGTGACCTTCAGATAAGTGGTGATAGGCGCAGCGTCGGACAGAACTGGAATTATTTAGACACTCGCCCTATTATACTGGACAAACTTTTAGAGACGACCATGCTCCATATTATACAAGTATATAAGTGGCTTCGTAACGAAAACTGATCCAATTCATGACTTTGAATCCCCCAATGTTGGAATTTTCCATCGATCTTCCCATGAGTTTTTTGTTTAATAATCTCAACAAATCCCCACCACCATCTGCCGGGAGGATGCCCAAAACGCTGGCAGCATTGCCACGCTGAATGGCAATGCTGATGTGTTGGCCAAAATATGTGCCAGCGTTCTGGTCACCAGATTTTTTTTAAATATATTTAAATTGATTTTTGCATGAAATCTTATGAGGAGTCTATATTAACGAAATATTAAATAAATAAAAAATACAAATTTTAACCATAAACTGAAATGTAAATTAAAACTCGATACGCTCGAGCGGGCTCGTCACTCGCACGCACAGATCACGTGAGATATGCCGTGCGGTTCAAAATGTATGGGAACTCGCTGTCTCCGTTTTGTCCCCACCACTCGCCACAAAACACATGCAATTACATAAAACCAACCAATACGAAGTCTCACACACACACGCGTGCCAATAATTCGGTGCGTGCTGCGTCGTCGCCGCATGCAGCGGCCGTACCACGCGACGCACCAGTTTATTCAAAGTATCGTTAGACGATCTATCCATTGCCTCGTACATTCACTCAGTAGCGAACATAGGTGGTACATAAAGAGCCATGTATTTTGTACAAAAATAAAAAAGTTGTTGTGCTACATGAAAACTAAAATAACATAATAAAGGCATTAAATATTTTTTGATTTGTTGTTTTTAATGATTTTAAAGACGAATAAATAAAATACTTAATACTGGCTGGTGAAATGAGATTCCATCTTTCGCGTAGTTCACTTTGCTGCTAGTATTTTTGCACACAACCACGGAATAACACGGCATTTAAAAAAAAGTTAGAGCTCCGATACCGACGTACAGTTGCAGTCGACTGACGGCGAAAACTCTATGTTAGCGTAATTTTGGCTAAAGGTGAGCGCAAGCCCACCGCTTTCATAACATATCTCCTCTCATATATCTATGCTCGCACGAGTTGGGTTTCACGCGGAGCGTTGCGTTGTCATCGCGTTCTTGACCATACATTTCGCGGTCAAAAGTATCAACATTTTTTAACTCATGTCTGTATGTCAAATATAAATGATTTCTGTAAATTTACTGTATATTTAAAATTCCGACTTCACTTACAAATGCGCTACAGAAGCCCAGGTTCCAGGCTTACTATGCCCTTTCTGAATTATGCTGTATAGCTGCCATATTTCGCCGCCACACGCTTGAAAAGAACGATGGTACGATAATATTAGTTTATTTTATATATCACAGTAAAATAAGGGAAATGTATAAGGGATTTCCCTTGTACAATTTCCTTATTTTTACTATGATAAAATAATATAGAGGAATAGGTATCATTCCTGTCACCGTGATATGTCAGAAATCATTTCCTTATTCTATTCGTCCATTTTATTCAGATCTATATATTTTTATCATAAAGCAGTATTGGATGGACAATCCAATAAACAGAACAGATACGCTGAAAATTGTATATGAAAACTCAACTAGCACGGTGTGTAATGCCCCTGCTTTCTGTACCGAGGGTCTCGGATTCGATTCCTGGTAAGGGCAAACATTGTGTTATGAGGACGAATATTTATAGATATCAATACCTGGTGGCCGTTATTTTTAGAACGATCTTTTAGAGAAATAAACCTATAGTTAATTGGAAATCGTAGGTGGTAATTAGCAAATACAGACATACTTTGGAACAATAATAATCCAGATTTACGCAAATAATTATATTTCTTCATCAATGAACAAAAGCATTAAACTATGTCCTTTACTTTCTTCGGACTGAATTCATACTAACCATCGCTATAAATCCCTATGCCTTAGGCACCCTCTACATATCTCACGCTAAATCATTATCCCAGAAACGTGAGAATCAGCAAATCTCAAACTTTTATCCCTCCGGAAAATATTTGCGAGCTCACATGTAAACATACCTTTAGGGATTCCCATATCCTTTTCAAATTCATAACCCATCAAAAATACGCAAGGATTGTTATATTACATAAGTATACGTTTGTATAAAGACTAGCGTTTGATCGCGACTTCGTTCGCATAGAAAAATATCAACTCCCTTGGTCAACATTATTCCTTCATTGAGTCCGAATGGGCCCTTTTCGGCTTCATGATCACACCCTGATCATGAACGTGTGGGTGTGTGTATTGTTTAAGACCGATCAAATTAACCCACAATTGTTGAAAGAGATTCATCTTACAGTAATAGTAGAGTTGAACTTCTCCCTCTAGTATTTAAATCTACACTGACACTTCGAATCGTAGTAAGGACTAACTTTGTGATGAGCACGAATATTTGTACCGGAGTCATGGATGTTTAATATCTATAGAAGTATTATATACTGGGTTCGACCCCAGTTTATTGTACGGTACCCATAAATACAAGCGTCGCTCAGTGTGGGACCGTATAGTCGGTGTGTTCGTCTAGGGATATTTATTTATATGATGGATATTTGCAAGCTCCACAGCGGAGGCTGGTTAGAAGGGTTATCAAATGAGTTCTTGCAAATACACCGTGAAATTACTATGTTTTTTTTTTTTTTTTTATTACATTATAGGCAAGTATTTGATCCCGATCTCACCTGATGGTAAGTGACGATGAGATCTACGATGGAGCATACTTGCCTAGGTAGGAAGGCGGCAGTAGATAGAGACGCTACATTCACTAGGCACATGCAGCGCAACTGATCTGACCCGCCATCCATGAATGGCAGCACCGAACATCATGCCGGAACACGGCTAGGCCGCTTGGCGACATGGCTTTGTTCAGTGGGTGGTGACTAGCCACGGCCGAAGCCTACCACCAGTATAACTTGGTCCCTTCCGTAAATATATACACACATTGTACTCATACGAAACTACAGAATGATTCAGAAAGTCTATACTATTTGAACCTGCGCTTCTTAAGCGAATTCGTAATCATAATGAGAAGTCAGAATTTCTATGTAATTATAAATAAAATGTTCCCACAAATCACACAATATACAATAATTACAAAGAAAATAACTTAAATATTTAAAAACTAATATAAACTAATATAAATCACACAATATGTATACAATAATTACAAAGAAAATAACTTAAATATTTAAATACTAATATAAACTAATATAAATCACACAATATGTATACAATAATTACAAAGAAAATAACTTAAATATTTAAAAACTAATATAAACTAATATAAATCACACAATATGTATACAATAATTACAAAGAAAATAACTTAAATATTTAAAAACTAATATAAATTAAAAAGAAAAGCTACATAATATTTACAAAAAGTGTAAAAAATTTGGCCCATGTGGTAGCGTGCCCAAGATGCTGGCCGCATTTCCTCGCTGAATAGCCAATCACACAATTAGGATTTTGTTGCGAACAAAAATATATTTTTCAAAATCATCTTACCTGAATTCTAACTTCACATAATGATTACAAAGCTTAAGAGAAGCCAGGTTGAAAGGTTTAATTACCACTTGAATCAGCCTTTATGCTATGTAAGTACACATATTATTACGCCGCCACATATTCATTGGCGTAACACTGACTGGGCAAATATTGGCGGTAATTCACGTGAATACAAAATTGTTAGATATTGAATAGGGCGCTTTCCGCGAAACGTTGGACGGGTTTAATATATAAAGCGATTACTTTGAATCCTAAGCAAACAGATTAGCTTGAGCTCCGGATCCTGAGGTCACATTAAAGTTATTGATAAGGTACATTAACAAATCTGGGTATGTGAGGTATTATCTTAGAATTATTGATTGAAATAAAACTAATCTTAAGGATTTTATCGCGGTTTATTTTTTAATTTTACGTTCCCGACGTTTCGGCTGCTTTGCAGCAACCATGGTCACGGGAGGACTGAGGTGGTTGACGTCCTAGTGTCATTAAAAAATAAACCGCGATAAAATCCTTAAGATTAGTTTTATTTCAATGTGTAGTATTCGCGTAAATATAAGAAATCAATATTAGAATTATTGATTAGAATAACAAGTAGGTAATATTGTTTTATTTATATACCGAATTATTACTTGGATCTTGGTTGGCTAATTCAATGCATTATACATAGGTACTTTCTAAAATATTTTCGAAAGTGTGTAGTTGTGCTAATAACCTGCCCCCTGCCCCTCCCACCCGAAGAAAATTCTGAATTCTTGGCTACGACCCTGACTATGGTTGGCTTTTATTTCCAATATTTATGTAAGTTGTCAATTCTTTATAGGTATAAGGCTATGCAATTTTTTTTTTTCTTATCACTTCAGGTTTGGTTGGTCGGTGACTAAGTGAATTCAACTAAACCATTACCATTAGGAAACTAATACGAGGGGAACGTTGGAGGCTTAGTTCGCTCGGTACTGCCATCAACCAGCTAAGTATAATTCACAAAGTTTGGCTGGAAGGAATACGCAAGCAGTCTGAACCAGGCAATTCGAGGAGATTAGAATATAGCACACATTAGTTAAAAATATTCACCGTTTGATTGGTAGTAACAAAGTTTAGGTACTCAAGAAGTATTATTACTTTATTCACAGTAAGACATTGCCTTAACAACTTTCTTATTTCTCACGTAAACCCAATACAATTTTTAGTTTGAGTTGATCATATCATCAGTATTTTTGTTACGTTTTGCATATCTTTTAATAGCTACAGAACATTGGTGCACTTAGTAAAGTGCTGTTTGTCAAACAACATCGCAGTTAATATAAACTATAAATTGAGTGAAACCGCTGAATGAAAACTATTTGAAACGATTACTCACGTGTCCATTCCATAAGCGATTACATTGTTGAGTCACGTTTAAGAAAACGGGCGATTCGTAACGTGACCATCCTCGCCTGTGGTAAGAATAAACATTATTGTTGATACGGAACAGATTTATTTTGAGCTGCGGAATTGTTGTTTTTTTACCATTATAAAGATGTAAAAGGATTTAAATAAAACTAATTTACGGATTTTATCGCGTTTATTTATTTGTTTTTTACGTTCCCAACGTTTCGGCTGCTTTACAGCAACCATGGTCACGGGAGGACTGAGGTGATTGACTTCCTGGTGTCATAGTATGAAACGGGGTACCCTCATATTCAATTGTTGCTTGTGGTCCGATCTACGCAGAAAGTGCTCACAGTGTCTTGAGGTCTTGCAATCGTACGCCCTCAAGACACTTTGAGCACTTTCTGTTCCGTAATTTACGAGAATACTACACATTTAAATAAAAGAAATCAATGGATGTAAAAGGACCCAGGAAACGTTAGGACATGCACTCCAGAAGGATCTCCTAAAGATGGGTGATGACAGAGAAGCATGGAGGGTAGTGGACGAGACCTTTGTCTAGCATTATGCCGATGATTGAGGCTCGGAAAGAATTTTCAGAATCGGATCTGTACGTCAAGTGAGAGATTATTCTAAGTTAACTGTATACTTTATAGTCTACCCCCCAAAGTTATAGACAGTTATAATGGATTATGATGGCATTATAACCAACTTTTCAGAGGAAATAGTGCGTTATGATAGATATAGATATGATAATATACTAGCTGTCCCGGCGAACTTCGTACCGCCTCAGAATCAAATGTATGAGAAAATGAATTTATTGGTATTCTATGAAAATTTTAACAAATCTATCCCACGGGAACCATACATTTTACCGGGATAAAAAGTAGCCTATATGCTATTCCAGACTATAATCTATCTCTGTGCCAAATTTCATTCAGATCCGTTCAGCCGTTCTGGCGTGAAAGATTAACAAACATCCATCCATCCGTCCACCCATCCAACTTTCACATTTATAATATTAGTATAGAGTATAGATTACAACTTTCTATAAATTGAGGGTACTTATTTGGAAACTGTGTACGGGGAATTGAACAGCGCCTGTAGCGTATTGTATTTACGTTCAATTCTCCGTATAAAATGTATATATACGATTTACAACTTTACCGCGCGTGAAATTCTCACACCAAATTGTTGGGCTAGCCCCTATTTTCTTATCTCTTAGACACCTTCCGTTGGTCCTTAAATGTCCAGGGTCGTATAGATAACAAATAAACCTATTAAATGTCCCTATCTTGCCCTTCATTCCCGTGGATGACCTTTATTCATACTAAAGGAAAGGATCCATTTGATTGAGGTCGATTAGGTTCATATTTCATCGAATTAATTTTCGTTGAAATTGGCCTGATTGTTAACGAACCCCTTGATTTGTCAACAAATACACGTAAATTTACTGTATATTTGACGATGCTCCAGAACCCCAAGTTTGGTAACACAATTGGCTCACAATCGAATTGCAAAGGGATGGTGAAAATCACTGTACTGATTTTGTAAGTATTACTGGGAAATCTGTCAAAAGTGAGATTCACAATGGCAATGTATAAAAAGGTTTTTTTTCCTTAGGAGTCGAATGTGGTAAATAACTATTTTACAATTCATCACATTATTTAAGAAAGGCATAAGTATTAAATCGTCTAGAAAATGTTTTCAATCAACCATTTAAACTCGACCTTATGAGTAAATTCTGTTCGATTTGATTGGAATCCGATTCAAGTTCCACGAATAAAAATATAACTAAGATTTTTCATAATAATGTGGCGTTACAAAAAATTTCCGTCACATTAATTTGTCATGTTTCTTCGATATTTTCTGAGGTAGGTAAGTACCTATACCTAATGAAATGGCTGAAATGTCTATGACAAACAAGCAGATACACGCGAGCGAGCTTGTAACGTTTCCGTTCTTCCATTTGAGCTACGGAACCCTAAAGAATAAGGAGCTACGTCCACATTTTCATTTGTTCCACTACAAAGATTAGTATGAAGAGTTGGTCATTGGCGTCAGAATATTTCTCTGCGGATTTAAATCGCAATAGAGTGTTCTTCAGACTTTATGATTTTAATATTTATTTTTCTTGTTTCCCACAATTCGACTTAAAACTGTCAACATACAGCAGCTGAGATACGGAGACATTGAGTTGTGTAGGATCCGATTAGACATCGGTACACTGGCGTATTTACTCTAGGGCAATGTGGGCCATGGCCCGGGGCGGCAGGCTACCAGCGGGGTTATTTTAAAACATTCTAAATTGTTTTTTCGGAAAGTTTCCGCCGGAAAGCTCGTCGGGGGTGATACCAAAATCGGAAAGTTTCAAATCCGTTTTCGATGTCGATTCCGAATGATTTAAAATAACCCACCAGGGGCGGCACAAGCCGCTCCACGTTGGCACCTTACATATTGATTACCTATCATTCGTTAATTAATGGGGCGGCAAGCCTCATAGGCCCAGGGCTCTTAGCACCGGGGCGCCAAATCTTATAATAAGCCACTGCATAGGTAGGATTATGGTAAATATACCATGAGCCCTGGGGTGGAAATTATAGACTTCTTGGAATTTATAATTATTATTATTATTATTTATTATTTATATTTATAATTTTTTTATAATCATAATTTAATTAAATACTCAGAGCACTTTTTAAAACAAACGATGCCAAGGAGGCGCCATAGAGAAGCGCGAGAAAACCATATAGAACATTTTTCATAGATTATTGTCCAGATTATTTAGGAAGAGTTCGAAAACATTCGTTTACGGAATGATGGTGTGCACAGATGCGACTGCGATAAAAGCTCTGCTGGATACTCTAAGGTGTTTAGTTCACAGCACATGGGTTCGTGTTTTTAATTTATAATTTGTATGAAAACATATTGAACTTTAATTAATAACTTTATTCTTAGCGGCAAAGGCACACACAGAACACAGAACACATACACAAAAACGGAGGTAGACCAAAGATAATCAGAAAACAAAATACAGATAATAAATGTCAATCTACCTTATGTCAATAATGACATGTATGTGATGTACAAAGGAATACTGGTATAAATAAAGGCAATCGCATTGTTCTCAGTTGTGGACACCTCTCAACATAATCCTGTTCAACCTGGTGTGCTCCGACTTCTCGGTGTCGGTGCTCGGGAACCCCTTCACCCTGATCTCCGCGCTCTTCCACCGCTGGGTCTTCGGACACACCATGTGCGTGCTGTACGGCTTCTTCATGGCGCTGTTAGGTGAGTTTTTAAATTAAAATGCTATTAACACAACTAAACGAGCAGTTACAGGGAAAATAATATTGCAATACCTGCTATTTATTTTTGAACTGAAAGTGACCTTTCTTTAACCGACCTCAAAAAAGGATGAGGTTCTCAATTCGAATGTTTTGTTTTTATATATAGCAAGGATTTGAAATCAGGTTTCAAAATCGCTACATAAAATTATTCGTAAATGCTCACCATATTGCCGCCATTGAAAGTTTACAAAAATAACCTTTTGGAAGGTCGTTGTAAGCGATATTAAAAGCTGAATGTTTTCGAATATATTTTCGACATCGATTTCGAATTATATAAAATAATCGAAATCGAAAATGGTTTAAATTCAAAGTAAACGATGAACTGTTACTTTAATTATTATGTCTTCTTCGCAACCGTACGTTGAAATAAACAACCACAGAATATAGTACATAGTTAGAGACTGTAGAGAGCAATTAGGAGATCTCTAATTACCCAACTAATAACATATGAAAGGAGATCATAGTACCGTGTGACGGAACCCATCTCTATGCAAAATTTAATCACTCGTGTACAAGGTCAATCAAGATAGATCCCAAATTATGCTTATTATAAGCTTGACTGGAGTATGAATTATTCAGTTAGTGTATTTCAGAAATGTGTTTGTTGGATTATGCGGGCTGTTTCAGATTTACGGAATGTTATCGTGCGTATTACGCAAAATAAAATTTAAAGTTATATTCATTTAAAATAAATAAATGTCGACGGACAAACACACTAACTGTCCGACATTAAACAACGCTGGTATTATGGGTAGATACTTTATATTCGACTGAGATTGAACGTAAACGTGCGTTATCGCGCGCTTGTTTATTTTGTTGCCAACAAAATGACGATTGCAATTTCTTACTTTTTTTTAAAATTGGCATATCCAAATTATGACTTTATACAATGTTTACAAATGCGTTAAATAAGCGCAGGTTCAAGGTGTAGTGTACCCTTTCTGAATCACACTGTATATTAAACATCTATGATTCTGGAATAAACATTCGTGTTCATCACAAAACGTTTGCCCCTATCGGGATTCAAACCCAGGACGCTGAGTATAGAAACAGGGTCACTACCAACTGATTTTATACCTGACTCTTGTCACCTCGCCAACTTGAATAGTGAAAACTTTTATAAATGTACCTACCTACCTACGTAACTTTGTAAAATCATAACAAAAAACTACTCGATCCCTGATTCTAAAACTCATTTCGAATACCTTAAGTAGGTATTCGAATGCGAACGGTCATCCGATTGTGTACGAAGGCCGTTAACGGTCCACGGACCTCGTAATTATCCGAACGAACCTTATTTGTGGCAATATCGGCGTAGGGTGTGACGACTAATTACTGGCGTCTGCCATTCATTGACATGTGATGTGAAATATTGAATTTCAAATTGGGACCAGCTGCTAAAGTCTGCGTAGCCGTTCCTACATTGTTCTCACATACCCGTAACAATGTTCTACTCAAAAATGTACCGGATCTTTTTAAAAAGAGCAATCATGGAGTTTCTTGCCCGTTGTTCTCCACAGGAACGGCATTCCGAACGGGTGGTAAAGTTGTAGCTAAGCATTTTGTAACTTTTTTGACGAATCATAAGTACTGTACTTAATGGTTTACACTTTACATGAATAAAAAATATTCTGATCCCGATCGAAAACTAATCGAATTCAAAACATTAGGTACAGAACAAAACATTCTCCAAATTGTACTGCAAATAGCAACATTAAGTCAATCCAGGTTGCCAACCGAGTGTGACTAGACGGCAAACCCTTCGGGTATGCTATACGCTTATGTGTATACGATAATGGATACCACAAATTGATGGCAGACTTTGATGGATTGGCAGAAGTATCGAGTCGGGCACCCACCGCCGACTACCGTCACCGACGAATTGGTAACTGACAGACTTTCGGGTAATATTTTTATAACTGTACCTGCAATTTGACATTCCTGTTTTCGCTTTCCTGTGGGATTTTTTCTTTTTAATGGGATAAAAGGTATTGTACATGTTGATTTAGTAGGTATATAAGCTATGTGGATATAGGTGATTTAAAAAAAACTAGTTTTCATATATTCTTCCTTAAAATGAGAGGTATATAGTCTATATCAGGGATTCCTAAACTGTTTTGGGCAAGTGACACCTTTTCCAAAATGAACTAATACCCTATAGCCAAATTACTTTAAAAATCCTGTCTCTAGTTTTTTTTCCTATTGATACAAAATAATAATTTCATCTTGTACGAACTTGTGCACGCTTATCGACTTGTTGAGTTTTTTAAAAGTACAACAATTATACTTCCTACTAAAATATAAGTCATTCTTATAACAAGTTGGTAAACGTAACACAACTCATGCAGTATCTTAAAAAAATACAATAAGAACTTGTTTAATTAATAGGCGTCGATTTTTAGACCTCGTCGACTCCCAAAATCAGTTTTCGTTTATGTGACCCCTGGGAAACCGATATCGACCCCTTTGGGAATCCTTGGTCTATATTATATATTGTGACGACACTAAAAGGCACGTAAGAGGTGCAGTTATCGAAGGCTTGCTTGGCGAGTTAGCGTTTTGTTTCCCATTACATAAGGGTTATTATAGAATCATGGATTATTTGTACGATAAAGCAGTCTGGGACTGATCGTCCAAATATCTAGCGTCAATTTAGATTTTAAGATGTCAAAGTCTAGCGTGTGTGCGCCTCGCATGGCAACACACCGGAGCTTAAAATGTAATATCATTGGTGTTAAAAAAAAGATTTAAAAAAAACATACCAGCCCGGTGAGCTTCTTGCCGGATCTTCTCAGTTGAAGTCGCGATCCGATCCGGTTGAAGAGTTAAGAAAAAATGTATTAAATTACAATTTTTAACTACCCCCCTAGACCTATACGAAATAAATGATTTGACTTTGGGTGATAAAGTTAGTTGAAGATCAACAATTCGTAAATTGGTACCAATGACTTTAACTTTCAACATCTTAAGCAATCATGCGATCGAAATTGCGTGATAAGCCCTCTGGGCATGTAAAATCATCCAACGCTCCCTTGTAGAACGGAATATTGAAATATTAAATAAAACATGCGATACCAACCAAATTATATTAAAATATCATACCAATTTCCCCGAGGTTGGTTGGGTTGGTACCTAATTAAGACGGAAAATTGTTATCTCATCATTCTTCCGTAGGCCTTGGATAAATCAATTAAAGCGAGTTTTTTTTATTTCGTCTCAGTAATAACGGAGCTTGGAAATACGAATAGCGTAGCAAGATACATGTATGTACTACCCTTCCGGGTAAAGATACATCTGTGTACTATCCGCCCGTATAAAGATACATCTGAGTACTATCTGCTTGTATAAAGATACATCTATGTACTATTCGTCCGGATAAAGATACATCTGAGTACTATACGCCCGGATAAAGATACATCTGTGTACTATCCGCCCGTATAAAGATACATTTGAGTACTATCCGCCCGTATAATGATACATCTGATTACTATACGCCCGGATAAAGATACATCTGTGTACTATCCGCCCGTATAAAGATACACCCGAGTACTATGCGTCCGGATAAACATACATCTTAGTACTATCCGCCCGGATAAAGATACACCCGAGTACTATCCGTCTGGATAAAGATACATCTGAGTACTATCCGCCCGGATAAAGATACACCCGAGTACTATCCGTCTGGATAAAGATACATCTGAGTACTATCCGTCCGGATAAAGATACATCTGAGTACTATCCGCCCGGATAAAGATACATCTGAGTACTATCTGCTTGTATAAAGATACATATATGTACTATTCGTCCGGATAAAGATACATCTGAGTACTATCCGTCTAGATAAAGAATGATAGCCTGTTTCTTTTAGCAGAATACTTTAGAGACTGTAGTATGCCGAAAGTACTGGCTCAATCCATAATACCAACCTTTATCCGTATAAATAATAAATAAATATCGCCAGACGAACACACCAACCGTATGGGCCCGTAACACCCAGACCAGGGCAAATTACAAAAAGATCGTTTCCGAAATTTGCCCAGGCGGGAATGCAGACACCCGACCGGCCTGCGCTCAAACCATTAAACCAAGCTGTCATCGTATGGGTACTACATCTGTGTATTACCAACTATCACAGGCATTTAAAGTATAGAGATGTATTTCTACAAAGCTATGTTTTTCTAACAACTCCTTACTGACCCCAATTCTGTTTGCACACCACAGCCAAGGTTAATTTGACATTGGCAAATTTATTGCTACCTTTTTCACGCATACGCAACCTTAAAAGGACGAAGGCCAAGGACGACCCATTCTTTGTTAATATAACATAATCCATACTAGGTTTTGATCTGCCAATATAATCTAGGTAACTGCTGTGAACGCAATACCTATCTGTCTAATGACTGGTCAATTATTCAGTAAGCAAGGTGGATCAACTAAGGTTGCTAGTTGTATCCTGAAAGGGAAAAGTTGGAAAACTAATTTCTGGTAGTAAATTATTCATATTCATTTATTTATTATAATATTATTAATTTATTGGAACGAAGTTCCTTATCGCGCGTTGCGAAAGGGGGCTAGACGGAAAAAATTAAGACGTAAAGTTGTAACGACACTTTTTGCTATCTTTGTCGTTTGCATTTACATAATGGTCAGTATTTTCGAGACATTGCACAAGTGCCTCCGTGGCGCAATTGGCTAGCGCGTTCGGCTGTTACCCGAATGGTTGGTGGTTCGAGCCCACCAGGGGGCGATATATTTTTGTTTCCCAAAATTATTGATTTTTTGTACATAATAAATAATAAAAAATAATAAAGGAACTTCGTTCCATCCGGGTGTCCCTTGACACCTCTCAAGTTTTTATTATACATAATAGACGACCCGACGGTAGTGACTGCTTTCTGTACCGATGGTCCTGGGTTAGGAGAAACTTCGGATGATAGGCACGAATGTTTGTACCTGAGTTATAACTAATTATACAATGGGCTCGCCTCCAGTCCATTGTATAGTAGTACCGATAATACCATCGTCGCTTAGTTTGGAACAGTACAACTGGTGTGTTCGTCTTGTGCTATAAAAGTCAAGTTCATGTAGTGATGGGAATAGATTTTATCTAGTCTAGGTACGAATGGGTCTCTGAATCATAGTTTACTTATATAAAACGTATGCTTAGCGTTCAGAAATGTAGCCTCCAACCTATTATTTATCTTCGGTGTAGATCAGGGATTCCCAAACAATTTTGGGCAAGAGGCTTTTCCAAAATGAACTGATACCTCAGACCTCCATAGCTTTAAAAATCTCTAGTTTTTCTCCTATTGATACAAAATAATTACAAACTAATAATTTCATCTTGTACGACCTTGTGCACGCTTATCGACTTTTTAAGTTTTTTAAAAGTACAACATAATACGTTCTTCTAAAATATTAGACATTCTTATAACAAGTTGGTACACGTAACACAACTTATACACAATCTTGAAAGTTTGAAATGAGAACTTGTGTTAATTAATAGGGGTCGTTTTCTAGACCTCGTCGACCCCCAAAATCAGTTTTCATTTATGTCGACCCCTGGGAAACCACTTTGGGAATCCCTGGTGCAGAGGAAAACATAATATAATATAATATTCCGGTATTTGTCTTCCATGTTCAGGGTTCCGTGTACGTATTATTTATTTAGGTCCTTGCAATATATTCTAACCGCGCAAGCAGAAATGAATAAATCAAATAATAAGGTATATTTACATAATCATCATAATTTTGTACGTACCCATGGCTCAACTTATCCATTAACTTGTACCTTGGTGGTGCTTTCATCAACAGACAGCCACATTATCTCTGAGTGCTACAGACTATGTGTTATGGTGGTATTATATAAAAATATAAGCTAGGTAGTATTATATGAAAATATTATTTATTCAAACCACATTCCGTTTAACGTACTGCGTTCAATCATAATATAATTTGATGTAGGTTTTAATACAATGAAAACGTTTTTGTTACATTAAAGTAATCAGGTATTCTGTTATTTCTTGCTCCATATTAAAGGAACGTTGATTACTTGGTAATAAAAATTCACTGGTAGACATATAACATTCGCAGAAAGTTAAAAAAAAAATGATAGTAGTACAATTTAGCCGAACAAGATATCGTAAGTACTCTATTTTTTTTTTATTTTTTTTTTTATTACATTATAGGCAAGTATTTGATCTCAATCTCACCTGATGGTAAGTGACGATGAGATCTACGATGGAGCATACTTGCCTAGGTAGGAAGGCGGCAGTAGACAGAGACGCTACATTCACTAGGTGAAGGAAAGATAAGAGGAAGGTAGATAGGTGGATGTTATCTCAGCCTTTAACTTATTTTACACTAATTGTACTAGGTACCTACTTTTTGAAGAAAAACAAATCTCTAGTGGGGTATGTAAAAAACAAACGCTATACAATCCGCGTTAAATTATATAGGTTTTATTATTTAGCTTTAGGACTGTCCCACTTCCCCCCCCCCCCACACGTTTTTTAGTCCGTATTTATTTATACAGGCTGTAATTGGATTCGTAACCGAAAACTGATACCATGTATTCAACTCATGATTCTGAACCCCCCAGTTTGGAATTTTCCGTCGATCTTTTCATGAATTCTCACGGAGATATTTCAGTCCTTTTTAAATTTATTTATGCATGAAATCATAAAAGAGAACTATCTCAACGTGATTAAAGTGATTAAGTGTTTCCTTTACCCAAAGTATTCGTTTTCATGCCCCTTACACCTTTTATTTGCTCATAAGCAATCCTCCTCCAATTGTATTTCGCCATCTAAGGCGGAGGAGAGCTAGTTTTTTTTGTAAGGACCAGAGAAACGTAAGAAATATCATGGGACGGGCCAGGTTTCAATTAAAAAACATGATTCTAAAAAAATATTTGATTTGTGGTAGGCTCATTTCAAATTTATTTGTTTGGACGTAAAATAATCTGAAACATTTATACAGTTACCGCCAAATTTATAAAAAGTTATAATGGATTATAGTGGCATTATAACCAACTTTTCAGAGGAAAAAACTAGTTATAATAGTTTTATAATCCATTATAACTTTCTATAAATTTGAGTGTTATAGTTTAAAATATTGTCAATGATTTCCATATCCTGTCTCATGTAGGTAACTAGATATTTATTTTACTTTACATCACTTTGATTTATATTACTAGGCACTTTGTTTTGGACCGCAGCATACAACCATTGATCAGTCGGGTTGACAGTTTACCCCGGGCAAGTCTGGACAACTATTTGTATGCCGGTCATACGTAATCGCCGAAATAGCGAAATACCCAGCAAAGTAGGACAACTAGGCGGCGTGTAAATGGGTTCCATGGTAATGGACAGTATACGGTAACCATTAACGGAGGCTTAGTTCGAGTTTTATCAGCAACAAAAATAACGTTCCAGTGATGTAACCTCTCCACATATTTGTCAGCAGCGCCAGAATTCTCAAATGGCGATTTAATAAATAAATTTCCTTCCCGACAAAATTTCAATTGTGATGTTTTGTGGACAATTCACACTTTCAAAACTCCTAATTCATAAAATCATGGAAGCCTTATGTCACTAGACTCTCCTCCACGATTCCTGAAAACATACTGTAATACATTCCTATGTATAATATACCCATAACGGTACATATCAAAATACATTATTTTTTATAAGTACTTTGTCGTTGTAGTAAAAGTTTCAGCTCACGTAATGATTCTGCCTCGGGGAGGCGTAAATGGTCTCTTGATTCCTTCTAACACATGTGAGATTATGTAGTCATGAAGTTTTACAATATCTGCTCGTAGCCATCTTTAGATGAGATAGAAAATATTGGATTTCATTTAAAGCGTTCGCGGTCGTTTATTTAGCGCCCCGGTGGATGTTTTTTTAATCCATTGTTAAGTGTGGTAACAATGGGTTTAGATTTTATATTTTTACATTTAAGATTTTATATAGGTTTTCATATTTTAGATTTGAAGTTTTATATTTTCCTTTCATTAGGATATACAGGGTGAAATCGAAATGATTAGCAATATTTTAAATTTTAACGTTACACATGATTCAGATTATTTACGGACCACGCGTTAACAAAACGATAGATTGAAAATATTTTTTTAATTAACATATGTTTTAAATAAACTGGCTACTTTTAATCATAGTAGATTATAATTTTAAAATAATAGATGATAGCGTATCTCATTACCTATTATTTTTTACCTATTAGCCACCTAAGTAAACATTAATGTAAGCTCTATGTTATTTTCAGGTTTATTTCATTTCATTTGATTTGTTTTAAAATGGTCCTAAAATAATCTGAACCGTGTATAGACACATAGTTTAAAATAAACGATTTCAATTTCATCATGTTCATTTCGTGTAACAATAATAGTGTGAAATATTTTAACAGGGCCAACAGTACATTATAAAGATAACATTCCCAAAGAAATAAATCAGATTATTCGACACTAAAAATAAATACACCCTCCATCTATATAACTTACTGATTCATCTGTTAAAATATTTAACACAATTTTTTTATACCCCTTAATTTTTTTCTGATGTAATTTTTGAGACAGGACCGCGTATTGTGCCCCTTTGTTGCCTACTGACTTAGCCCTCGGCTATGGCTGTGCGGACTCGATCCACTACAAACCTTTTAAAATACAAAAGCATCACAAATCGCTGCATAAATTTCAGACAGCAACGTTGTATCGCTTGTAAAATCTTTCAAATAAAATCATGTTCCTAACTTTTTAAATAGTCTTCTTATCATTGCGCAAACGAGGCTACAAGACTTACCCTCAAATTTATAGAAGATTTATAACTTTATCAAACTTCATATAGTAATGCGCACAAGAGTTTTCCTTTGCGCAGTACTATATTACGTTTGATAAAGCTTTAAAACGTCTATAAATTCGGGGATTAAAATATACCTAAAGCACCCTTATACAGCAGTTCTTAATAAAAAATCCTCCAACATATATATCTTATTCAATATTTCGATAATAACCTACGTCACTGGAAAATCATAATGTGTAGCTTCTACTACTAGTATCAATAAAAGATAGTGATGCTGTAATACTCTCACATAATATGGAGTAGATACATACATATTGTGAGGTAAATCATAACAAAAGTCTGGCTACACACCATCAATCTAATAAAAGATAAAAATAATAATATTAGGCGTTTTTGAATGCCTCACTGTTATGCAACAACCTAGCTTCAATGCGAGGGGTTTTTTTATTATTTCGTCCCCGGACGTTAATTCCGCGCCCGGGGGAATCAGAATCAGAATATTTTTTATTCATGTAAACCATTAAGTACAGTACTTATGAATCGTCAAGAAAGATACACGATGCTAAGCTACAACTTTACCACCCGTTCGGAATGCCGTTCCTATGGAGAAAAACGGGCAAGAAACTCCATGGTTGCTTTTTTTTAAAAGATCTTATACAATTTGATTGACGACCTGATTAGCTCAGTGGGTAGTGACCCTGCCTTCTGCACTGCGGGTCCCGGTTTCGAATCCTGGTAGGAATAAACTTAGTGTGATGAGCACGAATGTTTATATCCGAGTCATGGATGTTAAATATCTATATAAGTATTATATACTGGGTTCGTCCCCAGTCCATTGTACGGTACCCATGATACAAGCGTTGTTTAGTGTAG
This sequence comes from Pheosia gnoma, assembly GCA_905404115.1. Taxonomy (NCBI): domain Eukaryota; kingdom Metazoa; phylum Arthropoda; class Insecta; order Lepidoptera; family Notodontidae; genus Pheosia; species Pheosia gnoma. The sequence continues at coordinate 1,747,101 of FR989909.1, read as the reverse complement.
GACCGTATAGTTGGTGTGTTCGTTTGGCGATAAATATTACTAAGATCACATAAAATAACGATAAAAAATGGTATTACGGGGATTGTATTACCTGTAAATTGACCCTGAAAATTGTTTCAGGCATAACCTCAATTACCACGCTGACGGTGATATCCTTCGAGCGATACATGATGGTGACGAGGCCGCTGAATTCTCGACACCTGAGCTCGCGAGGAGCAGTCTTGTCTATACTCTTCATATGGACTTACTCTCTTGCTCTCACCACCCCACCGCTTATGGGGTGGGGCGCTTACGTAACTGAGGCTGCTAATATTAGGTAAGGATCACAAATTATTTTATAACCATTAAGTCCACGCCACACCTGGGACTAATGCCGTTACTTAACGCGTTAATCGACATAAAATGACGGCATTTGATGTCGATTAACGCGTTAATTAACGGCATTAGGCCCAAGTGTAGCAGAAGCGTTAGACTAGGAATCGTACGAGTCAGTAGAGCACTGTACTCTAACCCCTAAATTTATAGACGTTTTATAACTTCATCAAACGTCATATTGTAATGCGCACAAGTTTTGCTTTGCGCAGTACTATATGACGTTTGATAAAATTATAAGACTTAACCACTAAATCGTCATAGTCTTTACTGTTACTATTACCACTGATTCAATTATATGCTATTGTACAAACTAATGTACCAAATAAAATGATATCCTAATCAGCCATCTCTAAGATTTTGAAGCCAGGGTTATATCATCAGCCCGGTAATCTACGGTCTTACATCTTTCTTAAATCTTTATCTGTACATTCGCGAACTTTAATTTGAGACCCATTTAAGGTTGAATATCATACAGCAATCGTATGCTTTAAGAACTATTATTTTCACTAGGGATAACTGCTCTCAGATATAACGTCATACCCATATACGACTTATTGCATTATAAGTGTCATTGAAAATTTTAAGGAAATGTGTCTCATGTTAATGCTTCCGACCATATTTAGTATCGGTTAATGGTATTGTATGTTTGAGTGAAGATCACGCAAATATAGGAAACTTCTATATGAGCACAGCCGCGGGTAAAGCTAGTAATACCGCCTCTTCAATGTGATGTATGTTGGGCTGAACCCTATTTTCTTCACACGTTCCGCAATTGGATTCCGATTCCGACTCGCTGAGCGGAGTCGCACGAGTCTAGAAAGCAATCAAACTATGTAATACGTTTCAAATTAACTTTGTTACTGTAGACATGATTACTTCTGTATTTGGGTTCCGTAACTTAAAATGAAAAGAAAATCTCTCGGAACGTAGCCTGAGTTACAACAATATATATAATATTTCGTTACTATTATTATAAAGCTTTATTTTAAAAAAACATTCATGTAATAGACAAATTTGACGTCTCTGAATTCTGAATTTTTTTTTCTGTTTATTCTCTAGATTGATTTCAACGTGGTTTTTCAGCATTAATAGTAATGCAATTTTGTCAAGTATGGAACCGAAACACCGACTTGTAAAATACGGATCTTGTCAGGGATCTTGTATATATGTTACGTACTCCGAAAAGTCTCATAGCGCGAATCGGGATTGTATTGAGAATTGTCTATTGTTCTGTAAGGGTCTGCAGTTTTATCTGTGTAACTTGTGGCCGGCTTGAAGAGGTCGCTATACCTACTTATTAATTATGTTAAGTTTATCCTTCTATAAAGGTAGATGGAAATAAAGCCACACGAATGCCGCCCAACATACTACAGGGTATTTCATTCGCGCCAGAGCCACTCATAGTTCTTTTGTTCACAGTTGTTCAGTAAATTGGCACGAACAGTCTATGAACACGCTCACTTATATCATGTTCCTGTTCGCGATGGGCCAGATCGTGCCGTTAGCTGTCATCACGTACAGCTACGTGAACATCATCAGAACGCTGAAGAAGGTAAGATTTTTTTTTAAATTTTTTATCCTCTTGTAAAACAACTTTTTATTTTAATATGATTTTTAGATAAACTAAGTTATTTACGTTTTACGGTCGTTGCATACAATTTATAAAGTAATAGGTACTTTCATAATAATAAAAATAAACCGCCAATATTTATTCTTGTTTACAACAAAACTTAGTTAGTGAAAAGTTAAGTATACAACAGGAAACGCGATTTTGCCAAGTTCGGTAATTTTTCGCGAACCTAATAAAATATTTGGCAGCTAACGAACTTTACTCATGATACAAAGTTTGTTTCTATTTAATTATAATGTACTTACCTACCCTCGAATTTATAGACTTTATATAACTTTATCTCTTCTGTTATTTTATAAGTTTTGTGTTTTTGCCGTTTGATAACGTGACGGACTTCACATAATGATTACAAATGCGCTAAAGAGGTGCGACTTCAAGGCTTAGTATACCCTTTCTGTATCACCCTGTAGATCTATTTTTTTTTCTAAGTTTGAATCTTAAGTCCCCATTTTCTAGTATAAGAAACTGTACGTCAAGTGCGAGATTGTTTAGATTTTTTTATGGAGCATTGAATGTTTTAATTACCCTCCGCAAGAGGCGCTGCTCAATTCTTCATACAAAGTGTCAAAATGCGTAGACTATAAGTGACGGTTAGCTTACGAATAATCTCGCACTTGACGTACGGTAATAGTTAATAAGCTGTGTTGTTTCAGAACTCGCAGCGGCTCGGCCGCGTGAGTCGCGCCGAGGCCAGGGCCACCGCGATGGTGTTTATCATGATAATATCTTTCACGGTGGCCTGGACACCGTACTCCTTATTCGCGCTGATGGAGCAATTTGCTACTGAGAGAGTTGTAAGTGTCATGTATTCACGTGGTCTGCCATTCGACAGAAACGGAGAAATATTATATCCAGGGTGTAGCATCGAGATGGCTCAGTGGACCTCCGAAACAATAAGACATAGAAAAATATGTTATAAGAAACCTTTCATAGATTAAAAACAAAAATTATACATGAATCGGGAATCAAAGTTTTTTTTTAAAACCTATGAATGCAGTTTTTCGTATCGCTAAAATCGACGACATAGTTCCTTGGAGCATATTTTTCTGAGTACCTCAAACTGAGCCATCTCGATGTTACATCCTCTATATTATAAATTCCCGACGTTTCGGCTGCTTTACAGCAACCATGGTCACGGGAGGAAATAAGTTAACGTGTGTTGTAGTGTTCGCGTAAATATAAAAAATAAATATTAAATATTTGATTCAAAATAGTCTGGCCAGAAATACAAGGTAGGTATAACGAAAATATTTTAACCGATGAATCAGTTTACTTAATGATCACGTTGATTTACAAAATAATTGTGTAAATTTTGCTTAATATTTTTTTGAATCCAAGTAATACCTATTTAAACAGTATTTCTGTGTATTCATGATTGTACGTAACAAAAACAATTTATAAGTGCTCGGGTCTGATGATAGAGCACACTCTATATTAGTATTCGCTACTCGCCCACATAAATATCCGGGAGAATAATGCCGGCACCTATCCTACCGGTTACTGGTCAGGATTTATAGGCAGATATATGACGACAAAAGCTTTTTGATATTTAGTAATAAAGATTTGTCAAATTATCTCGTGTAACTATACAGGGTGTAAGGGGCTTGGTAACGAGCACATTGGGTAAAGGTTACATTTAATTAATATAATAAAAATATTGAAATAATTTATGTCAAAAATCATGGGTTACAAATGTTGTAATTTTTGAGCGCGCGCAATGTAAATCGCGCGATTACCACACAACGCTCCGCGCGTACCCGATTCTCGGAGTGACGAGCGCGCTTGAACTCGGTGCAGGCCGGACCACGGATTGAGTCCGCTCCGTACCGAATCTGGAATAGTCTGCCGACAATACGGTACAAACGGTTGGGATGGGGTGGATGGGGTGTCATTAGGCTTAATTAACCTGACTTTGCAGTATATGTATGCTGTATGCGGTAATATTAGTTTAATCATACTTCTACTTTTTAATTTTGTTTGCTGTTTAAGTAGGTAACTTATATGTGTACTAAGCTTAACTGAATATATTCTGCTAAGGTCAATATTTAAAAAAAATATCAAATAAGGTTTTATAAAACTTTCAAATTACAGACACATGTGAATACAGTCAATCTGATAAATAATGTTATTTCATTTATTATTCAGATATCACCAGGAGCAGGCGTGATACCAGCGCTTGTCGCTAAGAGTTCCATCTGCTACGACCCTCTTATTTACGTTGGAATGAATACCCAGGTAAGTGTTACGATCGCTCAATAGTATAAGAAAATATAAAGGTACTCGCCACTAAATATACTGAAATTCCATAAAAGCAATTTCGTAGGTCTATCATACATCATCCAGAAACATTATGGAATACAATAAAATATTCAGTATTGGTAACAGACATTCCCAATGTTAAACGTTCCGGGCGTATTATAATGTGGAGAATATTCATATACCAATTTCGCTCAATCAATCACTTCCCAATAAGTCACATAAGTGCTACGGAAACCGTTAAAAAAACAGATATACCTATTTTCTTTTGCATAGTTGATTGGCATTAGGTCTAATACAGACTATTCTTTTTTACAGTTTAGAAAATCGATCAAACGAATATTTGGGATCCACACTAACGCGAAAACATCACAAAACGATAAAGTCTACAACAACACATCTATGTCACCGGCCCACAAACTATCAGGGAACTCGGAAACAAACTTTTCAACTGCACCAAGAACTGTTAAAGACAAAAGAATAATGTGCAATGATGACGACTCAGAAATAACCAACACCGACTACCACAGAACGTTTACGAGAAACATTGAACTAAGCACTATACAAGAAAACAAGAACTCTGACGCTGAGCGATCCGGAGACACGTTATTCGACGAAGACAGTAGCAGTAATAATAGAAAACTAGACATGTTCGGAGAATCGTGTAAAGTTATCAATCAAAGATCACCCATTCTAACGTTTATGGACTCTGAATGTCTTCTGTTCAGCAAAATAGCTGAACACGAAAACGATGTAGAAGCAGACGTCAATATAACCGTGTACGGAAACGAAGCGTTCGAAGAGCATTCAACAGATAAAACAAACGACGACACTTTCATCGCGGGGAGCGAGCACCAAACCCTCAAGAATCAAAAGATGATTCGACAAAGCTACTCTTTGGACTTCAACCGCGTATCAAATGAAAATAAACAGAGGAAGCTCTCAATCGAAACGAAATTGGAAAGTTTCATCCAACCAAAAGGTTTTTTCAAGGAGACAATTAACAAAATTTTAGACCAGGACTCCAGGCAGGGTCACGATATCTTCAAAAGTTATTTAAGCAAAGATAAAAAACAACTGGGCCGTGACAATTTGTAGTTTCAATCTGGACGTACTCGTACGTATGGTGGGATCAATGTCAAATTATTAGACAAAATATCGGTTTTAAGACAAGGAGCTATTGCTCGTAAGCTATGTTTCAGCACACGTGGTACTTTTAATGTGGTGTTATGGATACCGATTTCAATTATACAGGCTGATTCACAAAGGGTATATATAACCAAAGCCATGAACCTGTGCTTCTTTTGCGCATTTTTACTCAATATGTGAGGTTAAAATTTGGATAACTCTGTTAAATATAATAAAAAAAACTTGACTCACAAAAAATCATCATGTACAAGTACGAATAAAATAACTTTGCCCCTCTGAAGTTGGTTCCGGACGCTGCGCAATAGATTTTTTAGTACAAAATATCTATTGCGACGCGCTATATGCCACTTGGCGCTAACTTCCGCGGGTTCACGACTCGTTGTTCGTAGTGTATATTTTGTTAGAAACAAAATATTTATTTAAAATTGACATTTCGTCATTCTCACTTCACATAATGATTAAAAATTTGCTAAAGAAGCGCCGGTTCAAGGAATAGTATACCCTTTCTGAATCTCCTGTATACCTATGAAAAAAATGGTAGGCTATAAAATAATAATGTTATCCAAAAGTAGGTAGGTATCTTCAATTGTTTCACATTCTATTTGTGATAAACTGAGATTAGAATGGACAAGAAGATTGTTGAAAAAATTTATGATTTAACACAATATGAATGATCCTATACACAGCATTGCAAGCTTGTTTTATTTTAGAGCTAGCTCGCTTCCAGTCTTGAAGGCCATCGGATCTACAAAATCTTCGTATGTTATATCTAATGATTGTAGGTACAGTTGACACATGGAATTACAAAATTTCGTGTTTATTTTATGCTCAACATAAGCTGCAATTGATTAGAAGTGAGGACCGGCCTTAGGTTAGTAAGATGTTTTAGATTACAGATTTAATTGCCGATTTAATCTGTGCCCCTGAGTGATTATAAATCAATTGTTGCCTGCAAGTGTAAACTTTGGCTTTACAACTTACAATTCTACGTGTAAACTATAGCTTTACAACTTCTAATTCGATGTGTACACGATAGCTTTACAACTTCTAATTCGATGTGTACACGATAGCTTTACAACTTACGATTCGATGTGTAAACTATAGCTTTACAACTTACGATTCGATGTGTAGGCTATAGCTTTACAACTTACGATTCGATGTGTAGGCTATAGCTTTACAATTTACGATTCGATGTGTAAACTATAGCTTTACAACTTACGATTCGATGTGTAGGCTATAGCTTTACAAATTACGATTCGATGTGTAGGCTATAGCTTTACAACTTACGATTCAATGTGTAAACTATAGCTTTACAACTTATGATTCGATGTGTAAATTGTAGCCTTACAACTTACGATTCAATGTGTAAAGTATATAGCCTTACAACCTACGATTCAATGTGTAAACTGTAGCCTTACAACTTACGATTCAATGTGTAAACTGTAGCCTTACAACCTACGATTCGATGCGTAAACTATAGCTTTACAATTTATGTTTCGATGTGTAAACTATAGCTTAACAACTTACGATACGATGTGTAAACTGTAGCCTTACAACTTACGATTCAATGTGTAAAGTATAGCACGGTGCTCAATCCCGTTGATGTGTACTCATTAGCATTTAAATAAAGAGTACCTAGGTAAGAGCGACGATATAAGATAAAGATCTGTGATATAGACACGGGTGCCAAGGTAAAAATAAGAAACTTATTTTTGGGAATGATAAAAGTGTAATTAGATTTAAATCATTAATGGTCATAGATTGCACGTAAGTAAATGTCTCTGGAATAGTTTTAATGGCAGTTTTAGTTGCATTTAACTATTCATACGCTACAATGATTTAATAGCGCTGATAAAATACCAATAAAGTGTCTCATTGTGTATCAGTAAATCTTGTTGGAGTGTAAAATTTCGCAATACTGAGCTACAAAGACTTTATAGGTTCTTGTCGATTTCTGAGCCAATACAATAACCCAGTACGTCCTAACCCTTATTAAGAGGATTGATATCATTTATAACGTTATTACGTAAAATTGCCTGCGTAGATAGTAATAAATTACGTATTTAAAGATATTAAATTAATAGCGAATCTAGCGATATATTATGACCTGTAAATAAAATTTATTAATAAATCATTAATAAAACATGAAAAGATATTAAGCGGCAATGTAATACAATGTGAGCTTATACATGGTAATTATTATGTATTTTTAATAATTATTAAAAATCTGGTGGTGCTGGGTAATATATTATAAAATAAATATTAAATAAAGTTCGTGCATTGAGATGTCATAATAAATAGATAAATGTGTTAAAAAGCTTATTAGATTTTTTATTAAGACCATAATAGTACCTACTCAAACTAATACTTTACCTAGTTCAGATAACAGACTTGTTAGAATATTCATTTTATTTGGACAGAACACAGTAAGGCAATTAACTTAAAGTAAATGTCACAAATTAAAAATTTTCTATGTTTACATGTATGGAGTTTTGTTGTGATTGGCTTCATTGACTAATTGTCTTATTCTTAGAAATAAACCCTTTTATGCACTAGAGCATGAAACGCAGTTTTTGTCCGCTTACACCAAGCATAAAAACGGACTTTACAAGCAACAGAAGTAAAAAATCCTTCTCATAAAATCGTTGTTTACCCAGTACTTACAACCACATCCTATTTTAAGTATAAATATGAAATTTATGATACGATTGATATTTAAAATGACGTATCATGGGGTTACGGAATTTAATTTTTGACGGCAAATTATCGCGTGCTACGTCAAAACTGTAACGCACGCGGGCGGTGTCTATACGTCATTCACAAAGGCTGACAGACCAATGACAAGTTTCAGGCCCGGAAATTAATAACATGTTGTCACGCCATTTTCATTTCTTCGTGTCACATCCATTATTTTATTTATAATGTGTATTTATTGAATTTAATATTGCTATTAATTACTTGACACTGGCAAAATACCCGCTAAGTTGCGGGTGAGGCCATATTCATATCCATTTTATTTCATCGCATTTCATTTCGTAAAGAAAGAAGAATAACATGTTAGTAAAAGTTCATGGTAAGCCCCCAGTAGAGCCAAGCATTGGAGAACAGATTCAATATTATCAATACCGTATTATCTATATTCCGGAAAAAAATAAAATCCGTGAGTACCCTATTTCTAAATTACTACGTCCATTAATTGAATGTTTTACACCAATTTGTATAAAAATGTTTTATTATAATTGTAGACAATAAACTTTTAGGTAAGGATTAGAAAAACTAAATAATTATTTTTTTTTGCTTTAAATGCAGAAAAAAAATGTTTGAATTATTATACTTGTATGACTTATGTCAATTTCTTATTACACGTGTACAGTCAGCCTTAAAATATGATCGTAGACGTAGATACTACGTAATCCCTTCAGCGTATTCATTATCGAGGCTGACTGTACCTACTTATCATACCTAATAACATTGTATAAATCACGAACTATTGTGTTACTTGGTGAAAATCTAACTTTTCACCTCACCAAATTGTATTACAATATACAGGGTGTATGCGGCTTCGTACCGAAATCTGATACCATGGATTCAGGTCATGTGTGTGAAAAAATCATGAAAAGATCGACGGAAAATTTTGACTCTAGGGGGTCCTAGAGTCAAAATTTTCCGTCGATCTTTTCATGATTTTTTCAGTATTTTTTTTCAAATTGATTCTAGCATAAAATCATAATAAAAGTCTATCTCAACGTGATTTTAAGTAAAAATACCGTAACTATTAATTTAGCCGTAAAACTGCAATGTAAATAAAAACTCGATACGCTCGAGCGCACTCGTCACTCGCTCGCACGCGTCGGGTATCGCGCGGAGCGTTGTGTTGTGATCGTGTCGTTTACGATACATTGCGCGCTCAAAATGAGAACATTTGTAACCTATGACTTTCGACAAAAATGATTTCTATAATTAAGAGGTTATACTTTACCTTTTACCCTTTACCCTTACACCCTGTATGTGACATTTATATGAAAAGTACCAGTGATTATTAATGTTTTAGCTGTGAACAGACATTTTAGTAATTTTAGATCTCTTGAATGTTTTAATAAAAATTATTCATTCGTAACCATAGTGTCTTAACTTTTTAATATTATTTTTTTCACCCTGTAAGTGTACACCCGCCGACGGCAGGGGCTATGAATAAAAGATTTGCAGAGTTTTCATGTCACCATACATTAGAAGTAGTTTTATAACCCACTATATTAGGGTCTTCGCTCACGGGATAGTCTTTTGAGGTATGAATAATGGAGACCTTACATCCCATTCATATTAACGACATAAGGAAACAAGAAAATTTAAATAATAATGTGATGACATATGGTACCGAGACGTGGTCGCTTACTATGGGCCTCATAAGAACGCTCAAGGTCGCTCAACGCGCAATGCAGAGAGCAATCTATGCTCGGGGTTTTGCTACGCGATAGAATCAGAAATGTGGAGATCCGTAGCCGAACTAAAGTAACCGACATAGCACTAAGAATTTCAAAGTTGAAGTGGCAGTAGGCAGGGCACATAGCTCGCAGAACCGATAGCCGTTGGGGCAGAAAGGTTCTACAATGGCGACCACGAACCGGAAGACATAGTGTAGGACGGCCCCTCACAAGGTGGACCGATGATATCACACGCGTAGCAGGAAGCCGGTGGATGCGAGTGGCGGAGGACCGTGATGTGTGGAAATCATTGGGGGAGGCGTATGTCCAGCAGTGGACGTCTTTCGGTTGATAGTATAAATAATAATGAGCGACGTATCACGTCTATACACATATTATAGTTTAAGATCTTAGCGCAGATGAGGTTTAGCTACACCACCTTCTTTTTTGTATTTATAAACCAATGAATAAATGAAATATCAATGAGTCTGTGAAACTACAAACGAAACTCATGTTTATATAGCAGCCATATATGTTGGTAAATAATATCAACAAACTACATATTCAGCGATCTACCGGATGAAACCGAAATTGTTGGCAATATTTGAAACCAATAACTCAATACTCATACATGATTCAGATTACTTTAGGATATTATAAATTTTAAATGAACCTGAAAATAACACAAGATTTCACATTAATGATTGGTCAGGTACGTAATACGTAATAAACATATATTAATTGGGATACCCCATTACCTATTATTTTGAAATAATATTCTTCTATGATTAAAAATGGTCAGTTTATTTTAAAATTATTTTATTAAAGGATTTATATCACACTACAGATTTTGGTCCTAATTATTAAATTTGTATTTTTTTTATCGCTTTAAGATAGGCTTCTTTTTACAAAATACTGAAAAAAATCCAATATCCAATACTGAAAAAAAATATACACACTGTATATAGCTACTGTAAGAGGTTTCTCTGTGGATCTAATCTCACCTTTGTGTTAAGTGGCTATACAAGATTTACCTAAAGCTAACATTGTCTTGTAGCGACTATTTCAACCGCACCACAAGCTACGCAGATGGCACTGCAGACGCATTCAGAACAATAGACGATTGACGTCACAATCCTGAATCGCGCTATAAGAGTTTTCGGAGCAAGTAACATATATACAAGATCCCGACAATAACCGTCGGGGCATAGCGGCCGCCCCGCCAGGCATACCACCCGCCTGGCTGGAAGATCTCCCCTTTTCCGCTAAAGTCTGTTTGTCTGATTTAACACCGTATACTTAATTCATACTACAAATGTTTGTATTAAGACCATACAGCTAGACAATTGGTCAGGCTTTATTAGGTACTTTATGTATACGTACTACTATTTTATCTTACATAGTTAGTTTAGTAGGAGCTGGTATGAACGTAAGTACCTAGTCGACCAAGTATTTTTTCTTGAATAAAAAAGAACCACTATTTTTATTAATAACGTTATCATAAATCATGGATAATATAAGAAAACTTATAAATTTTGCGAGGCGCAGGCGATATTTTACTAACCCTGTAACAAAATACCAGCTGCCATTAGAGCATCTCATTATTATCAGCAATTTGCACTAATGAAGACGGGATTTCGTTAAAATAACGTTTGAATGTAAATAATTTTTGTTTTAAGACTTACGCTGCTAAAAGTGTTGAGTTTTGAGTTGAGTCTTCTTATTACACGAAGCCGAGCCTGTCTTACACTGGGACCACTGCACACCATCCGATCTAATCCTAATTATCGGATAAAATCGAATAATGTGTAGGGCAATCGGACCTCCTAAATTAGGACGATTGCCCTACATATAATCCGATTTCATTCGATAATTAGGAAGGAATATGAAGGTGGTGTGGAGCCTGTCTAACTGGGCGTGAACTGCACCGTTCAAACTCCCCAATGCGAGGGAGATTCCGGCCATAGTCCACCACACTGGCCCAGTGCGGGTTGCCCAACTACACACGGCTTGGTCTGTGAACTACACACGGCTTTTGATAGACGTACAGGTTTTCTAATAAAGATTGCCTTCATCGTACAGCATGTGATAAGCATTTTTGAAAATGAGATTAGCGCATGACATTTGGAAGCCATGACATGAAAAGGGTAAATTAATGAGGTACATTAAGTACCTAGTAGGTACCTAACTTAAAAAGAAATATAAGCCAATGGCTCTCAACAAATTAGACCCAAATCAGTTACCTACGCTAATAATGATTGCTCTAAACTCTCATGTAGACCACTTGCCCAAAGCTATTAAGATTTATCTTATTAGCTAGATGGCGTTGTTCAAATAACATCGCATGGTAACAAAAGGATAGCCCGGGGTGGAACATGGCCCGTATGCCTGTTAACATGTCCGACCAAGTTATGATTGGGTAACTTGGACTAATGTTGTTCACGTCGCTAGGATATGAGAGAGCAAGGGTCCAGTTCAAGGCTACAAGTCTATTAACACAATTAACTCATAATGATTATCGATTATACAGGCTGTAAGTGGCTTCGTAATGAAAACTGATACCACGGATTCAACTCATGACTCTAAACCCCAGTTTGAATTTTCCGTTGCAGTTTTCATTTTACGTAAAAAAAAAATCAGTTCTTTTTTTAATTAATGTTAGCCTGAAACCATAATAGAAGTCTAAAACCATAATTACTACCTTGGATCAAAAACTGCAATGTAAATGAAAACTCGATATGCTTGAATGCCCTCGTCACTCGCACGCGTCGGGTATCGCGCGAAGCGTTGTGTTGTGATCGCGTTGTTTACGATAAATTGCGCGCTCAAAAATTACAACATTTGTAACCTATGACTTTCAACAAAAACAATTTTTTTTGTAATTTGATTATAGGCATTAAGTGTAACCTTTACGCAAAGGTTTCGGTATAATGTCCCTTACATTCTGTACAATTACAAAACAAGCATTATCATTGATATTTTGCACGCTATATTTTTTGTGGGCGTTCAAAACTTGATAACTTAAACTATAATATGCTCTAAACAAACACGATATTTCATTCGCCATTATTCATGTAAGCTCAAAAAATTGGTTTGTTTTAAACAAGAAAATTACTTATTTATTGATATAAAAGAATTTTATATATTTTATCGCGTTTATCTTGTGTTTTTACGTTTCCAACGTATATTAAAGACAAAAAATAAACCGAGATAAAATACGTAAAATTAGTTCTTTTTCAATGTGTGTGTTTGTCATGGCAATTTGTGGCGACAAATTGTCACCCCAAGTGTCGTTCGTAGAGGCTTTGAGCTCGCAAATATCCGAAAATCAATGTTCACAAAAATCTATTTTACAAAATGGCTCAATGTAGCAATACTTTTGCTAACCGGTAGTCTCAGGTCACTAGGTACCTATTCAGTCAGTATTTTCACGAACGGCGAAATTCAATAAACCCGCCCCGGCCGGCTCCCGCTCCCGTCAATTCAATTATCATTATATCCATCTATTCGATTCCAGAAATTTTAGGGTACCTATGGGATATCAAAAAAACGAAGGTCCAAGTTCCCTTACACATTCTTAATCCAGAGATCAAGAATCTGCTTGATAGGTTTAGATAAAAAAGCAGTACATATAGTTTCAAATGTTTATTTAAATAGTTTTCTTATAATATACGTACTCATTATAATATTATTATAACTATGAGCTTAAGCAATACTGAACAAAACAATAAAATTTACAAATGACAAACTCTAAGTATATATATACCATATGATAAGACATTTTCAATAAATTATCAACTCCGCTTGAGAAATGCGACGGTCACAATTTTTGTGGGAATACTCAATTATACAAAACAAATATTTACATTGGAAAAATAAAAAAATATGTCGCATTTTGAATGAAAATGAAAAAAAATAGATTGTAATAATGTAAATTCATCAAAAAACTACCACGCTTTAGTTGATATAAAAATCCAAAACCATTGGCATACTTATACAGACATAGTATATCATATCAATTCCCACTATCTAGCATTTTGTTTGAGACCGATTCTAAAGCACAGACTAAACTAGACTTAATTTGACAGGACTAAATTAACTCCCAGTCCTCGTACGTATTTAGTCGTCCCAGATTTAGTTTTAGTTTATGTACAACAGAATTGGATACAGTGACAATAAAATGATCGTTGACAGGACAATTCTCGTAACATTCACACTTGGGTTCTAATATTGGTTGATTCCGATCTATAGGTATATTGAGATATGTAAAGAATTATCCACATTCATACTGGAATCCGTTGTGACACCTATTAACACAAATATTGTTTAGGTACATACATTATTATAGCTGATTTCTATGAAGATCCAAGCTCCCAAGTAGAATTGTTTAAGTACTACAATCATAGCATATCAATTAATTAAAAAAGCAAGCAATCGTTTTGAAATATGGTATCAAATACCTATATATTTACTTATAAAAAAATATTGAATTCCATATGATAGGCAAAAGAAATATTTACGAGGGATGTCAAAAAAATTGGCACAAATAATATTGAACCTTATTAACATATTGATTAAGAAAAATGACGGGTAATAAGTAACTCAATAGATACTGGGTACACCATACCTACTAACTATATAGTCACTCAAATCACACAACGCTTATAGAATACTTACGTAAAGTCTAAAATAAATTTGTCTACGGAATAACATGCACAGTCTTTGACTACATCAGTGGGTGACCAGCAAAAGCTTTGTCGTAAAGTCACGGAAACAAGGCCACGGCCTGGATAGTGAGGGCGACAGTACTGTGGCCTGAACAGTGATTTATTGCGAACTTAAGTTGGGCAATGATGGTTTTATATTACTCACTGGTCATTTTGTTATCAATTTTTTGTGTAAAAATTGTGTGACCATGAAAAGTGATGACAGAAATATGGCCTTATGATTAATTTGTGATACATTTTTGGCCCCATTTATGATGAGATAATTATTTATACATATGACTGGGAAATCTCTAGAGAAATTATTCTAAAGACCAAATTACTGTCCCGATATATTTAGTTATTTAATTAGGAAAATTGTCACTACCAAGGCCATTATAATGTCGCGCAAGGCCACGGCCTCAAAAACGTACAAATTAGGCACCATGTTTGTGAAAATTGTCAGTTACAAAAAAAATGTTCAGAAAATGGCAGCGGATGCTTCGTTGTCACTAAAAAACTAATGTTTGTCACGTACCATCTCAATTGTTTTGTGACTCGCATAACGAATCATGCGTCATCGGACCAATAGGTCATCGTCTACTCGTAACTTGGTAAATATCACGGTTCGAAATACATTAATCGTTCTACTCGACTGTCCAGCCCCGTGGGGACGCCGGTTCGATCTTGGAATGTCCAATTGATAACAGATATTTCTAATGAATGAACTAATATAGAATCTCGCATTGAACAACAAACGAACCAACGGCTGCTGGACCCCTAACATTCAAATACAACCATCTATTAATTCCTTAATTCCTTCAATTCTTCTGCCTCTCCCTCGAGTCTTCTCTGCAGACCCCGCGAGGGGGAGAATCCCTCCCTTTGTGGTTCACTTTAGAGGCTTTTCTGGCTCTCTTAAACTTGGCGACGTCATCGCCGAACACATCACCGGTCCTGAGGGCCGAGATGAGGTCATCGAACTCTCCCTTCTGTCCGTTTGTTAGTGTCCCGTCTCGGGAACTGTCGGAGTGACCGTTGCAGTCTGAAGAGCCGTTGGACTTTCCAAGAGACTTGCCGACGGAGCTGAGTAAACTGGACGCTTGTTTGCGCTCCATCGTACGTTTTTTGAGCTATATGAACAAAAAAAGCAAAATAAATAAATATCGCCAGACGAACACACCGACTATCTATACAGTCCCACAATAATTAACGCTTGTACCATAGGTACCGTACAATGGACTGCGGGCGAACCCAGTATTACACACGCGTTTGCATTTTGTAATTACACTTTGGCCTTTATTCATCCAGGCTCGACTGTAATGAGACCACCTTAGCTCACTTGTATTATAGTGTACTATTATAATTCCCGCTAAGAGGCTACACGTCATTATTTTCTATGCCCACTTCCCACTAAGAGGTTACACGTCATTATATTCTATGCCCACTTCCCGCTAAGAGGTTAAACGTCATTATGTTGTATGCCCACTTCCCGCTAAGAGGTTAAACGTCATTATGTTGTATGCCCAATTCCCGCTAAGAGGTTAAACGTCATTATATTCTATGCCCGCTTCCCGCTAAGAGGTTAAACGTCATTATATTCTATGCCCACTTCCCGCTAAGAGGTTAAACGTCATTATATTCTATGCCCACTTCCCGCTAAGAGGTTACACGTCATTATGTTGTATGCCCACTTCCCGCTAAGTGGTTAAACGCCATGATGCCGTACCTCCTGGTCGTGCCGCGCGCGGCGCTCCTCCTCCCCGCGGCGGCGGCGCGCGGCGTCGCACTCGGCGCGCGCGTCGCTCAGCTGCGCGAGGAACGAGTCGAGCGCGCCGAACAACTGTTCGGGTGAAGCGTTCGCCTCCTCGCCGAACGTGTGCGCGCAACATTCTAGACGACTCTTCATGTCCTGCGAGCACCAAACATTTTGATATTGATTTGTACGAAATTGCTGCCTTCATGCTTCGACTTACAAATTTTGGAAATGGTATTTCCGTAGTTTACGCATGTGTTGACTGCGCGAGTGACGAGCACGCTCGATCGCGTCGAGTTTTAATTTACATTGCAGTTTTAGGTCTAAATTTGTAATCATGCTTTTTTATAAAAAGAAATCCCTCTGAGTGAGACTTTAGTTATGATACCATACTAAAATCAATTTAGAAATACTGAAAAAAATGCGCAAGAGTCACGAAAAGATCGACGCAAAATTTCAACAACGATAGGTCCAGAATTATGAGTTCAAACTATAGTATCAATTTCGTTACGAAGCCACTACCGTATAAGGATAACTCACGTTTGACCAAAAAAAAAAAACGAGCATGCTAAAGTTGTTATCCCGAATACAGTGTTCCCGTATTACATAATATATTATTTTTATTCTGTGGTTATGGCATTGACATAACTTGTCATGGTAGTTTGTTTTTGTGATAAATAAAGACGTTAATGGGACGCCATTTTCATATCATCATGTCACATCCATTATTTTATTTATAATGTGTATTTATTGAATTTAATATTGCTATTAATTACTTGACACTGGCAAAATACCCGCTAAGTTGCGGGTGAGGCCATATTCATATCCATTTTATTTCATCGCATCTCATTTCGTAAAGAAAGAAGAGAAGAAAGACGTTAATATTCGAATTAGTGTATTAACTAATTATTGCTGAAATATCGGGCGGAAAGCCTGGTATAATAGTGTGGATTTGTATTGATTTCCTATATTTACGCGAATACTACACATAATAAATAAAGAAATAAAACAAATTTTACGAATTTTATCGCGTTTATTTTATGTTATTTTTTACGTTGCCGACGTTTCGTGTGCTTTACAGCAACCACGGTCACGGGAGGACCTGAGAACGACGGGAACGTAAAAACATAAAAAAAACGCAATAAAATCCGTAAAATTAGTTTTATTTCAGTGTGGCTTTGGATAAAGTCCTTGTGCATACCTGGAACAAGTCCTCGAGTTGCGTGAAGGTGCAGACGGCGTGCGCGTGGAACTCGCGCATGACGGGCAGGAAGGCGTCGCTGGTGGTGGCGGCAGCAGGTGGGAGCGCGGCGTGGTAGTCCAGCTCGCGCGCCACGTCGCGCAGGCCGGCGCGCAGCGCGCCCACGTCGCGCTCCAGCTGCTCCACGCACACCTTGCCCGCCGCGCGCACGTGCACCAGCTCCTCCTCCAGCGACAGCACCTCCTTGAACTGACACCACCGGCAACACCACGGTTAGCGTTTTTTTTTTTTTTTTTATTACATTATAGGCAAGTATTTGATCTTGATCTCACCTGATGGTAAGTGACGATGAGATCTACGATGGAGCATACTTGCCTAGGTAGGAAGGCGGCAGTAGATCGAGACGCTACATTCACTAGGCACATGCAGCGCAACTGATCTGACCCGTCATCCATGAATGGCAACACCGAACATCATGCCGGAACACGGCTAGGCCGCTTGGCGACATGGCTTTGTTCAGTGGGTGGTGACTAGCCACGGCCGAAGCCTACCACCAGTAGAGTTGTCACCTGGTTGGCACCACCCAGGGTCACGTGTAGGCCTGACATCATTCTTCCACTGCTCCACGGACCACTGGCGTCCGGACGAACGAGGACAACTTCCAAGTAACATATGTAGTCTTGTGCTAACATTCAGACCAGGGATTGCCAAAGTGGTCGATATTGACCCCACGAATTCCCAGGAGTCGACATAAACGAGAACTGATTTTGGACGACGTGATCTAAAAATCGACCCCTTTCAATTAAATCAAGTTCCTATTTGAAACTTTCAAGATACCATATAAGTTGTGTTACGTGTACCAACATGTTACGACTAATATTTTAGTAGGAAGTATCATTGTTATACTTTTAAAAAACTCAACAGGTCGATTAGCGTGCAAAATTACGGAACATATTTTTGTCATCGCTTACGCAAATTGTTTTAAGTTGAGCATCCACCCACGCCCCAACAAAATAATTTGCGATAGTGTTCCACAACCACAAATATCTATATAGAGGTGGTCCTAGGTATGAGAGGGGAGGGGGGGGGGGGGGTCCAAATATATCAGCCATCGTAAAATATCACCTGTGTTTCCAACATCTCTACGAGATAGTGCAGTAGCGTAGTGTTCCTGGTCACGCTAGACTTGGTGTCCGCCAGCTTGTTCAGTGATGACAGCCGGAAGCCGGATGCATTGCCGCGAGCACCGCTGTCAATTACCCATCATATTAATAACTAGCCTCTTCCCGCGGTTACGCCCGCATTGTTTTAATGAAACATTGCCAATAGCACTCATTAATAATGTAGCTTCCTATTCGAAAAAGATTTTTTAGATCAACAGTTCCGAAGATTACCTCCAAACTCACAAACCAACTAACGTTACTCTTTTTAATATATCAGTAAGTATAGATAGATACTTAAGAGGTATTCTAAGAGGTAAAGGTCCTAGAATGGCGATCCCAAGCCAGAAGTACGTAATGTAAATTCGTACTGCATCACTGTAGGCTGGTGGATGGAAATCCCTTTGCAAGTCATTGGGGTAAGCCTACTTCCAGCCGTCGTTCATCTGATGAATAGATCCCATAGGTCAAGAGTTATACTCTGACAATAATATGGCAGGTATAAATAAAAGGATGTACCGCCGTCGTCTTTCGTTTAATGGGTGAAAACAAAAGGCACCTAAAGTACTTTTTAAATATTACAAGCAACGAAAGTTTATCACATTATTTTTATTTTTATTAGCTTCTCTAACGGCTCCTTGGCTGTTGGTGCTATATGTAAAGTGTATAGGTTAACATTGCCTTTCGTAATACGAACCTTTTAGCCACTTGGCTGATGTCATTTCAATAAATTTGTTTATTTCTAAGGATAATATATTCTTCAGACGTGGTCGCTTACTATGGGCCTCATAAGAAGGCTCAAGGTCGCTCAACGCGCAATGGAGAGAGCTATGCTCGGGGTTTCGCTACGCGATACAATCAGAAGTGTGGAGATCCGTAGACGAACTAAAGTAACCGACATAGCTCAAAGAATTTCAAAGTTGAAGTGGCAGTGGGAGGCACATAGCTCGCAGAACCGATGGCCGTTGGGGCAGATAGGTTCGAATGGCGACCACGAACCGAAAGACGTAGTGTAGGACGGCCCCTCACAAGGTGGACCGATGACATCACACGCGTCGCAGGAAGCCGGTGGATGCGAGTGGCGGAGGACCGTGATGTGTGGAAATCATTGGGGGAGGCCTATGTCCAGCAGTGGACGTCTTACAGCTGATTTTTTTTATTATTACAATATAGTCAAGTATTTGATCTTGATCTCACCTGATGGTAAGTGACGATGAGATCTACGATGTAGCATACTTGCCTAGAAGGCTGTTTACTCTCGACTTGAAAACACCCAGATTATAGTCGACGGGGAACAAAGACGCCGGTAGCGTGTTCCATTCCTTGGCAGTTCGCACGATGAAAATAGAAGCAAAACGATTAATACGTACCGAAGGAATGTCCACAGTGTACGGATGACACTTCTCCGTGCGTCCTGTCGACCGACGATAGAATGGAGATGGGGGAATTAATTCGTGTAATTCCGTCGCACACTCTCCGATGATAGATAGATAGATAGATAGAGTATATAGTAGATGCAAGTTACCGGTTCATATAGTTGCCGAGGGCCAGCACGATCTCCAGCAGGGCCTTGAGCTTCCGCGAGCGCGTCATGTCCCGCGCCGCGCGCAGCACCACCGCCGCGCGCGCGGTCGCCTCCGCCGCCGCGCCGGAGAACTTCTTCTTGAATAGCAGTGTGCGAACTCGCTGCGAGTAGTGGGGGATCCTGACATATCATAACAATTTGATTTTATATTGTTATTTGTCCTATAAATAAATATCGCCATACGAACACACCAACTATACGGTCCCACTTTAAGCTTAACGCTTGTGTTATGAGGACGAACTCAGTATATAATACTTATATACATATTGAACATCCATGACTCGGGTACAAACATTCGTGCTCATCACACAAAGCTTGTCTCTACCAGGATTCGAACTCGGGACCCTCGGCGCAGAAAGCAGAGACCACTACCACTGCGCTAATCAAGCCGTCATCGTCGTCATCGTCAATCGTCCTATATAATAATACCAGCCCTTTTAATGTCCCACTGCTGGGCACGGGCCTCCGCTCAATGCGACGAGGATTAGGTCATAGTCCACCACGCTGGCCGAGTGCGGGTTGACGGACTTCACACGTCTTTTGAGGGGTTCTCTCAGTCATGCAAGTTTCCTCACGATATTTTCCTTCACCGTTTAGCAAGTGATAATCATGGTTGAAAATGAGTTTCGCACATGAAATCCAGAAATCCCAGAGGTGCGAGCCGGGTGGTTTGAACCTGCGATCCTCGTTACCGAGGCAAGCGTTCTACCAACTTGGCTATCACTGCTTTCCTTCTTTTTATTTGTCCTATACCTTGGTAAAAGTATACGCTTGGAACAAAATATTGTCCTTTCGGACATAAAGATATTGTTATACCAGGCAAGATCTAGATGTAGTTTACGAGACGTTTGTTAAGTCTGTCTGCCACACTCACTTGGATATTTCGTACAGAAACCGGTCGGCTCTGGCCATGTTGTCCAACTCGTCCTGGTGTTCCTCCAATAGTGCAGCTTCCTCGGCGCTGGGGGTGAACTTCACCAGCTGCTCCACCATGTCGATCGGCAGCTGTTCACCACTGTCCATTCGGAGAATCGCGCTGTTGACCACAAACACTTATTTAATGTCGAGTACTTATAATTGACGTATTTGGACTTGTAGCAACTAATATCAACCTCGCTACACGACACACAGATGGCGCTGAAGATTATCCATACAATTCTAAAACGCGCTATGAGTGTTTTCGGGGCACGTAACATTATAAAGACCCAAGAGCTTCGAAGTGCAGAGCGGCGTGAGGTAGCTTATAGCTAGGAGGAGAAAGGTTCGGTCCGGTTTCAACTTTAGCGAACAGGAGAGGAGATAATCTATCACCTCTCCTGTCTATTCCGCACATCTCCCATCTCTGCTTTGGTGGAAACCGGGCTTAGGGAGGCGGAGAATGGTTAGATCCGGTTTCCACCTAAGCGGACGGAGATAATCTATTAGTCTATTCCGCACATCTTCCTTCTCTGCTTTGGTGGAAACCAGGGCCCCAAGTCTGCTAACACAGTCACTATGCGGTTGCTGTTCAATTATGAATCGATTGTGTTAGCAGACTTGGGGCCCTGGCCTTTTTATATCCAAAGTACTATTAAATATTCCGTGCTCAACCTTAATGAAAGGTTCAGACAGATCATAAGGTTTGCTAAATCAACTGGAGATATGCGAAGGAATTTGGTACCTACTCTATTTTATTCAGTGTTTATTTACCGGCATATCTCCTCGTCGGTCATCTTGAGCTTGGACAGCAGTATGGTGCAGTTCTGCGCGCGCCTCCCGTCGATCACGGACAGAATTTTGGTGCGCGGCTTCGAGCCCACCTGACGGAGATCTTCCACTGAACCTTCATTCTGTAATAGTAGAGAGGGGTACTATGGTCATAACCTGAATTTCGTGAAGGAGGAAGTGCTTCTACCATCAAGTTTGCCAAGGAATGCGGCTGCAGACATATTGAACAGGATAAATGAACACCATAAATACGGGAGTTTAGGCCGGGACATTTTCAACGGAATCTGTTGACCGTTTGTATTACTTATTTTTATCGATAACTTTGTTTTTAAGCTATATTTTTTACCATAAAGGAATAGAGATAAGAATAGAGATAGTGAACCTATAACAATGCTTTCATCAGTACATAATATAACAAGTAAAATATCTTGAGGGTTTCAAAGAAACATACAATAGTTCCCTTTAAGAAAAATACAACACACTCCATTTCACCTTCAAAATATATAAATAATTCTCACCTGAACACCATTCTTTTGATAAGCGCAAAACATCTTATCAATCGTATGCAGGTCCATGGCGTTGTACAGCTTGGTATCATCAATCTCCTGCCATATGGTGCCGTGCAGCTTGGTCTCGGGCAGCTTGCTCCAGTTGAAACTCTTCAGGGGGTTACTGGGGATGGGCACGTTCTTCTTGGCGCGGGGGGGAGCGGAGCTGAGCGGGGCGAGGGGAGCAAGCGGGGCGGGGGGCGGGGCGGGCGCGGGCGGTGCGGGGGGCAGCGGGGGGCAGAACAGGGGCGGGGGCGGCGGTGGGGGGACGCTGCTGGTTTCTATGACGGCGCTCTTTAGGTTGCTCACCTAAAATTAAGGCAATAATTTTCGTTTTTAATACCCCGTCAGTTTAAGCACAAAATAGGGCTGTTGAAACTGATATTCAGAAAAAGTATGGCATGGCTCCAGCCATTTGCCATCAAGTAATTTATTACGAGTGCATTTTATTTGATACTTTATGATATATTTACCTTCGCGTCGTCCGGTATGCTGCCTTCACTGACTAGTTTTTCGAATCTCGCCCTCTCTGC
Organism: Pheosia gnoma; assembly: GCA_905404115.1. Classification (NCBI taxonomy): domain Eukaryota; kingdom Metazoa; phylum Arthropoda; class Insecta; order Lepidoptera; family Notodontidae; genus Pheosia; species Pheosia gnoma. The sequence continues at coordinate 1,724,077 of FR989909.1, read as the reverse complement.
CCTCTCCTGATTCAACTGTGAATAAATTAGAATGATAAAAAAATATTCTTAATATACAGCATGGGTCAGAATGGCTGCCTATACTACGCAAAGGCGCTCAATCCTTAAGTCCAGAATTATTACCCACAGCGCAATGTTATTGAACACGATTGTAGCAACCCTGCACAGGGTCGGACTGATCTCCATAATGACAATGACGCGCAAAAGCGTACGCATTCCGCAAGCCACTATTCCTATGTTACCCTAAATCTGCAATCACAATTAAGGGTCAAAGGGTAAGGCTCAGGGTCAGGGCGCGAAATTCAAAATGTCTATGGTTTTTATTTTTTTACGAAAAATTTGGACAGCTTTACGATGTAATTTAGTGTTTTGCGATATTAGCATTCTGCATTGGATGTCTCGATGTATTAAGTTTGCTTAAAAAAGAACCTAATCCGATACAATACCATAAGGTTTGTAAAAACCGCTACTTTTACTAACTGAATGGTGTTGTATCGCTTTAGGTACTTTTTTAAGCAAACTTAATACATCCAGACATCCAATGCAGAATGTTAATATCGCAAAACACTAAATTACATCGTAAAGATGTCCAAATTTTTCGTAAAAAAATAAAAACCATTGACATTTTGAATTTCGCGCCCTGACCCTGAGCTTCCACCTTAATACAAAAAGGCATGGCGATACTAAGATTTCCTATACAATTACTGTCCAAAGTACTTATTCGGTTATAAAAAGTAATTTGTAAATTTGGGAACCATGTAGCCATTAACTTGTAATTATATACATAGAGCTAGTATTTTTTTTTCACCGGCTTCTTAAGTCTGCCTAGCCGTTCCTACATTGTTCTCAAATACCCATAACAATGTATTGCTCAAAAATGTAAAAGATCTAATAAAAAAGAGCAACCATGGAGTTTCGTGCCCGTTCTTCTCCACAGGAACGGCATTCCGAACGGGTGGTAAAGTTGTAGCATAGCATTTTGTAACTATTTTGACGATTCATATGTACTGTACTTAAGGGTTTAAATGAATAAAAAATAAATTTTCTGATTAGTTTATTGTGCTTGCAGATTCAAGGCCAGAGATAATGACGAATCGTTAAAGCTGAGATGAGAATCGGGTTATTTATTTCTCCCATTACAACCTGTTATATCCTGTAATAGCCTGCTAATGACAGTGTCTTGTTGCTGAAGCCGATGCGCCTTGCAATGCAAGATACTTATCATCTCTTTTGTTTATCCCTTTCGACCTGTTCCCACAATAACTTGTCGCTGAACCCGGTGCCCTATGCAGGACGCTAATCATTGCTTTATAACGATATATTTCGTGACATTATTATTTTCTAGCCTGGCGTGCTAGGTCACCTGTTATCGCTTGTTACAGGACCCAAACTAGTCGCGATCCCGACGAGAAGGAATCCTTCTTCATTGGGATTCCTTAAAATTGTACTTACCCCTCAAATGAGCATCCTAGTAACGTAACATTAATTTATGAAGGGGTTTCCCCAAAGGTTTCCTGGGGTTTGAATCTAAATTACGAAAAACGAACTTTGTCTAATAGACATTAGCGTTATATGGGAAACCCTTTCGAACGGGTTTTATGGGGCTTACGTTCAGCTTAGCCTAATCATAAATTTTCTCAGAGTTATGGGAAAGCCCTTTCAAAAGGTAAGCCAAATGACTGGGTAGTGATAAGTCAAATCAGACAGCGGTTAAGTTGTTCGTCATCGAAATCGTGTCACTAAAACTGATGCACCTAAAAATACTTAAATAAAAAAAAATCTGCCGTCCTGTCTGCCAGAGCTTGCTGCAACCTATTAGTGGAGTGAGCTGCTCCAGCTGCTCGCGCTCCCGGCACTGCTCGTGCAGCTGCTGCTCCTGCTAGTGCGTGAGCTGACCTGCTGCTCGAGCTGGTGCGCGCGGCAGGCGGCGGCGCGCGCGCGCTCGGCGCACTCCATGTGCGCGGCGGCGTCGCGCTCGCGCCGCTCCTTCAGCCGCGCCACCGCGCCCTCCAGCTCCTCGCGCTCCTGGCACTGCTCGTGCAGCTGCTGCTCCTGCTAGTGCGGTGAGCTGACCTGCTGCTCGAGCTGGTGCGCGCGGCAGGCGGCGGCGCGCGCGCGCTCGGCGCACTCCATGTGCGCGGCGGCGTCGCGCTCGCGCCGCTCCTTCAGCCGCGCCACCGCGCCCTCCAGCTCCTCGCGCTCCTGGCACTGCTCGTGCAGCTGCTGCTCCTGCTAGTGCGGTGAGCTGACCTGCTGCTCGAGCTGGTGCGCGCGGCAGGCGGCGGCGCGCGCGCGCTCGGCGCACTCCATGTGCGCGGCGGCGTCGCGCTCGCGCCGCTCCTTCAGCCGCGCCACCGCGCCCTCCAGCTCCTCGCGCTCCTGGCACTGCTCGTGCAGCTGCTGCTCCTGCTAGTGCGGTGAGCTGACCTGCTGCTCGAGCTGGTGCGCGCGGCAGGCGGCGGCGCGCGCGCGCTCGGCGCACTCCATGTGCGCGGCGGCGTCGCGCTCGCGCCGCTCCTTCAGCCGCGCCACCGCGCCCTCCAGCTCCTCGCGCTCCTGGCACTGCTCGTCCACCTGCTTCTCCTGTTAGTGCGGTTAGCATGTCAGTGCATGCCTGATGAGATGTATTATTCGCGGTTGGGGAAAGCGTGTGATGGTATAATGGAGGTTCTGGGGAGCTGAGATTAATTTTGAGAAATGGTGGTCATAGGAATTTTATGGATCATTGTTTGATGAAGTAGATTAATTATTTCTTCTTATTCAACTCTTTTAAACACGAATGTATTATATAATAATTCAAAAATTATTGACGGCAAAATAATTGCTTTGTACGCCTAAAAGTAAATAGGTACTAACAGTAATTTCGGCTTTTTGAGGTCACGAGCAACTAGAAATTTGGCAAAGCACAGCGCTGGATTTTAGAGACGCGCTCGTAATTTGATAGTTTGAATATAAGTTTTTTTATTAAGGAATCTTCTGTCTACTTTATTCATTATTTTGATCGCGGCAGCAAGTAAAATAATATTTTTGTTAGCTAATGTCACTATATCATCCTCTCTCCTACACTGTGCTGTGCCCAGCCAGGCCACAATGGATTTATAAATATTTAAGTTACGATATATTATACATTGTGGAATGCAAAGTAAATGCTTATCAATGTGTACAACACCATAGGCAACCCTCTTCTCGTCCTTGACCGGTTTTCGGTAAAAAAAAATTTCAGCTTTTCATAAACAACATTATTTGATGATATGTACCATCCCACCTTAAATATAAAACTTGTCTCAGAAAGTTGTATGGAATTGAATGACTGATGGATTATACCAAATTCATGAAATATGATAATGTTTGTGATGTTATCACCTCAAACCATGATATTTTCTAAGGATGTGGTCCTATTTAATGGTCATTTTATTCAAAAAGTACCTGCTTTACTTATCATCAATATTAACAGATTTACGCAACATTAAGTTATACGTGCTAACAATACAATAAAAAGTCAGGTTCGTGACGATAGCTACCTTAAAAATAAGACCACATTCTTGTCTAGAATCTTTTTAGTAATATAATAAATAAGTCCATACCTTTTTGGCTAATTCCGTAGCCAAGTCGATATTTTCTCTCTCCAAGTTGTCGGCCTTCGTTCTGGCAGCCACCAGCTCTTCTTCTTTGGCTAATAAGTGGACGATCTCTCCCACGTTTATCTCTAGGGGCGCTACATCCGGATCGTGAATCTAGAAGAAAAGCTTATAAAGGTGAGCCATTGCTACCAACAAGCACAAGACAAGCAGTGATAGCCAAGTTGGTAGAACGCTTGCCTCGGTAACGAGGATTGCAGGTTCAAACCCCGGCTCGCACCTCTGGGATTTTTCAAGTGCGAATCTCATTTTCAACCATGATTATCACTTGCTAAAAAACGGTGAAGGAAACCTGCACGTCTGAGAGAACCCCTCTAAAGATGTGTGAAGTCCGCCAATCCGCACTGGGCCAGCGTGGTGGACTATGGCCTAATCCCCCTCGCATTGAGGGGAGGCCCGTGCCCAGCAGTGGGACATTAAAAAAAGGGCTGGAATTATTATTATTATTATATTGCTACCACCCCCTTGGGATCCAGTAATTAATATAATTAAATCATAACCAAGCGCACCATTGCAAGACCTCAAGACCCTGTAAGCACTTTCTGCATAGATCGGACTGCAAACAACTACTAAATATGAGGGTACCCCAGTTCAAACTTTAACACTAGGACGTCAAACACCTCAGTCCTCCCATGATTGCTGTAAAGCAGCCGGAACGTCGGAAACGTAAAAACATAAAATAAACGCGATAAAATCCATAAAATCAGTTTTATTTCTAGGTGAGGCGTGTTTTTTAAAGTTTTAATAGACTAAGGGCGAACTCAGTAGACTTATATAGATATTAAACCTCAGTATGAGGTTTAGGTTACTAAGCGTTTTGGTATGTAAACGTCGTCCATCCCTCTCTCGCCAGTTTTTATAAATTAGTATGACAGTGACATCTTGATTTCTCGATGACATTACGATTACATTAGGAGTCCCTGCTTACCCTACTGATTAACCTACTGGTCGTCAAGATAACAAAGCAATAGAGACAATAAGAAAATAGTTAATGGTCACATTCTTAGTATAGTTTTCTTTATTAGTCAGTACACTAGATATAAATTTTCATGTCAGTCCATTTGGAGTACAGCATTATTTAAAATAATACTCAGAGTGTGTACCTTGGTCTGGTCACCGGAACCACCGCTCTCGCTGCCCTGTTCGCTGCTGGCGCGGCTGCCAGCGGCGGGCTGCTGCAGCACCACTTGCTGTACCACGCGGTCCAGCAGGAGCCAGTGCTGTGACTGAGGGTTGTACTCCACTGGAACAAACACTATCAGTATACGGACGGAACAATAATAAAAAGGAAAAAACCTTGGCTAACTAAAATTGGGAAATGTGCCTCACGCCTGAAAAAAAAACTGTTCATAGTTTAGCCTAAGGTAAGGAATAAGGCGTTAATTTGAAGGATTTGAGAGTTCCACTTAAAAGGAAACAACATCGTGTGCGACAGTCCATAAAAAAGTTACTAGAACTTCGAGCCGTTAAACGAAGTGTGGGTCCTAGAAGTTGGATCACACATGAGTCAGTGTATGCAAGTAGTAAAGACCATATGGGGCCTAGGCTAGTGATGGCAGATCTCTGGTGTCCACGTGTTCCTTCAGCAGCCAGTCCTATATACCTTTCAATAAATTTTGTCACAGGATCTAAGACAAATTAGCTTTTCCCCGGGTCTCGCCTAGAGTCAAACCTCAGCGTCTTCGTTGGCCACCACTGTGGATCCTGGCTTAGAGGAGTACGAGTAGTGGGAGTGTATGGCGGGACTAGTCCCTTACAAAAAGGCCCAGTCAAGTACTCACGCGGCAGCAGCAGGAGATGCTCCAGCAGGGACAGCAGGTGCGGGTAGGCGGCGGTGTGGCTGAGCTTCCGCCGCAGCAGCTCGAACATGGAGCCGGCGCTCTTGGTGTCCACGTGCTCCTTGTCGAACCGCCTCGCCAGCTCGCGCTCGTCCTCGTTCCGGACCATCTCGAAGAACTCGATGTGACGGTCCAAGGTTTCGTTCTCGTATTTGCGAAGTTTTTCGATGACTGAATGCAAATAATACATGGGTTAATGACCTAAACTTGTTAATATTTTCAGCTCAACCGGCTGATGAGAAAAGCAACACAGCCGAAGTCATCGGATTTGATATCCATATAGTAAATGTTAGAACAAACTCTTATAAAAAAGATGTATAATGCCATCGACATAGCACTCATAAATATTCTAGAATCTTGACGTAATGTATTCTTAACGATTCATCTCCATGAATTTTAGGCCGAGATTTGGCAAAAGCTTTCGTCGATCGGAACCCCTGGGATAAAAACTTTTTTTAGGACAGCATATGGGTGTATTTTCTCGATTCCTCTTGGCTCAGCCATGGACGATGATCCACACTTACCAGGCTGTATTCCCAACATCAGCAGTTCATATCTCAAATGAAGTCTGAACTCCAAGCTCTCCTCTCCAGGTCCGTAGTTCAGCACCGCATTCACGAATGACATGATAGCAGTCTTGAGGCCCAGGTCATCTCGGTACGCGCCCGTACTCCGATCCAGCTCATTGACTATGCCTTGGAAGCGAGCTCGTTCGCTGGAGTATTTTTGGTAGTGGATCATCGCTTCCAACACCTACCAAGGTATACAACTTATAAATAAAACAGAAGTGGATTTAATGCTTATATTTTTCCTAACATATGTATTTTTCCCTTGTACCAAGGAAAATATAAATTAGAATACCTTTTACATGTTATTGCCCAAATTGGAACTTATTTACCACATTTTGTCTGGAGAAACTTGTCATCACAGGCAAGTGCAGGGGAATATTTGTACAAGTATCTTTCAAATCCAATCCAAGTGTCCACATTAACAGTCTTCCTAGTGCGGAACGTCCCAAAGATAAATAAGGAATGATTATAGTGCTAATGTTTAAGAAAGGTCAAAGTCCAGTGGACTGATAGGCCGATGACGTCATACCTTCTTATGTCCTCCCGGCACCAAACAAACCGCACCCAGAATCTCGAGCGCCGCAACCTTGGTCTTTACATTCTCTGTGTCAAGGGACTGTGCGATCAGATCGATGCTTGTGGGGTGGGCCAGTACGTGCGCGCGACCCGTCTGTAAGAGGCAAGCAGAAGTAGATTTACATAAGTACCGCACTACTAAGGAACTCAAGCGCATAAGTACATCAACGTGACAGCCTTATATTTCTTACTTCCTAAGGTGTGTATTTGTTGCAATAGGAAACAGAATTTAGCATATGTAATAAATAAGGTGTATGTAAAATCCAATTTTTCGAGTAGGTATTTATACATAAAGCACAAAAAAAATGAGAACTGATAAGCTAAACAGTTTACCAACCAACATTGTCTAGTATAAACTAAATTTTCAGCGAAGCCCTTCTACCAAAGAAGTTCACCTAGTATACTCACGGAATTGTTCATCAAAGCCTTGATTGCGGCTATGAGGTTATGCCTGGTGATAGCGTCATCTCGTGAGGCTTTTTGCAGTGCGTCCAGCAACGACCCGAGGCCTCCTTGCTTGATGAACCGCAGCACGAAGCTGTGCGCGCGAGTCCTGAGGGCTGTCTTGAGGCCGTCGACGAGGGCGCACGCTTCCGTTGGTGGGATAGCTTCTGATGCCGCAAAGGCCTAGAACGAAGATTTATAGGAATTGCTTAACGTCATCAAGAACTGGCAAATGCTAAGAACCTAATCAAATACTATACTTACTCATAACGATATCTCCAGAACTATACCTAAAGCCGAAGGACTTGAATGTCAGATCGTGTTCCTTTTTTCGGGTACTTGCTGTTGTATTTTAAATAAACTCATGAAGTTGGATAGAGATATTGAATGAAAGATACAGAACAAATACAGAATACCTAGCAATGGATCTAAAGATACAATCTCGTAGCAGCATGCTACTATCAAACAAAATAGCAGAATGTTCATTTAAATTGTTAAGGCTCAGTATAAAGAAGATGTCGTCTACAGAATGTAGTTCACAATTTGTCTTTTTAAATTCCAATGGCTAGGCATACAGCGAGGAGGATTCAAGCTGCTGTCGACCAGCAGCTAGGGACCTAGGAAATACCTAAAAGGTACACGGCAGACTACTACTTACGTCAGCAATCTCGTTGAGCGCTTTTATGTATTCCTCGACTTCTGTTGCCGTTGCCAGGGGTGGCGCCTGACCTGGCGGGGGCCGCCTGCTGCAGTAAATCTGCCATTTCTTTGCGGCCGGAAGCGCCATCATGGCTGCTTTATTGACCGCCGTTAGGTCGAGTTCCTCCTGCGAATCAACATGTCGCATTAGTTTCACGTTACTTAAGTTGAATTCACAATGATTATCATTTTTCGGCTACTGCATATGACGCGATGCTATGACTGCTCCTGTTCCTAGACTTAGCAGCAGCATTAGCAGCATAGCGGGCTGGTGTATAAGACAAAACGTGAGATAAATCGATTTTGTCTCTTTCCCTCATTTGAATTACGGAAGGGAGAGAGCGACTCATTGCGACGTAATCCGTGACATAGGTTTTCTCTTGACCTTTGTGCTAGGGCTAGCATAAGGAATAGTTATAAATCAGTAAATAATGTGTATTTGATGAAGATAGCCCTTAGTAAGTACCTAATGAGATGGTTTCATAATCACCTTAAATGCCTTAAAAACTAGTTCCGATTCAACATTCATGAATATCTGAATGCCAATGAACGTAAAAGTACAGATGGAATAACATTCCTTTAAAAAAGGAAAGACGACTTCGGAGATCGAGATCACGTCGCATAAGCACATGTAACAAATTTTGGGACACACCCAGCATCTAATATGGGCAAATATTTGGATGTGTGGCGAATACATTTAGAGATATTATGTGGTTTGAGTATATTCTACCTTAAATAGATGGCACGCTTCGGAATTTTTTTATGTATGACTTTTTATAGAACTACACCGAAATTTATGGAACGTTAAATGAATTTACGATGGAATTACAGAGCATTTTTCAGAAAGTGTGCTTTGTTATGCAATGGTAAATGGTCCTGATGTGGCTTCAGATAGGTAGTAGATAGATTAGGCCATAGTCCACCACGCTGGCCCAGTGCAGGTTCTCGGACTTCACACGTCTTTCGAGGGGTTCTCTCAGACTGGCAAGTTTCCTCGCGATGTATTCCTTCACCGTTTAGCAAGCGATAATCATGGTTGAAAATGAGATTCGCACAAGCAATCCAGAAATCCCAGAGGTGCGAGCCGGGGTTTGAACCTGTGATCCTCGTGCATTCTGCCAACATGGCTATCACAGCATTTTATTACTAAACAATACAAGATCATTTACTATATTGTATTCCATACCTAACGTTAGCCGGATATTTGTCATAATTTAAATGCTTCAACAAGTTCTCAATGAAAAAAAATTACGGTCTAGACACTATAAATTAACGCCAAATTTCGTTGCTGTCTTTGTTTATACCTAGAAATGAAGGAAATACCAAACATAGTCAGATCGTTAATAGGCACCTATATGGTCAAGGAATCTGGGTGTGTTTGTCACAGTCACAATACGCATTTATTTGCGTTCACGTAGGTAGCTTGAAACGGAATGTGATTTGTGAGATAATAAATTTATGGTCGAATGCCTAGAACGGTTCAATTTTATACAAATATAGATATAAATGGTTTGCATACCAATATTTTAACAAAGGAAACATCGTTTGTTACATCATCATAATAAATCACAAAACCGATTTGATTGCGCCTTGACAGATCTTGCTTTTCATAATATACCTACCATTCAAAATGAAAATATTTTTATTCGTGTATGAATTGAATTCAATCATTAGTACTTTTTGGCCATCCCGCTATTTTGTCTTGGTCATCCCGCTATCTCTGTTTTTGGTATGGCTTGGTGCCATATCCCAATTTGTGACCCGCTGGTCCGGATGAAATTTCGGATGGTATTCAGATTTACCCCCAAATTTATAGGCCTTTATAGGCCAAATTTATAACTTTATGAAATATCATACAGTAATGTGCACAACGGTTTTTCTTGGCGCAGTACTATATGACGTTTGCTAAAGTTATATAACGTCTATAAATTCAGGGGTTCGACTTTATTTGCTTGGACTGTACTTGAAGGCAGACTTCGCAGTTACGAAATTGACAGATGAAAGTAGCCGCCGATTGTTCTGGCTGTTATGTATTGCGATGAGATTATATCGGATGATTAGCACTTTTGGATTTGGCTTTGATGGCTGGAAGCTGTAATTTTGATGGATGGATTGATTGACTGAAATAATTGATAAATTTATTTCTTTGAGTTTCAAAGTGGTTATAAATTTTATTTTTCAAATGTGTCTAATTTTGGTGTTCTACTATAATCTGTAACCTACCAATGATCAAAATAATTGGTACCTTTCATCCTGCCGAAAATATTGATGCAGTAATTGCCTACATATAAAGTTATAAGCAAATGGGTTTCATAGTTTCTCTCGTGTATGTAAGTAACAACAAGTCTAGCACCAATGAACAGGATCGAAAAATAATCTTATAGGTTTTAGCGTATTACAATACTAATATAACTCTAGAAATGAAAAAAAAAATCGACGACGTTTAAACTCCGTTATTTGAAAATAAGTTCTAGTAAACAATATACAATTTGCACAAAAAGTTCACGGACTATACTAGATGCTTTTTGAAGTAATCCTTTAGAAATAAACTGTCGCTTTTATATCTAAAGGAAAATTTCCAAGAAATTACTTACTGCGCGTAAAAGGTCAAATTATCGAATCAACACTTTAATGTTCTGTGATAAAGTACAAACTCACTTATAACGACCACTAAAATGCACACCATTATATCATTAATCATCATTAGTTAAGATTTTAGGGCACCACTTGTTATAATTGCCAGGTATGTTATGAGCGAGCCCTGCGGTCGGCGCAGGAGTGTGGCTCGCATAATCCGAATATGAGACCGTTTAAGCCAATTGCTGCAATCATAAAGACGAGTTACCTATCATTAATAAAGTCGTTGACCTCGGAGTTTAAAAACATGGTACTTACTTTATTACATTCAGGAGTAACGTAAAATTTAAATCCATAATATTCTTCTTCTTTCTTTACGAAATGAAATGCGATGAAATAAAATGGTAATGAATATGGCCTCACCCACAACTTAGCGGGTATTTTGCCAATGTCAAGTAATTAATAGCATTAAAACATTCAATAAATACACATTATAAATAAAATAATGGATGTGAAATGAACATATGAAAATGGCGTCTCATTACAAGTACAAATATTTACATACTAGCTGTTGCCCGCGACTTCGTCCGCGTGGTATTTAACAAAAACAACCGTTGACAACAGCCTGCTCGCCCATTCTGAGCCCGCGGGACGCATTGCAGGTTGTTGCTATCAAACTTAATCAGGCGCTGCGCTGCAACATTGGTTTTAATTTTTTTTCGTGAGATACTATTTTTTTTTTCTAAAATAAAAGTAGCCTAAGTTACTCCTTGTTACATCAGCTATCTGCCAGTGAAAGTCACGTCAAAATCGGTCCAGCCATTTCAGAGATTAGCCGGAACAAACAGACAGACAGACAGACAGACAGACAGACAGACGGACAGACGGACAGACGGACAGACAGACAGACAGACAGACAGACAGACAGACAGACAGAGAAAAATTGTAAAAAATGTTGTTTCGGTATAGGTAACGTGTATACATCCAAATGCACTTAGTAAGAAGCGGTTATTTTAATATTACAAACAGACACTGACACTTTTATTTATATGTATAGATGAAAAGCAACACATCACTTGCACACGGCTTTGGCGTCTCTCTGTCAAGAAACATTATCAACATCGTCATTGGCGGTTGGTAAATTAAAACTATAACCCATTTGATAACGTATTGCAGTAAAACGTATAAACTACGTATTCTCTTACAACCATTAGATAAGAACTGTGATCAACACTAGCGCCTTATAAAAAAGTTATAGCAACATTAAAACGCCATCTGGTGGTTTATTTTAAATCATTCGGAATCGACATCAGAAACCGATTTGAAACTTTCCGATGTTGATGTCGCTCCCGACGAGCTTTCCGACGGAAACTTTTTGAAAAAACGATTTGGTATTGCCAACGAGAAATATCGAAGATAATCGATTCGAAAATTTTAATAGCGATTGCGGTAATCCACGTCGGAACTTTTCGATTCTGTTTCCGATGTCGATTTCGAATAGTTCAAAATAACCCTGCTGGTCTTCGCGAAAAGCTCAATTTCACTTAGCAATTACATTCAGGTTTGTCCAAGCGAGCGGCTATTCAAAAACGGTGCTCAATATGCAAGCGCCCATAGGGCGGAGTAGAAAGTGCCAATCTACACAGGTATGTCCTAATCATACTGGATATAAGGCCGTGTACTCGGAGCAGTGGAGAGTGCAGCGGGGCGTTTTTATTGCGGCTCATTTAGCGGTGGATGGAACGTAAAAAATGACAAAATAGCCGATTAAAATAGCTATTTAACATACTGGATTGTACAGGGTGATTCAGAAAGGGATTATTAACCTTTAAGCGTGCGCTTTTAGCGCATTTGTAAAAAAATCACAATTGGGATTTTATGGGATTTAAAAAAAAATGCCATATCGAAATTCTGACTTCACATATTGATGCGCTACAGGAGCGCAAGTTTAAATGTTTGTATACCCTTTTTGAATCACCCGGGATAGCTAATAAAACATAAATTATCTTCAAATATTCAAGACATTCGGAAATCTGTTCAAAAATACAAATTCGAGATCAAATACTTGCCTATATCGTAATAAAAAAAAACAGATCAGAAGCCAGGTATTTTCTCTTTTTGTGCCGATATTTTTTTTATAAAATCATCTCGATTTCTCTCTTATCAGTTTTATGATTAAGAGTGCAAGTTTTATGGGTTTACATTAACCTCTTATCTTGCATAGATATCGAGATATATCTATAAACATGACCAAAATTAACACAGGTGGGTCCTTAAACAACGAAGTAATCGACTTGCCCCTCCTTGATTTCCTGTAATGTAACCCATGCTTTACAATATATGATAAAACTGGCTTTGAAACATTGAGCCAAGCCAAAAGTAACTTATTGATTTCTTATATTTACGCGAATACTACACATTGAAATAAAACTAATCTTAAGGATTTTATCGCGGTTTATTTTTTATTTTACGTTCCCAACGTTTCGGTTGCTTTGCAGCAACCATGGTCACGGGAGGACTGAGGTGGTTGACGTCCTAGTGTCATAGTTTGACGGGGGTACCCTCATATTTAGTTGTTGGTAAAAAATAAACCGCGATAAAATCCTTAAGATTAGTTTTATTTCAAAAGTAACTTATTTAAAATCGTCGAATGCGTAACATTACCGAGCGGATGTTTTCAACTTTGAAAGTTGCATTTCGTTACGTTGAGCAGAAATAAGTTGTTTGATCGAATACAATGTCGTTAATGGAAACGGACGTATATCTGAATAAATTTAAAAGCTATTTATTTGACAGCCCTATAGGAATATCGAAGACAAAGATGATTAAAATTCTCATCTAACTTACGACCTTCTCGCCATAACTATGTCGCGACAAATTACAATAATCGTCGCTTAGCTGAATGTAGGCATGTAGTACAATGGGGTCAATGACAACAAGGGCCACTTAAGATGACCGCCAGAACATATACGTGTAAAATTAAAAGGTGATCTAATGGAATTGACGCTCACCATTTATCCGGGTCCATAGTATGAGTTTTAAACGTTCGGCTGACCGAATTAAAAAAGTAAACATGTTTTATACATTTTTTTCAGCTGTAAAACTGCACGTTTTAAAACCTTATCGTTTATTTTTTAGGTATCTGTCTGAACGGGTAAATTACATCGTGAACTAAGGTTTACTCCAGGCAACATTGTTTTTTTAATGCTGGTTAATAGAATGGTTTCTCCGGGATAAACATAAAAATACGAAACTTATCAGATTGTTAGCTTGGATCTCTTTACGGAAAAAATCCAGTCGTAATTTAAATTAAATTTTCCACATCTGATGAATATTCTGAGCGGAATGAAGTTGCTAATATAAATAGATCGTGTCTCTTCGTGTCTCGGCCGAAGGTTGATTAGAAATTAATTCATGATATCTGCTCAGCTTACTAATGCACTAGAAAATGATATAACTCGTTCTGTGATCGGTATTCAAAGTCAAATGTAAATACCGAGACCTTTCGATCAGCACTGGAATCTAGTCTCATACTTATGTTTAGACATTTTAATTGTCTATTTACAATATGCGCATTGCATTCTTTATTACTGTTTATTTATAAATAAGGCAGTCTAACAATATACAACACTGAAGATACACAGTAAATTATATATAGATAGTTGTTTGGATGAGAGGAGAATGGAGAATACGAATACTTTATGCTGTCTTCCATCACATAAGACGGGGACCGTGCAATATTTCCCAACAAGGCAACGAGGCATATGGGATTTTAACATCACTAGACAAACAAGAGAGAAACATAATGTACAACTTCTATTAACAAAACACTAACGTAGAAAGATATCTTACACATCATTTGGATTTTATATTATCTCCATTTCGCTGTCTTTTCAATCATCAATAAGATATTGAAAAGGACGTGACGTGAAGTATACAATAATATAATAACTAGTAATAAATCCAGACTGTAAAATTCAAAACAGCCCATTGCATTGCTCATAGCCAGACCATTGAAACCAATAAACGCACCTAACACTTTTTACGACACTGTAAATGGAAATCCCGCTAAAAGAGAGACATGAACAACGAAAGATGATGAGGTGAAAAGACACTTGCACATCGACAGTGCGTGTCGCTGGAGAAATCATTAATATCTTGCACATTGGCACTAGTGCCAATCATGGTGTCAGCACCTGCTGCTCATGGCAGGGGTCGGGAGAAAGTGCACACAACGAATTTTGCGTACGTCATTTCCAAATGATAAAGTTCACGTGTCAGCGAGTTGGGTACGTAAAATATGTGAGAACAATTTGAAGTAGTGAATCAATCTTTATTGATTCAACCACGCCTTTGCCTGGTTGAGAAAATATTTGCTAAAGTACTAAATAGGTAAGTACAAGACCGTACACACAAATATGAGACCAAAATAATTCCGCTAAAAGCGCTTCTGTGAATTAAATAAAAATATTCTGTCAAAACTCTAAGTTATTTATATTCTATGATGCTCTCAAAACTCGTACAACGATCACAGATACATCTTACATCATACAACATTACATTAAGCATTCAGAGAAATTCGAACAAAATTCTAGTGTCCCTAGCAGGAAATCAGATACAGTTATGCGTGCTCGTAGTCTTATCTAACGTCGAATGGTAATGACTGCCCGTCAGTCGTCTTCATTACCAGTGCATTTGGTGAGTGCCATACATCAGTCAACAACCCGTCATATTAAAACACCGCACCGGTGAAAGTGGCATATGATATAAATGTGTTATGCATCACTACCATTACGCCTGTAGGCTGTAGCAGTTATTGTTACATTATCTTCGTCTTCCAAACCGGTTAAAATTATCCGTACCTATAATATATGTGAAGCGAATGTTTGGACTGTATAAACTAAATGAAACACCTGGATGATTATGAAATAATGTAATATAAAATATTGGGGAAAATAAAAACCTTACCTCTACCACAATCTGAAGCTAATCGGACAATACAATTTTAAATAGACTTCAAAAACATAAAAATAATTTAAGAATAATAAAGAAGTAGCAATACGTCAGAAACAGTCTGTTTCATACGTCTTCTATGATATCATAGCATTCTTAAAATATTTTTCTCTTATGTTTAAGATGTTTTATTGAGGATAAATAGCTTTTAAAATAATGCTCCGTGGCTATACCTGCGCGATGATAACATTTCAACAACAATAACTGACTACCATTTCAAAAAATCACCAAACAATTCAAAGCCTAAAGAGCGAAATTCCAAAAATAAAACTATTATTAAAAGGTCCAATAAAGAAAGTTAAAAATCACAGTCAGTTTGTTTATGACAGGTGCTATTAATAAGTAAGTATTCCTGTAAGGGTCGGGCTAACGGAACCAGTTTAAGATAAGTGAAATTCGGTTAATGTTACCGATTATCATCATTGACCTCTGTGGTACCTAATTAAATGTTTCTTGGCTCTACATACATTTTGCATTTTCATTATCTGATTATTTAATATCCTTTATAAACATTATGTTCTGAGTAATTCAACGTTAAAGTCTTGTTTATTTTTAGTTTACTTTTTTTTTAACTGTCGTCATTTGGAGTTACTAGAGATTTCTACAACTACCACAACAGCAGATACTCCTAAAGGCCAGTATACAATTAAAATAAATTTGGTAGCTACGGCCAAGGTAATTAACTTTTTATATATAAGCTGACTTCTTAACGAAATTTGGTATAAATTTACCCATAGATAACTCTACCTATGTATGTTTCGTAATTTTTAACCGTAAAAGACAATAGTTCGCTTTGGAGGTTATCTGTGCGCAGCTCATTTACATAATTCAAGGAAAGCTTTTATTCGATGACCAAAACAAACAAATATGTCCGCATATTTTTATATTGTAATTGATTCTTTATATACAAGTAGTATATGGTATAAAATTACGTATAAACATCTACTCGCCCGCACGATCATCTGGATCTAGTGCCAATTTTCTGTATTGCCACTGTATACGACACGTGCAACAAGACTGTAACACACCCTAGTGAAGTCTTTCTCTATGTCAGGCTATATGCGGATTATACACTCATTGATTGTAAACGAATCAGTAAATGTAACGAACGGCTATGAGATTCGCAATTTGCGCGGCACCGGGCCGCCGCCGGTAAATCAAATTATACACCACCTACTGGATGCGCTACTCGTTCTCCAGTAAACGGTGCTAGGGTTGACTCTATTACAACCAGGCCCCGGCCAAGTCGTTCAGTGATCCGCAGTCGTTCAAGTGATTCCCTAAAATGTTACTTACTCAGCAAACGATTGGCCTAATAACGTATCTTTACGAAAGGATTTCCCAAGGGCTCCGTGGGTTTGTAATTAAAGATAGAAAAACAGAGGTGTGTGTTATATGGTTATACCCAAAAAAAACCCATTCGAAAGGGAAACTCTTTCGAATGGGTTTTATAACCTAGCCGTATCCAAAGTTACCACATGTCATATGAAAGCCCTTTCAAAAGGTAAGTAAATTGAATGGGTGAACCATAAGTCAAATCTGAGAGCATTTGAGTCTTTCAAAATCTCAATCAAACCCGTTCATAGGCTTACCGAGATCCAGGCCCTAATTGCAACTAAAGAAAAAATTGGTCACGATTCTGTGCAGAATTCTCTAAACCTAAAATGCACTAAATTAGAGATACATAAAGTATCAAACTTATTTTCGTATTTCAACGCGCAACTTAAAATTCACAAATTTTAGAGAATTTAAATTTTAAATTAGATTTAGTGAATTCTGCACGGAATCGACACCAATATCCACTTATAAAATGAATAAAGGAAATATGTAGATATAAAGTAGACCTCAGTCCAAAGGACACGAAAGCGTAAATAGTACTGATAGCATCATAACATTGTGACAGATGAAAGAACATTATGGAATCTTTACGCATCAAAATTGTTGCACACACATGTAATATAAAATATCGTAAAGCTATCTTATTCGATCACCTACATTATAATAATCAACTTTGGCATTTAGGACATTGTGATTGGAAATATCAAGGATAAGTCGAAAAATTAAACTGAATATTATGCGATTTAAAGAATATGAGCAAAATATACAACTTAATCAATGAAATAAAACTAATTTTAACGGATTTTATCGCGTCTATTTTATATTTTTACGTTCCTCACGTTTCGGCTGCTTGACAGCAACCATAGTCACGGGAGGAGATTATCATCGAAAAGTAATACCATAAAATAAACGCGATAAAATCCGTTAAAATTAGTTCCATTTCAATGTAAAGTATTCGCGTAAATATAAGAAATCTATAAAACTTAATCAATTTCATATTGCTAAGCTGCTTAACTTATATTCTGGTTTAAAATACAACAGTCCTCAGTCAATGAGCAGCCCTATGACCGTCGGTATATTGTGAAAGTAGTCCGAGGGTCCAGGTGGCCGCGGGCGTGACTGCACCTCATCTATCTTAACAACACCTTGAGCCCGCTCGACTATCTCAACGAACTACCATGCTTAAGATTTCTATCCATCTTTTAAAGCAACAAAGTCGTTATTATCTTTTTTTATATGTATTCAATAATAACTGACGTCGGGTCAGTATTCCAATATCCAACTCCAGCGGTGTAAGAAAATGTATTTTGTAAGGGCAGCTCTTTTATTAAAGTCCATATCTATATCTATACATATAAATAAAATTGGAGTGTCTGTTTGTAATATTAAAATAACCGCTTTTTACTAAGTGCATTTGGATGTATACACGTTACCTATACCGAAAAAAACCAATGTTGCAGCGCAGCGCCTGATTAATTTTGATAGCAACAAACTGCAATGCGTGCCGCGGGCTCAGAATGGGCGAGCAGGCTGTTGTCAACGGTTGTCTTTGTTAAATACCACGCGGACGAAGTCGCGGGCAACAGCTAGTAATTAAATAAGATGATCAATGCTAAATAAAAATTACAAAGTTCGTTGCTCTTTACTTCATAATTGTCTGCAGCGGTTACATAAGTAAACTATGCTTACACAATAACAAAATTAGGTGCAGAATGATGGGAACCCGCTCCATGGCGGTGGGAATTATTATGACAACTGCCATGTTATGTTATGAGACAATTATTTTAATGTTATTAAAATTCCGTTGGACGTGACATTTTAATGGAAATTCTTTTCAATGAAATGTAATTGTCTTTACTGAATATAAAACAGTTATGTAATGTTATGAGACAAAGTGTAGCAACTTCCTTTAGAGACGTACAGGGGACCACCACTGTACGTCAAGTGCGAGATTCGTAAGCTAACAGTAAACTTTATAGTGTACGTATTTAGACATTTTGTATGGAGAATTGAAAGTTTTAAATACCGCCCGCTAGAGGTGCTGTTAAATTGTCCATCCAAAATGTTTAAATATGGTAGACTTTATTGTATCGATTTTTTTTGTATCGAATGCGTATTAGATAAAATGTCCAGCTATTGCAGTCAGCTGCTTAAACCTAGCTTATATAGCTACAAATTCGTCCAAAAACATGGCAATAAGATTTAAAATACAATTTCTTGGTGGGACCAAGAAATTGTATTTTAAATCTAAATGTACTTATATTTAAAATATTACGATTGTTATCGTCATGAAATCTATCGGTAATTTAAACGTTTACCCCCAATTTTATAGACGTTCTATAGCTTTGTTAAACTTTGTTGACTTTTACTTTGCGTAATACTATATGACGTTTAACAAAGTTATAGAATGTGTATACGTAAAATCGGGGGCTAATATTTATCATCAGAAGAAGTCAGAAGGTAACTACTTACCACAAGTTCAGCGAATTTGGCATCGAGCTCGTCTTGGGGAGGCATTGGGTGTGTCGGCGTGACGGCCTGCAGTGCCAACCCGCCCTCACCCCCCACCACACAGTACGTGATCTCTGGAGGCTCGTCATTCTGGAAAACAAAAACATTTATTAGGGACAAACTTTGTGTGATGAGCATGAATGTTTGTACCAGAGTCATGGATGTTTAGTGTAATAAATATGATATACTGGGTTTCACCCCAGTCCATTGTACGGTATCCATAATACAAGCTCTCCTTAGTCTGGGCCGTATAGTTGGTGCGTTCGTTTGGCTATATTATTATTTATAGACACTGAAGATGATGACCGGAGTCGTGGAGAAGAAATAGTGGTATAATTTGGAATCCTTTTTAGCTACAATAAACCCAACCTCATGTGTTTGTAGATGTTATTGTGCAGAGGCATGTTGCACAAGCCAAATAAGAATTTTAACTTGATATAGTTGTCTGAAGGCTGCTACTTACTATTACTGCTAAAATAAAAATAACCCAAAGAAAGCTCAATACCATAAATGTAACAAAGGAAGCGACATTTATGTAGGGACATTCATACAAAACATAAACAATACCGGTTTAGGTTAGGACACACATCTTGTCGTCAAAATCTCGTGAAATTCTGCACTTGAGTTACTTTCAAAACAATGTAGGTCAGACGATAGCATCGATCATAAATGCCGACGACAAGAGACCTTTGCGAATATCCTTGGTGAAGCAAGATTTATTGGCCATGAAATATTGTGTGATATTGTTCCCAGAACTGTTCGAGGCATGGCTTGTGGTTAGTGTACAATCACCAAGTCCTTCAAATAAGGCGAAAGGTCAATTATTTCACAAACGTCAGCTAACAATCCAATAGGATATTTCAAAGGCATCTAATTATAAAAATTACGTTATTAGAGTTATTATTGAAACATAAATCAGTGTACTAAAAAGACGTCATGATTTATGGGCTTGGTAACGAACCGCTTAATAATACACATACATGAAAAAAAGCAGCACGTAATAAACGAAAGGAAAATCATAGTGGCAATACCAAAGGCCGTACGCGTGCGCACAAAAACTGCAATCACGGAAAGGTTGAACTTTCTAAAGACAATACTCATTCCCCGACTGTAATGAAGCAATAAATGGAAGTCAAGACACAAGTTTTGGGACAGTCAGTTCACGAAAAAGTCTGGCCACTTGCAAAAAAATCTTCTGCAATGATATATTAACTGAAGAACATAATTTATTATCATAAATACGTAATGAGACACCGCTCAAAGCGGAAAAAATATGCACATTAAGTATAAGTACATTATGGACAATCCACGTGCACAATGAATAATTTTGACCTATGAAACAATATTGCAGACATAAGTTGCAACAGGTAAACACAAAACTCCGTTAGGTTTTAATTATCAGATACATGTACAAATATTTAGAAGCAAAAGCTATGAAAATACGAAACGACGAGAAACCATTTCAGTGGTGTTCTAAGTCTTAACCTGCTGGACAAGCACCTCTCCAAATATTTGCTAATGGTCAAATAAAGGGGCTTAAAACTGAACACTTAAGTCGTACTTAGACACTACTGCATTTATAACAGTCAACTACTTATTTTGGTTTTTGATCTCTCGTCATATGGCTCAGGATTACTAGCCCACGGTACGTCGTAGTGTGGATACGTTCTTACATTGCCAGGTTAAAAATACAATGAGGAAAAAGCGAGTTCCTTCCTTAAATGGAGAGTCAACGGCATAACCGATGAGGAAGTAGGTGCACATGCAAAAACACCTCAAATATGGTAACATCGGCAATCGCTATGCTATTACCATAATCTTCATACGATTTGCAGCGTTTACTTGCGTTCCTAGATTTTTTGTTCCCTCGCCGAAGTTCGGACCGGTTGTTATACGATAATTATTTCTACATCTCTAATAATAGCGCAATGTGGTTCCTAGATAGATTATCTCTTAGAAAGTCTCGTGTTGTAATACGATATAATTTTAATAGTCATACATTTTAATGGTCATGTATTGATATTAATTGAGGCGTTCGAGAGATTTTTGCTGATATAAAATGTATTGCCTAAATTAAAAAAACGGTGTTTTCCTTCATAAAAAAGTGCTTTTCTGATGAGCTATTTGTATTACCGAGGTAAATTGAATAAAAGTCAACCAATATAATTAAAATCACTGTTTTATCGTATTTATATAGTGCGGATTATTCCAAACCTTTCCAGAGAATTACCCACTTTCTTTTTTGAAATATGAGATACGAGGTGTGCAAGGAGTTTCACTGATTGTATCATTATGTGCAATTAATACGTAACCTCCGGGTACTTTGTGGTTATCTTTTAAAAACATGCAGAACTTTTGATAGTCTCTATATATAAAAAAATAAAAAAAGGTTTTTGATAGCATATAGACCTTATGAGTATATTCTATCTCTAAACAGCTTCCCACATCTTAATTTACCACATTTTCACCATAATCACGCACTAAAGTGAAAATATGTTATAAATGAAAAAGTATTTAAACATTTATAGATGTATTTTGTCTCTACTGTAACGAGTTCAATGAGACTTGATAGATAACCATGAACCGGGTCTACTTTGATTTAAGAATGCACTTATACGCTTTTGAGTCATAGTGACCTTTCTGCGGCGCCTGCGCCGAGACGCATTTCTACAGACTGTCGCCAACGACCCGCAATTTCATTGACATTGCCTATAGGGCTGCCACAAATATGATATGCATAGGTAAATTCGCGAAAGAAATATTTTCATCACCTGAATATATCAATTGCGCAACACAGGATAGCAAGGTTTATTTCCATTTGATCTTAATTTGAACAAGAAACATTCCAAATTACAGTTTGAGTGAAAATTCATTAACTAAGAATTGTTATAAAAACTGGTAAACTTCAATCATCAAACAAAGACTCAAGAAAATAAGAGGAAGACGTTTTATTTTAAATCTTGAAAAACACGAGGCGGTTATTAATGAACGTTAAAAACAAGCGTTGTGAGTGTCAAGTGTACACTCACCGCGACAAGAACCGAGCAAATAAAGCTTATCAGGAACTCGGTGCATGGCAAACAACTCAACGAGCTCATGAACAGTCTACACAAATATTTGTGAACAGAACAATGGAATATTTTATAATTACTTCATTTCGTTTATTTATAAACGCTATTAATATTCGTGAATCCTGTGCAGAATTTATAAAAAATAATACTTTCATTGCGCACTACATCCTTGCTCGTTGAACAAAAAAAAAGTTGCTCAACAAAAAGCGATAACCCTGCGACCCAACTCCGACCAACAACAAGGAGCGTAGTATTTTCGTCGATGACTTCACTGGGACTTCGGCAGGGCTGTGTACACAGACTCCTTCGTTATTAGCGCCATCAGTTCACAAAGGCGTGCGATGCTGGGAACGCGGCCGACACGGCGAGACGTAGTTGAGCATTTGTTTACAAATGCGCGTGCGAAAATAATAAGTAGCGAAGATGATAGGTGGGAACCAGTGCGTCGCACGAAATCGAAAGGCAATGGTTCGACATCTCACACATCTTAGGGATTGTAAAAAAAACATTGGTTTCAAGCGAAATACGTAATAGCAATTATATACTAGAATAGGCGCGAAACAATCATTGTGTTCCACTCAACTGTGGTTCCGAAACCACAACTCGTTCAGAATCACATATACGTAATCCCGCATCCTGCACACACCGCGAGCTATTCTAGAGTAACATTTATTCCGATGTATGCGTAAAGCTCTCTAAGGTTCTGCGTATAGATCTTTGGTGTGCTGTTTGTATCGGGTAGACGGACTTTAACAAAGATACCGATAATAACGGAGACACCAAAAAATATTTATGGCGTAAACGATGAAGTATACCACAAATGCTTTTTTTGGTGCGGAGTCGATTTTAACAGGAACCAGAACCCAAAGCGTAATATTGAATGGACAAAATATAATTAAGGTGAACGCCAGCCTATAACAAGCTAGCAATGTGTGTGCCATATCCATATGCTTTAATTAAAAGGTCGATACAGAATCTCAAAATATTATAGTTCGTCAGAGAATATTTTTAATGTTCAACAAAACCCATCAACATCGAATGGGTGCGCGCCGAAGATGTCGACTATTAATGACTTTCCTTGAAACAATGCTAACACTAAGTTTATTTGTATAAACATACGCTGCACTTACGTGTTCCTTTGCCTTACTGCGCCTCTTCCATGAAAAACGGAGATTTTTCGACATATTTCAAAACCTCCTTAAAAGTTCTTTGACAGGTTTCGTTTTTATTTCGCTTGTTTTTTTTTATGAAAAATATGTTTCTTTTTTTACTGCCAGTATCTTATTTTATTCTTGTAAATTTAGATGTATGAATGTTAACAATAAAATAGTTTTGCCCTGACGAAAATATATAAAATTTAAATATAGAACGTAAGTATAATACTGGAATTTATGAACTTAGCACTGGCATAATATACAAGCTGCTGACATTAATAAAATATTTTTAAAAGCTTCACACTTCACAGTAATAACACGTCCAACTTTCAATAGTTCCTTTCCAATTTGAACTGTCAGTTTAATTGACCCGTATCAATAAAAACAAATAATATAAGCGCCCGCTGTCTGGCGCCCAGTAATATGTCTCAATCAAACTGAGACCTCCCCGACTGATGTAATTACTTCCCGTATTTATCAGTGTGCATACTATCGCACTAATTCTATTGATTTAAATTGACAGTTATTTAACGACAATATGATTGCTAAATAAATAAACTGATTTTAGAGGAAGAGAAAATAAGTTTTTTCCTCCATTATTAATAAAAAAATGTACCTATTTAATTCTTTAGGTATGGAATAAATTTGGGAGATTGGTCAAAAAAAATATTCATATAGCCAGTCAAATATTGAAATTGTCTAATGGGGAAGCAAAATCGCAAAAGCTGCAATTAGGACCTAACAATTCTTGAGAAACTACAGATAACAATACTAATATTACACAAAAACCTTGCAATAATCATCGCAAATCTAATAATTAGCCATGCCGCGGTAACCTTCGTGCCACAATGAGATCCAATTAACATTATCGTTTTCAATAACCCATAATCTGAGTAGCGACCCTTTGGCATTTTACCATCGGTTTGCAATTGCGAAATGCGTTTGGTAATATTTAAATCGATAACGTTAGGCTTCCAGTAACGTGTCCTGGGGCAAGGTTTCTTAAAATAGCTAAAGTATACTTTGTCTGGACCACGAAGAAAAAAATACTACCTGTACGTCAAGTGCGAGATTATTCGTAAGCTAACTGTATATAGTTTACGTATTTAGACATATTGTATGGCAAATTGAACAGCGCTTCAAGCGGACAGTATTTATAAGATTCAATTATCCATACAATGTGTCTAAAAACGTAGACTATGAAGTATACGGTTAGCTTACGAATAGTCTCGCACTTGAAGTCCTGTGGTAGGATGTATGAGAGAGAGTCGTCTGTTACTATTAAATCAAATTATAAAACAAAAGGCGAAAAAGAACACACGAGTATTTTTAAGGCAATTGTTATTCAACATCTCTAATGCACTCTGATTTGGATAATTATTTTATTACTTATCGGCGTTACCTCCAAGGAGGTCCCATTTTAATTTCATCAAGATTGGTTCCTATACTTTTTTTGTTATTCTTCGTAGGTTATTTGTTTGGCACCGACGCCAGACGATTTACAATTTAGATAAAGTCACACTAGGTAAATTTTTAGATTAGATTATTTTTGCTGTTGTTTTTTTTTTGTTTAAAGTTAACTTTAACTTGAACTTTATCGCAACTCGCTTATTGTTGACCTGACCGTTGAACCTGCCACTCCTAAATAGAAGCACGTGGCTGACAGTCAACAATCATCCATTCATTGATAGTACAATAGCTTATTATTAAGAAACCGTTTTATCTCAACTTTTCCATCAATTTGAAGGTTATCCCAAAATAGATCTTTAGTTTAATCGATCATAATTCATAACGTTACAAATCATAAAGTAATTATACTGACGTTTAGAACGCAAATCTTGTGACATTCGTTAGACTTCATTGTTAGTTCAATTGCAAGGTATCAGAATCAATCGATTATCTCAGACGAAGAAATAATATTGACATCAAACGAACGAACATTGATCTGTATTATTCCTTCGTCTAAAATCTAAATCAGTGTTCGTGCGTAAGCGCATCAGGTATACTATTTTTTCAAAACATGGGATGAGTCAGCTATTTTTGGATTTTTGTCGCTCGGTCTTAGGGAAACCTTCGGAACGGATTTTGATGACACTTGGCATCGCACAATCAAATCTACGCAATTTTGAAATAAGAAGATTGGTAACAACAAGAAAAGAAGAAGAAGAAAGAAGGAAGTGTTGGTAACAACAAATTAACCAATCACATTTCAATCAATCACGTAAGAGATGTAGCTTACTGGCTCGCACGTGCCTGAGTGACCACCTCGGAAATCATATTGATAAACATAAGTAGGTTTCGATACATGTATGTATCAACTGACCGACATCTATCCGGCTTTCCAATTCATTGTGGACTGGTTCCACTCCAAGTAAGCCTGCATAGGGCTGACCCTTAATACAATACCAACTCAATCCCTAAGAACGGTCCCCTATATTTTAAACGCTATGCGCCAACAAATAAAGTTAAAATTAGCGGTGTAACTTGACATCTGTTTAATTCCTTGGATGGTTTAATTTTAATAGAAATCTTGAGATAAATGGCGCTCCGAGATTTATGCCAATGATTTGTTCGTATCTTGGTTAGAAGCAACTTTGTCACACACCGCAACCTGTTAATGGAAATACATCACCATTTTCAGGTATAAACCATTCTGTAACATCACTGTTCCAATTTAGCCTATAATTTTATTAGCTCGCCAATGGTTTGCGACTGGACTGAACTGATCATAGCAGAAAGATAGAATTCTCTTCTATGTAGATTATAGTATGATGCTAAGTGCCCCTTATGTCTAAGCATTTATCAACTTCGGATTTCAAAGAGATTTTTTACGATTTAAAATCAGACGGAGAGATAATATAGAAAATATTTAATAAATATAGCCATAAAATTAGCATTTTCCTTCCATATGACTAATTGAACGCATAAAATATTTCAAAATTAAGATAAATAAAATGTCAACAATATGTACGTATTTATAATTAGAAAACCCGCGATATGGGGTTCTCTGCTACGCCAAACGACCTATGAACTTCCGACCTAGCACAATAAAATTTGCACAACATTTAAATACATTAGCTGATATCGTATCAATACACGGATATTGGGACTTAAATTTTTCACTTTCACTAAAATTCCTTGAAGTGTTGCACGTTAAAAATAAAATTAATTATATTTATATACCTAATGATTTCTTATTTGCTTTCGCGTTAAGATAAACAAACCAACGGCTCTAGTCTTGATTTTACACTTAAAAGTTCAACCAAACTGGTTTCGCCAAACAATACCTACATTAGACAGAATTAATGACCAATTAAGCAAGCGTTTTATCTTTCTTTAGGACACGGCGACCGTGTTTGACCAACAAACGAAGTCGGACATAGTAAATCGATTACGAAGAACTAATCGAATGATCCGCGCGAATCTATCCGCTGGCTGTGTGACCTCATTGAAGCGACTATGATTATTAATCGCTTGCAATTTCACCCTACACATTAGATATTGCCTCGATGTTACAAACAGCTCTGACACAAATTGTTATAAACACGTTTATCGTTTAACCAACTTTAACTCGTGAGTTTATCTGCAAATAAATATATATATATATATATTTCGCCAGCCGAACAAATCAACTGTACGGTTCCAAACTAAACAACGCTTATATTATGGGCACCGTACATACAATGAATTGACTGGAATAAGAACTATAGAAAATAAGGTTATATTTTTTTAAAGTACACGATTCCCTTAATGATCTTTAGAAAAGTACCATATTCTGTTGTCAGACTTTTTATGAATCTATTAATATTATAAAACAGACGAAAAGTCAATCCAAGAATCGAAGGCGATATCAGATGGATATAGCAGTATCGTGTTCCTCGATCGCTAGTCTACTTGATACGTTCTGGAACGCAACAGACCGAAGTATTCTCAATTTCCGAGATATTAAGATTTATTTGGTGACCTGGATTCACTGCTCCCGAGCCTAATATAGTAAGATTTGGGTCGGTACCACGTTTAATGATATCACTAACCGCAATCCATGCTTAAGGTAAGTAAAGTAAGGTTAAATGGGCTTACGTAGCGGTAGTGCGTTGAACTACTACAGTGCAACGGATCAGATACACCTAGATCGAATCCCATATGGTTAACGAGCTCTTTTTAAGCTGACCCGATCCGCAGAGCACGGCGGGGCAGAAGAACAAGGCGCTATGCGCATCTTCTTCCCCCGCCGTAAGAGGAGGGACGTCGAAGGGGACTTGGGCAGGGGGTCGGGGGACCACCTGCCCACATAAAGTCCCCCGACGGAGGGTGCCTGTTGCCAATAGGCACCCCTGAGTCCGGCATAACCACACCGTCACCCCCGTGGCGGTGTGGTATCCACGAGGATTTCCCCACGTTAAAAAAAAAAAAGTTAAATGGGGTATTTTTGGGGCTATTTCCAGCTGCAAATTGTAAAGTCGTCGAGTTTCTCCTCCCAGCGAGATGCAACTTTTATAGCCCGCTTATCGAACCTTTAAAGGTGTTTGCGAAACATTGCATTAAGAGAGACTTTGGGCTTGTTGAGAGATAGAGCTCAGCAAGATGAATCTTAATAGCTAGTTCCGGGCCTTTTAAAATGTAGTTAGGTTACCTGCAGACAGGGGCACAGCGGCCACCGGCGTCGCATCGCGTGCGGCATCTTCTTGCGCGGTGGGTCCGGCTCGGCGGGCGGCTCGCCGCACGCCCAGCGCACGAGCCGCGCGCGCGCCGCCTCCGCCGCCTCCAGCCCGCGCGACCACGACGGCAGACCCTGGGGGAAGAGGAGACATGTTATGAGATTATAAAGTCTACAGCAATACTATATCAGACAGTCGACGAATTGTGGGAAATTCAAATACCAATACAAAAACAAATGGTAAATGGTTGCTGTAAAACAGCCGAATCGTCGGGAACGTAAAAACATAAAATAAACGCGAAAAAACCGTAAGATTAGTTTTGTATTTCAATGTATAGTATTCGCGTAAATATTAGAAATCAATATTGGATTTCGATTTCAATAACGTCCAAATAGCCCATTGCACAAACATTTTACTATCTTCAATGTAGACAAACATGTACGTTCATAGGTAATAGTATATATAGATAGATAATATATACCTATACATATGTTAATATATATGCGGATAGCAAACACATCCAAGGCCATTGTAAAGTCACACAACGAACGAGCTTTAAGTATACGTAGTCGTAGTCTAGCGGTATTCTGATAGTGACAGTGAAGTAGCCAAAACGAGGAGACAAAAACTTATAGCGTGGAAGACGTAGCTGTGTGTGTGTGGGTAAGTCAACGACCACATAAACAAATCTATGTGAACCAGCTGGGCAAAAATTAAAGCCTAGTAAAAAAAAAATACAACCGAATTGAGAACCTCCTCCATTTTGAAGTCGGTTAAAAAGTGTTCTCAATTGAGATGTTGTTAGCTATACATCACCTTGCAGGTTCATCAAACGTCATAGCTAGAGCGCCGATGCAGCCATTTCCATAGGGGTGGATAGAGAGTGCAATTTCAAGAAAGGTCCATAACTTGGTTTAGCCGTGGGTAGAAAATAAACATCCCCCGACGAACATACCATCTATACGGTCCCACACTACGCAACGCTTGTATTATGGGTATCGTACAATGGATTGTGGGCGATCCTAGTATATAATACTTATATAGATACGATTTAACATCCATGATTCGGGTACAAACATTCCAGCTCATCACACAAAGTTTGTCCATACCAGGATTCGAACTCGGGACCCGTAGCGCAGACGGCATGCAGGGTCACTACTTACCGAGCTGATCAGGTCGTCAAAATAATATATAAAGATACGACATTGCCAGTATTTCACAACGGAATGAGCATAAATAATTATTAATAGCTCTGTAACCAGGAAAAGAAACGTGGATGCTCGTGCGCAACCATGTTGCATATTTCATGCCCCGCCATTTCGGAACGCAACCGAACGCGGGAACAATAACCATTCGATAGAAAATAATATGTATATTCATAATTTCTCATGTCGTAATTTGGCATACGAAATATAGACACACACAGTCACACGTACACACCGTCGCACACACACACACACAGTCACAGTCGAATAACAATTAAGTTTTATTACTTGATATCAGAAATATTGCAATGTTTTTATAGCGAACATTAACTTAGACGACCTCTACCGTCAGTAGTGACTAGTGACACTGCCTTCTGCGCCGAGGGTCCCGAGTTTGAATCCTTGTAGGGACAAGCCCTGTGTGATGAGCACGAATGTTTAAATAACTACATAAGTGTGATATACTGGGTTCGACCTCAGGCCATTGGACGGTACCCATAATACAAGCGTTGCTTAGCATGGGACCATATAGTTGGTGTGTTCAACTGGCGATATTATAAAACTGATTCATGATCTGAGAGTAAGTAAGTAACGATGTTTAATCAATATTTTTCTTATATCCTGCACTGATTTAAGACAAGAATGTACTCAAAGGTACTCCTGAACGGCTGATAGTAATAATATATTCCGATATTTATATGCGAATAATCATAGTTATATGTGTACGCAACGTACATGAAGAAAATTTATAATATTTTAGTTTGCAACATTACAGGTAATATTTAATTTTAGAGTTGGCAACTCTTGTCCTCTCTCTCTCTTCTCTCACGCTCGTCAGCGCAACACAATAAATTGTTTATATATTTTAATATTAGCATAATAAACTTTCTTATATAAAAAAAATAAAAATTATTCATTTACGTCGAGTACGCCTCAACATTATGCATTTTCTAACAATTAAGTCGTAAACTCAAAGTGATGGCATTAACAAAAACCGTTGTGCCGTCGACTCTTCTACACCGATCCGATCCGATTGCATAATCGGAATAGGAAACATCTCGATTATTACATTGAATCGGAATTCTTATGTTAAAAAGTAGAAACTAGTTCAAATCGTCGCCATTATAATAGCTATAAATATTCATAGGTTGCGTAAAAAAAAACTTATATATTAATGCTGGAAGTAATATGATGATCGATTTCAAAGGCACCCGAGTATAAATTATTCAGGTGACTCTACTTTAGTGTCCCTCGAAACGACGGAATGAGGTTAGGCATGATACGACTGTTTATTATAGTTGAAAGGCTTAAAATAAGCCCTTCGACCAAAAAGGACAGTGTAAATTAATGCACATGGCTGAGTTACCGCCAAGTTCGGGAGAGAAAGCTATCAATTTTAGTACCGTATAACAATCACTTTTATTACCAACTAGCGACACATTTATTTATTTGACACAGAAAACAAGTTACAATCTTAATAGGTAGATGGTATATGTTAAGATATAGTTTAAAGCTAGCTAAAAATATAAGGGTTAATTGTGTTACTTACTGACTAAATAATAAAATAAAGTTACCGGAATGATAGACTATGGTAAGTATTTTCAGGTAGTACAGGAAATAGTATAGTTAGCACAGAGAATGCCTCGAATTTTCTTTTTGAGTTTCCCTCATTTGCCCTCAAATATGTCTAAAGAAGGATGTATGGATGTATGATTTCATTGTATAGCAGACACATTTTGGTAACTATGTTGTAAAGTTACACTTGGAGGTAAAAAAAAATTGGAAGTAGTCAATTAGTAGTAGTAATCTTCGTGAATTAATTTTAAGTGCCTTAAGAAGCATTAAATCAGAAATTTTGCGTAAAACCACGAACCACTTGCAATAAACCTTTGGATTAAAATTATGCATAACGTTCGCATAAATTAATTAAAGCGTGTGGCCGATCACTCATGTAACGCGATATGAAACAAACAACTGTCCAAAGATCACACAAATGTAATAAACTAACCCCCAAATTTATAGACGTTTTATAACTTTATTAAACGTCATATAGTACTGCGCACAAAAGTTTTGCTTTGCGCAGTACTATATGACGTTTGATAAAGTTATAAAACGTCTATAAATTCGGGGGTTAATGTATCATATACATTGATCTACCAAACACAGATCAATAGATATATATTCGATTAATTTTATTAGAATATCCTTGTGAATTAACATCAGAATAAAAAGAAAATTTAAGTCCGATACCAATTAGAATTGCACCCAACACAATTGTTACACTTTCAACTGTTTTCTCATACAAAAACTAAATAAGTATTCTTCGTAGTTGAGATATATTGATCTTGATTATAAGCTATGATCATGATAAGTATAAGTAGGTATATAAATAGCCTTTTCTGCATCGATCCGACATTTTAAGGGCTTTTCCGTGAAATGGCCAAGACTTGCGACACTCATGGTTTACGGTAATGATTGCCGTGGACAATTCCATTTATATTCATGTAATAGAACCGCAGTGCATGAAGCGATTCATATAATGCGATTTATTCATGATATGGATAAATCAATTTACTACATATTTACCAATACAGACATAGCTTGGTTTTTTTTGAGTGCCGTTCGACATCATTTGATTTGATATAAGCTCGCGATTCGTCGTAAGGAAATTTAAATTTTCATGCATCATCCATTTTTATTTGTGAAGTGTATTATTTCATCGCTATTAATTACTTGACTATGGCAAAATACTCACAAATTATTGGGTGAGGCCATATTTCATCGCTTTTCATTTTGTGAAATAACACGGAAACCGTAACATTGTTACAGTCACGGTACAATAATATGATACGTCAAGTATTTTCTTCCCGTGACAGCTGGGTCACGTGATTGGCTCAAAGCTACGTCATTGTTCATCTTCATCCAATAAGAAGCGGCCAGACTGATCGTGACGTAGTCTTGGGCCATTGTCAGAAGAGAATACGTAGCGTAGCATATTATTATACCATGGTTGCAGTCGTTGTGCCGGAACTTGCCGGTCATTGTGCACATAGAAAATGTCTTTTCGTTTATTTTTTCATTACAATTATTATGAAACTATAGGCTGTTTAAAAGTTATAGCTAGTACCATATTAAAATTGTTTACCTTCTTCCTCAGCTGGCTAATAACTTGATAGTCGCCATTTTCAAATGTATAGACATACCGTACATTATTATTTCACCGTAGGAAATGGTATCAAATTATGTGTTTAAAAAAAAGGACTTGGTAATATTGCGACCTAAACTAATTTCCTCACAATCCTTCTCGATCGTAATCTGAATCCTTAGCGTATTTATGAACAAACCTATCGCATGATTTAATGTAATAGGGCTATATTTCGCAACAAACCCCAATGCGCGTGCGATTGTTCGTTTGAACTTAGCATTCGGCATTTTGGTGACCCGATGCCGATAGATCGTGGCGTATGATAAGGTGATGTTTCTACCATGAGCGTGTATGTTCATATTATTAATAGCTTGTTAAGATTGTACGATTTTGTCAGAGATCTTGTTCTGTCGAGAATTGACAAGTCGTTACTGAAATTAGGTGTGGTTTATGTAAATCATACTCGGACAAATTAGCCTGGACTTGGCTTCCCTCAGGCAAAGTTTTATGGACATAGGTCATAAACCTTATATAAAACTAGTGATTGTGTGCCGGTTTTTCTTAGTATGTTGTATGGATATGACACATTTTTTTGCAATAGTGTGCACATATACATACTTATCTGTGTGCTGTACGTGTTGACCACCCCTCCCCCCAAGAAATAGCAGATTTTTTTTACAGAAACTAAATTAATAACTCCATTGTTGGATACTCAGAGGAATAGTGGGATGATTGATAATCCTAGTTATTACTTATTTATTTTACAATAATATCATCACAGCTATCTTTATTTAAGTGGTAACCACTGTAACTGTGCACAGGTAATGTAATTAGTAACCTCATTTAAGGTCAATGACCACAGAACATGACCAATGAAATATGTCATTACAGGAGCTATGTTTCAATTATTTGGTAATTCTAAAACAATTCTAAGTACGTTATGCAATAAAAAATCAAAAGTCTCTTTTAAAAGACCATGAAAAAATACCTTAAAATTAAAAAAAAATACCATAATCAAAAACAGCATTTTTGACATGAACTTGGCTAAGTCACAGCCGTGCCTCCAGGAAATCATCTTCAACAGACCGAAATCCGTGACGAAATCCACTATTTACCAACCAGATGGCTTATCATCGTTTTAACTAGCGTGCTATAAAACAAAAATACGAATCCGGACATTCAATTGTCCACAAAAACCGAATCACAAACAAAAGTGTAACAATGGCTGAACACTTTCTTGTGACCGTGAACGAGTGTGTCAAGAGGCTGTCGTTGCTATGGAGGTCACGTAGGCGATGGGTGACCGATGGTGCCGCGACGAGGATGCGACGGTGAAAGTGAACACCGCGGCCTAAACTTTGATGCTATCGTGAGTTTGCGACTCATGACTAGGCTTGTTTTTGGATTGATATCGATACTGCTAAAATCGACAATTAAAGTATAACAGTAAATTTTATGGGATATGTTAAACTTAATATAACGTATACGACATATCGATAATGTACTGTACGTCAAGTGCGAGATTATTCGTAAGCTAACTGCATAGTTTACGTATTTAGACATATAAATAATAATAAAATAAATATGGCCAGACGAACACACCAACTATACGGTCCCACTGTGGAACCGTATAGTTAGTGTGTGGGACTCCCACACTAAGCATATTATGAGTAGCGTACAATGGACTAGGGGCAAACCCAGTATATATAACCCAGTATACAATCACATATATAGATACTAAACATCCATGACTCGAGTCAAACATTCGTGCTCATCACACAAAATTTGTACCTACAGGGAACCTCAGTACAAAAAGCGGGGAACTACCAAACCTGCCAATTGAGGTCGCCAATATGATGCGAATGATATACAATAGATACCTAGGTAGTTGCTAGACGGAATTATTATTTAAAAATGTTTAAAAACATAAGTAGGTACTCAAGTTGGTGCACTCATGTCGCATTGTTACATTTCTTCACAGGTCTTGCTTTACTGAATAGACGGTTTACTTTCGTTTTTCACCCGACAACTAGTTTTATCGGAGCAGTTTATTTGGTTCCATACACCTTTTTTCACTGAAATCTAGATAGTATTCTTGGAAAGCGGTCAAATGGTTTGGGAGATTCAAAAATTATTTTCGCTTTGTTAGGCGTTTTTTTTTTTCAAAAGACCAAAACGTTGGTATTGTAAGTAGGTAAGTTACTGAAAGTGTAACACTGACAGTGAAGAGCTGGATATATTTATTGTTTAGTTCAAGTCCATAAGAAATATCTAGGCAACAATTTCTAGCGAAGTGACAACATTAAGGCATGAGACATAGACGTTTAAAAACATGAGTAGGAAGTCCTGATGTTAAAAATAAATAATATAATAAATCATTTTCAGTAGTTGACTCTTTACCCCCTGCATAGCCGAAATTCATTGAAAAAGAAACATGATCTAATGCCGCTGTACTTAAAATAATAAAACTTCCTAAGCATTATGAGAAAAGCTTTTAATTAGTAACGTATGGATTAATTTTCCAAACTAAAAGTAAATAATTGTACTTTCCTCGTCGTTGATCAGGTAGGTTAATAAGCGCAAGATTCTAAGACACTGTTTAAGTTACATTAGGTGCATGAATCTGGCTACAAAATAATCTTTACCATGCAAAACAACACCCACAGCAGAAACATGTTTATTTAAACGATCATTTGAAATCACAGATATATGAGAGGAGATATGTTATGAAAGCGGTGGGCTTGCGCACACAATTTGCCAAAATTAGGCTAGCATATAGTTTTCGCCGTCAGTCGACTGCAACTACACGTCGGTATCGGAGCTCTACCTTTTATTTTAAATGCCGCGTTATTCCGTGGTTGTGTGCAAAAATACTAGCAGCAAAGTGAACTACGCGAAAGGTGGAATCTCATTTCACCAGCCAGTATTAAGTATTTTATTTATTCGTCTTTAAAATCATTAAAAACAACAAATCAAAAAATATTTAATGCCTTTATTATGTTATTTTAGTTTTCATGTAGCACAACGACTTTTTTATTTTTGTACAAAACCGTCTTCAAAAAACTAAAAAGCCAAAAATAATCTAATCTTGAAATCTACCTTGTCTAACTAAATCAAATATTTAACTAATCTGAAGTCGGTGCCAAACAAACAGCTGAGTCGAATATTGCCGGTCTGCGCCAAAGACTATACCTACAAATTGGTCCGCGCATCTCGTTACTGAGTATACTTTTGTTATTCTTCATCGTTAGTTTATTTGGCACCGACTTCAGATTAGTTAAATATTTGATTTAGTTAGACAAGGTAGATTTCAAGATTAGATTATTTTTGGCTTTTTAGTTTTTTGAAGACGGTTTTTATTTTGTTAAAAAGTTTTTTATTTTACACTTTTTAGTGGATATATTTACTATTATTTGTCACTAAAAAGAATGTAATATCAATCTTTTTTACTGGATAATAGGTATACCAATTATAACATCATCGCGAGAAAAACATAGATTCAAAGAAATCAAGATAAAACAAAAACCACTGAATCAATCTCGCTGAATTTTAAAAAGGTATACCTTATTTTGTAAAAAAGAATAATCGAAATCGGAACATCCACGAAAAAGATTTATTTATAGCCAAAGTGCATCCCATAACAATTTCAATAAGCCCAAACACGGCTTGGATACATTGTTTTATTACAATGTTCCGGTTCCTCCTGGGTTTATCATCAGATCAGTTCGATGGTACCATATTCATCAGAACCATTTCATTAAATTTGCTTTTTCATTGTCGATTAACGATCATAATCGAGATTATCTTGGCGCAACCCGTGAAATACGTATCACTGACATGTTCCGGTGGCCATTTGTGGTCTTCTTCATCACTTTCACTTCAGCAAATGATACTTTCTGAATGCAAATGCTTGACTTCTTGATGAAAATACCAAAATTGCTATAGGTTTGCCTATAAAATTTGAGGAGTCCTCTCAATTCCTCATGGATCCCATGATCAGAACAATTTTTTGAAAAAAATGGGACCAATTTGTAAGCATATCCTTTCATATAAAAAAATTATTTTCCAAATCGGTTCATAAATGACGGAGATCTGAGGTAACAAACATTAAAAAAAAAATACAACCGAATTGAGAACCTCCTCCTTTTTTTTGAAGTCGGTTAAAAATACATGGCTCTTTAAGTACCACCTATGTTCGCTACTGAGTGAATGTACGAGGCAATGGATAGATCGTCTAACGATACTTTGAATAAACTGGTGCGTCGCGTGGTAGGGCCGCTGTATACGGCGACGACGCAGCACGCACCGAAGAGACTTCGTATTGGTTGGTTTTAGCGAGTGGTGGGGAACAAAACGGAGACAGCGAGTTCCCATACATTTTGAACCGCACGGCATATCTATCATGATCTGTGTTTGAAATCATGTTTATTAAACACTTGTCAAAGAGGCTTTAGTTTAAATATGAACGCCTACCCTTGACATCTTCGACGCTTAACATCAAAAACCAGTACCATTAACGATTCATTTGACAAAATCATTCCCAGGCTGCCGTTTGTACAATTAGGATCATTGCGAGTTCATTAATAGGTACTAAATCAAGAATATTTGAGAAGAGCACTTTTTTAGCTGTAAACTAATTATATATCTCATTTGCAAATTTTTGAAGCATGCACGATTCAAAGTCTGAGCACTAATCGTATGTTGAGACTAGATGAAGATACGTTATACGCCTTTGGTACACAACATTGTCACATTCTAATTTATATTAAAAATATTCAATAAATATTTCTGATGCCGGTACAGCAGGAGAGCAACAAACATTACAAATACTCATTAAATTCTAATCGTAAGTAGGGACTTATAAATTTAGAAGACACTTTCGCATGTTTTTTTCTCAACGCATAAGCTTTTATCTGTTTACTATTAGTAACAATATAGTTACCGTTTACTATATAACAGTCGTCAAACAATATAATTCCTATAATGATGTTATAGCAATAACTTTGCTGCAATCTCAATCAGTTTTTTATTACTCATTATATCCACAACTTCGTAAGTATGGAGTGAATTAACAATTTCCTCATTAGTTGTGTATTATGTAACATTATCAAATCATAAACTTTATTGAATGTGAAAGATTCAGTCAAAATATTAATTACCATCGTTGTTTATACAAAGGTTCGAATACAATTTAAAAAATCCTTTGGTTAGGTTAGGCCACAAGAACTTTATCCGAATATTTGTTACGAGGACGAAACATTTAAACAAGGTTAAGAACGTACGCCTCAAAATCCAATCAATAAGTTTCGAAGTGATATAGGCAATGCAAAAAGCGCTAAGTTCCGTGATCCAAATAGTGTTGTAGAACAAAAAGTAAACAAGTAATAAATTGTGAACGCGGCCACATATCGAGATGCCCTTATTGTAGCGAACGATGCCACGCTGAATTATTCATGTCACACAGGCGAACGAACATACGGACTTAAAAGCGTACAAGTCAATAATAATAAAGGCGCACTCTATAACCATTTCTATGTAAATAATTAAAGTTGTGCGAGGAGAATATAATAGAAGAGAGAAATAAAACACGAAAGTATAAAAAATATATTACTCGCGGTGTTGGTGTCGATACAATGAGTATACTCGTTTTTGTTATGATATTGTAGACTATTCTCATTATTTCATTATGTGAGTATATACTTAGATATCCAACGAATGTAGCCCATTATCCAAGTATTTAAATTAAAGAACTTTGTTGACCTCCTAAAGTATTAAATCGTGTTTTACTCTACTAATGTTATACTTACGCATATATATTGTCACATAGAACATCATCTATGTATCAGAATAGTATTTGTAAAGGCAGGATTGTTAATAGAGGTATATAAAGCAAAATCAAAAGAAAATTACGTCGGCAACATTCCGATCATAACTTTTTCAAAGCTACGTGAAAGCCATTACAATAAACGTTTCCAAAAATATTATCGTGAGTGATGGTTAACAGAGGCAATTGTGAGAAATTTGCACAAAACCAGAAATGCATCATGTACATAAAACGGGCGAAGTGGGTCGAGAGCGGGCAGATGAGGCAATTTGGCGCCCAGTCCTTTGCCAAACATTGTTTAGCTGCCAGCAAAATGTTCTATCTGAACAATAAACAACATAAATAGCAAATTAGGACATGGAACTCTCATATTGCATTTTAATATGAAACATCGCTAGAATAATTTGTTTCAGCTGCAAAAAAATATGGCTTTTCATGTGGTTGCTCTGTGGAACCGATCATTCCTTTCCCTCTTATACATATGGTTCAGTGGAGTGCGATGTCTGCTTCTCAAGTCGTGCTTGTGTACGGGTCCTGCTTCTGGGTATTGGTCTGCCAATCTTCCACTTGACAATCTTGTTTTAATTTTTTTGCTTATCATCGTAGCTGCATCCAAGCACTAAAGCAGTTGTTCTCCAATTTTACCAAGTTCTTTTCTATCATCTTACTGTAAGGTACTTGGAAGTACGTATGCACACTCCAATAATCTGGTTGTCCAATTAAAATGACTCTGAGCGAGTTCTAATTTTAATAAGTTAGGTAATCTATCAGCCGATATACACGTCCACTGCTGGACATAGGCCTCCCCCAACGACTTCCACTTCCGACATGTGTGGAAGTTAGGTAATGCTTGAGTATTATTTTTTGTTGCATTGGGACATTGGTTTTGCCTGCGCGCATAGCGTTATTGTTCATTGGAATGAGCGTATACATCATTTATGAGGAGTACCTAACCATTGCGCTTCTTGCCGGTTCTCTTGATAGAACCATCGTGCCAAGATGGTTGTAGATTCTTACTATACATAAGTGTGTTTTTTGTTTACGTGAATAAAAAAGTATAGTGAATCTTTGGATTTTTGATTACGCTATTCAACATTTATTGTCTCTGTTCTAACTAAAACTCTCTTTGGAATTTTCAGATTACTAAGTAGTGAAGTAGCTCTACATTAGTATGTGTAAAGTTTATTGTTAATTGTCTAGTAATGACAAAAAATTATAAACAATAATACAAATATTTGTAATTCGTTTCATATAAGTACTTACAGTTATACTGATTTAAATACTAAAAACATTACCAAACTGATCATTACAGCCCTAATAAATATCGATTAATTGATACTTAAACAAACTAAATTGATATTAAAAATCGATTACACAGTTACAACACGCCCATTTAATGAGAGTTCCACAGCAATGCACACTTGAGTTACGTATGTACGAATCGGAACTGCAAGCCGGATCTAACATCGATATAACATGGTTACATCACTAGTAAATAGTGTTGACCTCAATTATTGATTATGTAATTATAATTGAACAAGTATATTGATGGCTGTCTTTGTGTCTTTTGTCAGTGGTCACCGTCCCTCCGAGGAGTCAGTAAGTCTGATCTATAGCTGGGAACAATTAAATCGCACATCTGATGCATGTTAACATAAAGCTAAATATATTTCGTTATTGGATCTGACTTGTTACGAACTTAAATAGATTTAAACTTAACCTACAAATAGCCGTGCCGATCACACAAAGACTACCCTTAAAGGAATTCGAACACGGAACCCTTGGTACAAAAAGAGAGTCACTACCGACTATGCCATGCAATCGGGTCGACATTTAAAACGAAAGCTTTTTAACTAAACCATGAAAACAAGACGTACCAGTTTTATTTGAAATGATGGTTACTGTATCAAATCAGTACGAGGAAATTATAATATTTAGTAATATCTAGGCAGTATAAATACATCTGATAATACCCAACCCAAGCAATACAAGTCTAAAATTTCTAAACACATAAACCTAACTATACCAGGTATAATAAAATCTAGAGACCACAACCACTATAATGAAGCTACCGGGGAAAATGGCATTTATAGGATACATTACTATAATTATATTAACAGTTAACATCCCCAGATTAAAGTCACTGCAATAAACAAGTGGCTATATCAAACATTATTAGAAAATCTTTAAAGCTGCTAAAGAAACTGCAACATATGATGGTGATAAAACATAAAGAGACGTATTTAGAGGTCAAACCGCACTTGACCAATTTGCCTACAAACGTTCCAATGGCAGTTGTAGCAAATGGCTTTTACGAGGAGACGAAACATGTTAGTCAACAGAAAGTTCGGTGAAAACCATTGAACAATGTTTAAAGTTATATGCCGTACAAGGTATGAATACTGATTCAACTGGATGTAAAACTTCGGTGGAGGAATTTCAAAGTTTCGACACAAGTTGTACTTTTTAAGTGGTAGCTTTATGACTCAAATGTACTATCAAGTGGCAGGTGATTGTGCTGACAAAATAACTGTAAATCTCTTAAACGCAGATTATTTTTAGCATCTGTGTAATGTATATGCTACATTGAATTTAACAAAGCAATCATAAAAGGAACTAAGCAATCACAATAGCAAAGGAAACTATCATACATTACAAAACATTTACTTACCAATCAATCAGCACGTTCATGGCTACAATTTCGACTATTTATGTGTGACTATTATTGAATATTTACTAATTGTCCAAACATCAGCTGACCTTTCCACCCGCAAGGTATATTCAACAGACAAATAACTGTGGCCTTATAAATACCTGTCAAATGCAAACGCTTGTTGAAGAAATGCATACTGCTATCATGAGCTCAAATGATTTCATCTTAAGGTCACAGACGCTAATTATCATTAAGTACTCTCTGTTAAAATGCAAATTGTACCTATTATTTAATTTTTTTGCGAGATATTTAATATTCTTTTAAATAACCAATCATCTGTCATCCTCCTTTATCTGTGGAGTTAGCCTCTACAGGCTTTTCTAGCCCTCTAATATTTCCGACTCTTCGGGATTTATTACTTATTATTTTCAGCCTTCTCCATACACATATCTAATTTGAATAGAAATTTGATGCGTCCATTACTACTAGAAAGATCAAAACGCACAACAGACTAGGCGTGCCCCAGTCGTGCGAAAACTTCAGGTTTAGATGTATATTGAACCCATACACATAGAAATAAAGTTCACAAAATAAAACAATCTAAATTCAAATTCCGAGTCTTATAAACAAGTTTTTATCACAACTTTTTTAATGTTGCTATCTCTGTGCCAAAAATATTATTCGTGTTAAAGATTCAGAGTACTTTTGAATTAAACATTATGGGCTTCAAAAAGTGACAATGGTGAAAGATGCATGGTGGCTATAAAAAGTCACGTTATAACGGTACGAACATGAAATCATCAACATACAGAAATGATCGTTTTTACGGCAAGGCAACGCTCGGGGAATGAAGTGTATTTGCGATATCCATCTGCGTGTTGACGGCTAATTCTATTATTGAGATATAAAACATTCGATACCGACGAAAACACATAAAAAATCATGCGATTGCATTTAGTATGAGTGCTCCATCAGAAGTCGTGTTACGAGTGAATTCATTCTTGAAGAAACTGTATGTTTGCATCAACTTATTGGATGGCATTCTTTGCGAATCAACTCGAACTGTTAGATGTAACGTATTAAATAATTTTCAAGACCGTAAAATATATTTATGTAAGGGACTTTGAATCCGTAAAAGTTATTGTGACCACGATATCAAGTTATTTCTCAATGCAGTGATACATACAAAACCTTCGTTGGGTGCACCAATAACAAATGAGACGCAAATAGCTATACAACTAACATAAATAAATCTGAATGAAGTAAAGAAGTTGACAGGCATCTTTACTGCCAAGCGTTCCGAGAAACACACAGCGGCAGACGCCGAGGCATTCGCAGGTATTGTCGAATTGAAATTTATAATTCACGAACAATTGCACTTTGATATCTGTGAGAACAATACGATAAAATCGACTCGGAATACTAAAACGAACAATTTATTCGAGCGATTGTTTACTACACTTACCTACTCCATTTTCGCTAAAGGTAAAACTTATACGAATTAATGCTAATGACGACAAGAATTTAAATACAATGCAACGAACTTTAATAGCAATAGATGCAGACAAACCAACACCGTCATAACATATACCGCTCATTATAAGCTATGCAAGTATTTGTATAATCATATATTTCATCTCCTTACTCGTAAGTATGGCTCGCTATACTTATTACTGCTACCAGGTTAGTGTTATTTAGTCCACGTGCTCCGGCATCCATTGGGACACGGTAGGTCAGAGCA
Organism: Pheosia gnoma; assembly: GCA_905404115.1. Lineage (NCBI taxonomy): Eukaryota > Metazoa > Arthropoda > Insecta > Lepidoptera > Notodontidae > Pheosia > Pheosia gnoma. The sequence goes on along the minus strand of FR989909.1, from coordinate 1,681,423 downwards.
AAAAAACATTAATGTCTCAAGGGACAACGGCTGGCAACTTTTTGCAAGCAAATAAGCTCGGCAATCATTTGCTACAAAGTTTATGGTCGATCAAAATAGTGGTGAGGCTGCTAAGAACGTATTTTTATTGACATCGATATAATTAGATTATAATAATAATTAATGTTGACTCAACTATGATCTTTGTTATGTTTGCCCATCATTGTTCCCATGTTTCGACGGTATTGCATTTGTATTTACATCTCCAATCGGCCTTTGTATTGTCTATTGTATATCAACAGATTTATTGCAAACAATAACAAATGAATCGATGAAATAGAAAGTAAACCCATCGCGGCAATCAACTGAACGCACAGCGCTACCGGTATTGGGATTGCATAACTTATAAACAGATGTACTTATAATTGCGTTGTGTTTTTATATGTAAATAATTGAACGATAACTGTTTTCTAATGAACGAACGCGAGCTGCAAATAGTTTGTATTTTCCTGATGACCTTTTCCCATTGAGTCAGACTCGAAGTGATGCTGCCAATATCAACGTACCTAGTAGTCAAGAAACGATAGAGATTGTTTGATCGAAATTGTTAGTTGTAGAGTAAGCAGGAACTTCTAATGCAACGTCATTAAAAACAAATGTCTGTCACCGTCATTCTTATTTATGAACTATATCGTGTAAGCGGGATGGAACACGCTTACGGTAACATAACGCTACGCAAAAATATCTTACTTGAGCTCAATTTTTTAACGGTGAGTTTTTTCTGTTTATCTATTGTTTACTCCCTGAATTTGGTACCCATACGTCGTACCCATAGCTGTGTGTTGATAATTCAATCCTTCAAGTTTCCGCATAACAATATCTATATATGACATTGGCACGTGAGCGTTGCCATTTCGACCCCTAACACCATCAAAAGCTAACCTTGCCTTACTATTAAGTTAAGGGCAACACGTGCCAAGCTAATTAACATGCACTGGAAAATTGCCACAAAACTGTGCAACCCACAAAGTCGTGGACTTAGTACTAGTATTTATTCCGTAGCCGTGACGCAAGCTCACACTGCACTAGTAATAACAGTGCAATATTAATTAGTTATTGTGCACCTGTCTGCGTCGCCGCACTTGCGATATGTCTCCGTTTCACAATCCCTAGATATATTACGAAAATTCCGTTTCGGGACAAAATGTTGTCACCTTTTTTTGTCTATTAAATAAAAAACTTTTTAACAAAATAAAAACCGTCTTCAAAAAACTAAAAAGCAAAAAATAATCTAATCTTGAAATCTACCTTGTCTAACCACATCAAATATTTAACTAATCTGAAGTCGGTGCCAAACAAACAACTGAGTCGAGTATTGCCGGTCTGCGCCAAAGACTATACCTACAAATTAGTCCGCGCATCTCGTTACTGAGTATACTTTTGTTATTCTTTGTCGGTTGTTTATTTGGCACCGACTTCAGATTAGTTAAATATTTGATGTGGTTAGACAAGGTAGATTTCAAGATTAGATTATTTTTTGCTTTTTAGTTTTTTGAAGACGGTTTTTATTTTGTTAAAAAGTTTTTTATTTTAAACTTTTTAGTGGATATATTTACTATTCTTTGTCACTAAAAAGATTTGTATATCAATCTTTTTACTGGATAATAGGTATACCAATAATCGAGATTATCTTGGCGCAACCCGTGAAATACGTATCACTGACAAGTTCCGGTGGCCATTTGTGGCCTTCTTCATCACTTCCACTTCAGCAAATGATACTTTCTGAATGCAAATGCTTGACTTCTTGATGAAAATACCAAAATTGCTATCGGTATGCCTATAAAATTTGAGGAGTCCTCTCAATTCCTCATGGATCCCATGATCAGAACATTTTTTTGAAAAAAATGGGACCAATCTGTAAACATATCCTTTCATATAAAAAAATAATTTTCCAAATCGGTTCATAAATGACGGAGATATGAGGTAACAAACATAAAAAAAAAAAAAAAAAAAAAATAAAAAAAAAAAAAAAAAAAATACAACCGAATTGAGAACCTCCTCCTTTTTGAAGTCGGTTAAAAAGAACGCTAATGACAGTGTGAATGTAATTAGTAATGACGCGACTTGCGTTGCAGTGGCGTGATTTGTCTTCTGAGGAAATATGAATACGTAGTTTAACACTAGCGATGTTGATACTTTAATTAAAACACACACAAGCCAAAAAAACTGGTTACTGTTCGCAAGAACTTGTTTAATTTATTTATTTCTTAGTTATTCACACGTCTGACGGACTATATATCCCAAACACCTGTATGCCCTAATGTACCCATACTTTATTTAATGTCAATAAATTTCATTTTTTTATTTATATATTTTGGGGTCGAGTCTCCTTCGTCCGTAGGAGAATTAAGTACCCTCGAGATACCCTACACGTGACCCTGGGTGGTGCCAACCAGGTGACAACTCTACTGGTGGTAGGCTTCGGCCGTGGTTAGTCACCACCCACTGAACAAAGCCATGTCGCCAAGCGGCCTAGCCGTGTTTCGGCATGATGTTTGGTGTTGCCATTCATGGATGGCGGGTCAGATCAGTTGCGCTGCATGTGCCTAGTGAATGTAGCGTCTCGATCTACTGCCGCCTTCCTACCTAGGCAAGTATGCTCCATCGTAGATCTCATCGTCAATTACCATCAGGTGAGATCGAGATCAAATACTTGCCTATAATGTATAAAAAAAAAATATTAATTTAATTTCATTTATAGTTTTTATTTTTGTCTGAATCCTTCAATTCCTGGGATATCTGCATTGCGTCGCGTCGTCTAACCAGAAGCATCTTCGATTATTAGATCTGTTATTTAATAATCTTAATATCATAACAGCTAATAATTGTAACACGTAGCCCGACCTTGCACCGTACTTACCATTAACGATTGAATTAAACTTTAAAATTAAAGGTTACATTAACCTTAGGTTAACCGGAGCATTCATTGAGGCATCGATCATAGTAAGACCGTTAAGTGGATAAATATGAGTTAGGCTTGACCAGTCAATGTCGCGGGAATTGTCTTACATTTACTGTATTATTAATTATACAATAATGCATAAGTATCTATTATAGAACAGTTTTTGCTTACTTTTTCTATGTATGTTATATATTTTATCCATGTATCCATATAAGTAAATTAATTTTGTAACAAAAACAAAATAATAAAGATAATTCATTTTCCATACATTTGATTCTGAAGCGATACGATGTTCGCCGGGACAGCTAGTTAAACTATAAATAAAAGAATATCGACTTACATTTCAATGCATTTCAATTACCGCATAGAATACAATTTAAAACGATATATTCGTTCTCTTAACAAATGATAATGGATCTTACAGGCCTTAAGTTTAAGCCCTTTTAAATGTTTTGATAATTTCAACCCAAGATTACAAAACCACCATCCTTCGCCCGCTTTGTATGATTAAAAATGTGAACAGAAAAAAATTCAATCATTAAGATTCTTTATAAATGTGTATCACGACTTGAACCAAAATAACTACTGTTCTGTAGATAAAACAATGTACACATGGAGTGATCAATGGCGATCATACGCGACAGATCAGATCCATCGGTGAGATAGCATAGCTGCTGACAGTACAATGGTACCGTTGACAGCACAATGAATCGACACATAGTCGAGTGTGCGCAAATTTCCTTGAAGCGTGAATCATGGGCAAATGGAAGTATTTACTAAAAATGTAGACAATTATTGTTAGTAATACATTGAGTCTGGTAAAGCCAGATCGCTATATAAATGGTAGATAACGCTATTCAACGAACAGTGTAAGGTATTGGGGAAGTGGCCTGAGGGTGACATGATTTATGAAACTCTCCATAATTTATTAATGAAGATACAAAACATCAATAATATACTCGTATTCAATACAATGTGAAATTCGATATAACACCAAAAATAGGACTCAATTCCATTATCTCTAAAAACTATTTATTTTTCGTCTATTTAAACATGAATACTAAACATTTAATTAAAATGCAATTTCTCCTAGACCCACATTCAACGAATGGTACAGTAATTTGAGTATCTTGTTCATTAACCCAGTGAATTAGCATATAAACATAATACTAGCAAGATAACTTTAATCGAATTTGCGTCTAAGGAAAAGGACTTTGTTAATAAGTAACTGTTCATACCGCAAGTACTAGATGTGCTCGCGACTTTATAATTATCGTCTATAATCAGATTCGGACTTTCCATGACGCCGATTAGGCCTGGGCCTACGGCTTCAGAATATAAGGGACATGTCGGTCTAGCAACGATAGGTACTTAACGGCCCAGGGCGAACCAGACCGCTAGTTCACTACTAACATTAGTTTATCCATTTCTAAGTACCTAGGTATTATATATCGACATCGATTTTCTTTAACTAGAAGCTAATACAATACTTGTTTAAGCTATGTCCTACTTATGTTTTCAAAACAATTTAACCGCTAGATAATTTTGCGCCAGCGCCTGCGGCAGCCCATGATGGGTTATTAGCTAATAAAACAAGGAGACATTTTTTTCAAATCTTTTCACTTTGACGTCTGCGTTTGACATATATTTACTTTTTTCTACAACACTAGCCCTTAAATTATGGCAACGCACAACACTAGCCCTTAAACAAAACATCTACTAAATAAAAACATGTTACTTTCAACAAACAAAAAAAACCTTACTTCTGCAAATAACATACTTATGAACCCTTCAGTAACTTTGAAACAAAATGTAGGTGTTTTTCCCTAGGTAAAGACTTAGTACAAACATCCGCTATCATCTCGTCAGTGGGAACATATAATAAATTCACAATTTTCTTATTAACCAACTCCCTGATGTAATGATGACGAATGTCTATGTGCTTCGTTCGTGAATGACAAACACAATTATTACAAATTTTCTGAGCTGACTGATTATCGTTACTTAAATTAATTTTACAAATAACATCAATACACTCTTTTACAAAAACTTGTAAAAATATAGCCTCCTTGCAGGAGTCAGAAATAGCCATGTACTCGGCCTCGGTGCTTGAGAGCGCCACGGTTCGTTGTTTGCGACTCTCCCACGACACAACCGACTTGCCAAGCCAGAATATATACCCCGTATATGATCGTCGATCTGTATGATCCCCACCCCAATCGGCGTCAGTGAAACCAGTAATACTCATGCTTTCTTCACCTTGCCTAAAAGTAAGACAGTAATCTGAAGTACCTTTCAAGTACCGCAGTACCCTTTTGGCTGCATTCCAATGTGATTCCGAGTAACAATTGTTGAACTGACTGAGGTAGCTCACTGTATAAGCTATGTCAGGTCTGGAACACACTGACAAATACATGAGACATCCTATAAGATTTCTGTAATCATAAGTACAGGTCTTATCTTTACTCTTCTCCAGTTTCAACCCAACCTCCATGGGTGTCTTTGCTGGTTTGCAATTAGACATTTTAAATTTATCCAATATTCTACTAATATATCTGGATTGGTCTAATGTGAATACTCCATCCTCTGTTTTAGTAATCTTCAAACCCAAAATATGATTTATATCTCCTAAATCCTTCATTTCGAATTCTCTCATCAGTTGTTCCTTAATAATAGTTTTCTTATTCGAATTTTTGCTCGAAAACAACATAATATCGTCAACGTACAGAGAAATAATGATTATCTCTTTGTTATCATTATAAATATACACACATGGTTCAGAAGACAATCTCTTAAATTTTAAATTATTGATTAAAACATGACTGATTTTTTCATACCATGCTCTCCCCGCCTGTTTTAATCCATAAATTGCCTTGTGTAATTTATATACCTTGTTCTCATTATTTTTACTAATAAAACCTTTCGGCTGTTCCATATAGACCGTCTCCACCAGTTCACCATTCAAGAATGCTGTTTTGACGTCCATGTGCTCAACATTCATATCATACTGAGCAGCTAGGGCTAACAGTATTCTGATCGAAGCATACCGGACAACCGGTGAAAAAGTTTCCTCGTAGTCTATACCATATTTTTGGGTATAGCCTTTAGCTACTAGACGGGCTTTATATCTCAATAATTCTCCATTTACTCCTTTCTTTTTACAAAATACCCATTTACACTTCACAGGCTTCTGGCCCTTAGGTAAATCCACCAATGTCCAGCATTTATTTTTAATAAAGGAATTATACTCATCAACCATAGCTTCTTTCCATTTCTGTGATTCATGACTACTCATCACGTCCTCCACAGTCTCAGGTACATCATCCTCGCTCATCAGACCTGCTAGCCCGGCAAATCCGCCTGTCGAAGCAGCGTCTTCAAATGATGGAGGGTTCGAATCTTCAGAATCTATGTCTGAGATACCTGGAACGTATATAGCATCCGACGAGTCATCTGCACAAAAACTCTCAGAATCATCTAGACTTGTGTTAGTCTGTCTATGGAGATTTATGTCATCAGCTCCAGGTGATAATGTAGTCTCGGTACTCACTGAACTACTAGTTGATTCATCACTGTTTGAAACAGGCGTGTTTTCTAAAAACACCACTCTGTTCTTATGTTTATCATCATGCGACTTATCATTTCCCAAAAATACACTTTCCAAGAAAGTTACATGCCTCGCCTTGACACACTTCCCTGGGCACGTGGGGTCAATGAGCCTATAGCCCTTGGTATTTTCACAATATCCCACAAAAATGTATTGTTTGCTTCTTGAATCAAGTTTTCTACAATTCATGACAAGTGCATATGCCACACAACCAAAAATACGCAAATGTTTAAGATCTACCTTCTTAGACGTCCACTTCTCCTCCGGAGTGGTACCCATTACAGCCTTGGTTGGTGATCGATTCTTTAAGTAGACAGCCGTATTGACAGCTTCCGCCCAATAGCGCTGCTCCAGTCCCGCATCCTGAAGCATGCAGCGAGCTTTCTCCATGATCGTCCGGTTGGCTCTCTCTGCAACTCCATTCTGCTCGCTGCAATGAGGGACCGTAGTATTGTGCTTGATCCCACATGTCCTGAGATACTCCTGGAAAACAACACTGGTATATTCTCCGCCATTGTCACTTCTGATTGCCTTTATTCTTTTATTTGTTTCATTCTCAACAAGCGCTTTGAAATATTTAAATTTATCGAACACTTCTGCTTTACTACGTAAGAAATAAATAAAAGTTTTCCTTGAACAGTCATCAATGAATGTGACAAAATACCGAGCACCACTAAACGATGCTGTTTGTATTGGCCCACATACATCAGTGTGTACTAACCCTAACAATACAGTTGACCTACTAAAACTCTTCTTTGGAAAAGGTAGCTTAGTCTGCTTCCCTTTTATACACGCCACACATGGACTGAACGAATTACTATTAAAATTCATACCTGTGACTAAACCATTTTTCATTAAATTCATGCTCCTTGAATTCAGGTGTCCCAGTCTCCGATGCCAGATGCCAGACTCTGTGTTGTCTGCTACAAGCCCTGCAACTTCATCATTTACCAATGACACGTCACCAGCTCCAGACTCCACACGTACCGAGTTCATAGCTATTCCTGACTTTACCTGACAGTTTAATATATTTTCAACAATATCAAGCTGAAAAACACCGTTAACATCCGAAGCAGTGGCTATTATTTCATTACCATCTAAAACTTTACACATTTTAGATTCAAAAACAACATTATAGCCTTTTCTGTTTAACTCGCTAACTGACAATAAATTAGTAGATAGTTTAGGTATAAAATAAACATTACTTATTGTCTTAACGCCTTTCTTCAGTTGCACTCGAACTTTACCGTAACCTTCCGTCGATAATTTCTCACCATTTGCCACATTTACATCTACAGGTTTGGTACACATAAAGTCAAACATAATTTCTTTATTATTGCACATGTGGTTTGTCGCCCCTGAGTCAATAAACCAGACATCATTTTTGACATTCACTGACAATGCAACTAATAAAGATTTTTCTTGTCGTACTGATACTTTATGGTCCATTTTCTTATCCTTATGTACATATGACTGGTTCTGTGGACAGTCTTTCTTCATATGACCAGTTTTCTTGCATCTGAAGCATCTAATAGGTTTTCTCAAAGCAAGCGCATTCATCGCAGGACACTCAACCTTCTCATGTCGACGCTGCTGTTCCAAAAGTAGCTTCGACTTGACCGTCTCAGTATTGAGTTTTACACTTGAGTTTTCCAGTGCCATTATCAGCGGATCATAATCGTCTGAGAGTCCACTAAGCATTATGATGGCCACAAACTCATCCTCCAGCGGTGAACTGATGTCAGATAGCTGCTGAGCGAGCTCAGTTACCTTCATCAAATAGCTCTGCATATCCTCTGCCTCCTTCAATTTTACACCAAAAAGTGACCGCAGCAAACCTAGTCTTCTAGTCAATCCCTTGTCTTCAAAAGCACGTTGCAGACTAGTCCACGCCTCGTACGGCGTTTTCGCATTGCGGACGTGCGGCAAAGCTGTCGGACCAACGGACAAGCAAATTTTCGCTAATGCTTTCTGCGATTTTTTTTCGTCCTTACATTTATCGTCGGATTGAATGCATTCGAAAAGGTCTTCGTGCATGAGGACCATCTTCATTACAAATTTCCAATTGTTGTAATCCCCGATCCCTTTTAATTTCTCTACAGGGATCCCCATTGAAACTGTAGAAGACATGGTGTGAAAATAAAAGCTCTGAAAAAAAACAGTTGCCAGTGCCGGCCGGCGGCGCACTACATAACACTAAATTTATTTAAGTGATATAACTGAATTATTTTACATAGCAGGGCACAGCAAAACGACCCTGGGCCCATAACCTGATGGGTTATTAGCTAATAAAACAAGGAGACATTTTTTTCAAATCTTTTCACTTTGACGTCTGCGTTTGACATATATTTACTTTTTTCTACAACAGCCCACCATTGCTGATATCAACTCATAGTACAAGACTGGCTGTAGACGAAAGGGAAACTGACGTTCCACTTATGCTGATGTGAATAATAAATCATGTGAGCTCATTTTCACTTTCTTTTTGTCTATAATAAAAAGTTCTGCATATTTGGTGTTTAAAGTGCCGTATATTGTCCTTAAGTAAATACTTGTACTTAACTGATTTTACCGATATTCAACAAGAAAATAAATATATATACATAAACATAATCTTAACAAGACGTGACTGTGAAATGAATCCACTTAAAAAAAAAATATCCTAATTAATAAATGTAAAAAAATAAATCAAGCAAAAAAAATACGTTTCCAAACATAACTCTTGAAGTGTTCTATAAAATCTACCCGTAACACTACCTAGCCCCTAACGCACTAACTCTAGAAAATTTCAATATTGACGAAAAACTAAACATCCATATGAAACAAGGCGGAATATTAATCATATCATATCGAATTACAGTAATTATAACAAGCTGGAGTACAATGGTAACGACATTATGTGTCAAAAATCGACTCATGCGCATTGTTACAACGACATTGCGTGCATTGTATCACGCACAATGACATTGTAATTACTGAGCAATACATTGTAAAAGGCTCTTTATTAATTTGCTCTTTCACACAAGTGTTCATTTGCTCTTGCACACTTATTATCTACCCTAATAGCCATGGTATAAATAACAAGAGATGTATAGAAGTCATGTTGCGAATTACGTAATCAAGTATTGCATCTACTTGGTCTGAAGCCAAGTGACAGATTTCCAAACGGTAATACTATTATAAACCCATTGTATCCAACGTTCCCACACCATATTGCAAATAATACGAAATACATAATTCCCAACGCACTGTGGCTCAAGCAGAGCGTCTTCCATCCCGCTCACACCATAGATTTCATAAATAATCATGATAGTGACAGCATGCTTTCTCGGTGACATTACGATAAGATCGTTACGATAAGTTCATGCTAGCGAGTCAAGTGCGAGATTATTCATATGCTAACCGTATACTTTATAGTCTACGTATTTAGACATTTTGTATGGAGCATTGAATTAATTTTGAATACCGTCCGCTTGAGTCGCTGTTCAATTCTCCATACAATGAATCTAAATAGGTAGACTTAAAAATTGTGACTTGCGCTGACACCATCAGCGTCTACTACATGTAAACCGTCTCGAACAAGGAGCGCACAATTAAGATAGAACTTCACTTAAGGTAAGCTCGTTTAATCTCATAATAATCTCGCTCTTGACGTACTGGACTGTGAGTCCATTGAAGTCTCTGTATAATTTTTTGGTATTTTTCATTGTTCTTCTATTTGGGTCTTAGACATACATCTGCAGTCGCTCAGATCACCTAATAGCAATTAAGGATAAATGTGAAGCCAACTCCATTCAAAATTAGGACGAGAACTAATACCAGATTAAGAAATAATCATCTGGCTAGAATCGTCGCTACTACAGCCTACAATTAGTATAGAAACCGCAAGTCACAAAACAAACAATGAAAACCCCCATCATCATCAAAGCGTACTTCAGCAAAAAACACCCAAACCAAACTATGCGAGCGATGTAAAACACGCGCGCGTGCTGGTATAATTATTCCTCAGTTCGGTATGCGAGTTAGAAGACCGCAAAGGTCAGTTCAGTCGTGACGTGACGGTGGATAGTGGTAAATAGCTGTTAGTAACACATCGATCAATGGACAGGATATGTACGCCCACATTTGTAAAGGAACGCCTAAAATGCTGTTAGATCTATTTTAATTAGGAAACGACAAGCCTAATTAAGTATTAAGGAAAAATGAAGTAAACAGAAGTGTAGTGATATTAAATTGGTTATAACTTATTGGGCCCAGGAACGTGCCTTGGGGAACGCCAATCAAAAAAAAAGTTTAGCTTGCCGAAATAAATCTAGATTATATTCGTTTCCTTCACGTCAATAATCATTATTCAATCAATACCGACACTAATTTCAATGCAATCGATAATTTATCCGAATCACACCGCAGAGCTATTATTAATGATCCCATTAGACACAGTATGACTGCGCTGCATACCTTATCTGCACTATCTAAAACTTTAATATCGCAATCCTTTAGAATCTCATTGCCAAGTTGAACATTATTTTGACTTACAAGCTTAAGTGTCGATGTTATCTTTTTCTAAGTACTCCATTATAAATTTGTGTCTATTATTAGGCGACCCTTCGGTATAATTCATATTGTGTTTTATTTTAATTGGACTGGGTCACAAGCTTTTGTGGTGGGTGTTGATTTATGATCTGAATATTAAGGCATTGTCTCTATTGAACTCCTATGGCTGTTAGCGGCAGGTGACCCCGGGGTGACTCAGAATCTGGTTTTGCTTCTGTGCGCTCACGCAGATCCCGTAAATGATGATGAAAGAAGAGGGAAATAAATATATTAAGCGATCACGTCATGGCAATTGATTTAGAATGGTTAATACGAGACCAGTGTATTAATCTAAGTTTAACTTCTACTTATCTCGTGAATTGTACCATTTTGAAAACACAAGTTTTTGGGTTATAATTATATTTAAGCAACTATATTCCATGTCACCATAAATGCATACTTGATTGTAACCTGTTTTGTGTTCAATAAATAAATAAAATCTATATAAAACAAGGTCGTGTTAGTTACACCATTTATAACCTAAGAACGGGTAGGCCTATTTTTATGATCTTTGATTTTTTGAATAACTAAAACATGGAAAAAATGCGCTAAAAATAATAACAATAAAGGTAATCATTTTCTCATTGATTCTGATTGATGATGATTCATTGATCTGGCGTAAAGAAGTTGGCCGGGACAGCTAATTCTCAATATATTAAGGTATAATAAATTGTTCATCAAGCAAATCTAGTTTCAAACGAGTTAACATTATTTTATTGAAGGAAGTAGAATTCAATTTTAACATCCTTTGTTGTAAGACTTCCTCCATAAAAATATGCAGTCTGTTAGCAAATTCAATAAAATTATTTCTTAAATCACAATCCACGTATTGTTATTCCAATTTTCTGCTAAAGAAATGAGCCAATTCAATAGCTTGCTAATACTTAAGCTCGCAGCACGCAGCTGTGTAGTTATTATGGCAGCTTGCCACGAAAAATTTCTAGCAATTTCTTTGGTATTTTCCTTTGTAGGTCCCATTAGCTCGTAATGTACTACATCTTATTGTTTAATTTCCTTTTAATGGAAATCTAGCTAATAGATAGTCCGATTGTTTGCTACTAAGTATCTTTGTTCTGCACGTTATTGCCAGTGTATAGGTATATGATCTATTAAATCAGTAATATTATACTATGCTATAGCAGCTCGTTTCTGTAGTTTAAAAAAAAAATTTGAATGCTTGGACAGCCTGATTAGCGCAGCTGGTAGTGGCCCTGCTCTCTGTGCCGATGGTCCCGGGCTCGAATGCTGGCAGGACAAACTTTGTTTAATGAGCATGAATGTTTGTACCCGAGTCATGGGTGTTTAATATCTTTATAAGTATTATTACTGAGTTCGCCCTCAGTCCATTGCACGGTACCCATACTGCAAGCGTTGCTTAGTGCGGGACCGTATAGTCGTCTAGCGATATATATTTAATTACTTTAGGATTCTTTATAACACAATATCCGATCTTTGTTTAACGGATCTCATGTAAATAGATAATTTCTAGTCATTATTATTCAGGGTTACTATTTAAATTGCATCCAAACACTTTGTATAGTCCAGACGCCATTGTAGTAATTAAACGTCCTCGTAAAAATCACATCAAATTCGGTTTACCGATCGTCAGTAATGCCAAACATTGCGTCTTCGTTCGTGAGCGCGGTTAACCTTTGTTTAACAACCACAGCCAACAAATTCAATGTCGATTTACTTTCGCTACATACTCAAATACATAATGAAACCATTATGAGATAGGATGTTGCGAGTGTAATTGATTTAATAATGTTCATTAGTGGTGATAATGTAGCAATAATTTATTTAAACAATGCGAGTGATTGATTGATGAGCTTGCTATAGCATATTGAAATTAAACGAGATATAAAATTTCGGAGTTTACCGGGTTTGTTGATATAGCCTTAGCATAAGATTCTAAGGGCTACTTGAGCACATAAAGCTCTATTTAATCAGTTGCACGTTACATTGTAAAACCGAATAACAAAGTAAATATTAGAAAAACATTGTTATCAAACAAGTATTTCTTAACTGTCGTCACTTACGCGAGACGTTAAGCCAAACGAGTGAGACGACCTACATAAAAGGCTTATGGAATTAAAAAAATATATCTCGGAGGAAATATGGTCCTGTATTGTCTGAAAAACAAATAGTTGAATTAAATATGACAACTTTGATTGTCATAATTCTGGGATCCCATTGCGGTATATACTAATATTTTTTTCCAACAACAAAGTTTAAAAACAACAACAATATATACTAATAACATCCCTTGAATCAAGTAGATTCAATTTATTTGACTTTAGGATATTAAAGATGTTGATTATAAAAGTTGAGATTCACAGTTCAATTTGTCTTGTCAATGCCAACAAGAAACATATTATTTTCCTCCCTCAAAAATCTGACAGCGCCATCCAATACTGAACAGCTTTTAAATTGTTTAACCTTCCAACCCCCTGGTAATCGATCGGCCAACAAATAAAACACAAGTTATATTGACCGGGCAAAGTAACTGTTATTACAAAACGCTCATTGTATTTTTAATTAGCCATAGCTATTATGGTACTGGTATGTGCTCGGTGTTAATAAATCTATGGTTGTGATACAAATGAGACTGACAAGGCTTATTTCGTAATTAGTCGTGCTTAATTAGTTACTAAAACATTTTGATGAAAGACTATAGTCGATTAAATTGATATACCTACCTATTTAAGTAGTTTTTGATTTGTAATCGACATTAAACTAGAAGGATATTTATAATCTATACACAAATAAATAAAATTGGAGTGTCTGTTTGTAATATTAAAATAGCCGCTTTTTACTAAGTGCAGTCGCATGTATACACGGTACCTATACCAAAACAGCATTTTTTACAATTTTTGTCTGTCTGTCTGTTTGTTCCGGCTAATCTCTGAAATGGCTGGACCGATTTTGACGGGACTTTCACTGGCAGATAGCTGATGTAACAAGGAGTAACTTAGGCTACATTTATTTTAGAAAAATAATAGGATCTCACGAAAAAAAATTAAAACCAATGTTGCAGCGCTGCGCCTGATTAAGTTTGATAGCAACAACCTGCAATGCGTCCCGCGGGCTCAGAACGCGCGAGCGGGCTGTTGCCAACGGTTGCGTCTTTGTTAAATACCACGCGGACGAAGTCGCGGGTAACATCTAGTGATAATATAAAACTAACTAAATACTTTGTGCCATAAAAAGTGGATGTTTGTCTATGCTCTAGCGAGGACATCTGATCAAATATAAATAATTTATAAGCATTTATAAATGTGTACGAAATTGCACAGACTAAAATTAAAAGTAGAACTTATGATACCAATAACAAAAATAAAATATATAATAATATGATAACCAATTCACGTAATATATTATATATTCTAAATAACACTATCAAGTAAAACATGCTAGCTTATACTTGAATATGTTTTTTTTTGTCATATAAATGGAAATTATAATAAGCTTGAAGCGTGAAAATAAATCACATTTAAATTAAACTACAGAAATGTATAATTTAGTTTTATGAGTTATTAGACGCTATTATTTTCATGGTATTCATAAGTAAAAGTAAACTAAGTAGCAAAGGATTAGCATAGTCCCGTTATTGGGTTGTTTGTGTGACTTGCGCAATATAATAACATAATAATACTCACCACATTGATCTTCCCCAAGATGTGATTTATCTGGTCCTTACTGCACATTTTGATAGCTTGCTGTACCAACTTTTAAACGAACCACATTTTACAAAACACTGTGATCATGTCTCCAGAAATTGTCACTGGCTGTGAAGCGTTCGAGTTAATTTTCTTTGAGGCCAATCAGGAAATAACAGAATGAATGCAATACAATTTATTTTTTCACCGTTCCAAATAAAAAAACCAACGCCATTCTGAAATAGATTAGTAGTTTTAATTGTGAAGTCGTATTTGTAGTCAAACAGTTGTCGTATATAATTTTCATATTTGTGACATGCCGTGTATATAATTTTAACGTACGACACTACACTGACACGAGCCAACACTACGATAACGATCGAGCCGATAGGAATAATTACTCGATGTAGGTAATGAAATTTACGAAACGTTCGAGTTGCAATATTTATGCCTACCCGTGTGGTGGTTGATCAATCGACTGACAAATTTTCATTCGAAACAAACTGCAATCGACAATCACGTGAATGTTAGTAAACAAAACCAATCGTTCTAGTTCTCATGACGATTGGAGATGTTCTGACGTCACTTTTCGACTTGTAGTTTTTTCTTTTAGCTTCCAACTCTGCCATCAGTATCGACTGATTAAATGATGAGTATGGGTCTGAATGTTCATCATCTCTATCATGCTCATAATAAAATTGAACAATTGTATGTAGTGCCGAAACAATCTAAGTCTAAACGTTTGCCAGAATCATCAAAATCTATCTAGCCAGCAAGTGGCACACATTTGCACTTTCAATTTTCATGTCTTACACAAGTTAGACAAAAGTGTTTAGTCAGTTTGTTAATGCCAATAAACAGTGTATGTTTGTTACATAACAAATAGCACCCTTTCCCCCGAGTAATTGGGCTCATTTTAAATCAGTTGCTCTTTTCATAATTTAACCTTTTGTCGTAGTTCATTCACAGATTGCGTTAAATCACTTTAATGGCATCTACGCTTACCGTCGAATCACAATTAAATGCAAATTCCAAAAATACTGTATAAGAGAAACCACTTTTATAGTAATTTCACCAAATTCTTGCATATTTTCTGAACCCATTGCTGGCAAATTAGTTATCTCACCATATCGTGATGAATATTAATATTGACACAATTTGGAATGAAAAACATCTTTGGTTTAATTTGACAATTACGATAATTATTCTTTATTGGTACATAAATCATGGATGCGTAAACGCACACGTTGTGTGGGAAAGGGAAGTGAATCAATGAACCGATGAAAGCAGGTGGGCTTTCATTGCTCGAATGGTTTCCCCGACTAGTTTTACCACTCTGTCCAATACGCCAGCTTAATTATGTGAAGGTAATGAGGCTGCACTTTGATTGGTAAATCGTTTATCTTTAACGGAACCTTTAGAAAGGGCTAAAAGAATGGCACTTAATAGTTCTTTACATAGACGATTGACTGACAACTACTTACCGCGCTATTAACTTCGTCGATTACTGTCCAAAGTTTTAACAGTTTTGGGAACGACAACCCGAACCTATCTAAGTAATGAGATGTTTCTTCAAAACCGAAACTAATTAAAGCAGGTATTTTAAAAACCGTGGCAAATATTTTGACATTACTTAACAAGATATTTAGCAACAAATATCAGGTATTGATATAAAAACAATAGCTAAAAGGACAGTTCTAAAAGTATTGAAAAGGTCAAGCGATTAGTCGAATTGACCGGCTGAGGCCAGCCGATGAAAGGGCAAGGAGACGAGGCCTTGCTAACAAAAGGATGTATGTCCGTGGACCTTGTGGAACATTTGAATGTAAAACAATGGAACAAGAAGCCTTCGTATTTTTAGCAACCTCAAATGGTACGGGAAAGAAATACTGATGATGATAGATTGCGTGGAACAAATGTAAATGGTGATGATGTTTCTGTAACCACAGACACTGATAACTAAGTCTAACATCATGGATGGACAAGGAAAAGAGGAAGCAGTAATACAAGTTAAAAAGCTAACAGCGTTTGGAATAATGATTATTGATTGACAATGCGTTACATTAACATCAGTAAAAAAAAAAACCAACAAACATTTTGCGTGTTCAGTGATGATTATCGTGTATGAACACATAGCTGTCGAAACAAATTACGTTGAAAAAGTAACGAAGATAATGGTCTAATAGGAGAAATTGTATAAAAAATGTAGAGCATCGATCCCGCGTCAGTACACGACTGAAACATAAACGTCAAAGAACTGGTTCCCAATAAAGAGGCAATCATTTATTTAAACGCAAACGCATAATCGATATTGCACAATTCCGAAATGAAATGTTTCTTTCTTTTTATTCTTATATTACGTTGCTATCATAACCGGTCCAACTGCCAGGCGGTGGCTCACATTTTTTTTTACTTTTTATACACATTCCGAAGAAAATGAGAGTGCCCATAGTATTGTGGGGATCGATAAACTGAGAAGGCAATTACTTGCCGTTTCGGCAACGCGTTTAGAAAATGTCATATTGCTGATATGCGGGGCCCACTTTCACTGATGAAAATTTGGGGAATGATTTATAACCTAATAAGGAAGTTGTAAATGTTGTTTCTTTTTCCAAAAAATTGTGTCTCTGATAAACAATGTGTAAATTAAGTGGCATATTAACCATTATGTATTCATAAACCTGCACGAGGGAAGGAAATTGAAATAAAACAGTATAACTTCAGTAGTGGAATAGTTGAAGCAAGTGAAATACTAAATACCACATAATATGTTACTAGGTAGTATTTCTAGTTGAAACTTTTACAACCATCACGTTTCTACTAACGAATAGTTCAAACACATGATTGTGTTACAAAAACTTCGGTTGTTGTGTAAATTCACTTTCACTGAAGTTGAACTAGCACCATGTTATATTTTTAGCAAAACATACGACGTTTACGACTTTTATGAAGAACTAACTATATATTATTTATTCTGTTTCTCATTGTACGTTCCAAACTTAAGCATTCTATTTTGCGTAAACAAAGGTTAACTCACAGAGCAGCATTTAAATTTAAACCAGTCTGGATTTCGCCTTGATTATGGAAATATAATTCCAAATTTATAGAAGTTTTAATCAATGGCATTTCCTCTTTAAGAAGAAAGATAGCTCTTTGTTATCTTTGCTGATTAACGAAACATTATACAAATTTGAACAACTAAACCGTTTTACATTTTGCAAACATAGAAATAGTATCTTACCCCTTGCATTATCTTCAATAACACGGAACCGATACAGATTTAACCCTTAGTAGCCTAGAGTTTCAATTTTGATACCAATCTTTTAAACCGAATTTTCACATTACTATTAGTTTTTTTTATAGGTTGGCTGTACGTATTTTACTGTTGTATAATATTCTTTCCAACGAAATTAAAAAAAAAATCGAATGTCATTATTATTAAACACAGTAACATTAAACACAGTAATATTAAAAATAAATCACTTTCGTAAATCAGGCTACTAAGGGTTAAACGGTGTCAATAAAAATGAAATTATAAAATTACAATTGGCGAAATAGTTACTCAATTGATTCGATTGAAATTCAATTATTCAAGGTTATTGCGTTCATGAAACCGATGGGTGGGCGGTGGGCTTTACGAACCCCTCAAAATATTGCTAAGCTTATGACAAACATGAAATTCGTGAACAGAAAAAAGATTTTGTCTGAACCGAAAATACGAGATCATTATTGCCTAGGTGCCGATAATAGATACCCACAAGCTAAACCGACACAGCATCATGACGAAAATTAACCACAGGCATGTCCAAATTAGATACAACAGTGAGTTTTCGTAAAGCTGTTTCACCATCACCAAGGCTCGAGTTATTTTGATTAAACTAAACCGCCAAGTTTTAGATTAATACGTTATTACTGCACCTGCAGTATAACTGCAATCAATTCGATAAAAGTTACTAAACTGGATACTAATGATAAGTATAAAGACTAACCCCAATTTTATTCAATTAGAAGTGGCATAACAGAATATTTTCTAGAAAAATTGTTCTTTGTTATTTCTGCATATATATTCTTTTGAGTATGAACCTATTATTACATTGTAAAATATTCTTCTCATATGAGCAAATAAAGATCATGCATTGTGAACTTGAATCGTGCTCGTAATTATGTGAATCTCAAAAATCGTCATGAAAAACAGCAGGATTTTAGAAACAACGTCCTTTTTAAATTTAAATCACAATTCATCATCTACAATCTACATCGCCATCGTGGGAGATTTGCACTATCCGCACGAAATTAAGCAAACATTGTAAATTATTTTTGCTCTTTATCTTTTGAAATAGTGACAACACACTGGTACCAGCTAGACACGTCGTTGACAGGCCTAAAGTATGGTCATCATTGCTAAGTGAAGAGTCGTGTAAAATTACCCTACTTGCATGCATCGTTGCGCGGGTCATGTTGCAACAAGATGCCATCGTCGAAAGGTTAGGGCGAATGAGCCATTTCGATTGTACAAGAAGATCAAACGATTGGTATTTAAGACCGAAGAAAAGTAATAAACCTTAGTTTATAGATTAATTCTACCCTCATTTTATCTACAAAATATTATTACCTACTCACTTAAAAGGTTATCTATAGCAATTACATCTTTCCTCTTCTCCCATTCAACCCTTATATTGGATAGATAATAAAATTGATTCCCAACTTAAAAACACCTGTGGTAAGTACTTATGAATGCAGGTACTCAGAATACTATTAACAATTTAAATAATGTAGACCACGAAGCTAAATGATTGCTAAGAAACAAAGAACAAATAACTAAAGACAATACCGACGCTAATTGTGAATAATAGATGGTACACGAATAATAAATTTATCACAAAGAAAAACTGTACCAGAATCGGCATTTGCATATGCAAATATAATAGCGTATCCTGCAACTAAGGAGATAAAGGTAATACTGGTTTATTATCCAAAATATCATACGATCACATTTAAGAATGTCAGCGAGATTGACTTATCATTGAAAATAATATTTTTGATTGATATATTTTACTTGTAAAATGTATTGTTGTTTACGTATTTATTATTATTAAACATTATCCAAGAAAAAGACACAAATTAATATCGTATATTAAAGACGTTTATGTTTCAATACTATTCAGACTGTAGTTAGTTTCTTCAAAAACATTTTCACCATACCATCAAAACATGACAAGTCCTCAAGCCTCAAAGAACAATAACTTCCGCACACAATATATCACTGGTAACACAGTTCCACAATCAACTAAAAGGTACATTAAAAAATAAAAACTTCGGCGCCTAGAATCGTTATTTCATTCGAGTAGAATAGATCGATCAGGCTGCATCTCGCGGACTGGCGCGGACGCGTGTCGCGGGCGGTGCATGCGGCAGGTGACTGTGCGCGCACGCACCGCGATTGACCGGCGAATCGAAAACTCACAGCCGCTGAACCGAAGTAGGTAGCGATGTCAAAGCACGTCAGAGAAAATAGTTGTAGAAAACAACTATCATTACTTACCGTGCCGTACTCGTCTATGGTGCTCGTCTATTTTTATTTGTGGATGCCGTACGAATACTGAACACCATGGCAGACTCGACTCACCTGGAACGATAGAAAAATCGGTCATGTATGAAATTGTCACGAGAATACGCGACTTGCATTCAAATTTGCATGATGTTGATGCACGTATTACGGTTTAATAATATTTCCTTGTTATTACAAACATGAGTGATAAAGAGACGAAAGGAGACTTTCAATCAAGATATCAAATGATAACAAGATGTCTCGCGTCACAGCATGTGATATCTGTCAAGGATACATCGACGACATACGAAATGAAAGCAGAATCTGAAGATTGTTTTTCTTAAACTTTTTCATATTTTGCAGCTACTATTTGGATCACAATTTACTTATGTTTCAGGTGTTATATCGTTTTTAATCTTACCACCATTTTCTAATATGCATATGATCAGGCATCAGATCATTAAGATTATCATCATTTACAATCCAATTGATATTACACTGTAGTTGGTTAGAGCTAGCTTGCGATTACTAAATAAGTAACTACCCTAGAAACCCTTTCCACATCTTATTTGCCTGAATTTATTAGCCATTTGTCCAGTAAGCTGTAGATAAGGATAATCATTATGAAGCAGGCCCTATTAAGCCCCACTAGCAGATTTTCATCTCCCTTAATGCTGCAACTAAATATAGGATATCCGAACATCCTGTCCACATTGTTTGTCGTCGTACCTGGATTATATAATGATGTGGTTTACGACAGACTTTTAATGGACGTATTACTGAATCTCACTGATTAATTAACGGTAGTTTCCAAGACACCATTGATTTGAAATAAAACGGCATAATTTTCTGAATTTTGAAGGTAATCACGGACTTGTCCGTATTTTATTCTGTAAATTCACTTTCACAGAATTTTGTAAATAGGTAAAAAATAACAACTTTAGGAATATAAGTTTTGCATTGTATTCTTTCATCGAACCGAAGTATACTAGAAATCGTTTAATTTTTTTTCTGTTCTATGACTCTGGTACTTCATAAAACAAGAATAGGTACATGAAAAGACTCATCTTCAAATATTGTTAGTTACGTGGAACATTATTCCTTGTTCATAAAAGCGGAAAATACTATATTATTACTCAATATTCTGGTGGTCATAATATAAAACTATAAAACCATCATCAATATTTAGCATATCTATAGCTGGCTCAGTAGGTCAACATTTTCTCACACTTCATACGGAACTTCCTCACGACTTTCATCAACATCTTAATCGATTCATGCGCGTCCATCAACAAGTACTTAATTCAGTTCAGCGCTAAAATCTTCAATCGGGACATAATCCAACACATCCAATTGATAATCTTGAAGTGAAACTTCCGCTATATCATACACGCCTGCCACCAATCACAGATCAACAAACTTATGTTCCGGTGTTGTAAACTAGAACTAACATTGCTATTATAAAAATCGCACACTTGTAGGAAGTTTTTCATTGAAGGTAGCAACAACTACCTCATTTGACCTGATTAGCGCAGTTAGTAGTGACCCTGCTTTCTGTGCCACGGGCCCCGAGTTCGAAACCTGGTAGGACAAATTTTGAATAATGAGCTCGAATGTTTGTGCCCGAGTCATGGATGTTTTATATCTATATAAATATTATATACTAGGTTCGCCTTCAGTCCATTGTACAGTACTCATAATACAAGCGTTGCTTAGTGTGGGACCGAAGGTGGTACCGTTATTATTGTTAATTCTGTATTATATTTTTACCTTTTTGATTACATTTTTATGGGATTCGTCGGCAAATTAAAATAGCTTCCGGGTCCTATCGGTAACAATATAAAAATGGGATAAAATCTAGGGATCCAGCGACATAATAAAATACACTCAATAAGTACGTGTAACAGTAAAACACAAAATTTAAAACAATATGTGAGTATGCAATACAAATTGGCGGATGTGTAGTGGTCGCACCTCGCAGATTAATTGGATTGGTCGAGAGCACTGACAGGCTTTGATGTATGATATCCACAGCTGTTTTGTTGTGGTGCAAGTCATAAGATATTGTATCTGGATGCTTACTTTGTTATGTAGATACCTCTATAAGCTCGCTACAAGAACCATATTCACTACGCCGAAATAGATGGTGCTTAATACAGCGCTGCGTACAAATTGAGAATATCCACACAGTCCTGAATCAGAGCTTACCAGATAACGCAACATTTACGGACTGATTTAGAAAGGGTATACCAACCTTTGAATACCAACCAAAAATCACAATTTCATTTGTAGGGAACATCAATTATTTTTGAAATTCACCAAATCGAAATTCTGACTACATAATGATTCAAAGGAACAGGTTCAAAGGTTAGTATATGTTTATATGAATCAACCTGCATATCTCAACAATAACCTTTGGGTAGCAACTGCCTGCCTGGAAGATCTTTCTTTCCGCGACAAAGTTACACACAATATGCAGAGATCTCTGCAGAGAGATTATATACCTAACAACCTAGTTAATGTATGTGCCTATATAATTTCTCTTATAATGCTATTGTTTTTTATTAAACTAGAAGTTACTGTTTAAGCTTATGTCTTAAGCCAAAGTATAATATGAGCCATGCATTAACCTTCCACGCCCCGTACGCAGAGTATTTCCCAGTCAATCATAGGTCACAGAAATGTAGTTCCTATTCACACACTATAGGCGTACGTTTCTCATTAAAAATGACATCAGTAAGCGATTACTGGTTATTAGTTGTTAGTGTAAGGCTACTTAAGAGTTATTATCGTAAAAGGCTTTTAGGACGACCTACTTACCTCGTCCTTGTTGTTTATTACGACATTCCTCAGGGTGTTTGAATCAAGACCAAACTCTACTGATGAATAATATTTTCAATATAATCTGCTAAAACGATAACCACATATGAATATTTTCGAATAAAAAAACGCAGGGAACATTATTATCGACACAGTGGCCGAACCCATTTTGGTATTTTTGTCAATGTGTTCAAACATCACGGACAAATAACTGGACGGATTTTGATAACGGTTTTATAATATATTTTTTTAAAATGTTGCCTCTTAAAGAATTAATAATGCATGACGATTGTGATTTTTCTTATTTGATACCTACCTATTTTTCTTACTAAGGGTAAGTACCGTATTAAAACCATTTATAGCTTAAAGAATAGATAACTAGATAGATGAGCTTAAGTTCTGTACAAATTCATTTCAAAACCACGACCAAAGGCCACCCCAACATACTTCACCGCAATCCAATTACCAACCGCAGCTACCTCTCGCATTGTTCTCAAAAGTGTTTCAGAACAATACGTTTTCACAACGCAACGCGGGTAGGCAGACTTTTTGAATACGTCTTAAGCTTGTAAAGACTTATAACAATGGGTATGCAAGAGGGTTGGAAATTCAGATATTCGCACTTACATCTGGTCGGTACAAGGTTCTTTACATGCAGTAGTTTTTTTCAATATGTTATCCTATCAAAAAAGGGACAACCTTCGATGTAATCTACGCGGAGGGTAAAAGCACAAACACTCCAAAAATTAGGCGTAACTTATAAATATAAAATAAAAACTTGAAAGGTGTCAAGGGACACCTGGATGGAACGAATTTCCTTTATTATTTTTTATTATTTATTATGTACAAAAAACCTGTATACACTCAACAAAAATAATCGTCGCGACACCACACTGTTCAATGCGAAATAGAAAGACGAAACGAAAATATCTGGCTTGCTTTCTATAAGAGAGAGAGAGAGACAGACAGAGAAACATGCGCACGCCGCACGGCTTACAAATAATCATGTTTATAACCGGCCTTTACATAGGAAATGGAGTTGGGTTGAGAGAAAAAAGGGTCGTACGAGAATTGTTTCATTATCTCGAAGTGCACCGGCTCTAGAAGTAATTTTGTAGTTACACAAATCTTCCCTGTTAAGACGTCAACATTATTATTTATGTTTAGTTTGTAAGTCAGCGATAGATGTCGCTGGCATGTTTTTGAACTAGGTATCGTTATGTTTTTGGTTTTTATATTGTAAACTATACTTTCATTAATTATAAAAAAGCTTACAATAGCACGTTACAACTTTTCGTCTTAATTTTTCGTCTTATTTTTTTCCATCTAGCCCCCTTTCGCAACGCGCGATAAGGAACTTCGTTCCAAAAACTTTTTAACAAAAAAAACCGTCTTCTAAAAACGAAAATGCAAAAAATAATCTAATCTTACAATCGACCTTGTCTAACTAAATCAAATATTTAACGAATGTTTTAATATTTTTTTTCTGCTATTCGGGGCGGAGATGAATTCAAAAAATCCAAGTTCATAAAAATTAGCCTACCCGTTCTTGAGTTATAAATGGTGTAACTGACAGGACTATGTTTTATATATAATACATTACATTCAAAATATAAATGTTTATAAACGGGAGTGCAAAAGTCTCAGTGTGCCTTAAGTATATATCATATCCGTTACACTGTCAAATAAGTACGTAAGTATGTATTCAAAAAATATATGTAATGATGACCAAGCCATAGTTTTTGTATAATGCTTACACAAAATGATTCATCGCGACCGGTCAGTATGGGGAAGTCGGTGAGTACATTGATCTTACTTATCATGGAGTCAAAATTACTTCCAACAGCGGCACAGAGGTTATTAAACCTGATACATTCATTTTTTTTTCATGACGTCAGTTCAACCACAAAGTATTATCTGCTTGTCGGAATGAGAAAGGCTATGAATAACGTTATCTACTAGTATTATCTATGTTTCGTGCTCACCTTGCGATACGAGGATGGTTTCACGCGATTTACTGTAGATATATATCATATGATATCAGGATTCAGGATGACTTTTCTCTTTCATCTTCTTATTTTGTTTATACGAGTATTATCGGATCGAACCCAGAATCTCTGGATTGCGTGGAAATTCTCTAACCATTCGATTATTGATGCTCGATATGTATTGTCATAGTTACCAAACTTATGGGGAGAAGTAATTTGCGGTATTTGCATTTCTGTTTCAAAACGTATAATTTTAAAATACTCATCGAGGTATATTTCTTCTCTAATTTTGTTTTATGAAAACTAAAGTAAAGTTTTTAATTTGTAATCCTTCCTTACACAACTCCCATGCTTGCCCCACTTTCATAGACACAGTTAAGCCCAGATTATCTCAGTACTGACAACCGGCTATAGACTAGACAGAGAAATGACCAGTCCCCAGTCGACGTCCGGCTGTCGGATGACGTCATTCAGTCTATTCTCTACGCACTACTTGCCCAGATAATTTATTGACGCTCATAGTTGGTGTTACAGCACTTCGCTTCCGCGTTACATAGATAGGCATCAAATAGGTATATTAGATGATCGATGATACAACGTAAGCGGGTTATAAGATACTTACAGAGCATTTATGTATGTACACAATAGATAAGCCATGTTAATACCTAAGTTATATGGATCACGTTGATGTCTAAAATAATTGCGTAAATTATGTTTGATTATTTTCTAAACAAGGCAAACCAGCAGGGTTTGGCCGTGCGCTCAGTACAGGATGTCATTTTTTAAACGTCTAATAATAATTTGATTTATTAACCGACTTCAAAAAGGAGGAGGTTTTCAATTCGCTTGTATTTTTTCATTCTTTGGGCATGCAAATCTTTAACCGGAAAGGGAAATCGATTGTTGCGCGGCCGGAGCCGCGGGTAAAAACTATTCGCTAAAAATAAACAAGGCTTAAAATGTAATGAATTGGCTAAAATAATATCAATTGGTATCGCAAAGCAATTGGATCTACTTTTCTCATCTCGATTCTGACAAAAGCAAACACCCTTGTTCCACACATCATGACAAAATAACAAATATTTTGTACGAATACACATTCGTTCCGCGGAACCATAATACGCAATCTAAAGCGAACCAGCCGAGATCAGATCACGATAATCGATTTACTTTCTCCATAGGTATCTCGGTATCGTTATCAGAATCGACTATCTAATCGAACGCTTCAATCAATGCCTCGGATCCACTTGTCCGATAGACGAATTGAAAATAAAAGTTACAGAGAATATTAATGCGGAATTTGTGTTTCATAATCGCACATAAATAATAGTGATGTAAAAGATCAAATGTCGTAATGACTTGTGTTTTCTTCTAAAAAATTGCTATGACAGCAGTGGTAGTCGAACGCTGGCTTTGGAAACAATAGTGTACAGGTTCTACCTCGGACCCGCACCTAAGGGATTTTCGACTTAAAGCACGAATATAATTGTCCATACTTAGTGATAATCACTTGCTGTGCGATGAAGAAATTATTTAGAAGAAAACTGCATGACTTTCAAAAGACGTGTGATGTTTACCAGCCCGCACTGAACCAGTGTGATAAGGTCTATGGCCCGAATCTTCCACCCATTGAGTGGGAGTGCGCGATATACTGGCTGGCTCGCCCCTCATTACATTGGGGTCAAATACCTTTGAGATGGTACCTTTCAAAAATCTCTCAATACCCATAACAATCTGTTTATAGACTCGAAATGGCGCTCGAGGTTAACTTAATGCAATATTGATTAATTCAAATTACGATAAGGTACCCGTGAATGCAATTAACGTTTTAATTCAATAAAATACTAATATAATATAATTTGACTACTCCACATCATCAGGTTGGTTCATCATCATCATTTAGGTCATGGAATCGTCGATTTTCACAGCACCTCAGCCCCGATAGCTGCATAAGGCGCGGCCGTGATTTCGACACAGCGACGTTATTATGATGGCATGCTTCACGGTGGTAATATTTCCTAGCACTAACTAGATATGGCTACTATAATGGAACGACCTCTTAAACCACGCTACAAGAAACATGTTCTCTACGCCGATAAACAGATGGCGCTGCATACGACGTCCAAGAACAAATGACGATTCCCCATTACCCAAGTCATAAATTAATTTAGTCGCTTTGGGGCTGAAATGAAAAACACGAGATACCAATGCTATATATGAACACGAGTAGTTCCCATTTAGATACTGATATCTAGTGTGAGTTTTGATCGTTTTCAAATACGCATCGTGTAAATGTTCCCATAAATTGTCTAGTAATGCTGCATGTTTTCCTTAGGAACGCTGCTGTGAAATAGATTGAAGGATGAGGTCATAGTCTCTCCTCCTCCCCCTCCCTCGCCCTCTCGATACGACACAGTTGGATACGTTGCAACAAGGCTTGCAATGATAGGCAAACTATGAACATTTCGCCGATATCATTATATTGGTAAATATAACGAATCTGCCTTCGTCCTACCGCCGGCCACTTCCAGTGGCTCTTGGCTCGTGTATCAACAAAGGCAGCGCGTTGCACTAATGTGGGTGCAGCGCGGCGTGAAACCCATGGGTGCTTGCTGTTAACCCAATTACGACCTATATGGCACGCAATATGGCCGCCTTTCGCGACGCATCCGATTTGTATGTGCAAAGGGTTTGAGGAAAACTTACTCTAGGAAAGGAAAACTTATAATGGTCTATAGGTTCCAAGCCAAACCATGACTACGCTTAATAGCCTGTATACCTATGGCCGAAATTACATTTACAGCACATTATATGATAGATCCTTTGTTTAACATAAGTATTAGCAACATTGGGACAGATGATAGGCTATTATATATTATAAAGAATATAATAAACTCAAAAAAGCCACAGTTCAACAATAAACTAAATGAGACTCCATTTAAGTTACTCACTTACTTCATTTCAGTTTACGATTTTCAGATTTTCTCGGAACACATCACGGCGACCATAAAATTACTATTCTGGGATAAATTGTAGAACATTCCAGTTAGAGCACCGATTTGAATAACACCAATCAAATTCCACTTATAGTACCCGACGGGTGCGCTAACAACAATAATCTATCTATGTATATAAAGCCAAGTCGTGTTAGTTACACCATTTACTTTTTTATTTTGTACGCGCACCCGTCGGGTGTTCTAGGCGGATTACCATTGGTGATATTCAGATCAGTGCTCTAACTGGAATACCCCAAAATTGTGACCGAGACGTAATTGGAATAAATACTATTAGATATTCACGATCCCCATTACTGATTCGATTGTTAACGAATCGAGCGCCGTGAAGGTTTTTATTGACACCCATTCGATTTTTGTGTCGCCGTGTGATTAAAGTAAAATAAAATTTGAATCTGTAATGGTATTTTATCCAATGTATAAGCTTCTTGATCATGTCCGTCAACTTTCTTAACATCGAAAATAGAACAAACCTATGTTTATAAAGATAGGATTTATAGTTTTGTAAAAGCAGTTAAAGAAAGACTTTTGCTCAGCTGGGAGGTCTCTAGAAGGTTAAAAAAATACTCCACACTTCTTAACCAGTAATTAAAATTATGCTTCACATAAATATTAAAATTGCTAGCCAGGGCATTGACTTACATTTCCAAACACCAGCTACGCTAGACTATATTAATCTTATTCACCAAAAAAACAAAAGGCAACAAATCATCTCTCGTTAGAAGCATTCCAGTAATCCACCGACTCTACCGCACCCTACAAACAATATAAATTATATGCCACACTAAAACAGCAGTTAACATTACCAATATTATGCCCGAAAAGATCCCAGAGACGCCACAAACTACATCAAAAGTTAAATCTAAACTCCCTTCCTCGTACTATTTTAAGGAGTTATAAATATCTTTCAATATGAGGACAGCTGTTCGGGCCGGGTATGGGGGCATAAAACAAAACACCATGACGCCATAATAGCCGTGACGAGAGGTACGGCCCATGGTGAACGATTTAACAGAAACCATAAAAGTGGTGAGGCAATGGTAGACAAATGGGCTTGGACTGTTTCGACAGTTTGTTTGGCCTGTAACTGATATACCAAGCCTGATCACAAAAACAATTTCTACTAAATTTATAAAAGGTTTAAGGTAAGGGTTTTTATTTTATTTACAATGGTATTACAAAGCTGTTTCTGAAAATGCCTAAGATTAAAGTTTAAATGTGATGTATGATTTCTTATATTTACGCGAATACTACACATTGAAATAAAACGATTTTTTCGGATTTTATAGCGTTTATTTTATGTTTTTACGTTCTCGGCGTTTTGGCTGCTTCATAGCAACCATGGTCACGGGAGTTACAGTTTGAACTGGGGTACCCTCATATTTAATTGTTGCTTGCGAAACGATCTACGCAGAAAGTGCTCACGGTGTCCGGAGGGCTTGCAATGGTGCACTTGGTTTTGGATTTAATTATATTAATTACTGGATCCCAGGTTGCCGGTAGCACCCAGCCATCTTCCCTATTGAAATTAGGATGTTTTTTACGTATAACTAACTACGTTAAGTAAAGATCTATAGATATGTTTCCTGCATGACCACTATTTTGATATGAAGCAGAAATAAACATTTGTTCAAATAACAGCAATGAGTACATTTTAGTGTGCTTTTATAACAGTATAAGCCTACTTTCACGTAACTACCGACACTCGACAATAAGCTCATCCGAAGAAGAAAGCGCATAAAACCAACCATTGCTGAATATAAACACAAAATGTCCTACTTTCATTGCAGCTGAAAGCTCTTAAAATGCTATTAAAATGTATTTACAGTTGATAACCTATTTAAGAAATCCTACACGGTAGGGTTAAGGACCCAGTTGCTAGCGAGTGTATATACTCGCTCGTGGAGCTGATATGGATTTCTTATAATAACGCGAATAGTACACATTTAAATAACACTGATTTACGAATGTTATTTACTTTATGTTTTTTTTACGTTCCAGACGTTTTAGCTGCCTTGTAAAGCAGCCGAATCGTCGGGAACGTAAAAAACATAAAATAAACACGATCAAATTCGTAAAATTAGTTTTATGCCAATGCCTGGAAATAAAATACTTTAATTACATAACTTTAATTATATCTGAGTGGAGGATTTAAAACTTTAATATACATGTAACAAGTCATGTTTTAAGTTATTTTATTTTCTGAAGCAGTTATTTTCATCGCTCTCAACGAGACGACAGATTAGTTCGACAAATTAGAGCGGCGCTAAACAGTGAAGTTATTTTTAACAAGCAGAACACACGAGTCGCTTCCTAGTTAAAAGGCAAACATACTCATTATCGGACGTTAAGCGCCTTTGCAGTTAGTGATCTCATAATTTTCCAAATTTGTATTTTTCCATTCATCATTTTAATGAGTCGTTATGATTAGGTTTCCAACGCTTAATTAGTAGACTACATAACATTTTACGACATCCTACTGTAAAAATAGTAGGCATGCACATTTTACTAATATGGCTTCTTTGAGCAAGTTTTAATTTAATAAGTTTGGTACAGCTTGAGTATTTTTGTATAGTGTTATGATAATAAGGTTGCCTTGATTATGGGCCCGTTTCTTTCAAAAAGATAAAGAGCCGGCAAGGATTTCAAAGGTTTCCCCCATTAAGTCTTCTGTATGGAATCAAGGCTCTGAACTGGACTATTCATTAGTGCTTTTTTGCTTATATGATAAAAAAAAGACACAATCAAGTAATATTTTGTTCAACAAAGACTGCAATACATCAACTCTAGTAGCCTTTTATATCTACACTTAAATGTTTAAGCGGCATAAAACCGCTTAAACATATATTATATATATATAAGGTATGTTTAAGCAAAACATCGTACCTTATATATATATATATATAGATCTTCTCAGTTGAGGCCGCGTTCCGATCCGGTTGTAGACTTAAGAAAAAAAAAATGTAATGACAATTTGTAAGTGCCCCCGTAGGCCTATACGAAATAAATGATTTGACTTTGACTTTGACTTTATATAAGGTACGATGTTTTGCTGCCGGCGTTTTATTATTTCCGACATACCGCGAAGGTGGGCGCGAGCTTTATCATAAATGACAAAACAGAAAGCCACCGTTGCATTGTGTAAACAAACATAAATACCTCAGTAATTAAATGTTACGTCACAACATGGGCAGAGTTTGGTGTCGACAAAATACCGTAATGTGTCGTCAGACGGGCGACGAATGACGACCCATAAAGAACGCATAAAACTGGTGACACAAGTGGAAAATGATTCGAGAATTTAATGGCGAAGCTTTATGCTTTTGGGTTTGATTCCAAAGCTATTTTTCGGAAACGCAGTAAACGCCGATGTGACGAAAAATAGTTACGTCCACCTAAGCACCAGATACCGACTAACAAAATAATTACATCTGCAATACATAATATTCCTAATATACAGGATGATTCAGAAAGTGTGTACTAAGCCTTGAACCTGCGCTACTTTAGCGCATTTTTAATCATTATATGAAGTAAGAATATCGATTATTATCGATAATATGGATAATATGTCGATTGAAAAAAATAAATATTCCCAACAAAATTTTATATAATGTATCGAAATTCTAACTGCTTGTTAAATTTCTTAGTAGGAACTGGATACATACCACGGTTCTAGTGCCACCTCCTATTTGAGGACGGTATACATCACATCCGTTCCCTGCCCCCTAATATGAGGGGTGTGGTACTTAAAAATAAAAGTTCAGCGAGTGATTGGCGCCGAAGAAACTCATTCGATAACAACTATTGAAAGTCAACATTACCAACTTTTACATACGACTGAAATTGGTATCACAAAATAAAATCACACTGGGCGGCTCCAAGCGGCGTGAAGCATGGACAACGGGCGCACGGTAGCCTTTCAATTGTTATCAAATTATCCGTCAGTCCGTCGCGTCGGCGTGCGCAGACCACCAGCCTTATAATAAATTCCAATACATGAAAAACATCGTATCAATATCGTGTATTTATATCTATGAAACTGTATTATTTATTAAAAAGAACATGGATCAATACAAGAATCTTAATAGTGCACGTCACAATTTAAAAATATGTTTTCCATCGAATCGAACTGCTTTACTTAATAAAAGTACGTTCTGCATGGGCCCACGTTTGTACAATCATCTTCCAAAATCAATACTAGAAATAAGTAACATCCATAGTTTTAAGAATAATGTTAAGGAGTTACTTATGAAAAAGGCCTACTATTCGGTTAGTGAATATCTGAATGATAATTTATGACCAAAATATTGTATACTTTATTTATTATGATTATGATAATTTAATGATTTGACATGTACCTTTTGATAACATAATGATTTGACATATACCCAATAATAATTTAGTGATTTGACATGTACCTTTTAAATTGATGTTGCATGCCATATGGCTGAATATGGTGACACTACCAACATTCTACCACCTGTATCTATCTACCCATAATTCGCAATAAATGATTTGAGTTTGAGTTTGACATTTCAATATTCAATTAGATATATTCAGATTACGCCACGCCGTAACAATTTATCTATAATCTATGTACAACGAGTACAAAGTTTAGTACCTACCGTGAACCAGTTGAGAGCCTTCGGACTGGGTGGCATAGCGAAAGTGACCAGTAGCAATCCATATTTGGCCGAATATTAATATATGAGGCTCATAAAAATTATAATAGGCATGATGGTGAGATACGAGCAGCTCATTTTGATGATGTTGATGATGACTTTCACCGATTATGTTAATGGGGAAACCCGCAGGGCGTTCAACTTGCAACTTAATCTCTGTCAGATTAGCTATGATTGGTTTTGCGATATATGACAAAAAAATGTTATGTGATCATACATTATTATAGTCGTGAAGTCATCATCGATAACTCAAATAGTTGTATTCTTAATTGTGTGATATTGACTGTGCGATTAACTAAACCGCACTTAGTCAATATCTTAAACTAGAAAAAAAATACATAAACGCCATTATGGTAACTTAATTAATCTAGTTTTGATTACGTCTTGGATAAAAAATATAGTTTTTTAGTATGAATATAGAATAAAAGGTACCATAAACCTACCTTATATATTTATCGTAATGCATCTAACATAAATTCTCTATAGGTAAGGACTATTAATTAATTATCTATGGTATTGAACCGACCCTCAGTTGTTTACGTTTACTCCTGTTTTGCTCAGTAGTATAACATATATATAGATTACGAAGTAGTTTACGTATCTATATGAAATAAACAAGTCTTATTAAGGGTCGCTATGCGATAGAATCAGAAATGAGGAGATTCGTAGACGAACTAAAGTAATCGACATAGCTTAAAGAATTTCAAAGTTGAAGTGGCAGTGGCGGGGCACATAGCTCGCAGAACCGATGGCCGTTAGGGCAGAAAGGTTCTAGAATGGCGACCACGAACCGGAAGACGTAATGTAGGACGGCCCCCCACAAGGTGGACCGATGATATCACACGCGTAGCAGGAAGCCGGTGGATGCGAATGGCGGAGGACCGTGATGTGTGGAAATCATTGGGGGAGGCCTTTGTCAAGCAGTGGACGTCTTTGGGCTGATAGGATAGGATAGATTAAGGGTCGCATATAAATATGTATAGTTAATCTTTATAGTGTAATCCATTATTAATCTCGTGACAACGACACGTCAACTCAATTAATTCCGATGGATTGAACGCACTCAATATTATAATGTCGATACTGCGCGGCGTATGTCATTACGATTTGTTAAATTTAACATTATCAGCAGAATTAGATTATGTCTGATCGTGAAGCGTCATGTGGGTTGGAGTATTGAGCTGAGATAACGCTGATAGCTAAAGATCGAGTACCTATTCATAATATCATAGGTTATTTTTTAAATACAATTTTTCGTTTTTTTAATGACGCTATAAAAAGTCTCTGTAAAGTTTTTGTATTAAGAAAGGATGAATTAATTAATAACGTTCCTACAAAAGGCTTTGTCAAGTCCTTGAATAGTCTGTAATAAGCTTCTGTTTTGATATGATAGCCAACACTATGTGAACTGATTCATACGTAAATTATATGGATAAGCGACATACTTTACATCTTTTGTCCGATGACGAAATGTTTTTGTGTAACTTTTCTTTATTGTATAATTGATAGAACTAGGCGATACTTGGCGGAAATCCATTGTTAACCTATGGGGAAAGAGGACCCACCACTGACCCTCGGCTTGTCAACTTCTTCGATTATAAACCAAACAAGTTTGATCGATAATAAAAGAAGCCAACAACACCCGAACTCCTCTAAGATGTTAATCGAGAAACTATCTATCACGAGTGACGGGACCTCAAATAAAATGCAATTCTCCGCGACACTAAGCGAATCTATAAAAGTATTCGACACGTGTTTCGCCTCTAAACGAGGCATCCTCAGGACCGCTGGGCTACGAATGAGCGACGAAGCACCGCACGCGCGCCTTATATATGCAACCGACCGCCATCCCCACTACCCCCGCTACTCTCGCTACTGCGTGAATCAATTGAGCGACTAATTTGATGATGTGAAAATAAATTAAGCATTTTCTTTATTGGTTTTGGTTACCTAGTAAAAAGTGATAAGAAGCTGCTCAAGAAATTAACCTTGAGAGAAGTAAGTAGTAAGTAGGTCTCAAGCTATGCCGGTGGCCTACTTTCAATAAGCGCTAATGTAATCATGGATATGTGTATTAGAAAAAAATCTACAAGGAAACTAAATAGATAAGTGATTGATTGAATATTTTCGCCATCCAAGGTTGACATTACGCTCAGTTTAACATTATGTTAATTAATTATTACTGGGATATTTATAATTGAAATTTAATTGGCTCTAACAAGCTTATGTTGACATTCATTGATTTTTATCTGCAGGTAGTGTAATAGAAATAATATCTTGCCATGAAACTTTATACATACTTACATATGTCATGTAAAAAAAAAAAAAAGAACTTGCACTTGACAAAATAAATGAATAAACATTGCCACCAGAGGAACACACCAACTGTACGGTCCCAAACTAAGCAGCACTTGTATTATGGATACCGTACATACAGTCACTACCAACTGCGCCAATCGGGTCATGATGGGCAGTTTTAAAATTGGGGACGGTCAAATTTCATCCTAATAGCGGCTTCACTAGAAAATATTACCATTGGATATCGATAATCATTAATTTCGCAACCTAGTCATCTGTCTCTCTTGCCTTTCCAAAAATACGAATTAGGTTTCTAAAATATTGAATAGAAATGAGATTAGTAATGTGATACGTGTTTCTCTTAGGCAAATCGCGCATCAACAGAAAATAATAAATGCTAACACAAATGCTATATATAACCCAAATAAGGACAAAGGAAGTCATTATTTACAATGAGTACAGTTCATCATCATGTTTAATTATACATATGTAGATACCTATATGGGAATAATAATGGAATAACAAATAAAAACATACACAACTAAGTATCGTTAATAAATTGCATTAATGAACAATTTGTTACAAAGTGGGTGATCCAACGCACCAACCCTTCGGAAGATATAGTTGTAATGTTATGGTAGAATGTTCCAGTATAGGTACTGGAACATACCATTTCAAAAGTACAAATTGCACAAAGGAAAACTATGATGTAAAATCTTTGACTTATGCAAATAAACAGCAATACGAAAGCGAACATTTAAATATGACTACGAATCAGATGTACGACATTAGCCCTTTTCAGGTCCCGCTATTGGGCATGAGCCTTCCATCAATGTGAGAGGAATCAGGTCATAGTCCACCACGCGGGCTTGGGGATTAAGATATACAGCGATAAAGAAATCCCAAACCTCTTTAGTAAGAAGCATCATAACGATAATTGTATAACACATGATTAATTCGAAGCGTCCAATGGAAAGTGAAGCCCGCCACGCACTCTGTAATGTACCGGTCCAGTTGAACCGGTTCGCGAATTAAAAACATCCGGAGAGTGAGGAATTAACTATTATGTCATTGGGTTATTGTTTAAAAAACCTTGCGGTCGAAACATGCAGTGTTACGTTGATTTGAGAATATAAATATACAAGATAAGTTGGTAGAACGCTTGCCTCGGTAACGAGGATCGCAGGTTCAAACCCCGGCTCGCACCTCTGGGATTTCTGGAATTCATGTGCGAATCTCATTTTCAACCACGATTGCTACACGGTGAAGGAAAACATCGTGAGGAAACATGTATGTCTGAGAGCACCCCTCGAAAGATGTGTGAAGTCCGCTAACCCGCACTGGGCCAGCGTGGTGGACTACGGCTTCATCCCCCTCGCATTGAAGGGAGGCCCGTGCCCAACAGTGGGACATTAAAAAGGGCTGGTATTATTACGTGTGACGCCCTAAGATGAGCGCCGACGTCGTAGCGAAGACGATCACCAAGCCGTCTATTTTAACTTCTTCAGTTATTACTAACTGAACCACTTTCACTGTTGTCATTTCGAGCAATATCGTGATCAATAGTTCCACCTACCACGGTACCGCTTATTATTGACATGCAATGTTTTAACTGTTGCGGAATACGCGCATAATACTATAGATTTTGTTTTTTCCTGAATGTAGATTCTGGGAATTAAACAGTTTCTCCGAGTAGAGTACATATACATTACAGTTCAATAATCGATTATAATAAACCCGTATTCGTCAACTTAATGGTGGACTTTGAAGCTTTGTGGAACATTGAATACATTAGTCGCTAAGCGGGGAGTGCACGGGTAAATAGCACGGTAGCACGGAGAGTGATAATTATTCTAACTAACTACAGCCAATTTAGACGACATTGGTAGAGTACTATACTTTTGAAGAGTAGACTAGCTAGCACCGGGGGCAAGTACTCTACCGCTTTCCTACCCCTCCCCACTCTATTCTACTTTACCAACTTATCATTCATATGTATTGGTTGGTAGAGTATGAAAACTTGTTTCCAATAATGCCTCGACGTGCGACATTTATGGCGTTAATTTTAAGAAAAATTGGTTACTCTACTAACAAAATTTTAATGTATACGTTACTCTACCAAAACAGGTAGACTAGTATGCTGGGAACTGGTAGAGTAGTATGCTACTTGACTCTATTGATATAAGCTTAGTGCTTATAACAGCTGCACTGCTACACATATGCGATGACTCTCTTCCTCAACCAATGCTTTTCTTCCTTCCCTCTCAGGCTAAGTGCGCTCTTGAGTTCCTCTACAACTCTACATACTTACCAACCGTGAAATTATCAACGAACTAGATACCATTGTTTTGTCCGGAAGAAATAAATACAATATATTATCCTCTCGGCACAAGCGAAATCGTGAATTCAGAGGATTCCATATTTGGAAATTACAGGAGAGTGCCATGTATTGGTGGTGAGTCCATCGTCTACACATGGAGCTTCTGATAGATGATCATGGTAATTCTTAAGTCGCTTCTTACTACATACACAGAATTATTATTTAGGTATAATTCACGGAAAACTCAAACAATTGTTAACATGTAACCGAATAATATAATCGAATTTATATTATAATCAACAGATTAATATTCGTGGGAACATTATTTATTACGTATTTAAATGTACCGTATAATAATTTTGTCGAAAGGAATTCATCTAGTTAGCGGCGCGGGCGGCGCCCAATTATTGATAATTTCTGCTCTGTAGGTATTCGATAAAGTGGACAATAAATATGATCATTATTGGCACGAATTTGTAAATTTTAATGTTTTATCGCCCATAATTGTCACTCGAAAACTTTAAAATGGGGTTTGAATAACTAGGTTAATAATATACCGAAAAGTTACTGATAACAAATGTAAGCCCTATAAAGCCTTAATTGGCGTACCTTTTCGATTTGTTAAAATCAAATTGAAATAGAACTAAAATTGTTCACGAACGCTAGTAGAGTTGAGTACCTACTCCGAAGAAAACTAAAGTAATTGGTACAGAACCAAGTAATAATACGGTCCCGTACTAAGCAGAGCTTGTACTATGGGTATATTACTTATATATATATTACACATCCATGAATTAGACAAACATTCGTGCTCATCACACAAAGTTTGTCCCTACAAGGATTCGAACCCGATACCCTCAACACAGCAATCAGGGTCACTACCAACTACGCTAATCAGGCCATCAAGTCAATCTAAACTAGCCGAGTCTAGAAACTCACTGTGGGTACAAAAATACCTACTAACTATAATGAATATAAAAGATAATAGATCAAACAAATATGATAATACATCACTATAACTATGAACCCCCTAAACATTTTGACACTAATCTAATTTGAACAGGAAAAGACGTTCTAATTAATTAAACATTTTTGTATGGGGGTGAGCCTTCTCGTGACAATGGTCATCGCTGACCCAGCCTTACCTTATGGACAATGTAATTAAAGAGCCCTTTGTGGACACCCTCTCTGACATAATCTATACATATAAATAAAATTGGAGTGTCTGTTTGTAATATTAAAATAACCGCTTTTTACTAAGTGCATTTGGATGTATACACGTTACCTATACCGAAACAAATTTTTTTCAATTTTTGTCTGTCTGTCTGTCTGTCTGTCTGTCTGACTGTCTGTCTGTCTGTCTGTCTGTCTGTCTGTCTGTCTGTCTGTCTGCCTGTCTGTCTGTCTGTCTGTCTGTCTGTCTGTCTGTCTGTTTGTTCCGGCTAATCTCTGAAATGGCTGGACCGATTTTGACGGGACTTTCACTGGCAGATAGCTGATGTAACAAGGAGTAACTTAGGCTACTTTTATTTTAGAAAAAAAAATAGGATCTCACGAAAAAAAAAAAAACCAGTGATGCAGCGCTGCGCCTGATTAAGTTTGATAGCAACAACCTGCAATGCGTCCCGCGGGCTCAGAACACGCGAGCAGGCTGTTGCCAACGGTTGTGTCTTTGTTAAATACCACGCGGACGAAGTCGCGGGTAACAGCTAGTTTCTCATATAATTCTTGTGTGGGTTGGCACCTATACTTCGAATGTATCAAGTATCGGTTTGCATTCAGTTAAGCGTATTCTGAACACAGTCGAGATTAATTAGCTGCAAATAATGCATTACGAAATATGGCTGAAGGCAATGAATCAAATGGTAATCGAGGTGTGCCTGGAATTCTGAAGTTATTTGGATGGGAACCTAACACTATGGGAACGGGAATTTATAGAGCCGAATAAGTGCACATAGTAACAAGATCAACATCACAAGTCACAGCTGGTTAGCTATAGAGTATCTATTCTAGTTCCATTTGTTTTATCAATCTTTATTATATAAAGTTTAAAGAATTCAAATGTAAACGTCCAATCAGACTCTTATTAAACACATCACCATCTGCCATATCCAAACAATAACAAAGTCATCGTGAAAATGTCAAGCGCACTTCAACACCATGCAATAACCAATCAGCCAGTGATATTATCTTCTGTAAACTGATCATTAACTGCAAACGAATAAATTTTAATATAAAACAAGATTTGTTTATTGATTAGCATATGATTGCGTGCTTCCTGTAGCAGTTCCGTAAGCCTCGACGTCCACACATCATTATTATGTAAATGAAGAGCAGTTACATATTATGCATGAATAGACAGACTATCTGTTGATGCAGTGATTAGATAGGCAGCGAATGTTTTTGTTAGGTTCGAATACCAGATAGCCTTGCGACATTGAATGGAATCCTGACAGCACACCCACTTAGATACAGGCTGTGTCGTGGCGTTTCATATTTTTTGCGTCGAATATTTGAGCTAATACTTTGACCATTTGAATAGTGATGGTAAATTAAATCCAAAACCAAGCGCACCAATGACGCACCGTAGGCACGTTCTGCATAGATCGGACCACCTACAACAACTAAATATGAGGGTACCCGAGTTCAAACTATGACACTAGATCGTCAAACATCTCAGACCTTCCGTGACCATGGCAGCTGTAAAGCAGCCGAATCGTCGGGAACGTAAAAACATAAAATTCACGCGAAAAATCTGAAAAATTACTTTTATTTTAATAGTCATTGGTAAGATGAGTAAAAGCATTTGTGTAGTCTAGATAGGTACTGTAATAAAATTTTGTCGACAAAAAAAGATAAAATTATGGATAAGGTATGTTTGGGTAAAAAGTAACTGAATTAATTTGCTTGGGTCACCAACGTTTTTGTAACGGGTTGTTGTAACTGTGAAGCCGTTTCCGTTCGTGGCTTAACCCATAACATTATTAACTAAAACTCGAATACTTGGTGTGGTTTAAAGTCAAGTTTAATGTAGCACACAAATATCCTACCCACAGATAACATCGATAAGCAACAAACAAAATCGTTGACCCTATCAGACTCTTAACCTCAACAGGATGCGAAAATAGTGAAAGTGAAGGTATGCCACATTTGACGCGGTAGATTAGCAAAAACAAACATTGAACACATGTGCGAAACGAAAACAAAGAAGAATATCACTTAATTTCATAACCATAGAGATTACAGTGCCAAAACCTTATCTGTTCCTGGCTTAAACTGGAACTAGAGTGTCATTAAGTTTTTTTTTCTATTTTGTATGACATTGGTGTCATCATCATATATATAGAATTTAGGAATAAGTTCGTGGCATTGCACATGCATTAGAACTCAAATCAATGTTTCAACCTTCAGGTTCGATAAGGACGGGTAGTACCGTCATACGTTATACATATAAGTAGGTAAAGTGAACAATAACAGGAAAATGTTAGTGATAACGTATGGTCGGCCATTGAAACTATAAATAAATATATCGCCACATGAACACACCAAATATACGGTCCCATACTATGCAACGCTTGTATTATGGGTATCGAAAAATGGACTGAGGGCGAACTCAGTATACAATATCTTTACAGATACTAAACATCCATGACTCGGGTACGAACTTTCGTGCTCATCACACAAAAATGTACCCTACCAGGATTCCAAACCAGGACCCTCGGCGCAAAATGAGGGTCCCTACCCACCGAACTAATCAGGTCATCTAGCTATGGCTACTACTTATACTTTTTACTGATGAAACAACTTGCATGTTTGCTGTCTTGCTCTCACCACAATTCACGTTCTCCATGATGATTATTACTTTGATCCTTTCTAAATCAGGAGCCAGTAGTCTACAAAATCCGGTTCTATAGGATGACGTCAAAATATAAGGTCTGCGGTCAACCCCGCCCGCGCTATCAGCTATGCATACAAAACACACCCTAGTTCACGAAACGCATTGAACTGTAGCATTTGCCTATTAATCTTGCTAGTATCTTGGAGCTATTTTGTAGTTTGTTATATCAGGGGAATCATTTAATAATCCTACCAACTTACTTATATCAAATTTTATTAAGTCGTTGATAATTCTAAAGCAAGCAATACCATAAGATATTGTTCCTTCTGAATGCTTCTTGCTTTTCTATTTTTTGTGTATATATATTCACAATTCATTAAAAGTGTTAAATGGTAGATAATATAGATATGTGGTCTTTACTAGGAAATTAACAGCACTTATTTAAATGATAAATGGCTAAATCAAATTAGCAATCACTTAGCGTCCGCGATGTGAGAAATATCTGGTCAAACAACCAATGTCAATAAATTAACATGTAGACAAATACATAATATTATAAAGACTTGTACTCCAAAAGAGAGAGAATCGTAGGCCACCAATCTGAACTAAGACAAGAAATAGAAGACTATCGTAGGCTAGACGGTGTTGGAAGAAAATCATCGAGATAATGGACTTTATTATTACCAGACAAAGTATCAATATACATAAAT
Source organism: Pheosia gnoma (assembly GCA_905404115.1). NCBI lineage: Eukaryota > Metazoa > Arthropoda > Insecta > Lepidoptera > Notodontidae > Pheosia > Pheosia gnoma. The sequence continues at coordinate 1,639,405 of FR989909.1, read as the reverse complement.
AAGGATATCACATGATCGTATCTGTACTCAAATTGATTATTTTGGACAAAAATATCGATAACGCCGACCGCCATTTATATATTTTTTTGTTATAGGTCCTGTATATAATGTGTAACAAAAAAGGGGTTAACAAGTAGGTGATAACGATAACGTTTACGTATAAAATATAGGTGTAAACAGAGCGTTTGATTTGTCTCTGAGGAAGCGAGACAGTACCGTTTCAACGCAGACATGGTACGCAATGTTATTTTTTAAATTTCAAATGATTGGATTAATTTTTCGGGAATGTGACCTTTAAAGCCTACCGATGGACCCCTTATTTTTTTTATATAGAATGCGATACCTTTTCCCCCGGAAAAATGGATTGGTTCCCGCATGATTCCATTGGCACTGCTAGTAGTTAATAGAAACAAGAGATAGGAAACTTGAATCAATCAGTCATATTGATTATTGAAGAAATGTAAGGCGGATGTGGGTTCAAAGTCGGGGGCGCCACTCCAGACAGACATTAATCTTTCCCCAGTCTCGTCACTCGTTATCAAAAGCTTCACCCTCACCCCACACTCTACACGGCACACACAACAGTCTGCGCGGCAGGTGATATAAAGAGGCATGTCGTTGGAAATAGTTTACTGTAGTACCTACTATGTTATGTGTTTATCCAGTATCACAGTAATTGTCATACATTTTCTTTTTTTTTTATACATTTATAGGCAAGTATTTGATCTCGATCTCACCTGATGGTAAGTGACGATGAGATCTACGATGGAGCATACTTGCCTAGGTAGGAAGGCGGCAGTAGATCGAGACGCTACATTCACTAGGCACATGCAGCGCAACTGATCTGACCCGCCATCCATGAATGGCAACACCGAACATCATGCAGGAACACGGCTAGGCCGCTTGGCGACATGGCTTTGTTCTATTGAAACAAAACTAATCTTACGAATTTTATCGCGTATATTTTATGTTTTTACTGACATCAAATGAAATTCTGACTTCACATAATCATTACAAATGCAGCAAACGCACGTTCAAGGCTCAGTATACCCTTTCTGAAGCAACCTGTATTATATCATTTTAATAATTTCTGTGCAATAAAGTTATCTGTCTATCTGCTTAACCATCAGTAAGTATAACGAAATATGGAATCAACCCATCTATACTAATATTATAAATGTGAAAGTTTGGATGGATGGATGGATGGATGTTTGTTACTCTTTCACGCCCGAACGGCTGAACGGATCTGGATGAAATTTGGCACAGAGATAGATTATAGTCTGGAATAACACATAGGCTACTTTTTATCCCGGTAAAATGTATGGTTCCCGTGGGATAGATGTTTTAATTTTTCATACTTTTTGTCGCGGGTAACACCGCCGGGCGCATCTAGTATGATATATAACATTAAATCGATTACAATGCGTAGCTGTCAAATTAGACATCGGTAAATAAACGGAACATTACAAATCGTTTAGACGAGAACAATGTCAATTTCGACACATCTGCACTTGACACCCTGCAAAGGGGCGGTAGCACATGTCAAGAAACGATATGAAATGGACGCGCAGATAGCTGGTCCAAGTTACTGACGACAGCTGAAGAGCATCCTACTTCAGTATTAAATGCATAGACAAGATTCCTTAGAGTGAGAGTGCAGTGAAATATTTGCTTCGCCTCGTCTCTTGACAGTCGGTTACTAGTGCGTACTAGTGTACTAGTGTGTACTAGTTACTCTTAATACAATGTCCAGGAGATCAAGCGCGAGATTATACGTAAGCTAACCATGTACTTCATAGAATAGAATTTGAAGTTTTAAATACTGTCCCCTAGAAGCGCTATTTAAGTTTGAATAGAATGTGATTAAATACGTAAACTATACAGTTAGCTTACGAACAATCTCGCACTTGACGTACAGTCCAACATTTACAATCCAAATAACATTTACAACTTCACGATATCGATGTTGCTCTTGACGACCTGTCAAAAGGCTATTTTAAATAGCGGTCGGATGCCAGTTCGAAAACTTCTGATCGCAGAATGATGGGTGTCTAGAACGTGATTTGAAATAACCCAGCACCTCCACTTTGCATTATATTCATAGACGCTTGATTGCCACAAGTCACAGTAAACCAGATTTTCTAAGCTATGACGCTTTCGCTTACCCCTTGTGTACGGGTACTCTAATCACGATCCTTGTGTGGGTATCAGATGACCTTGGTGCGGCGAATCAATAACTACAATGCTCTCGATCAGCCATTGTTTCAGCTGAGACTCCATTGCAATGTTGAGGTGTTGTGTTACTTGCGGACCCTTTCTATGGCAATATTTTGCATTGTGGGGCAATGAACGCATTCCTTTATTGTATTTACTGTGGAATAAACAACGAATCTTTTTTTTTTTATTACCTGAACTTCCTTAATTTGAATAACCGTTTTTAATCCTTCCTATCTTAGGGTATTTTGTAATCACAAAGCTCTGCTTTTTATGATTTTTGGGCTAGCCTCTTTTTAATCTGTAGCCATTATTTAATTAGTTCTTGAATATGACATGATTTGTTTGTTGTTGTGTATTGCACAAAAATTCGAATTTACAAGTTTGTTTTTGTTTGATAAAGAGTGATTTTCTACTTTGCAGAAGCATTGAATGCTTTTGATACTGTCTGCTAGAGGCGTTGTTCAATTTGCCATACAAAATGGGCTAAGCACACTTATGTAAAAACTTGCACTCCAAGCTCAGGAAAATATTTATTCATTATATTGTTTTCTTTGTCGGAGAATTGGTTTCTATATTAAAAAAACTTTTGCAAATTAGGGTATTTGAGCCATTTCTGTGTATGGGACATTCGTAGAATCATCACCGTCTGTGACATGTATTCGGGCATAGATGGAGGTTTCATCACGCTATAGTCTCAGTTATTAAAGAGATGACGTCACTAACCAAAGACCACCCGTTCAAAACCTATTCACACGCGCTGACAATAACCCTGCGTACATGTTATAGCTTTCTAATTCTAAGGTGCTGTTCTATGTTCCATTGCTACGCGCAGGCCGGGTACACACGATGAATTAGCTCCGCTTTAGGGACGTCACACATTAGGAACGTGTGACGTCCCTACTACTACACTACACTACAACCTAATGGTATAAAAATATTCTACGCCAAGTATTCCCTTCCGTGACAGCACGCCATTGGCCCAATATTACGTGGTCGGCCATCTTCGACCAATCACCGATGTTAATTCCATTGAAGATGTTAATTAACGGCACCCATTGGTCGTGACGTAGTACACTCGTCATAATTATACCTACTCAAGTACAAAACTTATGAACTGTTACTTACAAGTTATACGCATAGCTATTGCTAAGTATCTGCTTAAGAATTCGTTCAAAGAGCTATGCAGACACCCAGATGATTCAAACGCACGAAAATCATTGATTTCTCCAATATTACTCAAAGTAAAAGATGTTGTCGACAAATCTTTGGAGAAAGGGGACCACCGTCACGCGCCCATGGAATAACAATTAATTTTATGTCCTCGTACGATTGTTCAATATAAGAGCATCGATGTAGTGATGGGCGATATGCGTGGTACACAACTCGCTACGATAAGTTTCCGATCAACATTTCTTTCATAGCTAACGAGACGCATCGATCAATGCGATTGTATACAACTTTTTCGTGGCTGTTCTTAATCTTGAGAGAATTTAAAGTAATAACTATCAATGGTTTATCAAAGATATAGGTACCAACTTAATAAGATAAGTGACCTTTCATCTATTAGGTGTGTCCAGAACGAATTTTGGTAAGTATTATTTTTCTGGGATATACTAACAAGTACGAATCGTATGCATTTTGTCTTGACTTAGTCACAAGTTATTATGGAGAGTTTTTAGCAACACTTTTTATCTACCAAGTCACCATGAAATACAGCTAATTAATAATAGCATGTATTTCACGGTGTTGGATACTGTGTGTCATATTAGTAAGAGCACACAAATCACAATATCAGACATCACGCCACACAAAACCACTATCGATATTCGTATCGATAGCAACCGACCTAACGCCCAACACTACCAGGTAAGAACGCAACCACGCGTGGACTCCACAAAATGTGAATCGCGCCCGAAGGCCGCTGCTGTTGGCTACGTGACCATTGAATGAGGGTCACACACAGAAGGATTTGCACCATTGACTAACGCACAGTTTATATAGAACATCATACCTATCACACGTGCCTAAATAACTTTTACTTACAAAGACAAAGATGAATGTTTTCGTTGCAGCTGGTCCACTTCCGATTCATATTTAACTCATGATGTTGCTTTAATTAAGGCAACGACGTATAAGTAGGGCTTTGTTCGGAGGACATTAAAAGCAATTTCTTCTCTAAATTCTGCGTCTAATATGATATGTTATAAACCAATACCTAAATAACGAACTGAATATTAATTATATTCCGAGCTATTTCGAGCTCCAACTCTTCTGCATTTATATTAAAAATAAGATGACCCAAAACCTGTCTGAGCACGTATAAAGTGAAATAGGATTAGGTCATCCGACGGGTGGATGGACCGAATATTAATTTTATACAAGATAAGCGGTGTGACCTAAAACCAACTGGATGTCTTGAAATTGAATAACAGGCTTTTTTATCAACATCATAAACGTGGCTTGATTTATCATACCGTTTCATAAAAAGATCAAAGCACTTACCTCAACCCCGAAGAGCTTTAAAATAATTTTCCAATTCAAAACTTCGCCACAAAATTTGTGGCCATTTGCAATTATATCTACCCAGTTCTTTCCACTTCTTTCGTCATTGGTGATCTTTATCACTTATACCTTTCTTGTGGCTTATCTATATTACGGCCTTTCTGTAGACCTCAAGCCAGTAACAAACATTAAAAAACTGGCGTACAATAAAAAAACAATACAGCATCAAAAATGGCTTTTAGCGTAACGAGAAAACATTTTTTCGTTATTCAACAATGGGTAATAACGTAGCTTGATTATAATTAACAACGAACCGTGGCTCATTAGGTGCACTTGTACTGAACATTATGTAATGAGTGTAACAGTAAAAATAGTAAAGTGTTACATCCTATCCAATCAGAGGTTCATGTGATAGGTAGTATCTATTATACATACTATCTATTATATGATCGATCTTTCACGTTGATAGACATTAAAGAACCATAATGATGAAAAATGATGATGTGATGTTATTAAATTTAACATTATCCAGCTGATTAAGTCGTTGTAGCTACATTTAATTAATGAAGAATAACCTTTTACATTTTTTTACCACATTAGGTACAGGTTCTTGATTGACATGTCTATATAATTGAAAATAGCTTGTATCGCCATTATATATGTAAGTAATAAATATTACTTGTCGCGATGGCTTTGATAAATAAATAGTTCCACCTCTTAACCCTATCTCTTACTATCCAGCAACAATCCATTATTTTCATAATTATTCAATCCTTAGTTTCATAAATCTGTAAAAACTTGTGATGGAAAAGCAATTCATAACAGCGCCATCTCACAACAATCGGAGGAATTGCTAACCGGCTTAACAAGCAACGAAGCCTTCGAATAAATGGAAGGCTCGATTTGAATATACTATTTCGACGCGGTGTGAACTTTTATATAAACTCTTTCACCGCAAGGACTCAATGAGAATGAGCTAGTTATTGGCTTGAAGCTTGCACAGGTCCGCGGGAATAAAACAAAATTAATCACGGTGAATGATATACTAAAGAATAATGGTGATAGTTAATTTTCCTTACAAGTAATCTGAAACTTTATAAAAGGGTAGCGTATTGCATCGTCATTTGTTGTCAACCACCAGGCTAGTATGTTGTACCAACGGTATTTTTAGATGTGGCACCTAGAAAAGATGATCCTTTTTCAAATTGTAAAGAAAAAAATGTTCCTTAGTGTACTAAGTATACACGATACTATTCAGATCTAAAGATAGGTACTATGAGTGAGAGTTGTTGGTCGGACGTCCGTCTACGGATGCTTCCGGCTGCAACAAAAACAGGCGGCGTGCGCGCCGCGCCGCGCCGAGGCGACCGGTGCGTGAATCATGCGCAAGCAGACGCAGCCACGCGACGCGACCGTTAATCGTGCGTTAATTCGTTTAAATGGCGCTTAGATTTCGCTTTCGATGCAAAATTGGGTGAGTACGTAGCAAAATAATTTGGCTTACGTTATCTTGCACTAGAACGACTGAAGACGTCCTGCCGAGATCGTCTTGCAAATCAACCAAATCCCCTCGCACTTGAATTGCTTGACACTATGAATGTGGTCGAGAGACTGAAGCGGGGCAATGTCTTATAAGGACTTGAGACAATGGTCTCACTTCCCTACATGCCAATTTCTTCGTACAACGCATTTGATTATGGCCTAACGACCGATGGCAAATTTAAAAAAAAAAAATTCTCAGGGGACTTATCTTTGCTGGCCTGGAGTTAGACAGAAAGCATAAGTATCGTTATATCAACGGCCTTTATACACCTGAACGATTTGGGTTCCTCTCTTTTTTTAATAGTATTTCTTAATAGTTTTTAATAGTCTTTCCACGAGCAATTTATTCATGTACCTTTCACAGAATACCACAGATTAAAATCTGGATTTACCATACCTACCTTCATATTGCATTTGCAATATGATAGCTTACTTCTATGTATACAAGAGTTTTCTGCAAGTATCTTATTATTTGTATATACATCACGTACGTTGAATAATTATCTCAAGCTCTCGCTAACCTACCTTTGAGCATCTAACAATAGAATATTACGTCCTGGTGTCTGTAGTGTTTCTGTTCTGTCAATTCTTGATGGAGGGGAGGTAACTACTAACTAAAACATTACTAGTACACATTTGTACAAAATTAAATAATTTACATACACATACTAAGGAACCTTTAACGATTAAAACATATAATAACGCCCAATATAGCTCCGAAAAAAATATAACCATAGGTGAGCTTAGATTGTAAGAAGTTATAGTCAGCGCAGAAATCTATATTTACAATGGCCAAGTATAAACAGAAGGGCTAAGAGTATGTATTGGAATCATCTACGAACATTCTTAGTGGATTGCGCGGCCGAGTAAAACGGGACAGATAAAACTGTACTTAGTACGCAATGAGTAACAGTCGCTCGGCTCGCTCATGTTTCCCTTTTTTTGAGATATTTCCGTAAAATCGTTAACACAGCTTGTTATTGTTTAATAATAAGATTTCTTATTATTTCGAGCTTTTCTGTTCATTTACTTTGGGCGTGTTTCTGGATAAATATCTTCTTAATCACTTTATGTAGATATACGTTTGAATAGTTTCATGTTGCACAACTCATCTTGGCGTCTATTAAATCGATAATTGAGAGTTACGGACAGGATAACAGCATCTTCTGCTAGAACATAATTTCAATAAGCTATTTTTTCTTAACCTTTTTTAGCAATTCTATGTCGACACAAACATCATCAGTCTCTAGACAATTGAAAAATGAAATGAAACAAAACAAACTTTTATTTGATAAATCTCTCTCATCAGACGTTCCTATGTCGACGTTCGTAATGTCAAGTGTGTGTGTATAAACCCGCCGCATAACATATCGATCGGCAACAGCTGCAGTTATTACAATGGACTTCGCCACATGCACCAAACATTAACACCTTTTGCCATTACGTGACAATTCCAATACTGCAAAATTATGTAAATCTACATACACATTATACTTATAGCATTACTTCTGCAATAACCTAACCACAGACTAATGTGGTGGACTATATGGATCGATTCCCCATCGCATTCAGTGATGGTATGATGGTAATAGGAATCACATATTATTATTTTTTAAATTCATGTTATTAAATTCATATTCTTCATAAAAAAAATTCAAGATCATAAAAATCAACGCACCTATTCTTGAGTTATAAATGGTGCAACTAACACGACTTTATTGTATAAGAATCCCGGACAATGAGGTTATCCCGTCAGAAATTTAAAAAAAACACTGCTGTGAGTCCAGGATCCTGAAGCTCTAGTGTTGAATGCAATTCAATTCTAAACTTTGTCTTCCGCTCTTAAAAGCGGTCCCGGTGAACTTCGTATCGCCTCAGAATTAAATGTACGAGAAAATGAATTATCTTTATTATTATTATTTTGTGAATTTTTCCCATGTTTGAATAGTTCTACTATTCGGGGCGAAGGCAAATTCAAAAAAATCAAAGATTACGACATTATAATATGTATGTATATATAGATTAACGATAACTTCTATATTGATGATATCATCAAACCAGGAAATAGATTTAAACAATTTAAGCAACTTCAACGGAAATATAATTTGGACACTATACGTGGACAGATTTAAAAAACTTATTCATAACCGCGCTTCCTTACATAAAAATGCAATCCACATAATGTTGTCCTGTTCTGATGCACGAGTATGACAGAGATAGGTTGTGTGGTAAATTGATCCGTCAGATATGTTGAAACAAGACACTACGCGTAGTACCTAGGTTCACGGTTCCATTGCCTGTCGTATGGGGACAGACAATACGTAATCCAAATTCCTGTAGGGTTTCTATAAATCTTTTGTTCGTGATTTAAATTGTAAGAAGGTACATAACGCCAGACTTTTGCATCAACAAAATTAGATGTATGTTTCCTTAGGTGATTTAAGCTATTGATATTTTCAAACGCCCAAAATCAAGTATATTTAAAGACTTAAATAGCGTCAGTGTCATGACAGATTTTGAGAGAATGCTTATGAGTTAAGCAATGATCAATTGACGAAGGTGCCATTAAAATAACTACCTACCCAGTTACCACTTCTAGAGTTTTAACTACTAAAATATCCTCACTTTAAAAAGAACTTCGTCATTCTTCTTTACAAATTCAATCCAGTCAACAGACGGTCCTAATTAATAGATTTGACGTTGAATTACAATCATCGTTTAAATTCCCTCGCGGGCCGAACGAATGAAAAGAAAACTGCAAATCCAGTTGGATAGCAAAAAGATCTATATTGAATCACGAATGAGCAGGTCATTCGATACAATGACAATGGAGTCAGAGCAAAAACTTGCTCTGACCATCGCCTTGAAATGTATCGCGATGAAAAGCAATTTTAGGTACTTACTCGTATCACTTATTGGTATTCTTGTTAGTTGAGATTATCCAAATCTAAGATTAAGCTGAAGGAAAATCATCACTAATGTTATAAAAATAAAAACATTGTCATAATCATTGCCCTCACATCTTTCTACTGAATTCTATTCTTTAGAAAAACTCAAAATGATATCATATTATTCGTATGGAAAAAGATTGAAAAAGCAAATATAAATTAGCGTTTCTTTCTGATTTATCTACTCAATAGTTTATGTATTAACATAACTTTATACTTATCATAATGTAGTTCCTAGCTCCCGAATCCCCGCATGCCGGTTTGGGTGTGAATGTGCAGTTCTAAATATAGCCGTGGCTCAACATCTGTGGGGAATTTGGAGGTTCAAAGACCTCGCGAACCGGCCCGTGCCACAATACTGTACCATTTTTATGGGGGAACTCGACCGAGAAGAAGTTCATGGGCATATCGAAACGCTCATAAAATAGGGCCATTGTTTAAACTAATGATGAAAAACAAATTATTTCAGACGTAAGATGAAACTAAAACATTGATTTTAAATAGGGCTGTTTTTGATGGACCTAATATGGCAACCCAAAACGCCAGTCACGACAGAGAATAAAGATTGCAATATTCTGGTCTTACAACTCAAATAACAGTCACACAAATTAGTGGGTAAGCTTTTAAGGATTATTCCGCGTGTTCATCACAAGTATATTTATTTATTACAGATTTCCTGCGGTTTCAAATCAAAGTTAGCGCTCCTGGAAGCTCTTATATAAGTAGTTCTTGTGTTGGTTGGCATTCTTCCAAGCCTATAAACGTCCTGTGCTGCGAAAACTATAGATGCAACTTCCTTATCGAGGCAAATGGCATACTGGATAGAGAAAAAAAACGTACGTGTATTGTGTATAAGCGTTTGTATTGGTACTTGGACGCACGTCTCATGAACGTAGATAAAGTTCATTGCCAAAGTCAAGTAGTATTAACCGTGTTAATTTAATAGATCGTTCTGCTTAATGCTCTTAATAGAGCGTTAGTGAAGCCCTCAATGACACATACTCTAACTACTTACCAAAATCAGTGGCAAAATTTTATTTTAAAAAAACAAGCTTTCCTTTGTTGCTCGGCATTTGGTATAGAAACAATAATGATCCATAATTTCTAAGAAGAAATAGGCACGTGAATAATGATTGATTTGAACTATAATATGATATGTATATCGATATTGAATCGAATATAGTCAATACGGTATGAATGGAACAGGATTGTAATAAGTTTAAACTTGTTAAACATTGGTGGAAAGACCACACAGTAAGGTTTATTGTAAGCCATGTGAAACTTGAATAAGGCTTAATAGCTAGCTAAATATTATGTTAGGGCCCTAAAGTGAGTAGGATTCATGAGTCTGCAAGTTGGGGTTTAAGACAAGCCATGAAATAAATCGTGATATGGAGAAATTGTGTTATAGCGGGTTTAAGTGAAAGTCAACAAATCCTGTTTTTTAAAGCCATAACATCAGATTATATGAATATAGATTAATTAATACTTACTGCACATTAAAGATGCAGGTATACTAAAAAACAATGGGCGCATGATAAGACTAACAAGTGATTCAGCCAGTAAAACAAAGCATTATCTTGGACAATGTATACAACCAAAGGTGTTGAGCCAGATGCATCACTCTGTTTTCCTTTCGAATTAATAAAACCTGAATATTAATGAAGGAAGGAAACAGTTGGTCCAAATATGACTTTAACCGTTTTATTTCGTTATAAAAATCCTTGCTCAATACAGGTTTTACGAGCCCTTTCAATAAAAAATTAAAACCTTCGACGCACTCATTCTAGGTCTTCAACTACGATCAAAGAAATTTACTTAGACATATTTATCGTTGTAAGTCTCTTAATCCAATATTTTGGAGCTCCAAAAAATTCGTGTGTCTCGCTTATTTCGGGTTCATGCCACCTCAAGGATTCCTTAATGTGACTTTACTTGAAGGTCAGTCTCCGATGCGAATGTGACCAGACGATTATGTAAAGCCAGCTCAGAATCCCGCTAAAGTGTCATTAGTAGCCTAGACTCCGACGTGCGATTCGAGGATAGAATTACAATAGGCTAGTTGAGCAACGACCGCTTAGATCACTATTAAGGAGTAATGTAGCCTTCTTTTAATAAATTGTAATTTTTTTTTCAAGTTAAAAATGTATACGTGAGATTTTTTTTCATATGATTGTTATAAATAGTAGGGAGGTAGGCTGCATATTTTTGGCAAAAAGTCGAAAATAAAATATTTGATAATAGAAAAGACACTGGATGAGACGAGAAAAACATAGGGATGACGGCAATTAAAAGAATACAGCTTCCATGCGGTTAGGGGAGAAGACGAAATGATGATAAATCCTGACAGTAAAAGGTAAAATGCAAAAATTCAATGATGGTACTGGGAGAATTTTAAAACTGCATCAGCCGTACATTTTAAACGCGATGGTTCGTCATCGTAAGTAAAGCTAGCCTGTGTTTGAAGAAGTTACTCACCAGAACTACATTGCAACTCTAGTCTTTCACGATAACTAATGATTCATTAACATTATTTAGGTGAACATTTTTAAGAAGCAGGATATTACAAAACATGATGATTAGGGAAAACTTTAAAACTAATAGTTGCTATGATGAAATATTTTATAACAAATTAAATGAAACAGTACTTATAGACATGTCAGAGTCAGAGTTATTATTGAAGGTGGTGCTTAGATCTTTGATAGGCAGTTTACTTGATTCACGGAATAATTTCTTGAGTTTGAAATTAAAATACTTAGGGAGTATTTTGCTATTGATAAGGACGATATTCTTCCCACACTGTAGGTGTTCGGCCTGTACAAGTTTTCATATATGCATATTGTATCATAGAACATACATTTAGATGAAAAGATCGATCGACACAGCATCTAAAGGGACCAACAAATCTATGGGGGTAGGTCATGAATGACATACACATACCTATCATACATTACAAAGTTAATAAATACACAGGTAGTAGAGGTACCTTCGTACAAAGTAAACACCCTCTGAATGGACCATTACGAAAAAAGTTTAATTAAACACACTTTATTATTGTTATTACATACCTTACAGAAACAATTGGGGCGTAGGTACGTGAAGCCGGTATTCCGAATTGATAAACACACACTGACTCCGCACTGCACAGAAACACAATTATTTCACTGGGATATATTTTTTCGGGCACAGTTTGAGTCAGGGGGTGACAGCTGTGTATTTTTTTGCCGCGGGGTTGTCAGACGTGTCCTTGAGGGACGCGGTCGCGCGCCATGTTGGTTTGAGGACGGGCGCGTGGCGACTGCGCGCGACAGCCCTTTGCGTGGCGCATGCGCAGTGCGTCACCCTATCCCGGCATCCCGCCCGCACCCGGCCGGTGCGTCATCCCGAATCTTTCCCTAAACTTCCCTTCCGTTATCCCAGTTCCTTACGTAGCTAGGCTAGCAATTTATAGGTTTATATTTATAGGTCGTGATCTATAGGGATGTGGGTTCATGCGTAGGATAAATTACCTACCTGAAGATAATTTTGCATAAGTAGGTAGATAAGTTAGTAATATTGTCTTCTTTTAATAGAGTAATTACGAGACATAATAAATAGATAAATGGTTCGTTGAAGTAAGTACTCACCCATAGCAAAAAGTGCTGAACTAATGGGATTTTGGTATGAAAATTTATCTATAATATACCTACCCTGGTTGAATTTGACGTTCGGAACGAAGAAATATTAACTATTGGAGAGTAAACGTAGCAAGTTATCCTAGCTAGCAAAAGTTGACACAAACTGGATAAGAACTGGGTAGATTAGGCTTATTATGGATAGTTAACCTAATAATGTACCTCCCAACACAGAACGCTTATATAGGCAACCCATTTTGACTTTCTCTGCTATACATGCTACGCTAGATCAAATAATCTATATTACTACTTAGTTTGCTAGTAATGTGTGATAATATTAGTCCTGCAAACTAAGCTCGCTTTTGCTTGGATTTCTGGGAGTGAACTCACGTCAATAGTTGATAGGCAGGGGATGGGATCGAACACGGAACCTTGCAGTTACCAGAACGGTCCCTCTTACCACTAGGTATTTACTATGAACCTGTCCATCGAGTGTAAGCATACACAAGTTATAATAAACTTATGAGTTTCTAGAACCTACTTACATCCATCAGCCGAAAGACGTCTCCGTCCTCCGCCACTCGCATCCCAAGACGCGGGAATCGGAAGTGAGGAGATCCGTAGACCAACTAGAGTCACTGACATAGTTATCTTGAAGTGACAGTGAGCCGGGCACATAGCTCTAAGAACCGATGACTACCTATTGGGGCAGAAAGATTCTAGAATGGCAAAAGCCGCTAGACGTAGTGTAGACGTAGTGTAGGACGGCCCCCCAGAAGGTAGACCGATATTACTATGTAAGAAGGTAGGTGCCTACATAGTTACTTATTTTCTTACAATTATTTCCGTACAATCTAATTTCGAAGGCAACTGCACTTTCATTCTCTCGCTAGGGGCGTGGAGACGTCACACAAGAACCAAGCAGGGTTGCCAGGAGTTTATTTTTTAACCAAACTGTTCGGTATTTCAGCCCCTTGTTCGGTATGACAAAAATACCGAAGTATCAGTAGATAGTTAGGTATGTTTTTAATCCAATTTATTTACATCTCTAGTTAATCCGTTGATTTATAAATTAAAATCAATAATTGATTTACAAATTGGTGCGCTGTTAACCGACTGTATTCGTAATTGTAGGTAGCCTTTGACTATCTTCCATCCCTTTCTTTCCCTTTAGTTGCTGTGTTGCGCTTCCTACTCCCACCGGCTTGTCGGTCAGTCCGTACGTAGTACGTAGTTCATACATAGTTACGTTCCTACCACAACCAACTGAGCATATACTATATTTTCTTTGTTAGATTTTTATACCAAGTTTGTCTGGCAACCCTGGAGCTATCTGGCGTATACAGGAAAGTACCTTCAATCGCCCACTATACGCCCACGCTGAACAGTCGAACTGTTTATCCTTACTTATTCTAACATTCCCACCCAAAATGAACCTTGCTCTCGTATAGATACGGGTTATGATCACCGCATGAATGCTGTTGCTCGTTTATCTCATAAACGTACATGTAATATGGTGTTCCTAAGTTGTTTTCGAGATGTAAGGACTATGTTGCACCGCTTATCGATTATGTAATGGTACTTTTTACCAGTTTTAATTTGCATATACCCCAGTCTTTGACTAACTGGCATTTTCGTACATCTCTGCCTATCCCAGCGAGGAAAGCAGGTGAGATGCTTGGTCACTGACGTCCATGATACAAGTACGCTAGACTAATGATATCCTTTAAAATGACAGCTATCTATTGTGCCTATTTGAAGCGCCCCCAGCGAGGGGGAAAGGAACTAAATCTGACGTAAAATGCAAATGGCCGTTGTTTTGTTTACATTGTCTCCGTGTTTATAAAGTGATTTTGAAGGTTTAACGCGATTAAACTTGTTTGTTGTGTCGTATTAATATAGTTAATACATAAATAAGTGGTGTTAGTTAATAGGTAAACCATGAAAGAGTGCGTGTTATGCAAAACTCTTTACCAGAAGGGAAGTGGGGTTACATTCCACAAGTAAGTGAATTTACGGCTAATATTCAAGAAATTAAAACTTCTATTGATATTATAGGCACTTAAAAATATGTTACTATTCTTATTTATACGTGATTACAACGCATTTGTCTTTGTATTATCGGTTTATTATAAACAATAAAATTCAATAGTGCTGTAAAAGTTCCTTGTCGATAAAATTTATCGATATTTTTTCTATCAATATCTTAAATAGATAGAACGTTCAAGAACGTAAAAATCGCCGAAGACAGATTTGTATTATCAAATACATATTATTTTAAAACAATGTTTACTAATTCACAGGTTTCCGACTGACAATAGAAGACTAGAATTATGGCTCAAAAACATTGAAAACTAGTTGGCGTCCGAAAAAATATGATTACATCTGTTCAAAACACTTCTCTGATGACTGTTTTATTAAACATAACTCATGTACTACTTTGATGATTTTTATTTTCTATTAATACCTTACCTACTCCATTGCTTCCCAAACAACATTACATTACCTCATTTCTAATTAAAAAACGATCCTTATTTAAGTAGGATCTAGCTTGTCACACACCACCCTTTAGTCCGGTTTCGGCTTATCCTAAGATTACCTACCCTACCCATGAGCGATTCGGCTAATCATTATCATTATTTGCTTCATCTTAGTATTAACCACTCGACTATTTTGGACATTAGCCATTGTTAAAGGAATGGATCATAATTATTTTCATTTTACTGCATGGGTAGGTTTAAGCATAAACATTTTTATCGATGTATCATATCACTGTCCCATCTCTATTATTAGTTCCATTCCCCCTCACTGCCGCTATCAGCGCCAAAATGGCGAAAATCAAATAGGCACACGATAACCGGGCTTATGATTAGTCCAGCGATGTATACCATAGAGGTCAGTGTGCTTGGTACTTATTGTGGTAGAAACATACTTTCTTAATAATCCATTAAATTGAGCTGCATACGCAAAAGGTTACTGTACGGTTTATATGAGATATCTGTGCATTATTCATTATTTATGGTCATAAGTTATCTAATTATCTTTTTAGGGTGGAGTGAATAAATTCGGAATAAGGTTAAATCACTAAACACACACATTAGTCTAGAGTCTATAGAGTCACCATCAAATTTACCTATAGTATAGTAAAAGTATTTTTAGGCTTAGAAATACGACCTATACTGAACCATTGCTTGAAAAATAATCATCTGGAAATTTGTAACACTGTCTAAATGCATGAAGTGCGAAGCCTTAACGAAAACAAACGTCAAAACGGCTAGACAGTGTTGAAGTGTCAATCACTCTGACATTTTGTGGTGAACATATCTGGCCAGAAAAAAAGGCGGGAAACCTTTAAACCAAGAGGGCGCGTTTTTTGAACAAAAAAATTGTTTTGTATTATAAATATAAAGTGAGCGAATTTAAAGGGGCCTTGCTGTGGCCGGAATGACGGCGAAGCGGAAAAAAAGAAAGGCGGATGGGGATCTTCCCCCGTCATCGCAGTCTTCGGAATCTGATGATGACTCGGGAGTAGATAAATTTAAACCTTTTAAAGTTGACAATTATTCTCGACAATACCCTGAGGACGGCGGAAATTTTGAATATATTGTCATTTATGAAAGTACCGAGGTGTCGAAACCCATTGGGGACCGAGATTTGATGGCGTTAGGCGCGGTCCTGAAGCGCCATCATAAAGGAATTAAGCGCTTTAAACGAATTAATAGGTTCAAGGTTGGGGCAATCTTTGAGCGGCCTGGTCTTGCAAACATGGCTTTGAATAATGTTAAGGTGCAAAAAGACCTGGAGTTAAAAGCGACAATACCTGCTACACTCACGGAAATTACAGGGGTAATACGCGGTGTTCCCACATATATGTCTAATTCTAATATATATACCGGCATTTCCAGCTCCAAAGATGTAGTGTCCGTGCGTCGCCTGATGCGCCGTGGACGCGATGACGATGGCAATCCAATTTTATTACCCACGCAGACGGTGGCGATTACCTTTTCCTGTCCTACACTTCCTGATAGCGTCGATATAAATAGCTGGTATTTCGAGGTAAGCGTATATATTCCACCTGTTAGTCAGTGCCTGCGATGCCTGCGCTATGGACATATTGGCAAGTACTGTAAAAACAAACAAAAGTGTTCGATCTGTGGAGAGGATCATCATTACAAAGAATGTCAAAAAGCAGCCAAAGATGCCGTATGTGTGCATTGCAATGGCAATCACATATCCATTTCAGCAGAGTGCCCTAAACGAAAGGAAGAAATAGAAAAAAACAATAATAAATACAAACAAAAGAAGTATGTTGATCTATTCAATAACACAAATTTCCCTGACCTTACCAAAACTAAATCTGACCATCACATAACACAGTTTTTACAATCAGATCGTATTCTTAATTTAATAATATCCACCATTGTTAAAATTAGCTCACAAAAATCTAAAACAGACAGTCCCATTACATCTGAGACTATTAAATCAATATTGCTGGATAATTTTAATACTAGTAAAAAGAGTACAACTAATAAAAATGGATAAGCTCAATATAGTTCAATGGAATGCTCAGAGTTTGCTTAGTCATAAACATGTCTTTTCACATTATTTATACGAAAATGATATACATATAGCTATAATCTCCGAAACTTGGTTACAATCATCAAAAACTATAAATATCAAAGGATATAAAATAGAAAGATTAGATATTGGATCTAAACATAATGGTGTTGCTTTACTAATTAGAAATTATATTAATTATAAAAAGATACAAACTTATTCAGATAGTTCTCTACAAAATATAGCCATTCAAATATTTATAAATAATGAAACTTTGTCTATAGTTAGTTTTTACAGTCCTACATCTGCTTCTCCTTCTAATTTCAATTATACACAGCTTGACAATTTAATAAAGTCTGTTCCACAGCCATTGATACTAGCTGGTGATTTTAATGCACATCACACTATGTGGGGCTGCACATCCACGGATTTGCGTGGCACTACTCTCTTAGATGTAATAAATGATAATCATCTGTGCTTGCTGAATGATGGTTCTGCAACAACTGTTGGTTCCCATACATGGCAGCCAAATGCATTAGACCTTACTATTGTTTCACCCTTGTTAGCCTTAAGATGTAATTGGCATGTGCATGATGACTCATTTTGTAGTTATCATCTTCCTGCAGTCACTACTCTTTTATGCAATCCTGTAAATATAAATAACAACAGCTATGTTAATGCTAATTATTTCCGTCCAAATTATAAGTGTGTTGATTGGCAGAAATATCAACATGTGGTAAGTTTAAAACTACATAGCAGCAATTTTGATTTATCTAATCCAGAAATGTGTTATGACATATTATATAAAATTTTGTTAGAAAGTGTATCTGAAGCAAATACTGCTAATAAAATCTTTAATCCAGTGTCTCAGATTCACAATAGACCCAAAAGGAAGTTATGTTTACCTTGGTGGAATCAAGCCTGTACACAGGCAGTTAGTAAATGTAAGTCTGTTTATTTGAACTTCAAATCTAATCCTACAATAGAAAATTATTTATCATTTAAAAAACAACAAGCTTTGAAGAAATTCGTCATTAACAGAGAAAGACAGACTGCTTGGACAGAACTATGTAACTCATTCAATCGGCAAACTTCATTATCAACTATCTGGTCCAATATTAGAAAATTTAACAAAACTTATAGTCATTCACATAATTATTTTAATGATGATAGATGGATACAACCATTTCTGGACAAATACACTTCCAATCCTCCTAATATGCCAACATTAGATCTTTATACCAATAATACTGATTTCCATCTTGATAATTTCTTCATGAAGCCATTTACATTTTCTGAGTTTACAGGTGCTATATACTCTCGTAGAGATACTGCATTTGGTTTAGATCATATATCTTACAAAATGTTCAAATATCTTGACTCATTTAGCCAGCAAATGGTTTTAAATATTTTTAATTCATTGTGGAATAGCATGGTTATTCCTAAATCATGGAAGATTGATTGTCTTGTTCCTATACTTAAACCTGGTAAAGATTCAAATCATCATGACTCATACAGACCTATAGCTCTCACTTCCTGTACAGCCAAAATATTTGAACAGTTAATAAAACAGCGACTTGAATATTTCATAGAATCCAAGAAGTTATTACCTTGTAATCAGTTTGGTTTTAGGAGAGGACGCTCTGCTTCAGAAAGTTTAAATCATTTGAACTTGGATGTACATGATGCATTTGCTAGTAACAAATTTTTAATTAGCATTTTCTTTGATATCACTGGTGCTTTCAATAATGTAGATCATAATGTCCTTGCTAATGAATTGCATCTACTTGGGTTGCCTGTAAAATTAGTAAAATGGATTTTCAATTTTCTAAATGGTAGATCTGTATATGTAAGAAGGAGAAACAATTTGTATGGGCCTCAGTTATCCTATAAGGGTGTCTGTCAAGGGGGGATATTAAGTCCTTTATTGTTTATTTTGTATATACATAGGTTAAATAATATATTAGGCACTGATGTTAATAGTCTGCAATATGCAGATGACTTAACAGTATATTGCACAGGTACTAACATAAGACTAGTAGAGAATAAGTTAAACACTGCTTTAAAAGGTTTAAAAACCTATTTTAATTATTTGAAACTAGATGTTAATTCAAATAAAACTAGAGTCATAATATTCAGCAGATCCAGATCTTTACTCACCAACATCATTTATGATGGTAATTTACTTCCTGTTAGTGATGAGGTCAAGTTTTTGGGAGTTACTTTTGTCAAGAATTTATCATGGCAAAGACATGTTAATGGTTTGGCAGACAAAGCCTTGCGAGCTTTTAATATATTAAAATCACTTGCCAGAACTTATTGGGGAGCTGATCCAAAAATTTTACTTATGTTGTACAAATCCATAGTCCGCTCTCATTTTGAATATAGCTTTTGTTGCTATGCTTCCAATTCTGTTCTAGTAAATAAACTGGAAAAAATTCAGAATAGAAATCTTCGTTTAATTACAGGGGCTATGAAGACTACCCCTATCATTTCAATGCAAGTTGAATGTAACATTCCTTCATTGTCTTTTAGATTTAAGTATTTAAAGTTCAATTTCATTTTAAAGCTTCACTCTTTTGACAATCATCCTCTTTTAATTAAATTAAATGACTCCCGATATTTAGCTTCAACTCCTCTATCTTCCAAATATCCATATATTCTTCGTGATTATACTGAAATATCAACATACATTAAAAACAACAATGTTTATCATGCTGAAAATTGGGCTTGCTATCATGGAACCTTTGAAGGTAAATTTCCTCCATCAGACATTATAGAAATAGACCATAATCTGAGAACCAAGCAGGATGTTTATGAGAAGCTTTCATGCTGGACAGACTACCAGATTATCTACACAGACGGGTCGAAGAATGAAACAAGTGTATCTGCTGCATTCTATGATACGGATAAAAAGTATGGTCGAGGATTTCGATTACCTACCATTTACACAGTCTTCTCGGCAGAGGCCACAGCGATTTTGGAAGCATTAAAATATGTACAAAACGACGTTTTGTGCTCCAGTGCATCACATTTTATTATTGCGTCTGACAGCATGTCTGTTCTGAAATCTTTGAGACATCCAGGTTATAAGAATGAACACCATATTATATATGATATAAAAGAAATCCTGGTAAATTTGGCGATATCTCGTAAGCAAATTATACTTATTTGGATACCAGCGCATGTGGGCGTGATTGGTAATGAAAGTGCAGATTACCTTGCCAGATTAACAAACACTTTGGGTGGCAATATTACAAATATACCAAGTCCGTGGAAAGATTTGATACCTGTTTATCGTGCAGAAATCAATAAAAAATGGTTAGAAGAAAGAAATGAGATAATTCGAACCAAAGGAGCATGGTATGCTGGTATTAATAAAGATGTGGGCAAAAAACCTTGGTTTGCAGTTGACAATGAAAATTATTTAAAGCGAAAATTTTACACACAGATTATGAGACTGAGATTTGGACATTGTCGTTTTAATGCTCATTTACACCGCATGAACATGATCGCTTCCCCTAAATGTAGTGAATGCAACTCGCAGGAAGATCAAACATTAGATCATATATTCTTTAAATGTCCGGCCTTTAACATACAACGTCTATTGCTCATAGATCAATTGCTGGAAAAATATCAAAACATCCCGCCTTCCCTACAGAACCTTTTAGCTTGCCCTGATAATTTTACGCCTATCTATGACTTTATCAACTCCTCGCTTGGAGATATTTGAAGAGACAAAACAAAAATACAAGACAATTCATCAAGGACTAGACTAGTTTTTACTTTAACAAGTAATCAACATGGACATATAATTACTGAACTATTTAAAGAAAATAATTATTCAAGATTTGGCACTTGTGCCTTTATATTTAAATTGTATACCTGCAAGTAAATTTGATCAAGAAAATACCCATGACATTGACAACATCAGAATTGGCAGTATGGATTGATTCCTTCGCCTGTCCTACTGGACGAATTAAACTACTACTACATATCTGGCCAGCTGGCTGTCTATTATTTTATAACTTACCTGCTCTAAAACCTATACGAATATTATATTTTTTTCGCAATGCCAGAAGAATCGAAAAAAGGCCAGTAAGTGTTTAAAATTTATTTCCGAATTGTGTTCTTCCTAACAAAATATATTACCATGGATGTTGTTCTGAAATTTCAGTGATAAAAAGAAAAATGACCCAAAAGAGCAGAGAAGACCTCGTCAACGAAATCAGGCTGCTGGTGAGAAGCAAGTGGAAAAGAAGGTAGCCACCGAACACAAGACGGTATCAAAATCTGTGGAACCTAAGAATGCCCCGAAAGGTAAATATCAGCTACTACAACTTAGTATTCATGGACTGTTTTTTTAACTAAGCGACATATTATAATATCATATAAGCTGATTAGCTCAGTTGCTAGTGATACTGCCTTTGGCGCTGAGGGTCCCGGGTTTGAATCCTGATAGAAAATAACATTGTGTGAAGAGCATGAATGTTTGTACCCGAGTTATGGATGCTTAATATCTATTTAAGAATTATATACTGGGTTTGCCCTTAGTCGTAGATACTAGATATATTTAAATCATGTAATTTTGATTCAAATGTAATATATTCCTTTCAATAAAATTGTTACATGTTATCACCATGCCAAGTTTAATCAAAATCAATCCAGTAGTTTTTCCATGTTGTGCATTAGTACATAGATAGATTCCATTTTTGTTTGTTTTACTTTAGCCTGAAGAATGTTGACCTTGCAAGTTTGGCGGGTTGGCTAGTTGCATTACCTTGTAATGTCATTGTATATGAACTAAACTAATGGGGTCGAGTCACCTTCGTGGGGTCGAGTCACCTTCGTCCGTAGGAGATTTAAGTACCCTCGAGATACCCTACACGTGACCCTGGGTGGTGCCAACCAGGTGACAACTCTACTGGTGGTAGGCTTCGGCCGTGGCTAGTCACCACCCACTGAACAAAGCCATGTCGCCAAGCGGCCTAGCCGTGTTCCGGCATGATGTTCGGTGTTGCCATTCGTGGATGGCGGGTCAGATCAGTTGAGCTGCATGTGCCTAGTGAATGTAGCGTCTCGATCTACTGCCACCTTCCTACCTAGGCAAGTATGCTCCATCGTAGATCTCATTGTCACTTACCATCAGGTGAGATCGAGATCAAATACTTGCCTATATGTATAAAAAAAAAAACCATCTATACACTTGGGGTTGTCTATACCTATAAATGTTTATGTTACAGTTCCAGTTCCCCAAAAGCCAGTATATGAGAGTCCACCACCAGAATTCTTCCAGAACCTAAAAAGAGAAACAGATGAGATCCTCAAAATAACTGAAGAAGAGAATCAGAAATACAAGAAAAAGGAAATTCAGAGTAATTGGACTAAATATGAGATGCCAATTGAAAGTTATGATGACATTGAGGAACAGGAGAACATAGGAGCTGATTATGAGGTAATGGCTGCTTAAGCTCAACATGTAGTTAGGGTATTGCTGAAATTAGCACATGTATCAGAATGGTAAATAATTAAATATGTTTGTCATGGGATTTTAACCTTTATATCACATTTTTTAAATTAAATTTTCCACTGATATGAATTTCCTTCTGCAAATAGATTTTTGCCTAATATTCTCTACAAACATTAAATAATAATATTAATATACTTATAAATAAATAATGTTTAAATAAACTTTACAGAAACTCATCCAAGCACCACTTTCAATCGGCGGCCATTTTCAATTCAAACACGAGAAATCGTGGGATGTAAACACTGGCCCATCACTCTACGACAAATACTTTGATATAAACATGGAAGAATTGAACTTAGCTCTTTGTACAATACCATTCCATGAACGGAATTCCATAGAAGAGTCAATATTCAGCCAAACTGATTTATTAAGCATGAACAACAGAACTGCAAGGTTCAAACAGAAATACTATGATGACAAATCATATGCAACTGCTGAGACTGAAGCACAGGATAAGATACTGAATAGTCTACGAGAGAAAGAGACGGATGAAAAATTAAATATATCTAATGATATAGAAATAAAGGCTACAAAAGAAGTAGGTGATACTAAAAATGAAACTAAACCTGATAAAGAAGATATAACTAATTTAAGACCTATTTATGATAAAAATATTGAATCTGATAACAATTTAGAATTAAAAGCTGATTTATCTGAGACTGATCTTGATAATTTTGCTCCAAAAGAAAACATTAAAGATAAAGCAACTAATAGAAATCCTACAATGAAAATTTCAAATGATGCTGATGAAAAATTTGAATCTATTAAAGATGTAAACACAACACATGAAATGCATATAGTAACACAGAAAGGATTAGAAAAACAAGAAAACATCATTTATGATGTTAAAAGTTATAATTTCATTGTCGCCGATACTGATCAAATAGCTAAAAGACATGAAATTGAATTTACGAAAGCTCCTGAAAGTATGGCTACAGTTCTTAAAGGTAAACCACTTTCAGGCTTCAACTTTTTAAAGGACTGTTTCTCATATTTCCACTATCTCGCCCCTAGAGGATGACCTGTAGCGGAACTGTCCATAGTTTTGTTATGTAACTGTGCCGCTCTGAAGGCAGCCTAAAATATTTTAAATATTACATTGTATAAGTGGAATGATATAGACAATTATTTCGTAATCGAAAAAAATCAAATGAGTAAGGCTCCATAGCTACATATCGGGATTCGGGACTCGTTTTTTATCGGATGTCGCTGCCTCTATTCACATTACTTCAAATAATTGAGGCTGGAGCCAATTTTCGGTACTTTACACAACACAACTTCACAGTTTGTCGAGGATTTCCGGACCAGTTATCAGAGAAATGTGAACGGCGTCAATCGATTGGGTCGTTCGATTTCGAGATCGGGCGTGAGGGGTTGGCAAAACACGACTTGTCGGAGCCGATAAAACCCGAATCGGATCGGAGACTAAACAGTTTCATATCAAATGTTCTGCCACTAGAGCACCCAATACGCGAAAAGTGTGAAAAGGCTGTAACAATAACCAATAACGGTAACAAAAACATATTGATTTGCCACTTCAACCATCTAAACCGAGCTACTGAGACAAGAACGGTGGTAATCCACTAATAGTCATTTACGGCCTTCTTCAGAGTGGTACAGCATCATTACGTAAACTATATATATTACTAGCTGTTACCCGCGACTTCGTCCGCGTGGTATTTAACAAAGACACAACCGTTGGCAACAGCCTGCTCGCGCGTTCTGAGCCCGCGGGACGCATTGCAGGTTGTTGCTATCAAACTTAATCAGGCGCAGCGCCGCAACGTTGGTTTTAATTTTTTTTCGTGAGATCCTATTTTTTTTTCTAAAATAAAAGTAGCCTAAGTTACATCAGCTATCTGCCAGTGAAAGTCCCGTCAAAATCGGTCCAGCCATTTCAGAGATTAGCCGGAACAAACAGACAAAAATTGTAAAAATGTTTTGGTATAGGTACCGTGTATACATCCAAATGCACTTACTAAAAAGCGGTTATTTTAATATTACAGACACTCCAATTTTATTTATTTGTATAGATATACTTCGACTTCGCTGTTAACATAGCGTTGAGAGCGTTATGAGGCAAATTAAATTATTTATGTAGGTAGTAGAAACATTTATTGCAACAAATAATCATAAGACATTTAAATTGCAGCTGCCGACCCGACGCAGGAACCGAAGAATCCCATCATCGAGTCTCCTGAAGATCTTGAGAAGTGGCTCGACGATTTCTTGGACGGTTGATGAAAATTGTGGCAATATTTACGCACGCGTAACGTAATTGCTCGTGAAAAGGCTGTCTCCATTTTTTGCCTTTAAGGATATTTGCCTTATATGTTTTCTACAGGGAAAAAAACAGGCAAAATTGATATTTCTAAAGCGTCATGTCACAGTGTCGACTAGTTGTAGTCGAGACTTAGGTGTGCATAAATGAACAACTTTATTAGTGGTTTTGTTTTACATATATTCTGTGTACACATACAAAAATAATCAACATTTACGAGAATGCAACATTTGTTAACAAAATATTATGTAATGTGTAATTACTTCTATGTATTTATTTTAAAATATATAAACCAACCAAACCGATCGGTTTTTAATCATTATACATAATAACATATAAGTTGTTAAAAACAATAGTAAAACAGATTTGGACGCAGATTCTTCGCATGTGCTGTAATCTTCTAGACGTGTTAAATTAGTCGCAGTATACTTCAGAATTGTTATCAATAACTTCAAATTCCTCCGCGTCACCGACTATGCCAGCAGCCAGCTTCTGTCACCATGAATAGTAGCCAGATACTGATACTAAAATCCACCTAAATCGCCACAATCGTCTACATAGGGAATTACAAATTATATTTCATGAACCGTTAAGTAAAACTTGATAACTCTAATACAATAGGAATGGAAAATATAATTACATATCTAGGAGTACCTATCTATTTACAATTAAATGATACGTAGAAAATACTCAAAAATAAGTACCTCCGAGTGAAACCATAACCGAAACAAGTGTATGGGTTTTTATAAAAAAAAATATCTTAAATTTGTGGCACCATATGCACTATTTCTTTTACAAAACCTTACTTTTAAATCACAAGAGTGAAATAAAACTATCACCAGTACGTTAATACCCTAATTTTATTTAAAACATGAACAAAAGTTTAGTGTTGTGACTACTATTAACTAAAATATAACTCTACAATAACACATTAAAGTTACATAGCAAAACTATCAGTTTAGTAACGGTAATTATTATAATTCTGGTACGAACCACCTCCCCTGCCATCATAATCGTAGTTCGGGTTTCGTCTAGTAAACTGGTTGGCGGGGGGCGGGGGCGCTGGATCTGACTGCTTCAGCGTCTTTGCTCGCGCCGCCAACTGCGACACCAGCTGGGCAGGAGTCATGTGCGCGATGGATATTGTAGCACCGTCCGCCACGCTGCCGGTAGGGTTGAAAATCGACTTCGAACTCACTAAATCTTGTTCTACAACTTGCGTATGAACGGTTGAAGTGAAATACTGTGAATCCGTCGAGGTGCCCTCCTCGTACGACTTGGTTGATTCTCGAATTTCACAAATGTCGCAGTATGGTTTCGTTGTTTGTACAGCTACGTCCTTCACATCCTTGGGTGGCTTCTTCTTAGTCCTCGACACCACTTTGTCCAATTCGAGTGCAGATATAATGCTGTCGACGAGCTGCTTGTCCTGTTGTGTCGCTGATCCGTTCGTCTTGGTGAAGTGGAACTCAACTGCAGCCTGCCTCTTCAATGGTGAACAGAACTTGGTACCTAAACATTTAGGCTCGGAGCCCACAATGTTGTTGTTCATCACCAAACGATTTGGTAGGAGCAACTTGGTTAGCTTGTTCAATGCAGTGCTGCACCGAGACAACACTGTGAACATAAAATTATCACCATATTGAACAGTGTGACCACCTCATAAACCAGAAGAATTATTAAAGAATATACAGTGTTCCAATTTTACATAAATACTAAAAATATATATATAAATACATACACATACATACATAACATTATAAAGGATAAAAAAAACAATTATTTACGTAGAAAATACAAGTGAATACCCACCCATAACCCGAGTTTTCATGTCCATGGAACTGCTAGCTCCTGTAAAACAGTTAATGTTTTCATGAACTTCATAACAAAACAAACACAATTTCAATTAATAAAATCAAAAGATCACCATGTCATACCTTTGTTTGGAGCAAGCTTCAGATAATCTTCTTTAGAAATCTTCCCATCTGCAACTAACTGAAACATTCAGAAGATAATGTGATTGTATTCAAAGTATTGATAAACAGTACATTACAATAAAAATCATATTTACTTGTGCTAAAGCATCATATGGTGTTTTTGTGTCAGGAACTGACACCTGTTGAGAGATGGGGGCCAGTGCTGGAGTGGCTACTGGTGGGGGCACCATAGAAGGAGCTGAGTCAAGAACAGGTGTGGGGACCGGGGTCATCACTGGTCCTGGCACCGGCTGGGGCACAGGCATACTTGTCTGGGCCCTATAATCATATGCCACAGGATAACTAGCATTATAAGCTGGATCCTGAGAGTATGAATATTCCACAGTATTTACAGGGAACTCATTAGAAGCTGGAGCATAATGCTGAATCAGATCTGGCTGATATGGTACAGATCCTGAAGGCCCTGACGAATATACACTATGCCCTGGACTAGAACCAGAATTTTTAGGATATAGGAAACTGTCTCTAGGTCGTGGAGATCGGGAGCGAGATCTTCGCGAGTCATAACTCCGTTTATGTGGAGATCTTGAATAACGAGACCTGCGGGGACTGCGTCTTGGAGGGCTGTATCTACGAGGGCTGCGTCTATAAGGGCTGTAAGGCTTTCTGAACTGCTTATGCGGTGGACTACGCCATTGACTGCGATGTGGACTACGCCGCTGTTTATATAGCGGCCGAGGACTGCGACGGGGGCTGCGACGTCGCCCCGGTGATTGACGATGTCTCCAAGGTGATGGCTGCCGATGGGACCTCTCTGCTACATCTTCATTAACAACTGTTGTCTTTTTCGGTTCCTTTGGTTTGTCCTCGTTGAAGAAGTCGTCCAGCTCAGTGCCTGGCGGACGTAGGTCATCCGATGACTCCAATTGCTTCGCAAGTAATACCTTTACTTTCTCTTCTTTGTCCTTCTTGATAGCTTCGTTGGTCTTACTGGGATCGCGTCTACTGCCAGGCTTGATGAAGTCATCAAGACGACTACTGCTTGAAGATCGCCTAGACTCCTGCTCACGCTTGGACCACTTGTATTTATTGTCGAATCTCGAGTTATCTCTCCTGGATCGCGTGTCTTCATTGCTGTCGCCGATCAACTCGCGGAGATCTTTCACGCCGTCCAATGCTTCGGGGTCGATCCGCTTACCACGCGAGTTACGCCGAT
Organism: Pheosia gnoma; assembly: GCA_905404115.1. Classification (NCBI taxonomy): domain Eukaryota; kingdom Metazoa; phylum Arthropoda; class Insecta; order Lepidoptera; family Notodontidae; genus Pheosia; species Pheosia gnoma. The sequence goes on along the minus strand of FR989909.1, from coordinate 1,611,061 downwards.
TCGTACCCTTGTCCTGTTCATCCCAACTGTCAATTACACTAAGACCCTCCATGAAATCCTCCTTGGCGAAATCATCGAAAAAATCACTTGGTATATCTTCACCATCGTCCGCAACCGGCGACGCGTGCTCCCTTGGAGTCTCCATCCCCAAAAAGAAAACAACAGCTATCGGTATAACCAAATACCAATTTTTTAATGTAACCTAATTTGTAACAATATTCTGTGACCAATACAATAAAAGTATGTAATAGTTATTACTGAGATTCAGTAGAAATAACCATTGTGAAGAGACTACACCAGATCAAACATACAACTAACTAATCTATGCACCAACCAAACATAAATAAAATCAATCACAAAGTGATCGCAAAGCACTTTTAGTTAGATCAGTGTTGCCAACCCCAAGAAACTAAAAAACAGCAGCTCACCAATAAAAAAACAGGAGAAAACAGTAGGTAAAGTAAAAAAGGGCAGATTTCATAATTTCCTGATATAATTAAAACAATCACCTACTTATATTAGTTACCAGGACTCACATACATTCTTATATTATAATATCGATCACAACATAATAAAAAACAAAAATCAAACTAAGATTATTACGCACTTTCATCCTCAATTGCCTCATCTTCAGTATTTTCAGACTTATTTTCCTTTTTAAAATCGTACATATATTTTTTTAATTTCTTCATTTGCCTTTTTGTGGCTTAAAATAAGTAGCAATCGGTTATTTCGGATTTAGTGTGCAATGAATGCTCCTTTAATAGTTGTAGTCGATATTCTGTTGCGTAATTTGGTTTTCATATTATTTATAGCTGAAAGAATCTTTCCACGGTGGCGCTGCTATGTGGTAGGCACAAAAGTTTCTTCACCAATTCACACAATGTGGGGAATCCCTTGAATCCCGCAAAGAGTAGATAGATACTGCCTTCTAATGTCATTGCGTTTCATTACATATAGTGGTTATTAAAAAATATTTGCATAGTGTAATATGTGGCGCTGAACGCTAATTGAAAAACAGTAAAAATTAGGAATGAAACAGAAAACAGAGGAATCAATGTGAAAACAGCAAATCTACTGTTAAAACAGTAGGGTTGGTAACACTGAGTTAGATCAACCTACGACCCTACGACCACAGACCAATAGAGAACAATGTCGTATGAGATATATAACTTGTCTTCTTATTAGTCTGTGATATACCAGGTACGTAGCTATTTACGGTGTAGCGTTATTTCAATTTATTTATATCTTCTATGACGGAAAGAAAGGTAGAATCTCAATCTATGGGAAGGATTTCATTAGGCTGGTTTATTTGTCTTCACGCTAGGCTAAAAGAATGAAATAGTAGTGGATCATTGACGTGTACTACTATTAGGCTTTGTTTGCAGTAATAACTTGTCCCCTACTCAAGTGTCTCCGGACCATGATATTAAATTAAATACAAATATCCATTGTGATATTTGGAACTGATCTGTATATTTAGATATTATATCAATCCAAAACATATAATCCAAACTTTCACATTTATAATATTAGTGGGATGGGATATACACATGCGTACTGCACAGACTAGCTACATCATATGCCAACCCAACACCACTTTTTTTAAAGTGATTACTTTGTCTATGGTGCGCGCGAGTCTTGCTGTTTTTATGTTTTGTTAACAATTTGAAATGAAATAATTAAAATGATGGAGTGTACACAGCGGCTAGAGTCTACCCAAGAACTATATGATACGCATACAGAGAGGATATGTCCAGAACAGGTTAGCAAGTTTTAAAAATGTTGCCCAAAAATTACGCATTATTTTTAAGCAATTCTAGTTGTAAGTACATACCGGTAGGTAAGTCGTTCTGACATCCTCTTTTTCCTCCTACTTCTTGATTGTGTACCTTTCTTACTAAGAAGCTATGTTCGAAGAAAGTCTAGTCCAACATGATATAGAGTTGATCCTTATTTACTTTCTGTTTAAAATTTGGTATGTATTGATACTCTGTTACTTTTACTGTGATTAGATTGGGTTAAATAAGGTGCTTTACTTCATCTTAAATTTCATAAGCACAACTTAGGCATGAGGCTCCTATGGAAAACAGGATGGATCCAAAGTTAGCTGGCCAGGTCCAGGGTTCAGCCCCTTCAAGTTTTGTAATTTTCCCTGGACAGGGACAGGGGGGATTATAGGATCGCGCCCAGTTCATTGCCTCATACCCATAATACAAGTGTCGCTTAATTTGGAACCATCCAGATGGTGTTACCATAACTAGAAATACAACAATGATTTTGTTACAATTTATTTCCTATTTCAGATTGGCTTCTTGGGAATATGTGGCACAAAACACCCAGTGATGATTGGCCCTAACAAAATAGGCAGAGATCCACAGGCATGTAATATTATATTGAATTCTACTGTAAGTACAATTTATTATTATTATGCTTTAAGTCGGTAAAATTATAATAATTTTTGTCATAGATTGTATAACTGACCATTTCATTCTTGCTTGATAGTTTCCTTTTCAGAATGGCCATCAACCTGGAATTAATTATTTACCGGCCAGCCAGTTTTCATAATGTTGTAAGCCACATTATGAAAACTGGCTGGCCGGTAAATAATTAATTCCAGGTTGATGGCCATTCAAAAAAGATCATCATTTATTTCCCAGTCAATATCAAGACAACATGCAGTGATAAACATTTTGAATGGTAGAGAGTATATGCTCATGGACCTGGGCTCTGCCAACAATACTAAGTTGGAAAATGTAAGTATCAATGCAACCTAGTAGTGATTATAATAATAATACCAGCCTTTTTTATGTCACACTGCTGGGCACGGGCCTCCCATCAATTCGAGGGGGATTAGGCTATAGTCCACCTCGCTGGCTGAGTGCAGGTTGGCGGACTTCATCTTTTAAGGGGTTCTTTCAGACATGCAGGTTTCCTCCCATGTTTTCCTTCACCGTTTAGCAAGTGATAATCATGGTTGAAAATGAGATTCGCACATGAAATCAAGAGTCGCGAGCCGGGGTTTGAACCTGCGATCCTCGTTACCGAGGCAAGCGTTCTACCAACTTGGCTATCACTGCTAGTGTACTACTAGTGTTATAATTTATGTAAAACCGTTCGAAGGATTTTATCACCTTTATATTATGATTTTGACGTTCCCGACGTTTCGGCTGCTTTACAGCAACCATGGTCAAGAATCGATCAGTAGATCAGGAGTTAACCCCCATTATCCATACTCAACCTAACAAGCGCATTACTAGTAGTTTTGTTAGCGTGAAAAATAAATTGGTTTATTCCTAAATAGTTTAACAGGGTGGGGCGTGTAAATACCAGCGATGACTCATTACTTACCTACTCACGCATTTGCGTGCCACTAGTGGGGAATATATAATAGCACATAAGGAACTTGCTCAAAAACAATGACTAATTATATTTTCCAATTCTGTTTTTTATTACGACTCAGTTTGGACGCAATAAAAGTATTGCTGTTTTGCTCACACATTGTGCCTGTTGTGCTTGTTATGGCAATTCGCTAGATTTGGTATATTTTAGTATGTGTGCCAACGGAATTAATGCCAAACATCTCTTATCGTATAGATATATGTAACATGATTAAAACTTGTTCGTGTGGGGACAATTTATGAAACGAAAAAAAAAACCATTTTTATGTACCCGTCGTTTGCGCTGTTTTACAGCAACCATGGCCACGGGAGGATTCAGTGCTCCTATGGTCACGCCATAGCCGAAACGTCGCGAACGTAAAGACATAAAATAAACGAGCTAAAATCCGAAAAAAATGTTTTATTTCAATGTAATAAATTCACGTAAATACAAAGAATCAACGTAGGGAACATTATTATTGATAAAGTAACATAATTTGTATTTTATTAGATGACCTGATTAGCTCAGTTGGTAGTGATACTGCCGTCTGTGCTGAGGGTCCCGGGTTTCGAAACTTTTTGTGATGAGCATGAATGTTTGTACCCGAGTGGATGTTTAATATCCATATAAGTATTATATACTGGGTTCGCCCCCAGTTCATTGTATGGTACCCATAATACAAGCGTTGCTTAGTGTGGGACCGTATAGTTGGTGTGTTTGGCGATATTATTATTATATTCTTATTTTTTTCTGTGTGTTTGAATGCGCATAGTGGGGAAATTACTTGGCGGATTTTGGAGAACCTAGGTATAGCGACGAAATTTATTCTGCAGCAATGCAGCCAAATATTTGTCACATTTCTCCACAAGCACTCAATAGTCAAAATTTCACCACAAACATATTTTTCTATAATCACCACAGAAATTGCTACAATCCTACATACCACATCAGCTAAAGGATGGCGATATGGTACAATTCGGGGACCTGTTCGGGGTGTTTCGGCTGCTAGAGGAGAACGATGATCTGCCGATGACGCAAGCCATTGAAATACCAGAGACGCCTGCGCCGACCAGACACGGGTCCAAGCTGAACAAACCAACGGTGACCATGATACCGGAGTCACCAGATTTAAGTGACAAGGTACACATTTGTTATGTTTCAACGAGAATTCCCAATATGCTGTTAAGCAATTTCTTTATGACGTTCCAATTAATTGATAAGTTTTAAAGTTGAATTCGCAGTGTTATCTTTGCTAGTTAGTTTGTTATTTTTGTCTGACCTTGAAATCCCATGACCTTATCGGCAGCTCCCGCACGATCGCACATTTACGTAGCAGTATGTTGTTTCATAGATATTAAATCGTGAAATATACGCCGTTGGTAGATTTTTTTCCATAATAAGACCCAAAATATTTACTAATGGTTATTGGTTTTAATATTGTGATATGAATAATGTGATTCACCTTGCAGGAGGATTCTTTTATCACACTATCCAAAGAAAAATTAAACCATAGTATACATAATAAGACCGAGAACCAAAAAAAAACGAACAGTCAATTTATAACGACGTTCGGAAAAAAAATACCTATCCACCCTGTCCGTTCCCCAAGAACAGATAACCAGACCAGAAGATCAAGTTCGTTAAGTTTCATAGATAACCCCAACACAAGTTTGAATGAATCATTTGCATCCGCTAAGTCGGATAAAAATGATAATATTCATGAAATGGATACACAACAACCAAATATAGTTACTGAAAACACTGATTTAATACACACGGCTGATACACAAATACCTGAACAAAGAGTCCCTTCGCCTTCAATACATAGCTTGGACACTCAAATACCTATCACCACTCCTGAACACCTACCTCAGGTTCGAAAGATCCACGAACAACATGATATACACTTCGATCTCTACGCGTCTAATAAAGAGAATGATAATAGCATATTCAATGCTGAAACTCAACCTTTTCCGTATAACGAATCTATAGAAATAAGGAAAAATGAAATGAACGATAAAAATGCATCTATAAGCCCGCGTAAAGATGTATCTGCAAAGACAGTCAATACATCTGATGAAGAATTATTGTTTGATGATATTGGTGACGACCCTTTTGAAGAAGATTTTCATTCGCAAGCGTTATTACCACCAGAGTTACCATTCGCAGATACTACAACCGTAGCTAACACTGACTTCAAAGATGAAGATGCCAAGCAATCAGATAAACTTGATTTAAAACCTTCGAAGAGAGACGCTAGGGTTCAATCTGACGAAACAACAGACTGTGAAGATGATATATTACTCACACAAAAGGTACTTGAATTGCCTGTAGAAGAAAATAATAAACAAAAACTTTGCTTAAAACCAAATGGGCAAAGTGTAAAATCAGATATTTCTAAGGAGTGCGAAGATATTGATATGATGCTAACACAGAAAATACCGGAATTGCATGGTAAACATGAACCAGTTCAAGTAACAAAAACAGCTGCAAAGCCTTCAAAAAGAGTTAATAGAATAGCATCAGACGATTCAACGGACTGTGAAGACATTGATATAATGCCAACACAAAAGATACCTGAAAATAAAATGAATAAAGATGATGATCTAACTGATTGTGAAGACGATTTAAATGCAGTCAGTTTACCTATAAAAAGCTCTAAAGTCGAAACTGAGATAAAATTTGAAGATATGGCTACACAAATTGTAGAGCCTAGAGACGATAAAGCGTTCGAAAACATGCAAACACAAGCGATGAGTGTTATTTCGACAGATATTGTACATGGAAACCAAGATGATATCCATGATATAGCTACACAGATTATAGACGAAGTTAAACCAAACAATACATCAGAGAAAATAACTTTTAAAGAATTATCTAAACCGGCAGCCAATAAAACCGCTATAAATAAAAGCATTACAGCTGACGATAATTTCTATGCTGCTACACAAGATATATATAAGGATCTCTCTTCTCAAAGAGAATGGTCACCCGAAATAATACAAAAAAAAGGTAAGGTTACCCCTGCTAAATCTAATAGAGCCAATACATCACGGGAAATTGTCAAAGTAGCATCCTCAGTCGATAGTATTAAATCACGAGACAAGTTTGCCAAAGTTGCGATAAAAAGTCCTCAGTACTCGCTCAGTAGTGACGGTGAAGAAAAAGCTTATGTTGAGAGCCTGTCAAATCAACAAGTGAGAGATATTATTGGGGTGGACACTTCAATGAGTAAACTGAAACGGCAGATCAGTGACCAGTCTGATGTAGACATTACTCCCAGAAAAGTACGACCAATCAAGTTTATGGATGTAGACTTACCGAATAGCCAAGAAATCAAAACTAGTATGGCAGTGCGCCTCAAAGTGGCAGTTACAGAGTCATCCAGCGAATCTGAGACAGAGCCAAATTCTGAAGACTGCACTCCTATTCTATACCGCAAGAAGAAAAAAACGCCTGTTATTGTCAAAACAGATCTGACCAAAAAGTTCGATATTGAGAAATTACCGGAGAGAGTCATGATGAGGGTCAAAAAATCAACTAATAAAATGGACAATCAAGCGAAAGCGGAAAAGCTACTTAAACCGACATACTTAACCGAACACGAGGATCAAATCGACGAAGATATCATAATTGAAAACATAAAGAGGCTGAAAAATAAATATAAACCTAAAAGTAATAAAGACGGTAATATGGATGAAAAAGTTAAAGAAGGAAATAAAAGCTCACAAAAGGAGCCTAATAAAAGCAAAGAACCTAAAGAAAAGATAAGAGTTAAAATTGAAAGACCTAAAAGGAATCAAAGTAAGAAAAACGAATCTACCCGAAAAAGCAATGAGAACGACAAGAGTAAATCATTAGAGAAAACGTTAAATTCTACCGCTGACCCTACAAGAAGCGGTAGAAGTACGAGGAATAGGAACAGAGGTAACGACAGTAAAAGAGCTGACCAAAAATCTTTACCTTTAGAAAACACAAAACCTTCCGAAGGTAAAATTAAACCTACGAACAAGAAAGAAACAATCCAAGTTAAAGTATCGCCAGAAGTCGAAATAAGGAGGAGTAAGAGACAGCATAGTTCTAAAGCGATAAGAGAAGAAGCTCCGAAATCTATACTTAAGAAGAGTTCGCATGAACAGAGTGCAGTGTACAATATCTCCTCTTCAAGTGACGTTAGTCTGAAACGGTCAGCGACGGATGATAGTGATGTACCCAGTCCTAAACGGACAAGGTCTATGGCTAATAACAGCACCAGTAGTATGTCGTTGAGAGCGACGCCTGCGAGGCTTCCGAAAACACACCATGTCCTGTTCACTGCGTTCCCGAGTGAAGAAGTGAAGAAGAAGTTGGAGAAGTTAGGTGAATATAATTTTTTTTTTGTTACCAGTTTAGCTTGGGTGGCGTTTTAAAAGTAAACCATTTTTTATTAATTGAATTTGCCACCACCTCCGAAACCTGATTATACGTGGATTTTCCCAATGTATTGGTATAACGACACACTTTAAATTATTTTGCCCTAAATCAAGAATGTACTATTTTAAATAGGGGTAATTTAAAATAATTTAGAAAGCAAGTTTTATCAAACTCATTTAATGGAGGCGCTACGAATCGAGCAACCATAGAGTTATTTATAGAATAAATAAATCAAAATAAATTCCTAGGGTCTGTTTCACAATGTGCTGATAAACCCTATACACAACATATTTTTTAGAACCTGTATGAGCTATCTGTCAAATAAGTTGTGGATAGAATTTATCACATTGTGCAACCTGCTTAGCATATGAAGAGTGCAGTAACAGTTTAAAATAATAATATAAAAAAGATATGACATAGACCATTTTTTTTTTCTAAAGCTGGTTGCGTTCGATTGATGAAAAACCATGAAGTTATTCTTCATAGGAACGACATTTTTGGACGATTCATAAATACCGTACTAAATGGTTTATATGCATTGATTTACGAGACTTAACATGAATAAAAAGTATTCTTATTCTGATGTGTGAGTGAGATGAAATCGGGGGTAAGGATTTTGCGTTATCTCACATATAATATACATCATATGTTACAGGTGCGGTCATAGTGAACGACGTGAAGGCGTGCACCGTGGTTTCAACTATAAAGATGAAGCGGACTTGCAAGTTGCTCTGCGCAGTGGGTCTGGGCCGCCCCATAGTCGGACCCGCCTGGATCCAGGCCTGCGTCGATACGCGTATTGTTGTCGGTGAGATTCTTGTTGTGTGGTGTTGTTGTTGTGTTGTTGTGATTTCACACCATCACGCTTGAATTGTAATCCACAATGAGGTAGACAAATTGCAATGTAGTGCACCCATAATTCTCCGATGGTATATGCCATAGTCCACCAGGCTGCCCCAGAGCGGGTTAGCGAACGTGTTACGCTTTCGAAATACTCTGTAAACGAAATGAAACTGCTTACCTTGTTGAAAAAAAAATCATTCGTCCAATATGTTACCATTATAATTATCTTCCATCCGAAAATCTCTGTGTGCATAATGTACATAATACGAGAAAAGATGATACTGAAAAATCTTGATTATAAAAAATGGGATTTGATAAACGTGCACGAGTTTAGGAAAATCAAACTAAATTGTAAAACATGACTTTCTAGATTTCCCAAGAAGTCCGGTAATTTGTCAGTAAAGTATCCTCAACTTTACTGATAGGGTTAGGAGAGGTTTATTAGGCCTAATCTACGGATTAGGCCACAATAGAATCTCCCATGTTTGATTCATGTCAGACATTCCACTTGACGTTGGCAAAATACCTACCCAAAGTGAGGCCATTTAAAATAAATACAAATATTAATTAATATTCGGTAAAGGGAGCGTTCAAGTATTACGTAACAAAATTCGGGTGTCTTCTGAAACGTTACGATGCGTTACAGGGGCGGAAAGTTCAAACCCCCCCAGGTTTGTACTACGCGTTACGTAACATTGTTTTAACACTTTAGAACGGTCGCGTAGAGAAAAATGTTATGGCGCGTTACATGGGGGGGGGGGGGGGGGGGAGTCAAAAATCTCCAGTAATTGCGTTACGTAATACTTGAACGCTCCCAAATTAAATATATGTATATATAAACAGATCCGTGGCTGCATTTGATTAAGGATGAAGAGACCGAGAAGAGGCTCAATTTCAACTTGGAGAGGACATTGAGGGGCACCAGGAATTACCTGAAAGGCTACAATTTATCCTCAACGCCCAGCGTGCAGCCGAATGCGGCCGAAATGAAGCGTGAGTACTAAAACACTAATAATTATTGTAAACTGAAAAAACAAATACCTCTAAATTTATACACGTCTATTACTTTGTAAATCGTCATAATTTATATTACTGCGCACGAGTGCTTCGCTTTCCGCTGTACTATATGACGTTTGATAAAGTTATATAAAGTCTATAAATTCGGGGATAATGCAAGTGATATATTTGTTTAAACCCAGTATCTCTAACTCTAACAGTCTTATAAGAAGGACCGAATGGCACAGTGGTACCGTCCCTGCTCTCTGTACCGAGGGTCCCGCGTTCTAATCCTGATAGGTGCAAACTTTCGTGTGATGAGCACGAATGTTTGTATCCAAGTCATGTATGTTTAATATCTATTTGAGTAAATTTTTACTGGGATCGGCCCGAGTCCATTCTACGGTACCCATGATACCAGTGTAGCGACCTCTTCCACCGCGCCGCAAGCTACACAGATGGCGCTGCAGACGCATTCAGAACAATTGACAATCCTCAATACAATCCTGAAACGCGCTATTAGAGTTTTCGGAGCACTTAAGATATATACAAATTCCCGACGATAACCGTTGTCAAAGTCAAATCATTTATTTCGTATAGGCCTACGGGGGCACTTACAAATTGTCATTACATTTTTTCCTTAACTCTACAACCGGATCGGAACGCGACCTCAACTGAGAAGATCCGGCAAGAAACTCAGCGGGCTAGTCTTTTTTTTTATCCATTATTTTTACAAAAAAAATAATAAAAAGTAAGCTCCAGTGTGTTGCCATGCGAGGCGCACACACGCTACACTTTTTTTGACATACACCTTTTGATTTTGTTGCGGCATAGCGGCCGCCCGCCAGGCATACCACCCGCCTGGCTGGAAGATCTTCCCTTTTCCGCTAAATTGGTGACACCTGATAACGATCATCAACCCTTCTGGGAAAGACTCAAGCACCAACATCATCACCACTCCATATCAAGACAACAATATCGACATCCAACCAGCAAGCAATCAGACCTAGTCCGGTTGCGTAGTTTCGTGTAGCGATATCCATTATTATTATATTTCATTTTCCACCAGTGATAGTGGAGTGTTCCGGCGGCACATGGAAGGAGGGTGGTCCGAACTGGCTGTGCGTGTCCTCCACCGCCGACAAGGCCCTCTGGCCTGGCCTGAAGAAGCGCGGGGCCACCATTGTGTCTGCCTCTATCATACTCGTCGGTGTTCTGAGGCAGAAACTTGATATTGCTGGCAATTTGTTAGTTTAGAATGACTGTGATTCCTGATATGATAGCTGAACAAAGTTATAATCTTGTGTCTTAGGCATGTTTTACTTAAGGGGGAAGCTCTGGTCAGGGCGCGAAATTCAAAATTTCAACGGTTTTTATTTTTTTACGAAAAATTTGGACATCTTTACGATGTAATTTAGTTTTTTGCGATACAACACCATAAAGAGTGGTTTTTACAAACCTTATGGTATTGTATCGGATTAGGTATCTTTTTAAGCAAACTTAATACATCGAGACATCCAATGCAGAATGCTAATATCGCAGAAAACTAAATTACATCGTAAAGATGTCCACATTTTTTGTAAAAAAAAGAACCATTGAAATTTTGAATTTCGCGCCCTGGACCTGAGCTTCCACCTTAATGGTGTTAATTCTGGGAGCGAATTTGAGTGAACTCTTAAGGGTGATATTACATTTTCAATGTCTATGACATGAATCAACCAGACCATCGATGTAAAGGTTACACTTGCATAGCAAATCAGAAAAACAATCATGTGCCGCTTACGGTGTGCGCTAGATGCGGGAAGCAGGCGTAAAAGAGAACGAGATAATAAACTGTGACGATGTTATTATTTGGTCTTGTAATTAATTATTTTCAAGCCCATCTCCGCTCCGCACTTCGCAAATGCCGATGTGATTCTGAACAAGTTGTGGTTCCGGAACATCAATCTAGTACGTAATAGTGCATTGATGTCATTGTCCAGTGTTTATTTATATGATTATGTAATATTTTCCCAAGTTTTCATTCTAATTAATGCAATGACTATTTTCATGAGTTTTAAGGTGTAATAATCCAATTCAGACAAAATTATTTCAAACGAAATCCCAGTGAAACGACATTGATTTGATTTTGCTCTTGTGTTTAAAAAATCCGATGCACACGCAAACACTTTTTGATATGTATGTACAGAATTATATTATAATTTTTTAACTGAAGTTTTTATTCAAATAATAACGTTACGTATTGATTTTAATTAGTATATAATATTGATAATTTTTGTGTAATTAAGGCTTTATAATATGTACCTGTGTATAGGTTATGTGCCACGACTCGACGCGAAAGTCAAAGACTGGTTCAGGCAACCTTGGTCGGGGATGGGTGATTTTTTAGCTTTTAAAATATTTCCTTATAAGGAATCAATGCAAAGATTTTAATTGAAGTAACGGACTGGGGTCTTTCATTAAATCACCGGTGGACGAAGTTTATTCTGGCGTGCAATCGTTACAATAACGCGAACGTAATAAACAATGAGAAATCGATCATGGCGATGTTCGATTATAAACTATTATAATTATAAAAGTCACAGTTTTGGATTTCGCATATGAGCAATCGCTTATGTGATTAAAGGGTATTAAAATGTACTGAAAATAAAAAATATACGCGTTCATTGATGACTTTGTAGATCGGAGAAATATGTAGATACGGGCCCCAGCATTCATTGTTACTAGAATAATTATATGTAATGATGAAGAATGTATAATATTAAAAAGTAATTTTGATACGAAGATCACACGATTGTTGATATTATAATTATTATTGTACATATTAAATTGTTAGTTTTATATTGCATGTTTCATTTATTTCCAACACATTTGCAGAGTGAAACAAACTTCAGATAAAACATAAAAGATATATTTATACATTAAAAATACTGGCAACACAAATTGTTTTATACATAAAATTAACCTACAATAAACGAATCCGAAAGAATTAATTTTCAAACATAGTAAATTGGGCTGTATTACATATAATATAAAGATCACATACAATTATCTCATTACTTTAGGCTAACATAATTTTAAATTGCTAATAAAAAAACATAATAAGGGCGAGCCGCCATTTGCTCTCTAAGGTTTATTTCCTTATTCACAACTTGTCTGACAGAATTTGCACGTGACATTTATCAGATTACATGAAGCTAAGGTTTATTATTAGTAGCAAGTATTGAAACCGGCCCTTGGAAACATCTTTCTTTTTAAAATTTGTGCCACAAATTTATGTGCTTTACACACGCTATAAAACCCCCTTTGGTAAATCAAAAGGTGTATGTGCCAGCCTATATTTTGCTTTGCTTTATCATGTTACAATAAAACGATGTGCCCTGGAATCAATATGATTTTGGTCGCATTTGTAAGATTCCGCTTGTTTGTAGCCTATTGTGTGTCCCACTGCTGGGCAAAAGCCTTCCCTTTCCTTTCCTAAAAAAAAACGCCGAATATATCTTTTCCGACAAATTTCAAGTGTCAGAATAAACTTAAAATAATTAATTTATTATGAAAACAGCTCAAACAGTTTGTAATGAGCCACGTAGTTATCGGCCGATACTTGAACGCTACTTTCATATTCATTGGGATGTATTTTTCATTGAGATGTATTTATCTAGCATTTCTTGCATCGTTCTTTAAAATTAAGAAGCCCTTTGAGTTCTATTAGTGTATTCAGCGCTCAGTAATAATAATAAATACATACTTAATTCTACAGTTTAAAGGAGAAATTGCTATTTGAGCACTGGGTGGAGTTTTTGTGTTAATTTATAAACAATAGCTGTAACATGATGATGAACATCCTCATGTACATTTTAGGCGAATAATTATAGTTAATCTTAAACAAATAAAATAAACTTATTATATTTTCAATATAACTTTCAAGGTTTGTCAACTTATAATGGCGGTGTCATTTTACCCAATGCGACGGCCAGAAAGGTCACGTCATCCGCCATTATATTTTACGGATATTGAAAGTTTTATTAGGATTTATAGTTTAAATTATTATAAACTATACCATCCCTTAGTTATAGTGGGATCCGTTTCCGGGTCGAGCGTGCAGAGGCATTTATATAATTCCTAACATTGGGATCTAAACAGCACTCTGCCTACCGCTTCGGGGAATGCCGCCGAGATGGTATTTTATTATATCCTATGAATTGCAACAAGATGTTAAAGTAGTACAAGGTAAAACAAAAACTTTGCATGTCTATGGTCACGGGTGTCTCGCACCCAGTATTTACATCAGCGGAAATAATATATCATTACGTGTATACGGTATAACAATAACAGTGTAAAATGTTTTAACAGGACAGTAGGCTACAAAGGTCATATCGTTGGAAAATATTAAATTTACTAAAATTTTAAACAAAAATAGCACTACATACTAAGTGCGCGGTGAAACTGTACGGTACTGGCTTGCTTTCTTAGAGAAAAAAATATTCACTTTTTACACATATATTTCATACAAAAACGTGATTGTTATGACCTACTAATTAAACCCTTAAAATATTTAACACTATTTTTGTTACACCTTATATATATTGGATTCATATTATATTAAAAGGATTTTTCGAACCCTGATTTACATTCCGTGGGTGCGCCCCGAGCACCCGTGAGTCAGCACCCGTGAGTCGGCACCCATAAAGTAAATTATAGTATCGCCTGGCGTCCAGTAATGTTATAGTAGCCATTGTTGTCGTTGATATCACACTTCACACGCTTATAGTAATAATCATTATTTTTGATGGAATGTTTTACACAACCGATGTACCTGTGAAGGAAAATAATAATTAAGACCTGGCGAACGACAGGGATGTATGGAAGTCGTAGGTCTAGCAATGGACGTCTTAGGCGGATGGATGGGTCGATGGATGGAATATACAAGGTGGTGACGTCATAAAGGCGTTAGTACAACGCATATTTGGTATGACATTTTATACGCATGTATGGTATGATATTTTAAACGCATGTATGGTATGATATTTTAAACGCATGTTTGGAATGACATTTTAATGTTTATTCTACAACCATTATAATTTGCACTACCCGTTGAAATTCCAATTTCGGATTATTGTAAATAATTAAATGTTAAGCTGTATAACGTTTAGACATCATACTGTACATGCGTTTAAAGTATCACACTAAACAAGCGTTCCAAATTAACGCATGTATGTCGTCACCACCCTGTATGTCTCAAAAATACCGTTCCTGTGCTCCCGGTGGCGAAGGTGAAAATACCTGACATCCTTACGCTTCAGGGTCTCTCTTCATCAGCTGAAGATCGGCCTCCACCATGTCCCGCACGAGCTCGTCGAAGGTCACGCGCGGGACCCAACCCAACTTCTGTTTAGCCTTCGACGAATCGCCTAACAGAAGATCCTGGAAAGCAAAACAATATTGATACAGTACCGGGGCCGTAAATATTACAGGTTGGTATTAATTCGGGCAGGAACCGACCACTGAGCTTCGGCTTCCAACATTCCCAGTTATAAACAAAGCAATAATTAAACAAGCTAACAAAAAAGAACTCCTTTAATGTAGATTTAAAGAAAATATTGCGGACATGGAAATGCAAAGATTTACAATTTAAAATAGAATCGACACATTTGTTTTGTAATACTGGCAAAAACATTCTCTCGATTAAAATAGTAAGTGACCGACATAGCTCAAAGAATCAGCCAGCTGAAAGTGCAGTGGGCAGGCTACATCGCTTGTAGAACTGACAACCATTGGGGAAGAAGGTTCTTGAATGGCGACATCGAACTGGAAGACGCAGCGTCGGACGGCCCCCCACTAGACGGACGGATGGATGGATGGATGGATGAATATGGTAGACTACTACCAACCGTCCGTTGTGGCGTTCTATGGGGCAGGTGTATGGTTTGTCTTTTGGCTGATGATGATTAATATTAACGTATGGTACTCTTTTTTTATGGGACTAGGCCCGCCACACTCCCACCACTGCTACTCCTGTAAGCCTGGATCTATAGAGCTATAGAGCCTGTAAGCCAGGATCTATAGAGGTGTCCAATGATGACACCGAGGTTTGACCCTCGGTGTCATCATTGGACGTATGGTACTCACAACTTCAGTGGGCCTGAAGTACTTAGGGTTGACTTTGACCAGCATTTGGTCGGTGTCCGCGTCGTGGCCGGTCTCGTCGACCCCCGCCCCCCGCCAGACGATCTTGCGGTTGACACACGCGAAGGACTTCTCGACGAATTCTCGTACGCTGTGCGTCTCCCCGGTGGCCACTACGAAGTCTTCCGGCTCGTCTTGTTGGAGCATCAACCACATTGCCTGATAAATGAAGTTGTTGGTCGGTGAACTCTTAACACATTTTTTTATAAACAAAGAAAGGTAATTTAAAATCTATGATATAACACACATTGAGGCATGGTAGTTACATTCAATATTTTTGGCTGAAATATTATCGGGGATCTTGATTTTCGATTCAGATTTTTTTTACTGTTCGTTGTATGTACAAGAATCAATGGAGATTGGACGCGTTTTATTGCAGAAATGTATGATGATAGCTTTATAACCAGAGTCATCATTATCCTGTTTTTTTGGGTTGTAGCAGGATAGTCAAAACACTATCTCAAAATCTATTTGGCGGATTTTTGTGAAATTTGGAATGGTGATAGATTATAACAAGATCAACATTATACATTACACATCAATGGAATGTGTTATACGTATAGACTATAGATAATGGCATTAGACATTTTGGACTTTTCAAGGTAACCAATTTATTGTTTTTTTTTTTCATTTCCCTAACAATGGCGGTGTGTAGCTATAGTACATATTAATGCTCACCTCAATATAATCCTTGGCGTGTCCCCAATCCCTCTTACTGTCCAGACATCCCAGCTCCAGATGCTGCATCAATCCCAGGGTGATCTTGGCCACACCTCGCGTGATCTTCCTAGTGACGAAGTTCTCCCCCCGTCGCGGGCTCTCATGGTTGAACAGCAGGCCGTTGCACGCGAACATCCCATACGCTTCGCGGTAGTTGACTACTATCCAGTACCCGTAGAGCTTCGCGCATGCTACGACCAAGGGAATACATCTTATATATAAAATTCTCGTGTCACAATGTTAGTTACCATATTCCTCCGAAACGGCTTGACCGACTTTTATGAAATTTTATATGCATATTCAGTAGGTCTGAGAATCGGCTACTATCTACTTTTCATACCCCTAAGTAATAAGGGTTGTCCACGCCTAACTTTTTTTTAAAATTTTTTGGACAATTTTTTTTTTTATTATGTTGCATTAAAAATACATACAACCCTAAATTTTCACCCTTCTATCACCAACCCTATTTTTTAATAGTCATTTTAGTAATCAGAACGCGCGAGCGGGCTATTGCTAACGTTCGTGACTTTGTTAAATACCACGCGGACGAAGTCGCCGGTAACAGCTAGTAATATAATAATAATATCATCCGACGAACACACCAACTTTACGGTCCCAAACTAAGCAACGCTTGTGTTATGGGTACCGTATAATAGAATTGGGGCGACCCGAGTATTTAGGTATTGAAGTCTATATTGACTTGGTACGAACACTCGGTATCAAGTTACAAGACAAGATTGAAGACAATTTTCATTTGGCGTTTACGGACAGCAAAACAACATCTCAACATGTTCCATGAAACTTTTTTACGTGATAATGATTCAATGGAAAAATATTACAAATACTATTATTGTTCATTGTCAATCGATGGAGCATTACGATGTGTACGAGCGAGAAGGCTGCGAATGAGGTCATAATATCATACACAGGTATTTGCTGCCTATATTTTAATTGAAGAAAAAAAAATATCTATCGAGTCAATGTCTGTGGTAATTTTACTCATAAATTACAAATTTAGAACAGCAGTCTATCTGTGCTAGTTTTTAAATTCGATTGATTCTATCCATTACTGATGAATGCGAGGTAAATTCCTCTAGCACTTGTCTCTAAAAACGCATACTAAGGCAACAACTACATTATAATTGCAAGCCATACAGACTAATATCGCGGAAAACTTGTCTTTGTGAAACATTACACAACTATTGATTTCTTATATTTACGCGAATACTACACATTGAAATAAAACGAATTTTACGTATTTTATCGCGTTTATTTTTTGGTTTTACGTTCGCGACGTTTCGGCTGCTTTACAGCAACCATGGTCACGGGAGGACTGAGGTGGTTGACGCGTTTTCTAACTATGGCACCAGGTCATAGTTAGAAAACGCGACGAGTCGTTTGGGCGCTAAGACGAAAGAAAAGCCGCATTCATTTACAACTTGGTGTAGGTCCAAGTCCATCGTCTGTTGTAAATACAAAAAGGCAAATATAAAGTGACCACGTGAGTGACATACATAGTTTTTTAACAGTATATAAACAACATGAAGGTTCCACCCGCAGTGTTGGTGGCGAGCATCCAACCTCCGCAACAATTTCAATAAATGGCCACCTATCATTTAATCCAATCGAAACTATGATAATAAAGTAAAATAAAATGCAACAACATCTCTGCAATGTTCCGTTGCAGATTTCGGATCCTTCGTACAGAGATTCGTATTACACTGGCTACTAATGTCTGGAATGTGCGCGTCGACCGGTTGTTTTTAACAAAACACATTCCTGTAATCCGTATCGTGCGAAGATGCCTCAGACCAAAAAACTTGGATATGGCATCGAAAGACTATATATAGATAAGTAGGTTGGCTTACTGCCCCTGGTGTTCGTAGGTTCGTTTCCCGTCGGCCAATTATGGAAATTATGTTGTCCTATTTGACCTTGTCTATTAATAGAATCGAATGTCAATAGTTATCGATTGCAATCGATTTTGATAGCAGAGTTGTGATTAAACGATATGCCATAGACTACAGATTTTAAACTCACCGTAAGGAGACCTCGGATAGAACGGCGTCTTCTCATTCTGCGGTACTTCCACGACCTTCCCGTAAAGTTCCGAAGTCGACGCCTGGTATATCCTGGTCTGCTTCTCCAGGCCGGCCGTCCTGACCGCCTCCAATAGCCTCAGGGTGCCCAGGGCATCTACCTGAGCGGTATACTCGCTAAGCTCGAAGGAAACCTTCACGTGGGACTGAGCACCAAGATTGTAGATCTCTTTTGGACGTATCTGTAAGAAAGAAGACATTTAACTTTGCCAATAAAGAGACCTGGGTGTCCACATGTTGGCATTGGCTTTAGGCTGTACTAGCTTGTGGATGGCACTTAACAGGTTTGTTGGAAACACAAGATCAAGAGAAATCGTACCTTAGTGATAATACTAATAAGGCATGTAGTGTCAGTCAGGTCTCCATAATGCAAGTGCATCCTGCCGCCGGTGTGGCACGCAGGCTGGTCGTACAGGTGTTGGATGCGGCCAGTGTTGAACGACGACGAACGACGGAGGATGCCATGGACTTCATAGCCTTTGTCTATTAAAAACTCAGCGAGGTATGATCCATCCTGCAATAAGATAGATATTTCTGTCATGAGAAGATTACTAGCTAGTTTTAGGTATTGCAATTGAGCATGGTGATACCTTATATGTATGCTGCAATACCAGGTTATTAAAAGTATACAAAACTTTTTATTCCAGGTAATATTCGTAAAATGGTTACCCTAAACCTCAAAACTAAAGTACATATAATACATATATAATCAACACAAATCTGTATCAGAAATCATGGAAAAAATAACAATTAAATCAATATTACGCACTAAATGTCCTTAACTTGATGTCAGTCCAGTGATTGTAAGTGTATACCATGGAGTAAAAAATCTGCTGCTTTCTTTGCCGCCACTAGGCATAGCTTTTTATATGGCTCTGCATATTTTTTATCTCTGTGGTTTGTACACATTACCTATAACTAACTTAGCTATAGGAAATTTCTACAAACCACAGAGATAATCTTATATGACCAAATCAGCTTTACTGCTAATATTGTTCAAGACATAAAGGTTTTAAGACTTTAAATACCTACCTACTATCAGTGAAATAGGAGGCTTTGGAGGATATAAAAGTCATCAAACAAAATATAGCATAGTCTCCATACAGTATAATTAAGATTCATACAATTATACAGTCCTGTTAATTTAAATCAAACTGTGTTGTAAAAGAAATACCTAGATACTAATAATACTAATTTTAAATGTAACTTAAATTTGAGGGCTTATACAAACAGTACTTATAGCAGTACAGTAAAATTTCAGTATCCATCTGATGGTCATAATATAGGTTTTTTTTATTTAAACATCTTTTGCAATTTTAATGATATAAACAAATATGTTTTTATACTAAGAAAACAATCAACTAAAAAATACTTAATGATAATAAAAAAGGATTTGGATCTAATCTAAAAAATATACTTTTAATTACAGATTTATTCAAACACTGTATTCGGTTGATAAGCAGCATTTACTCAATATTAACAATTGAGCACTTTTCAGCAATCAAAATAATACCGTAAAACTATAAAACAACACAGATTTATTACGTGGCTTACTCTGATATCATCAAAACACCTTAGCAATTTATATATATTTTGAAATTCACTCACCTGTCCAGTTATTCCAGTAATTAGTGCTATTTTCTGGTTCCCATTCAAGCTTGAGCCTTCCCCTTCCATTTTAAAGGATTATTCCTCTTTTTTAATATTTATTGTAAGTATAAAGTACACGTCTTCTAGCCTAAACAAGCCGGCGCGTAATGGTAACGCTACAGCGAGTAATGTTTGATTATCTTATCAAAACAAGTGTCACAAATCACATATAAAATAACTGTAAAACCATTCTACAACAGATTCCACATACCATTAATTAGTCACTTAAATTTATTGGTTGGTAAGTACTAATAATAGGAATACAAAAGATAGTAAACTTATCAGTTAACAATTTCTGTAAAATAAATTTTCAGTTCACAAATATTTGACATTTCTCTGACAGCACAGACAGACAGACCCTCGAACGAAGCACAGACCACATACAGACGTACTACATCAGCCTGTCAATGACACGAACTAATGTTTAGAGTGTTTCCACAGTTCCTGCTTACTATTTGCCGCATAAAAGCAACTGTAAAGCTCAGTTAACTATGTAATCGTAGCTCTTTGATGGTACTATCTTATTTAGGCGAGTACATACTAACTTCAACGGAGATACTTCAAAGGGCTTGTACACAAACCTAAAAAATATATCTTTCTTCTCTCTCTGTATTCCTTGGTATTGTATTTTTTATTTCTTTCATCATATCTGTCTGTTTTTGTTTTACAAGCATATTATTTTACTCTTTGGTCTTTTGGTAAACATGAAACTTGATTGAAAGGTTATGTTATTATATTATCGATAATAGACATTTTAATAGTATGATGTTGTAATATAGATCAGTGATTTCATGAAAATCGTGATATATATAATCAGATGGTAACGTGTTGTGAATAGACTAAATCAAAATCTTGCTACGAAGAATCCTTGTGAGATACGACGGGTACACTGTTCATTTTGATGCTCATCCCCCAATATTAAAATACACCATGCCTGATATCAAGATTACACCGTTAGGAGCCGGACAAGATGTAGGCCGTAGTTGTATATTACTATCCATGGGAGGTAAAAACATAATGTTGGACTGTGGCATGCACATGGGGTACAACGACGAGCGAAGATTCCCGGATTTCTCTTACATCGTGCCTGAAGGTCCAATCACCAGCCAGATAGACTGCGTCATCATATCACACTTCCACCTTGACCACTGTGGTGCATTACCCTATATGTCAGAAATGGTTGGATACACCGGGCCAATCTACATGACCCACCCAACTAAGGCCATTGCACCCATATTACTTGAGGATATGAGGAAAGTTGCAGTGGAAAGGAAGGGCGAGTCAAACTTCTTCACCTCACAAATGATCAAAGATTGCATCAAGAAAGTAACAGCCGTAACATTGCATCAGTCTGTGATGGTGGACAATGAGCTAGAAATTAAAGCATACTATGCTGGTCATGTGCTCGGAGCAGCCATGTTTTGGATAAGAGTTGGTTCCCAGTCAGTAGTGTACACAGGTGATTACAATATGACACCAGACAGGCATTTAGGGGCTGCCTGGATAGACAAATGCAGACCAGATCTACTCATAACAGAATCAACTTATGCCACAACTATCAGGGATTCTAAACGCTGCCGCGAGAGAGATTTTCTCAAAAAAGTCCATGAATGTGTTGAAAAGGGTGGTAAAGTTCTCATTCCAGTGTTTGCATTAGGCAGAGCACAAGAACTTTGCATTCTTTTAGAGACTTACTGGGAGAGAATGAATCTGAAATGTCCTGTATACTTTGCACTAGGGCTGACAGAGAAAGCAAACAATTACTACAAAATGTTCATAACATGGACCAATCAGAAAATAAGAAAGACATTTGTGCAAAGGAATATGTTTGACTTTAAACATATAAAGCCATTTGACAAGTCTTATATTGATAATCCCGGGGCAATGGTTGTGTTTGCTACACCGGGAATGTTGCATGCTGGCTTATCCTTGAACATTTTTAAGAAATGGGCACCTTATGAGCAAAACATGGTTATCATGCCTGGATTTTGTGTCCAAGGCACTGTGGGCCACAAGATACTCAATGGCGCCAAAAAGGTCGAATTTGAAAATCGTCAGGTTGTTGAAGTCAAAATGGCAGTAGAGTACATGTCATTTTCTGCTCATGCTGATGCTAAAGGTATAATGCAGTTGATACAGTACTGCGAGCCAAAGAATGTACTGCTAGTGCATGGGGAGGCTCAAAAAATGGAGTTTTTGAAAGATAAAATTGAGAAAGAGTTCAAGGTCAACTGCTACATGCCAGCCAATGGAGAGACCTGTACAATAAATACTCCAACAAAAATTCCAATAGATGTATCCTTGAGATTACTGAAGGCTGAAGCTGTAAGGTATAATGCCCAGCCTCCAGATCCAAAAAGAAGGCGGATTGTCAATGGAATCCTCTGCGTCAGAGACAACAGACTGTCCCTGCTTGATATTGATGAAATGTGTGATGAAATCGGCATCAACAGACATATAATCAGGTTCACAAGCACAGTCCGATTCGAAGACCCCGGTCCAGCTGTGAAGACTGCTGAGAAACTAAAGACCTTACTGGCAGAGAAACTGGAAGGGTGGACTATCACAATATCGGAGGCTAACATATCAGTGGAATCGGTGCTCATCAAAGTAGAAGGTGATGAAGATAGTACTAAAAACATTTATGTGTCTTGGACAAACCAGGATGAAGACTTAGGTAGTTACATATTAGGCTTGTTACAATCAATGGTCCAGTAATTTTAAGTTAAAAAGGTGGTTTTTATATAAATTTGTTTATAATAAATTAGTTATTTTAATTAACATTTTCTTTGTATATTATGTACACCATGTGATATCTTCGTTACATTTCCCTTGGTACCATAGATACTGAAGTTTATTATTTGGCGTCAAATGTTTTAGTTTTTCTTCCAATGAGGTCATGTCCTGAAAAAAAGTGTCATTATTTAAGTATAGCCTAGTTGGGAGAACACTCGCCTCGGTAACAAGGGTCGCAGGTTCAAATCCTGGTTCTCTGGGGTTTCTGGATTTCAAGTGTGAATCTCATTTTCAACTATGATTATCACTTACTGAAAGGTGAAGGAAAACATTGTGAGGAAACCAGCATGTCTGAGAGAGCTCATCGAAAAGATTAGACTGCTAACCCGCACTAAACCACAATGGCCTAATCCCCCTTGCATTGAGGGGGAGGCTCTTGCCCAACACAGCTCATTAAAAACGACTACAATCATTATAATTGTATTATCAATCACTGTTGTTAAATATAATGAACTAGGTATTTCAATGTAGCAGGCTAATCAGGGACTCGGACCAATAAGGTCTAAGATAGTAATATACCCATTAATTACTATGGGTACATAATATGTAATCAGATATGTATACCAAGACAAAGTAGTCAAATTAACGATTTCTTAAGGGGGATGTTACATTATCATATAATTATGACGGCCTAAATATATAATATCTCTTTGTATAATTATCGCGTGTCTCGTTATTCGTCAAGAAAAGGCCTATCTCTGTCTAAAAGTAACCGGCGTCACTCAGTAGACTTGCTATCTAACTAGGTAAATGCGGCGTTATGTATTGTAATTAACTATTATCGTAGTTAATCAGAGGTGGTCTTGCATCACATACGATGCTTCACCATGTGAATCTGAACGTAATTGTTTCAGCTTCAGTATAAGTAAGTGAACATGGATAGTACCTTAGCTTTTGCTACATATTTCCATACATCCAGTACTGAGCGCATGGTGAAACGCTACTGGTTCGCCATGTTTAAAAAAATCTATTTTATACATCAACGTGATCATATCGAGCGAATATTGTATATCCTTCAAATGACTAATCACTAGGTCCACTGGTTCAGTCTGTGCGATATCTGTCATTTAGTGTTAAGAATTTTATTAAATAGACAAGCCATGTACCTCATGGTAACATTAAAAATCTTTAAACCACTTAAGGATCGAATTTCCAAAAATCCCTCCTTATAGTACTCGCCTACGTTATGTAAGGACTACATACTATGCAAAATTGCATGTATCCCAGTCAATCAGTCAGTGATAAAAACGTATCAAAATGATGTTCACTTGACAAGTCTTCTTATTCAAGTCGATGGCTTAAATATTCCTCCATGTACATTTTTAATGGCCCAATATTCTGCCAGCCGTGGCAGCATTATAGCTCCGTCTGTGCCTTTCATGAGATCCTTCCGTGTGTGATTCCAAGGTACCATTAACAGGTTGATGATGAACTCACCTTTACAGGAACCATAGATGGCGGTATCAGCCTTCTGAAATCACCCCTATGTAAGAACTCCTTATGTGCCGTCAACAGGCTACTTCTCAGCTTGGCATCGAGGCAGGGTTTGCAGAGTTTACAAAACTCCGCAGACTCGCAGTTATCATTACATATCGTGCTGCATTCGCTGCCGAATACCGCTATATTCTTTTGAGAAGACACCATATTCTGGACGGCTGCAGTTTGGTCTCTGAAAGTATATAAGCGCAAAACGTCTGGCAATTATGTTTTTGATATAGAATAGCTCCTCAATTACAAGTGGAAATTATAGCAAAACACCCTTTTCGGGGCAATTTGCTTCAATCTACTCGATAACTGTGATCAAGATACATTTTTCATCGACATGATTATGCTCAAAAGTTCCTACTTAATTCTGCGTTGTACCAACGTATACTAGCCTAATACACTGAGACCATTAAGAGTTCAATGACCTGCGAGTACGGGAGTACGGTGCTGTACCATATTGCAGTTGGTACATATTTTGAGAAGCTGCTGATAAAGATGATCGTAAAACTTTAACGATACCACAAGGCGGCTTGGCCTACGCACTACTTACGTGTGTTTCCTCTGGGACGAACAGATAGAAAACTAAGCAATATGTTTGTTCATATGATTACGGATACTAATAGTAAGTGAAATTGAGTGAACGCTCACTTTGAAAGCAAGGTGTGCCTTCGAACTCCTTATTTCATGAGCGAATCTCATTTTCAAGAATAGGCAATTAACACTTGCTGTATGATGAGGGCAAATGAGGACAATCTCATTGAGGGGGCAGTGTGTCCGGTATATTGGCAGCCCCATAACGTTGGGACAAAATTCAAAACTTCAACCATGTATCCAAAATACAGGCTTTCGCCTAGTTTGGAAACGCAATCTAATCTACGATGGCTAAGATGAAAATTAATTTAACTTTACTCTACTTGCTTTACTTGGCAAAATGCGGGTGCACTGCACTGCACCTCTAACCTACCCGTTCGGGGATTACAGGCGTGATGGTGTTTCTTTTTGTAATAACTGATATTCGAATGCATGTAGCCATTAACTGGGAACATGGGAACCATGTAGCCATTAACTGTAATTTTATACTTCGTTAGTACTTTTTGTTTTTTTTTTTGACCTGCTGCTAAAGTTTGATTAGCCGTTCCTACATTGTTCTCACATACCTATAACAATGTATTGCTCAAAAATGTAAAAGATCTATTTAAAAAAAAGAGCAACCATGGAGTTTCTTGCCCGTTCTTCTCCATAGGAACGGCATTCCGAACGGGTGGTAAAGCAGTAGCATAATATTTTTGTAACTTGACGATTCATAAGTACTGTACAATAATGGCCTACGTGAATAAAAAATATTCTGATTCTGATTCTGATGCAAACTATCAAATGTCACCCTAGAGGGATTTAGGAAACATCAGCTTTAAAAAATTTTCTACGACAAAAGATGAATGGTAGATAGACAGTCGTAGGAATATACCTAGGCCATTAATACATAACAGATGGACTAAATATAACTTCACGTTCAAGTAACTATTGATAAGAAATTCACGCGCAATCACAACGCAACTACGACATTTCCGAGATATTCAGTGGAGGTAAGTAATGCGGATTTTTTTTCAGGCTCAGCTACGTTCATATTTCTTACTATCATTTCTGATAAAATCTCCATAGTTCGATGGGGTTATTGGCCCACAATCCACCTTTTAACGAGGTGAGAAAGGAAACTTATAAAAATAGATTTGCGTACATTCCGCATCGTGTAGTCCGCACTCACCTTTGATTGACATCCTCGAGGCAGTTTCCTTGATTCCTCACACCGGTTATCGAAAATAAGTTGTATAGCACTTGTTCATACAGCAACTGGTTTGGAGGGTAGTGCGCCGAACTCAAATTCGGCGACATGTTTGCTTCAAGTAAATAAACTTTCAAGTTTTCGTCAACAACGAGATCAAACCGCATCATTTCAAAGAAATTTTCAGCGGACGGGTAGTGTTTCAACTGAAAATAAATATGAAATTTTAGTATTTATGAAGGACTTAATTGGGAGTGGATTTGAGTGTTCCTAAAATGGACTGTTTGTGTTGTATATTAACGTTGCCCTTGAGGTTTGGAGACGAAAGAATAACAAAGTCTCATTTCTAGTCTAAAGGTTAGGTACTGGAAATTTATTCTGTCGGTATTTAACGGCTTTTAATGGGCAAGTGTTACTTAAGTAGAGTAGTTCTAAAATAGATGAGGGGTTATACTACATGTAGGTACCTACTACTTCTTAAGGACCTTACATAAAACTAAGTACCTATCTATTTAGCTGGTTACTGATATATTATATTATATCGATGGTATGTGTTATTGTCTTTACCGATATAGCGGTATCAATATTTTATCACACGTCCTAAATTAGGATTTAGGTTTTCGATTGCCCTAGACATTATCCGATGTCATCCGATAATTAGGATCGGATAGGAAGGTGTGGAGAATGTCTTAGGCCTAAAGAGCCCTCGGTTCACGGAGGGATAGTAGTGGCACTGTTGGCGACTTTTTGCTACATGTTTATTTATGTTTTATGTTTAAATTCTTTTTATATTTCTTCTTCTTTCTTTACGAAATGAAATGCGTAATAACCTCACCCATAACTTAAGTGGGTAGGTATTTATCCAATGTCGAGTAATTAATTAATAGCAATAACACATCAATAAATACGCATTATAAATTAAATAATGGATGCGATATGAAGGTATGAAAATGGCGTGTCCCTTTTTATATTTATTCAAATTCTATTTTATAATTGTAAGTGTTGTCAGATAAGCTTCACATGTTGTAGAGGTATGTTGGTAATTTTCCCTAATATTAAATACCTATAATTATATTATTTCTCAACCATCCAGGATTTTCATTTATTTCATTCAGTCGACACACATTCACTTCAGACACATTGATAACAACGACTACCTACCTGCCTACATCATTATGAAATAAAGTTCCAGAATTAAATCTAGTTTAAATATTTACCCCCAAATGTATACAGTTAAAACTTTTCAGAGGAATAAGTGCGTTATAATAGCGCTATAATCAATTATAACTTTCTATAAATTTGAGGATAAAAGGTTAACAACTCACTGCATCAATGATATGCCGTTCTTTCTTGATGAACACTTCGGCTATCGCGCTCTGGACCTCCGCCCACATGCGCGAGGGGTCCTTACCCTGCGAATGATGAAGGTTGTGATTGAGGAGTAGGAACTGGGAATTTGCCGCTGACATTGAATGGAACACGGAGGCGGTAGATTGAAGGATGCTTTGTGCAAAACTATAAAGGTTAGTCTTACCTATATCTATCTATAATTATTTGGACACGTATTTTCTTCATCAAACCACTTTATCAATCCTAGCGGGCTATTATCGACCTAGTAACTCTAAATTCGTAGAAGTTTTAATGCATTTAGAATGGCATAACAGAGCATTTTTCAGAATAGGTATACTTAGGTAATGCCAAGTATTAAATTCTTCTGAGAATGGACCACAGTAGGTAAGATAGCTAATTCAAACTCTCTATGAATAACGGGGCTATTATTTACTTTTAAGCTAGTCAGTCGGTATACCTACTGTAAATTCACCTTCATAGGAAATTATCGATTATTTACAACGGCTTTATAAATCACGTGTTATATTTTGAGCTAGATCTACTTATATGTCTAACATATACATAATGAGAATAACTTGTAAATGTGTCTGTAAATTTCGTATTTGGAAACATTCTTAAGGGATATTATTTTTTGACACAGAATCCGCCTCCGCCATTTTTGGAATTAGGTTTTTGTGGTTCTGTAGTATGACCTCTCCTGATTACTAAAAAAGTGAGGGTTTTGGGGTCGAGTCACCTTCGTCCTTAGGAGAATTAAGTACCCTCGAGATACCCTACACGTGACCCTGGGTGGTGCCAACTAGGTGACAACTCTACTGGTGGTAGGCTTCGGCCGTGGCTAGTCACCACCCACTGAACAAAGCCATGTCGCCAAGCGGCCTAGCCGTGTTCCGGCATGATGTTCAGTGTTGCCATTCATGGATGGCGGGTCAGATCAGTTGCGCTGCATGTGCCTAGTGAATGTAGCGTCTCGATCTACTGCCGCCTTCCCACCTAGGCAAGTATGCTCCATCGTAGATCTCATCGTCACTTTACCATCAGGTGAGATCGAGATCAAATACTTGCCTATAATGTATAAAAAAAAAAAAAAAAAAAAGTTTCACCTTGGACCTCGCGTAGATATCAAAGGCGTGTTTCATGCTGAATCCGAGTGCGGAGTAGGGGTGCGCCAGCGACGGCACCTCCCACGTCGGCAAATAGTCATCGCCTATGACATACTTGTCCAAATTCCTCGGATCAAAGGGGTTGTATTTCGCTGGACAGTATCTGGAAGAGCATTATATTCATGTGTGTATAAACTTATTTATACGCGAGCGAAGTGTTAGGAAATGAGTAAGACGGTATATAACGTAGTATTTAATTATTTTTTTATTGACCATGTCCTGGGACATGGTCTGCCACTTCTCCTCTGACAGTGGCCAGAGCCCTTGTTTTGGTTTATGTTGCTGCATGTTAGTTAAAAATCTAATTCTGTAGGTTTTTTCTTTATTTACGTTTTTAATTTTATTTAAGCAATTTGATTTATGTTTTTTTGTCCGGTATTTTTATACTTTGTTCTGTTTGTATTCCGTTTTTATTACGTTATATTGCTTTTTGTTAAGATTACTACAATGTCGTTAGCCCCTCAAACTAAGTCCAAGATTATGCTAGGTAGTAAGGTAGTGGTAGGCTGAATTAAAAAATTTGTAATTAAATGTTCTACTTAGCCTTATTAGCAATTAGAAGAGAAGAAAGCGTTAATGGTTATTATTCATATAATGTGCGAGAAAGTGAGTAAGTATAGGAAGCTCACTAACTGACTCCTTAATTTGTCCAAAAATTTGAATAATTTGCAATAGCTTTAATGAACT
This sequence comes from Pheosia gnoma, assembly GCA_905404115.1. Classification (NCBI taxonomy): domain Eukaryota; kingdom Metazoa; phylum Arthropoda; class Insecta; order Lepidoptera; family Notodontidae; genus Pheosia; species Pheosia gnoma. The sequence continues at coordinate 1,581,512 of FR989909.1, read as the reverse complement.
AATTGTTATCATAAGAAAAATACAATCACCTGAATAGCACGTCGCCTTTGTACCAATACACTCTCAAGGGATTCACCGACGTTACCACCACATACACGCCAATATCGAACTTATGTCCATCCACCAAGAACGGTTTCTGTACGAACTCCTGCACGAAACTTTCCCCGCTGGACACATCTATTTCACTCACGTTCTTCAAGAAAACACCTCTATGTTGGTTGTGTTTCTCCAAAAACACAGAATTTTTATTCATCTCCGCATATTTTTTGAATTCCTCTTTGCTCTGTGGCAATTTGAATGCCTTGGGTATGTATTTTGAGTCTGTGGTCGCCAAATCGACTTTGTTAGTGATGTACCCCGTGCCTGGAAAGTGATTCACTTTTTGGCGCGATTTTAGTCTGTGCAAATTTGGATATAGCGATCTGAAAGGATAATCATGGGACCATAATAAGTCCCAGGGAGTTTCATTTGTACTTTTCTCATAACCAATCCTGTCTAGGACTATGTGTACGTGTTTTAGTAGTCCATTTTTGTTTTCAACGTCACTACTCGCGGAGTAAACCCAATATTTATGTTTTTCATAGCACGAGTCGTTTTTAGGATTTCTATTTACCGCGTTTATAATTTCTAGAACAATGCCCAGTGTAACCCCTATTATACATGCTAATATGAATATGTTGGAATATGTGTCGTTAGTTTTAGAATTATCTTGTGTATTATTATTTGTGTCTAAATCAGTTTTGCGCGTTTTTTTGACGACATTTTGTTCTGGTAGTTCATTTTTATCATCGCTGTCTGGTGTGGTATCCTGAAAATTAAGAAAAAAATAATATATATTTATTTAATTACTTATAATATAATATCAGCCGTTTAATGTCCCACTGTTGGGCACGGGCCGCCCATCAATGCGCGGAGGATAAGGCCATAGTCCACCACTCTGGACCAGTGCCGGCTGGCAAACTTCACACGTCTTTCGAGGGCTTCTCTCAGACATGCAGGATTACTCACGATGTTTTTCCTTCACCGTTAAGCAAGTGATAATCATGGTTGAAAATGAGATGGGCACATGAAATCCAGAAATCCCATAGGTGCGAACCGGGGTTTGAACCAGCGATCCTCGTTACTTAGGCAAGCTACCAAGTTGGCTATCACAGCTTTCTATAATAATTTATTTACTTATCTATGGTAAATTCAATACGTAGGTAATATTGCCTATTATTTCACTGATCCGTTCTATTATAAATAACTGCGGTAAACCAGGTACTATTTGTAATCATTTTTTTTCGAAATAGGACTGTTTTTAAAAACTAACTTGAATTTAAAACTTACGGTAGGTACTGATAATAGCATACGGTACTGAAAATTAATTCCTTGACAACAATTTCAAAAAAAATATGTGACCAATAATTATTTCATCTTTCAAGTAAATAATAATGTCTGTTTCTTATGTAAATGTCACATATAGAAAGTACCTTACGCAGGTCATTTACATTCCTACGACCTACTAGGTACGCATACCTAACTACGATTTGGAACCTATATTTTGTAAGTAATATAATCAGAATCAGATTTTTTTTTTTTGAGCAATGGTCTATACTCACATTTAAAACAGGCTTTTCCATTTTAATTTATTTAAAGCTACACAATTTTGTACTTCAACTTTTGACACATTACAAGTAAACAACTTTTTATTTATTTTTAGTCCGCGTAGTATTATTGCGTACGCGCCAAGATGTTCACAGTACCGATAAGAATGAATGGATTCACTCTCGTATGCTGCTAGAGTGGGATGGGAGATTGTTATACACATGAGTGGGAGAGACACCGTATTCACTTTCTAAAACATGGCGAACTGGTGCCATGGCGTACGTTTAAGGTCACATCATTATTATTTACACAGTTAGTTATCATATATCACTGTATACGACGTCCCGACTGGCATAGTTCGTTCGTGTGCCCTGCTTTCTGTACCGAGTGTCCTGGTTTCGAATCCCGGTAGGGGATATTTATCGGAAAAGGGGAGATTTTCCAGCCAGGCGGGTGGTATGCCTGGCGGGGCGGCCGCTATGCCCCGACGGTTATTATCGGTGTCTTGTATATATGTTCCGTACTCTGAAAACTCTCATAGCGCGTTTCAGGCTTGTATGGAGCCTCGTCATTTGTTATGAATGTCGTCTGCAGCGCCTTGCTTGTGGCGAGGTTGAAGAGGTCGCTACAGATGTATAAGTATTTATATACTGGGATCGCCCCTAGTCCATAACTCAAGCGTTGCTTAGAATTGGCACCGTACAGTTGATGTATGTACCGTACTGTCTGTATGTATATGAGTGCATTGCGCGAACAGACATAGATACCGAAAAAAATCTGAAAATAGCAGATATGGCCTCTATGTCGAAATTATCCCATATGATTTTTTGTTTCAAATATATTTTATGTATCTACACAAAGTATATTATTATGTATAGATACGACATCGCCATTTCAAAGCACAAGGGTAGGCAGAGCTATTCCATGACCCCCGCAGTCGTGCCATAGGAATGCCATACATTCTGATGTTACCACATTTTCATAGCACGCCACGCATGCCGGCCGAATGACGTTGCTCGCATACTTCCCCACTTGACTTGGGCCCCAGGGGCAAAGTCGGCTAATTTCAACTAGCATCTGCCCGCGGCTACCCCTGCGTCTAGATGAACTCAGCCATATAGCACTTCGGCATAATGTCTACCTATTTGAAGTAAAACGATTTTATTCCATGTTTTTACGTTCCCGACGTTTCTGCGTAGATTGGACCGCAAGCAACAACTAAATATTAGAGTAACCTGGTTCTTACTATGACACTAGGATGTCAACCACCTCAGTCCTCATGACCATGGTTGCTGGAACGTCGGGAACGTAAAACCATAAAATGAACGCGATACAATGCGAAAAATTAGTTTTATTTCAATGTGTAGTATTCGCGTAAATATAAGAAATTGGTAAAATATTTTTCTGTAGCGAATCAGTCAATTCAGAGATTACCCCTCTCCCCCCCCCCCCCCCCCCCCTACAACCAAACTGAAGAAACTAACAAACTTTTTCCACTTCATAATATCAGTAAGTAAATTCGCCCCATTTGTTAATATTATATTTAGATAGACAATCGTAGCTCCAAGTTTCTGTTGATATAGAAATCTAGACCAAAGTAATATTATCAAGTACTAATACACCGAATCCATGATCTAACGGTTTGATTACATTTGTAACTTTAGTAAGTAGGTACTTGTATTTAACTTACTTGTTTATGAACTCACGATTACAGTATAAATGAACTAAGTTCGGTCTAGTTTACGTTATCGTTAAGTTTTGTAATATCATTTACTTATTATCAAGGGCATCGGATAAAACTGAGCCTTATAAGAACTATATACAGGGTGATTCTGAAAGGGTATACTATACCTTGAACCTGCGCTTCTTTTATATAATTGTGTGAAGTCAAAATTTCGATCATGTCGACAAAAAAAATTGTTGTTCCCAAAGAAATGACAATTGTGATTGTTAGTTGTTAAATGTAGCCATATTCTGACTTCACACAAAGATTAAAAATGCGCTACAGAAGGGCAGGTTCAAGGCTTAGAATACCCTTTCCGAATCACACTGTAATACTTTGGTAGAGGGGTGCGCCTCGATGAGCCAGGGCCCCAAGTCTGCTAACACAATCGATTCATAATCGAACAGCAACCGCATAGTAACTGACACTTTTCACAGATATCCCATACAATATCTGTCAAAAGTGACAGTTACTATGCGGTTGTTGTTCGATTATAAATCGATTTTGTTAGCAGACTTGGGGCCCTGGTCCAGGCTAATTTGCTAGTTTTCATCAATAAATCAATGAATCCAATCCATCACTTTTAATAGTATGTAAATGAATAAGACAAGCACCAATATACAGTAGGAGTGTGGGGGTGAGTGGGGTGGGGAGTGGGGGATGGGGGGTGCGACTGTAAGCCTCGTTGCATTATCCGAAACTGTTTGGATGGAGTTTACCGTCGCGGCAGACAGACTGGCGGGCGCCGGGACACAGATAAACGTGTAACGGTACGTAGCTACCAGCCAAAGTGTAGTATAACTTAGTACCTACCTATTTAGTAGTGCAGAGTCCTTTTTTGTATCAGAAATGGTGGTCCATTTATTTTATTTGTTAAGCTATTGAAAATTACAGCGATGTGTACACGCAATAAGTACATAATTAATATGTTTTTTTTTTCTAAATTTATAAGGCAGTTTCATGTAAAAAATGCAAAACAATAAATATGTTCATAAGTAAGTTAGCATACAAATAAATAATGGTATAATATATCGCGAGATAATCACACCAACTATACAATCCTAATATAAGCAATGCTTGTATTTGGGTACCGTACAAGGGACTGGAATTTGTAATTCATTTATGAAATTTCGAAGTAGAAATCGAACGCCCATGCTCTCATAATTTAGTATAAAAGATAAAATCCAAATAAAAAAATGATTCAAATATGGAAATCTAATTTAATCAACCTCATAAAAGGATATTCCCAGGCAGTATTTTAAGGGTCTCTAAGATAATGCGACACAGCCCCTTTACAAAACACTTATTCCTAACCGTAGGACGCTTGCTCTTAACCAATTTTAGTGGGACCGCGTACGTGATACGATCGCCACAAACACGCAGTTACTATTAGATGGTTCATGGAGTCAATACGTTTGCTTTTTACGACACTCACTATTGGACTGGTGCGATTCCAATTACCTTCTTAAATCTAAACAAATAAATAAAATTGGAGTGTCTGTTGTAATATTAAAATAACCGCTTTTTACTAATTGCATTTGGATGTATACACTGTAGTACATATACCAAAAAAATATTTTTTTTAATTTTTGACTGTCTGTCTGTTTATTCCGGCTAATCTCTGAAATGGCTGGACCGATTTTGACGGGACTTTAAATGGCAGATAGCTGATGTAACAAGGAGTAAGTTAGGCTACTTTTATTTTAGAAAAACTTTTTTGTTAAATACCACGCGGATAAGTCGCGGGTAACAGCTAGTTTAGAATAAAACCCAAACAGCTACATACCACACGGCTTCATCCGCGTCCGTCGGCACCGGAATGTCTGCGGCGTCCATCGATCGCACGCACTCCCGACGTGCCCGAATCGCCCGCGAGACGAACCCAGGGCTGGCGAACATGACAATACTAACGAATCTTAATTTATCTGTACTATTTTTTCTCATTCCTAGACCTTACTAGTGACTTTATTTCGTCTAATATCCGCAAACGAGGTAAATGATTCTCGTCGCAACTCACACGTCAGTCAACATTATTCTGAAAATATGGATATATGTGTACATGTATGTAGATCCATCTTTTCATCTATCCCCGGTCCAAAATTATCCTATTTAAATAGCAAGAAAAATATCGTCGTCGTTCATTACAGAGATAATGACGATGCAACATTTTTTTTTTCTCTAGGGCTTAATATTTTCCAGCCTTCTAGCCTCTATTTCGCGCAGAGAGTGAGCCTATTCAGCGCGGAAACGCGGCCAGCCTGCTGGGCACTTTTGGCATCAACGACGATGTGGGGCATTTTTATGTATATAATTTTATTTTTATTATACAACGTCGTTATTTTATTTAGTTTGTTAATTTTCCTATTAATAAGTATATTTAAATTTTTTGTTTTTTTTCATGTAGATATCTTTGTAAATAACTATTTATTCGTTTAATAAAAAGTAATAATTATAAGTATAGGTATCTAAATACGTATATGACAGCCCTACTGACAAAAGGCAAGGTGCGACTGAGCGGCGCCTTATTCGCCGCTGTGCGATCTGAGAGGCGTCTGCAGGGAGGAGGACATTCAATGAGTCTCGCCAGATACGTTATCTTGTGACTAGAAGCCATTTTGCTCGAACGTTATTTCATTTGTCTAGTGTTTGCTACTACAGTACTGTACCATACCTACAGTAAATATTTTCAGTACCAAGGCCTATGCATCTTACCTTCGTCAACCATTTCACAGGTGAGCGCTGCTTTCCTGCTACACCATCGTCGTCAGTTAACCACAAGCTCTACCCTGCTCCGTTGCAGCGTATGTGAACCTACAACTACCAACCTTATACTCTGTTGGCTGGCGAGCAATATGACTCTACCACGACTCCCCGAGTCACCTCAGTTCTGCACAGAACTCTTAGGCTACAATATTTAGATAAGAGTCCGGTAATAGATGTACTTCTTATATTATCTTATAGGAGAAGAATCCTTACAAATCTATCGCTTGAGTTACGTTTACCTAATTTATACATTATTAAGAATTCACATTTTTTAAGCTACGGGGAAATTTACCGAAACACTACAATTCATTTTCATAGGGCAACACTTAGCTCTAATGCTATGGCCTATTTCGGCCCTGTTCTGTACCTTGTAAACAAGAAAAACTAAAAAGAAAAGTTAGGATCTAGTATTATGCAAAGTAGATATTTGTTAAAGGATATCTCTGTTAAGATATCTACTTATTTCTCAACAAACTGTAAAGCTAAGTAAATACATTATGTGAAGAAGATAAAAGTTATATTGCATTGGCAAGGTCTTAACCTTGCAAGGATCGCCTTGCACAACCTTGAAGGTCCTTAAACCCAGTGCGTGGGGGCCGAGGCGTTGACCCTACATCATTTCCATTAGGTACTTTGGTGGTTTTAAGGAAATTAGCGTAAAACTCTCCTTTATCCACACAGGATGTATCGCAAAAGGTGTACTTAGATTATTGAAGAGAAGTGTAAATAATATTCAGTTTTTCAGTGGCTTAATGGTCGCCGATGCAAAATAGTAGAGATTTAAGCTCACCTGTTATTACTGAAATAGAGCCACCTAAATTTATGGTTTGTTGAACTTTATCTTGTAGGCATCCATGCTTATACATTGTTGTGCTTACCCAACGGACTAATTTGTCTAAGCGCTTACCTGATGTTTTATATTTACATGATATATTGGACAAATTAGCCTGGGCTTGGTTTCCCACGTGACGTTAAATAAAACTATGGTGAATATGTGTAGGTTTCTCCATTGTATGTGTGTATAAACGTGATTTTATTTTGTACGAGTGTACGTGTGATACGTGATTGTGTGCTCCATATGTTTACGATTCCTGCATCAAGAATTGGCAGAAAATTTTAGTCCAGAAATTAGCTCTCAAAAACTTTATTGTTAGATACCTACTCAAAGACCGGTCTGCAGCAAGGAAATACAATGATATGGACCACTATTTACGGAGATTAACTGTCATAATAATAGGTTTAGACGGCCTGATTAGCGCAGTGGTAGTGACTCTGCTTTCTGCGCCGAGGGTCCCGGGTTCGAATCCTGGTAGGGACACAAGCTTTGTGTGATGAGCATGAATGTTTGTATGTATATAAGTATTACATACTGAGTTCGCCCTCAGTCCATTGTACGGTACCCATAACACAAGCGTTAAGCTTAAAGTGGGACCGTATAGTTGGTGTGTTCGTATGGCGATATTTATTTATTATTGTAATCATATCTTATGGTTTGTTGATTCTTTAAGCGGTACATACGTGCGCAAGAATATTGCTATATACACATACATATTACCTAAATTAACTCATTAAATATGTAGGATAGGTAACCTATCAATATTGATAATAACGTCGATATATTTAGGATGGTTTCGTATTTATATCTTCATATTTCCTCAGGGAAATGTACTTATTGATACATTCTTTATAAATCTTGTAATTTTACCCCCGAATTTGTAGATGTTTTATAACTTTATCAAACGTCATATAGCACTGCGCACAAAACGGTTTGTTTTGCGCAGTACTATACCTAGTACTGCGCAAAACAAACTTCTATAGACTTTATCAAACTTAATGGTAGGTATATTAAGTTTGATAAAGTCTACAAATTCGGGTTAGTATTTTGATCGATTAGAATGTAAGAATTTCACGATATTTACTCGGCACTAGGTATCGAGGTTGCGGTAACTGACATACCTAACTAAGTTGTAGCCGACATACTTGAGTTACGTGTTACTAACATCAATGGTTCAAGGAGCAACCTTTCAAATTCTACTTATGCGGGATTGAATTTTAATTGGTATAAGGGTAAAAATAAAAAAAATATAGTAATAATTATGAAAAAGTTGATTTATTATAATTATAATAATTATTATAATACAGTTTACAATAATTACAAGCGATCACCAAACGGGGCGAAAGAAAACGGCGTAGTATTAAATTATTTAGGCCGTCTACACACGGCGTCGCGAGCGCGCACCTCGCGCCGCGCGCTATCCGCTCCGGGCGACGCGCGTCGCGCACGCCGTGTCGCGCGACCCGCGGCACGCGTGGCCGCGCGAACACGCGACACGCGCCGCCACTCACATCACTTACAATTACATTAACCTACACTACACACCGGCGGCGCGCGACGCGCGGTGCGCTGACGCGACGGCCCTACGTAGATGGAGATTTATTTATTTATTCGATTTTAGGTTATAGTCTTTCGAACGCGAGGAACAAAATATTACACAAGTCGAGAATATTATTTATAATCGATTCGGATTAAATCGGATTCGAGAGCGGCGGAAGCGAGCCGCGGGCGGCGCGGCGGGGCAGGGCAGGGGGCGGCGAGCGACGGCGGGCGGCAGGCTATGTACAGGCGCCGCTACGGGCAGTCGCACTCCTCGACCACCATCTCGGGCAGGTCGCGTTTGATGATGTTCGAGTCGGCGCCGAAGTAGATGAGGGACAGCGCGGAGAAGCGCACGGGCGCGCAGCACTCGGCGCGCTCGAGCCGCGCCGCCTCCACCACCTGCGAGTGGTAGTTGAGGAAGGGCGCGCACTCGCCGCGGCAGTAGTTGGCGTAGTAGCCCTCCGGCGCCACGATCCAGTCGTCCCAGCCGAGCGCGTGGAAGCTCACGTAGAAAGTCTGCCGGCAGCAGCGGCCGCGCTCGGCGGCGTCGCAGTCGAGCGCGCGGCGGCGGCGCGCGGCGGGCGGCGCCAGGCGCAGGCGCAGCAGCGGGCGCGCCGCCTGCGCGCCTCCGAGCCGCAGCCGCACGCGCCCGCCGCAGCCGCTGCAGTCCAGCAGCAGCCGCAGCGGCTCGCGCGCGCCGCTCGCCGTCCAGCGCCGCACCGCCTTCGTCACGTCGAGTCGCTGCCAGCCACGCGACGGGTCGCGCCGCGCCGCGCCCGCTAGCTCAGCGATGGACTCGTTCCCGCCGACGGTGAACGCCCACAGCGTGTAGCGCAACCGGTGCGCGCGGGGCGCAGTCTCCGCGCGCACCATCAGCTCCGCCGACGCCACTGCCAGGCCCTCGCCCGACTCGGACTCGGCCTCCTGCCCGAGCCGGAACTCAATCAGGCGCTGACCGTTCAGCTTCTCACCTGTACAAACCGAACGCTTCTGAACCACCCAAAGAGACAATATGAACAAATTTTCCCAGGCTGGAAAAATAAGTCCATTCTGAATGCCTAAAGTCCCTACCCTACCTAATGAAATGGCCCATCTTTAGTGCAGCAGTTGCGATGCGGGTAGGAGGGGTGAGGGGGCAGAGTGTGCGCAGTGGTCGCCCATGGCTGTAGGCTGCACTCGCCCGGTCAGCATGAACCCTTGACTTGGCCTTTCGAAGGTCCATGCCGAGTCGCGTTCGTGGTAGCCACGCAAACATCCACATGTTTTGAAAACTCTAGGACAGGAATTTAATAATAATATAGGTATGTAAAAATACATCGCAACACCATACACTACTAAGTTGAATAAAAATAAAATACAATCGTTTTAGACTTCTGGTTGTCCATCGGTGTTGTTTCCGGTTGCAGAGATTGAAGTTCACCTCACGATGAAGGCGGTCCTGCGGAATAAGAAAAAACAAATTACTTAAATAAAATAAAAGAAAGGCGACGCATAGCTGGGAGGTACTATATAGTCGGACTAATGGGGGAAGAGGAACCCACCACTGACCCTCGGCTTGTCAACTTTTCCAATTATAAACCAAACAAGTTGATCGATAATTAAATAAGCCAGCAACACCGAACCCCTCTAAGATGTTAGTCGATTTTTAATTATCGATCAACTTGTTTGGTTATAATTCGCTTGACTAGCCGAGGGTCACTGGTGGGTTCTTCTTCCCCCATTTGTTTAACAATGTATTTCCGCCAAGTATCGCCTAGTAGTTCTATCAATTATATATAGTTGGAGGTCATCTTGGACACATAATATTATAATGTGGATAAACCAAAATAATTAAAACGGTATGTGGCGATGTGCCAAAAATAATAATTAATGGAAATAAACTTGCTCTAATGAGGTAACAAGGTGCCATCTCGTGGGTCCTATTTAAAATAAAGCTTCATAATTCTTTTTATGGACAACATGTCCAGGGTAAATGAATGATGGGTTGTTCAAGAATACCTAATGAATTGCACCCACGTACTCAAGCAAGTAATGGTTTACATCGTCGTCTAGACAAGAAATAAATATTTTGTTTATTGTGACGCACTAATGCTCTTCAATATGGTATGATCAGCTCTCGTGGACGCCTACGCTGAGCTTGAGAATTGCCTTGGTTGTAATAAACAAAATTGGATAAGCCAACTCTGATGTACCTACGTTTCTGTACCTGTAAGAAATATACTCCTAGCCAAGCACGCACCATGCTGTATTGTTGCTGCATAGCTTACCTTCCTATCGTAGGTTTGTAACTACGAAGCAAATTAATTTTGTTTTGAATAAAGTATCCGTGGATCGGACCAAAGCTTACGGACGAGCCTGCAAGGGAATCGTATTTGGCGTCAAGCAGATGGTAGACTCTACTTATCCCGCGAGATCATAATAGAGACGAGACGAGAGCCGTACTCTACATATACAGAGTGTGAGGCTTCGTACCGAAAACCGATACCATGGATTCAGCTCATGATTCTGGACCCATCCAGCGTCGAAATTTTTAGTCGATCTTTTCATGAATATACGCATTATGTTTTTATTGATTTAGCAAACCATCGTAAGAAGTCTTATTTTAACGTTACTTTAAATATAAAAAAAGAAATAGAATTACTCATTTAGACCAAAAACTGCAATGTAAATAAAAGCTCGATACGCCCGAACGCACTCGTCACTCGCACGCGTCGATTATCACGCGGAGCGTTGTGTTCTGATCGCGTATTTACGATACATTGCGCGCTCAAAAATAACATTTGTAAGCCATGACTTTCAACATAAAAATATTTTTATGATAATATTATAGGCATTAAGTTTAATCTTTACTCAAATTTTTCGTTACCATGCCTCTTACACCCTAAAAAATATTACTTGATACAAAACGAATCACTGGACTTGAAGACGAGAAGTTTGGAAAGCTGTCTACGATAACGCCACCCAATAAAGCAAAACATTATTGGTGCATTAAACTAGCTAGTTAGATGGTTAAAATTAGCCATGGCGGTGGTTATGGGGCGAATTATTGACTGCAGCGGATCGACCGCGGGCACCATGTCGCGTACCTCGACCGACTACTTATATGCAACTGTACTTTTGTGTAAGTGAAAGTAATGGTAGGTATCATGGACCCTTTATACTTGTAAACTTGAAACCAATTCGGTAAGCCTCACTGGTTTGGTCTCAGAGAGCTGGTTGGTAGTAAAATGTCCGTAATTCAAAGGGTAGAATAGCCGACGCCAATGCAAATTCGGTGAAAACTGTAGGCGATAGAACCAGGTCGAGGCTTTCCCTTACCAGGCATGACCGTCCGTTTCAATCTTTTTATCCATGGGTCACCATGGTCCAACCATGCACTGTTATGCAATGTGTTTCGTGGCCTACGCTACCGATCGATTCTAGTTTTCTTGTGGTCGTGTGAATTATTTATCGTGTAGATATGCATTTATGTGCCGGTACAAACTTACACGAAAATATATAAAAAGGTTAGGTTTTAATTTATTGATTGCTACATAACATTGTGTATCGAAAGTAAATATCTGAAAAGATACCAACTTATGAGATCCCTAACATAAAAAAACCAATGACGAACAATCATAAGGGTGCCGAATAACCACTTATAACATACCTACCGATAATAAAAAACAAATGACGAATAATCATAAGGATGCCGAATAACCACTTATAACATACCGGCCGAAAATAATAACAAATGACGAACAATCATAAGGAAGCCGAATAACCACTTATAACATCCCTGAAGAAAATAAAAAACAAATGACGAATAATCATAAGGATGCCGAATAACCACTTATAACATACCGGCCGAAAATAATAACAAATGACGAACAATCATAAGGAAGCCGAATAACCACTTATAACATCCCTGCCGAAAATAAAAATCAAATTACGAAAAATTATAAGGATGCTGAATAAAAAAAAACAGAATGTAACAACAACTCCCCGAGCTTTACTGCAAGCACTACTGCCTCATAGCGTGAAAGAAGTTGGCTTTTTACATATAAAAAAACACACCCCGGTACATGAAAATACAGTATTTCGTGAAAAATAATGACTTATTACTACCACCAAGGTGACTATAAAAAAAATCAACTCTATATTAAGGTTGAACCAAAAAACTAGAACCATAAAACTACAATAAAGTAAGTTGTAACATAAAGAAACACACTTTACCTTCGTAGTGGTAACAATAATACAATAATGGTTGATTCTAAGGAACTTTAGGCAATGGCGGCTGACCTGACCCCGTTATTTTAATACCGAGAAACGTCTTATTGAAAAACCTATTTGCGTGTTGTGGATGAAGAGTGTGGTCTGAAGTTATAAGTTTGCTGGGCTAACTATCCGCTGACTAACCGCGTATGGGAATGCTTAAGTTGTTTGTAAACTGAAGACCATCGGCTGACCGAGCCGCGAAGTTTTATCGACAATGAAGAGTCGCTGGTAAAATAGTATCAGCACTAGTATGCTCTATTTATAAGTATAATTAAAAAAACCCTACACACAAAAAAAACTGTTTAGGTATAAAATTGTCTGGGACGTTGTTGTACATTAGGTACCAAAAATGGCTACCTTACCGGTCCCAGAAGTATTATTGCAGGTTTTTTTAATACGAACCCTTTCACACAGCTAAGATTCCTACAATAGTGATACGAGCTAATCTGCTTGTTAGAAATGCATAATTATAACGTGGCAACACCGCCGCCGCTGGAGACGACAGCGGCGCGGATACGGCGCGATTTCCATTAAAAATGGCTAAGAATCATCTCACAAGTACCAGCTAGGTATACTAAACGCTCTGGAGCCAAGTACGATACTCCAGACAGACACTGTTACAGAGACAGACTTCAAATCTGGTTTTAAACTTCACACCCTTCTTTTTGTATCAGGTATTTAAAGTAACAAAATCCAGCAAATGCGACCTTATGTAGCACTTATTAATGCAAGAATGTGACCGATGCTATCAACCGTCTTACAATGGAAGTTTAAGCCATTGTTAAGGCGCATTATCGTTGGTCGCAAAACGAAGGTTCAACAACCCTAAGGTTCACACTACCGAATGGTACGGTCATAAATACCCATCTATTATAGGGTCAAGGTCAGAGGCATATAATGCAGTCCCAACAAAATGAACCAGGGGCCCAAGTCTGCTGACACTCGATTTATAATCGATCAGCAACCGCATAGTAACTGTCACTTTTGACAGATATTGTATGCGATATCTGTCAAAAGTGACAGTTACTATGCGGTTGCTATTCAATTATGAATCGATTGTGTTAGCAGACTTGGGGCCCAGTTGTATTCACGATGGTTTCTGGACATTTTTGAATCCAAAATCGTGTGTATTTAAGGACATTACTTGCCCACTATTTTAGGGAATCCACGTGTTGATTTAACGTCCAATTCATAGAGTTATATACATACAAACATAAATAAAAATATAATTTATTTCCCTCTTATATACGGATTGTTATATGATGTACACTTTAGAAAACAAAAAATAAAATTATATATATCCGTCTACTTTAAGATCATCCATGACTGGACGTAGGCCTCCTCCATCTGCTGACACTGCTCTATCCTGGCCTGTTTGAGTCCATAGTTTTCCCGCTACGTACACTATGTCATCTTTCCATCTCTATTATGGTCTTCCCCTTTGCCTTCTATCTTCTCGGGGGTACCAGTAGAGGACCCTCTCACTCCAACGGTTATCTTTGAGTCTTGCTGTATGTCCCGACCATTTCCATTTCATCTCATCAACTTATAATAGTAATTATAATAGTTAATTTGTGATCCTAACATTGGCTTGTATTAGTTAGTTTTTTTCTGTAAACCGTTCTCCATTGATATGTTTTATTAATGGTGATAAATCTATAAATAATCAACGCCTACATAAATTAAATATATTTTATTATTTGTTATAAAAATATATATTGGCGTAGATAATATATATGTAGGTGCCTGTTGTAGGTAATTCAGTTCGTATAGGCGCACGCATCGCTACCCAGAGCTAACGATCCTGTACTCAATAATATGTTTATGTTTACATGTTATATTTATATTATCTTTTCCCAGCTTTTTATAATAATACTAGCTGTTGCCCGCGACTTCGTCCGCGTGGTATTTAACAAAGACACAACCGTTGGCAACAACCTGCTCGCGTGTTCTGAGCCCGCGGGACGCATTTCAGGTTGTTGCTATCAAACTTCATCAGGCGCAACGCTGCAACATTGGTTTTATTTTTTTTTCGTGAGATCGTATGTTTTTTTCTAAAATAAAAGTAGCCTAAGCTACTCCTTGTTACATCAGCTATCTGCCAGTGAACGTCCCGTCAAAATCGGTCCAGCCATTTCAGAGATTACCCGGAACCAACAGACAGACAGACAGACAAAAATAGTAAAAAATGTTGTTTTGGTATAGGTACCGTGTATACATCCAAATGCACTTAGTAAAAAGCGGTTATTTTAATATTACAAACAGGCACTCCAATTTTATTTATATGTATAGATGTATAGATTATTAGATGAACGCTATAAATAATTTTGATAAGTAGATCAAGTATATAATCCCCTAATAAGCTTGGCTAACAGCTCAGCCTGCGCAACTACAGATTTTATTATACAGGCGTCATAGCTAATGATGACCTATTTTTTAATTCAACTTATTCGTTATCAAGTACTGGACACTTTATTTATATCGGATCTGCAGTTTTTACGTGCTGCTTGAACAAACATAGTAACCGACAAAAAACTTTTATTCCAATTATTGCAACTATTTATTTATGAATTTATAGTACAAACCCATCTCCATCATAGATAACCCTCGCTCTACAATTATGTATACAGCATTTTTTTTATTTTTTTTTTATTACATTTTAGGCAAGTATTTGATCTCGATCTCACCTGATGGTAAGTGACGATGAGATCTACGATGGAACATACTTGCCTAGGTAGGAAGGCGGCAGTAGATCGAGACGCTACATCCACTAGGCACATGCAGCGCAGCTGATCTGACCCGCCATCCATGAATGGCAACACCGAACATCATGCCGGAACACGGCTAGGCCGCTTGGCGACATGGCTTTGTTCAGTGGGTGGTGACTAGCCACGGCCGAAGCCTACCACCAGTAAAAATTCAGCATGATTCAAAAAGGGTATACTAACCTTTGAACGTGCGCTTCTTTAGCTCTTTTGTATTCATTATGTTAAGTCAAAATTTCAATGTTAATGAAAAAAAAGGTTTCACTATTGGCATTTTGTTTTTTTATTTTTTTTTTATCTGCATACCGAGTGTCTGACTTCTCATTCACATCACGCTGTGGATACTTTACTGAACATTTACCGTACGCCTTGGGTGAACTTGAAAATGACCGTACAACTTTCAGACGTCAGGTCAACGCAACATAACCTCTACGAAGGTACCTACATTGAATAATTAATCCATCTATTCCCAAAGAGCCTCTTGATATAAGTTCCAATAGCTCTTTTAATGTTTCTATACGATAATTATTATAATAATTCCAGCCCTTTTTTTAATGTCCCACTGCTGGGCACGGGCCTCCCCTCAATGCGAGGGGGGATTAGGCCATAGTCCACCACGCTGGCCCAGTGCGGATTGGCGGACTTCACACATCTTTCGAGGGGTTCTCTCAGACATGCAGGTTTCCTCACGATGTTTTCCTTCACCGTTTTAGCAAGTGATAATCATGGTTGAAAATGAGATTCGCACTTGAAAAACCCCAGAGGTGCGAGCCGGGGTTTGAACCTGCAATCCTCGTTACCGAGGCAAGCGTTCTACCAACTTGGCTATCACTGCTTAACTTGGCTATCACTGCTTAATTATTCACGGCGATAATTATTGCATGACATTAAATTCCATCCAATGACATAATGAATAACATTTGAGAAATATGGTAGAGTTATTATTGATGCGCGAAGTTGCATTCAGTAAATTGTAATGTTACGTGTATACTTTTTATTTAAGTATCTACAAAAAACATTAAAAGTTCTCAAAATACCAAATTCGATTCGATTTGAAAGATGAAGTAGTATCAAGAAGGCAAATCGCGCGAGAATATATCACTTCGTACAAATCGAGAATCGAACTCATGACCTCACGGGCGGCAGTCGGAAACCAATCAATACCATAATGAAACTGCCACTGGGCTCTTTTTGATTGTGCTGTTTTTTAAATGTTAATTTAAAAAAATGGCTATTAATCAAATAGTGGAATGAGGCATTTGGAAATGTCTGAATCTAAAACACGTGTTTCAAGAATTCTTATCGGTATCTGTTGGTTCTAGCATCACGGAAAAAGTACTGAACCTTTCTTGATTGAGTTTTCACTACCTATTGCCTCACTATTGAAGTACCTACATATATTTATTTAATTATAAAAACAATGTGGCATACAGCGTACGTCAAAACGTCTATACTTATGCTAAATATAATAATAAATTTAAAGAGTCATGTGAAAAAATAAAAAACAAATAAAATAATGTCAAAGCACAGAAAAAAAAGTAAAAATTAAATTAAGAATGTACAATTACATAACAAATTAACATTTAAAACTAAATCTAGGCGTTTAAAATTCAAGTATTATCAGCCTATACTACCCCTATACCCATTAGGGGCTGAGCCGCGTTTATAAAAAAAGTTGTACATTTTTATTCAGTTTCACATAACATGCATACCTAAAAGCCATGTCGCCAAGCGGCCTAGCCGTGTTCCGGCATGATGTTCGGTGCTGCCATTCATGGATGGCGGGTCAGATCAGCTGCGCTGCATGTGCCTAGTGAATGTAGCGTCTCTATCTACTGCCGCCTTCCTACCTAGGCAAGTATGCTCCATCGTAGATCTCATCGTCACTTACCATCAGGTGAGATCGAGATCAAATACTTGCCTATAATGTAATAAAAATAAAAAAAAACCCAACTCTAGTCCCAGGATACGCAATTATAATTATGTATGAAATATTAATAGATCGGGGTGTGGGAAAGACCGCTTGTAGTTTCGCGATCTAATTATTACGCGATCTAATGATACTAACATAGCTCGGGGATGAGCAGTTATCTAATAAATTATTGTACCCGATGAGGTATCTATAGTCAACTTTAATCTATACTATATAATATTATAAATGTGAAAGTTTGGATGGATGGATGGATGGATGTTTGTTACTCTTTCACGCCTGAACGGCTGAACGGATCTGGATGAAATTTGGCACAGAGATAGATTATAGTCTGGAATAACACATAGGCTACTTTTTATCCCGGTAAAATGTATGGTTCCCGTGGGATAGATGTTGTAATTTTTCATACTTTTTATCGCGGGTAACACCGCCGGGCGCAGCTAGTAAAAATATAAGTGGCTAACACAACATTAAAAATCTCAAAAAGGGCTCTACGTGTTGGAGCCATGTCCCCGCGCAAGCCTTCCAAAGATATCTGGGTAGCCCGTGTGGTGAGAAACCAATAATAATAAGAAAAAAGTATTTTTTTGAATAATGCATAAGTTTTTGCTACCAATTACAGTATCCGGCCATAAATATTGCACATCGTTTTACTGGTGGTAGGCTTCGGCCGTGGTTAGTCACCACCCACCGAACAAAGCCATGTCGCCAAGCGGCCTAGCCGTGTTCCGGCATGATGTTCGGTGCTGCCATTCATGGATGGCGGGTCAGATCAGCTGCGCTGCATGTGCCTAGTGAATGTAGCGTCTCGATCTACTGCCGCCTTCCTACCTAGGCAAGTATGCTCCATCGTAGATCTCATCGTCACTTACCATCAGGTGAGATCGAGATCAAATACTTGCCTATAATGTAATAAAAAAAAAAAAAAAAAAAAAAAAATCGGCAATAGAAAAAACATCGGCTTTGTAGAGCGTCATCTCTTTCACTCTTGCCTCTAGCCGCTAGTCCCTTTCTAAAGGTCGACGTGCAATATTTACGGCCGGGTGCTATAGATGAAAACTTACATGAAATGACACGTTCCCATACCTACCAAAATTGCTAGTTAACTATTTTGACGGAATAACTTTTTAGTAATTGTAAAAGTTATGTTATATGTTATAAAAGTGCTATTCAGAGTCGAGTTCCACCATTCAATCAAATTATATATACCTACCTTACCTACTCGCAATGCATTTCAAAACCAATAAAGACACAAGCAAACTATTTTTAAATAAAAATCGATTTTAAAAACACGAATGTTTACCCGAGTCATGGATGTTTAATATCTATATAAGAGTATATATATACTGGGATCGTCCCCAGTCCATTGTACGGTACCAATAATACAAGCGTTGCTTAGTGTGGGGCCGTTTATTTGGTGTGGTCGTCTGGCGATATTATTATTTTTATCATAACTTTGATCCGTTAATGACGCTATAAAGCATAAAAATAACCAATCAAATTAAATAACTTACCTGATCATGTTGGAAAATTTTCGTTTTTCGATTCACGTGAAAAGTTTGGTGCATCGACGAGCGAGCGACCTCCCCCCATGGCGCGGAGTCGGTACTGAAAATATTTGGGGAACCCCTGGCTTATATACCCTTTAGCGGAGCGTGTGGGTGAATCACTGGGAAAAGTGCGACCGTCTGGGGAAATGTTATAATGGCATTCAACGAATTTTCATTGAAACTTGTTAATTAGATATTAGTCGTCTTTAGTTCATTTTTGTTAATAAATATCGACAATTTGGAGAATACGAAATGTGCATTGAATTATATGTGTTCAGGTGTATCTTATTTAGGTGTATCTATTATGTATATCAGGTTGAGGCTTCAAGTAGTACTAATTGTAAGTTGGTGATCTTTTGCTTGTTAGAACGTGCATACGGCGCGCGCTACAAGTGAAGCCTAAAAAACTCTGATCTAGCATGTAAGCCCCTGAACTTCTTAGTCTATGCCAGAACATTTACGAGGCAAAATTTTTGTATGTGGTAAAATTTACCACTACAAATGCATTTAAAAAGTGGCTTCACTTTGCTATTGGCAACGTTACGTCTGCATTTTAAACAAGTCTGTGTTAGTAGCTTACAAACAGCAGATTTATGAATAATAGAAACTAAACAAACATGTAAGTATGTATATATTAAGAAATATATTAATTGCGTTACCGTATGTTAACGTTATAATTAAAATAATAGTAAACTTTTAATTTGATTACTTACTTTTTTTGTATGAACTTAGGTTGAGAGATTTAAACTTAAAAAAAATATGCAAACGAATTTAATTCATAAAACAACCTTGGCATAATTATTTATACTAATAGTTTGATACTTTATATTTTCATGACTATCTAGGTTAGACAATCGTAGCGATCGAGGCAGACGTAGACGCGTAGGCGCGTAGCCGCGTAGGCAACTACGAAATAGACATGGCATAAAGTGAAGAACTGATGTTTTCTATCATAGATTTTATTAAAATCACCATATTCACAACATTTTTGGAGAAACTAATATAAACTCATTCGAATTTTCTTACAGGAAATATTATTTTCGTATGAGAACTTGTATTTTATCTTTAACCATGTTCATAGTGTGTACAAAAATCCTAGTCCAGCATAACATATTATTAGTTTGTTTTGTTATGCCTGTATATGGGCCGCATAGAATATTTTACACTATATAATTGTAACACTGTATACAGGTGATTCAGAAAGGGTATACTAAGACTTTAACCTGCGTTTCTATAGCGATTTTGTAATCATTATGTGTAGTCAGAATGTATCGATATTCCTTATATCTTACTAGCTGCGCCCGGCGGTGTTACCCGCGATAAAAAGTATGAAAAATTAAAACATCTATTCCACGGGAACCATACATTTTACCGGGATAAAAAGAAGCCTATGTGCTATTCCAGACTATAATCTATCTCTGTGCCAAATTTAATCCAGATCCGTTCAGCCGTTCGGGCGTGAAAGAGTAACAAACATCCATCCATCTATCCATCCATCCATCCAAACTTTCACATTTATAATATTAGTATAGATAGTATAGATTACTCCCAACGACATGGCAATTGTGATTTTTTTGAGTTTTTTTTTTTATATTGACATATCGGAATTCTTACTTTACATAATGACTACAAACGAGCTGAAGAAACGCAGGTCCAGGGCTTAGTATACCCTTTATGAATCACCCGGTATACGCATCGCTACATTAGGCAGTAGAGTCGGTTCTCAATCAATTGCTGGCATCGTCCCAGTCGCCACTAGCCGCCAGTCGGCGACAGTGCGGCGCCGCTTATTTCATTACCATTGTCTCTGGCAGCGAGATGTTGACCCAACGTTGCGACAAAAGTTTTAACAAATGTGTGCGTGAAAATCAATAAACAAATTGATTTCTTATATTGAAATAAAACTATTTTTAAGGATTCTATCGCGTTTATTTTTTATTTTTACGTTCCCGAAGTTTCGGCTGCTTTACAGCAACCATGGTCACGGGAGGACTGAGGTGGTAGACGTCCTAGTGTCATAGTTTGACGGGGGTACCCTCATATTTAGTTGTTACTTGCGGTCCGATCTACGCAAAAAGAGCTCACTGTGTCTTGAGGTCTTGCAATGGTACGCTTGGTTTTGGATTTTATGATGACGTAAATATTTTACGTACGTACGTATTTTGCGTAAATATAAGAAATCAATATGATTTCTTATATTTACGCAAAACGTACGTATTTTGCGTAAATATAAGAAATCAACATTGAAGTAAAACTAATTGCATATTTTATCCCGTTAATTTTGTGAATCTGGGCTCTCTAATAAAGGGCAAACTAAAATATCAATAAAATCCCGGGTGAAATAACACATCGCTCATTTGAAACACCGGCTCCACGAAGTATGGAATCTGTGAATATGTACAGGATCGTACCCGCAATTTATAAGATTTGATCAACCACAGATCACCGATTCTGACCGAGGATGATACGTGAGCCCATTGAAATTAAAAAAAACATCCTAATTTCAATAGGGAAGATGACTGGGTGTTACCACTGACTTGGGATGCAGTCATTAATATAATTACATCCCAAACCAAGCGCACCATTACAAGACCTCAAGACACTGTGAGCACTTTCTGCGTAGATCGGACCGCAAACAACCACTAAATATGAGGGTATCCCAGTTCTAACAATAACACTAGGACGTTCAACACCTCAGCCCGCCCGTGACCATGGTTGCTCTAAAGCAGCCGAATCGTCGGGAACGTAAAGATATAAAACAAACGCGATAAAATCCGTAAAATTAGTTTTATTTTAATACATAAACAGGCAACAAAATATACCTAGTTGAAATAATAATAATACCAGCTCATTTTAATGTCCCATTATTGGGCACGGCCAGCGCGGACTTTTCACATGATGCGCGTTGAGACAGACTGACAGACAGATATAAATATTATAAATTCACCTTCAGGTTAGTGACCTAGACTAAAATCATTTCCTGGTTGGATGGTATGTTTTTATTTCCCGAAGGTTAAGGGCACAATAAGTTGCTTGTACCTAAGGGCAGTAACTTCCTAAACAATGCACACCTAAGTATACAAAATGTCTAAAGAACACGAGATTTTGGCATCCATTGTGCGGTGTGATAAATGATGGCTTTTGGCAGTTCTCGCCATGGCGTCGAGGATCATTGCCCTGTGCGATTATGCCTGTAAACTGCGTATTTTCTTCAACAGGATTGAATACACTTCCTCGATCGTACAATGCCACTGTGAAGGTCTGTGCAGACCGCGGAGGAATCCAGTCTTGCTCAGTGGCGCATTATAAGATTTGGCGCCCCGGGGCTAAGAGCCCTGGGCCTTATTCCACCATAGTCCACCACGATTAGGCCATAGTCCCCCACGTTGGCCCAGTGCGGGTTGGTGGACTTCACACATCATTCGGAGGGGTTTCCCAGACATGCAGGTTTCCTCGCGATGTTTTCCTTCACCGTTTAGCAAGTGACGATCATGGTTGAAAATGAGATTCGCACATGAAATCTAGAAATCTCAGAGCTGCGAGCCAGGGTTTGAACCTGCGATCCGCCTTACCGAGGCAAGCGATATACCAACATGGCTATCACTGCTTTTAACCTATGTATTAAAAGCGATTATTCTAGGATACAGGTCGTTACATACGCAACGTGGACCCGGACGGAACGGGACGACAGTTATTGGCAACATCGTTTCATAGAAAATGTATACGAAAAAGGGGTCATGGATGGTGGTCAGGGGTGCATGGTCGGGACGGCGACGTGTTACCAAAGGGACGGGAAAAATATCGTTTGTGAAGATATTTAGGACGTCCCGCCCGCCGTATACGAGTATAAGTAGGCAACTCTAAACTTTGCAGATTCGATAGTTTTTAAAAAAATATATCCTGTATTGTATTTAGCATGTTTGTCTTCTACACCGTCGTATCGATATACGTCAGCTTTGAAACTTTCAAGTACTGTATAAGTTGTATTACGAGTACCAACTTGTTATAAGAATGACTAATATTATAGTAGGAAGTATCATTGTTGTACTTTTAAAAAACCCAACAAGTCGATAAGCGTGCACAATTTCGTACATAATGAAATTATTTTGGTATCAAAAGGAAAAAAAAAACTAGACGTAATTTGGCTATGGGATAGGGGTCTAAAGCATCCGTTAGGGGTTCCCTGATTTATACATGGTATTATGTGGGCCGATCCCGGCGGCACTGCAATGCCGGGCCGACCCGTGACGGGAGTGGAGCGAGCCCCGAACATCCCGTCTGGTTACAAAAATCAGTTTAATATACTGGTCCCTCAGTGAGGGAACTTTCAGATATTAAGCTGAAAAGAACAGATACTACACTTTGATCTTAGCCAAAAGGCCGAGAAGCGATAACTATAATGATATCTGCTAAGGAAGTCATTAAACGGAGGAAATTCTTAACACCGCGCGTTAAAAATGTGTTGGAACAGAAGAGCGCCATCTATCGGTACTCCTGGAAAGTAATCAAAATGCCGTGATACTTTTTCGTGGGTATTTTTGTAAATTATGTTGCAGTCTATCTCACAAAGACTGGTGAAGTCGATATAGTGATTTAACTGGACTAAGTATCTAGTATCTATATAGGAATATTTGAAGATACTCGTAGGAAGTTATGAATTAATAACATATGGAACGGGACTTTTTGGCGGGAAGTTGAACTGTGAAGTTGTCAATATTTTTTTTCATTTTCAAAAAAAAAAAATTTATTTGATAAATAAAGTGTTAAATAAAATAAACCATTGTGTGTTCATAAACTTGCACGAGTGAAGGAAATTGAAATATAATAGTATAAGTTCTCCCAAGAGTCCGGTAAATTTTCAGTAAAGTATCCAGAGCTTTACTGTTAGGGGAGAGGATTAATTTCATTATCATCAACATCATCATTATCATCAGAGGTACTTATAATTTTGTAACAATTATCAATAAATACTTGCCATTGGCAAAAATGACACTATTTTATAGCCGATTGCCGATTGCGAACCGACAAAAAAAGAAAAAGAACTTATACCACATTTGTAAGTAGATAATAACTTTTTATTTCATATTCTTTTTATTGTATGTTTTGAAATTATTAACCTTTTGAAACATCATGTATGTACGATTATTATTATGCTCATTTTGTTTAGTTAGGTAGGTTGTATGATAAGGACATCTAGGAAAAAAATAAAAAACACCAGTCTACTATAATTATTTTAATAAGTAGGTATATTCGACTACAACTTTAACAATTTCATCTAGTCAACTAACACATAGATATAAATATAGGTTAGTAAGTACATGATCTATACTGTATATCTTATACTATGTATATATTTATTATACGGTAAATATGTTCCACAGAATATAAAATATATATTCTACAAAATATACGCGTCGAATTGATAACCTCAGTTTTTGTCGTCGGTTAAAAATAACATTGACCACAAGGTTTTATCCATAGCATTGGTGTGCATCTAATCAGATACAAATTATTAAGTTAGTCCTACCTACCATCCAATCGTATATTTTTAGAAAATTAATTTATTAGAAACCACAGACTTGTTACAATAATCAGACAACACGTGAATTTAGCTAAAAGTAAAGCCTAAAGAAACTGGTCTACCATTTAGAAAACATGACCCACGGACTTATTAGAATATTCAGATAACACACAGCGTACGCTAAATGTGAAGCCTATAATTTTTTTTCAAGCATATTGTGTGAATGGTAGATCAGAGATTTGTTCCAGTTGAGGCTCCACTTTTATCGTTTGCTGTATGCTGTCTGAATATTCTAATAAGTCTGTGTTAGAAACACAACATAAAACAGACATAAGTACATTATGTTATAATATAACAAGTACATAATATGGATAAACTTACCTCGGATTGTATTTTACATTCGGGTAGATATTTATTTCAATATATAAAATCTATAGCAATTGCTGGTTCGGTATTTTTTTGTTTAAATATTAGAAACTAGGTAGGTACTTACAATATATTAGCATAATGATTTACTTTAACAAATATTTATGTAGGTAGGTATAAGTTCACGTAGAGTAATAATGGTATACCTATGCCGATTTCATTGGTACGTGCTGACTTTTCAATGCTTTTTTCCTGAACTTTTGAACTTACTTATGATTTGGGTAGCTGGGTAGCCGATTCAAAGCTTAGTTATACTTATTGCTGATTGCCTAAGTATAATGTTTTACGAGAGCATCGCGCTATTCTGGAATGTTAATTAGCGAAAACACTCGTGAATTCAGCAAAATCATTTAAATAAATAACGACTCTTGTTACAATTAAATAATGTTCACTTCAGCTTGCACACTGCTGCATTTTATGCGACTGTGGCGTAAATATGCGCTTCTCTTTTTGGCCCGTAAATCTATCGCTTGCGGCCCGGACCGCCGGGGTACGGCGCGCTTCGGTGTAGGATCGACGAGATACGGATGCCTATTATAGTTTTGTATTACTTAATAAAACTAGTGAGGTATATCTATGATAGCGACAACTAAGTGAGAAGAATTAGGTTGAGCTAGTATTTCGACGTTTTTTAATAGAATTTGGTACTTGTACTCTGTAACAAAAGTTCGCCCGCCATAATTATCGTGAGTGTGACTTCCTTTGAGGTGATTTACCTTTTCCAGACAAACCCTGCAGAGCGCAGAACGCAGAGCATGACTATAAATAATCATTTTATAAATTAGAATAACTTTTGTGCGAACATATTTTCTTATATCAAAACACGTTATAGTTGCGACTACTGCGTGTGCGCTTGAAAATGTCGTCGTCTGCAAAGGCTCGGTTTTGCATTAGGTTTAAGATTAGATGATACCGATCTGATCTACAAAACTGATTCCCTGACAAATTGTAATAAACAAAATTCCTTCTGATCTAAAGAAATGTATTATGTAGGTACTAGCTATTGTCTCCGGCTTCTCTCCTATGCGTTTGAAATCTACGGTATCTGCAACAACATGACTGCTAAGGCGTCGTGGGGCGGCGGCACGTCGAAGATGGGTGCTCCGCTAGTGTCCTGGTAGTCAGCGTAGCGCACGCGCTTCGTCGCGCGCATGCCCAGGGACGCGCAGATGCGCTGCGAGTAAGCGCCCGTGGCGTCCGCTTTGAACATCTGGAATGAGATGTTATGGTTCTGGATAAACATATACAGACTGATTAAAAAAAGCTATATAAATACCAAACAGCTCCTCTTAACGTTTGGCAATGTGATTTATACCACTTGATGAATTTTATAACCAACTAGCTGCGCCCCGCGGTGTTACCCGCTATTAAAAATGAATTCATTTTTACCGGGATAAAAAGTAGCCTATGTGCATTCCAGACTATAATATATCTCTATGTGTTCTGGCGAGATTGAGTAATAAACATCCATCCATCCAAACTTTCACATTTATAATATTAGTGTGATTTCCAACGCAAGAAAGGAAATACGCTGGACATGGTTCAACCTTATTGGAGCTACGATACCACAGATAAATAGACAATAACTTCAAACAATTGAAACACCTTTTTTGTGTTGGTAAGAAAGGTGTGAGTAGGGGAATAAACAAAATTGACTGACCTTAAATCCATTTTCCTTGGCAATCTCTATGGCCCTCGCCATCAGTTCCTTGGCGAGGCCGCGTCCCCTGGCCTGCTGGTCCACGGAGATGATCCTGCACTCCAATATTTTGTTCACCTAAAAATTATAAAACATGTTTAAACTAACAAATTTATACGTGTGCGGAATGGTGTATTTTTTTAATATTTTTTTTTATCAAATCGTAAGAGTATAGAGTTTTGCTTATTTTGTTTCATGATGTATAATTTGAGGCCTGGATTGACATTGCCCGCGATTTGATACGGCGAGCGAGCAGTGTTCACAACCTTTATCGCACATGTACGAAAATTATCGTACGATTCCGAATGCTGCGAGCGAGACAGTTCGCAGGTTTGTTTGATACCTCGCGATTGTTCGGAAACATTGCCACTATCATATTCTTGTACCTTAATTAGTGTACCGAGCTCCAAGACACAGACATGGGCTAGTTTTGAGCTCACCAATACATTGTTGTCTGTTTGTCGTTGTCGATGTAGCTGGGTACTAAACTATTCTTATTCTTATACTAGCTGTTGCCCGCGACTTCGTCCGCGTGGTATTTAACAAAGACAACCGTTGACAACAGCCGGCTCGCCAATTCTGAGCCCGCGGGACGCATTGCAGGTTATTGCTATAAAACTTAATCAGGCGCTGCGCTGCAACATTGGTTTTAATTGTTTTTCGTGAGATCCTATTTTTTTTTTCTAAATAAAAGTAGCCTAAGTTACTCCTTGTTACATCAGCTATCTGCCAGTGAAAGTCCCGTCAAAATCGGTCCAGCCATTTCAGAGATTAGCCGGAACAAACAGACAGACAGACAGACAGACAGACAAAAATTGTAAAAATGTGGTTTCGGTATAGGGAACGTGTATACATCCAAATGCAATTAGTAAAAAGCTGTTATTTTAATATTACAAACAGACACTCCAATTTTATTTATATGTATAGATTACGAGGCATGATAGCTATTGTAGTAATAGCCAAGTTGGTAGAACGCTCGTCTTGGAAACATCAGTCACAGGTTCAAATTGCGGTTCCCAGCTCTGGGAATCTAAATGAGCAAATCTCAATTTTAACGTGAGAAAACCTGTGCATGTCTGAGGGAAACGAAAGACGTGCGAAGTCTGCCAATCAGCACTGAACCAGCGTGATGGTCTATGGTCAGAATTACTATCGTATTGAGGAGGAGAGTGACCAAATATAATGGCAGAGACTCGCAATCTCTTAGATTAGGCGTCTTTGTTCCCCGTTGACTATAGTCTGGGTGTTTTCAAGTCGAGAGTGAACAGGTACCTTCTAGGCAAGTATGCTCCTTCGTAGATCTCATCGTCACTTACCATCAGGTGAGATCGAGATCAAATACTTGCCTATAATGTAATAAAAAAATAAAAAGCTTTGGTTTAGATTAATGTTACCTGAAAAGTATTGAAAAGGTCCAAATCCCGGCTGACCGTGTACAGGATGTTGAATATCTTGTTGTATTTCTCGTCGGAGGACTGTTCGATCTTCTCGATTGACTGCTCGATGTCGCCGGGTCATAATATCCCGTTGAGAGCCACTCCGAGCACCTGCGGGACAGATTTTAAGCGTGTTGATGGCGACTTTCATTGATTTATCAAAATTATGAGTTCATATAATGATTACAAATGCACTAAAGAAGCGAGGTTCGAAGTTAGAAGATATATCTTTTCTGAATCACATTGTGTACATAGTTAAAAAAAATATTTCAAGAGACAAAAATATATAAACTTGGGCGCTCGGGCACAAATATAAGTGCTCAATTCGCATCACCCAAAGTTAGCTCCCACCGGGATTCGAACCCGGTACCCTCAATACAGAAAGCAACGTCATTACTAACTGTGCAATCGAGTCAATTCTCCATTTCACGTCACTTTAATGACCACCTAGATAATTACATAATAATAAAAAATATTACCCTGTCTCCTTCAAGAGCCGCGACCGACAGCCCATCAGCCATGGTGGTGGCGCAGAGTCTCTCGAGCGCCGCGTGCGGCTCCCCGCGCCGGCACAACGCCACCGCCTTGTTCAGGGGCTCGTCGGCGAAGAAGTTCTCCCTCAGATGCTGTATCACAGCATCGCTCATGTCAGGAGTTATGGTTACGAAGCGCGTCATCCTGGAACCGTTAGCAACCTGGCTTAATAACGTAACTCTCCATTATGAAAGGGGTTCCCAATGGTTTCCTGATTCCTTGACGTAAATTTTCCTGGGTTATGGTAATATCTATTGACAAAATCAGACTTTGCCTATGAAAAACATTCGTAGGTATTTGATATATGGGGAACCCTTTCGAAGAGGTTTTATCAAGTTTTGCGTTTATAATAATAATACTATAATTCCTTTTAATGTCCCAGACAACACACGGCAAATGCTAAAGTAAAGACTAAACTCTGGTCTAGCGTGTTGTTTAGATGGTAGACCAAAGTTTTTTTATGTTTCACATTTGGCGTACGCCGTGTCTTGTCTGATTATTCTAGCAAATCAGTGAGATTACTTAGTTACTAGATTTAATATCACGATTTTATTATTCATTTATTTACTTTTCGGAATGATTAAAGTTAAATTACATATAATAATTAATAAAATAAACGCGATAAAATCCGTAAGATTTGTATCATTTCAATACATAAAATAATTTGTGAACACAACATCATGTAATTACTATGTAATTGTATAAATAAAGTACTCGTATGATAGGTATTTCCAACACTCAGTCAACTTTGACCTTTACCTTAATTTTCTTCGACCGACCTTATAAAACAACAAGGAGCGTTCATAAAGCAAATTTCAATATATACTTAGTCGGTGTAGCTATGGGGCAGGAGTAGGGGCACCTATGGAGTAGGGGTGGGGCAGCAAAGCGTCCCGCTGATCGGGTCGAGGTCCCGCCCGGGGCCGATCGAACCCGGTTCGCCCCGCCGCGTATTATTTATATCCAATGCTATCCTATTATTTAGATGTGATAAAGAAGTAGTAAATTGCGGTGTAGTTTGGCGGCCCACGAATTGAAGAAATGATGTCTAGAGAGCATTGTTATACCCTTCTGTTGGTGGCATGATATGTTTTATATCCGAAAGAGAGGGACAGCGATGTATGAAAACAACAACGCAACATTCAGCACAGAATACCGATTGGAATGGAATATATCGATAGAATGAAATTTTCTTACTTTTCCTACGCGAATAAGGCTCACGACAGCATGTTTTTCTTGTACCCAGCTACGTATTCCCGTTTAGAATATTTTTAGGTCGATATTTTGGCCATGAGCGTGCTTACAAGCCGGGCGCAACCGTGCTTAAATTACATGTTCATTCCAGTTATTTCTTATTCCGTGGCTACCATTGTGTCATAGTTCTTTGTAGATATCTCTTTATTTATCTGTCAGCCATCAGAGAATATCGTATATGGAGACAATCAGAATAACTTTATAGTACTGAGCTTGCTTGATCAATCTATACCTATTATAACACATCCTTAACCATCGCAAACAAACAAAGCATATCCGGCTCAGTAAACAAAAGAGCCAGACTGGTGGGGTCGACGCGATAAATTTGATAAATTAATCTCTCCCCGAGGCCGGGCCCAAGGACGAAGCAATGAGCTACGAATTATCGAGCTTTCGTTAAGGTGGCATTTTTCTTTAAGACGAACCCACCAACTATACTGCCCCATATTAAGCAACGCTTGTATTATGGGTACCGTACAATGGACTGGGGGCGAACCCAGTATTTATTACTTATATAGATATTAAACATCCATGACTTGGCTACAAGCATTCGTGCTCCCCACACAATTTTTGAACCTACCAGGATTCGAACCCGAGACCCTCGGCACAGAAAGCAGGGTCACTACCACAGATATATTAGAGGAGATATGTTATGAAAGCGGTGGGCTTGCGCTCACCTTTAGCCAAAATTACGCTAACATAGAGTTTTCGCCGTCAGTCGACTGCAACTGCACGTCGGTATCGGAGCTCAAATTTTTTTTTAAATGCCGTGTTATTCCGTGGTTGTGTGCTAAAATACTAGCAGCAAAGTGAACTACGCGAAAGATGGAATCTCATTTCACCAGCCAGTATTAAGTATTTTATTTATTCGTCTTTAAAATCATTAAAAACAACAAATCAAAAAATATTTAATGCCTTTATTATGTTATTTTAGTTTCCATGTAGCACAACGACTTTTTTATTTTTGTACAAAATACATGGCTCTTTAAGTACCACCTATGTTCGCTACTGAGTGAATGTACGAGGCAATGGATAGATCGTCTAACGATAATTTGAATAAACTGGTACGTCGCGTGGTACGGCCGCTGCATGCGGCGACGACGCAGCACGCACCGAATTATTGGCACGCGTGTGTGTGTGAGACTTCGTATTGGTTGGTTTTATGTAATTGCATGTGTTTTGTGGCGAGTGGTGGGGACAAAACGGAGACAGCGAGTTCCCATACATTTTGAACCGCACGGCATATCTCTCGTGATCTGTGGTCACTACCAACTGCGCTAACCAGGCCGTCGAAAAATTTGGAAGAGCATTTCTGACTTAGAGACCTACAAAGAAAGATAAAACACTTGAAATCACGCTATCCGAAGAGAGAAGAGGTACCTACTTGAAGACACGTTGCACAAAAAAAAATTACTAAAAACAAAGAAACAAAAAAGCATGCCGATGTGTGTAGTACACGCGAAATACCGCCTTACGTGCTTGCTCTTAATGTGTGCAATTCAAAGACATCAAAAAAAGTTTTCCAATAAGTTCACGGTTTCGCACCTCTCCGGGGCGCCGCGGCGGGGAATTAAAAAGCCTTTGTCAGGAGAGGGGGTGATGGAGGAATGCCTACCTTGCTCTCCTCCCGCACCCAGGGGAGCGGGGACGACATTACTATCCATTATTACTCTGAGGATTTTGTTTTTTTTACAAGTGTTACATTTTAGTGTGAAGCATTGTGTCAATAACATATAAGTTTAAATCATAGAGCATAGTTAAGGTTTTTTTTTTTTTAATACATTGTAGGCAAGTATTTGATCTCGATCTCACCTGATGGTAGGTAAGTGACGATGAGATCTACGATGGAGCATACTTGCCTAGGTAGGAAGGCGGCAGTAGATAGAGACGCTACATTCACTAGGCACATGCAGCGCAACTGATCTGACCCGCCATCCATGATGAGGTAAAGAATATTTGTAACTTCATCACCGATCTTTCTTCTTTATAGGTGAAGGCTACATGACATATATATCGACCTGAAATACCTACTTACTAAACATAGTTCTTTTTTTTATATACTCTCTTTTTATTTTTTTTTAAATGTCATGGAAATATAAAAGGCTTATTATTATTATTATAAGCCTACATTATTGACTAATTTTCATATGACATCTCACTCGGATACCGTACAACTTGATTTTGCTGTTTTAATGTGTTTATTAAAACAGCAAAATCAAGTTGTATGGAATCCATAGACACGCCACACTCCAAACGATAGTAGTGCTTTATAATACCATCCTGGATTCAGCTTACTTCAGAATCATAGTTAGAAATAGGGATGTGAAATCTGATGGCGAAAAGGCTCTTTTAAGTAGGTACCTTTAAGTAGATCTCATCGTCACTTACCATCAGGTGAGATCGAGATCAAATACTTGCCTATAATGTAATAAAAAAAAAACCTACACAAATAGTCTGAACATTTCCTCGCTCGGGGCATGTAATGAACTGCTAGCGGAAGATCTTCCATCCAGTGGTATGCCTGGCGGAGCGGCCGCTATGCCCCGATGGTTATTACCGGGATCTTGTATACGAGTATATGTTACGTTATCCGAAAACTCTTATAGCGCGTTACAGGTTCGTACGGAGAATCGTCATTTATTCTGAATCTCGCCTGCAGCGCCATCTGTGTATCTTTTGGCGAGGTTGAGGAGGTCGCTACAAACTCCTATTTCCAGGCAATATATTGAACTGCCTGGCTATTTAAATTTTAGCTCAATAATTACATACTTATCCTAATAAAAGAACTATCTTATTTCTTAACGTTGTCGGTCAAAACTACACACACCGAGGCAAAGTACTATCTAGCGCGAACTAATGTCAAGAACAAGAAATTTATTTTATGATACAGATGACAAGTTTAAAGCCGGTAAGTGAACTGTCTAGAAATAAGAGGTCGCAATACGCCTCCAGCACTATCATCCCCTATCCCCAACTAAACTACACCGTATCCTGTACATATAAAATAGAAAATCGAATAACCGATTGAACAGGGTGCATAGTTAATTAATTTCATTCTAACTTTGTTATCGATTGCCTTGGAAAGGGTCGGGCTATATACAGAACTGAATTATTGGATTTTAGTTACAAAGGAGACCACGATGCGACCATAAATTATTGAGCTATAGGTATTTGTAGTTTGACAATCCGATTGCCATAGTTGGTAGTGAGTGACCCTGCTTTCTGTACCGAGGGATCCGGGTTCGAATTCTCGGTAATAAAAATTTGTAATGAACACGAGTCATGTAATAGAATGATAAATAAATTCGATGCAATAAGGATACCACAGTTGCAAACAAAAAAAATACTACTCATATGTTCACATTTTTCGCAAAAAAAAAACGCTAGAAATTTTGAATTCTTTTGGTGTACGATTTTCGTGAGAATATATTTGATAAGATTTTGTTAAGACGTTTAAGATTAAGGATGAAAATATCATACCCATATTTTTAAGTCGTTTTCACAAAAAAATAATTAACCTATCTGCTTATAATTGTTTACCAGTATCTAATGTTACAATTAATCCGTGAACAAACTAAAGTGTTGTGCGATTATTCTATGCAAATAAGTAAACAAAACGATTGAACATCAACATTCCATAAACAATATACTTTTTGCGATTTCTCAAATCTTCACCCACCAATCAATTCAACTGTTTACAACTACCTACTGTGACCATCCCTTCTAGGTCAACAGTCGTGATGTTGGTTATTTAATTTAAAAGCTGCCTTGTCCCCCACTATGCTCATGAATGTGTAACGTGCGAATACTACATCTAGATAGCGAGTAACCCCGCAGACACCGCCTCGTGAACAATGATTGATATTCCCGGCATCGAGAAATGAACCTTATTTATTTTATCCTAGCTAAAAAATCCGTTTGATTATCATTTTAGTGATTTCTTATATTTACGCGAATACTACACATGGAAATAAAAGTAATTTTGCGGATTTTATCGCGTTTATTTTATGTTTTTTTTACGTTGGGGTCGTAAAAAAGTCGGGCACGTAAAAACATAAAATAAACGGGATAATATCCGCAAAATTAGTTTTATTTTAATATCATTTTACTGTTGAGTCTGTATTTATTAATTCGAGCATTGAACAATAATAATTAATACTTAGGCTTGGGTATATGTTATGAAGGATCAAAATTGTATGTTGAGATTGCATACCACAGAGTACTTTGTATATTTGCAAACATTCTATATACTATAGGGTAAAACGGAGCCAAAAATACCGTTTTATGGCTGACCTTTTATGGTCCGGTTCGGAATTGGATGGGTTTTCGAATAATAACATCATCGTTTAATATCTTATATAGGTACCTATACCTCTTATTAAATAACTTAAGTACCTAGGTGGAACAAAAGACTCATCGTTACCTATTAACACCGCACTACCTATCACATTAATAATAAATGATATAATCTTATCATTACGTCAGATTGATAAATGAAGTTCAGTGCCCTCTACTCTACTTTCCCTTGAAACACAAAAATAACATATTTTATAGAATCCTAAATAATTAACCTCGTTATTAGACCGAACCCACGGATTGGACTTTTAATAAATGATCGCAATAAATCGAGCATATAAAATCTTATAACATAAAAAAATTGTAATAGGTAAAATTGTAAGGGCCCCTGGCAAGGGCTACAGAACCCTAAAAACAAACCTAACACACATTTGACAGATAATATATTGTAGTAGAATGTAGTGTAGTTTGTTTAGTAAGTAACGGCACTCACCTCGTGCGCCGCCCGCGGCCGCCCAGTGCACACTGTGATAACGCCCGCCCGCCCATGCGGCTCGCGGCTCGCGCCCGCCCGCCGCCGACCAGTCATAGATTATCGCGAATAGATGAGGCAAATGACGAATAGGTTTTTTTACGCAAATATAAAATTAATAATATTCATTTTATCTCGTTCGGGGGTGAATGTGAAATTTTCCTACTATTCATTTTTAAGCATTTCTTTTGTAGGTGTTTTAGGTCATGCAAGTAGGCACTTGCACATGAACCACGTTTGTGTTGGTGTTTGTTTGTGTGTTGTGAAATATGTACACATTTTTTCATTATTTTTAAATTTATTATTTAAATCGTAACCGAAGTTAATCTCTACGTGATATAAAATAAAAAAAAATCTAATTTAGAAACCTAAAACTGCAATGTAAATTAAAACTCGTCACGCTCGAGCGCGCTCCTCACCCGCGCGCGTCGGGTGTCGCGCGGCGCGTTGTGTTGTGATCTCGTTGTTTGCAAAACATTACGTGCTCATAAATTATATCATTTGTAACCCATGACTTTCAACATAAATGATTACTATAACTTTATTTACCCGAAGTATTAGTTACCACGCCCCTTATATCCTGTATAACTATAGAGGTATCTAAGCCGATATACTATAACAGCTAGGTAATTAACCTACATCTGTGAATCGCAAGACAGAACGAACAACTTTTTCCAAACCTCCATTGGTGTCCAGCAACTAACATAACAAGTCCAGCAACCAACATAACAAGCAACTTGTTGCGCATTCGTTGCACAACCTTGGCTTTCTAGTAAACACACATCTCTTCATACAATGATTATAGGTTAGTAGGTAAAGTACCAACCAACACGACTGTCAAAGAATAAAATAATTTAGAAAGGAAATGCGACCGCCCAGTCGCTCCACGCCTCATAGCATAGTAATACAGATATACTACCTACATGTACGTTTGGAAACGGATACCCATATACTGGTTTATAGACTCAGAAAACAATGGCTTTGTTACGAACTGACGCGGAAATCTGACGATCACCCTTATCGCCAATATAAGTAGGTATATATAGATAATAGCCACGTAGTATATTATCTACATGTGGCTCTGTTCCTCTAGATTGAATCTCAAAATCCCTCCTGCTGGGGGACTTTTATAATTTTTTTCGCAAAATTCGCGCTGTGCTAACCTTATGGAGATGTTCGGAAATCATTCTAACGATCTCCGTCCAAATTACTTTGGTTGTGAACATCGGGTACCCGCCTACTAGAAACAGTAGCTGAGCCTAAAAAGGTACCTAGGTACACATGAGATGCTAGGGGAGCATCTAGGTTGCTAGTGGCTTTACCCATTCTATAAATTTTCGAAGACTGGTACATATACCATGGGCCCTGGGGCCCAAATTAAAGACTTCTTGAGGTTTATATAATTATAATTTAATGAAATACTCAGAGCACTTATTAAAAAAAACGATGCCAAGGAGGCGCCATAGAGATCATTATATAGAACATTTTTCATAGATTATTGTCCAGACTCGCCCCAGTTACGTTTGTATAACATGAGAAATAATATAAAAACGTTGTCGGCGGTAGTGTGTCGCCACCCTAATCCTCTATCATCTTATTGGGTCAGGAGGAGCGACGCGTCTCGCTCGACTAAAGCGCACTCGAGGCAAGCACCCTACTCCGAGAGGACAACTTTTATAAGTCGTGCAATTATAGCCCTTGGGGCAAGAATTGTAGGGATAGATTTTCTTGCATGTAAAACGACTGTATTAAAATGTGAGCAAGTACCTACCTATAACTTATTGACGTCATTTATGAAAATTCTAGAAGTTTGAATCAATTTGTAGTGGTTGTACGAAGCAGTGCGTTAAGAAAAGTGTTCTGTAAAGCCGCGGTGAATATATTGTAATTTTCTATACATTTTACGGCACAATTATAACACTATACGCTTATTCACTATCCCCCTAATTTATAGACATTTTACAACTTTATCAAACGTCGTATAGTGCTGCGCACAAGAGTTTTGCTTTTCGCGGTACTATATGACGTTTGATAACGTTATAAAACGTCTATAAATTCGGGGGTATGTATGTTATGTAGATGCCTTGAAAATAATTTGCAAAAATCTTATTATTGATCTTCAACAATTAAGTACCTAGATCGTATAATAATAATTAGTCTCTGCTGGGCGCGGGCCTCTCTTCAATGCAAATGGGATTCAGGCCAGTCCACGCTGGCCACACAAATTGTCTTTGTGAGTAAGTATGACAGAATCCAGCAATAATTACTGAACAGTATGCCTAGTAAAATCTGTGGTGAGAGCCGATACCGTAACACCACGAGAAGATTGTGTTAGTGCCTCTCTTCCTGAAGGCTAAAAACAGGCTTTCACAGATTGAGGAAACCCCAAGAACTAAATAAAGGTATTCACAATGAAACTTCATTACTGATTAATCTTATTAGTGCTTGTATTCGGTCCGTAATCAAATAACTATGAGATTGTCCGCTCTATACTCAAATGAAACATTAATTTGGGGGCTCCTTCTTAAATTTAATTATAACACGCAATACAACAATTTAAGATAACGAGGGCTTAAAAGTTGAAAGACTTAAATAATTGAGTAGCGTTTTAGTATTCCACTGAGTGTCAAATAAAATCAAATGAGTATAATACTATTCTACATTATTATATTTTATTAGAATATGTATTACAATTTTACTTAATTATTATTAAGTATAATTACAAAAAGAGGTGACTTAAATGCAATTTATACGCAAAAATCAAGAATATATTATGAGGCTACAAAATCACAGACGTAAACAAAATAAATAGATTTAGACAACAATTTTTTTTTTTTTTTATAATTGATATTCCGCCTGACAATAGCCATATGCCATGCTTTTTCTTTGTTTTATATTACTTACTTTTTTACTTTAAATGAATGCTAAATGGCTAGCTGGATACATTATTACGTGAAGATTCATTTTAAAAAAAGTTGTCAGGTTGCAAAGGAAGAGGATAATTAAAACTTGACACTGGCAAAATAAACAAGTGCATAATGCCAAAAAATAAACATTTTCAATAATGTAATTACTGATCACCGTTTATAATTATGTTTCGAGTATTTAATCCAATTTCATTCAGTCTTAGCGAGATACATAATAATCTACTCCCAAAATAGATCATTTTAAGCGGATGAACAGTTTTGGGGTACTAAAGTAATTTTAAATAAAAATAATAAGTTTTACTCAAAATACCACTTAGATTGTGGAAAGGCACGTACGCTATGTTTCATTATGCCAATACGTATCGGCACGAGACATACGTGAGTATTTAAATATGTTTTATTTGGTCGAACTACCTACTATAATTCTAAAACAATATTCTAAAGGCCAGCTGATGAACCACATCTACAACTTATTTGGTAGATATTTAAAGGCCATCTGTCAAATAAGTTGTGGATAAGGTTCATCAACCCTAGTGAAACAAGCCCTAAGTATGCGCAAGGCACTAAGTGGCATGTACAAAAACACTTAATTACTAAAGAGAGCAGTTATTTTTATCAAGCTCATTGTACTGTGTACTTTACACTTAATCAGTATCCAGTACCTACCACAAATAAATCGATGGATCCAGACATACCCTGCAGCTCTGTAAAGCTGGCTTGGGGAGCGTTCAAGTATTACGTAACGAATTTGGGGGGGGGGGGGGGGGGGGAGGGTGTGTTCTGAAACGTTACGATGCGTTACAGGGGCGGGAGGGGAGTTTGAACTACGCGTTACTTGGGCACCGATACGCAAAACAGTCCCATGAGACTACGCGGTTGGTACGGATTCCGCCCATTTGAGTACAGCATTCTACAGCTACGATGATTATTGAAGGTGCGTATCCAAATTCAGTGTCAAATCTTACACTGTGTGTGTGTTTGTGTGTATGTGTTGGTGTGTAAGTGGGAGTGTGTGTGAGTGTGTGTGTGTGTGTGTGCATAATTACATTTTCAATGTTCTCCTGTTACGCACGAGTCTCTCCCAATGCATGGGCGATACCGGCCATAGTCCACCACCCTGGCTCAGTGCGGGTTGGTGAACTTCGTACAACTTTAGAAAACTAGTCAGGATCCCGCAGACATGCAGGTTACCTCATGATCTTTTCTTTTACCGTTCAGCAAGTGACAACGGCACGGTAGAAAATGAGATTCGCACATGACATCCAGAAATCCCGGAGGTGCTAGCCGGAGTTCGAACCTACGACCCTTTCCAATTGCGAGCGTTCTACCGACTTGGCTTTAATAGCTTGAGTGCTTATGCGGGTGTGTATGCTAGTACTGAACTAGTTTTAAATTAATTTGATCACTATTCTCATAAAAGAGTTAATACCTAGATTATATCTCCTTAACTGTCATCAATAAACGACATTTCATCGTTCCTACGTGCTCTCAGGAGCTATATTAATAGTTATATCGCTAACTACACCGTTTTTATCACACCCATTTATTGTAATTGTAATTCTGTTGTCATTCTCTTGTCCCTTCATCTCTGGTAGACTTATAAACTCCTCCGAAATGGGCTTCAGATTTAATAGGGATAAATCTTTATCAATCTGAGCTTTCGTATCTTTTTCAATGTCTTTGGTCGCTAAAAATGGGAAGTCTCCGTCTGTCGTGGAGTTTTTGAAAGAGACGAGAGATAGCTCTTTCCTTTTAAGGTATTCGTCCGGGTTTGACGGTAGTTTCAGTGATGTAGGTTCGTCTTTAGCGGGCTGGAAATGTTGTTGGGAGTTATTATCTTCGCTGCCTTTGCCGAAGTGGACTGGGTAGTGGAGTTTGAGCTCTGACAGTAGCCGAAACCGCGTGCCGCATATAGTGCATCTGCAAAGAGGAATATACTCATTAATCTGGCATGGAAAGGCTATGAAGCATACCTTTG
This sequence comes from Pheosia gnoma, assembly GCA_905404115.1. NCBI lineage: Eukaryota > Metazoa > Arthropoda > Insecta > Lepidoptera > Notodontidae > Pheosia > Pheosia gnoma. The sequence goes on along the minus strand of FR989909.1, from coordinate 1,541,957 downwards.
TATCACATTCATTGCGGACACAGATGTGAGAATAGGATGTTTGGCTTTTTATTTATTAGTGCCTATATTACTGACGACCGCATTGGCACAGTACGAAGTGACCCTGCTTTCTGTACCCAGGGTCCGGGGTTCCAATTCTGGTAGGAGCAAACTCAGTTATCTGAGCACACATGTTAGTACCTGAGTTATGAGTATGCTAGGATTTCCCGCTATCAATTGTACGGTACCCATATTACAAGCGTTGGCCAGTTTGACACCGTGCCATCTGTTGGTTGGTATAGTGAGAAGATGGCTCGCGTTCTTTATCTGTCGCACGCGCGATGACTTAAGACGGTGACGTCACAGCCCCGGTCACGGCCCCAGTGTCGTAGCAAGGGGGGGGGGGGGGGGGGGCGGGGGGTGCGGGCCGCACGGGGCGGCACTTTGCCGGGGGCGGCATTTCACAGGGGGCGGTTAGAGTAAAAAAAAAAATATGAAAAAAAATAAGTAAAAAAAAAATATTTCAGTGTTTTTTTGTCGTTGCAATGCCCCAATTTTTTTATAATGAATAGTAAAAACAAGAGGGCGGCAAAATTGAAATTCGCACCGGGCGCTAATGACCTATGCTACGCCACTGCACAGCCCTTTACCTTCCAACTGTTTACGTTGTTTCGGAAACGTTATTAATAAAATTAGTTCACTATTAGTAGCACCGGTGTGGGGGCGATGCAACTATCAACTTACTGATATATATTATCTCCTATGTGTCCCCGGGTGTGTTTGACGAGGTCGTTGCTCTGCGCAAACGCACGATCGCAGAACTTGCACTTGTACGGCTTCTCGCCAGTGTGGATGCGGTAGTGGCGCTTCAGGTGGTCCTTGCATGTGAACCTGATATTATACATGTTTAATGCTAGAATGTTCTTGAGGATATACGTGGACGGCGCTAGATTTATGCATATAGTTATTATTACAAGGCGAAATTATAGTTCTGAAGCTTCCGACATCATGGTAACCATGCTCTCAACAAAGAATCTATTTACAACTGCTTCAAAAAGTGTATTTCGTCAATAAATGCGTGGTAATTACGGATTGAATCAACTGTTTTTTTTTTAAGAACTAGTTATTCAATTAATGGTGTAATAGGCACCCAGGCCTGTATTACAAAAAACAAACTAAAAAAAAAACTTCAAGTGGAACACTAAGTTTCATAAAAATCCGACCGTTACATTTGCCGCGATTTGCGAACAGATAGACAAATATTCCGACAATGGATGATTAGGCCGGGTGTTACGAAATGTATGTCCCTCCCCCCCCCCCCCCCCCCACTATTTTTTTATTCTAAAAATATATATTAAAGTAGTCAATGTATAAATCGATTTAGTTCTGACAGTTATCTCATGCCATGAGTGACGATTGCGTGTCCATTTCAGGCCATTAATGTAGAAAATCTTGTAGTTATTATTATATTATATACATGTATCATTTTACATTTTACAGTGTGTTACCGTTTAAGCCATAAAATTTTTGCGCTATCCAAATTCATAAATCATTAAATTTAGGTCTTCTATTGTCGTGGCATTGTGGTATTATCTTAATTACCTCATGTTGCACGAGTCGCAGGCGAAGGGGCGGACGCCGAGGTGTATCATGGCGTGCTTCTTGAGCGAGTTGGGCTTGGTGAAGGCGGCGCCGCACTCGTCGCACGTGTACGGGTGTGCGCCGGAGTGCGTCGACACGTGGGACTTCAATTGACCTTATCAATCATAGACAATAAAAAAGTCAAAACAAACTAATAATATCGCCCGACGAACACAGCAACTATACGGTCTCACACTAAGCAACGTTTGTGTTATGGGTACCGCACAATGGGCTGAGGCCGAAATCAGAATATCAAACATCTCGGGTACAAACATTCATGCTCATCACAAAAAGATTGTCCCCTACCAGGATTCGAACCCAGGACCCTCGGCACAGAAAGCAGGGTCACTACCGTTCTTTCAGTGACAATATTATTTAATCTAAATCTAATTCCTATGCACTGTGACTTAGTGTGTCTTAGCTAATCTCACCTTTAGTACAGAACGTCTTAGGGCACATACTACAGGCGTAAGGCTTCAGACCGGTATGCCTCATCATGTGCTGTCGCAAGTTGGAGCTGTTCACGAATCCTTTCCCACACTCGGAACACAGGTACGGAGTCTCACCGGTGTGCGTGCGAGTGTGATCTTTGAGGCTACATAGTTGGGTAAATCCTGGAAACATTACAACATAAATGACTATAAATACACCATGCACTGTTCAATAGTAGTTGGGTACTCATTATGAAGTCTTATTTTCAGGCAATTAATTTAATAGCTTTAAACAAGGGGCTTATTATGTTCTTAAGAGCTTTAAATATGACCACATCTTTTCAAAAAGTTTACAGTACCACCTCTAGTGGTAACATTCAGTTTCACTAGTAAATGTAATTTTGGCCAGCCACGTCTGAGTTGTGGTGATAGATTCACTGCCTATAATGTTTACAGGACTTCGAGTATCCAAAAAAAACAACTTATAATCAAATGGCAATAGCATAAATGAATGAATTGTTCACACAGTTAATTCCAGTATTATTTGTTCATTCATGACACTCCATTACTGCAAGTGGATTGTACTTGGATGTCATACACATTGAATAAGAAAATATGAAAAAGTCTGTCAACAGGGCCAAACACAATATTATTACCACTCAAGTTTACTGTTTGGAATGTTTTTGGCCATACCTTTAACAGGTAATGTTGTTATTAAAATACATATTTTTTAAATTCTCAGTATCAATAATGATGTGAAACACGCTTACCTTTCTTACAATATGTACATACATAAGGTTTACCATCCTTATGTGTATATATATGACTTATATACTGATCATGCCTTGCATACCTCTTTGGGCACTTCATACACTTATAAGGCTTTGTGGAGCTATGTATCAACAAGTGCCTTTTTAAAGGACTTTTATTCGTAAACACCTTCCCACAAATGTCACAGATAAATACTTGGTTTTTAGTTTTGTCCTTATGTTTTTTCATGTGCATAGCTAAAGACCTTTGTTTGACAAATGATAATTCACATTTAGGACATTGAAAGTTTTGTTCTGAGCTTTCATTCTCTGTTTTGACTAAGGTGTGTAACAGCATGTTATGTTCCGATAACAATTCCTCAGTGTCAAAACTAGTGCCACAAATTGTACATTTGTGTTCTTTATGACGTTTAGCTACATGCTTATCCAATGATGCCTGGTTTTGATACAGCTTGTTACAGAAGTTACAATTTAAAACATGCTTGTTATGTGATGCTAAATGTTTTAAGAATCTCTTCTCATTTGTATAGTGTTTATCACATTTGGTGCACTCATACTCTTTCCTATTAACTTCGGACTTATATTCGGTGTTGAAATTAAATTCCTCGTACGCATCGAAGTAGTCTTGGTCATGTTCAATTTTGAATTTAAACTCTGGTGGCTCAGGCTTCAGTTCGTTTTGCAATATTATTTTGAATTCTTCCGCAGATTTTGCCGCCCGACAACGGAAGATATGAAACTCTTGGAGGGCTGTGGCACAGTCATTGCAAAGTTTCTGGGGCAATCCATCCTCTTGGGTCACCTAAAAACATAAGTTAAAATTATCGCGGGGCTCACTCATGATCTAATTTATGTGCCGTCGGATCTATTTACTACTAATAAAAAATCCGCAGTCATGTACCTACCTGTAACATAGTGCATTGAATCAACAACTCGGCTAATTGGAGACAATTTTCAGAAATCTGCACAGTGTCATACAAGTCAACCAAAGTCACGTTGTCCTTCATACAAGTGCGACACGAAGAAGCTATGTCAAGCATTGCGATGGGCACTATATTATTCAACTGATTACGATTTTGTATTTAGTAAAAGAAAAGTAAAATTATTTAACAACAACGTACGCATACACAAAACCACTAAATAAATATTACTAACATGACATTGCTTGGTACGACGAGTTGACGTTTTGTTTTGTTTGACAATGACAATTCCATTATATTAAACCCGTTCTTTTTTTCCATTTTCACCTTGACACTGGCAAAATCACCGAAGAGCGGTGGGCCATTTACTTTAAAAAATGAATTGAATTGAATTGTAGGTGAGGCCTTATTTTACTCTTTGGGTGAGGCCCAGCAATCTAGGTGAGGCCATATTTATATTTTGTAAATAAAACATAAATGACTACTTCATGGTTCAACTTCCCACCAAAAAGCCGCAACATACCTACGGTTGGATAAGTAGCCGGTGGTGGCCGAAACATAATAAAAAAAATGTGCCCATAAACATTAAAAGGTTCTTTTTATCGCCACATTATTAATGCCAAACAAACTAATATTATCTGTAAAAAATGGTCAATTTATTATTTTGACCACATAAAATAATCACAGAGTTCCTTGAAAACAATAGTGGGTACGATAAGAAATAATTAATAATTATCTGGACTTTTAATTTATTTAGAAATAAAAAAAATATAATAACATTGACAGTGACGACATTAAGAAATACCTAATTATTATCAAACAAAGTTTTAGTTCTTACGTTCCTTCCTGTTTATTTTACGGACAACTTGCGGAGTTATCTATTTTCGTCGCAGTCTATTTTCATGTGTGGTATTGAGTGTTTCCTTCTACCCCGTCGTACTTACAGTCTTTTGAAATGGACGATGTGGTGTTTATCGGTGACTGGATCAAGGATAGAGAACTCGGTTCAGGAAGCTTCGGCACGGTGGTATTGTGGAGACACAAAAGGACGGATGAGAAACTAGCCATAAAAACGTGCAAATGGGGCGATGAACTCACCGACAAACATAGAGAGCGATGGACCAAAGAGGTTGAAATGTTACAAAGTTGCAGGAATCCCAACATAGTCGGTACGAAAGAGTTGCCGCCAGAATTTTTGCCTGGATTAGAGCGCGTCAACCCTTCTCGTCTGCCCATCCTTTGTATGGAATACTGCAGTGGCGGGGATCTCCGGCAGGTTCTTAACAAACCCGAGTCATGCGCAGGCCTGAAAGAAATACAAATACGACACATACTTGGTGATATCACTAATGCTATGCAATTTTTACATCAAAACAAAATCACTCACAGAGACCTCAAGCCTGAGAATATAGTTATGCATGTGATTGATAACTCACCGGGCAATTTTGGTATTCAAGGCCAAAGAAAAATTTTATACAAACTTATTGATCTGGGCTATGCCAAAGAAATTGATTCAAATTCAGTGTGTGCTAGTTTTGTGGGTACTTTACAGTATTTAGCGCCTGAAATTTTTTACAGCAAGAGCTACAGCAACTCTGTGGATTTTTGGTCATTTGGCCTTGTTGCATTTGAAATTATTTGCGGTAGAAGACCATTCCTCCCTTATTTGGCACCAGTTCAATGGATGCCGTATGTCAAGAAGAAAGCTCATGAAAACATCTGTGTTTATGAAACTTTCCATGGTGACATTGAATATTCTAATGAAATTTTCCCTGAAAATCGTATTTCTCGGCCTTTGCAACTACTCCTTGAAGGTTGGCTGAGAAGTGCTCTGGAATGGGACCCAAAGTTAAGAGGCAGAGATGCCCCATCTCGAGTGACATTTAATATTCCAACAGAACAAAAAGAGGCTGCTAGCAAAGTTGTGGTATTCGAGTTCATGGAGAAAATCTTAGCAAAGAAGATAATTAATATATTCTCTATTGCAACATTGAGCTACCTTGCTTATGAAATTGATGAGAACACAACAATATCAATTCTTAAAGCAAAGATACATAATGATACTAAAATTCCAGTATGTGAGCAAATAATAACTACTCCGGTCAACCATGTGGAGCTACAAGAAAATGAACTTGTCATAAGATATTGGAATGAAAGCTCTAACTTATTCCTTTACAGTAAAACATACATTATTAGAGAACAAGTTGAACCCATTGTTCCCAAAGCCGTCCAAAGATGTTTAGAACACCCAAAAGCCTTGTACAACTTTAAAAACAGCCAAAACCTTTACAAGAATGCTTTGTATTTTGTTCAGTCTGAAATGGAAATGTATGATTCACTGGTTAATGGACTATTTGCAAGAGCTGAATCATTAAAACATGAAGGCAAACAATTATTACTTAAACACAATACTGTTGACAAGGACATAGGTAATCTTCTTGCGAGGGGGGATATTCTTATGAAATTGGCTGATACTGGAAAGAAACATGTCAACAACTTGAGAGAAAGTTCAACTGGAACAAATATGCTAGGTGGGTTTGATAAAATCTTCAAAGATACAGATGACATCACTGAAAGCATTAACAAGCTCCAAATTGCCTGGACTCAGCTCACTGTGCGACTTCAATCGGCTACCAGACGAAGCAATGAGGTTATATCTTTTGATATTAATAATTTTGTGTCTAAATTCAATTATCAAGCAGTATACACAAATGCATTCAAAGCATACATCACGCACAAAAAAGGTGAATCCGCAAATAGAGCAAAAGAGAAACAATGCCATGATATTGTTAAGGTGTGCTATGATTGTCTCAAACTTCGAAGCAAGATATTGCAAGAGATTCGTCAACAGCCTTTTTTATTAAAGTTAATGGATTTGAGCACAGAATTTTCTAAAATTGGTGGGATTGTAGCCAATGCAGCTGATAATACTGTTAAGCTAGCAAGTGACTTGTCTAATGTTCTCGATGAGCTAACAAACTGCACATGGTCCACAATAAGTATTGTGGTAAAGGATTCCGATGGATTTGCAAATGTTCCCTACAGTGTGGTTTCATTTGAAAAAAAAGATTTCAAGATTGGGGAACCGGTGTCCAATCACTGCATCAAAGTGGCAAATAATGTCCCAGAAGATGAGTCACTGAAGTCACTAATTGAAGACAGCTTAAAGCTACGAAAGAGCCAAATAAATTTGTCTATGAAATTAAATTCTCAAAAATCATTGATAAACAAAAGCATTATAGATTTTAGTTATTTGAATGATATGTAAACATAAATTTATGCCTCATGATATGTAACCTGTGCCTTATATTATATTCTAGTAAGTAGAAGATAAATATATATATACCTTCTGTGATTATTAAATTCGATTACATATATCTATGTAGCTGTGTTATCGATTTTATAATCGCCTAACTACTTAGAGATGCAATTAATTTCGGATTCCGTATTGGTTTTATTTACAAATATCGTTGTTTTGTGTTTGTATTCTAGTCAAAATGTATAATCTTAATAATATACTTAATGCATCTATATTTTTGTTTGAAAAGAGATTAAAACAAGTTTTTATGAAATTATGATATATTAAATTACCATTTGTTATTCTAATTGTATGGTTTAATTTATTTATGGGTCATAAAAATAAATCAATGGTCATGTCAGGGAAACCTTATAACTCGTAATTACTAATGAACTGATCAAGCCAGTCTTTGAAATTATTTATTACTCTTTCCATTTTTTTTACGTCTGCAGGTGTTTGAAGATACTCTTCGGGAGCGAATCTGGGTTCTGGAAACCCATTGACATGCAGCCATATTGAAAATACTGCGTCATCTATATTAGCGATAGTCCTGCGACATAATCTGGCTGAAGTTAGGCAATTCCCAACTAATGTTGCCATACTGCCTACTGATACACCTCGCGGTCTTTCCTTTCTTGCTGCTAAGAAATACTTTCGCAGCAACTTCTCGGCTACATCCCCCAAAACAACGTCCAATCCTGCTACAAGATCTAGATAAACTCGTACGTCCTTTAGGACTTGAATTTCTTCATCACAAGTTCCAGTTGGATCAACAGCATATTGTAGGTTGAAATCCGCGATTTCATCATGATATTCCCCGTAGTCACCTCTGCTGATATTTCCAAATATACTAGCAACATTGAACAGAATCATTTTTTTGAAATCCTTTCCCTGCGCCCAGATAGCCGTCTTCAGCTTCGATTTGGTAGTACCAGTATTTACTTCGCCTGCCTCTATAGCCGATAACACAGTTGATGTCTGCTTATGATTGTAGATATGTAGAGGAAGAGGCATAATGCAGACACCACCAGAGCCAGCAATCAAGGCTGTGGGCACTACAGTATTAGAAGTTCCTAAAAATACTGATCTATTTGCAAGTTTTGCTGCATCAGCCATAATCTCTCCCACATATCTAGTGTCAAAACCAGCAACTAAAACGTGAAGGATACTTGCACCAGTTATCATATTGGCTTTGATGCTGGTTAAACTCAACAACAAACTTATCTTGACGTGCATAAAACAATTTAAAGGGCAAACGTTGACCCCTATGCTCGAGGCAAGGCAGTAAATAAATTTCCAAGGCACTCCATTACATGCCAGGTATAATTCCATTACGTCTTTTGGAACGGAAGTTGACAAAGGTGCTGATATTGGAACTACTTCTTCCACACTCCATACGTTAGTAAGTTTCTTTGTTACCACGGCATGTAATATATATCTTGCACCAAGTTTTAATTTTAGAATTAAATCGTCATGTATTGTAAACTTTTTGTATTCTTCCTTTTTTAATTTCAGTGTAGCTATAATTCGCTCACCACAGTGTCTCAGTCCACTGTTTTCGAAAAGAACACTCTTGCACATGCAACATTTTGGCGGTGTTTTAGGTGTGTAATGTAATATCACCTCGTTCCCTTCACACTCTTCATGGCATGACCAAACAGAATGGTAGACGTATATTTCTGGCTTAGAGACGGAAATCAGCAACCCTTGGAAGGCCACTAGACCTATATAATTACGCGGATTATATTTAAAAACTTGTGGTACGCTTTTCAACCGTAAATTCATAGCAACTTGAGCAATTTCAACATATTTGTTCGTTTCATTAACAGCTTGTAGGCAAGAAAATAATAATTCATTGCACATCCTTTGAAATTTTAAAGGCTCGTGTAATAAAAAGTCCCCTAAGTCGGGAAATACGTCCATTAAATTCATGACGTCAATCTCAAGTGAGCACCTAAACGGTGGAAATCTGCCAACAGTCTGCTCGGTCAATAGTTCTATGAAATCTTCACAATACCTTTTGATGTCCGTCATATAACGCCTGTCGTCTAAGTATAGCAATAACTTGCATTGTAAATCCATAGTTACTTGATATTGAAAAGGCAACTACACCAAACACAATAATTTTTGTGAAAGCAAACTTAATAACTTTCCCGCCTAACGTGCATTTTTTTTTTAAACTACAGAAAATTTTCTAAAGCAAAGACAAAGTAAAAGCAAAAAAAAGTTTTTATGTAGGCGCACTTACAACGAACCTCTTTGATTCAAGCTACGGTACGAAGGTATACCTATTTTAACAACAAGTGTAAGATTGTTTTTCTTTATTCAAACCCATGTCCGATTTAACTACGTAAGCCCTTCCAGAGAACTGGAACCGAAATTTGGTAAACAGTTACTATAAGCAATAGCGGTCAGAGGTAGGGTAGGTATAATTAAAATAAGACATCTACATTGTAAATTCATTAAAAATAATGCCTACCACGACATACATCAACCAAGTAACACTTACAGCGAGTCCGGAAATTCAACATTGCGTCATTATTGTCTCGGATACGCACCGCTAATATTCTTTACATCGTAGGCGGCTCCTTAAAGTTTGCGGTCATAAGTAGGCGTTGAGAAATCTTAAAAAATATTGTGCTCGGTAAAGGGCAAGCCTATGTACCCACCGTAGGCAGATAAGATCATTACATAACGTCAGCGTCACCAATATTATGCGCCTACACAGCACTGCAAGGTCGGCAAACAATTAGCCATTCCGAAGGCTTAAAGCGGAAACGACGAAACGAATATGCAAATGATATCAATGCGATTACTGGCCATTATAGCTACAATGAGTTATGTCTTTACTGGTTTGTTGTTCATTCATTTGTGACCGGTACTGGCGAGCGGGCAAGTGGAAAACTAATGTCTGGGCCTAATTCTCACAAAAATACAGCGGTAAGGGGGGCGTGGTAACGAAAACTCGGTAAAGGATACACGCCTATAATTAAATTATAGAAACCATTAATGCCGGAAGTCGTGGTCACATAAATGTTGTAACTTTTAAGCGCGCAATGTATTTAAAAGCCGAAAGAACGTTCAGTTTAAAGTTAAATTAAATGCGTCAAACGGTAATGGTTTTCTGGCTTTATGATATTGTTAGGTACCGCGTACTAATTTGGTTTAAGTACTTACTTATATTTATTTTCTTTATCTGAAGACGATAATAATATAACCTACCTATTATAAGGTACGTGGTGTAGAATTAAGTAAGGTCCTTGCATAGATAATAAGATTATTTCATTACTTATCTGAATATTTAAAAAATAATATGAAAGAAAAAAGACCAGCACCTAAGTATTTTGGTTAAAACGCTCTCAAAAACATCATGAGCATGCAGGCACCCCTCCACGTCTTTATTTATACGACATCTTGACAATGCACGGCGTGTCGTTCTAAAATCAGATTTGTCCCCTGTGCAGGTTTTATTTAAATCCGCCAATAAACTTTCCCGCGGGACAGTACATGAACGGAGCGGTCCGAGTGGGCGGGGTGAGTGTATTTTTCAAGCGAGGTGCGCGGGCGCAGCGCGTGGTCGCGGCATCGTCGGTGTGCGCCGCGCGCGCTCACTCCATGCCTGAACACGACAAGTATCAGCTGCGGCCCCGCGCGGCGCGGGCTCGCGAGCCTCGCACCCGCCGCACGCCGCAACCACTCAGCAAATACAGACGGAAAACAGCCAACGCAAGGGAGAGGAGCCGCATGAGGGAGATCAATAGAGCCTTCGAGACCCTGCGGCAAGCCGTGCCGGCCACGGCCATCACTGGCACGCCGGTGCCGTGCGAGAAGCTGACGAAGATCACCACGCTCCGGCTCGCCATGAGATACATTTCGGCGCTGTCAGCCGCTCTCAGGGATTCCAACGAGGACGACAGCTCGCGGCCCGACCGCTGGCCCTCGCCGCTCTGCTCGGACCTATCGGAGTTTTCCACGGAGTTGGACCAGGAGACACCCTCGGAGTTCGCCGAAGACTCCCTCTCGCCCTTCGATTCGTTTTTCGCGGAGTTCGATTGCGAATACATTGACAGGACATTTGCGTGATAGTGCGTGTGCGGGTGTTGCCAGTCGCGTTGCCACTGCCGGACTATTTCCCAATTAGGTATTTTTATACATTTTGCCATACTATTAATTAATTATACCTAAACTAATTTTATATTTTGTACGAGATATTACTTTTTTTGAGATTTATTTATTTTTAATAAATTATAATTGTTATCGTTAAATAGGTATTATTCATTTCTTTTATTGTTAAGTATCGGAACTCATTAAGTTATATCATTTTCATTTCTGCGCTAGTGCAAAGGTACAGGAAAAACATAAATGAAATAATAAACCTAAATGAAGTTACACAAACATTTTAATTAATAATATTCATAGGAAAATATACTTACCTAGTTAAAATTAAACTAAATCTAACATTATAACATCGTATAAGTACCTAGTTAGTCTTCAACTTCAAATAATTAGTTGATGGCAAATAAGTAATCCCCAAAAAACAACATTATAGCTATAATGTTGTTGACGTATCTGCGAGATGCAGTTTCGCAGAATCCGTCTTGTTTTTGCTATTATTAGGTGGGCTCAGTCTTGTAAAAATGCACGACCAAAAATACAATGCCGAAATTGCCGGTGAGAGATTGTTCTTAACATTAATAGATCACTGATGTTTATTGAGTATAGCTTCTGTCCGCGGCTCGGCCCGCGTTAATCCAATAAACCATAGCCTATAGCACTCAGGGATAATGTAGCTTCCTATTTAATGAAATAATTTTCACAATCGAATCAGGGCCCCAAGTCTGATAACACAATCGATTCATAATCGAACAGCAACCGCATAGTTACTGTTACTTTTAACAGATATCCCATACAATATCTGTCAAAAGTGACAGTTACTATGCGGTTGCTGTTCGATTATGAATCGATATGTTAGCAGACTTGGGGCCCAGTTGATCCGTAGATTACCGTCTACAACTCTACATGTAAACAAACAAACTTTACCTAGTTATAATATTAGTATAGACAAATGCCAGTTGTTAGTTCAAGATTTTTACCGATGTTAACTGTAAGTCATCCAATATAGATAGGTCTATGATTCCGTACAATCTATCGGGGCCTTTATACCGATGTGTCCCGCCTATTTGCCCACGCGCCGATCTCTCTTCATTGTTCTCAGACGAGTTGCTCGCGCCACGAACGAACTTTGTAATAAGTTTGAAGTCATTAATTACACCGATGAGTTCGTTAATTGGAAATGAATTATGATTTGCCTTTTCTTAGGAAATTCATTTGTGTAATTTCTTTGTTTGAGCTTCGAAAGCCTAATTGCTAGATAGGCCATGAACTGATAGACATACTGGATTCAGTTGGCAACAATATAAACTCCAAATTGTTGATTAATTATTATTACGCAAGTCTAGTGTTTGGAGGTGGGCCATTCGCCTCATAGTACTGGGTGGTTGCGGGTCCGATTCCCGTCGGAGATAATTTCGTAAACTATATTTTCGTAATTTGGTCCATGTCTGAACTGGGTTCGCCCGCAGTTAGTATTGTACGTCATCTCGGCTCACAGAGGCAATAGTCAACTGGAGGGCGCCGCTAGGAAGGTACTTGCACCCGGGCGCTATATATACCAGACTTTGTCTTTCCCTGTCTTCAGGGCTAAGCGCTCCTGGCTTACGGGAGTGATATTGGCGAAAATGTGTGACAAGCCAAGTCTTAACACCTTTGCCGAATTAAGTGTGTACTACCATGTACCTGCATACTCCTTCGAGAAACAGGCAATGGTATGTTTATTTTAACTCCTTACTTCCTTAAAAATCATGACATAACCCAACTTGTTGAGCGCAGCACTGCGTTAGCTAAAAATGCAGGACTTATGCAGCGGACCGTTTCATGCGATAAAGAACTAAAGAGTTGTATCCCGGCGCATGCCCATTGCGGCGCAAGCGGATTGCTTTCCCGCCAAATACGGCCGCCATGACAGTTCACTGAATTATTCGATTATGTGACATGACATGACACACGGAATGTAGCGGTCCGCGAATCGTGATCACGTATTATTTTGATTTTTATACCCGCTATGGCGATGGAGGGTTGAGTTTTTGACATGGCCATGTATGTAACATCATCAGTATCGTATTGTATGATGTGCACATACCTATCTACAGCTCTCTACAGTCAACACTGATTGGGAAACTTAGCTTAACTTGTATTAAGCTTTAACACAGGTAAATAAGACTGAATCTGCCAATTCTTGTGGGAGACACTAGTAACGCTTAAAAATTAAAACTTTAATACTATAAACATAGCCAATACATAGCAATTTATTGCTTGTTCTGTATAAAGCCGTCCGCATGGCTTAGGTGCGTTGATTGAACTATTGGCGTTGCCAAATTGAGAGCTGATCGCCATAATAGGAAGGTGGGCCCACAGATTGGAATTGCAATTCGCAGCTCATAATAGATTGTGTACTTTCGTTCTAATGTTATAAATCATGGTATGTTTATAGTTCTGTTCTACATAATGTTGTTCATAATGTTTACAAAAGTACTCGATGTAATAATGTTAAACCTACCTATAAGAAATTCTATTATGTAAGTAGTTTTTTATTATCACGTCTAGATTGGGCACTTACTCACGAAATAAAAATAAAAAAAAATATCTAGGAAATTAATTAGGCCTGAAATTAAAGAAAACATGCATGAACAAATTATGAAGATAATTCTTAAATCTTTAAAAATAAGTTTTATTTTTTAAATCATCCTTTTAGAAATACAATTTGGTGTGTAATAATAAACAAGTAGGCAGGTACATACTTAAAACAGCTGCACTATTGAGCTATACAATAATAAATGTAACGTCGAAATCTAAGTATGACACAAAAACACTTCTGTGTAATTAATTAAAACACGTCGAGTCATATAACAGGAAAATTGCTATATTTATAAATCCTTTCGAGGTAAATAAAGTGTGTTACTCATCTTCTATACATATAAATAAAATTGGAGTGTCTGTTTGTAATATTAAAATAACCGCTTTTTACTAAACCATTACTTGCATTTGGATGTATACACGGTACCTATACCAATACAACATTTTTTACAATTTTTGTCTGTCTGTCTGTCTGTCTGTTTGTTCCGTCTAATCTCTGAAATGGCTGGACCGATTTTGACGGGACTTTCACTGGCAGATAGCTGATGTAACAAGGAGTAACTTAGGCTACTTTTATTTTAGAAAAAAAAATAGGATCTCACGAAAAAAATATAAAGCCAATGTTGCAGCGCAGCGCCTGATTAAGTTAGATAGCAACAACCTGCAATGCGTCCCGCGGGCTCAGAACGCGCGAGCAGGCTGTTGTCAACGGTTGTCTTTGTTAAATACCACGCGGACGAAGTCGCGGGCAACAGCTAGTATATAGTATAACTAGTAAGGTAGCACATTTATGAACGCGTCTTCGTTACCTGTGCTTACTAAAATGTTAAGAACGACGGCATCATGACGGCTTGATTAGCGCAGTTGGTAGTGACTCTGCTTTCTGCGCCGAGGGTCCCGGGTTCGAATCCTGGTAGGGACAAGCTTTGTGTGATGAGCACGAATGTTTGTACCCGAGTCATGGATGTTTAATATGTGTATAAGTATTATATACTGAGTTCGCCCTCAGTTCATTGTACGGTACCCATAACACAAGCGTTGCTTAATGTGGGACCGTATCGTTGGTGTGTTCGTAGGGCAAAAAAAAATCTACAAGTCGTGGTATCGGTTCCCTTACTCATTCTTTGTGTATCAGATTTTTTAATTCATTTTTTAGGGTTCTAGTTTCAAAATATCTACTCTTTACTATTGCTCTTTTTTCTTTTTTTTTATTACGTTATAGGCAAGTATTTGATCTCGATCTCACCTGATGGTAAGTGACGATGAGATCTACGATGGAGCATACTTGCCTAGAAGGTACCTGTTCACTCTCGACTTGAAAACACCCAGATTGTAGTCACCGGGGAACAAAGACGCAGGTAGCTTGTTCTTAGACTTACTGAGGTTCAAATATAGGTGTCTTCGTTGCAGCGATGGTAGAGTGTTAACTAAAATAACAGCAGTATAATGGCGTGCGACCTTATCATTCAGAGAAAGCTCCACCCGAGTTATGTTACATGCTATAGTCCACAATATTGTGTAGGTTGGTATCAGACCCCACGTGTCAACACAAGGTCATCTGAGATCACGTATGCAACGGAGCGACATTTTTGTGAGGCTTGTAAATCTGCGCGGGCGACTGTGTCGTGGGCCGTAATGCGAAATTGTAGAAAAAAAATTACTGCAAGCATATTAAAATCGTTTTAAGGATTTAGTGTTCCGTACCCGACCAAAAAAGAACTGGAAAAGCTACATCTTTGTCTAAAATCTAAGCATAACCCTAAAAATTATGATTATATAAACTCGCTGTCTGCTTAATTTTCTACAAATAATCGTATAGTAATGTATCCTTTAATTTTTGCCTACTGTACACAGACCTCCCCTTATTCAACGGGGATTCGGGTTAAATTCCACACCATCCTGGACCAGTGCGGGATGGCGAACTTCGCAAGTCTTTGGAGATCTTCTCTCAAACGTGTCAAATCCTAAGGATTTTTTATAGCCATTGTTCCATGATCCGTTTTATCAATTCCGTTATGGAACCAAAAGTCTTGTAGGTACATTTGGAGTAGAATCTTTATTTAATACAATGCGCTTTTTGGGTGTACTTTTGCCTCATAAATAACGTTATGAGTGTATTTTCGGGTGGTCTCGTGTGCGTGGTATGTATTTGAGTAGGTAGATCTTGCGAAATTTCCTGTTGGTTTTGATTGCTTTTAAATGTTAAAAGATACCTACAGAGAACATACTTATTAAGATTCGTCTGCGTCTTTAAATTAATATAACTTTTTAATTTATGAACTGATTGGTATAAAACAAACACAACATTTTGGGTAAAGCCACCACCCCAATCATTAGCGAAAACCGCACCCAAATCGGTTAAGCCGTTTCTGAGATGAGCGCGCACAAACGCATCGATGAACAGATAAATATTCTAACAATCATTGTTTTGCGTTCTATAGCGTTGAAAAAGGTCCCTAATAATAGTGTTTTCATATATCTTCCAATACAGACAACGATTATTTTCATTTTTAACCGACTTCAAAAAGGAGGAGGTTCTCAATTCGGTTGTATTTTTTTTTAAATTAAATGTATAGATATTTTATTAAAGTTTTCCTTCCCTAACGTTTTACTTAACGGCATTCCTATTTTCAACTTCATTTCTATTTTTATATACCTTCTTAGAAAGTTTTGATTCTATTGAAGATCCTAATTATGTGCAAGTAATGTGCATAAACTTTTTTTTTTGATCAATATGCCTTGATGTAAGTATTTAATTAAAACTAACTGCGCCCCATGGAACACCACGGGGCGCAGTAAAATGTAAACACGGGTAACAACCCGTGTTTACATTTTACCGGGATAAAAAGCCTATGTGCTATTCCAGACTATAATCTATCTCTGTGCCAAATTTCATCCAGATCCGTTCAGCCGTTCTGGCGTGATTGAGTAACAAACATCCATCCATCCAAACTTTCACATTTATAATATTAGTGGGATAGTGGGATGACAAGTAAGTCATAGACGGCCTGATTACCGCAGTTGGTAGTGTAAGTAGGTACCTACAAACATACGTACCCTCAAGAATAACCCTGACATCAATCATAAGAGAGCCAGGCGAAGAAATATAACAGAGAAGTGACAAAAAACCTGCGTAACCATAACCGTAACCATAACTCGGCGCTAACTGTGTCAGCGTAATAACTTGACACATTAACTTGCTAATTGCTGGTCGGATCATATTAGCGCCATATTGGGGTAATCGTAGCCGCGATAACGCATTGTTGGGTAGTGGTATCTGAAAGAGATTGTGAAGTTTACGACCCCAAGTTTTCATAGTGGACTCATTATCGAATGGCAATTGAATTGTAATTGTCGGCTTAAGTTTTTCGCATCGCACGCATTTTGCCTCAGCGCAGTGGTTTACTACGGCTGTGTACCTAACTATATATCGTTCAAATGAGGGTTGTATAAATGTTGACAAAAAAACATTCGATATTCAAAAATAATTATAATATGTACTTAATAACTATAATAGGTACTATAATAGGTACTTATCCACAGATTAGAGAAATAAAATATGTTTTAATAAGTTTATAATATAAGTTGTAAGCAATAATAGTGAAATATATTTTAACAGAGTCAGTAGTGGGTTATATAGATAACTAGCTGCGCCCGGCGGTGTTACCCGCGATAAAAGGTATGAAAAATTAAAACATCTATCCCACGGGAACCATACATTTTACCAGGATAAAAAGTAGCCTATGTGCTATTCCAGACTATAATCTATCTCTGTGCCAAATTTCATCCAGATCCGTTCAGCCGTTCGGCCGTGAAAGAGTAACAAACATCCATCCACCTATCCATCCATCCATCCATCCATCCAAACTTTCACATTTATAATATTAGTATAGATTCCAAATATATCGAATTATTAGACATTTAAAAAAATACACCCCGGACTGAGCGCACGCCAAACGGTTCTTGATCACCCTGTTTAAAAAATCAAACACCATTTTATAAATAAACGGGATCCAGAAAACATGACTGATTCATCGGTTAAAATATTTTACACTATTTTTATTAAACCCTTAAAATTATTTTTCCGAAGGTTAGTGCTTAATTTTTTTTCTTCAAACTGATAGCGCTTAGCCGGTGGTGAGCCAATTCGAAATACCTATTCAAAAAAAGAAGATTCCGTTTAAAAAAAAACCCACAACTGAATTGGTTTCAATCGTCAGCTAACATTGCATCAAAACACGCGTTTACAACGTTTTTTGCCGCGATGTTGGTAGCTAATAAATAAATATCGCGTAAGGACATAAAACAGTCATCGGGAACCCAGCAGTGTGGGCCATTGACAGGTTTTTGCTTCCCATCGGCAGCTCGATCAATTACCGATAATGTTTGGTTGTTGCACTTCGAAATATTTGTTGTTTGTTTGTATTAGATAAGGGGTAGTTTAGATAGCATGTGCCATAGAGTTTTTTATATTTTTTCGCACACCGCTACACCCGGGTGAACTTTATTTGTTAATCTGTGACCGGACAAAAAAGCCTTATAAAAATTTATTCAGTCTACTTTTGCATGTCACGTTCCAGGAAAGCCAAGGTTTCAGCCTTCCCGAGATAGTTTTTTTTTAAACTTGTCGTATCATGGACCAAGTCAATCTATGGTCGTACTTGACTTTAGCGATACGTAATAGATATTAAAAACGCATTTAGCTTTTTTATTTTTTTCTGTCTAAACGCGAATCACGCGAGATAAACTATAATGGGTATAACTTGGCATGGATATAGGTACTTTCTGAACGTAGTATTGTATTCTTTTTACCAGTAAGTATACTCCCGCGTCACACTGCACCTGTGCTTGCGCACACAATTGTGCGAGCGCTATTATATCTCCTCCATAGTTGGCTACTTTTCGTTGAGATTGGCCGCTGTGATCGAAATTCGGTCAAGAGGACTATTAACGTTATTATATACTGAGATCTTTGGCACCTTACAATTGGTGTGTTCGTCTGGCTATATTTAAAAAAAAGGTACATTTAGTCCTGTATGTACCAACCTCTATCGAGCAGCGGGTGGTACCTAGCGGGGCGTGCGTCTAGTGTGAGAAAAATGCGCTAACCCTCACCCACATTCAGCTACCGGCGCGGGCGCCGCGCGGCCGCCCAACGATTCACGCGGCCTTATGTACTTACTTATTTATGGTGGACGCTCTATGTATACGTCGGAAGGGAGGGGAATGTTGGCGACGCATAAGTATATAGTTTTTTTATGGACTGCCCTATGTGATTTTACAAAGACGCCAACTCTATAGTTAAGTAGGTACCTATTTAATTATAGTCAAGTGTGTCAACTTGGTATGGTAATCGACCAATTAGCTCAATCACTTAGGTATACCAATTTTAAAATAATTAACATTTTAAAGTTAAATAACAGTCATACATAATGTTCGCAATTATCATAAGTGTTACAATTATTTCAGATTCTGCGTGTGCACATAAACATCAGTATGAGTACATAAACTACAAATTAACTGCACAGTTTATACATAAACAACTGTAGGTTAAGCAGGAACTCCTAATGTAATCGTAACGTCATCGTTAGCGTACGTTAGCACATAGGCCAAATGTTTTTACACTCCTTGTAAATATTAAGTAAGTTGTAGATATTTCTATTCTCTTTTCAATTTCTATTTCTTTGTACATATTGTGTGAACAAATTTATCTATTGAGTAAATTACAAATATGAAAATAAAAACTCTTTGAAACTAAAAACAGAATGCCATTGGTGGTCCCAATCAACCATTTAAAACATGCAAGAGGTCCAATTCATGTACGCACTACGTAAGTACAATTCTTCTTTACGAATCTTTCAATCCCTATACAGATACATTTCTATGTCTTGCCTTTTTAAAATTCGAAGTGACCATAACATCGCCACGGTTGGAGACTGAAGGTTCTCGAAATATACGTGATGTGTGTCACACTATTATAGTCTAGTTAGCCTGTATGGTCATGCGCTTATTTTTGTTCGCGTCTATAAAGATATACAAATATGAATTGATCATAGCTTTTGCGCACGCTCCATGACGTAAATCCGTAGCTTTTGCTGGTGCAATTTTTGTGCTCTTTATTTTTATGGGAACAAGGTTTAGAATCGTGTGTATATAATCGTAGAAGGTCAGTCCACCTGATTCGGTCGTATTAGGACTGGTGAGTGTTTAAGTTGAGAAAGGCCTAGAATTGTACTTTGGTACGGTACCTACACAATATTAACGAACTCTATTTTTTTCTTGTAGTATTAAGATTTTTACAATACCTATAGCTTTTAATAATTTAAAAGGATTTAATTTTTTTTTAGCTCAATTTGGTCTCGGTACCTATGTACTTTTAGTCTGAGCCTACGACATTATTCAATCTTAATACCTAGAAGTTGTCCCTGAGTCTATGATATCAATAGATATAGATAGGAATCAATGAAATCACACGAACTTAGTTCGATTATGATACAAGTGCCCACAGACTTATTAGAATACTAGCTGCGCCCCGCAGTGTTACCCGCGATTAAAAAGTATGAAAAATTAAAACAAATCTATCCCACGGGAACCATACATTTTACCGGGATCAAAAGTAGCCTATGTGCTATTCCAGACTATAATCTATCTCTGTGCCAAATTTCATCCAGATCCGTTCAGCCGTCCTGGCGTGATTGAGTAACAAACAGCCATCCATCCATCCATCCAAACTTTCACATTTATAATATTAGTGGGATTCAGACAACACGACGACACGACAAGAGTAAAGTAAATGGTAGACCAGAGATTTTCCATGTGTTGTCTGATTGTTCTAACAAGTCTGTGCAAATGCCATGTATGGCGCGAAGCTACCAGTGCTCGTCACCGCGGCGCTGACTCATTTAACATTTTGTTTATTAATAGCTATTAATATAGCTGTTAGACACATTAATGTATCTCGATAAGCTATTGGTGATAGGATGTAATCAAACAAATCGTTTATAATAAAATAAATCAAATTATTACACATTTAAAAATTGCACTACTAAATTAAAAACTACTAGATCGCCTTGTTTAAAAAAAACAAACAGGACTTACAGAATTATTTCCTACATGATCTACATGATCCATATAACTTACTAATTCATCTATACATACATACATACATATAAATAAAATTGGAGTGTCTGTTTGTAATATTAAAATAACCGCTTTTTACTAAGTGCATTTGGATGTATACACGTTACCTATACCGAAACAACATTTTTTACAATTTTTGTCTGTCTGTCTGTCTGTCTGTCTGTCTGTCTGTTTGTTCCGGCTAATCTCTGAAATGCCTGGACCGATTTCGATGGGACTTTCACTGGCAGATAGCTGATGTAAAAAGGAGTAACTTAGACTACTTTTATTTTTAGAAAAAAAAATAGGATCACACGAAAAAAAAAAAAGCAATGTTTCAGCGCAGCGCCTGATTAAGTTTGATAGCAACAACCTGCAATGCGTCCCGCGGGCTCAGAACGCGCGAGCAGGCTGTTGCCAACGGTTGTGTCTTTGTTAAATACCACGCGGACGGAGTCGCGGGTAACAGCTAGTTTGTTAATATATTTGACACTATTTTTGTTACACCTTATATAAATCTTTTGCAGTTCGGCCGGAGCCTCCCGTGATTGCTGTAAAGCAGCCGAAAGGTCGGGAACGTAAAAACATAAAAATAAACGTGATAAAATCTGTAAAATAGGTTTTATTTTAATGTTTCATTTCATTTTCAATTAAATTATGCTAATAACGTCGACGGCAAGCATAGTGAGGAAGCCTGCACAACTTAAAATTGTGTGAAGTTCGCCATCTCAAACCCCCACTGGGCTAGCATGGTGGGCTATGCTATGGCACTTTTTGCATAGGCTTAGAGGGTAGTGTGTCTTGTATAATGTTAAAAGACATAGGTATATTGGGAATGGTAGTTTCCCCTTGCTTTCTGGACGTCAACTGCCATATTGTTCGTAAGATACATTATACATTTTGTATGGAGATTTGAACAGCGCCTCTAGCCGATAGTATTTCAAACTTTCAATTCTCCATACAAAATGTCAAAATACGTAGACTACCTATACAGTATACGGTTAGCTTACGGATAATCTCGCACTTGACGTGCTGTTAGTATGTGTAAACTATTTTCAAGCTATATTAAGTCTAAAGTTGGTCTAAGTACTTATTAACCTAAATCAAGTAAGATTTATGTAGGTATATAAACATTTCAAGTCGGC
This sequence comes from Pheosia gnoma, assembly GCA_905404115.1. Lineage (NCBI taxonomy): Eukaryota > Metazoa > Arthropoda > Insecta > Lepidoptera > Notodontidae > Pheosia > Pheosia gnoma. The sequence continues at coordinate 1,519,961 of FR989909.1, read as the reverse complement.
CATAACATCAATCATTGCTCTCCCAACTCTTAACTTCATCAAGTCGTATGCGCATTTGAATCATGCAGATTTCCTTATAAAGGATGAAACTGACCCACTAAACACAAACATAGCAATACAGCTGAGAAACAACCTGACATTTAAAATGGTATCTTACTCGTGAGTATTTAAGGTTTCATGGTATGAATTGAGAATGTAAACATAAACTTGTCTGGAGTGGTCCCTGGGTTAGGTAACCGCTTATATTCATGACGATCGATTCGAACTGTCAACGTTTTGCACCTTTTGCGTTGATAATAAAAGTTTCTACTTAGGTATATATATGTGGAACTGATTATGTGTAGTGGACCTTTATAATTTTGACGTGGGTTTACGAACTCCACTTAAGACCTACATGGAGTCATGAGAAATAATGTAAAATCTTGCTATATACTGTAGGTGCCCTTTTGTTATTTTTTCTAAGTGACCAAATAATGACCGTTTTTTTCATGCCTATCTATCTCTCAAATATAACACCAAATAATTTCATGCCCTGGCCAAGTACCACACGATCGGGAAAATCCAAGGCCCTTAGTACTCTACATAGCTAATTAAAACTGGTAGTTAGATCACGAGAATTCCTTTGCTCAATAACTTAGTAAATTTGAGAAGACAAACTTTTAGTAAAGCTAGTTTAAGGGTAGACCAGAAACCGACCATAGAGCAACATATACCATACCGACCATACCATAGACCAACCGACCATAGACCATAGAGAACATGAGAGAGAGTAGAAAAAAAAGAGTAAGGATTATTTGTTTCGAAATCTTATCAAGAAAACTCGTTCCAGTCGCGCCCAACAGTTTGTACCTACCGACGACAAAAAACCCTTGTTTGTAACAGTACTGCGCAGTAACTCTCTTCATTGAAGATAAACCTAGTGTTTGCACTAATTGGTCATTACTTGAAGGTCGATAACAATTAAATACACTCTGAAAACGCAGTAATAACCTTTATTCCTCTAAAAATAAAGATGAAAATGCTTTAACTAAAGGTTAACGAACGACATTTATGATTCCCCTTTGTGTCGGTTCGCTATCATTCAAAAAATCTCAGCAAAAACCAAACCGAGTGAATGAGAACATACTTTATTGGTAATTTATCATATTTTCTTGGAGTTTTAATGATATATTTCATTCAGGTGCGTTTTTCAACGGATTCTATGGACTGAATTAGTGATAGGTATCTACGACGTGTTTTTTCGTTTCCTGCGTCTGCGCTTTTGAGATAACTACCTATCACTAATTGATTAAGGTCAGTAATTAGAAAAACTATACTTTTGTATTTAGCTAGTGTAGGTATTTGTCTACTGCAATTTAGGCACAGATTTTGATAAACTTAATAACTACGTAAGCTAGTGAGTTTCATGGACGCAAACATATTAGAGAGGGAGGGGGAGCGTTCAAGTATTACGTAACGAATTGGGGGGGGGGGGGGGGTTCTGAAACGTTAAGATGCGTTACAGGGGCGGGAGGGGGGTCTTGGGGTCTTGAACTAAGCGTTACGTACCATTGTTTTAACCGTTCAAAACGGTCGCGTAGAGATTTTCCGTTTGACTAGGGGGGGGGGGGGGGGGGGGTAAGCATAGTTTGGGTTAGCGGACTTCGCATCCTGTAAGTAACTCATAGCTTTTCTCGGAAATCACGGGTTTCCTCACGAGGTTTTCCTTCACCGTTGTTGGCTGTCAATCATGGTTGGAAATGAAAAGGCATAAGAAATTCAGGAATCCCAGAGGTGTGAAGTGGGCTTTAATTCTGCGACTCATTTTCCAAGTGGTTTAGCTACTAAGGCCCAGTGGTTAGAACTCCACAAAGACGGGTCGCAGGTACAGCGTGGGAAATAGGTTATCAATGCTATTCAATATTATCCATATATTGAAATGTTCATGGAAACCCCCAACCAGTTAATAACTTTAACCATATAACTTTCTTACACATCATCTGTGTCCGCTGGCTGCAATAATTGCCGTTTAATTAAGACGCTGCTCTTGCTGAAAGGTCGCCGGTACACCTTGACAAATGACGAGCGAATTTTTACCTTTGTACGGCATCTCTGCCTCTACCCTTTAAAAGAAATTTGGATCTTTTCTGTAGACTGTAAGTATTAAATTTTATACCGTGACTTCATTAGTGTTAAAACTTGAATCGTCTTCTTGTTAGGCCTAATACTGATGCCGCAAAAGAACACCGATTCCGACCACGTGAGGCAATTGAAATCAAAAACATGTATACACGTTTTTATCATTCTTAACACAAACTAACTACTGACCATCAATACACGCTTCCACGACAATATAGACAGACTGACAACAATAAAACCGCTACACTTCCGCCCTCGTTCTCATTGTCCGCCGTTCCCAGCAACAGTTAATCCCAATTAAATAATTACAGTCCATTGATACACTCACATTGCGATCGCTGCTATTAGCTGTCCATCTTATTTCTACTAGGCTCTGCATGAGAGATTAAGATTAGCGTTTAAAATACGCCCAGATTCTGTTAACCTTATCGAACGTCGCCATTTTGACAGATTTCCTATGCAATAACTGTCAAAAGTGACAACTGCAGCCCTCGTGACTGAATTTCAGTCATGGCAGCCAATCAACGGAGGCTATAGCCTATTACGCAGGAGATATTATAGTAAACAAGTGTGTGTGCAAGCACAGGTCCACTCTCTCTCCCCTTTTTCTCATAGTCCGATGAGACGGTAATCCAACTCGACCGGAGAGAGATCTATCTATCTATCAGCCGGAGGACGTCCACTGCTGGACATAGGTCTCACCCAATGATTTCACATCACGGTCCTCCGCCACTCGCATCCACAGGCTTCCCGCTACGCGTGTGATATCATCGGTCCACATTGTAAGGGACTCCTAAACTGGAAAATGGATCTGAAAGATCATCTCGAAACGAGAAAATGTCTAATCGAATCAATTCTGATACTTGTCAAAACCGCAGGCGCAGCCCCCACGGCTTTACGTGATCTGATAGGCTTAGATATGCCATTGCCTGACAGGCTCGGGGCTCAGTTTGTTTTATCCCACTATTGGGCAGAAACTTTTCTCCCTCGGTGGAAATTATCGTGGTTTGTCCACCTCACCACGCTAAGCAGGTATGTATATATAATGCATCCATTATTTACTGTCTGTGTTTTATTGTAAGAGCGGTTTGTGTCCATCTTACAGATGCATGTTATGATTTTGTGACTAATATTTACATGTCGAAATTCTTACTTCACATAATGATTACAAATGTATTAAAGGCTGATCCCCAAATTTATAGACTTTATCTAACGTCAAATAGCACTGCGCAAAGCCCTCTGAATCAGCCTGTTTACTTGTAATCATCACTTAAAATCAACGTTTTTAGTTGTTTCTACGATAAATTATAAAGATAATGAACTAATTTGATCAGACCGCAGACCGTGAATATTAATCAGACCACAGATTTAATTAAGTAAGTAACTTTTTTTAATTGCGGAGGTACCTACCTACCTATATTAATTGTGTCCATTATTAGATCATATATTTACGGACGAAGTTTCTTTCACGGTTGTGAATACGGGCCGATAACCTTTTTAGATATTCATCTATCTAATGAAACACCCATACGTGTAGTATATGGTAAGTATGCATAAGTGCCTACTTACCTATTTTAATTGGGTACCTAACTAAATATTATGTTTGTAACTTTTTATGGAACACAAATTAATATATCTGTGGTGATAGCTAATATGGTGTTAGTACCTATTGTGGTAATACAACGAGCTTGCTGCAATAAGAAGTATAGGTAATCTTTATTAGTTTTACATCTTACTAAATATTTACAAACAGAAAAATAAAAAAAACTTAAAAATAATATGAAAACAAACGGCTGGAACTGAAACTAACTTTATTCGGTCTTCATTGAATGAAATATTTTTGAATGAATGAGTTGAACGAATGAGTGATGTGACGAAATACCTATCGTAAACTTCTAGGTTCGTATATGGGTAAAAGGTTTACATGGACTAAATACAAATACTATTTGCAAGCGCTATCAGTTTTAGAAACCGCAATTTTACTGTGAATTACAATAGCTTGAACTGAGTATATTTACAGCAAATTGGCGCGGCGCGCGGCGCGCCGGCGCGGCCGGTCGGTCAACTCCGAATTGCCGCCACCGATTTCGCTCAAGAAACCACGATAAAAGTCCAGAGTACAGAAAAATATATATTTTAGCGCTGTGGTAGATGACTTGATCTCACAATATGGGTAATTTCTGATTCTTGGTTAGATAATAAGTCAGGTGTGGCTAAAGGGGGCATGGGTATTTTATTTTGTTTTTTTCTATTCTCTTTTTAATTTATATTTGCGTTGTACATAAGTATTGTGTAAATAAAATTTGATTACACTTTATTTTGAATTTCAATTTTTTTTTAAAGTTTAAAGTGGGGTAGTCGAAGAGAAAAGAAAAGTTATACATTTGGTTTTATTTTGTGAAAAATGGGTTTCTTTGAAATATAATGTGTAATTTGGGTGGAATAATAAAGTACAGTTGAAGGCAAATAAATAATAGGCCCCTCAATGCAAGGGGGATTTAGGCCATATATAGTCCAACACGCTGTCTAAGTGAGGGTTGGCGATCTACAAGCAGCTTTTAATAGACGTGCAGGTTCATCGTATACTAAGTGACTGAAAACAATATTCGTACATGAATTCTGATACTACAAGAGATGTGAGCCGCAGAATGATCCTGCACCTATTAAAAAAAATACAATCGAATTGAGAACCTCCTCCTTTTTGAAGTCGGTTAAAAAAACGAGCATGCGCCCAACTTAGCTATCATTGTTTAAAAATACTAATATTGTACAAAATATTGTAGCGAACAAGCGTTGTCCACGGGTGCAGTAATCGCTTTGAACACGACGACCACTCATTCAGTTCTCGAACTGGTAATCCTGACCTCAGAGCGTGAGTCATGCGACCCGGGGCCGACCTCCGTGGTGCACATACACAGTGGACTTGGCACATAATCTTTTTAATAACATTCTTAGCACTGACTGACACTAAATTAAAACTTATTTCACAGATTTTATCGCGTTTATTTTATGTGTTTACGTTCCTGACGTTTCGGCTGCTTTACAGCAACCATGGTCAGGGGAGGACTGAGGTGTTTGACGTCCTAGTGTCATAGTGTAATTAAAACCAAGCACACCTGAAGGCAATGTGAGCACTTTCTGCGTAGATCGTGCCGCAAGCAACAACTAAATATGAGGGTACCCAGTTCAAACTATGATACTAGGACGTCAAACACCTCTGTCCTCCCGTGACCATGGTTGCTGTAAAGCAGCCGAAACGTCGAGAACGAAAAACATAAAATAAACGCGATAAAATCTGTAAAATAATTTTTATTTCACTGTCAGTCAGTGTTAAGAATTGCACTGCAGTGAACCTTTGCATGCCCCCACGGACTTTATAGGTGTATGTGTTTATTACGACCGTAATCCCCAATGGGATAGTCAAAGAGATTCCAAACACATCTACTTTGATCCATATAAGTTAAGAGCTACATAACCTGAAGGTTAGATGCAGTTAATGCTCCATGGTGTTGATTCCATTAGTTGCCTACCTATTACGATATCTACAGAGTTTCACAAAAATCCGCAAGTTCCCAGTATCACTGGCTGGCGCGCCACCAACGGGGCGCCAGCCAGTTACACCATGCACAGATTTCATCTCCACGTTATTTTGGCGGCAACGATACGTGACCACACCATATTCGGATGGCTTTATGCTTTTTCAGCACATTTGTGCCATAAAAAAACATTTATATCTCAATATGGTAGCATTAAAGTGTCTATTGTTGTTGTAAATATAAAAAGGTAGGTATTTAAGCTGACGGAGAATTTTGGCTTACAACAATTTAGATTAAGTTCTTAATTATTTTGCAGAACTTGAAGTTCGATAAGAAAAAAAATATGTTTCATAGAGAGGTCATCGCATGATGTGTAATCTATGGCGTGGGCGATGGATGTCCTACGTAGGTCAACTAATAATTAATAATAATAATTGTTTATTTCCATAAACATAATTACAAAATAACTAATTGAATGCTTATGATTTATACCGGGATAAGAGTACCTACTTTACACAGGAATCAGGATAGACATAAATACTTACTGTAGCTTAATTTGGGTGTTTATGTCGTAGCCAATTGTAAAATCCGCTTATTTACTAAACGGATAGCCGCTTTGCGGCCGGCGGCAGAGCTATTTGTAAAGCGCCTGGCCATTTTATAAAACCGCAGATTTATCAATCGGCCTACGACATTTATACTCCATTACAATGGTAACAATTATGAGTGCTATAGAGAGTTCCATTATCATGATCTGAGACTGGCATTAATTATTATTAATGCATCGTTAACGGGGTCAAGGGGTCAGGTAACAACAATATACAGTAGGTACTTAAGTATAATGCAAGAAATGAACTTTTTTTAAAATTAATTACAATACCCTGTGACACTTGCATCTTACGCCTAAAGCTCTTAACATCATACGCGATTCCATTTTAAGCGATCACACAACAACTGGTTATTCCATATAAGGTGCGTTTTTTGGCTTTCGAAAACATTTGCGAGATATCGCGCGACTCGCATCGCTTATCGTTTAATAAAGTAGGCATTTTACATACGGAGAAAATGGCCCATGTTTTGTAAGGCAAGCCTGATTTACTGATTACTACTTAGTTGGAACATTTTTCAAGACCGTTTCAGATAGGGCAGAGAGAAAAAATGTTTTGCAAAGCTTCTCGCAAATAACACGCGTCGTCAGGCTGCTTCACAGGGCGGCACTGCATTTAATTGAAAACCTGTAGTTTGCAACTTATGGTGTACGAATAATACATTGAAGCAGCCGAGTAGGATGAGTGACTTCCTCCCCTATACGCGAGTGGGTATGACTGAGGGGCATGATCCCTGTACGCGTGTATTTCTACAAAGTCCTAAAATAACTTGTTATCCAGGTTTATTGATTTATTCAAATTATTATGTAGATCTATTTGTAATCAAAAACATTTAATGCGTAAATTGAAACGCAGTGCAACGTCATTTCTATCATGTCATTTAGATAATGTCACTGTCACTAGGAAATTTGTTTCATCTACGTCACCCGACCACGAATTTATAATCGTAATAAATAAGCATTAAATATTTAAATGCCTTTACTAACACTATGAGGTGACGTTGATAGCACGGAAGGCTTATCACTGATGCATTCCAATTTACAAGTTCATACATAAAACGAGTTTAATTCGCGTATAATCATGGCTGGTGCTCCGGTTAAGTTGGGTTCGATATTGTCATTCTTTTTCGTGTTGTACGCTATTTATTACCGTAAAAATGACATCGAGGATATGAGGCTGTCTCCTGTGAAGGAGCATTTATTGTTTCTGGAGAATGAGAACAGGGTTGGGATGGGAAACCGCCAGCCGAAAGTAGCGCTCGGTTACGGTGCTTGTCATGACTTATTTGTAAATGCGACCTCTTTACTGGACCACAGAGGGTTGAAGGGAGACCCGGAACACTTCAACGAGATCACGAACAAGCAGGAATTTTTAAAAAGTTTTGCATATTTCTTCAAGCATGGTGCGGCTGCTGAGTAAGTTACATTACAGGTTACTTACATTAATAATTATGCTAATGGATTTTGTTTCAGTGATAACTTTGAACTTTGTACTAGGGTACATACTTCGGTTTTGAATACAGCATTACTTAAATATTATAGAGGATCTTTTAAAGTAATCTTTTTTATGAATTATTTTTCTCATTACAGGAGATTTATGTCCAACTCACAACTCTATGACGACTTAATAGAGCAAGCACTTGAGTTGCCAGACACAAAATGGGCCATAGGTGGCAATGCTCCTCTCATGGCAAGGAGGTTCTTCATAGAAGGTTGGAAGGTACTTTTTGCTGCTAAAATGAGCAAGAAACTGAAATCCTACATTCCAGGCGAGATAGAAATAGTTGGTGATGAGGCTAACGAGGAAGTGAAGGATGATATTCACATGATATTAGAGTATAAAGCTGATGAGAAATTCGGTGAATTCAAGGCACCCAGAGCGAACCGATACATCATGCATAATGACGAAAATAATCCATTACTAAGTTCTTTGGAGAAGTTCAGTGAACGCCTGCCCGCATTTAACCCCAACTTATTAGTCATAAGTGGACTGCAGATGATGGATAATTACCCGTTTAAGACAGGAGATGGAAAAGGTGTGTATGCATATAGTTTTTTTATAATAATTTTGCCAGATGAACACACTAACAATTTGGCCCCACATAAAGCTATGCTTGTATTATGGCTACCCTACAATGGACTGAGGGCTCTATGATTTGGTGGTGTTGTAATAGTGCTCTCATAATCTATTGCTATTTAGGAAAATACTTACTAGTCCCCAATAGTACACAATACACAATTAAAGTTTTATAATGAAAAGCCTTATTGTGGTCTCTATCAGAGTTGAGATAAAGAATAAAATCTAAAAAATACTGCTATGCTTACAAATATTCGACCAACTATGCAGGTATCATGAATGGGTTACCAAACTGTTAAATTTAAATTAATTTCATTCTATTTTCAGATTTGAGAGCTGAAAGACTGGACTTAGTGAAACAACAAATTTTATCGCAACCCCTAAACACTCTAGCCCACTTCGAAATGGCGAGCTATGTGGACTTGCAGCTGCTCAAACACTTAACTAACAAAGTCCTACCATTTGTTGACTCGGTAGGCATGAATGAACAAGAACTAACAAACTTGTACAGTGTACTGGAATACGGTGAAGTGAGCATAGTTGCCGACTCAAACCCTAGAGTCGCAACTGCTCTAGACCAGATGCGGAAAACGTTCACGCTTATAAGAAAACAGAACACACAATACAATAGTAGGAGAAAATTGACACGCATCCATGTGCATACTTTAGCTTATCAAGCAATATTGACAGTGAAGAATTCGGATTGGAAGAGAACCGCGGCAGCTGCCGCCAAAGCTTCCTTGACGGCACACAGATATGTATGCAACACTCAGGATATTACCTTAGAGAAGAGTAAACTACTGTTAGATGACAGTTTCTCTACGACTACAGATAATGACAATAACAGTCGAGTTTTCTTTGAACCTACAAAGCCTGTCTCTTGTTGGGATGAAGATGTGGATGGAGAAGAAGTAGACATCTGTGTAGCCCCGGTTCTAATCTGCACTGAAGCCCAGCTGACGGCGGGAGCAGGAGATAACATCTCTGCTGCAGGGCTAGTGTTGCAAGTCGAAAAATGAATCTAAGTCACTTTATTATTTTTCTATTATGCCAATACTCTATTCCATTCCATTTGAATGTCGTTATAAATAGAATTAGGTGCCATTTTCGATTCTTTAATATTTCTATTAATTATGAAAGGACTCCCTGATGCACACTGTAGGTAATTAAGAAATTGTTTACAATAAGATTTATTGGAAAATTGTTTCAACTTATGCATTTCTTGTCAAACTTTATGAAGACTATTGTCGAAGTCATATGTTTATTTGTTCTGGCACATAGCTCTGGATACTTACTTCAAATTTAGTAAACTATGTTCCTTACCTATCTAGTCTATATTTTCAGTGTATCTACTAAAGTTTTCGGTTGTAGGCATCTAGTCTAGTACCAGACTTCATAGTAAAAATACCAAATTCAATATCTAATCTTACTATCCATACATTACCAGTGCAGCTTCACGCTTCCGCTAGGGGCCGCTCTTAGAATGTATAAAATACTATAACCAAACCTTATACTACGCGCCGAAACAGGCTCAACTTTATTTGTTGTAGTAAACAGAACATGATGAGGTGAGGGTATTTATTAATTTTATGCCGAACAACAAAAAATATGAAACAATTTAGAAGTAGGTGGTGCGTACATGGCTAAACACTGTTCAAATGTGATGGTCTCAGTAGCCTGGAGGTCGTCCATTCATCACGTGAGGCTTGAAAGGGGTGGGGAGGGGATGGAAAAAATCACGACATCTCAAAAGGTGGATGGTGGGTATAGTGAGATATCACATTTATATTTTTTTTCGTTGTACGCGCGATTTCTAAATAGCATATATTTGCACATTTTAATCACGGTGCTTAATTTTCCAGAATTAAATTAGATGATACCTGTTATTAAAGATTATTTTCTCAGATGTTTAAGAGTTGATAAAACATCATGTGATTAATGGACCACCCCATAGCCATAAGTCCATGCTCAGTGTGGCCTTAAATTAAGTACTGGCAAAACTGAATATTATACTTGTTATGACGCTAATGAATCAAGAAAACAGTGTTGTGTTTATTTAGTAAGATTATATATTTGTTTTAGAACTAAGTATATTATGTTCTTAAAAAAATTCGTTATTTAAGTAATTTTTAAATTTATTTGTGATATTCAATCATTCTATTAATCGCAATTATTTATTCAAATTTAATATATTTTCGTAATTGTAACATTCCTAAAATTAAAAAGTTCTAGTTTAGATATTGATGATTGTTGAGACTTCAAATAAATTCTTTTCATAATTTTTTTTTTTATTTAAGATGTAATTACATATAATATATGTACATTTATTTACAAAGACAAAGCATTACAAATAATTTCTAGAGCTAACATTTAAATTTCCAAGAGAAACTAAATGCTATAGGAATTAAATAAAATAGAGAACAACAAAGTGTTTTTTTTACACTCATATAAAATACTAGTTTTATATGCCCATATAACATACTACTGTTCATTTATTTAGGTAAAGTACTGGCTGACACATATGTTTTGTACTTATTCCAAAAGTACAGGAAAACATCAGTTGACTTTGATATGAAATTTAACAATAGTTAATTTCGGCAATTCTGTTGGTTACTCACTAGTTCTGAACTAAATTTGACGAATTCAAATACTACTATGCTCAAACATTAAAACCACAAGTGTAGCAGGCAACCTAATGTTCAGTTTTTTGTTAACACGAGTTAGGATCAACAACTAATACAATTCCAGTCCAAATCTATCAGTAATTATGAGTGACTCATGGTATCAATAGAACTGTATATACTAACAACCAGACATACAAATAGAACAACTGCCATGGGTTGTAATTTCTTAGATTCAGATCAGAATACATTGCACAAGTGTTCATTGTTTTTTTTTTAAGTCTAAATACATTGAAGTACCCATGTATTTGCACAATTGAAGCATCCTGCCTGAGTCACACCTGGTACATTATTGTGACAGGTACATAGTGGTTTAAATCTAGTTTGATAGGTACAAATACATTTTGAAAAATACACATCTAATCTCAAATGAAATGGGAAAAACATTAATATCTTTGAAATGATGTAGCTATGTAAATTCTTTCAAAGTATATCATAAAATTAGTCTTAGTACTTAGTCAATAATTTGAAAGCAAATTTATCAACTCTTTACATATAAGTAGTAAATATTCATATTTTAAATTACCTAGATATAAAAATCTAATTGAAGAGATGAGTGGATTATGTCAATTTAAGATTTTTTAATCTTTTGCATTGAATGAAAGTTTTATATGCTTGCAACCAATATTAGACTTCAAAATAGTGCATTTTTAGAGTCATATACGAAGATGAAATGATAATTATGTTGAATAAAGATGAGTGCTTTTATTTATTTAGGCATATGAACTTTATTTGTAGTATCTATATTTTTAGTTTTTTATACATTTCATGCTAGATATCTTATTAACCTTTACCTCAGATTAGTAAAATGAAGGAGTTATGTACATTGTTTTTCCAATAAATAATATTCTTATTTTTTTTTGTTTCCATTGCTGCTATAGGACAGTGTATATGTATAATTACCAGATTTTAGCATATTCATTCATAAATTAACGATCAAGAAAGCTTTATATTTAAACAATAAGTAACAACACTTTTTAGGCAACATCTCAATTTGTATAAATTGTATCATATCCCCTTCTCCACTTATATCTTCAATTCAATTTGGTTAAAATTTATTCATTATAGAGACAAGGACTAATCAACAATTTTAGAACAATAACCCTGTTACAGCTTTGTAACATCTTAATAAACTGTGAAGTCTAACAATAATTCAGTCTTAGAATTGTATGGCCACATCAAATCTTAATCTGCATTCTCATCAAACTTAATCTTTTTATTTTGTAACCGTGCTCCTGCTCTGTATGGGTCATACAAACCGCTCTTGATGAACCTTTTAGCAGCTTCAACATCAACTGTTGGCCTTTTTTCGCGGTCTTTTACTTCTTGCCACTTCATCATAACCGTTTTTATCCTCTGAAGCTCATCTTTGATCGGATGATTCGTGGGATCGACGCCTTGAATCCTCAAATGTATCCAATGAAGGGAATTCAATGTGAAAGCCAGGAACAAATCCAGTTCAATTTGCGCCGGCAATGATAAATTGTCATAATGTTCTTTTAGCGGCAGTAATTGATCCAATACTTTTTGTACCTCTATTAGATTTTCCTTGAGATTCTCACAGTTGTTCACGAAGTCTTTATCCTTAGAAAGCTCGCCGTATTTGAGGTCCCAGTCCATTTTGGCGTAGAATGTGCACCACTTAAGACAACTGGTATTTATCAACGATATTTATAATGTTAAAACTAGTAAACACAGAAATATACACCACGTTTTATTGCAAAATTTATAACCTGAGTATGAACCATAGATAGTACATATAAACTGTATGAACGAATGAATGACATGAATAAAAAATACATTGACATTTATTCAGCAATGTTGCCAATATCATCAGTCGTATCAAGCGTAGACAAAGACAGTATGAAGTACAATTGTATCTTCAATTTGAAAATCTATTACTCTACAGACCCTCGCTTTTCACTTCGCACATGTCGTGTTGTTTATACGAGGGTACTTGCTACTTGAATACTGTCCTCGCGTAAACTACACAGACGACAGCAAAGAGCGTCAAATGAATCAGTGAAATCTAATGTGAAAATAAAAAAAAATCGTATTTTTATCATTTTTATGGTTGGCGTCGCGCAAGTCATCCTTCCCCTTCCTTGAATAGGTTCATACTTACCTACTTAAAAAGAAAGGCAAATTTAATTAGGTACAATTATTTATTCCAGAAACACGATAATAATTTCCTGTTAGTAATCATCATGTACTTCAACATTTTATTCTAGCATAACTTGTTTAATAAATTGAAAATGATTCATTATGGTCCTATTGCTAATTAGTGAATTAATTGGAGAAACTATATCAATCGTCTAAGTATTCAAAAGGTTCTGGGGGCTCTGGCTCTTTTTCTTCCTCCCCTTTCGGTCCGAACGCTGCTACAGGCTCAACCAATACTTGCTCGCCGTCACCGGAGTGATTCAACATGACAATACCACCAATGGTAATGTCCTTCAGTGGTACATAGCCAGAGCCTTCCACAACAATTAGGTTTTTCAGTTGTTGCCTCATAACCCTAGCTGGGTTGTTCAAAATCTCAAATGTGGGCTCTGGTTCCTTCTTCTCTTTAGTTTCTTTTTCTTCTCCTTCCTTTTCCTCTTTTTTTGCATCTTTAGAGGGTCCAGCATCTTTGTCTGATTTCCCATGGACCGTGATGTTTGGGTTCGGCGACTTTGAAGGCTTCTTTTCTTCCTCTTCAACATCCATCTTCGAGGTCGAAGATGACGTCATGCTGGCTGTACCATCAGAACCATGCGCTCGTCTGCGCGCTTTAGCTGCGGCGATACTCAGTACAGCGGTGGTGACTCTCTCACGCTCTTCACGTTTCTTTTCTTCCAGCGGTGCCGGATAGGCATAGAGTGACGGCTTGGAGTTAGACTTGATGTCCATCTGAGGCATCTTTAGGTCTGAATTGAGCGCAATGAGGCATGTCGGCGTGAACGCTAGGGACAAGCAATGAGCCAATGGGAACCAGTACCAGTATTGGGTGAATACCAACATGCCCACAACAGCCAACATGTTCATGTGACCAGTCCTGTTTTGTAGTGATACAGTCACATTCCTGCCACCAGCGTCAATGATACCCTGTGCCAAAATAGCGCCGAATTTAGCCATCACATCTTCGTGCTTGTTTGAGATAACTTGAGCGTAAAGCTGACGGAAATATGTTACTTTAGGGCAGAGAGCTTCGGTTTGCTGGATTAGGATCATAGCTGAGGCTATCAATGCACCCTGCCTTACAAAGTTTACTGGGTCGAATTTGACCATTGGCTCTAGGAGGCCAATGGCCTCACGGTTTCCTGTGCCTGCACACGCGATTCCTAAGGCCATGGCTGCACCATACCTTACATGGGGGTTGTAGGACTCAGCCAGTAGAGATACTACCGAAGGACACTGTTCTGGTGTGCGGAACAGTAAGAAGCCGAGTGCGGTGACAGCGGCGCGGCGAACGTCATCGTTTACGTCAGACACAGCAACGTGAAGAAGTGTTCTAATCGAGTCGTTGTTGCCAGTGCCACAGTAAGCAGTCGCGATGGTGTAGCAACCAGCACGACGTAGCAAAGGATCTTTGTCTCTCAATAGCTGCTGAACAAGGGCATCAGCCTCTTCAAGTCTTCCATACATGGTGAAGGAAATTCCGACTGCTAAGCCTCTCAAAATCTTCTCATGTTGGGTTTCTTGGGCATACGCAACCATATCTTCAATGGCAGCTGCATTCCTAGACCCTAACATGACCATGCCCATTGCTATTCCAGCTGCTTCACCAGTAACTGCATCATCTTGGTACAGGTTGAACTTCAGTTGTTCATAGACATCCTGCCTGTGTGAGCCCATCGCGGCTAATCCAAGGCCAAGGCATCCGCCGTGGCGCACCATCTCATTCTGCGCATCTTTTAGTTGAGTTAAAAGATAGTCAATGATATTTGCGCCGTGGTTAGCGTGAATTAAGCCCAGAGCGTATAGACCACCACCTTCAGAGTAGCCTGATGATGGTCCTGCTTCTTTGGGTAGGTAAGATTGCATAAGAGCTAATGATTCACCCTCGTGACCTCTATGAATGACGCCAAGAGATGCTGTCACTGTTAGTTTCGCCCAATTTGTGGCCCTCGCAAGCCATTCTAAGTTGTCCCGTAGGAATTGGTCGCTTGTAGTGCCAGAATGCATAAAGGCATTAGCAATGACAGTTGCTGTATGACAGATGGATACCCTGATAGCGTCTTTGGTGTTTTTTAAGATGAGCATATCAGCATGGTTAGATCTAATTAGGAATTGTAACTGTAATCCTATGGAGACATCGCCACCCAAAATGGAAATTAATTTTTCTACTCTCTTCTGATGTTCTTTTTCTTCATCGTTTAAACTGTCAATCTCTCTTTCTGGCTTCTTGGGCTCCTCAGCAGGTTGGTCAACCTCCATGGTTGGTTCTGGGAAGGGACCACCTTGTGGTTGTGGTTTGCCACCAAGAGCACTAGGAATAGGGGCAGTGCTTCGTAAGGCTTGTAATACTCTACCAAGGAACTGTTGTGTAGCTGAATCATACAAGTCAAAGGCTATTTGATATGCCATTAGGACAGATTCCTGGGGCCCGTGCGTTAGTTTGTCAAGGATTTCTGCGACTGATAGAGGATCTTCAAGGAATATGAGGCACTGACACATGTTGACATAGTCAGGGACATTGAGACCTCGGTAAAGTCCTACCAAGGAGCGAAGGACTGTACTGCGGAAGCCTCGGTTCTGGAGGAGGCTCATGGCAACAGTGAAAGCATACAGAAGCATTCCTGAAATTAAAGAAAATAAGTATTATTATCACAAAAAAATATCTTCAATATAAATCTAATACTTTTACAATATAAATCTATAACTTTAGGTGGTTACATCCATATATAGAATAATATTGAAAAACAAAATATGTGGGACATTTTTGATCTCCCATTTTTATAATGTCACAGGAAAACTATTGCATAACTCAACATAGTGATAATTTATAAATCTGGGTCAATAATAACCCAAAAAAGAGTATGTCAAAATTCACTAGGACATTTAATTCTGATATTGCATTGGCTTTGTATTTTTTTATCTCGAGTTGATTTTAAATTGATGATGATACTGATAGTAAATTTAGTAAATCCAAAAATCTTTCTGGATATAAACATTTTCAAACATTAGAATAGATATAGAACAAAGGAAATGTATGACTTGTATTTTTTGGTTCAATTAAAATAGAATCTAATACAGTTTTTACTAACAACTCCTTGTAAAGGGACAACAAAGAAAACAGTTTATCAATGTTTACTAATAATGAAACAATCATCTCACCTGATACATCATCAGATTTCATGATGGACTCCTCAAATATGTCCATGCGGCGGGTCTCCAGCGCCAAGCCGAGCGCCTGTCGGTACTGCCCGTCGTCCAGGCATCGCTGGAACATGCGATTGACAATAGCCTCCAACCGAGGATCCACAGGCTCCGCGGAACTGTCCACGAACAATGACTTCCTCTTCTGTGTGTAGAAGTCGATCGCCTTTGCGATGGTAGTGTCGACATACTCATTCCTCGCGTTCACGTCGAACAAATCACCAGCCCCTAGCGCGTATGTCAACGAATCCTCGAATGCCCCCAAGTGGTAATACACCTTACTCGCTACCAGAGCCGCGAGCTGGTGCTGTGAGAACACTTTATCTTCATGAAGAATTTCGATCTTTTCAATGGATTCAGATATTTCTGGCCAAAATTGGTCGACGATGTTGTCCAACCTCTTCAATGCGAACTCTTTCACTTCGGACATTGGCTCGTCCAGCAGGGATATTATCCCTGCAGCTGATGTGATATTCATTTTGTAGTTTTTTGTAACTTAGAATTCAAATATTACAATCACTTTTTCACAATAATCGGTGTCTGAAACGAAATGAACAAGTAGAAATACGATGATGAGATGATTTGACAAATTTCTTTTTGACCATAAACAAAACAAACAAGAAAATTAGGTATACAATCCATAGTCAATGATTTTTTTTATTGAGATGAGAATTGGATTAGCATGACATTGTTATTTTTTACATCAGTCAATTTTCTATTGAAACTTGAACAACCAACAGTATTTGCTAATCAATTTATCGCCATTAAAGTATATTTTATTAAAACTATCTAATTTTGAATATATATGTGGCATTTATTCATAGCCATAGATTATATATAGCATAGACTAAGGAAGGAGCGTTTTGAACACACAGATAGATAAGTTGAAATTCCGATTTTTTCTGTGTTACCTCAAACATTGCAGTATTGAATAATTTACTCGCCTGTATTATAGGACGAATCCAGCAACCCTTTTTCTCTTCCAGATGGAAAGGATTTTTTTGTATTAGGTCGAAGTTAATTATTTAATTTACTTCATTAAAATGCGTAAAATTTTTAATATTTCTATGTTTTGAATTTCTAGTTTGATTGTGAGTTGTCAATTTTATGTCAATGTCAATCATTCTCCATTCACAGTCACACATTCCTACGTAAGTGCAACAGAAACATCTGTGAAGATTTTCCTTAGATATTTTAATTGTAACGAAATATAAATTGAACACTATGTTAGACCTATTCAGCATCTTCAGTAAAGGAGGGATAGTGCTATGGTGCTTTCAGAGTACTAGCGAGATGTTCTCGCCGTCAGTAAATGCTCTAATACGGAGTGTGATATTACAAGTAAGTAATTTCTCAACTTGGAAGGCCCCTGTTGAACTCTGTATTAATCTCATTATGTATTCGCAACGTGGTTTATTAACATATGTTTACATTTAAGGCTCCGATATGAATGTACTCTGTAGTGTTTGTATGCTCTTAATGTTGTCCTTGGCATGTTTTATTGCGTTACAAGTTTAAAATCGTTATCTTTTATATTATATCATATTTAAAGGTTTGTTTGCATATGCCATAGTACAACCCGTTTCTTTACTTTCACCACTCAGATGTTTGCTATTATTTTCTTTTGGTTGCATAAAGTAACAGAGCTCAAGCCACTTTCCCTATTTCTTAATAGAGGAAGCGACCGGAGGACCACTTACAACGCTGGAAAAAATAATACAAATTTTATTTATATATATTTTCAATATAATAAAATAATATATTTAAACATTTAGAATAAAAAAAAACACGTGTATATATATATCACTCGTAATTCAGGGTTCCACAATGTGCTCCTAAACACATATTCACAACTTATTTGACAGACAACACATGAAATTCTGTCAAATAAGTTGTTAGAGTTTTATCAGCATAGTGAGAAACAGGCACTAATTGATTTCTTATATTTACGCAAATACTACACATTGAAATAAAACAAATTCTACAGCACTTATTATTACTTAATATTTTTTCCAGGAGCGTTCAGGCAATAACACGTTCAACGACAACTCCCTAACACTCCAGTACAAGCTGGATAATGAGTTTGAGCTGGTTTTTGTGGTGGCCTACCAGCGCATCCTGCAGCTGTCGTATGTGGACAAGTTCCTCAATGATGTGCACCTCGAGTTCAGGGATAAGTACAAGAATGAGTTGCAGGGTGGCACCCATATCGCGGACTTTGATTTTAAGATGGCCTTTGATAGAGTGCTGAGGGAGTGTGAAAATTGGGGTGAGTAAAGGAAAAGGCTTGTTATTTATCACTGCCCTGAGTTGTAATGGTTTTAACATAATTGATTTTGTTGAAAAAAAACAGATGTGTCTATGCTTTATCTTCTTCTAATAATTATCAGAGAAATATAAACGTGGCTATGTTCTTCTATGTTGCATAATTTACTAAACTACATTGCAAATTTTTCCTTTCCATAGATTAGGGACACAAATTTGTTTTTTTAATAAGTGTTGTTTTTTTGTTTAACATTGTTATTATTGTTTAAGAGTGTTAATTTGATTGATCAAACCCTATCCAAAGGTACACAAAAACGATTGATATAATACGTATTATTTTTTCACGTTCACGAATGTATGAGTCGCTTTTTTTACAGCTAAGTCGCAAGCTATGATTCCAAAAAGAATGAAAACGTTTGAAGACTCGCAGAAGTCTAAAAAGACAGTCGCTTCTATGATTGAGCGTAAAGGAGAAGAGAAAGGAAAGAAGTCTGGTGAGTAACACACTACCACCTCCCTTTTTTTAGGGTTCCATAGTGAAACTAGGATCCTTAGTTATCTGCATTACAGCTATTTTATTAAGTTTCATACTATTATGACTATTAGCTACAATTGGCTACAATTTTGCTCTTTTATAGATATTTGTCAGAGTTTTAAAGATTTACATCTCAAGCTTGTTTCTGTAAGTTGTAGGTTTGATGTTCTAAATCCTAATTAACCACAGTTCAGTATTATCTGAATTTACCAGGATACCTAGCACTTTGTATGGTATTGCAATTTTATTTGGTTTTTAATTTGCGTTTGCCTTAAATTTTTAATTTACGTTTGCATTTGCGTAGTTATATATTTAGCTTATTGGTGTTTTGGCGTATGCTGTTAGCCAATTGTGTTATGAATAAATAAATAAACAAACAAATTGCAACAGTCTAGGATTAACTGGATCATGATTGATTCTTGTTAGTATATATGATGTAATTTTGTGTACTGTGCGGTTCATACGGCTACGGAACCCTATTTTATGCGTGACTCGACATGCACTTGGCCGGTTTTAAAGAACAATTCAACTATTTACTGTACTAAAAATAAATATAAATACCATTTTGCATGCCTGTATTTAATTGCTCTTAGGGAAAGGCATATTGCTAGCAATATTCTTTTGATTTTAGTAAAAATAGTAGAAAATAAGAGCTTGACCAACGGAAAAGTGGAGGAGTACCCGGAGCCGGAAGACGACCTGATCGCCGCAAATCGCGCCAAACTCGCGCAGAAACTCGCCTCCAAAGGGAAGAAGGAGATCAAAACGTGAGAAAAAAAAACTTTCTGATGGCCATTTTCCAGTCGTAAAGTCTAAACGAAGGTGAAAAGGGAGAACCAGGGGTTATACGGGATGACCAGATGCACTATCGTCTGCCTGTTCTTTCCCATAGCTCTCTCTTTGTTTTATTTTTAGGAAATACCAAGTCTCTGTTCTTCTCCGACAGACATTACGTAATGTCGACGTTAGAATCTATACTTATATTATAAAGAGGTAAATGTGACTTATGAGTTTGGATGTAGGGTCTAATCTTCGGTTCTGCGATTCAATTTTGAAAATAATTTTCAAATACGAAGGTAATTTATCCCTCAGTGCAATAGGCGTATTCATTGAGATACCGCAGGTAGAGCCGCAAGCAGATACTATATAATATCTACTACCAACTGAGCTAATCAGGTCGTCAATAGTGGATAAAGTGAATCAGAATCAGTGTCTCCAACCATGCCGTAATTACGGTAGATCTACCGTAATTTTTCTAGGTCTACCACCTACCGTAGACATGTCACATTCTACCGTAATTTTGTCCGTGTCCTTATTTCTATAATGACAACACTTGATTTAGCAAAATATTACTAGTTTATAACGGCAACATTGCATTGGGATGCGTAACGTAAAAAAAAAGGTCAATCTGCTGCTTCAGTTTGGAAGAGCAGGGATGCGTAACGTAAAAAAAAAAAAGGTCATTCTGCTGCGTCAAAACTTACAAAATATTATGCTACTACTTTACCATCCGTTCGGAATGCCGATCCTATGGAGAAGAACGGGCAAGAAACTCCGTGGTTGCTCATCTTTTTAAAAAGATCTTTAACTATTTTGAGCAGTACATTGTTATAGGTATGTAGGAACGGCTAATCAGACTTTAGCAGCAGGTCAAATGTGACGTTTCCTTATCAGGAAGTCTCCGAAGAGTCCGAAGGCGGAGCGCGTGAAGCAGCCGCGCGTGTGGCAGCTGGGCGGCGGCTCGCGCGACCTGCCCGCGCTCGACTTCAGCACCGACAAGCCGGAGGACGCCGACGCCGAGGTCACGCCCGACACGCAGGTACAGTACCATCCACACAGTGGCCTAGCATGGCTCATTAGCACCCGGTGCGGATTTCAAATTTGCCGCCCTATTATTTTTGCTATTCATTATAAAAAAATGTGGGGCATGGTAGCGACAAAAAAAAATTACGAAAAAAACATTGAAATATTTGTTTTTACTTAATTTTTTTTTCAAACCTTAATCTTTTTTTCTCTAACCGCCACCTGTGAAATGCCGTCCCCGGCAATGTGCCGCCCGGTGCTGTTGTTTTTTCTGAACTTCACCCGACTTCCGGCAGGTGTGTAGGTTTCATCACGTTGTTTCGATGTCGACGCCCTGGACAGGTTTTTTTTTTGTAGATAGGCCCAAGCCCATGTTTTCCATTGGCCGCTAGGACTGGGCAAGTGCCCACGGCCCCGAAATCCCTAGCCTAGTTCCTGTCTTTTTTTTATTGTAGATAGGTATAGGTCCAAGCCCGTCTTTTCCATTGGGCTCTAGCACTGGGCAAGTGTCCAGGACCCCAAGTCTGCTAACACAATCGATTCATAATCGAACAGCAACCACATAGTAACTGTCACTTTTGACAGATATTGCATGGGATCTCAGTCAAAAGTGACAGTTACTATGCGGTTGCTGTTCGATTATGAATCGATTGTGTTAGCAGACTTGGGGCCCAGGTCGTAAAACCAAGTCTAATCATATGCTTTTGAATAGCGAGTACCTCGATAAAATTGGTCATATAATTGTTTCGTGATCTTTAAATAAACACATGTTAAATAGCCAACAAGTTTTATGTAATTGTTTTGTATAATTTGCACAGCTGATAGGACAAATGGCGGGCGCCATTCGCGACCTCGAGGTGGAGTCTGACTCGGAGAGCAGCGAGGACGAGGAACAACAATCAGAACGTCCCAGCCCCAAGAAGACCTCGAGCATGTTCAGCATATTTAAGGGTGGGTGACTTACTATGGGAGCCTTCAAGTATTACGTAACGAATTTAAGGGGGGGGGTTCTAAATAAAAAATAATAAAGGAACTTCGTTCCATCCGGGTGTCCCTTGACACCTCTCAAGTTTTTTTTTTATTAAAGTACTTCTTTTCCCAGGTCTGGTGGGGTCTAAGGCCCTGTCTGAGGAGACGATGCGTCCCGTGCTGGACCAGCTGCGCGACCACCTGATCGGCAAGAACGTGGCCGCCGACATCGCCAACAAACTTTGCGATTCTGTTGCCATCAAGCTGGAAGGAAAGGTTTGTGTACCCATGTCCTAGGGCAGCCTTTCCCAAAGTGGGCGATAACGCCCCCTTGTGGGCGCTGCAGACCTAAAGCGGCGGTAAGAGACCCAGAAAAAAAATGGGGGCGTTGTGTAGTGGCTTACAATAATTAATTTAATTTGATGTAATAGTGATTTTTAAGTAGGTGAAAAAATGGGGGCGCTAACAAATAATTCATTCTCAAAGTGGGCAGTACGAATATCCGAAATGGGTGACATTATTATATAGATTTTCATACAGGAATTGAAAATAAAATATTAATTAAATATAGGCACTAAATGGTATACAATATGCATATTTTCCCGTAGATTGTAAAACCAAAGCGATTTTTTTTTTTTATCACTACGGCTAAACTTTTTTTTTAATTTTCACCTTTTCAATATTCGTTTTTTTGAATGATTTCCCCGTCCAGGTGCTGGGCACGTTCGATAGCGTGCACAAGACGGTGAAGGCGACGCTGACGGAGGCGCTGCTGCAGATCCTGGCGCCCAAGCGCCGCGTGGACATCCTGCGCGACTGCCTGCACGCGCGCCAGGCCGCCCGCCCCTACGTCATGGCCTTCTGTGGGGTGAGCATTTAAAAAAAAATAGGCTTGCGGCCCCGGGTACTAGCCTCTTAGACCCTATCAGTAGTATGCGGTGAGTACTTGCTTTGTGTTAAGTGCTCTTGCACTTATAATAATAATATAATACCAACCCTTTTTAATGTCCCACTGCTAGGCACGGACCTCCCCTCAATGCGAGGGGGAATTAGGCCGTAGTCCACCACGCTGGCCCAGTGCGGGCTGGCGGACCTGCTTACCGTACTGATACTTTGTATGCGATCGCACAGGTGAACGGCGTGGGCAAGTCGACGAACCTGGCGAAGATCTGCTTCTGGCTGATCGAGAACAACCTGTCGGTGCTGATCGCGGCGTGCGACACCTTCCGCGCCGGCGCCGTGGAGCAGCTGCGCACACACACCAGGCACCTGAACGCGCTGCACCCCGAGGCGCGCCACGGAGGCAGGAAGATGGTGCACCTCTACGAGAAGGGATACGGTGAGTCGCATTGTTGGTTACCAGCGCCCCGAGTCCGATATCCCATACAATGTCTGTCAAAAGTGACAGCTACTATGCGGTTGCTGTTCGATTATAAATCGATTGTGTTAGCAGACTTGGGGTCCAGGTACGGTGGATATATTATAAGGCTTGCGAACAACTGGTTGGTGGACTTCACACGTCCTTCGAGGGGTTCACTCGGAAGTGCAGATTTCGTCACAACTTAACTTTTTGGTACTGTTAAAATTCTAGTATATTTTTCTTTAACTGTATGTTTAATATTACTTTTTAACCGACTTCAAAAAGGAGGAGGTTCTCAATTCGATTGTATTTTTTTTTGTGTCCGCAATATACCGCCATTCACAGCCATCATTTGAAGCATTTGACGACCTGATTGGCACTTATTGTCGTGACCCTGCGTTCTGTTCCGAAGTTGCTATGTTCGTATCTATACATCCGACCATACACTGGTGCGTTCGTCTGGCGATATTATGATAATTTGGCACAATAACATCGCTCAAATGTAAGTATCTATCAAAAAAAAATAACTGAACCATTTCACCACAGGCAAAGACGCAGCCGGCATAGCAATGGAAGCGATCCGATACGCCAACGATAGCAAGATAGACGTCGTACTCATCGACACGGCCGGCAGGATGCAGGACAACGAACCCCTCATGAGGGCTCTGGCCAAACTCATCAAGGTCAACGAACCCGACATGGTATTATTCGTAGGTGAAGCTCTCGTCGGCAACGAGGCCGTCGACCAACTCGTCAAGTTCAACCAAGCGTTGGCCGATCATTCGTCGTCGAACAATCCCCACGTGATCGACGGCATCGTGTTGACTAAGTTCGATACGATCGACGATAAAGTCGGTGCGGCGATATCAATGACGTATATAACCGGACAGCCGATTGTTTTCGTTGGAACGGGACAGACGTATACAGATTTGAAGGCGTTGAACGCGAACGCGGTGGTCCATGCGTTGATGAAGTGATGCGGGTAAGCTGTGTGCTGTTGTAGTAAGGGATGTTATATTATTATATATTTATATCTGTGACGTGTAGGATCATATACAGGGTGTAATGGGTGTGGTATAGGAATTTTAGGTAATGGTCTGTATTATAATTGTAGCGACCTTATTCAACCTCGCCACAAACTACTGTATACGACATTCAGAACAATGACGAGGCTCCACACAATGCTGAAACGCGCTATGAGAGTTTTCGGAGCACGTAATATATATATACAAGATCTCGACAATAAATAACCGTCGGGGCATAGCGGCCGCCCCGCCAGGCTGGCATCTTCCCTTTTCTGCCAAATAATAATAGAAATAATTGATGTTGAAAATGATGGGTTACAAATATTGTAATTTTTGAGCGCGCAATGGATTGTTAACAAGTGATGGAAACATAACGCTCCGGGCGATACCCGACTCGTGCGATTGACGAGCGCGCTCGATCGTATCAAGTTTGAATGTACACTGTAGTTTTAGATGGAATTATTTTTTAAAATAACGTTGAGATGTACTTCTATTATGATTTCATACTTAAATCAATTCAAAAATATGTATATTCATGAAAAGATCGACAGAAAAATCCAACACTGGGGTGTCCAGAATTATGAATTGAATCCCTCGTATAAGTTTTCGTTACGAACTCATTTACACTCTGTATATGAAAAAACAACAAATATAATTTACACAATGAATTTATGCATAAATGTGATCGTTATAATCTTTTAATTGGCCTTCTTATACGAAGAAATAATGCAGACTGTTTGTCGCAAGACATATTGAAGCACAAAAACCAAGCCGAGTTCGTGACACTTCCGTCTATATGATTTCTTCGTCTGAGTTAGCCTCATAAAATATTTTACACTTATTTCTGTTACACCTTACATATCTTCTATATGTATAAAAAATGTTGTGTTAGTTACACGATTTATAACTCAAGAACGGTTGGGCCGATAATTGATTTTTGATTTTTTGAATTTTACTCCGCCCCGAATAGCAGAATAACTATTGAAACATGGGAAAAATCACTAAATAACAATAGTAAAGTTAATTCATTTTCTCATACATTTGATTCTGAGGTGGCACGAAGTTCGCCGGGACATCTTATTTCTTCACAAGCATAATAAATCAAGTATTATAACAGCCAAATGAAATGTTACAAACAAATCAGTTGCTACTGTAATCTCCCTTATTACTATGGCCATAAAGATTAACATCTGAATATCTCATCTGCAAATGGTAATGGTTATTATTATATAATATAAAAATAAATGTTTTATTTTCATATTGTTTGATTTTTATTCAATATACAGGGTGTTTTTACAATGTACTGGTGGGCAATGTTAGCTTGTCATAATTGAAATAGCGCAGCAAACATTGCTTATCAGTACACAAATTAAAAATAATGATATTTACTAAGTATTTTGTCACATAAAATCGCTTTATAATGTGTGTCATATTTGTGTGTTATTTGAAAATAATTAGAAACAATTTTATGTAGGCACTAATTTAATATATTATACATTATTAATTATGCAGGTTGATTCAGAAAAGCTATACTAAGTCTTGAACCTGCGTTTCTTTAGCTTATATTTGTAATAATTATGTAAGGTCGGTCAGAAATTCGATATATATATATTTTTTAAATTGCTGCGCCCCGCGGTGTTACCCGCGATTAAAAAGTATGTCTATACCACGGGAACCATACATTCTACCGGGCATATGGCGGTCTGGAATAGCATATGTGCTATTCCAGACTATAATCTATGTCTGTACCAAATTTCAACCAGATCCATTCAGCCGTTCAGGCGTGATTGAGTAATAAACATCCATCCATCTAAACTTTCACATTTATAATATTAGTGGGATAAGCAGCTCACAAAAATCACAAGTGCGAAGTTCGTTCGCAGCACACTTTATTTTTTAAATAGACATATCTAAATTCTGACTTCTCATAATGATTACAAATGCGCTAAAGAAGCGCAGCATCAAGGCATAGCATACCCTTTCTGAATCAACCTGTATATAATATGATCAGTTTTGCTATTTTTCAAGTTTCTTATACTACATTCCTGCTCGCTTGTTGATAACACAATCTCGCTTTCATTACACTTATAGGTATTAATTATTTCCATCTTGTTATTATAGTAATAATTATACTTGGTAAATTTAAATTAGAATTAATTTGGAGTGCCTTGTATTGCTTATTTTTAATAAAGCTTGTTTAACAGCATGGACACTGCCTGTTGCTATGTATGGCGACATTTGACAGAAAAACGACCGGTACAGTTGGTATTACCCTGCAAACTGTACCGACGGTCCCGTGTTCAAATCCCGGTAGGAACAAACTAGATGATCATAGATTTTTGTACCAGAGTCATGAACGTTTAACATCTATATAAGTAATTATATACTGAGATCGCCCCAAGTCCATTGTATGGTCCCCATAATACAAGCGTTGCATGCTTTGGGACCGTACAGTTGGTGTGTTCGTCTGGCGATATAGTTATAATTGATGTACCTACAGTATACTAAATTTATAATGCCCCTTTTCAATATATCGAAATATCTCAAATATCAACTATGTGTGAGTACTGTTCTAATACCTACGAATGTTAAACTACTGTATGCTATACAAATGGCAATGTTGTGTTGGTCATCAAACATTGCAGTAGCATATAAATAGCTAGCTGTTAAACTCGGGACATAATGGTAGAAATAAATATCGCCCCCTGCATATACATCTGACTGACTCTCATCATGAATTAATTGTATATGTAGTGAATGACATTTCCATTGCTTGTACATTATTTATATGTTATAAAGTTAGCATGCTCAATAGTGGCTTTTTACTAATTAACCGACTTCAAAAATAAGGAGGAGGTTCTCGATTCGATTGTTATTAGCATTGCCTAGACTAGAATATTATTGGCTTAGTTGTTGATTAGGGCTAGAATAACTTATCACGGGAATCTCTTACAAGACCACTGCGCTAATTATTTTCTTCGTGATTGATAGTGAAGAAGTCCTTTCAGCATGTTTCCTTTACCAAATTTCATGGCAACCATGACAGGTGAAGCACATGTCAATAGATATATATTATTAATAATGATTATACAAACGTTTTTTAAATATTTGATTAATTAAATAATGATCGTAAAACGTTGACTTTGGATTATACATATTCCTTGTTATTTGATTTTATATTGAGGATAAGTGCACCCTATTATGTCAATGGGCTCGCCCCTTTTAGGTATGTAGCGACCTCTTCAACCTCGCCACAGGCTACACAATTGACAATTCTCCATACAATCCGGAATCGCGCTATGAGAATTTTCGGAGCACGTAACATATATACATGACCCCGACAATAACCGTCGGGGCATAGCGGCCGCCCCGCCAGGCACACCACCCGCCTGGCTGGAAAATCTTCCCTTTTCCGCTAAAGGTACATTGGGACTAAAATGTCATCTGTGAATTGTTGGTGCAATGCGAATGCACTCTGCCTACCTCTTCGGGTATTACAGGCGTGATTGTGTAGTATTTGATTTCGAATTGTAAAATAGGAAACCGTCCCAAAATCATGGTTTAGTTTTAATACATATTCTCATATTAACATTGAGATCAAGGGATCGCTTCATAATAATTAAACTAGTTACTAGGTATGTTAGCCCCGACTCAATTAAAGCAATTACTATCACATAGGTACCTAATATTTTTATTCGTGCTTCCAATTAACCAGCATCCTTATTAAAACGAAATTACATGGCATTGCTATTTTTCGGAATAATCTGTCCGACATTCCGCGGTGTGCCGACGTGCGCTTGGTCAGATATCACAAACATGGAGAAAGGCTTTGAATTTGTGAAATCATGGATTGTGAACTTCAAATTGGACATGTGCTGCTGGCTCGCACCCGTGAGGGTTGGTCTGCTGATAACTGGATATATTAATATCATTTTAGCCGTAAGTAGACAACAAAAATATACCTACCTACCATAAAAGTATTAAAAAAACTACTAGTTATTTGAAAGATGGCCCATACAAATTCTGTCAAATAATTGGTTGATGAACTTGAGTGAAGTAAATTGTGAAACAGGCCCTTAGTAAACTAACATTCCCATACAAATAATGTTACGAAATTACTTACTACTGAGTAAATAGGAATCAGAGTGCGCCACAAGCACTAGCACCCATCAGGATTTTTTTTTTTCAAAATATACTAGTCGTATTGTTGAGTCATTTTCGCCCTAAGGACCTTCACAGACGGTAACCAAATAGCCATCGCTGTTTGGCGCGGCAACTATTAGATAATACGGATGGTTATTTGTACTAATTTAGGATCCGCTGAATCGATTTCCATCAGACTCGTATAAGAGCCATCTCGTATTAAATCAGCCTTGAAATAAAAAAAACTGCATTGAAATTAGTCCATTCGTTTGGTAGCTACGATGCTAGAGACCTCAACACAGACGAAAGCTTCAAACTTATACCACCGCATTTTGCGTCGATGGGTAAAAACTAATCACCGTTCAATTTCCAGTACATATCGCTCATCGGCATAGCCGACGAGAGCTTCAACCCGCTGCTAGTGCAAGTTCAGCAGACGATACTGGACGACAACGCCACGAAACCCATCCCAATTCTGGCCTACGCCACCGAGCTGTCTTTTAGTGTTGTGTTGCTGAGTGCTATTCATCGGGTAATATTTAGGTTTTATTTTTTACGACAGCATGGTATTTTATATGACGAGTAATAATACTCGTATATTATTTGCATGATACTATGGTTTTAATTACAAAAGAAAAACGTAGGGCGAAGTTGCAGCAAGCTTTGGGATTGAAGTCTAGCCAGCACTCGGGATTAATGCGTTATTTTTTATTCATAAAAATCGAGATACGACGAAAAAGACTCGCTGTAATGACAAGGAACTATTTATCTTAGTTGTAAAACATGAACAAAAATGGCGCCCGGTTTTATATTCGCGCCCGGGCCCGGTTGAAAGAGAGGCAATGATAACCAAGCCGTAAAGAAATAACTAATATTAAAAATATAATACATTCAAAAATAAATATTTTGTTGAAATAAACTCGGAAAAGTAAACAGTAAATGTATTGAAAATAAATTTACTGCTTCCGAGTTGAGGCAACATTTAATTCATCTTAACCTGCAGCTCAACCACAATATTTTCACGTAGATACGTTAGAGTAGCATAAGCGTATTTCGTCACGCTCACACTACTCCCTTTATGAATAACAACGATAGTGACAGCAAGCTTACTGATGTTCATTTGCAGAACGACATCCCTCTTTTGCGCCTGTACATGCTGTACAGCATCTCGGCGATCATTACCTCAGTGCTGGTGTACTCCATGGTGGTGGCTGCCATCGGCGCCATCATCGCTGTGGCGTTGGTGCTAAGCATTTGTGAGTAATTTGACTAAACCTTAGGCTGTTGTCTATGGACTTAAACTACTTGCACTGTCATAGTGTAATCTCCTTGTTTCGTTGCGACTGTATTCCACACGTCTGTTGATTCCTCAAGGCTGTAAGGAAAGCAACAAAATCACATGTAGCCCCATTGAGCTTAATATGGAAGGATATTCTTTGACCCTGGTTATGCATAAGCTTCTAATTACTTTTCTATGTGTGCCTTGTCATCTTAATTTACGCTAGATATTCGAACAATTATTTAAATTTTAATCACTCATATGACTCTGACAACTTCATTAGCGCAGTTAGTAATAAACCTGCTTTCTGTGCCGAGGTGCCCGGATTCGAAGCCTGGTAGGAACAAACTTTGTGTGATGACCATGAATATTTGTACCCGAGTCATGGATGTTAAAATATCTATATAAGTATTATATACTGATTTCGCCCTCAGTCCATTGTACGGTACCCATAATACAAGCGTTGCTTAGTGTGGGACCGTATAGTTGGCTTGTTCGTCTAGCGATATATTATAAACCAAGATTCTGCATGTTTTTATGGTACCACGGATGTCTCTGATTCCAGTATTCCAAGTATATGTGCTAATCCTGGTAAGGAGTTTGATAGTGGAAATGAAACTCGCACAGAAGAATCTAGAACTGCCGACACTAGTCCTCAGTAGTTTTACACACGAGACGAAGAGCCCAGAAGTCGATGTTGAGACTCCAATAACTCAAGAGCCCGAGCCTGTTGCCAATAGACCAGAAACAAGACTGGAGACAGTAGACGAAGCCCCTAAAGAGAACACGAACGAAAAAAATTAAACTGTCTGTATTTTGTTTTTGGTTGATCCATGTCTTTTTTTAAACAACCGTTATGTAATTATAGTGACCTCTCTTTACCAACTTTATGTTTTATTTATCGTTGATAGAAAAATATTGGTGATGGAAATATAAAATCTGTATGTCATTATCATGAGTTTTGCAAGCGGACGAAAACGAATACATACATTTTAAACTGAGGTACCTACTAGTTAAATGTACTAGGTAAGAGTGCCGTATAAAAATATTAGAAAATGAATAGTCTTTGTACACTGTCTAAACTCGAAGTTGTTACGAAACATAACTACCCCCAAAATAAAGTGTTTTCTTACAAAACTTCTTCTCAATATTGTACATAGTGTCATTGTAAAATGCATAAAACTTCTATTAATATAATACATATCGGTGGATTTTCCCGTCATTATCCAGTTAGCCCCCGAATTTATAGACGTTATGATGTATAATGTAACTTTGACAAACGCTATATAGTATTGCGCACACACGTTTTGCTTTGCGTAGTACTTACTATATGACGTTAGATAAAGTTATAGAATATCTATAAATTATACGGGGGTAAAGTTTTTTTTTCAAAATTATTGGGTCTAATGAGATCACCAATGTACCAGTGATTTTAAAAAACAAAGAAAAAAACTCACGTTGAAAAATTAAACTTATATTCCCGATGTACAGTTTGAAATAATTATGAAAATCGTTGGAAATCACAAAGAAAACTAAATAATAAAGTTGACTTAGGCACGTATTACAAGTAATGATTTCTTATATTTACGCGAATACTACACATTGAAATGAAACGAATCTTACGGATTTTATCGCGTTTGCACGCTAGGACGTCAAACACCTCAGTCCTCCCGTGACCATGGTTGCTGTAAAGCAGCCAAAACGTCGCGAACATAAAAACATAAAACAAACGCCATAAAATCCGTAAGATTAGTTTCATTTCAACGTATTACGAGTATGAGCAGGACGGCAACACAGTGAAGTTTGTGTATTAGACAGAATCAGCACCATTGTTTTTATTACCGACGGAGTTAGCAATGACGAAAGATTCACATAAAACAAGATTCAACTATATTTGAATGTTTTGTGCAAATGTCTCGTCAGTGCTACAGATTGCAATGATTCGCGGCATAAAATACCTACTATTTTTAAATTGACAATCTTCGGTTCGTAGCGGTTCTAGGCACGCTCCACACCTTCCGATTGTAAATTATCGGATGGTGTATAAGGCAATCGGACAGCATAAATCAGGATTTAGGACGTCCGACTGCCCTACACATTATTCGATTTCATCCGATAATTAGGATCGGATAGGAAGGTGTGGAGCCTGTCTTAGCAACAGTAAAGTGCAACGGTGACGACACACATGAGTTAACTCAACTATACGATTAAGATACAAGTCAGTAACCGCTTATATAAAAACACATAACAAAATAAATCTCGTGGAGATTTTTTTTAAACAAAACATAAATGAGCCGATGGCATATGTTAATTTTAATAATGAAATGATACGTCATATACAGGTTGACTCAGAAAGAGCATACTAACCCCTGTCGTGGGCTACTTGAGAGCATTTGAAAACACTATGTGAAGTCATAATTTCGATATGTCGTTTTTTTTTAAATAAATGTTGATACCTACAAAATGAAAAATTTTTTTTTTCGAACATTTTTTTTAAAATTGCCTTGTCCCAATTCTGATTTCACATAATGAATACCAGTGCGCTAAAGAAGCGCAGGTTCAACACTTAGTATACCCTTTCTGAATCATCCTGTTTATATATATATTGACACATTAAATGCAGACGGCCGACAGACTGGACTGTCTATCGTACACACCAACTAACCAACAATATAGACGTCCATTCAATATTTCTTAAAACTAAACTTGAGAAACACGTCAATAGTTTATTGATTCACGAAGAGTCTACTTTTTGAGATTCAACTTTTTAAAGCTCGATGCAAGACCTCGTCCTGTAATAAAAAAAACAAAACAAAATTAAAAACAAAACTACTCAAAGCTCAGTGATTCTAACACTAATATGAAAGTTGAGTTGAGCAAAAATCGTCTAGTCCCGATCTCCAAGAAATAATAGAGGGTTCGATACTTGCCTCGTCCCATCCCAGCGGACAGCGTTGGGAAATTATCCTCCGTCAACTCGGGAGCTGTTCGGTACTTCATGCTATCTGTTGGACAAATAGAATAATAATTTTAATATCGCCACACGAACACACCAACTCTACGGTCCCAAAATAAGCAACGCTTGTATTATGAGTACCGTACAATGGACTGGCTGCGATCCCAGTATATAATACTTATATAGATTATTAGGGGGTGTTTTTAATAATTCTAAATCGTTATCGGAAACAAAATCGAAAACGAATGTCTCTAGTACGAGTAATTGCACGAACAACTTACGATCGAACTGCGGCTCACGCATCGGCTCGACCACGCGTTTCTCCTTTTTGGGCTCTGAAAAATATTTTTTTTTAATTTTATTACAATAGCTCACAGCGTATACATAGTCCAAGTAACAAATAAACTTAAAATAAGTCATTAAGAAGCTACCACATGCAAGTCTACTGAAATACACACTGTGATTAGCTTTCATACCAATGTATGTAAATACTAGCCATGTACCCGTTTATTTATACAAACTTTTATCCCCCATTTAACCCTCTCAGGGTTCGAATTCCCAAAAGTCCATCCTTAGTGAACCTTTAGAGTATTCAAGAAGTACATCCTTCAAATTTCAAGTGTCTAGGTCTGCGGGTTTATAACTCACTGTCAACTTTGTGGTGGTGTGGGCTTGAATGGTGAGATTCATTCAGGGATGCAGTTGTTGAATTGAAAGATGACGAGACCTCCTAGAAATAAATTTGATGCGATATTATATCGCCTTTAATAATAACATCCCCAGACGAAATCTATGGTTCCAAGCTATTATGGATACCGTACAATGTACTGAGGGCGATCCCAGAATATAATTAATTATATTACACGTTCCTGACTCGTGTGCAGTTTGCCCCTATCGAGATTCGAACCCAGGGTCCTCGGTACATAAAGCAGGGTTACTCAACTGTGCCAATATGCTCGTCGTAAATAACATTGAAAACTATTGAGTGGCATCATCTTGGTAAGTCAAGACTAACATAGACAGAAAGCATATCCGCTCTGTCTACAAAGAGTATCATGAGGAAATATCTTTGAAATTGTGGTAATAGATTTCAAGACTCCAGTAGCTTGCCATAAAATAATAAAAATATTAAGTATTGAAAAAAAAAAACTTCTCTATTGTAATAAGTTCTCATGAAGCTGTCATAATAATATAATTACCGCGAACCCGGCGACAGTCGGCGCGAGCCTCTCTTTCTTTTGTTCTTTATACGTAAGGATGCCCTGGAAAGAATATGGACTATAAATAAATATAATATTGATTTTCTCTACTAAGTTTTCTGTATTAAATGAAACGTAATGATATATCCCACCCTAGTATAAGTATAGTAGTAGGCAGGGGGCAGGTTTAGGGGTCTGAAGTGTGTTGTTGCTGCCTATTGTCTCTGGTCAAGCGCTCTACCCCCCCCCCCCATGTTAATTCCTGACTAGGCCAAGGCAATTTATATCGCACATATCTTATAAAAAATAAATAAAGAACAATGCTCTAAAATTGGACCAATTTTATTATTATACATCTATTGAAATTCTGTAATCGAAACTCTTATTCCTCTTGCGATAAATTTGCCCCACACTTGTAATCCTTTAATTGTAGCTACGGGCAACGATGAAACTTAGTACAGCGGTCCATAGTACTATATGCATGGTCCTATAACAACTTTACTGGTGGTAGGCTTCGGCCGTGGCTAGTCACCACCCACTGAACAAAGCCATGTCGCCAAGCGGCCTAGCCGTGTTCCGGCATGATGTTCGGTGTTGCCATTCATGGATGGCGGGTCAGATCAGTTGCGCTGCATGTGCCTAGTGAATGTAGCGTCTCTATCTACTGCCGCCTTCCTACCTAGGCAAGTATGCTCCATCGTAGATCTCATCGTCACTTACCATCAGGTGAGATCGAGATCAAATACTTGCCTATAATGTAATAAAAAAAAAAATAAAAAAAATGTTACGCAATATTGCCATGGAAAGTTATTTAACTGCCATCTATGGTAAACAAAAGCAAGTATATGTTCTCACGTCGACGTCATAGTCGATGGGTATGTGCCTACCGGGCACCACGTCCACGCCCACCACTGGGCAACAGCTGTCCAACACGGTGAATGCCCAGCGCTTAGTGCGAGACGTGGTGCACTCGAACCTCTGCTCCGAAGCCTCATGGTGCTGGTATAGGGTTGAACATAAATTAGTGTAACAACAATAATGATCCATGTGTAGAGAGGAAGAGAACTGTCTCTCTCCGGTCGTGCCATCGGACTATGAGAGTGAGGGAGAGAGAGAGTGCACCAATGCTTGCGCACTCACTTGTGCACTATAATATATCCTGCGTAATTAGCAAGCGTCCGTTAAGGTTGGCCATCGTGACCGAAATAAGGTCAGAAAGATATAATATGTAATAATATCGTCAGACGAACACATATATTATGCCCTACAATGGACTGAGGGCGAACTCAGGTACAAACATTCGTGCTCATCACAAAAAGATTGTCCCCTATCAGGATTCGAACCCACAGAACAGAACAGAAACAGAAAGAAACTACCAAATGCGCTAATCAGGTCGCAATATAGTATAAATATATCTTAACTAGTTGCGCCCCGCGGTGTTACCCGCGTTTACATTTTACCGGGATAAAAAATAGCCCATGTGCTATTCCCGACCATAATCGATCTCTGTGCCAAATTTCATCCAGATCCGTTCATCCTTTCTGGCGTGATTGAGTAACAAACATCCATCCATCCAAACTTTCACATTTATAATATTAGTGGGATTAAGAGTTTTAAAAATTGAATGTTGGCTGCATTGGTACTGGTCCTTATAAGTACACTGACCTCGCACCCTAAGCCTGGGTTGTACTTGAATAGGTCCTTCTTGAGCTGGATCATCGCGAGAGACTCCCGGGGTAGGCCCTCGTCTGCTCGCACCTTAATCGCATTTATCAGCGTGAAGAACAGGTAGTCCAATTTGTACACGCGGAACAGCGACTCATCCTCACCTAGATAATGTTTGGTGTGGACAAATAAATTGATAAATATCGCCAGACAAACACACCCCATTGTATGGTCCTAAGCAGAACGATGCTTGGTTTATAGGTATAGTACAATTGACTCAGTAAATGATAATATATAGAGATATCAAACATCCATGACTGGTAGCAGAATTCTTACTCAGAACATGGACCGTCGTTGGTTTATAAAGTAGGATCCGTACTCACTGTTCCAATCGGATATTTCATCAAAAATCTCCAAAAATTGCGTTGCGTAATACTTGAACGCTCCCCTAGTTGCGCGGTCAATTGTGCATGTATGTGCGTAATCCAAAACTAAGTAAGTGTCTATGCGCCCGGCCAGTATTTCCAAGTGGATGCGTAAATTGCGATAATTGTCAAAGCAGGTTAAATAATGTGCAATCGAGCCAGCTAAACATAGAACATGGTATGGTAGTCATATCAAACTATGAGTGCGACATTGCCGGGCTATACTATGAGATTGCAAGTGTTGTGCGATATACAACAATGGCTACATACAATTGCAGCTAAAATTAGCCTATTTACGACCGCCTTTAAGCGCTACTCACTCGCTCTACTGCATAAGTACTGTATCCAGTCTTGTACAGCCTCGACTTTGTCCGGCATGGTGAATAAAGGCGGCAGAGTCTTCACGTTCCTGTCCTTCTGCTTGAGATAGTCGATGATGTTCGCCAGGATCTGTATGTAGTCGCTCCTCTTTATCATCTCGTCCGGCATGATGAGGCCAAACTCCTTGCAATTCAGCTTCACGTCGGATGCGTACCCCAGGGGTGTTCTGCCTGGTAATTAAACCATTATTATAATAATAATATCGCCAGGCGTACACACATACTGTATGGATATTGTACAATGGACTGTGGGCGATATTAAGTATACAATCATGACTTGGGTACAAACATTCCTGGTCATCACACAAATTATGCTCCTACCAGGATTCTAACGCGGTACCCTCGGCACAGAAGGCAAAGTCACTACTGAACGCACACTGAACTAATCAGATCGTCAATATTTTATATAACTCTGCTTGTAAGGAGCGTAATGCAGGTGCAAGAATTAGAGTTGCAACTAAGTCATGAACCGTTAGGGCGGGCAAAAATTACAGGATACGTCCGAAATCCGTGGCTGATATATATCTGGACAGTACAATGAACATTAGACCGTACTCCCTTCCAGTCTTAGGACGCGGACGCGACCTTGGGCCATCCTTGTGCGTTGGGACATCAAATAGAAATCTAGCAGATGGCATCGGAACAATTGTGCACACTCGTAACTCGCAGCTTTCAGACGCGTCCGACCATTTGTTCCCACAAGTAGCAAAATTGCTACAACCCATTTCTTTAGATTCAACTAAACTACCTTTGTCATATCTAAATTGATTTATAGCTGCAACGAGTCCTAAAATCTAATAAAGCATCATCAACTTTGTGAAAATATGTAGATAGAATATAAAAAAAAATATTATTACTGAGTCATCTATCCTGCCTTTTTTGGAAAATATTTAGCAGCCCTTAAATTTGAGTTTCTTTTTTAAGTATTTCACATTTAATTCCTTACATACCAGGATTGATCTGTTCATGATAATGGTCTTTGATGCCTTCCCTTATGTTGAACCGCAGCACTGTGCTCTCAGCAATCAGAAACTCATTACCGATCTTGCAGAAGTAATTCACATCAATGAGATATATGTCCTCGTCTAAAATACCTGTCAAATAAATATTTTAAACATTATTGCTTACATTTTGTACAACAACATGATGATATTAATAATATGTTGTACAGGACCCAATTTAACTTTGGGAAGAGCCTCTATAAGGAAGAGTTTTTAAAGTCCCATGAGATTGATATGACTGCTCAAAAATGTAAAGATCTTTTAAAAAAAAGAACCAACCATGCAACCATGGAGTTTCTTGCCCGTTCTTCTCCATAGAAACGGCATCCCAAATGGGTGGTAAAGTAGTAGCATAGTATTTTGTAACTTTTGACGAATCATAAGTACTGTACTTAATGGTCTACGTGAATAAAAGATATTCTGATTCTGACTGAGATGCATGACAGAGAGAGTGGAAGAGGCATGACATAACAAGCTCTTCGCTTCTTTGCTAAGCAGGCACAGATACAGAATGGTGGGAACGGGGGGAATAGGTGCAATTGCTCCCCGTGACTCAAGACACAACCAAAGCACTTTATTTTGACCAATTTGAAATTTCTGCTCCTTTGATTTATTTGGCAGGTTTTTATACATACTCTGATCAAATGCTTTAAGTTTCACAAGATTCCTGACGTCACTCCT
Organism: Pheosia gnoma; assembly: GCA_905404115.1. Lineage (NCBI taxonomy): Eukaryota > Metazoa > Arthropoda > Insecta > Lepidoptera > Notodontidae > Pheosia > Pheosia gnoma. The sequence goes on along the minus strand of FR989909.1, from coordinate 1,481,895 downwards.
CTGAGACTCCTCAGCTTCCTGCTCCTCACGTTGTTGATGCTGTATCACTGACAATGGAATACCGGTTGATGTGAACTTTTCTTCAGAAATATTGTGTTTCTGCTTTTCATTCTTTGCCATGGTCTCAAATTTGGTTCTTATGTGTGGTGGAGCATCCTAGGGAATGGATAATGTAACATTTTTAATTTTATTCACACAGTAGTACGACTGTCACTGAAACTGGAACATTAAATTTGTTGTTGATAAAATAACAAAACACACCTTCCACACGGGGCCTGCAGCCTCCGCAACTTCAGCCATATTCGCGTAAGTTATCCCCTTCCTTTTTTGTTCTTCACGATAATTATTCATGAAGAAGTAAAAAGCATTTCGCGCTGCTTTCTTCGGCGGCATTTTAATTTACTTATATTTTAGTCGAGAAGTACTCTATTCAAGGTGGTAAGCAAACGTAGTGATTACTTTATCAGTGGAGGTAAGATAACAGGGTCGTCAAACAAAAATAAATTTATAATTATTTTGTTTGCTAACCTATACTAATCAAAAACTTAAAACTTTAACATTAATTTTATTAATAATCTTTAATGCGATACAAAAGAATTATGTGATACGATACAAAAGTACTATGTGATGCGATACGTGGAGTGGAGGGTGCCGGTTTTATTGAAGTATTTATAACAAACACAAATTCAATAAATGTCGTAAACGGATTCTCAATCTACGATAGCCTTGAGTCGTTCGCGATTGACCGAATCAAATGATCCGGTTCGCGAGAACCACGCGAATGATCGGGTCGCCGCGGCGAATACGATTCGTTCATTCGAATTTTGAACTGAGCCGCGGCTGCAATCAGTCCCGCTGTCACGGATCCTACAGATCGCGATCTTAACGTGCGACTGAGATAGCACGGGTCAGATTAATTTGAACGAGCGAGAGCGAGCCACAGCCGATCGCGGTGTGACCGCCCCAAAGAAAAATGCATTATGGCTGTAAATTACAACGAAATAATCTACCTTATATTAACTAATCTAAGGTTTATTTTTGGAATTGGCGAATGTAGTATCCTAGAATCATGAATTTTATTTTCTTGGAAATAAAGCTTAAAATAAAAATATAGGTAAATAGTTAAAACGATCTGCAATTTTATTGTTTTCAAATCAATTGCACTACTCGTCAATTAGTAACCCGGCGACCTGCGGTCATTGATGTCGTGTCGTGTTTTTGAAACCGGTAAAAAGTTATATATTTACCTATAATACCTAAAATATATACTATACTAAACTTATACTAACATATTATTTATGGAGAAAGGATCTAACGAATGTTATTTTGGTGAAGGTAAATTTAGTGCCAGCATGCACTAAGTTTATCTTCTACTACTAAGTTTATTTTCTATAATTGAAACTGACAAATATTTACACGAACCACTACTAAAAAGAACAGAAAACCCAATTACGTGGTGGCAAGAAAGAAAACTGATATATCCTCGCCTCTTCAAGTTAATGGAACGACGGCTCTGTAATATGGCTACATATTACAGAGAGTTGTAATTTGTGTGACCGCCCCTAAGAAAAATGCATTACTGCAAATTACTACGAATTCGTATGTCTACCTTAAATTAACGTCATTAAGGTTTATTTTTGGAATTGGCAAATTAAGTAGTATCGTAATATCATGAATTTTATAACCTTAAAAATATAGTGACCCGGCGACCTGCGGTTATTGATCAGTCGGATCGGATCTGACACTATACTCTGGTTTCCGAAACGAAATCAATCAATCGATTACATTCCTATCCGGAACTGAACCAATCGATCAATTGATCGGGTCGTACGAACCGGTTCGTTTTGACAACGGATCAGTATTGATCCAGATCGCTTAAATTGAACGATCGACACATGCATAATCTACGATAATGGATGGAAGGTTTTGAACGTTTAGATCAGAGCCATCCATAATGTTTTAAAAAGTTAAACATACTGATTGATTATACTCTTTAGTCTTTGTTAAAAAGTGAAGTAACATTTCTTTTGACAGTGTCAGTTCCAAGCTGTCCTGCAGGGCTGCCAGATGTGATTTTTATTCTCGCCAAATTTGAAATTATTTTTCTCCAAAATATCAAAATTCTGTTTTGTAATCAGAAGATTTTTTTTTTGAATAAAATAGTAATTAAATTAGACTAACCTAACACGAAACGATATTCGATAGAGTTCCAGATACCTTGATACAACTTCTATTGATGACTTTAAAAAATACGGCTTAAGATTTGGTTGCTCGATAAATCACACTATTGTATAATTAATATGTATTATTATTTATATTTGTGTGATTGTGAATGCGTATGACCTGTAATTATAATTGATCTATGCACTGAGTTATTATTGAATCACATTGAAATGTTTTTTTATTATTATTTTATAACATGTTATTAATGTAATTCTTATTGAAATTCATGTATTAATAATCACATGTTTGACTAACTAAATAGACGGTATCCCAAACGCAAGTATGACCTAATGTACTATATTTAATGTGAATATATATTTTTTCATTTCTTTTCATGATATACAACGGTATTGTAATTGAAATTAGGCAACCGTCAACCTACGAACTCAAAGGATAGGAGTGAGTTCAAAGCTGCGATCAACCACAAAAAACTATTATTCTTAGGCTCTAGTACACCTGTATGTATAATTTGTATGACAGCCAGACAGAAAATTGGGATTGAATCAATCGAATGAATAAGACTATGTTAATATTACTGAAACGATCGAGGGATCTTACCAGAGTTACCAGTTGCGTTCGTAAAATGCACTCTTGGGTTCTATTGCAGACTACGGTCAGACTCTGAAACTAAAAACAAAATCAAATTCTCCATGTTTTTCTTGATTTCTCAAACAAATTCATCTCCTTACATTTCATATCACCCAAATTTCTCGAGAAGCCAAATTTTTACCCAGAATAGCGAAAAAATACACAATCTGGTAACCCTGCTGTCGTGTGCTCTGTTGATCGTTGACGTGTGTAAGTAATGTTTTTTAGTGCTGGCTGGCTGCGCGTTGTGCTGTGTCTGTTACTTTATGTGTGCGTGCGTCGATGCCAAATTGGTGACCTTACTTGGGTGTTGGTGATTTATTATATTATTAAATAAATATTTGTGTTGTATCGTCTACATACAGGACACGCTTTTTCTAAAAATATTGTGCTAAATACTTTGAGATTCTAGTTCATTGTACTGTCAGTGATATTTTCACGGTATTGGGCAGGTACGCAAGTCAATATTTTTATTATTTCTGGATTGAAATTCCACGCGCCGATGGAGTGATTAGTAAGCCGAAAGGTGAAAATCTTTACCTACTCGCGTCTTGATAAACTACTACTTATGAGAATCTATTTTTTAGTGTAAAACGTCATGGCTTGATGTGTCTATGAACGATGGGTACCTAGATTTGATTTAAATTAATAATATCCGCCTACCTATTCAGATCGACCCTGTTGCTTTATTAATAGTTTGATAGTGTAGTAAATTATTGTGGGCACCTACAATATATATGCTTACATACAATTTACAGTTAAACCTGTTATTTGTCAGCTTAAGCCTATACATACCATCAGGGGATCCTCATTTTTAGTGCCTTAATCAATAAACGAGATAATTGTCAAGTATATCATTATAATATTGTATTTAAATTAAGAATCAGATTGTTTTCTGTTATTGTCTTTTTATTCTTTACTAGCTGTCCTGGCAATTTTTGTACTGCCTCAGAATCAAATATTTCATTAAATTGAAAAAAAAAACATGATTTTTTTATTTATTTTTGCTGTAAATGGTGGTTTTAACTTATTCACTGATAAGTCATGGGTTTGAAGAAAATCATTAATGATTTGATTTCTGTCAGTTTTTTGTGATTTAAAGAAAGAAAGAAACAAATATGACTTTATCATTTCAATTGATTCAAGCAAAAGAAAGCTTTTCTTTGAGGTGGTTTGTTTAGTTTTTATTACCTCAGGAAAATTTAGGGATTATTTTTGCTAAAAATAGTAGTGCATTTTCTTACAGCAAGTGTAAATGTTGATTTTTTCACTTACTATTACTAACTTTCTTTATTTTATTTGTTGGTTGTTATGTTCCCATTACAATGACATTATGCAACATGTCAGACTTATGGTTGAAATAAGTCAAAGTTTTTTTTATTTAAAAAAAGCAAGTTTGATTTAAACAATGTTTTAAAAAACAAATAACTTGCTTTAAATCATGATACACCACAATTTTTTTTCCTTTTTGCAAGTCAATTGCAGGCTCACAGAGCCAGCCAGTTACATATGAGCAACTGGCTGGTGAGGTCCTTTCTTCTAGTAAAGAATCTGCCTCTTATTTTATTTATGTGTTAATGGGCCTTATATCTTCTTGACTGTGTTATATTGTAGATTATAGGATGCCACAATATAATTAAAGGATTTGTAATGAAAAGTCTCTGTGCAACATTCTTTTTTCTCATGGTTTTAGTTTAAAAGAATGGCAGTATTACTTATTTAGCAATTTCAAATTTAGTTTAGTAGTCAATTTATAAGCAGCAAAATTGGAGATAGTACCATGCCTGTAGCTACTGTACCATAAGTATATTCCTGAGTACAAATACCTTACATTTTTAGTTCACATTGTTCTCATGAAGTGATGTTTACTAACATTAACATCTTTCGAATATTTGAAATATGGTTCAAAATTGAATGAAATGGTTGTTAGCATTATGTTGCTATGGCTTAACTTGATAGGTATAGAATTATCACTGTTACCTCGGCTGAGTTTTATGTATATTATTGATTTTACTTATGCTGTATTTAAAATTAAATAATGGCAATCTTAGTGGTTGAATATCCAAAAATACCACCTTAATGCTAACCTACTTTAAATAAGGAACTCCTTTGCAAAATTTCATGCTTGTAGGTCCACCAGTTTGAGCTGCGCATTGTCCATCAGGGAGTACTAAGATTGTATTAAGTAGAAACAAAATACACTAATAAGGTGACCTATATGACAACAATTATACCTATTAACTATTGATAAAAGTAACACCTGTACTGAGCGCATGGCCAAAAGCTGGGACTGGGATGCCTTGTTTAAAAAAAAAAATAACATTTATACAATTAGTTTATACATTACACTATTTATAATTTAGAAGATAGTGGGCCGATTTTTATGATCTTTGATTTTTTGAATTTGTCTCCGCCCCAAATAGCAGAATAACTATTAAAACATGGGAAAAATTATCAAAAAATTATAATAATGATAATTTATTTCTCATACATTTGATTCTGAGGCGGCACGAAGTTCGCTGGTACAGCTATGTAGTAACAAATAAATACCATACAGATATTTATTAAGTAATTTGTTATACGTGGTACTAGAGGTAGCATGTGTTTTGAAGCATGACATGAACTGTTGTTGTTGATAAACATAATTGTTACAGTTTACTATTTAGCATTTATAATATAACACTTGTTATGATGGCATAAAGTTTAAATTTGAAAATGTTACCCGTATTTTGTGTACTCAGCAATGTGTAACAGTAATGGCAGTGGCGTGGGTTTATCACAAGAGTAATTGTTAACACTTTCCAATTCCAAGGTACCTACATTTTTAGTTTTATAGTTGTGTGCAGGTTTGTTCGATTAAAATCACGAATTAATTAAGCAAAGGTTTTAAACACCGATTGATTGAAATCAGGGTATTTTTTTTTAAATTATTTAAAAAAAATGTGATTCTCGCTGCTTACACATGTTTTATAATTGTAATGGTAACACAACCAACTAAAAATAATGTAACTAATGTTCAAATCAACAAGGTTAGGTTAACTTATATGTTCGAACAAATAGATAAAAAAATTCATCATCACATACCTAATTCTTGAGATGAGTCCGTTAGTCTTTTTAAAGGCATATACTTCTGAACTTGAAATATAGATATATGCTGAGATGACCTTAAATGTTTTAGGTACCTACTTACCTTATAACTTTTAGGTATATAGGACTTGCGCCAGAGGCTGAGGCAATGTGATGCGGCAATGTCACCTTTATCGAACCAGTTGTTAGGGTCCAGTTTCTATTCGCGTCAATATTCATTTAGGTTCTACATACGTCATAGTAAATAAATAACGAAAATTCAAATATTACAACCTCTTTTAGGCCAGGACATTCGTACTGTAAAAAAAAGAAAGAATGTAATCTTTCTTCCATTAAAATGTCTTCACCCAACCAACGGTAGGTCTTTCGCCAAATAATTCATTACAATACAAAAAGGGAGATTCTATGCAGGCCTAATCCGTAGACTGGCCCTTATAAACCTCCCTAACCCTATCGGTAAAGTGGCGGATAATTTACTGACAAATTACCGGACTGAAAAGTAATATTTCACCATTTGGTTTTATTCTCTTACACTCGTGCACGTTTATGAACACACGATGGTTAATAATTTACCAAAATTTGATATTATATTTCAAAAAAACACATATTTTTTACAAAATAAATCAAAATGGATATCATTTCTCTTCGACTACCCCCAAAAGGTCCTCTTTTCGTTCTAAATTCTTTGGTTTAAGAGTCGTCCACATTTATTGACATTATAATGAGTAGGTATAATACAATCAAATAAAATGGTCACCGTATAAGGAAATAAATAACGTGTGTAAAATAAAAAAAATATATTAGGTCAACGTCTTATCGTTAACCATTGATGTGTAGGAACATTTCTTGCTAATGGATCTAGCAAACTTTTTATAAATCCTAGCTGTTGCCCGCGACTTCGTCCGCGTGGTATTTAACAAAGACAACCGTTGACAACAGCCTTATCGCCAATTCTGAGCCCGCGGGACGCATTGCAGGTTATTGCTATCAAACTTAATCAGGCGCTGCGCTGCAACATTGGTTTTAATTTTTTTTCGTGAGATCCTATTTTTTTTTCTAAATAAAAGTAGCCTAAGTTACTCCTTGTTACATCAGCTATCTGCCAGTGAAAGTCCCGTCAAAATCGGTCCAGCCATTTCAGAGATTAGCCGGAACAAACAGACAGACAGACAGACAGACAGACAGACGGACAGACAGACAAAAATTGTAAAAAATGTGGTTTCGGTATAGGTAACGTGTATACATCCAAATGCAATTAGTAAAAAGCTATTATTTTAATATTACAAACAGACACTCCAATTTTATTTATATGTATAGATGTATAGATGTAGGTCATACATATTTCGTAAGTATGTACAAAAACAAATTGGTAGGTACTTATTTCATTTGCCAGCTAGTAGCGTAAAAAAACCGCTACCGATATCAATTAAAACAGCGACACCAACACACATTAGTATTGAAAACGATTAACTATAATCTTGATTAGGTATAAGTTAGCCTTGTAAGAAGTGAGATTGTTCGCGAAACGGGTTTTTTCGTCCAAATTATTGCACTGTGGCCAATGATGTTTGATCCTTATTATAATGATGACGATGAGGATAGTCGTGTTGAATTCTTTTTTTTTCCTTATTCTTAACACCTGGGGGCGTATTACGATTTCTTCTTTTTAGGCAATTCACTTCTCGGCCTAAACATGGCATCTGTATCTTGTTAACGATACAAGTTCCCGCTAGATAGTACTTAGTCTCAGTCTGTAATTATAATTTTGACTCACGGACAACGTTTGGAAACGACATTGTTTATTTACTAGGATAAAGTATGTTAAGAGTGAAAATATTAAATTGCCAGGCAATTCAGAATCCTGCCTAGAAATAAGAATTCTTAATACGCCCCCAGCTTGACTTGATTTTTGTTTATTGTTCCAGTGTCGTATAAAAATGGTGAAACACCACTGACGACCGTCGCGCAACGATGCGGCGACTACAATGAAACACTACCCCAATGGTCATAGTGCTGTAAATGACTACCTTATGATGTACCTTACGAGATGGAAGCGCGCCGCGGTAGTGTTGCTGTTCGTGTGGGTAGTAGTCACTTACCTTGTTATATCGCCGCTAAAGTGAGTATAATATGATCTTTAACTTGAATATTGAACGATTGTGTTGTGGTTGAAATAAAACTAATTTTGCGTATTATACCGCGTTTATTTTATGTTTTTTACGTTCCCGACCGGTGCTCCACGAAGTCTGCAATCTGTGATCATGTACAGGATCGCACCTGCAATTATATCAGATTTGATCAACCACAGATTCTCGCAAAACAACACTGATTCCGACCAAGAATTATACGTGAGGCCATTGAAATTAAAAAACTAATTAAAAATTTCAATAGGGAAGATCGCTGAGTGCTACCAGCGACTTGGGATCGAGTAATCAATATAATTACATCCAAAACCAAGCGCACCATTGCAAGACCTCAAGACACTGTGATTACTTTCTGCGTAGATCGAACCGCAAACAACTAAGTGTGAGGATACCCCAGTTCAAACTATGACGCTAGGACGTTAACCACTTCAGCCTCCCGTGACCAGTTGCTGCAAAGCAGCCGAAACGTCGGGAACGTAAAAGACATGAAATAAACGCAATAACATCCGCAAAATTAGTTTTATTTCAATGTCCAGTATTCGTAAATATAAGAAATCAATAATATAGTTGTGGTTGTGAATGCGCGCTTAAGTAGTCTTATATATTTGTTCTGCTGTTCATTACGGTAAATATATGTATGTTTATTGTTCGTATGAGTACTTGTACTTGTAATACCTAGACATAAAATAAACTTTGATGTCCAAGGAAATTGTAGTAATGTTTTTTTTTTTATTTCAGATGCAACGGGAGCACAGATGAGGTCATAGAATTTCAGGAGAGGCTGAAACGGGTATCGTCACAACTTGAAACGCTTAAACATCAGCACAGTAATCTTATTTCGCAAATAAGGAAGTCCTCTGGGTAAGTTGTAGTACATCTATTCATACATTTAAATAAAATTGGAGTGTCTGTAATATTAAAATAACCGCTTTTTACTAAATGCATGTGGACGTATACACGGTACCTACACCAAAACAACCTTTTTTTAAAAAATTGTCAGCTGTCTGTCTGTTTGTTCCGGGTAATCTCTGAAATGGCTGGACCGATTTTGACGGGAATTTCACTGGCAGATAGCCGATGTAACATGGAGTAACTTAGGCTACTTTTATTTTAGAAAAAAAATAGGATCTCTCGAAAACAAATTAAAACCAATGTTGCAGCGCTGCGTCTGATTAAGTTTGATAGCAACAATCTGCAATGCGTCCCGCGGGATCAGAACGCGCGAGCAGGCTGTTGCCAACGGCTGTGTCTTTGTTAAATACCACGCGGACGAAGTCGCGGGTAACAGCTAGTTGTAAATAATAGCATAGAAATAACTTATATGAACGTAGGTATCATAACTCGTATAGTTGCAGTATAATTTTCCAATGGTGCTGAGAGACGATTTGTAGATAACATGGTTTAATATGCCCAGGCGCAGGGTTCGACAACACTACACCTAAGCTTTCTCTACATGTAATAGCGACTCGAATTAACACGATAGAATCAGAATCAACATATTTTTTTATCATGTAAACCATTAAGGTGGAAGCTCAGGGTCAGGGCGCGAAATTCAAAATGTCAATGGTTTTTATTTTTTTACGAAAAATACCTACCTACCTAAAAATACCTAAAGCGATACAACACCATAAAGTTAGTAAAAGTAGCGGTTTTTACAAACCTTATGGTATTGTATCGGATTAGGTACGTTTTTAAGCAAACTTAATACATCGAGACATTCAATGCAGAATGCTAATATCGCAAAACACTAAATTACATCGTAAAGATGTCCAAATTTTTCGTAAAAAAATAAAAACCATTGACATTTTGAATTTCGCGCCCTGACCCTGAGCTTCCCCCTTAAGCACAGTACAGTACTTATGAATCATCAAAATAGTTACAAAATGCTAAGCTACAACTTTACCACCCGTTCGGAATGCCGTTTCTATGAAGACTGTGATATCCTGATCTTATGTGCGCAAAGGCGCTATATATTTTTCTCTCTCTCTCTTATTTGGGTGCACACTGCACAAACACCTGCACAATTGCAACGGGTGAAAGAGAGAGACATCAATATCTAGCGCCTTTGCGCACTTAAGCTCAGGGATACCACAGAGAAGAACCATATACCATCTTCTCGATAGGGATTGGTTTACCACTTGTCATATAGTAGATCTTTACTGAATTTTGGGGACCAGTATCCAACTGCTTGTCTCTTTCTCCCAATCTGGGTTTAGGGTAATATTGTAATCTATGTCCATTCTTTTACTGAATCTTCTCATCTGCAGCTTCAATGGCAACCTTAAAGACATAGACACAGGGTCGCTATTCCTGGATGTGGGACAGGGACCTACGGAGGAGTACGAGAATCTCAGGAGACGGATATACTCCAATACCAAGGAGCTGTGGTATTACGTCAACCACGAGCTCGGCAAGTTGACGCACGATGATGCCAAACCGGAAGACATGCAAAACATTTTGGACCAAGTAGCTGAAAGGAAAAGGTTAGTATTTGACCACTTGCATTTTTCCTGGATTTTCTCATTTTCAGGACGACCTATTCCATTTTTTTTTCGCTTAAATCCTTATTCGGGCTATTACGAAAAAATAAAAATAAAGCCAAATCGGTCCAGCAGTTCTCATGTTATGCTCTTACTAACGAAAACTATGTATTTTATTTATATTGATGTATTCCATACTAACTGCTTCTGTGACTTTGTCTTTTTGAATTTTCGTTCAAAATCAGAATATTTTTTTTATGCATGTAAACCATTAGGTACATTACTTATGAATCGACAAAAAAGTAATAAAATGCTAAGCTACTAATTAACCACCCGTTCGGAATGCCGTTCCTACGTAGAAGAACGGGCAAGAAACTCCATGGTTGCTCTTTTTAAAAAGACTTTTACATATTTGAGCAGTACATAGTTATAGGTATGTGAGAACAATGTAGGGACGGCTAGACAGACTTAAGCAGCTGGTTTATTGTGTACCCAGTGGGAAGGAGTCCCGGCATAAAAAGTATTTCCTACATTGGAATCTGGATAAAAGAAACATACACTTACGTACACTTTCGTACCCACGTACGCCGATCTGGGCCCCAACTGTCACTTTTACCTAGTAACTGTCACTTTTGACAGATAATCTGTCAAAAGTGACAGTTACTTTGCGGTTGCTGTTCGATTATGAATCGATTGTGTTAGCAGACGTGGGGCCCTGGAGGCGTCGAATCTAAGACATTTTATATAGTGACTTGTTGCTTTATACTAACCCATGGGTATAATGTTTTAAGACTTGTTACTCATTTTATGTGATGCGATCTGTACCTAAAGTAACGACGTCAGTCATGGGGACGAGGTAATGTAGTTCTTTCATGGCTATCTTCAAGAAGCTTCTTTATCTCCAGGTCGCTTCTATCAGATCAGGAGCTCCTGGCCCAGCTGGACGGGTACCACGAGTGGCGGCAGCTGGAAGCCGCTAACGTGTCCGACCTGGTGCAGCGCCGCCTGAGGCACCTTCAGAACCCGCCTGACTGCAGGGAAGCCAGGAAGCTGATATGCAACCTTAACAAGGTGAGGTGAACCGATTTTCTACCCTCTCGAATTGAGAATAGGATCCTGAATTGACTGTCAGCATACTTCAGTCAGGCCTAGCTCTCCTCACTTTATGTAGGAAGCTAGAAGCAAATCGGCACACGCACCTTTGCGGGACATATAGTGGACTGCCTCACGTTAGTAAAGATAAGAGTTACGCGATAGAAAGAGAGGCGCCTTGTAGGTGAATATAGTTTTAGGTATGCAGCGTTGGGCTAACTGAATTGCACTTTATTACTTAGTGCTAAGAGTCGCTATTTATTTAAATGATATCATTCGCATTTTCCTTTTCTATCGGCTGCAAAAGAGTTTTTACGAGTTCATACTTATCGTTGTAATTTATATAGAAGCTATTAATATAGCTATTTTTGGACGAGAGTAAATTCTAAATATTCAATATAACTTGTCGTTGCATTTTTATTAATACCTGTCCCGATTTTTTTTCAACTTCCTGGTCACACTACACGCGACGGCTCTCTCCGACGGGTCATTAACACTGTGACGTCACGGTCCGTAGGTAACCACAATATGTTTACTCTTCGCTATGGCATCATAATTGGAATGTCAAATCCGGAATGTATAGTACATTCAACAGATATGCTATTTGCCCATTGTAGGTATGTATCTAGCCAAAGCATTGATAGCCAAGTTGGTAGAACGCTTGCCTCGGTAACGAGGATCGCATGTTCAAACACCCCGGCTCGCACCTCTGGGATTTCTGGATTTCATGTGCGAATCTCATTTTCAACCACGATTATCACTTGCTAAACGGTGAAGGAAAACATCGTGAGGAAACCTGCGTGTCTGAGAGAGCCCCTGGAAAGATGTGTGAAGTCCGCCAACCCGCACTGGGCCAGCGTGGTGGACTATGGTCTAATCCCCCTCGCATTGAGGTGAGGCCCGTGCCCAGCAGTGGGACATTAAAAAGGGCTGGTATTATTATATTATTATTATCTAGCCATATCCCCGAATCGTTACTTTATACAAACTTTAACCCCCTGCTTGACCCCTATCAAACTGGGGGCGATCCCACCCGGTGAATATAATTACTTATCTATATAAAACAGCCATGACTTGGGTACCGGCCCCCACCGGGATTCTAAGCCGGGATCTTCAGAATCAGAATCAGAATATTTTTTATTAACGTAGACCATTAAGTACAGTACTTATGAATCGTCAAAAGTTGCAAAATACTAAGCTACTACTATACCACCCGTTCGGAATGCTGTTCCTATTGAGAAGAAAGAGCAAGAAACTCCATGGTTGCTTTTTTTTTTAAATATGTTTTACATTTTTGAGCACTCGGCACTGAATGCAGGGTCACTACCACAGATCACGAGAGATATGCCGTGCGGTTCAAAATGTATGGGAACTCGCTGTCTCCGTTTTGTTCCCCACAACTCGCCACAAAACACATGCAATTACATAAAACCAACCAATACGAAGTCTCACACACACACGCGTGCCGGTGTTCGGTGCGTGCTGCGTCGTCGCCGCATACAGCGGCCGTACCACGCGACGCACCAGTTTATTCAAAGTATCGTTAGACGATCTATCTATTGCCTCGTACATTCACTCAGTAGCGAACATAGGTGGTACTTAAAGAGCCATGTATTTTGTACAAAATTAAAAAAGTCGTTGTGCTACATGAAAATAAAATAACATAATAAAGGCATTCAATATTTTTTGATTTGTTGTTTTTAATGATTTTAAAGACGAATAAATAAAATACTTAATACTGGCTGGTGAAATGAGATTCCATCTTTCGCGTAGTTCACTTTGCTGCTAGTATTTTTGCACACAACCACGGAATAACACGGCATTTAAAAAAAAAAGTTAGAGCTCCGATACCGACGTGCAGTTGCAGTCGACTGACGGCGAAAACTCTATGTTAGCCTAATTTTGGCTAAATGTGAGCGCAAGCCCACCGCTTTCATAACATATCTCCTCTCATATATCTGTGGTCACTACCAACTGTGCTAGCGGGTCGTATAATTTATTCAAATATGTTTTCATCCGCAAATGACCTTAATATTGCCACTTGAACGTCTGATGGGTTTGTTATGTAGCGATAGTATTATTATGATAATGCCATCCGGCTTAATAATAAAAATCTCGTGACCATCGTGAAAGCGAGACGAGAATAATTATGATACGGTAATGACATAAATGATGCGTAGCCACAGCCCATTCAATTTCTACACTGTAAATCAAATGGATTAAGATTCAATTTTGTTTTAATTCGTTTATAGGTGGTAACATTGTAAAACGATTTTAACCTTTGATACCATTCAAACAAAGTTAATAATCTAATGTGAGTGCCTCCACACACTTTTGTTTGCACTTGTTGGTTTGAGTTGCTATCGCGTCATTATATGATTTATCAGCCCGGCTCAGTATAAAATTGATCGAGTGTGAGTCGGGTTCGCACAATGAGAGTTCTCAACTGAGGTGATGATTATGAGAAAAAAACTAAATTTTCCTGTAGTCTATAATTGATCGAACAAGGCGATACTTGGCGGAAATCCATTGTTAAACAAATGGGGGCAGAGGAACCCACCACTGACCCTCGGCTTGTAAACTTTTCCAATTATAAACCAAACAAGTTTGATCGATAATTAAAGAAACCAGCAACACCGAACTCCTGTAAGATGTTAGTCGAGAAACTATCTATCACGAGTGACGGGACCCCAAATAAAATGCAATTCTCCGCGAAACGAAGCGGATCTAAGAAAGTATTCCACACGTGTTTTGCCTGTAAACGAGGCATCCTCAGGACGGCTGGGCTTCGAATGAGCCCTTCCTCTATTTCAAATGTTTACATCTATGGGTCAAGCGACAAATACATGTCCAGGGAAGAGAGAGTCAGATATATTTGCAGCTTGAAAACTTGGCTCTATCTCATGTAGTTATAAAACGAAATACATTACATTGTAATTTTACACAACGCCGAGTAATAAACAAATATATAAACGTTTCGTTTTATGTTATAGCGCAACGAATTAATTAAAGTATGGCCACTCATACCCGATCAAATGCTATTTTTATTGCTTGTAGGTAATGTTTGCATTGAAAGCGCGTTTTAAATTAAAACCTTATCGGTGTGTGAATAAGTTTCAATACTTATTTACTAGATTATTTGGTTTTGTATTATTAGAACCATGTTTTTCCGTTCAACAAAGTTATAGAACGTCTATAAATTTAGGGGTAAGCCTAGGGCAAATTAAAAAAAAACTTTGTTCGAAAATTACCTATGCGAGCCCGTTACTACCTAGTGTAGTGAGCTGCAGGGCTATTATGAAAATCTTTTACAATAGTTGCGTTTATTTCTATCCACCAATTAGTCGATAGAACTACGCGAGATGAGTCGAAACTAGTTTTCAAACATAATAACAATACCGTTGCAAATTTTATTCAAAAATTACTTGTTTTTGACGACCTGATTAGCTCAGTTGGTGACCCTGCCTTCTGCGCCGAGGGTCCCAGGTTCGAATCCTGATAGTGACCAATCTTTTTGTGATGATCATGAACGTTTGTACCCGAGTCGTGGATGTTTAATCTATACTCTATACTAATACTTACTATACTTACTAATATTATAAATGTGAAAGTTTGGATGGATGGATGGATGGATGGATGTTTGTTACTCTTTCACGCCAGAACGGCTGAAGGGATCTGGATGAAATTTGGCACAGAGATAGATTATAGTCTGGAATAGCACATAGGCTACTTTTTATCCCGGTACAATGTATGGTTCCCGTGGGATAGATTTGTTTAAATTTTTCATAGAATACCAATAAATTCATTTCTCATACATTTCGTTCTGAGGCGGTACGAAGTTCGCCGGGACAGCTATCTATACTATCTATACTAATATTATAAATGTGAAAGTTTGGATGGATGGATGGATGGATGGATGTTTGTTACTCTTTCACGCCAGAACGGCTGAAGGGATCTGGATGAAATTTGGCACAGACATAGATTATAGTCTGGAATAGCACATAGGCTACTTTTTATCCCGGTACAATGTATGGTTCCCGTGGGATAGATTTGTACTTGGATAGATTTGTACTTGTTTGACTAGTATCTATATATGTTTTATATACTGAGTTCGCCCCCAGTCCATTGTACGGTACCCATAATACAAGCGTTGCTTAGTGTGGGTCGTATAGTTGGTGTGTTCGTCTGGCGATATTAGTATTTCTATCAACTAATTAGCCGATAGAAATATACGAACTGATCTGCTTCAGCAGAGTCACATAATGCCCAGAGCAGGCAGTTACAACATATTATAGCAAATTCAATTCTGCATCAATAAATGTAAAGTTTATTTTCCATCCACCAGGGCTGCGGCTTCGGTTGCCAACTGCACCACATAGTCTACTGCCTGATATTCGCGTACGCCACGGAGCGCACCTTCATCCTCAACTCGAAGGGGTGGCGGTACAACAGCAAGGGGTGGGAGTACGTCTTCCACCCCATATCTGACAGCTGCACCACGGCTTACGACGATAAAGTCGGCCACTGGCCAGGTGAGTTGCTATCATATTACACCTATTGTAATATGAGGTTGAAATTACCTCAGACAGATTACCCTGGACTTGGCTTCCCAAGTCGTACCCATCTCCTAATGTCTCATGGCCAATTGGTCATACGAGTTATATGAAATAGGTCTTCGCCGGGATCCTCTCATCCTTTATCATATTTTTTATTTCTCTTTAACTATATGATCTTCGCTTCTGAATAATTAAATAGTGTATTGTGTGCGGCGAAATAATAAATTGATTGGTGACTTTCTCCATCCATCCATATACCCTATAACTTTATCAAACGTTGTAGTACTGCGTAAAGCAAAACTCGTGTCCGCAGTACTATATGGCGTTTGATAAAGTTATAAAACTTCTATAAATTTGGGGGAATGTTTTTACGCCTTACATTTAATATACAGTTCGTTTATGTCTTTTAAGTTGATGATTTTCCTTCCAAATCCTATTTGATTTTTTTTTACTTGAAGTTGTTTGTTAAATTATATTTATTTTATTCGTAACATAATCATTCGAGATGAACGCTCCCGTCCGCGTCGGGCGGCGTTCACGGGAACACAAGAACTTACATCAAACGATGTGAGCGCTCAAGAAATCTCAAGGGAACATACATGTAAACTGATACTGAGCTCTATTAAAAGTGGCTAACGGCACATATTACCACACCTAATTGTTTGTATAATTGTGTATATTGTAGATGCTATCCGATCTTCGCTTGACCAATCAAGGGTGAATAATTGAGATAGCGCAAAATCTACGTTGCGTTTATAGGACATTGTCCATTAATCCTTTTGTTCATTAGCTGTATCAAATATATCACATCAAACTATAGCTTGTATTCCAGTCATTATAGGAAATTTTTAAATATATTTTTCAAGCAAAAAAAAAATCTTAAGTAAATGTCTCCTTAAGGAATTGATCACATACGTGAATCTTGGCAACAGATTAAAAAAAAAAGTTAAAAATTTAAATTGTTTATTTTATTATATTTCTTTTCGCGTGGTACGGTCTTTTCGCGCGCGGGGGGGGGGGAGGGTCCCTTAGTTTTGAACATACAAAATTATTTGAAGCTATACCTACCTATATAGTCCATGATCATGGATTCGAAGCTTTCTTTCACAGATGTGAAATTGCTTGTAAACTATACTGCCAGCTTACATCATGTCCGGAAATCACACTGGATGCCATGGTACATGATATGTATGTGTGTCTCGTCATACAAGTTGATAGATACATTCCTCACAGATTTCCCTTTGCGATGTAGTTAAAACTGCCTTTTCGTCTTCTATTCTTGCCCTATTTTCCTAGCATTATGAGATATTAGTGTAACTTGAGACCCATAATTGTTCAACTAAAGCAGCCTTTCCCAAAGTGGGCGATAACGCCCCCTTGTGGGCGCTGCAGGCCCAAAGGGCGGTAAGAGACCCAGAAAAAAATGGGGGCGTTGTGTAGAGGCTTACAATAATTAATTTAATTTGAAGTTACAGTGGTTTTTAAGTAGGTGAAAAAATGGGGGCGCTAAAAATAATGCATTCTCAAAGTGGGCAGTAGAAAAAATAAGTTTGGGAACCCCTGAACTAAAGACATTTCCTCCTTAATCAACTTTTGTACTTTTACTTTACGTCCTGCAGACTCCTCTGTCTCGTCATGGCTCACTTTGTTTATTACAAGCTTCTGCCCGTGGCGACGCCCGGGGTACCTTGATTACAAATATACTATATTTATTTATTTGCACTCAGAATTTTAATAATCGAGTCAGTAGATCCAAACTCACAAACTATTAAACGTAACCTCTTTATAGTTTTAGCCTAGAGTAAAATCTATTTTTCCTTACTGAAACTAAGTGGTAACACATTGATTTCTTATATTTAAATAATACACATTGAAATAATACTGATTTTACGCATTTTATCGCGTTTACATACATAAAATAAACGCGATAAATTAAGTAAAATTAGTTTTGTTTCAGTAAGTGGTAAACTAAAATGGTGCATTTGTAACCAGAGACAATTTTATACGGTTGGGAAATAACTAATGAATAACTCAATAATAATAATATGGTAGTAGAGTTAATCGCAAGTCTCCATGATTTTGCGTTTGGTGCCAACGATATTCGCAATCCCTGGTCGTGCGCCTTCACTCTGGTTTCCCATGTTTTTCCTATTAGATTATAATCTATCAATACGCACACACTGGCATATTATTGTATACGTGTATACACACACACAACCATGTCCTGTAGAAATATTGTTTTCTAACTTTTTTTTATCCAAATGAATACTGCAGTAACATTATGCTTGTAATAGCTATAATTGTGTACTCCGCTGTGCTGTGTTTATAAAAACTAATTTGATTTATTTAAATCATGAATCAGTCTGCAATGTTTGATAATTGTCTTTTTAATATGTACATAATAAACCACAAATAATACGAAGGTCTTAAAATCAACATTTCGACTAGCTGCAAAAAATTGCACTGCACTTTGTAACATAAATAATCTCTTTATTTAGCTTTTAACATGAATAATCAAAATTATCTTAAATAAAAACCAAACAAACCACCTAAAGGACAAACAATAATTATCTTTGCTTGAATTGAAAAGAAAAATACATTTATTGTTTTTTACCTTAAAACACAAAACCCGTCAGAATTTGATATAATCATAATTATAATCAACCCAGCATTTATCATTTAATAAGTTAAAACCACTATTTATGGGGCAAATAAAGAAATTTTATAAAAATCATGAACCTTGAAACAATACTTATTCATATTCCACAGCGCTACTTACTCCATAATTAATGTTCAGAATATGTTTCCAGTCCAGTACGACGCTAAGGTGATATCGCTGCCATTCATAGACTCGATAACACACCAGAAGCCCATGTTTTTGCCGCTAGCAGTACCCAAAGACTTAGCGCATAGGTGAGTGTTGTTTGTGACACCTTTTGATGCAATAAAACCCTCGCTAATCACATAACTTACCAAATATAAGTCTGGCGATTAGGGAGTAGATTTAATAAGTCCTGACATATATCTAAAATTGACTACTTAACTATATAGTAAGTTGCTCAGTTTAGATATCTACATAGGCCAAGTTCATTCTAACATACTTTATATACTATCAGCCGAAAGACGTCCACTGCTGGAGATAGGCCTCCCCCAATGATTTCCACATATCACGGTCCTCCGCCACTCGCATCCACCGGCTTCCTGCCATGCGTGTGATGTCATCGGTCCACCTTGTGAGGGGCCGTCCTACACTACGTCTTCCGATTCGTGGTCGTTCATTGGTGGTCGTCATTCTAGAACCTTCTGCCCCAACGGCCATCGGTTCTGCGATGTTTTCTATGTGCCCGCCCACTGCCACTCCAACTTTAAATTTCTTTGAGCTATGTCAGTTACTTTAGTTCGTCTGCGGATCTCCTCATTTCTGATTCTATCGCGTAGCGAAACCCCGAGCATAGCTCTCTCCATTGCGCGTTGAGCGACCTTGAGCCTTCTTATGAGGCCCATAGTAAGCGACCACGTCTGCACGTCATTCTAACATAGCACTAAGTAAGTTTGTACTAACAAAATATGGGCAGTTTTTGATTGAACTAAATTCGGGCTCGTGTGATTCAGGATAGTTCGTTTCAACGGCGACCCCGCGTCGTGGTGGATCGGGCAGATGCTGAAATACGTGCTGAAGCCGCGCGCGGCCATGCAGCGGGCGATCAACGAGACCATCGCTAAGATGAACTTCAAGACGCCCATTGTCGGGTAAGTTTTTTTTTTTTATTTTTTTTTATTAACATCCACGATCAGTCCTAGAACTATGAGCGGATTGGTTGTTGGAAGTTATCGTGGCGAGTGTGCACTCCATTGAGGGCACTACTCCTATTTCTGGGAAGCTACGTTCAACGGGGGGGGGGGGGGGGGTAAGTTGGACAGACAGAATCTCGACTGACATCTTAGTGGAGTTCAGTCATGTTGGCTTCTATAATTATCGATCAACTTGTATGGTTTATAAATAGAAAAGTTAACACGCTGAGGTTCAGTGGTTTTTAACGATAGATTTCCGCCAAGTATCGCCTAGTTGCTATCAATAATATTTTTTTTTATTTCGTAAAACGGTTCATATGAAACATTTATATATTTCAATATTGGTTTAAATAGCCGCCTTGTCGCGTGGAATTAATCAATTTTACGTTGTGTTTTATATGCATAGCGTTGATTAATAGCGCGTTTGGGAATGTTTATGCGCCAACGACGCCTGATAACGAATATGAGAGGCTATTTTAAAATACATTTATATTTGATTTTCCTTAATACAATCAGTCAAGGAAAAATTACACTATAGGGAGTAAGTACAAGAAAAAAAACACATGAAGAACAATAAGATACAGGTCTATATCTGCCAGTTGTATCAACTGGTTGCCTGATAATAAATTTAGCTCCTCAATCCCACTAATATTATAAATGTGAAAGTTTGGATGGATGGATGTTTGTTACTCAATCACGCTAGAACGGCTGAACGGATCTGGATGAAATTCGGCACTGAGATAGATTTTAGTCTGGAATAGCGCATAGGCTACTTTTTATCCCGGTAAAATGTATGGTTCCCGTGGGATAGATTTGTTTTAATTTTTCATAGAGCAAAGGATCGACATGATTTTTTGCATAGGTAGTGGTAGTTTAGGGGAAAGGACACAGAGGAAAAGGACATACTTATTAATCGCGGGTAACACCGCGGGGCGCAGCTAGTAAATAAATAAAGAAAATCCAAATTCTTGTATCCCAGGGTCCACATCAGAAGAACGGACAAAGTGGGCACCGAGGCGGCGTTCCATCACATACACGAGTACATGTCGCACGTGAAGGACTACTACGACCAGCTGGAGCTGACGCGGCCGGTGGACGCCAGGCGGGTGTACCTAGCCACCGATGATGCTAATGTAAGTATATACAGGCTTTATTTGGTAGAGATGGTAAAAACTAGAGCTTCACAAAGCTGCGAGTACCAGGTGTGCATCTATTTAAGCCTTAAAAATAATAGTGTAAAATATTTTAAGGGGTCCATCGGTAGGTCACGTTCTCGAAAAAAAAACATATTATTCGATTTTTTTAAATAAAACAGTACGTACTAAGTTCGCGGTGAAATTATCTGGCTTGCTTTCTCACAGAAAAATCAAACACTGTATACAAATATATTTTATACATAAACGTGATCGTTATCGCCTACTTGTTAATCCATTAAAATATTTTACACTTATTTTTGTTAAACCTTATATAACTAAGGTCAGCGCATTACTTGGGAACGGCTGAACCGATTAGGCTTATTTTGGTTTTAACATATTCGCAATAGTCCGAATCAGGTTTGTAGGCACATAATAATTTAAAAAGTTGTCTGGAAATTCGTTTTTTTTTTGAAAAACTGGGCTCTCGTTTTATGGGAATTTGGTTAGTATGACGTCAGTCGGGTCAGCTAGTATAGATTATAAATATCGCCATACGAACACATCAACTATACGGTTCCACTTTTAAGCAACGCTTGTGTTATGGGTACCGTACAATGGACTGAGGGCGAACTCAGTATATAATACTTATATACATATTAAACATCCATGACTCGGGTACAAACATTCGTGCTCATCACACAAAGCTTGTATCCCTACCAGGATTCGAACCCGAGATTGAATAATTTAAATTGTTGTAGGTATTACAAGACGCGAGGGAGAAGTATCCCGACTACGTGTTCCTGGGCGACCCGTCCATAGCGAAGACGGCGGCGACGCACCGGCGCTACACGCCGCTGTCGCTGACCGGGCTGCTGGTGGACCTGCACATGCTCTCCATGTGCGACTACCTCGTCTGCACCTTCAGTAGCCAGGTCGATGATCCTTCAATTTCTTATTTTTATTTACTTCGCAATCGGCTACGAAATAAAACCAATTTTGCCAAAGATAAGTTAGTTATCTTGGTCAATGTTTTAGATATGTAAAGTATTTGGGAGCTGATGTGTTATCAAAACCTTCATCGTTCTCAGGTCGGTCGCGTGGCGTACGAGATGATGCAAACGAACCGCGTCGATGCGTCGGACAGCTTCTTCTCGTTGGACGACATCTACTACTTCGGCGGGCAGAACGCGCACGACCGCGTCGCCGTCATGACCAACGACGGCGCCAACAAGGATATATCATTCCGGGTCTGTACCAAGCCCGCAATACACACGGGCGCGGCTGCAGTAGTCGTTTGAGGGCGGGCAATTTTGTGTAGAGCGCGTTGGGCCCGCCCTACACAAAATTGCCCCCATTGGGGGTCACTATTTTATTTGAGATTCATGTAATACCTAGGTACATTGGATTAATACTATGATGTCTATTTTAAAAATTGCGAGCATATTTCCGCCGTAATCAGGCGGGCATTTTGCACTTTGGGCCGCAAAAAATTCGTAAATTTCATACGCGACCGGAGTGTCCCGGTTCGAATCCTGGTAGGGACAAACTTTGTTTGATCAGCACGAATGTTTGTACCTTAGCCATGGATGTTTAATATCTGTATAAGTGTTTTATATTTACTGTTATCGCCCCCAGTCCATTGTGCAGTACACAATACAAGCGTTGGGTATGATATTATTATTACGAAATAGAGATGCGATAAGCAACTGTTTGCAATGACCTGACGTCATAAGGGTGTGTATGTGTCTAGCTCAGTCCCATTTTAGCGTGGGCTTCTTTCGACGTACGACTTTCGTTTTAGACTCACAAAAAATCGTAAAGTTTATATTTGTTATTTTTTTTATATTTTTATTTAAACCTTTATGTACAGGTCGATGATCGAATAGGCATCGCGGGGAACCACTGGAACGGCTACGGTCGTGGTACAAATAAAAGAACAAATAAGGTATGTGGACTGTTGGTTTATATATATATATACACACACACAATGTCGCGTCAATGTTGCCACCTTTTCTTGGGCAGTAAAACTAAAATAGAATAATAAACTAGGACGCAAAAGCGAGCGTTCTGTTCAAAGGATGACCGCTGACCACGGAGTAAATACACAGCAGGAGATGTCTTTACCAACCGTGCACTGTGATTCTCAGCTAGGTCCTGACGTCACCACGGTGGGCGTGGCTTCGATCAGTCTGTCGGCGACGTATACAAAATAACTGATTTGACTTTGAATATACGTGTCTGTTTCAGAACGGTCTCATCCCGTGGTACAAAACGGCGGACCACCTGGTACTGTACCCTTTCCCCGCTTACAAAGAGGTGCCGCTATACACAGAAGCGCCAGAAAAAAACTTATAGGACACGTAGAACTCGATGCCGCTGAGCACGGCACTATTTAAGGTACTGAAATGATGTCTAACATAATATATTTGTAATGTGTAATAGCATTATGAAATAGTATTGAAAAGGACGAATGTACTCATAATACTAAACAAGTTTCTTCAGGGAATATTATGATGTCGAAATATAAAAAAAATATTTATAAAAAGACCGTCGGTTGTATGTTTTCGCCAATCCTCTGGTGTTAACCGTGCCGACGGACGTCGGACTTTTTGGCGGGAAGTTGAACGGTGAACTTGTCAATTTTGTTTTATTTTCCAAAAAAATGTGGTTCGTTGAGAGATCATTTTTAATATTAGTGGGATAGGTAAACTATTGTGTGTTCATAGATGTGCACAAGTGATGGAAATTAAAATGAAACAGTACAGCTTGACATTTTGTGTTCACCTAAGATGTCCGATAAATTTTCAGCAGAGTACACTACGAACAACGAGTCGTGAACCCGCGGAAGTTAGCGCCAAGTGGCTGCGCAGAACGCCAATGATGCCATTTGGTTCGTAAATTATGTTCTGCGCAGCCACTTGGCGCTAACTTCCGCGGGTTCACGACTCGTTGTTCGTAGTATACCCACAGCTTTCTGATAGGGACAGAGGATTAATTTCATCATATTCATTGCCATCGACATTATTGTTATCATCAGGTGTTATACTTAAAATAGGCCTAGAAATTTGACTCGACACTGGCAAAACTCTCTTTAATTTTGTTGCCGATTGCCAACCTAAAAAAAGAAAGGCAAGAAATATGAACCCGCCGCCGTAATACACAGATAAATACATGTACGTTACAATCAAGGCGACGGCCATTAAATGTCAAATTTAGTTTCGGAGACGCTCGAAAAGGCGCTTCAAATCGGCAAGAAAAATAGTTATCATATTGTGCTGTAAACAAGTCTAGTTACAATATGATGTCTATGCAACCTGTATATATTTGAATGGTCTGGAAAGCTGGCATGGCTCGTACCAACATAAACTGGGCCCTAAGTCTGCTAACACAATTGTTTCATAATCGAAGAACAACCGCATAGTACCTGTCACTTTTGACAGATATCCCATACAATGTCTGTCAAAAGTGACAGCTACTATGCGGTTGCTGTTCGATTATAAAACGATCGTGTTAGCAGACTTGGGGCCCTGATCGAACGAACCGCCAGCGTGCGGGTACGGCTCTCTTCAGACAAATCTTGTGCTAGGACTCTATAATTACAAGTCCTTGGTGGGGATCGAATCCAGAATCTTTCGGTTTCGAGGGCCGCCCCTACAACCACTACATTATCCGCGCTGAGTACATTATGTTGGACATTATAACATTTATAAATTATGTTGGATGTTATTGTTAAACAGTAATCATATGATGTCAAGTAAAATTGATCCTACTAGAGCAGTCTTTCCCAACGTGGGCGATAACGCCCCCTTGTGGGCGCTGCAGGCCTAAAGGGGGGCGGTAAGAGACCCAGAAAAAAAAGGGGGCATTGGAACCTGATATCAACAAACTTATTGAACAGCATCAGATTCAACCTTCACATTAGTTTTTATATAAGAATTGATAATGTTTGTTTTATTTTCAATAAAAGATACTCTGTCCGAATACTATAAATTTGCGTTTCAATAATCAGTTATAAGTACTTAGCGGTTTTTAAGTATGTTTAAAAAGGGGGGCGTTAAAAAATAATTTATTCTTAAAGTGGGCAGTAGACAAAAAAAGGTTGGGAACCCCTGTACTAGAGCATTATGAAAGACGTAACTGCTCGCACAACGATGGAAAACCCAAATTCTGGATTTTAATAATATACCTCATTCTATGGGGATATTACTGTATTATATTTCTAAGACATAGATTGAGACATATGATTCTATCTATGATCATAGTTTTTTTTTAATACCTGAATGTATTTACTCATGGATGTAAAGATGTTGTCCAGTTAGAACCGTGAAATGGTGATCGCTAACTACCAAACGAATGTAATGACCGGGTTCGATTCCCGACTCACGTATGAGTTTTTTTTTATCTATGAATATAGAGTGTCTTATCTCTAAGATTGACGATATGTATTCTTAGAACATATTTTTCTATGTCTTATAGTTTTGGAGCTCTTCGTCTCGATGTTAAACTCTATATATTGCTGTTAAATGCGCGGCCATCTACGGGTTTGTAATCTAAGGCCAAACATGTATTATGATACCGTAATATCCCCTTAATACTGTAGGATTAATAAATCCATCCAATCACTGGATAACGGTGATAGACCCAGACTTGGATATTAATGAATATTCCACATTATATTAAGGAATGCATTTAATAAAAATACAACTAATATGCTTTTAAAACTTTGGATGCAAAGAAAATATTGACAAAATGCTAATGTCGTGTGTTGGTGAGAAATTGCGATGATGACAATTAAATATAATTAATAAATTAAAAAATAATTTGCCTTCAAAATAAGGTCTGATTGAGACAACCCTAATAATAATAGGCCTATGTTTAACTGATCACCACATATAGGAAATATACTTTTGAATGCAAAATACAGTAAATCATCAACAAACTTTAAACGTTTTTGTAATTTAAAACGTTACCCAAATATTTAATATGTCGATATCCTATTAAAGTTAAATGATTCTAAATAAATCATTGTTTACCCGCACGTAGTAAATGAACGATTTTTAATAATACACCGTTGTGTACTCTCAAAGTTTATTAATTATATGCTGATATTAAAATTATAACTTTTTAAACTTTTTTGTGAATATAAAAACCTTGGCCTCATGACTCTGTCCAAAGCCCTTCTATTGTAAAGGCCAGATTATTGGTGGATTACATATTTTAAGATTTACTTAGTCCTTCCGTTAGCCGTCAAAATTAGCGGGGACAGATTATAATCTAAAGTAACAATGTCAACCATTTAAATAATATTTCGTTAATCTATGGGAATATAATGTTCTATGTTGCATTTCTTATACATTCCAATCTAATTTAGTGTCTATGCCTATGCACATTTAGCAGATAATCCACTAACACAATAAATAATTACTTTTGACTGTCTTCCATAAAAGCGCCTTCATTCCTAGCCCTTCCCTCGTGTTAGGGTCGGCTTCCATCCTGCCATAATTTGCTTCGGTTTGTTTTATTATCGATATTTCCAAAATTTATTATTTTTATTCCATAAATGCATCAAATATAAAATATTTAGTTGAATTACAGTAAATTACTAAAATTCTATATACTTATAAAAATTGTTGTGTATTTCCTCTTTAATTCGCTACGTGCGCATAAGCATAAAGCAAGCCCAAAACTGACTGAAGCGAGCGCGCAATTGTCGCGCTAGCCTCCATAATTTACAATGCAGGCTGTAGTCTGAAGACATTTTAAGAAAGGCAAATTACATTTAAGAAGTACAGTCCATCGCAAATACACGTGTCAATATTTCTAACATGGCCTAATAAGTAAGGGTTTACATAAAATGTATTAGTTTTATTACTACAATGCGTACCACCTCTTCGGGGATACATGTATGTTGTTGTATCCACACAAATTAATTATCTGTACAACATTTAGTGATTAAGCGTAGGTACCATTATTTGTTTTGTCTATTGTTGTTGCATGTCACAATTTAGAGTGCAGTGTTCTGTACATTTAATCAATTTGAATATCTTGTTATACTTTATGTTTTGAAAGAAAATGTTTTTTCGTCTACAAAATTGAATATTTTCTTATAAACCAAAAGACAAATTATGTATGTTCACTAATGTCGTAACTGGTATTTTTTGGAACGCTTCTAATTAGTGAACTAGCAAGTGTATGTTTACATATTTTTACACATGACTGTACCCAGTAGTGATAAAGGAATGATAGCACAATAGTCAAAATAAGTTAATATTCGGTTTTACGTAAAGTGGCATATAAGTAGTATAAATATCTACTTATCGCTTCCTTCTAGGTTTCCGCTTTACTTTTTATTTACAATATAATTAGGAAGCGATAATGTTTTCTATATTAAATAATTAATCGGTTTTAATGTTATGATCTGAGTTAACAAAATTATCTCGTAATAAGGAAGATCTGAATTGAAAAAGTTAATTTAGTGGGTTCTTTTTTTATAATTCTCTTACATTAGGTACCTAAATTTGTTTATGACTATCTACATTATGACAAAAAGAGAATGAACATTTGTTATTAACATAAGTGTAACTTGTTGAAATTATTAATAATTTATTTTTTATTTTAAGCGACTTGCTCATTAATTTAAATGCTAAATTCTTGTTAACTATTTAGAGTAAATGTGGATGCCGGATCTTTTTGCGGCGGAGAGCGTTTTTTATGCATTTGACATGTAGTTGACTGTACTTCCTTTGTTCGGATTTTGGTCCGTCTTTTGAACTGTCAATGTTGTTTCCAATTAGCTATTACGTATTTAACCGTGTGTCTATGAAGCATTTATGTGTTATCTATGAAAATATAAACAAAATTGTAATCCGAAGTGCTAAAATACGTACATGCCTTACTGTAAAACTAATCAGTGTAACGAAATGTATGAGAAAAGTAAAATCTCGCTTTGTTTATCATTAGTATTGATTTACTCCTCTAACTAATAAACGTGAAATAAGCTTTGAATAATTTGTGCATCTTTTGGTCTTGTCTTTCAAACGTTATTGCAACATGTAAAAGTAGGACAGAAGATTGTATCTCGCGTTTGTTAGTAAGTGGATTAGGTTCTTAATTTAAATAAGGAACTTTTTAAACGATTGTACTATTTGGAAAGTAATCTCGATAGATTTTTTTTTACCTAACTGTACGTACTTTATAGCGATTTGTTTTGTACAAATTAGAAATATTGCGTTTACATTTTATATCTGCATTAACCTTTACGTACCTATTTTAAACTTATAACGTGAAATGGACCTAAAATTGTGTGTATATAGCTTTATAATATAGTGTATATAGAAAAGAAAAATAATATAAATAAATTGTGAACACTTGAAGATGATGTTGCTTTTTTTTTTCTAAAAATGTTCCTCACACCTAAGTAATTAAATTCGGAATCTATCATGTTCCTTTATGGTATAGGTACTTTAAATGGTAGTAGGTATCAGAATACTAGTCTTGAATTGTGATAATGGTGCTGCCTGATCATAGCCTTGTATTCCAGTGATAGTAGGTATCTATGACGAGCCAGACTTATTTTTTTAATAAAAAAATAGTCAACTCGTAGTTTTTCTACAGTTCTCAGTGAAATATACCTTTCGGATCGGTGGTAGATTCTAACAACCTCTGAGGTCTGACCGTCAATGCCACATAAGCCGCCACGATAAGCACAGATGGTTGTGACTCTGCTTCTTCGAGGGTCCTGGGTTGGAATCCCGGTATAGGGACGAACTTTATGTGATGAGCACGAATGATTGTACCCAACTCATAGATGTATGTCTATGTAATATTAATAATATACTGGGGTCACCCCCAGCCCCTTGTACGGTACCCATAATACAAGCATTACTTAAGTTCGAGGCCGTACGGTGGTGTGTTTGTTTCGCAATGTTCTTATTATGTACTTCTGTTAAATAATAACTAAAATATGAGGGCTGCTTAGATGGCTTATCATTGATCTTGAATCTAATCAATGCGGCTCATACAAAATTTGCTATATCAAGACAATATCTTCAGATTGGTCGTTACTGATTATAGTTGTA
Source organism: Pheosia gnoma (assembly GCA_905404115.1). Lineage (NCBI taxonomy): Eukaryota > Metazoa > Arthropoda > Insecta > Lepidoptera > Notodontidae > Pheosia > Pheosia gnoma. Next base: position 1,452,719 of record FR989909.1, on the reverse strand, counting down.
CCTCTAGTTACTTATAGATGACCTAGTTAATTCGAGTACCGTTAGTACTCGTTAATTTGAACGGTTATTTAACGGTTTATCGCAAATGCAAGGGCAAGTTAATGCATCCGTATTGCATCGGCCAACGGGGATCTCCTTAGCGACTGTAGAAATTAACCTGATCGCATCGGTGAGAGCTCCGAGACGAGCGATAATTGAATGTAAGGATGTATGCGACCTAGACCTTCGCTTCGTTGCGTTGACGGGTGGCGTGATTAGCTCAGTGAGTAGTGACCATGCTTTCTGTGCTGCGGGTTCCGGATTCGAATCCTGGTAGGGACGAACTTTGTGTGGTTAGCACGAATGTTTATACCCGAGTCATGGATGTTTAATATCTATATGTGTTATATACTGGGTTCGCCCCCAGTCCATTGTACGGTACCCATAATACAAGCGCTGCTTAGTGTGGGACCGTACAGTTGGTGGGTCAGTCTAGCGATCATATTGTAATTATGGATTGAAAAATAAAATCAGCCTATTTAGTGGCCCAATAAAAAAGCGAGCGAGCGAAAGTAGCGGGCCTTACAAGTCAAGTTCAATAACTCGACATAACAGTACCGAAGCGACCTGCGCGGACGCAGCATCTCCCGCGACATACTACTCGGTGCACATCGGTACAGTACGTACATGGCTTGAGAATGAAGTGTGCAGTTATATTTGTCATATGTATTTCGGTGTCGACTGTATTCGGTGCTAAGTACTCACCCAAATGGAAGAGGAAGGTGAGTCAACTCACTGTATCTAAATTAGTAAGTTTAATTTTAAATCGTATCAATTAAAACAAGTTTTAAAGATAAATCTATATGTGAAATCCGTTATCCTGCACTGAGCTACCGTAGTGGATGTCTTAATCCACCTCGCATTGAGGTAGTCCTGTGCCTGTGACCAAAAATGGGACATTAAAAGGATTAACTATAATTTTTTTAATTCTTCAATTTATTTCTTCTGGTGATTTTTAGATATTATGGTTAATTAAGTGTACCAGATTCATTGCTTCCAAGTGTATTATTTTATTTGTACGCCATGTTTTCACCGGCGTTTTCCGCGGCCGACTTTCGCGTTGCTTTCTCGACTCACATTAGAAAGTTTCCGCTGACTCACCGACTTCTGCTTACCATACTATCCTGGCTGTTAGGATGAAAGCACACCCTATCCATTTTGAGTAAATAATATAATATAACAATACGGTCCCACACAAAGCAATGCTTGTATTATGGGTTGCGTACAATGGACTGAGGGCGAACTCAGTATACAATACTTCTATAGATACTAAACATGCAAGATTCGGGTATAAAGTTCGTGCTTATCACACAAAGTTTGTCCCTAGATTCGAACCTAGGACCCTCGGTACAGAAAGCATGGTCACAACCATTCGCTAATGTTATTTGAATCCAATCCAAATATAATAGGGGGCGATCGAACAGGATCGTATTTGGATTGCCATTGCCATTGCCATCATACCGGACACGCTCTCCTTCAATGCGATGGGGATTCAGGCTATAGTCCTCAATTCTGGCCTAGTGCGGCTTGTCGAACCACACTTGGTTTTTGAAAGAGTGTAAGGTATCCTCACGATATTAGCCTTCTTATCCGTGACTAGGCTAAGTAATTATCTTTCATCTGACTCATGTAGCTTATATATTCTTGGTATTTCTCTACGCTATTCCTCTTTAAACCCCTCTAAGATAATCTTCATAAAAGTATTAAGTCGTTTGAGGTTTACTAACCTATCATTTAGCTCTGACTCTAGCGGGCAACTCTACATAATAATAATATTCGTAGGCACAGGTGAAACTTTATGACATAAGGCGAACGTGTTTGGTGCTGTTTTCTCTCACACGCCATAAATAGCAGCTTATGTGGCATTGCATCATTGTAGATACATTATCAGAGTAATCAATAAGTGAAACTGGACGATACATAATAGCGCCAGACACCAACTATACGGTCCCACACTAGCAACGCTTGTATTATGGGTACCGTACAATGGACTGAGGGCGAACTCAGTATACAATACTTCTATAGATATTACACATCCATGGCTCGGGTACAAACATTCATGCTCTGCATCACACAAAGTTTGTCCTTACCAGGATTCGAACCCGGCGCAGAAAGCAGGGTTACTACCAACTGCGCTAATTATGTTGCTAGTTAGTTTAATCAATAGATAGGTACACTATATTCATTCCAAACATGTCATTATTGTTTATTATTGCATACGACTAATAGCATTTGGCGCTACGTTTCAGGCGTGCGAGCTGCCGGCGGTGCAGAGCGAACATAGCCACTATGTCTGCGACGATAAAGGCGAGCCCAAATGCCTGCCTGGTTGGCAAGGGGACCTCTGCGATGTGCCTAAATGCAAGAGTGGATGCGACCCTTTGCAAGGTAAGTCATAAAACTGTTTGAGAACTGGAAAACTACAACTGCGTTTTTTAAGGTTTTTTCTTCGCCACTGTTATTCACCGTTTTAATTAAGTTATTACTCCAGGGCGCGAACTACGAACACACAGCCCTTTTTTTAATGTCCCACTGCTGGGCACGGGCCTCCCCTCAATGCGACGGGGATTAGGCCATAGTACACCACGCTGGCCCAGTGCGGGTTGGCGGACTTCAGACATACCTAAATACTTTTGGAGTTTAGATTTAGATCGATAATATTAATTCTTCTGATTAAGGAAATACTTTTGCGCCGATACCTATTTAATTTAAATTTTGTACAATATGATCAGGTATTTATTTTGTATTATTGAAGATGTGTCTTAAATCAGTGTTCTCAAAACAAGGTGACAAAAAGCGCAGCATGATTCAAAGCGGGTCACATTTCTAGGTCATCATCTGCTTAGTCATTGTGTATTTCAGATGTACATTAAGCACAAGAGGCAATAGCTGTACAGTTACTTTCCAAATGAAAGTTTTCTCAGATTATAGTTACTTACACAGTACGCTCGCGATGATTTGTTGAGTACCTACCTAATTATATTGTATTTGTCATACTAAGAACAACTTAGTTTAATGCGGTTTCATTATGGGACAAATTTATTTAAGAACAGTCATGTATGTAGCGACCTCTTCAACCTCGCCACAAGCTACACAGATGGCGCTGCAGACGACATTCAGAACAATTGACAATTCTCCATACAACCCTGAAACGCGCTATGAGAGTTTTCGGACGCGTAAAATATAAAGAACAAGATCCGGACGATAACTGTCGGGGCTTGGCAGCCACCCCGCCTGGCTGGAAGTACTTCCCTTCTCGACTAAAATGTAAAACCGTAAAAAAAATCGAGTTTGGTCATTTGATGCTATTTTCGACTTGTTTACTATTTTATGGGAGTATTACTTACTGCGTTGATTATTCGTGTAATAGATTTGACTAAGATCAATTTCAATGCTATTTTCTACAGCTTCGCACCAAAATAACGGTTTAGGAAAGCATCGTGAGGAAACCTGCATGTCTGAGAGAAGCCCTCGAAAGACGTGTGAAGTCCGCCAAACCGCAGCGTGGTGGACTATGGTCTAATCCCCATCGCATTAGTGGGAGGCCAGTGCCCAATAGTGGGAATTTAATGGAGCGCTATTTACCGCAAAATAGTAAATTTACCCTGTATTTTGTACCGAGGGTACCATATCGGGTCTAAATCAGTAATATACTGTGATTGAACTCATACCATTTGACGGTTGGAGCCGTACTACAGGTGTGTTCGCGGCAATATAATTACTGTGGAATCAACTACCCTTGTCTGTGAGGCGTGCTGAGTCCCTACCGATTTTCAAACGGCTATTAAAAAATCACTATTTGTCCTCGTAAAAATCAGTAATCACTTATTATAACTTTTACTTTTATTCTTTTATTTCATCTTACTAGTCACTTTTACTCACTGCTTAAGCAATTTAATCTTGGTCACAATATGTATGTGTCTTTTCCTACATGATGCACTATATATATATGCACTATTTACTATCCTCAGTATCTATTAACATTTAAAATATAATATGTTTATGTATGTATATTAATATATTATATATGTAGGTATATCAATATATTACTCGTATATCTAAGTATATTATTTATTCTTGGCGCACCACTGGCTTCCACCGTGTCAAATTATTAAGAATCTTCTCCATCCTAAGGTTGTCTGGAAGAGATCGCAGCTAGCGATAAGACCGCCCACTGTACACTGTACCTATTTATTAATACCATATAAAATGTTTATGAAATCGGTGTGCAATAAAGAGTTATCTATCTATCTATCTATTGTTAATGTACTGCAACCTTTTGTCAGGCTACTGCAAGCGCCCGGGCGAGTGTCGGTGTAAGCTAGGCTTCTATGGCGAACGCTGCAATAAGTGCATTCCGCTACCAGGCTGCCAACATGGACACTGCAACGTATCTTTCGAGTGCATCTGCAAAGACGGTTGGGATGGATTATTTTGTTCTGAACGTGAGTAAATTAATTGCCACAGATTGCTTAATTAGTGTACCTATATAAGAAAATAAAAAAAATGTGTGATAACAAACTATGTATCATAAAGACCTTGTCCGCGTCGAATGGTGGCAAGAATGCTGGCTGCATTTCTTCGCTGTTTTTTTTTACTACTTTTTTTTTTCCTAATTACTGTAACTTTAATTATAAATAATTAAATTGTATTGTGAAGAATTAATGTATTCGATAACTTAATATGAGTGCTAGCGTAGCCAAAAATGATAGCCTAGGAAACGAGTGTCGCAGGAGCAATCCCCAGCTCTCCGCTCCCAACGCAAATACTATTGTGATTGTTTTGTGAGAAGGTTCAAATGATAGTAGACCCTTTCTGAATCACGCTATATATAAGGTAGCTTATTTTATTTTCCAACATCCTGGATATTGTCATTGCAGCAATTTGCCGGTCCGACTGCCATGCGACCAGAGGGTTCTGCGACTCGCCGGGAGAGTGCCGCTGCCGGCTCGGATGGGCAGGACCTACCTGCCGCGCGTGCCAGCCGCTGCCTGGCTGCCAGCACGGCTACTGCGACAAGCCACTGGAGTGCAAGTGTTTGCCGGGATTCACCGGCCTGCTGTGTCAGACCCGTAAGTGTATACCACTGCTTAACCAAGTTAGTAGAACGGTCTTCGGATTCGTAGCCCAGCCGCTAGGCCCCAAGTCTGCTAACACAATCGATTCATAATCGAACAGCAACCGCATAGTAACTCTCACTTTTGACAGATATCCCATACAATATCTGTCAAAAGTGAGAGTTACTAAACGTTACGTAAACGTCATATAGTACTGCGCACAAGAGGATTGTTATGCGCAGTTCTATATGACGTTTAATAATGTTATAAAACGTCTATAAAATCGGGGGTTAGAAACTCCATATAAACGGGCCTTCATGTGTATCGTTCCAGCGATCTGCGCCCCGGGCTGCCACAACGAGCGCGGCTACTGCCGGCGCCCGGGCGAGTGCCGCTGCAAGGTCGGCTGGACCGGCCACTCGTGCGCCGAGTGCCACCCGTACCCGGGCTGCGTGAACGGCACCTGCAACAAGCCGTGGGAGTGCATTTGCAAGGAGGGCTGGGGCGGCATGCTTTGTGATGAAGGTTGGTGGTAACATCCGTACACTCACTCTCTCACACTCACAGCCGCATACATACTCACTCGCTAACATACGCTCATTCTCTCACACTCACAGCCGCATACATACTCACTCGCTAACATACGCTCATTCTCTCACACTCACAGCCGCATACATACTCACTCGCTAACATACGCTCATTCTCTCTCACTCACTCACACAGAAAAAGACACATTTACTTACAAACTCAAACATGACCCCCGAGTCTAGTTGTAGTACGCCTGTAAATATGTCTTATGCCGTGAAACATAGTTATATATACAGTTTAGGATGCTTAAAGAGATTCCTGCAAATTTATAGAATGGTTTAATGATATTACGAAACACTTTCAAAGATTAAAACATCTTTAAATTTACTCGTTTCCCATTTCCTGTCATCATTCAATCTAATTATCATGAAAAATAATCTTTCAGAACTCAACTACTGCGAGAAGAATGAAGACACATGCAGGAATGGCGGCAGATGCCAGTCCTTGGAATCTGGCGACGGGTTCTTCAGATGCCACTGTCCCCCTGGCATCAGCGGCAAGCACTGCGAGAATGTACCCGAGGTCATGACGACTCCAGCATCCGACAACACCACAGACACCGGCAACACCTCTGAAGATTCAGATGGGGTGGAAAAGACCACTATCGCATCCAGTACAGAGGAGCCTGATAATGATGAAAATGAGACTGATTCCTTTTAGCGAACCGTAAATGATTATTAGTCATAAGACCAATGGCCTTTGACCTATACACTTTGTTGTTGATTTCTTTTTGTATGTTTGTGTTTAGAAATACTTGTATATTGTGACGTCTTTGGTATTAGTGGCGTACCTTCGCAATCAAAAATGTTATTAGAACTATATAAACAAGATACCTAATATGATTGGTTGTGTCTATATTATAGTACCCACTATAATATAGACACAACCATAAGTATAGTCGTATTCATGTAAGTACTCTAATTGTTATGTAAGCTAGGTAACGGTCCATATGAGGTTTAAGAAAAACAGCGTAAACTATTTTAACAGATGAATCAGTGAGTTATATGGATCACGTTGATGTAAATCATTGTGTAAATTATGTTGGTTTTTTTTAAACAAGACGAACCATGTGTTGGTCGTGTGCTCAGTACAGGGTGTCATTTTTTAAATGATTTATTTCTTTGGGAATGTTATCCTTATAACCTACTGTTGGGCCTGTTAAATATTTTACATTATTATTGTTACACCTAATCAAATAAAAATGGAACTATGTTGACAACGGCTCAACAGATTTAGTTAATTGCATTTTTCAAATATTTGTAATAGTCCGAATCAGGTTTTGTTGGTTGTCCGTAGACTTGGAAAATTCTGGAAAGACTCAAAGTTATTATTTGAAAGAACAACGTCTGCCGGGACTGCTAACTTTTTTTAGTACCTAAATGATATCTCGTACCTTATTTCTGAACACAAACGTACTAAACCATGTCCTCTTGACTGAATCTTAATAACTCAATGATAATGTATGATGTGTTTGAAAGTTAACAATTAATTTATTTTGTTTGTTGGTGCAAGTGGCCGCGTGAATTGGTGATGATACATTAATTTATGATTTGAAATAAGACAATTATGTAATTACGTGAATGGTTTAATGTAGATTAAGATTATTTATTTAATTTATTAAAAATGTGAATTTGACAATCGTATTCTTATTTTTTCGTGTCACATCTATATATCCCAGTAAAAAATATTCAGGATGGAAACAAAATCCAAAAATCAAAGATCATTAAATCGGCTCACCAGTCTTGTATATATATGTATTGGTGGCTACTATTCTACTAGATGTGTCAAATAAAAAAGGTAGTACTACATTCTAAGGAACTTCAACGGTTTGTGAACAGACCCAAATAAATTTAATTAAAAATTACTCAGATTTATACAAAAAAGGAATACTATGCAAGTATGTATTTAAAGAATTTGTCATGTTAATAAATTGGTTCATGTTGTACATTACTCACAGCCGTACCCATTAGGTAATGTCCGTAGTAAAATCTATGCTAGTAAGTAAAAAGCATAAAAGCTTAATTTATAATCAACTTATTACCAATTCAAATTTGCAACTCCTAGAAATGGAAGGCAAACGCCCATCGCGAAACTGGTTAACATGAGATTCTATACGGTTTTGGACATTTTCTTACGTGGTTACACTAGTTTTTGTAACTAATGTATACTTTTACCCATGTATAAGTACATCTCAGCTGGAATACGAACGGTGACAATATTTTAGAAAAGACGAGGATTTTTGAAAATCTCGATCCTAAATCGGCGAAATAGATATTGATATCGCCATTCAAAAATTATCTTAATATGTCCATCCAGGTACCCAGTATGAGTTTTGAACGTAATTATTCAAATACCGACCGAGTTATCAAATGTTTTGAGCACTAAAGCGTATATGCGTTTCTGTGAAAAATACGAAAAGATGCGATCACTCGATCGTTATTTGATGCTGTTCAAACTCGTACTAAATCCCTTTAAATATTTTTTCTTTGATAGCTGTGACAGCGGGATAGGTCAAAGAAAAAAAAAATTGTCTTTGTTTTTTAATTACTTTTGGACACCTCTATGCGGTAGACATAATTTAAAAATGTTGGCAACGGCGGATTCAGTTTGCGAATTGATTACCTTCTATCTTAATATGTCCAAGTTAAGGTAACAGCGCGAATGCCTTTAGTACTCCCTGTCCGGCTCGCCTTTAGGTCAAAATGAATGCCTGTGTCCACGATACCATACGATCCGACTTCGTTATCGAACCTCATATTGGAATGGATGAATATCTGTAGTCTAGACCCTATTTTGTGCACAAGTGATAACATCCCTTATTCCTGCGCTAGGGTAGGTTTACAATTAACTAACGCCATACAAGTTACGTTTTTCTTAACTTAATGATAAGCTGAAGTACATATGACGGCCTAATTGGCACAGTTGGTATATGCAACTGTGCTGAGGGTCTTCGGTTCAAATCCTGGTAGGAGCAAATTTTGTGTGAAAACCACGAATGTTTGTACCCGAGTCATGGATGTTTAATATCTATAAAAGTACCCATAAAACAAGCGTTGCTTCGTTTGGAACCGTATAGTTGGTGTGTTCGTCTGTCAATATTTAAATTTATTTATATTATTATTTATTGTCGTTTTTATTTTCATGGGACTAGGCCCGCCACACACTCCCACCACTGCTACTCCTGTAAGCCAGGATCTACAGTGGTGTCCCATGAAGACACCGAGGTTTGACCCTCGGCGAGTCCCGGGATAAAGTTAATTGTCTTGGAACTCGCACGAAATTAATCGAAAGATAAAAATAGGAGGAGTTGGAAGAAAATTATCCACTTCCCTCCATTGCAAAGCGGGAGACAAACAAGATCTGGTAGATAAATTTCCACAGAAGCAAGACTCTTACAGCTGGACTAATTCCAGGTGTAAGGCACCACGGAGAGTTTAAATACTAGTTGGTCCTAAACTTGTGAGCTGATTAAACTTGATTCCAGTAATAGGTATGACAAAAACGCTTGATCGCACGGAAGTTGACCCTGGTTAGTTACTTGCAAAAGTTATTGTTGTTTCTTAACTTAATAAGGCGATATTTCCTTTTTTTTAAATATCCTATACTGATCCAATATACAATGGAGCCTAGTGCAGTGCGCCTGAGTGGCCGCGTCTATATAAGCGAACGGCGGGCTGTGCAAGCGCAGCATTGGAGCAGTGCACTCGGCGACTCCCGAATGTAATGTGATACACACTGTGATCTCCATTTATTAAATCAAAATGTCGCTGATTCCCGTTTTGATGGTAAGACGTTTATATTAACCTATACCTAAAATAAGTAACATATCCATATTTTACAGAATTTATTTGGGTCATCGGTCATATAAGTTGTGGATAGCGTTTATCGACACATTGTAAAACAGGGCCCCAAGTCTGCTAACACAATCGATTCATAATCGAACAGCAACCGCATAGTAACTGTCACTTTTGACAGATATTGTATAGGATATTTGTGAATAGTGACAGTTACTATGCGGTTGCTGTTCGATTATGAATCGATTGTGTTAGCAGACTTGGGGTCCAGGCCCTAAAATATAATTAACTCGTTGATTTGTGGTTGCAAAAGCGGCAGTCATGGGATCGATTCTTAGTCCGCACATTTGTTAAGTATTATTAGGTTTGTCCGTTTAAAGAAATAATAATGTAACGTTAGATTAGAACTTAGTTATTTAAGTGTTTGGAGCTGAAATAAACCGGCGTTTTAGTTGAATATAAATCAATGCACCATTTGTAATTGTGTTCAGTTTGTGATAGATATCACAAAGTACACGATTGTCATCCAGTGCCCGCAGCGAGTACCTCGTTGCGGAGCATTCCCCACCATGGATGACGATGTGTCAAGAGTTGTTACACGCTAGGTGTTGCTATCGTTGCCTGTTCAGCAGAAGATATAAAATATTTTTTAAGGAATGCAAAAAAAAAAAAAAATTGTAACCGTTCTTTTTAGGTCATGAAATTATTTTGTGGATCTATGGTTATAAGTAGATTAGTACTCAAAGTGGTTGTTTGAAAAATCCTCGAATTCAGAAAGTGAGATGTTTTTTATTACGGTGATAGTCATTCACCTTTAGTGCAAAGTTACCTAAATACGAGGACATAACTATAATTACACCACATGTACTTTCGAAATTTTATGTGGTTAATAGGTATTAACCCCCAAATTTATAGATGCTTTATAATCTCATATAGTACCTACTGCGCACAAGAGTTTTGCTTTTCACAGTACTATATGACGTTGGATAAGGTTATAAATAATTCAAACAAATTATTGTTTAGGCTTTATATTTTACTTCTTTTTTCTTTTTCACCGTGATACTGGCATAATCACCGAAGATCGGTGGAGCCATTTACCCTAAAAATTGAATTGAATTGATAGTTTACTTCCCGCGCGTTTTCAGCTTGAGCCCAACGTAACGCGACGCAACACTTCATTGCGTTTAGTTATCTTTGCTCGAGTCGAGCAGGTATTACTCATGTTAGATAAGCTTTAATGGCTTCATACATGGTTAGATCTATAGATAGAATGGACTCGTCAGGATATTGTATGAACTATGTAACATTTAATTACTGAAATTACGTGCGTGCAATAGCCGTAAGGTGTTAAATAAGCTAGATACATTGTAATTGTATCGGACCGATGTAGTCTGAAAAGAATAATGCCTGATGTACACAACGTACATAAAGTTTTTTTTTTTATTAGCACCATTATAACATATTTATGTTTAGACTTTAGAGTGTGCAACTCTCGCCCTCTCTCTGCTCTTACGCTCATTACGCGAAGCACAATAATGTATGTTAATTTTAATAATCTTTTAATAAATGGTCTTATCTTTATGTTGAGTACGCCTCAACACCTAAACTTTTGGTAACTTTTCAGAGCCGTTAACTTTCAATTTACCTACCATGTTATGATTAAAATAGGGATTATACTTTCCAGCCAGGATACTTAACTAGAGGGCAATTTAAAAAAAAGTTTTATTGAAAAAAAAACTGGCATAAAGTTTTAATAAAAAAACTTTCTTGTTACCAAACGTTATCGGTCAAAATTACATTTACATACATACTAAGGCAAAGTACTATATAGCTAAAAGTAATGTCGTCATCATGATACAGATGAAAAGTTAAATTAATAAATTACGTTGGTCGATAATTAAACCTAATGTCAACATTTTTATAAGACCCTTCGGATTTACATTCCTATATAAGAAAATGGATACGAATCTCCGTGGATACACTTTTTAAAAACACTACGTCATTGCGTTGACCAATAAGGCGATCTATAATTCACATGAACGGCGTATTGGATACATTACTTACAAACTAATTGGATTTGGGTTAAACACTTACCTAATATTTCTAGGTATACGTAGCAGTTTTAATACGAAACGGGCTTATATAAGGCGTGTAATTGATACAAGCCGTCCGGTTCTGTATCTGGTATTTTGCGTTGATTATTTACTTATAAAGAGATGGATTGATTAAATTATTTATTTCAATTCGGTGTTTAAAAAAATTGCGTGTGAATTCCATAGATTCAAATAGCGTGTGTCAATTTCGGACCATAGATAATTATAAATGCCGTCTTATTGGGATGTAGCTATGTGTTGTTTTAGATTTTTTATTATTGAATAAATATATCCGTGCTTTGAACGGAGGGCATGCCAACGGTTGAAATAAACATTTATGAAAGTTTTTACGAGTAGTCAGAAGTCTGAAAGTCTAAATTATCTCTACTATTATCAGATATTTTTTTTTAAAATGTAATATTTTTTTATCGGCCCAGGTATTCTGTCGAAAGTGCCTGAAAAAAACCTTAGTAAACAGTTAATAGAATTCTTACTCATAAAATCTAAAGTTTGTACCTTGCCTCACCCACCTGCTATCGGGAACCGCGTACTGCCCTCGCCTTGACCTTCGAGGTGACCGAATCTGTTAGACCTATGTCTATATGTATGACCCGCAATGCGTCATGGACGCTTTTTGAAACATGAAAGATTTGTTTTGACGCAAGAATTATGACAAGACATGAATACTTTATGGATACTTGCCAAACTTTTTTAGTGAGCTAAGTATAATTAGGTCCACTTTCAGCCGACTGGTGGCGTCTTTTAATTATGAAAGTGCTAAAAAACACAGTCGAAATTTAAAAGAAGAATGTTAGGTAATCTTTAAACCAAATCAATATCTAATAAACAATTCGACGAATAGTATTCACATGTATATACAATATTTGTAACATGTCTTGGTCATTCTTAGTTGTTTTCGAATTCAGTGGATAGATATTAAATTGGATTAAGACATACATTTCGTTACTATTCATAGTCGTATAGACTTGCTGTCTCTGTGGAATTAAGTTGTCGACTTGCAATTATATGTGCATTTGCAAGGGTTTAAGAGGCAGCGCAGTCGTCAAACTGCCCGAGTTCCGTAAGGGCCTGATCACCTTGCCCCAGTTAGTGCAACCGCTGGTCTGATGTGGGGCTTATCCGTCGCTAATCTCTGGTTATGTTTCATATAACGCCTAGTTTATCGACCGTATGATATTATTTTATACTAGTTTTTAAACTCATGTCGCTGGTATATGTTGTTAACTAAGTTGTCGACTATGAATGATAAACATTTTTAGTTATAAAATATATACTTGTAAATTGATCTAAGCGGCCAGATTTTACAGATGCTATATTTGTGTCTACAGCCGGATTGTACTTAATAAGAAATCGCACTCAGTTTTGATATATAGCTCGAAAGTACTGGCTGGCATTTTTTACTTCATAAAAAAAATAGTTTAGCACCCCTCTATCTTGAAATTTATGAACGCATAGGATAGTGTTTTGTTTATACGGGCAAATTTAAAAAAAGAGTAAAGATTCCTAGGTACTTATATGAGACATGATTTATACTCATCTTAGACCGCTTTACACAAATATTCAAGCAATGAATTCCTTTTCCAGGTGCTGCTCGCAGCCAGCAGTCTATCAACAACAAAAGATATCCCAGAGAAACCAAAGCTCTCCAAGCTCCTTCAAGGTGACGGCATCAGAAACGAACCGATATCTGACAAAGGTGTGAAACGTCACATCCAATCTGTAGGCTATGGCCATTCAGGATATGGTGGTTACGTGGGGGGTTCGTCTTTCGGGGTGTCCGGACCAGTGTTTGGGGCACCTTCACTTGGTATTGGACATTCTGTTGGTCATGCGGTTGGGGTAGCCTCATCGTATGGGGCACCTCCACTTGGTATTGGACTATCTGCTGGCCCAGCGGTTGGCGTAGCCTCATCCTATGGGGCACCTTCACTTGGTATTGGCCTCGCTGCCGGTCCAGCTATTGGGGTAGCATCATCGTTTGGAGCACCTTCACTTGGTATCGGATTATCTGCCGGCCCTGCAGTGGGCGTGGCTCAAGCTGTCTCTGCTGTTTCTGCTGCCCCAGCAGTCAGTACGGTCGCTGCTGCCCCAGTAGCAGTCGCAACACCATCGGTACAAACATCAGTTTCCATAGAACCCAACCCTGTCATACTCCGACAAGAAGTGCCCCGCTACATTACTCGAACCATAACTCGAGATGTCCAAGTACCTGTCCAAGTGCCCGTTCATATCCCTGTCGACCGTCAGGTGCCTTACCCAGTCAGAGTGCCTTACCCAGTAGCAGTAGACCGGCCTGTACCGGTCCATGTCGTACAAAAAGTCCCCGTAGAAGTAACAAGGCAAGTGCCCGTATATTACGAGAAAAAAGTGCCTTATCCCGTTAAAGTGCCTGTCTCCGTACCTGTGCCATATCCTGTAACGGTCGAGAAGCGAGTACCTGTTGACAGGCCTGTTTACGTCGACCGCCAAGTGCCTGTTGATAGGCCTGTTTATGTTGACCGCCAAGTGTCTGTTGACAGGCCTGTATACGTTGACCGCCAAGTGCCTGTTGACAGACCTGTTTATGTGGATCGTCAAGTTAATGTGCCTGTGCCGGTGCATGTGGATAGACCCGTGCCTGTTCCGCAACCTGTGGTTGTAGACAGACCTGTACCTGTGTCAACGGTTGCGGTGCCTGCTTTTGCAGGGGGTTCGGCAATAGGCGTATCTGGTTATTCTGCTGGTCCTGCTATCGGAGTATCTGGTATTTCTGCTGGACCTGCTTACGGTGTATCAGGTATTTCTGCTGGACCTGCTATCGGGGTATCTGGTATTTATGGTGGGCATGGTTTCGGGGTATCTGGTATTTCTGGTATCCCATATGGAGCATCTTACGGATCGTACTCTTCTTACCCTGTTGGTGGGGCGCTGCTACACTCCTCGGGAGGATCTTTGGTACATTCCACTGGTGGATCGCTGGTTCATTCCACTGGCGGGTCACTGGTACATTCCACTGGTGGATCGCTGTTACATTCGGTTCCGATATCAACAGGCTTGTCCGGTGGTTTTTCTAAGACCATATCTTATAACTCCATCGCTCATTAAGATTATATCCCCACGCATATTTGTATATTTTGTATTGTATTCTTGTAATTATACTAATTTAAACAACATGTGTTTGTGTTATTTTAAGCCCCAGTGTCATAATTTTACCCATAACGAACAGGCCGTTCGCGAATATTACATACTCATCACATTAATATTATATCATAGATATATTATATATGAAAATGTAATATTATTATCCCTCATCGAATGAAAATAATATGTAGCATAAATAAAACAACTTTTTATTAGTAAAACTTATATTATTACTTACATCGTAGATTGTTAAAAAGAAATTTGTAATTTGAAAAGAGAACAAAGATATTTAAAAAAAGTACATGAGAACATGGAGGTAAACTGTGCATGTCATAGTCAAAATAATAATATTTTTTTTTATAATAGAAGTTAGTGTGGAGGATAAATATAAAAAGGACCAGATACAAGTTAAATCTATGGCACACACATTCAAATACTGACCGATAATGACATCTATTCTATTATATTTACACCTCCAAACATTCTCCCAAAACTAGTATTTCATTTCGACTCCTAGACTCAAGAAACAGAATGAAAATTGTAAAAGCTTTGAAAATGTAAACTTTTCAAACCTTCTAGTCTAAAGTGAAATCTCTACCTAAATAATAATAAACTAACCGTATACTTTATAGAATACGTTTTAAGAAATCTTGTATGAAGAATTGAGCTTTAAATGCTGTCCGCTAGAGGCGCTGTTAAATTCTCCATTCAAAATATCTCAAAATGTAGACTATAAATTGTACGGTTAGCTTACGAATAAGCTCGCACTTGACGTACTGATTTGATAGTAAAATTAAATTCAAAAACTCCACAATAGGTACAGCAGCACCTAAAGATCAATGAAACCGATTACTCCGATATTGTCTAATTAGCTATTATACTTGAAGATCATTCAGAATATGATGCACCTCTTCTTAGGGTTCATGGCAGAGCCTGGTGGGCAATTGAAGGCTCGCGCGAAGTCCTCGTTGTTCTGCAAGGCACCTTGAGCGCGGAACAGCTGCGGCGAATGCTCGTCTTCTATGTCCGCCTCTAAGGAGTCTTTCGTTGATACTCCACACCAGAGCTGATAGAAAACTTGGTAATTTATTCGGTTGTAGGGTGTTACACGCTCAGTCTGGCGTCAGTCTGATCCATCAGTTTGGTTAAACTACTGTCAGACTGGCTGTCTAAACCACTGAGACTGATGGACTGAAACCCTAGAAAATTTTCGCCAGTTTTGTGCTGACCAAACTGACTGAACTTACTGGACCAGACAGACAACAAACTGAGCGTATAACATCGGACTTATGTAAAAAGGTTTATTATGAGATTCGGCTGCACGAAGTATAATTAGTTGACACATCCAAAAGATTATTATTCTACCTACTTAGGTAGAATATTTTTTTGATGAAATATGTATTTCAATCATTCCAAAGCTACGAAGAAAAAATATATTTCCGCTCACCGTGCAAAAGCATTCATACTATAATTGTATTGCTTACATTCCCATATGACAAAAAGAAAAGTTGCGCCGACGTCGTTTCCTCGAACCCTGGCAGCTTGTCCTCCGGGCCGCGCCTGCGCAGGTTATGCTGGAGAGCGTCGAACGCTTGCCTGAGTCCACCGTTATCTGCTATGTTCTCACCGAGGGTTTTCTTCCCATCCACCTGTGGCGCCAACGCAATATAATTAGCATTACTAATCTATGTAAAATATTATTTATTTGGTAATAAACTCACGTCTACCATTACAGATTAAAAAATATATAATGTGATAGCTGGGACCTCTTATTAGTCTAATCTAATAATAAAAAAGTTATTAGGTACTACATATAATAATTCCAGCCCTTTTTTAATGTCCCACTGCTGGACACGGGCCTCCCCTCAATGCGAGGGGGATTAGGCCATAGTCCACCACGCTGGCCCAGTGTGGGTTCACATTTCTTTCGAGGGGTTGTCTCAGACATGCAGGTTTCCTCACGATGGAAACATTTTTAGTCTAAGTGCTCAAAGAATTCCAATGGGAGTTTCCGTGACCCGAATCAAGTCTTAGAAACCGACACACTACACTAATGATGAAGAAATGTTCTTTAAAGAAGATCATTACAAAGTAGAACAATGAAAAAACAAAACGTTTGCCAGGTTATAATGTCGACACCATATCAATTTGGTTGACCATGTCACTATCTTTGGTTGGTATCCTTACAAAAATGTATTTTTATACTGAAACGCTGATTTATATTTTGGCCAATTTTACTGAAGTTGGCACCACTGTTTTTTAATCCTTACATGTTCGTTGAGCTCGGGCACGTAGTAGCTGGAGTACTGGTTGATGAAGCATTGAGTCATGTTGACGAACGAATCTATCGTGTTGTTCGACCACCACGGCAGCATGTTGCCGTTCTTGTCAAACTGACGACCTGCAATAAGAGTTCAATCGATAAGGATTATTATGGACGAAATCATCTCATTATTATTTTCAAGTTTTTCTGGGTGCTACGCAGTGGAACTAACGTTATGAAGTGGTGGTAGGTTTTAACTTTTCAGAAGACGTTGAATATATCTCAGGAAGTATAAGTTACTGAATTTCCATTTGACAACAACTGATCAGCGCTGACTGCAAAAGCGAGTATGCTTACAGAATCGATCTATTGGGTCCTTATAGCAGAAAATAACTTAAATTTTAGTAAATTTAATAGTAGCTTAATAAGCAACCAATGCAAATGATGCTTGATAAAAAGTTCCATATTTATTTAACAAGCATTGGCTCACCAAAATTATCGAATCCATGTGTTATTTCGTGGCCTAGAACAGTCCCGAGGGAGCCATAATTGAGAGAACTGAAAAGTTACACATAATACATGTAATGACATTTCTTATATTAAATCATGAATACGTAATTATGAATTTCAGTGCTGAAACGAGCGTGTGCGCAGACAACCAATCAGATACTCACTCGAGTCCTAAATCAAAGAAGGGATGTTGTAACATCACCATTGGGACAGCTATAGGAAATATTTAAAAAATGTAAATATTTTATACTCATGTCAAACGTTTATCTACTCTCTCACCTAGTTTTTACTATTATTAGTATTTTCTATTTGCCATCAGCTATATTTATAGTAGAGTTAATACTATACCCTTGCTTTTTGCATCGCAATCCAGTCCTTTACGACATTGTACCTTCATTAAGAACATAATATGGTGGTTGACGGAAAGCGTAGAAGAGTAAGACCAATAATAAGCTACATGAGTCAGATAATATAAATGGTCAGTGTCATACTCTAATATAAGAAGGTGATAGCGGCTGCTCTAGGTAAAGACATATGCAAACAGCTTCGTAAGCAACACCAACAAGTCTTAAGAAGAGTTGTTCTCAATTTGAATTTGACTATAGAGATGTCCATTTACGTTCCTCATTAGTCAATAATCTATTTTCTAAGGATACAACTCATTTTTATCCAAAAAATAAATAACATTAATAAACTTACTAATTGTATTCTCCTGGAACGTATGATAAGCATTCACTTCGGTGGGATCAGTCGCCCAAGTGAAATTGTTTCCATCCCGGAAACTACTCAAGCCTTTCTTTATTTTCAGTTGAATCACATTGACCATGTTCTCTAAATATTTACTAGTATCCACTTCCACTCCTTCATAATATTCGCTTAGTCGCCCCTCCTCCAAGAGCCAGTTGGGGAACCCTACGAGGGTTTTCATCTGAATAATTTTCTGGTAAGTGGCTAGTTTTGTGTCATCGTCCATCCATTTGGCTTGCCCTACTAAATGAGCTAGGGAGTTCTTGAGCTGATCAATCATCGTTAGTATCTGCAATAACATTATTACTTTTCAATGAATAATCATCACTTGAATAATTGAGACTCCCGATGTAATAAGTGTGTTCGAAGTTTACCTTTGGTTTCGTAACATTGAAGAAATGAGGGTCAGCAATGGCGTACGCCACAGCCAAGCCAAGCATATCGTTGACTGCGTTCGCGCACTGCAAGCTTCGAGGTGGTGTTGTATCTGAATGAGGTTGGATCTGTTCGTTAGCGCTTTGGACCAAAATTCGGAGTTCTGTGGTTGTGTGGATCGCCATCACTTCTACGACCTGTTTTCAAGAAGATGGTAAAAACAAATTAAATGAAGAAAAACTACAAAAAAGGCAAGCTTTAATAAGTGAAAGAAAAGAGTCCTCTTTCAACGTTAAGATTGCTGACAGTAAACAAAACACGACAGCAATATAAGAACATATATTACACCAATGATTACCTTCATCCAAATATATAACTCCAAAACAACAGGTGGAGTCTTTGCCACATACGCTGCCATCAGCGACATATATTTCAAATCAGGATCCGATACCAATACTTTGTCCTTATCAAAATCCAAATGAACATCGCTAATATTGAACACTCCTTCCAAATATCTCTTCCATATAGGAGTGGGGGTACCGTTGTTGTTCACTACGATTTCATCTGTTAATACTTGGAGCTCATTTACTGTATAATCTGGTAGCTTTAGATATGCGTCGTCATCTGCTGTTGATGTACCGTTATCTGTTTCTAGCTGGAAATTTAGGGGTTTGTAGAAATGCACATAATTTTATAACGTATTAGTCATACTTGAAGTGATTGCAGCGGTAGTAAGTATAGCTTTATAAAAAAATATGATATTCTTTATAAAATATTCAATAAACAAATGCATTCACTTTAATAGTAGACTTAAAACCTACATGTTAATATTTTCATGCTGCTTAATAATAGAGACATATCAGCAATTACAAAGTACATTAATGTAATGGAACATCGTATTGATCATCGGAAATGGGACATCAGATAGCTATGGAAGTTATTATATTAATGTTGCTGTATGGGATTTAATTAGATGCCGCGTAGTGGTAGAGTTTGTAGATAAAGCGGATAACATTTTTGTTGTCTAGTCATTAATGTACACATAAATAATATTACAAAGAATATAGTAGCTAACAAACAGCATATAAACTTTAAAAGCAATCATTTCGTTATCATTCATAAGGTCTCTTACCTCGTAAATATCATTATACATCGCATAGTACTCAGTCGAAGCTATAATTAAATTTTGATCCAATTCTGCTTCACTCAATTTGGATTTTTTGATAGCGCCCAAAACAAATAGTTTCATCAATTCTGCGTAAAATAACTTGTGTATTTCTGCAACTTTCTTATCATCGTCATCTGTTTTGGCTTTGCTGGTTTTAGGATTGATTAAAAAATCATTTATGGCTTCATTTGTAGAAGTTTTCGGCCATTTGATAGTTCTCCTACCGGTATGTCTCTTTCTTTTATTATGTGTGCTGAAAATTGCATAATATTAAACCTACGTACGACTTACTAATATACAATATTGATTGAAGAAATTAGCTGAACACTATCCATTCCCAACAAAAAGAACTATGGTATGAATAATGTCCGAGCATGGTTTTACTGATTCGAACTAATTGCTCGTTTCTATTTCTGTTTATATTTACACTAATAACTTACAATTATTACCTTGGGAATGGGTTGGTCGTCTCAGGAGATCCCATTACAAGTCTATAGACTGAAGAATTTTTAGGATCAGTAAATATATCAAATCCTATTAATACATCCATACCGATATATGTTTTTATTTTAACAACTGTTTCCAGCCAGTCAAACTTATAAGAGTCGTAGTTAAAGTCTTCTGTAACGTTCATGTAAGTAGGATACGCCGGAAGGCCTAAAGCTTCTAGTATACTTATTGCTGGTTTTAAGCCACGCTTATCCAGGGTTTCTGGAATACAATTAAGGACTAAACATTAAAGTGCTTTTTACAGCTAAGGCTATGCTTCGATCGGCACAATATGCTTGCGGTTCCAGTTCATAATCATTATCATTACCTTAAGTTTACAAATAATTAGGATGGTATTGCTTCCACTAAATTGGCTCGCACTAAATCTGGGTCAAAGCGAAACCTAACACAAATGCAATATGAAAAAGTTAGATAAAAGATCTATTTTTAGGATGAAAATCAAAATGATGTCATTTATGAAAACTAATCTGTCGTCATAGATTTGGCTGCCTTCAAAACGGCTGCTTCACAATACACAGATGCTATTCATTAATTGTTACAGAGCACCTGAGAACTTTCAGTTGTGAGCTGCTACTCTTTTTCATATCTTTTTGACTCACCGGTATCCACACATGCTGTATACATATCCTTAGCCTGTTGCACTGGCTTGGGGTTACTACTGGTGTTTTTGATCAGGAAATCTCGTACCACCGAGTAGACCTTGGTCTGTTTTTCTCTGAACCAATCGTATGAACGATACGCGTCCGGTCTGGGGTGGTCTGAAGCCCAGTTACCGCAGACATACTGGGGGAAAATGAGTTATTCGGATTTATAAAAGACGGTCTAATGAGACCAGCGACTGGTCTTCTGTCAGGTGGTATTGAATTTACAATGGAGCTACAGATGTGCTTACAAATTACCAATGTGAGTTTGTTAACGATGATGATAGAACAATAAATATCTCCAGACAAGCACACCAACTGTGTTGACCCAAACTATGAACCGCTTGTATTATAGGTACCGTGTACTGGAGGCGTGCCTAGGCCAAAATATTAAGAATTGTAAATTTCTGAGATTTCCCCCGAAGTCACAAATACTAGAAATGGGTAAACCAAGCGGCTTAATAAACCATATACCACCGTTATAGAGTCAGTTGGTAACACAATATGTAAATAATGGTCAGTGGGATTAAATTACCTGATAGAAGTTCTCGCAGGGATCCGCGGTCTTGTCCATAGACAACGCGAGGTTAGCGGCGGATCGTAAACACTCCTTGCTCCTACATATTTTTACTGGCTTATTGTGTATCGCTATCGCATCTAAAAGTTAATTAGTACATATAGTCCAAGTTACAGAATGTAGAACACTCCTGCCACAATATGAATGTCTAACAAAAAGTCTACCGAATGACCTCCTGAAATATTTTCCAATGTAAATGTCAAGTGGTCAATCAACAGGCCGAAAAGAAAAACATTTATAGCAAAAAAAAGTTGGTAAGTACGTTATTGGAATTTTCATTTAATAAGTTACATACAAAGACAAAGTGGCGGCAAAGCAACTGCAAAGTGACTTTTCGATAACAATTGAATGTCGACTTTAATCACTTTACGACTGAAATAGGTATAACTAAATATAATCACACTGGCCGGTTCGAGGAGGCAGGAGGCGCGGTCAAAGTGAATAAAGTTGACTTTCAATTGCCAGGGTGCATTTGCACCAAAACAGAGGCGAGCGAAGTGAATACGAATAGACCAATCAGATTATTTGAAAAACACTACTCGGTACCGAACGGAGGATTTCAATCAATCTGATTGGTCTATTCCTCAGAGTTAGTACTTACATAAAATAGTTATAATTATAAAAGCTATCAGTAAAAGTAAGAATATTATTATTATAATAATTAGCGGCACTCTTTTCCTGAATTTTCTTTTGAACCTGAAATTCAATGTTTAAATATAGAACTTGGATTATTAAGTGTAAAATAATACGTATCTAATGCAAAAAAAATATTCTTAGGCGAATTATAATTATGTAGACGATCTTTTTAAGAACAGATACGGATTCTAAGGGGGGCGAGGGGATAAGGGACAACCCTGGATTGAACAGGGGCTAAAGCATAACCCTAAAAATAAATAATAATAATACCAGCCCTTTTTATTGTCCCACTGCTGGGCACGGGCCTCCCCTCAATGCGAGGGGGATTATGCCATAGGGCTTCTCTCACGATGTTTTCCTTCACCGTTACCGTTACCCAAAAATAAAAGTTTAATCTATTTACAATGGACACACAACTGTAAATTCGGGAGAAAAGTGCTTTGTATCGCTATATTAAATTAATTGGAATATTCTATATGTTAGAATGATAGTTTACGAAAAAGGGTGCGTTTATGAATACACCCCCAACCATTACTGAGCCGTAAATAATTAGTTTATCTCACCGGGATGTTCTGGAGCCGACTGCTATTAAATAACCGGATTCTCTTAAATCACTGCCGTTCTTCAGTGGTGGGCTGGTGGGCTTGGCGCTAGCCGTGCCTATACGAAAAAATATTTTTTTTTTTCGGTAAAAATTGCTCATTTTCTATGTTAACTAATATATACAAAACAATGCAAGATAAAACAAAAAACTACTACACAAGGCTTAATTAAATGGTGCCTTATTTAATTTCCTATTCAATAAAAAAATCAGTAAAATCAGAAATCAAAATTTGAAAACTTTTTCCACTCATGGGGATAGAATAGACTTTTGCGAGCAAATTTCGAAAAATAAAGGCCGCTTTTCCGAGCCAGCGAGCCGAAAAATAAATCTAAATTCTCTGTATACCTCGTATAATATAAAAACCCGATAGATATAACACAATATTCTAGTTTCTATAAAAATACGTAAAGCTTATTTATTCGGTCAAGTATGTAGAAGTGAAATGTAGATAGCATCTTTGCCGCCGAGAATTTAATGCTTTAGCGATAGGCGAAACGAAGGCTTCAGCGAATAACTACATACTCTGACCCTACCCGTGACCTCACAAATACAAACATACCTACCTTAATTATAGGGTTTCATGCAAACTGTGTGAGGAGATGTATGAATGTGGATGAAGCGAGCCAGGATCTTAGCACATGGCAATAAGTGGTCTCTGCCAACCCACGTGGTATACAGGCGTGAGTACATTTATATTATGTATGTCATGTATTTCAAGTAAATATACATAATAATTGACTACACTTATAATTTTTTAAATAAAACTAATTTTACGGATTTCATCGCGATTATTTTTTGTTTTTTTTTACGTTCCGGCTGCTTGAACGTAAAAAACAAAACAAAATATTCGCGTAAATATAAGAAATCAATATATACTTTTTTTTTTAATAGAAAACATATAGTATTTTGCGCACACAAAAGAATATCGTAACGGAAAACAATTGACAACGGTATTGCATCTTTGTGCTTGAAGGTTATTCTATTTATTTTTGTGTTCTATGATATAACAATCACTTACGAGGAACCGTTGGACCCATCACGTCTCCTTCCTCACCGGACCACGCTTTCATTTTTCAGAAGCCTAATTAATATTATTTCAACATAAATAATTTTTCACAGCACTGTTTTATTTTTAGACCCATTTCAATTAATTATTTTAATTTTTCATTAATTGTTTGTAAAAAATATATTTCGTTATTTATTCCGTTTGTGTTGTTACATTCCGTTTCGTTTCATGACGTTTAGCCTACTGAAAGCTTGTTGTGAAACTGAAAACGACACAGAGTTTTGTGTAGGGCGACTATGATTTACGATAAATCGGGTTTCTATCGATGTTGGGGTAACACATTGCATATTGTTAAATAGGCACGTAAAACAGCAGCAAGTATTGGCTATTAGGTCTCAAGACTGCCTACATTGTACCGTTCCTACATTGTTCTCACATACCCATAGCAATGTACTACTCAAAAATGTAAAAGATCTTTTTAAGAAGAGCAACCATGGAGTTTCGTGTTCGTTCTCCTCCATAGCAACGGCATTCCGAACGGGTAATGTCTTAGCTTAGCATTTTGTGCCAATTTTGACCATTCATAAGTACTGTACTTAATGGTTTACATGAACAAAATATGCTGATTATGATTGAAAATAATAAATTAATATGTGATTTTAATATTGCTATAATTTTGTCTAATAGCACTTTCACATTTAAGCTCAATGGCGTCATTATGTAACAGTACGTAACAGTAGCAAGCGGTAATAAAAATATTTTGCCAAATAGCACACACCAATTGTGATATAAATGATGAAAATATTGATAATTCTCCCAAATAACGTAAGGACTGCACTATACCTATTTTTTTATCTTAAAGAAACGATTAATATTATTCCATGGCGCATGGTCACCCCAATATAGACTCAATTTATAGCATAGGACAGTGGCATGGTGATGCGCGCCATCGCACGCGATAGCTAGTGATGTGCCTGTTGTATCGATTCAACGAAGAAGGAGTTTATCGTGCCCATTCATGACACTAGAGTTCGCGTACTACCAAGTAGGTATATTGGATAATATTTCATGTTTCATTTTTATGAACTTCGAACCAAGGTCAGGGTAATAAAAATTGGTTTTGTTTTCTGTTTATGTGACATGTTTTTTTAATGTTCTTGATAGATTGTTTATAGTATTTTTGTTTGCAAATTTTGTGCAAATAATATTGTTTGAATTGTCTTTTTCTTTATTCTACACAATCATGCATTGATGTTCCAATACTGTAACATGGTATTTGCATATCCTCTTAACCAAAAATCATGTTGTCCAGGTGGTCAAGATTATATATACCGATAGGTACTACCTAGTACAACACTAGTAAGGATCGATACTATTATATGAATATTGCATACATGGTAGTTAGTATTTTTAATCTAGGTTAGCCCTAAAGTTAGTGTTGTATAAATATTAGGCACTGCCGATAAATACGCCTAGTTTGTAAAGCTTATGGCGGACTTCCCTTGTATTTCTAACACTATTAAGGTTTTTACAGAAATGTAGGTATTTTTACATTATGTTTGCCTTTACCGTTTAAGTAAGTGACTTCGCAACTAAAAACCAGATTTCCCAGAAGTGAGAGCCGGGGATTGAACCTGCAGCCCTTATTGCCGAGGCGAGCGTTCATCAACTTGGCTATCCCTATGGGTACATGTGAATTAGACAACCCTATAAAATTTCAGTATTCAGACAATAAACTATATAAGGTGTAACAATAATAGTGTAAAAAAAATAACAGTAACAGGGCTATAAATATAACATTCCCAAAGAAATCAATCAAATTATTATACACTAGCTGCGCCCCGCGGTGTTACCCGCACGGGAACCATAAATTTTACCGGGATAAAAAGTAGCCTATGTGCTATTCCAGACAATAATCTATCTCTGTGCCGAATTTCATCCAGATCCGTTCGGCCGTTCTGGCGTGATTGATTAACAAACATCCATCCATCCAAACTTTCAAATTTATAATATTAGTGGGATTTGAAAATGACGCACGGTCAAAGGCTACTGATTCGCATGTTTAAAAAAATCAAACATAATTTACACAATTGTTTTATACATCAACGTGATCCATATAACTTACTGATTCGTTTGTTCAAATATTTTACACATTTTTTGTTAAACCTTATACATACAACCTAAAGGTAAAATTAAGGATTATCACCATCAAGGTTACGAGGTAAGCGTACTAGTTGACTGTCACCTTTCATGTTGGTCAGACTCCATCAGGCTGTCAATTAAGACCCGGTTTGGTGATATATGGCTCGTTTTTTTTTTTTTTTGGGAGTACTTCAGAAACCATCGGCAAAAGGCCGATGCCCTTGGTATTACACAGTATAATAATTTATTCAGAAAACATTTATTAAGTTTAGTGCGAAAAGTCTTATATCTAAATACAATAGGGTGGAAATGAGGTTTTACAATTACAAGAAGTTATACATTTAAGAGAAGTGTAGTAGAAAGAATTAAAAACAAAGAATTTTTTATTTTATTATATTATATTTACATCCAATTTGCGCAATGTTTTGTATATGGCTCGTTAGGGAGCCGATGGATATTACCAAAGCTCACATAGTGACCCTGCTTTCTGTGCCAACGGTCCCGGGTTTGGATCTTGGTAGGGACAAACATTGCGTGATGAGCACATATGTTTGTACCTGAGTCATGTATGTATTATATACTGAGTTCACCCTCGGTGCAATGTACGGTAATCATAATACAAGCGTTGCTTAGTGTGGGACCGTATAGTAGTTGTGTTCGTATAATTTTTAAACTGCTTAAAAAAATTGAGGTTCTTAATTCGATTGTATTTTTTTTATATTTGTTACGTTAGACTCCGTCATTTTATATGAACATAAGTAAAACAACTCACAACTCTCACGAGTTTCACGAGATTTGTTTGTATGCAAATAAACAGACTCTTAGGCCGTATACACACAATGCAACTTCATTCCATGATTGTGACATTTACACATTAATTTTTAAATTTTATTCTCAATACATACGGTGCTTTCTTGTGTGAACGCAGCCTTCTAGTTTAAAATAAAACAAAACCTTCAGTACTGATAAAGAAATAACGTTTATTTTGCACTACAACAAGATTGCCGACTCGATCTCAACGCCTTATAGAAGGAAATAAAAATATTTACAAAATCATGATTGTACCACCAGTTTACCATCCATGACCGTAACTTCCGTAGCCTGTACTATAGCCTCCGCCATAACCTCCGCCATAGCCTCCGCCATAACCTCCGCTATAACCTCCGACGGAGACATATTTCTGTACCACAGGTTGTGCTATTGTTTGGACCACAGGGGCAGAGTGCACCACAGGCTGGGCAATCGTTTGGACCACAGGGGCAGAGTGTACCACGGGCTGGGCGATGGTTTGTACCACTGGGGCAGCATGTACCACTGGTTGAGATACTATAGGGGCAGCGTGGACTATTGACTGGGCTACTGGGTGGACGACCTGAAATGTAACAAAAATAATAACTTCTTATTATGCGGGAACAAGTCATCTGTCGCCTCTGTTGGTCTGGCTTACATTTCACTTTTTTCTAACTTTTATTTATAAGAAGCGACTACTGTCTGCTAACCTCTTACCCTTAACTTGCAATACTACCACGGTTGGATTAATTGTAATAATACTTTAGACTTCTGACTGCTGTAAACGACTATCATCAGATGTTACTTATAGTGCCCTTCAAAGCACGGTAGTCAGATGTTATAATTTGGAAGTCCATGCAATTTTGGACCGTTTCCCTGTGATCCTGAGGGTCCTATAAGGGTCTCACCGTTTAAACTCATCGAAATATATATTACTCTATGTTGGGAAATCAGGACAACGATCATGTTCCACTCGCGGTGTGAGCGGCATGCGGGATTTCGCAAATGTCGATGTGATTCTAAACAAGTTGTGGTTCGGGAACCACAGTTTATTGGAACACAGTGATTGTTTCGAGCGCCCATAGTCTAGTTATTTAGTATATATATATCGATGTGTATACTAATGTCTATGGGCTCGATAGGTTCGATGGGCATCAGATAAGGGCCCCAAGTCTTCTAACAGAATCGATTTATAATCGAACAGCAACCGCATAGTAACTGTCACTTTTGACAGATATTGTATGGGATATCCGTCAAAAGTGACAGTTACAATGCCGTTGCTGTTCGATTATGAATCGACTGTGTTGGCAGACTTGGGGCCAAGGTCTGGTTATCATACCTGTTGGAAGGAAGCGTAGCTTGTAGCAGCTGGCTTAGCGACTGCGTATGCGGGCGCAGCGTGGACAACAGGTTGGGCTACCACTGGTGCAGCGTGGACAACAGGTTGTGCGACATATTGCTGGGCAACCGCCACTGTTGGTTGTTGGACCAGGCTCACCGAAGAAAGCTGGGAAAACCATACCTATTAAACTAGAACTCGTGTGTTCTGGATTGACCTAATAAAAACTTTAGGGTTATTTCTAATGAGAGGTTTCGACAGACGAACGAAGAGTTAAGGGGAGCAGGTACACTTGACCATACCTGCTCCTGTTAAGTCTTTGCTTATATCAATGCTATGATCCTAAATCATATTCATCACTTCATTTCCATTCTTTCAGACATCTGCCTTCATGCACATAAGGAACGGGTGGTACGGATTTGCCAACCGCATCTGGCCGTAGAAGGTTCTCCATTGGCCCTGTTATTGATGTGATGCTGTTTTGAGATGAAATCTTTGATACTCACAGCGGATGACTGCCACGGGTCGATTAAGCCGCCGGGCTTGGGTTTAGCGGCGGATAGCGAGAATAACACGAACAACACCTGGAATAAAAGTAATTATGAATAACAATAATAAAATTACCAGTCCCTTTTAATGTCCCAGTGTTGGGCACGGGCCTCCCATAAATGCGAGGGGGATTAGGTCACAGTCCACCACGCTCGCCCAGTTGGGGTTCGCGGAGTTCACACGCTTTTCGAGGTGTTCTCTCAGACATGCAGGTTTCTTCACCGTTTAGCAAGTGATAATCATGCTTTAATATGAGATTCGCACATAAAATCCAGAAATCCCAGAGGTGCGAGCCGGGGCTTGAACCTGCGGTCCTTGTTACCAAGGCAAGCGTTCTACCAACACGACTATCACTACTTCGAGGAACTAACTATTACGTTATTTCAGCTGCTACCGGTTCGGTACATTGGTATCATGTTCATGGTACAGTACCCATAGGCTTAGGACAATCGTACCTTATTTAACAATATTATATAATAACATTCGATATAAATAAGCAACCCGCCAATCCGCAATTGGCCAGCGTGGTGGACTATGGCCTACAACCACGCCGTTAGGCCGGCTTACAAATTAAACATTAAAAAAAAAAATTGAGGATATTATAAAAATTCAATGACCACTTACAAGGACTCTCATGATTGGACCGTAGCAATTGGAGTAGGAATACTGTGTGCACGTCGATCTGCGCGCGCGCACCTTATATACCATGATGGAATTTTCAGACACGCCTGGGTGTAGACATCCGCACTAGATTAATATGCTATGTGCAGGTATGTGATTGCTTTTTTTCTAAATACTAGTCATAAATAAGAATGTCTGTCAAGCAAAACACGTATTACGTAGCTCAAGCAACTCATCTTTCGCGTGCATCGGATGGTACGGAGTGACTGATGACTGCGTGAAAATTGGTATGTCTCTCTTGCGCAAACTGCAACGCGTAAAAACCAGAAAGAGATAGTGGAATAAGCTGGATTCCTGCTTTATGCTTTGATCCTGGGCAGCCATATAACGGAGAAGTGGTCAGAGGAAAGAGAGCCCTCTGCTGCAATGTGAAAATACTGGCTGGATATTACAATTATTTTTTTCATGACTTCTAGTTGCTCGTTAGCTAAGGATTTTTCGAAATTTAAATTTAAAGATTTGATAACTTTGGTTACAGTATTTGGAATCTGCAAAGCAGAGTCGCGGGTAACTGCTGGTTATAAATATTTAAGAAGAAAATTAATCAAATCGTATCGAGCGATTAAATTCGTCATTGGATCAACATAGTTGGCAATCCATGGGTATATGCCCATCTGGGGACAGACAAGATCACAGATTATGTGCAATGCAGAAGTTAGGGCTGATTTATGTTTTATTTATCACCTTCTCGTTCCATATTTAATTAAGTTATCACATATTTACACGTTTTTATATTGTAATTGATACTTAAATATAATTATAATGTTTTAATTTCTAAATCATTTCTATTCTTGCGCTTGACACAAGTTAGTCTATGTATATTATCTATGCCTTTGACATGACGCCGACCACAAGTAATTCAATATTTAGCCGACACTGGTAGGAAGACCGACAAGAATGAATATGCACTTCTCTGCGAAACAAAGCGAATCTAAAAAGTATTTAACTCAAGTTTCGCCTCTAAACGAGGCATCTTCAGGACGGCTGGGCTACGAATTAGTCAAACCGCAGGGGCTGATTAATTTGGGTCCCGATACTAAAATAGCAGACATATTCTCCATTGATATCTTAGAGGAGTTCAGTTATGTTGGCTTCATTAATTAGTGATTAACTTGTTTGCTTTATAATAGGAAAAGTTGACAAGCCGAGGGTCAGTCGTGGGTCCCTCTTCCCCCAAGTGCTTAACAATGGATTTCCGCCAAGTATCGTCTAGTTCTATCAATTAGACGTTTGAAAGTTTATATTAAGTATATTGCAGTTCCAGAAATTGATATGATTTTCAGAAGTTTTAGTTTTGAAATTTATACTATTTTCTTCGTTCTGATATCAAACTTAATTGGTACCTGTACCTACCTACGTTGTCTGTCATTCCGTCTGCGTACGATTGCTAAATGTACCCGCTTGAACGACATGCTCACTGTATCATAGAATGTTACATTGCTATGCTATTAATTTCTATGAAAATGTCTAGTTTTGCGACACGACCCCTTAAGCCCTTGATTGTAGTTTAGGTACTTACTTGAATTGTATCTGTCTGTTGCGATCAAATATTCATATTGTACAATGGGAAA
Source organism: Pheosia gnoma (assembly GCA_905404115.1). NCBI lineage: Eukaryota > Metazoa > Arthropoda > Insecta > Lepidoptera > Notodontidae > Pheosia > Pheosia gnoma. The sequence continues at coordinate 1,421,899 of FR989909.1, read as the reverse complement.
CCCTTGATGGGAAATTCGGTCCGGGTTACGAAATTCACGCAGACGACGTTACGGGGAAAATAGCTTAAGTATACATTATATATAAGTGTACAGAGTCAGTGTATTACAATACTTTTTATCCCGGGAATTGAAAGGCTTCCTCCGAGATAGTGAAAAGCCAAAAGCCGCGCGCGTTCGATGTCGCGGGCACAACTATCTGGTTTATAAACTCTATAAGTATCATCCTGGTAATAGATAAGTTTCTCCCGGGATATGCATAAAACAAAATTTCACGCGTACGAAATCGTGAGCCATACTAGTAATATTAACGAAATTTGATTCCTAATACATAGAAAATTGTATGTACATAGTAATTTATGTCGCTCTAATTAGGCACATACTTATTGCGCCGGAGTTCATTTGAATTTTAAATGCTTCTGTTGCCTAAACAGGGAATCCTGTATGCCCTTTTAATGGGTTCATGTAGGGCGTGTATAAGTTTAGCACGAAATGAATAATTACCTTAAAACGTGTATATTTCTTTTTATGGTTAAAATTGAAGGCGTACGTACTAGTTAAATTAAGGCTGTGTCCCCAGTCGGCACTGTCAGCGGCCGACTGAGTTAGCGGCGTATCGGTTTAGTACGCCCTTCCATATATTTGAAATGGAGTGTTCACAGTTTGCTAGTTTGCGCTCACTCTACGCAGTTTGCTGTGTTGCGCGCGCCGATTGATTCGATGAGCGGCTGACTCACGGCATAAACCAGTTCCAGTCGGCAGCGGCGATATGCTTGTTCGCCGGGCGTAGTGAGTCAATTTGCCGCAAACTGTCATGTGGACAGTTGACAGTGAAAATTCAGTCGGTCGGTCGACCTAAATAAGCGGCTAACACATAACAGTTTGCTTGCGACGCACGCAAATTGATATGAGTTTGCAGCTAACTCGAATATCAGTTCGCCACAAATTTGCGGCTCACTCAGTCAGCCGCTAACAGTTTGCCGACTGGGGAAACAGCCTTAAACGTGTGTATATCTCTTTTTATGGTTAAAATTGAAGGCGGGGTGTACGTTAAATTTAGAAGTATCGTGACTAAAGTAGTTTTTTGTTCGATTCTTGGAATACTTAATGCGTCATCCATCTATGTTGTATATCTAGGACGTCTTATTTATACGATAATACAAGTTGGACGTCATTCTATCTTTATATGATCATAGTTCCCGATGTTTTTATAAGTAGGTACATTGCTCCAGAATACCTCTAGTAAGTAGTTTGATTGAGCATAAGCCGTGGCTGGCTCTGGTGGTTGCAAGTTCGATTCCCGCCTCGACAAAGTTTGGAAAGCAAAGCCATTATTCTCCAAACCTACCATGTGATTTTATAACATCCTAAGTTATTGATGTTTGCATGTACGACTAATTGAACTGGCTTCTTAAGTTGAATAAATCTGAGGTAATTTTCAATTAATTTAACCAGCTAAGAGGTACTTTTTCTTCTTATTGTGTCGATGGTAACATTATTTTTATCTATGGACGTTGACACTCAAAGAATTTCATTCCGAGAGGCTTCTTAGTTCAGCTGTTATGTACTGTTTCACTGCTCACGTAGCGTTGATGTTCCGGAGGATGTATTTATACCAAACTCTTTGAAACGATGGTAGAGTCGCTAACTTATATAAGTTAGTGGTTTTTTAACATACATGAAGAAAAAAATAATCGATTTTGAATTAGCCAATCATATTTCGTGTACCTAAGGCGGGTGGGAATTACTCATTTATAATAAAAGTGGTGCTTGTGAGCTTGTGACAAACACAATCGTTTATTAAAAACTGTTCTATATGGGTCAGGCGGGTCGATGTTATAAAAAATGCATGGTGTAGGTATCGACCAGAGTCGATGGTGCTCGATCACCATACGTCACGCGCCTAACAACTGATATTGTAAATAATTATAATAATAATTCCAGCCCTTATTAATGTTCCACTGCTGGACACGGGCCTCCCCTCAATTTGAGGGGGATTAGGCCAGCTCCACCACGCTGGCCCAGTGCGGGTTAGCGGACTTCACACGTCTTTCGAGGTGTTCTCTCAGACATGTAGGTTTCCTTCACTGTTTAGCAAGTGATAATGGTGGTTGAAAATGAGATTCGCACTTGAAATCCAGAAATCCCAGATGTGCGAGCCGGGGTTTGAACATGCAATCATCCTTACCGAGGCAAACGTTCTACCAACTTGGCTATCACTGCTCGTGTGTATGCTTATGATAACATGTTCACACTAAAATGTTCAGTGGTAACAATGTAATGCAATGTAACAATAGAATGTTCAGTGGCAGAATGCTCGCCTGCCACGCGGGCGGCCCGGGTTTGATTGCCGGCCGATGCATCTCATTTATACGATTTTCACCAATAATGTTTTTATACATAAACATGATCATTATGAACAACTCGCTTAGCACTTAAAATATTGTACACTATTTTAGTTACACATTGTATCTATTTAGAATGATTGATAGAAGTAAATTGTAAATAGACTAAATTGGACATATAGTTTTCGTCATACCCACATTAAGATGGATGGCTGATATAATACAACATCTTGAGGTGGAAATTACGAAAAGACAGATCGGTAGTTTAACTATGATCGTCATTCAGTTTTCGATCCTAAGCACTTACATTGAAGTTCAAAATTCCTTTGCAATGAATTATAATATTAAGTTGGTATAGTATAAAAGCCCGAATAGTCGATTCGGGCTCCAGCCGTTTTAAGGCTAACCTACTTATTGTCGCCCGGTTGATGTATCAGATAGATTATATTGATTGCTTTTCTAAACGCTCGCGACTTCGTTTACTTAGACTTGAGTTGTCGTGACTATCACTGACTAATTCTTGCTACTACAAGCTATAACCATGCTAAGTTTTATCATAATCTGTCCTGTGTCTTGTCGGGATCTTGTATATATGTTACGTGCTCCGAAAACTCTCATAGCGCGATTCAGGATTGTATACAAAATTGTCTATTGTTCTGAATGCGTCTGCAACACTATCTGTGTATAGCTTGTGGCGAAGTTGAAGTGGTCGCTACACTCCTATTATAAGCTATAACCATGCCAAGTTTTATCATAATCTGTCCGTCTATTTTTCATGGTGCACCAGCAAATAACAGACAGACAAACAGACTTTAGCGGAAAAGGGAAGATCTTCCAGCCAGGCGGGTGGTATGCCTGGCGGGGCGGCCGCTATGCCCCGACGGTTATTGTCGGGATCTTGTATATATGTTACGTGCTCAGAAAACTAACATAGCGCGATTCAGGATTGTATTGAGAATTGTCAATTGTTTTGAATGCGTCTGCAGCACTATCTGTGTATAGCTTGTGGCGAAGATGAAGAGGTCGCTACAAGACAAAATAAATGAAAACGCCGAACTCAGCTTTTGTTTCTAAAACAATGCCTATAAAATATTATCAATCCGCTTTCCTAGTCAGATTTGCCAACGTCAACCTTCTTCCGAAAGTTTTACAGGGTGGTTCCAATGACATAGATTAATGTTTGATAGTCTATAGTCTAAAAGGTACATTAACATTAGGTTATATGTAATATTAATGATGATCACAGTGTCGGGTCAATGACATGATTTGAGGGCTTTCATGTAGGACTATGATTGATTGGTCTACATCTAGTAATTGATGTTGGGCTTTAAGGGCATCGTAGGTCATGTCGTATTCTGCTCTAACACTGAAACTGGACTAAAATTTAAGGGATAGTTAGTTTTTAATCTATATTATTTGAGAAGCATTTGAGAATTCACTTTGAGAACGACGAACGACGAATTTGAGAACTTTTTATCACCTCATAATCATGTATGAATAAATTAATTATCTCTATTGTTATTTTTACTGATATTCGGGCGGATAAAGATTTTTTTTTTTTTTTTTTTTTATTACATTATAGGCAAGTATTTGATCTCGATCTCACCTGATGGTAAGGGACGATGAGATCTACGATGGAACATACTTGCCTCGGTAGGAAGGCGGCAGTAGATCGAGACGCTACATTCACTAGGCACATGCAGCGCAGCTGATCTGACCCGCCATCCATGAATGGCAACACCGAACATCATGCCGGAACACGGCTAGGCCGCTTGGCGACATGGCTTTGTTCAGTGGGTGGTGACTAGCCACGGCCGAAGCCTACCACCAGTAAAAAGATGTAATAATAAGAAGAATGTGATGTAAGAAGTAAGATGTAATATAATTATATATTATATTATAAATGTAAAAGTTTGGATGGATGTTTGTTACTCAATCACGCCAGAACGGCTGAACGGATCTGGATGAAATTTGGCACAGAGATAGATTATAGTTTGAAATAGCACATAGGCTACTTTTTATCCCGGTAAAATGTATGGTTCTCGTGGGATAGATTGTTTGAATTTTTCACTCTTTTTAATTGCGGTTAACACCGCGGGGCGCAGCTAGTATTATATATAGATAATAGTGACGGCTGGAGTGCTTAAAGTTTAAGAGCCTACAGGTAGCTACATACCACGCTTCTTCGTCAAAATTTTTATCTACATTTAGCACGAAGCATTTACTTACTGATTCGTAAAGTGCGAGATTATTCGTAAGCTAACTGTATAGTTTATAGTTTACGTATTTAGACACAATTGTATGGCTAATCGAATAGCGCCTCTAGCGGACAGTATTTAAAACTTCCAACTCCAATACAGTGTTTCTATGTCACTATGAGTCGCGACATCTAGCATGTAGTCCGAGTACTAGCATATGCATCGGGTATGTGGCTCCATCGGTTTAACTTTAGTTCACCTCGGTTTGATATTATGTTGATGTAAACATAGATGGATAACTAAAATATAGTTTAGCACATCAAGTACGAGAATTGCTCGTGTGCTTACCGTATACTTTATAGTCTACGTAGACATTGTGTCAGACACATAATCAGAATATTTTTTTATTAATGTAAAGCATTAAGTACAGTACTTATGACTCATATTGATTTCTTATATTTACGCGAATATTACACATTGAAATGAAACTAAATTTTAAGGATTTTATTTCTATTTTACGTTCCCGACGTTTCGGCTGCTTTACAGAAACGTCGGGAACGTAAAATAGAAATAAAATCGCGATAAAATCCTTAAAATTTAGTTTCATTTCAGTAATTATGAATCGTCAAAAGTTACAACATGCTAAGCTACTACTTTACCGCCAGTTCGGAATGCCGTTCCTATGGAGAAGAACGGGAACGAAACTCCATGGTTGCTCTTTTTTTAAAAAGATCTTTTAATTTTTTAAGCAGTACATTGTTACAGGTATGTGAGAACAAAGTAGGAACCGCTAAGCAGACTTTAGCTACAGGTCAAAAAAATACTGTTGCTGGAGTTTAATTATTCATACAAAATGTCAAAATACGTAGACTATATGGTTAGTTTACGAAAACTCTGGCACTTGGCGCACTGTAGTCGAACAGGGAATCCTTGGAACCCTTCTTTGTAGATCATGAGACTCTAACCCAGGATCCTCAGCACAGAAACCAGGATCACTACTAACTGCGCTAATCGGGTCGCCATTATCATCAATTACTTATTTCACGTTAAATTATGGGCTTACTTCCAAGGGCCCATTGCATCACGATTAAGATTCATTCGCTGATACGTCATCGGCCACAAACAGGGTTAACACGACGCCGACAATAGTTCACATGCTTGTCACGTCCTTTTCCTATAGAAAGTGGTTGCCATAAATAGCAAGGGAATTAAGTTACGTAATGAACACCTGGATGTTAGTAGAGTGAGTCAGGTAGGGTGACCATGTTTATTGCTACATGGGATATAAATGCGATTATGTATGGGATGTTATGATTGGCAAAGGGAAGCTAGTGTTAGTTTTAGACTTGCGGAATCGGTTAAGCCCAACGACCTTTTAAGAGCCTGTTGAGGCACACTCAACATGTATAGATCGTTTTTTATTTTTATAAGTAAATTTATTGTGCAATTATTAAATTATCAACAATTTATGGTGTTGCGCGTGACGAGCGTGAAAGAATAGAGAGCGAGCTAGAGTTGCCAAATCTAAAAATAGATATCACCTATAATGTTGCTAACTAAAAATATAATAAACTTTATTCATGCACGTTGCGTACACAGCCTATTTAAAGATATTTTGTTATGAGTACCTATTGAACGAAACTCAGGAAATAGGCCTATATACTAGCCGTTGAATTAAAAGTTTTATACTCTTTGCAATGCAGAGGTAATTTCTTATGAATAAGACGGTAATTTGAATACCTTGTAGATAATATATACTTATATGAAAATATATCTATACCATAAGTATGATATTTATGGAATTAAATTTATTCAGCTGACATTTTATTTCAATTGAATTTCACGTATCCCTGCTGGTTGGTATATTGTAAGATAATCGATAGATGATGAACCATTATTATAGTTATATTATTAGTAAGTAGATAATATATTTAGGTATTTACTACGTATATACGTAATATATGGACCTTTTGATCTATGATTTATTTTTAGTAAAATAAATACCAATAAAATAGTAGATACTTATTGATTTCTTATATTTACGCGAATACTACACATTGAAATAAAACTATTTTGATAAATATTAAATAAATAGAAAAATAGTTTTATTTCAAAAGCAGATACTTAATATAATAAGGCAGGATAAGGAAATAAAAATATTCAATTAGTTTCAATACACATTTTATTACAAAAAAATAGTTCTTAGTCGACTGCGGTCGAAATAAACTCTTATTCATTGCTCATTAAAGCTACAAAAATAGAAAAAGAACATCTATATACAATAGTGCACTAACCAGGTACGTACATGCTCGAAGCCACTTCCAACTTTAAAATAATGTTCATAGAGATCAAGTGAAAAACTTGAATAAGTATATATCCAAAAAAGTTAAGTCAAAATCATAGAAAAATACACAGTTACACAAGCAGATATAAATAAATACATAAACTACACACAATACCATAATATAAGAAAAAAATATGTAAAAATATGAATGTCCCGAAAAAAATATACCGAAACTGTGTCACTATACTTCAAGATACACATCAATGTTATACAAAATGGCGGATTGGATGGGCTTCTTGTGATTGCACTTTATCCCTAACTTCTCTCATTACCCTGAGCTGATATCTGTGTCCATGTTTCTAGGATATTATGGCTATTAATTAGCCTTTGATACTTATGTTGATTTTTTATTGCTAAGTTACTGTATCAACCTTTAGCAAACTATTTTATACCCATCGTTCATTATGCACGGCGCACATACACCAGACCCATAGAAGATACATTCATACCTATCGCTACACTAATCTAAATCACATAATTATCGTTCTGACTATGTATAAAATCCCATATGAAAATGCCTTTACATACACAATTTCATTGTTTGATTACGTCACTCGTCTGCTAATAGATTCATCTCTTTATGTAGGTCCGACAGTCAATAAAATTGGACCTACTCTTTGTAATTTTGCGTGAAAAGTACGAAACATTTTAAATTAAAAAATTCGAATTCATTTAAAAAAATCTACTATCAAAGAAGTGACGTCAATTATACCGTTTACCATCCTAGTTTAGAATGGAGAGCGTGGGCGGCATGAGAGTGGAAGTCGTGGCCGTAGTGTCCCGCCGAGATGGGGCTGCTGATATACGACTTGTACGCGAGTGGCGCGGCGACTGGCACAGCTACGGGCCTGTTGACAGCTACTGGGTATGGGGCTGGCACGGGGACTCCGACCTATGGAATGAGGAATCATTTAGACAGTGTATACTTATTTTAGAATAAAGGAGTCATCTATCCATTCATCAGCCGAAAGACGTCCACCGCTGGACACAGCCTCTCCCCATGATCACATCACCGTCCTACCCCACTCATGCAACGCGTGTGATATTGTCGGTCCACCTTGTGGGGGGCCATCCTAAACTACGTCTCCAGTAGTAGCCATTCTAGAACCTTTCTGCCCCAACGGCCATCGGTTGTTCGAGCTATGCCTCGCCCACTGCCACTTCAACTTAAAAATTCTGGTGTAAAGATAAACTATTATGACGATCACAATTTTTTAACCCAACTCTCCAATTCTCTTACTTGTTTAATGAGGGGCACTGGTACTGCATGGGGTACAGGTACTGGTACGGGCCTGTCGACTGGGACGGCGACGTGCTTCTCAACGGTCACGGGGTAGGGCCTAGGGACGGGCACGGCGTAGGGACGGTCCACGGGCACTGGGACAGCGACCTGCGGATCAAAGAATAGAATGGAATAGCTTTATTTTGGAAGACTGTATACTGTGTACATAGATAATAATGACTATATGTTATGTATGCGAAATGTTAATTTGACGGCCTGATTAGTGCAGTGGTAGTAACTCTGCTTTCTGCGCCGAGGGTCCCGAGTTCGAATCCTGGTAGGGACACAAACTTTGTGTGATGAGCACGAATGTTTGTACCCGAGTCATGGATGTTTAATATGTATATAAGTATTATATACTGAGTTCGCCCTCAGTCCATTGTACGGTACCCATAACACAAGCGTTGCTTAATGTGAGACCGTATAGTTGGTGTGTTCGTATGGCGATATTTATTTATTTTATTTAATTCTAAAATTTCTGACCTTAACAGCTACAGGATAAGGCCTGTCCACAGGCACTGGGTACGGCGCAGGGTATGGTACACCAACATGCTTCGTCACAGTCGTGTGCACATCTGCGCCAACAATAGTCCCTCCCAGCGAACCCGCGGCTAATGCCCCCGAGTATGGTCCGCCGAACTGGCCTGCGTAAGGCCCGGCAATATGTCCGGCGTACGGTCCGGCTATATGTCCCGCGTACGGCCCTGCGATGGCCGCTCCATGGCCTAAAGCCAGGCCGTGGCCGATGAGCGGGGCGCTCAGGCCATAATGACCGACGAGGCCGCTTCGCTTCTGGACAACTTTGCTCGGCTCTGGGTCAGCGAGAGCCGAGGCTGCCACGAAGAGGATTGCAACCTGGAAATATATATAAAAAATAGACTTAAAATGTTGTTTTTATTAGCTAATTTCAGAGATTATTTGTATGTAACAATTGAATTATATTTAGCCTAGAATAGGTGATTATAATGATATACAGAATGATTCAGAAAGGGTATACTAACTTCTAAACCTATGCTTCTTAACCGCAATTGTAACAATTATTTGAAGTCGGAATATCGGTATATTTATTTTAATAAAAACAAGATCAGAATTTCGTTGTGATCAAATGTTTTTTTTAAATATTCATCAAAATTCTGACTTCACACGATGCTTACAAATACGCCAAAAGAGCGCAGATTTAAAATTTTAGAATACTCTTTCTGAATCAACCTGTGTATAATAGTAAGTAAGTAGCTCTCAATCACAAAGTGCACTGACCCCATACAAGAAAGATCTACTATCGCAAATCAAATGAAAGCATGCACCCAGGATCGGCTGCCAAAATCGCAGGAACAACTCGTGCGCATACATTAATGTACACAAACAATACACACGATTACTTTTACTTATTACGTGCTATGACTTCATCGTTACGATTAGTATGCAATGGGGGGTGAACAGAAACGAAATTTGAGCCGCGCCGCGAATGGCGAGTAGATTTGGGTACCGTGAGTCATTGAGGAACTGTGCCTCAAGTAGTCTTTTTACGTTGCGTAAAGCCGCGTCTCCTGCGCGTGTTTTTCTCTATACACTACACAACAATATGTAATTTAATACATTTTCCCCGCACGGTTAAAGGTGCAAATAAAAGAGTCGAGAAAAAATTAAGAAGAGACGCTTTATGTTAACGTATGCGTGTTAGTCCCGCTCACACAACAGATTTTATAAATAAGAATGACAGTGACAGCGTGCTTGTTCGATAACTTTACAATTTCATTAAGAGTTCCCCGAGTGTTTACCCTAAGTAGTGCTTTATAAAATTGTTTGTCTTCAAATGTTTGCTCCGAGAAAAAAATTATGACCAAGTGAGGACCTGGAAAAATATTAGTGCAATTCGTGGAACCACCTTTTTTTACAAATAAATGCCTCACTAACCGTGTACTGACGCTAGGCTGGTTTTCCTGATTCAGTCAGTACGTGAGACGTCTGAGGTAAAATCACACTTATTTGACTCGCTGTAACCTCAACTTTATGCTGGTCGATGAAACTAGTCAGACTAAAACTCAGTCAGTTTGCCGTGCATGGCATATGCCCAAGCCAGCCTCACAAAGCAGTGCAGCCTATCTATATGTAGCTGTTTCTGTGTAATTAAGTATTTTCAATAGTTTATCTATCGCATTTCTACTTGTACGGAACCTTCTCTCACATAGGCACTCACACTTAGCGAATCTATTTCTATGTTATGGTGGTTATCGCACTTGCCTGTTCCACTGGCGTGGTAAGTAAACCAGTCCATTATGAAACAAGCTGCCTAGCAGGGTTGTTTATGTGTACACATAATTATATAATACCACTTTTTTCTAGAAACATTCGTTTATGGAAAATGTTATGTGTCATTTATATCCTGATGTTACTTAAGGGGATATTACATGTGACATCGTTGATACTATTGGAATCTGTGATCATAGAAAGATGCAGATGCATTTTACAATATCATATCCATGTCATATATATATGATAATCATCTATGGTGATTTAGTCAAGAGGTCACTCTATATTGGTTAAATAATAATGTGTCGCCAAGGATAGTACCACATGGCGGGCCACCAAATTGAAACAAGGGCGATTCTCGTCATACCTTTTTCAATCGGTCGAATTAAAGATCTCTATCATTATACTCAGTGGCGTATTATAAGATTTGGCGCCCCGGGGCAGCTCTGGGCCTATGAGGTTTGCCGCCCTATTAAATATCGAAAGATAGGTAAAGAATATGAGAGGTGCCAAAAGCAGACCGCGAGGAGCGGCTTGCGCCGCGCCTGGTTTTCAGTCTGTATGGTCGAGGGTTTCCCGTCTGGGAAAATTTCGGAAATGATAATTACGGAGTTTCCCTCGATCTGAACAGTACTGGGATCACCCTCACCTTACAAGCCATAATACAAGGGTTCCCTTGTAGCATTTGGAAGGGCGAAATATACTTTTTATTTCATATTGAAGTAAGATTGTGGAGGATCTGAATACGGAAAATAGACATCATAGGCACCGAGGATATCGGTTTTCACCCTACTGACTCCATGCAGTAAGGCCGACTTACAATATTTAATTACATGAATGTTGGACTTTATAGCGATTGTCAAAATGCACTATATACGAAGTATTTGTGGTATAACCCTTGCTGACCAGGTTAGGAATAGTATGACGAGAAAAGGATGGTACGGTACGGCCGTGCTCATGCTGTTTATTGGACATGGCGGGGACGCTGCCGTGCCCCCAGAGTAAAGATAAATGTAAGCTGAAGGATGATGTAGTGACCACGATTAATGAAAGTATGTAAAGATGGTGTGACCATATGTATAGGATGACTGAAAGACGTTTGACGAAGTCCACCATGATAATGAATACTCTCTGTCTACCCCATTGGGATACAGGCGTGAGTATAGTATGAGGAACTTCATTGACACCTTATTAATTTAATTTAATTTAATCACCCATGATCAAAATAACATGATACATTTGTAATGGCTACTCCAGAGTTGCATCTGAATGTATAATTAAACAATTTGAAATTGTTAAGTATTTTTATAAATAACGGCCTGAAGTCTATTTAAAAGAAAATCTTCCAATTTAGATAGACAACTGATTTTTTTTTTTTTTTTCAAACAAAAGCACTTAACCAGCGACATTAAAAAAAACCACTTACGAAAGCCTTCATTTTGAAAATGAACTGAAAACGCACGCACTACACTGAAACTTTAAGTTGCTATGAGCTGGGACACTGTAAGGCTCAGCGTGCACTGTACGATATGTGCCTACAACAGCCGCTAGGGACTTATATAAGGCGCGGAACACACAACCCCACTATTCGCGAAGGATTTTAACTCCAAACGTTAGTATTTGCGACACTTCGAACAGTGGTGTTGTAGTCATAATGGGAATTTAGACTTTATTCGAATGGAGGTTTTAGTATTGTTTTAGCGTTTAGGGTGAACTGACTGATATTATCATAATTAAAAAAAGTAGTTTTTTCTGTTTCTGGCTTCAAAATAAGTATGTGAACTTTAGTTAAACTCGGATCTAGATTGGCAGTGGTAAATAATGTTTATATTAATATTATTATGTCTCTCTCGACACGGGCTATACCCGGATTTTTAAAAGGCTTTAAAAGGCTTGTGCCCTTTTTGTGAATTTAAATGTTATGTTAGCCACCTGCTGGGGTCAACTGCTAAAGATGATAGCATAAACAGCGAATTGACCTCAGCAGGCGGAGGAACTATTCCAGGAATATGGAATGATAATTGGGACTATGGATTGAGGATTGGATGGACATGGGATGGGAATATTGGAGGGGTTGCGGACACCTGCCATAATCAGCTTTTATCTAATTACTATTGGCAGGTGGCGACTCTCCGCTCTTTAGGTGGGCCCCCTAAAAAGGCTGATTATTATTATTATTATAAATAATATGTTTAATAATATATAAAGAAATAAGCCTGATAGAAAATGAACCAATCTCCCAAGGCATCCTCTTAAACCAATAACATTGGTAGGAAGAGTAACCCATCCATTAGAAATATATGGTATTACATTAAATCTTCTGATAGCTCGTTGTAATGCTAATTATTATGAAGAAACTATAACTTTTATGAATTTGGGTGTTACAATACAATTTACTGAATACATATACAGTACAGTAGATACATATAAATAGCCTTAAGAAATTAAATAGGTACATTATTTAAATGTATTATTTTATTATGATCAAAGAGTATATTTTTTATCTCCGTTTTTTTTAACGAATTAAACAGATTTAAATTTGAATGCCACAATGCTGGGCACAGGCCTAACCTACCCTCAATGAAAGGAACGATACCCGACAATTTACTCATTGTACGTACAGACAGTACAATTATCGTATTTTATCATTGAGTAAGAGAATTACATCACGATAAGTATTGTCATTATATCAAGCATCTAGTTATTATCCATAACCACTAAATTCAAACATCCCCTGCGACATATATTAACAGCTTCCCTGACCATTACAACGTGACCCCCGGCTGTACTCAGCCCACGCAATCTCCTTCATCCAGACATTCCTTCTGTTGCCCCATCGATGGGCGACAAGGGCCATTAGCACTGGTCAACTGGTATCGATCTAATTTGACTTAGTAATAGATACTCAATGCGTTCCGTGTTTGAATAGTATTATAATACCTATGTTTGGTGCAGCCGACTTATCGTGACTTCTATTGTGACACCTAATGTGTAGGTTATAATGGTGTTTTTAAGTTATTAATGGTTATTTAGATTATGTGAGTTGCTGTGCTCGTAACTTTTTAAAACAAAATTGCCAGATATCAAGGTTTCGTATACATTGCCTCTATGTATAAGCGAACACTAAGCCAATTTTTATTCAAATCAATATAGCGAATTTTGAGATTCAGTTTGTTGACCATTTTGCGCCCACCCATCCATTATAGGGGAAAAAACATAATACATGTTGATCAAGGTTTTAAGCTTTTTTTCCGTTGATTTTCAGATTCAGCTTTATATCGAAAATAATGTTCTCTGTACGATTATTATTCTCTAAAGCAGTCAATGTACAGATAACTGCGACTGAGTAACATTTGATATATAAATTAGTATAAAATTTGATTTTTTTATTTATTTATTTTATTTAAATAAAAAAATTAAAAAATATTACCGAGATTAATTCAAGAACAACTTAATTTAGTTTTACTTTAACACTGACAGACATTAGACGCACTTGCTTACTCTAAAATATGTTGAAATATACAAATATGCAACAAAATCTCAGGATAATAATTAAAATCACCATAACAGAAAGGCCTTAAAGCTTGCAAAATTATTATAAATCTATATCTTGGTATAAGGGTGCTACAGTCAGCAACAAAAGGCATTAAAACTTAATAAATAATCATAAACCCGAAGCGATTTCTGGCTTGAGTGTACAAGCTGTGGTTAAATTTAAATACCGCCAATACATCAGAGAGAATCTGACAGAATCTGTGGACATTTGACCCTAGTTAAATTTAATAAGTGCGGTCCACCCTAAAATTAGGTAATTATTGCTACTCTTGAACAAATATTTTTTGTCCCCCTCTAGCTCATGCTGAGCCAAATCTCATTCCACTCTAGTCATACTGCCATTAATATTCCTCACTAAAACTACAGGTTTATAATGGTACTGTCTTGCTCTTCCCCATGCGCTAAGAACATTTTTATTTCATTTTTTCATCATCCTTGCTAAAAATAATAATACCAGCCCTACGAGGGGGACTAGGCCATAGCCCTCGACGCTGGTCCATACGTCTTTCGAGGGCTTCTTTCAGACATGCAGGTTTCCTCACGATGTTTCCCTTCACCGTTTAGCAAGTGATTTAATCCAGAAATACCAAAGGTGCGAGCCGGGGTTTGCACCTGCGAGGCAAGCATTCTACCACCTTGGTTATCACTGCTATCACTGCTTGAAGGACTTTTGCTGCTATCTGTACTACTTACACAGGGACAGTTTGTGATGCAAGTCCGGACGCAGGCGGACTACTTTTCAATTTATCTGCCCATTCTATTTAGCCTGGTTTGAGGATGTTGTAAAATATACAAGAAATTCGATAAGAAGGTATAAAAGTAAAGTCATATTTATTTATAACTATATATACTACTACTAATTGTCCCAGCGAACTTCGCCTTAGAATGAAATGAATCAGAAAATGAATTATCCTTACTATATTTTTTTTTGTGAATTTTCCCATGTTTTAACAGTTATTCTCCTTATCGGGGCGGAGGAAAAGGGATTTATAGATATTATTTTAATTGCGATTACTTATTGTGACAAAAATAATAGCAATTTTACATCGACAAAGAACCTGTCTGGTTAACAATAACTGCCTGCACTAGGTAAGGCCTGTCTCGCAGAAGTTTTTATGTATCATTGGGATTACCCTATTGCCATTTCTTATGATAACAAAAATAAAATAATTTGACAAAATGTATACAAAAAATAGTAAAGTTATTCGGAAAATTTGATAATTCTGCCTCTCAGCCTTTCAGCCTCTATCGGGACAGCTGCAATACGAATGTAAATAGCGTTTAACACACTTTACTATGTGCTACATAGTACAAAGTAATTCGTCATCAAATTTTAATAATTTAGTTCTAATTGATTAATAGTATGTACAATAGGTATACAATACAAAGATAAAAACAACAAACAACTGAAAGATACTTATTGATAAGAAAAAAAATGGGTATAAATTATATATATAAAAATGACTCTACATTAATGATCAGCTACCAGTTACTCTCAAAACAACAGTGCGTTGCAAGCCAAGTTGCATTGTTGCTCTAGTTACTTAACAGTAGGATATCGTGGAATACGGAGGCCGAACGCAATCGGCCGGTTCGCGATGCAAAGTGCACGAATATTTCAAACACCCCTTGCTATCCCGTTCGAATGACAATTAATAAGCAAAGCAAAGCAATTCTGTTTCCATAATATATATTTCTAAATATAGCGTAATTTACAAAAGTTATTATACCAACCACTAAGCCAGTACGCTTCTATTCGAAATTCTGACATCATATCATGATTAGAAATGTGCTGAAGAAGCACAAATTTAAAGGTTAGTATAGTATTTCTGAATCACGTTGTATAAATCTGGACTAAAAGTTTGTGTATAGTTATAGTTTATGGATTTCGTCACCGCGGCATCGGCGGCGGTCACAGAGATCTGATAGCGTCCACGTAAACAACGGCTATAAAGCTCTATTATGTTACACAGCACTTACAATATACTTACTATAGTTTTATTACATACAAATGTATTTAAATGTTAATGCCTACAATAAAATGATAGTTTAATCTATTATACAGGATGAATAAGAAAGGGGTAAGTCTAGGGAAAATACGTACCCCCGGCCCTGATGCCCAGGGCCTTAAATAACGGGCTACCCTCGGGGTCGAGGACGACTGGGGTGTGGGCCCCGGACGTCCGGTGACGATGACGACTCCTGAGGAGGACGGCGGCGGGCGTGGCTCCCCGCCGCCGTGCGCAGCGAGGGCGCAGGGGGAGCAAACATCTGCTCCCCCGAGACGGGCCCCCATAAGGGGGCGAGGCACAAGAGGGGCACCGGTGCGTTCCGTTTGGAGATCCCGGAGCCCCTCCAACATGTGTCGAAGGCGGCCACCGGGGGGGTTTTAGTGGGTAAGAATCCCACATAACCCGGCCCTCTCCCACACAGAGGCCGGGTATCTATCGAAGATTTCCCCCCCATCAACAAAAAAAAAAAAAAAAGGGAATATACGTAAAAATTATAATTTTTAAATGCCCCCCCCCCCCCCCATGCCTATTCGATATGAATGATTTGACTTTGTCTTGACTTCTTTAGCGCATTTATAATCATTATTTGAATATTGATTTCTTATATTTACGCGAATACTACACATTGAAATAAAACTAATTTTACGAAACGAAGCACTTGTTTGTTGGCACACACAATTATTTGTTGGGAACAATTATGTTTTTCAAATGTTAGTACACACTTTCGGAAAGAACCTGTATAGATATAGAAGATATAACAATGAATATTATTTTTAACTGACTTCAAAAAGGAGGAGGTTCTCAATTCGGTTGTTGTTGTTTTTTTTTTTGGTTGCGATGCCACTTTGTAACACGCGACAGCGCTGAAGCCGAGTCTGCAAGAGTGAGTTTTTGAATACGGAGTAAAATTTAAAGTATATCCAATACACCTGACATTTTATATTTTATCTGTGTAGTTATTCATAAATCATAATAGGTTTATATAACGAGTGTTTCATCAGGGTCTCGATACTTTGTATATTAACATCGACAATACCCAACACAATAAACATTGCATTCGAAAGGGACACAGCTCCCACAGTTCCTGAGATCTAGATTGCAACGATACATACATCTACATAATGGCCTAACCGACCATAAATTAGCATTCGAATAAAAGCTGTATTAATTGTTAGTAAGGTTGAGATTGTAGTTGTTAAATTTGTATCAATTGACACCAGAAGAATGCATCCGATGGTCTACTTTCCACGCGGTTTCAAGGATTTCATAGTTTCCAGTTTCAATCTATGTTTGTATATATTTTTTAAGTTCATATGTACAATCAAAATACTTATCCATATCAATAATTTAAATTATATTACCTACTTTTTTTACCGAATAGGTATATCATAATTTTTTTAGAAGTTTTTCCCTCACAAAACCTTATTAAACATCTAAGTTTATAAAAGAAAATCAGTTAAGTTCTTCACCAGGTAAGTATGCCAAGCTTCTTATGGGGCACACCTTATTAGAAGCTGATCGTATCATGTTTTATTGCATTTTCACCCGTCAATGACATAATCAGTCTATGTGTATACGCACTTGTCTACTGTATAAAAAATCTACGTGCCAAATGACGTCATAGGTGGACGCAACCTGGTGGCTAGCTACTACTTGGTAGAAGCAAGTTTTTGTGTTAGAAAAATGACGCAGCTACCTACCGTTCTTAGTTTAATGGTAACAAATTGTAAACAACAAAACTTACATTGTAAAAATCTAAAAAGCTCTGTTCTCAATTCTTAAGAATCAGAATCCGAAACAGTATATTTTTTATTCATGTAAACAATTAAGTACAGTACATCAAAACAGTGCTAAGCTACATAAAATGCTAAGCTACAACTTTACCGCCCGTTCGGAATGCCGTTCCTATGGAGAAGAACGGGCAAGAAACTCCATGGTTGCTCTTTTTAAAAAGATCCGTTACATTTTTGAGCAGTACTTACATTGTTATAGTGAGCAATGTAGGAACGGCTAGGCGGGCTTTAGCAGCTGGTCAAAAAAAAGTACAAACTCTAAGAAGAATAGAGCTTTTTTGGTTTTCATTTTAAATAAATCCGTACGACAATGCCTTAAAAACTCGATTATAAAACCCATATTTATAGTAAAATATCATGCAATTGTAGCGACCTCTTCAACCTCGCCACAAGCGATACAGATAGTGCTGCACACGCAGTACAATAGACAATTCTCAATACAATCCTGAACCACGCTATTAGAGTTTTCGGAGCACGTAAC
This sequence comes from Pheosia gnoma, assembly GCA_905404115.1. Taxonomy (NCBI): domain Eukaryota; kingdom Metazoa; phylum Arthropoda; class Insecta; order Lepidoptera; family Notodontidae; genus Pheosia; species Pheosia gnoma. The sequence continues at coordinate 1,403,642 of FR989909.1, read as the reverse complement.
ATATATACAAGATCCCGACAATAACCGTCGGGGCATAGCGGCCGCCCCGCCAGGCATACCACCCGCCTGGCTGGAAGATCTTCCCTTTTCCGCTAAAAACGATATGTTCTATACAAGATGATTCAGAAAGGGGATACTAAGCCTTGAATCTGCGCTTCATAAGTGCATTTATAATCGTTATGTCGAGTCAGTGTTCAAAATCGTCCAGCCACCGTAATGAATGTCTGCGTAAGCGCATTCATGCATTCACTCAACAATCAACTCACGCGCAAGGATTAACCAGCGGGTGTCAACATCACACACCGGCTGCGCCTTTGTCTATACACGTAGTATTCACTATTGTTTCTTTTTGTTGTTATCCATAGATAATAGAAGCTTTTTAGTCTATTATATGTTTTTTTTTGCCAGTGTTTACGCAACGAGTTAGACTCTAATGTGAGGGATTAAAGCTGGTCTAATGTTTGCACAGATAATAGCCGGTCATACTATCTCAGAAGAAAATAATTGATTAGATCGTTATTAGATATACCAGGCGAATCGAAATCAGCTGACTTTTACGCCAAGTAAGAAAAAAACGTCACCAGGCTAGTGGTTAGAGAGACAGCGCACATAACTGAGAGTTTCCGGGTTCCATACCAACCCTGACCTCTTGCGTAACCGAACTCATAACGAAGCTTACAAGAATGTATTTAGTACCGCCGACAGATATATGAGAAATATTAAAAAAAACAATTTTTTAATAAGTTATTCGGAGTGGAGACAAATTCGAAAACAACAAGAACATAAAACTCGGCTCACCCGTTCTTGAGTTATAAATAGTGTAACTAACACAACTTTTAGTATAACTTATATATTACTAAAAATAGCCTTTCGGAGCGATAGTAATATTCCAAATGCATTGGATGAATTAAAACTTACCGCGTCCATAATTATTTATCTTTTGTTTTTATTTTAGATCGGCATGGATTGGTTCGGCTAGAGTATCGATTAAGTAATCGATGTGCACTCAACCGTCTCGATTATCGATGCAAACGCGACATGTATCGTGTGCCGTTGCAAATGCGGATTCGATTGCTCAATAATGATGGCCCATTAACAACAACGCCAAATGTAAATACATCAAAGCCTTCATTATTCAACTGTCTATTTTATAATTTGCAAACCACCATTCATAATAATATATGGCATTGCAAAGGACTTTCTTACGAATAGCACATAGGCTACTTTTTATCCCGATAAAATGTATCGTTCCCGTGGGATAGATTTGTTTTAATTTTTTATAGAGCAAAGGATAGACATGATTTTTTACATAGGTAGTGGTAGTTTAGGGGTCAGAAAATGACAGGACATAGAGGAAAAGGACATACTTTTTAATCGCGGGTAATACCGCGGGGCGCAGCTAGTTGTAAATATGTTTCAAAAATCTACGAATTTGAGGCTTAAAGTGGACAGTTTGAATCATATTGAGGTGAAAGGATTAGCCAATTGGTATTTGTAAGAAAATTTATTTGCAATGCCATTGTAAATAGAGCTCAACTTTCTATGAATGTAGGGTTTTTTTTATTACTTGACAACAGTTCATTTACATTTATCGAACGTTTTCAAGTTGGACAATGGTCATTGCATCATTAGTTCTCATCACAATTGCCATCCGAATTTTCCTTCCAAGGTCACCGTGTTGTCACCAGCCCGCAACCTGGTTACTTATATAACGGTCAATGTACGTGATAAAACAACCGTTTGGTAACAAAAACCAGGGTGTTGAGATCACCATACGTCCGTCGGTGTTGTTCAAAGGTTGCAACATCCGCGGCTGTGCTTGGAATGTTGTGGACTTGTCTTGCTTTTTTAAGGCCAGATAGTGACATGTTTTAGATTTGGGGTTTGTGGGAAACTGGTGGCAGGCCAATGAGCATTGGTCGTCACTTTAGTTTGAGCCATTACACGAGGGTTGACGACGTCATATCCAACGTTACTTTTCATATTTCACCTTCAGCCAATACATATTTATAATCTAAGGCTGGATTGCACAATCTATGGTTAAATCTAAGTTTAATTATTATAGGTAGTTTAATTTAAGCATAGTTGGTGCAGTCCAGCCGAAGTAGTCTTAAAGAGAAGGTAACGTCATTTCGGCGTTATGACAATGTAGGATATACTTATTACGGCCCTGATACCCAGGGCCTTAAACAACGGGCTACCCTCTGGGTTGAGGACGACTGGGGTGTGGGCCCTGGATGTCCGGTGACGATGACGACTCCTTAGGAGGACGGCGGCGGGCGTGGCTCCTCACCGCAGCTGCGCACGGCGCGCCGTGCGCAGCGAGGGCGCAGGGGGAGCGAACATCTGCTCCATCGAGACGGGCCCCCATAAGGGGGCGAGGCATACAGTTGTAGATTTAAAGTATTTTCAATCATTTGTTCACGACCCTATTACTCCATCCATCCTTCCTCCTTCCTCTCCTCCTTTTTTTCATAGACCTATCCTATAAAACTCTAGTCAAATTTTAAAACAATATCGTTCTTGTATGGGTATTATACTATGATACTATCTTTAGATTCATTATCGTGTGTGATTTGATTTAGGATGCAGCGCTTGCGCTTCAATTAGGTTACCGCTGGCGCACCATGCGGAAGATCAATATGATTATTTTAGTCACACAGCGATTGGTCATTGTTCGTAGGGTTGGCACGATGAGTACTGAGCACAGGGTATGATAGGTTCACGAACAGCATGTAATTTATTTTTCATCTCGACCTTTGTTGTAATTACTTGTAGGAGGCTGTTGCTCCCAAGTCTTGATGGTGCGACGTAAGTAAAACTTGTCCAGAGAGAAATACCAATAATTTATTAAACAAAAAACATGTATACATTAAAACTTGTGGGTCACAACTAGTAGAGGATTAACGCAGTGATAAAAATGAGAGCGAATCAAAATAAATAATAAAATCTTATGGGTCACAGATAGAAGGGTATAAAGGCAGTGGTAAAAATTAATAGTGTAGCGAGGTAGGTACGCTACATACTAATCCCAACTTATATCAGGTTGTGGTTTTTGCACAGCTGTGGCACAAAAGCAACTACATTAATTTTAGTTATCAAAAAATTAATAATATAATATTAATTTAATGTAAAACCCATTGGAGAGACTTGGCGGATCGCTAATTCTAAGTAAAGTAGTATGTGGGAAGAATGTTTATGTTGTGTGTGGTGACATTTTAGTGACAACCCTGATCGCGACAATGATTTTCGCAAGAATAGTTCTAGATACGTGTACAAGAGGTATCTGGGCCGCGTATTCAGATATTTTATTCATTTACAAAGCTCTTTAGTACACAAATGGTTGATGAAATTAACAGGCTTGATGACTTAATGTATGCATCTCCGATTTGAATAGAAAGTGTGAAGTAGCATTTGATTTTTCGATGTGTTTGTTTTTAGCCTAAATTTATTAATAAATATATTACTTAATAGTACATTTACAGTGTAACTGATTCGTAACGAAAACTGATACCATGGATTTAACTTATGATTGTAGACCCATCAGAGCTGCAATTTTGCGTCGATCTTTTTATGAAATACGCTCGCTATCTCCATATTTTTTGTATCAATATCATAATATCGCCAGACGAACACACCAACTATACGGTCCCACACTAAGCAACGCTTGTATTTTGGGTACCGTAAAAAGGACTGAGGGCGAACTCAGTGTACAATACTTATATAGATATTAAACATCCATGACTCGGATACAAACATTCGTGCTCGCCACACAAAGATCGTCTCTACCAGGATTCGAACTCGGGACCCTCGGCACAGAAAGCAGGGACACTGCCAACTGCGCTAATCAGGCGCTAATATTAAGTAACACATTCAAATTAGTCTAAGCGGGCTCCATTACGTGACTGTTATATCGTATTAATATTAATTTATTCGTCTTAAGCTTACGTGCGCTGCTGTATCACGGCGCAAGCGCAAAAAATAACCGTCTCATCCGTTACTATAATTAACTAGCTGTTACCCGAGACTTCGTACGCGTGGTATTTAACAAAAAAGTTTTTCTAAAATATAAGTAGTCTAAGTTACTCCTTGTTACATCAGCTATCTGCCAGTGAAAGTCTCCTCAAAATTGGTCCAGCTATTTCAGAGATTAGCCGAAACAAACACACAGACAGACAGACAAAAATTGAAAAAAATGTTGTTTTGGTATAAGTATGTACCGTGTATACATCCAAATGCACTTAGTAAAAAGCGGTTATTTTAATATTACAAACAGACAGTCCAATTTTATTTATTTGTATAGAAGATGTATAGATACACAGATGGGGAAGCAATGGCTTCAACGTTAGATAAATGAGATTTTTAAGGAATGCTAAAGTCTGGTTATACTAATAGCTTTGCTATACTTCTACCGCTTAGTCTAGTGGCTTGAACGTTGGCCGGTCGGGTCACTGCATCGGGTAGTTCCGGGTTCGATTCCCGCCTAGGCAAATTTTGGAAACGATCTTTTCGTAATTTGCCCTGGTCTGTGTGTTACTGTGATCGCCTCCAGTCTATTGTTCGATACCTGTATTACAAGCGTTGCTTAGTTTGGGGCCATACCTCGTCTGGCGATATTTACTTTAGCTCTGATTAATAGCTTACTTTACATAAACCGTTCATTAGCGTGGTTTGAACATAGCCCACTCAGCTCACTGCACCGAGGGGTTGCAGATCTAGTTTTACAGGTGTGCTCTCTCCAGGTGTACTCCTACATTCCCATTCAGGGATTTTAATTACTAAGTTTAGTCCCAGGCAGGTCAAAGGAAGTTTCTTTTACCTAGGCACACTCACCCATTTGGCGCTACAGCCAAGTAGGCGAACGCTAAGTAGGCGAACGCTAAGTAGGTATCTTTGAAATATTCATGGCAATAAGGAAATGTATTTAAAGTAGCACTTGATGCACTTGAGTCATACTTCACACAATGCTGGTAATGCAATAGACATTGTGAATACACTTACAAATATCAATTTTGAAAAAGAGTACATTATAATTACAGAGAACCAAAATCCACCATTCGGTCTTTTCGCAAATCGTGGGAAAACTACTAAGCAGATTCTCTTTAAACTAGGCATTGCAATAGCTTATAAACATAATTAATATTATTAATTGAATATTATAAATGTGAAAGTTTGGATGGATGGATGGATGGATAGATGGATAGATGGATGGATGTTTGTTACTCTTTCACGCCCGAACGGCTGAACGGATCTGGATGAAATTTGGCACAGAGATAGATTATAGTCTGGAATAGCACATAGGCTTTTTATCCCGGTAAAATGTATGGTTCCCGTGGGATAGATGTTTTAATTTTTCATACTTTTTATCGCGGGTAACACCACCGGGCGCAGCTAGTAGCTTATAAACATGTTCAATATATAAGATACTTTTTATTCCGGAAAGTTATAGGGGTTCCTTGAGATAGTCAAGAAACTAAATCCCGCTCGTTTAATGTCGCGACTTAATTAATAGAACTAGAAAATATAATAGTAGAACGTAGCTTGTAGTATAAAACATGACTAATCTTTAGTGAATGAAAAAGCTGAAGGAGGAAATGTTTGATCCTTATTAGTGTAGCGACAAGACCACATTCCGTGACGTATATGTGTATCGTATATTCACCGCGATACGTAACACGCCTCTTAAACCGGGGAAAATACTAGACAGACCATATTTTATGTCATCATTTTGTGAGGTAATCGTTTGTATACACATTGGAAAAGTTGTACTAAACTTGGAGCACTTTGAAGCAGGTTTATTTGACTGTCATGATATGGAACATTATGGAACTATAGAACTACAGATAACTCCATAAAGGGTTAAGACATTTGAGTATAGAACATACCACCGGTCATTCAACCGCAACTCAAATTTGATAGCATAATTCCAACGTATCTATAAATAATAAATAAATATGCCGGACGAACACACTACTAAGCAACGCTTGTATTATGGGTGCCGTATAATGGACTGGGGGTGAACCCAGTATAAATTAATTATTTCGATATTAAACATCCAATTGGGTACAAACATTCGTGCTCATCACACAAAGTTTGTCCCTACCAGGATTCGAACCTGGGACCCTCGACACAGAAAGCAGGGTCACTTTCAACTGCGCTAATCAGGCCCTCGATCTGTCTATGTCAAACAAAAACGCGTTGTCGAATCAGAACGGACTTAAATATTTCAGTAGCATTTGCATCTCAAAGCACGGAGTAGTTTGAAAGAATAATTCTTTATCCCATCCAATTCCGGACCTTTGCGCACTGATGCATCTTACCAAATACGCTGTGACCTCGTAAAGCCATATACCTCATACTACCACACTACCGGTTATATAATTGCGGTCATCTAAGCTATTATTACTACAGGGCCCGCTAACAAGACCAGTCCGTAGTCTACTTTACCTAATTCCCAGCGATGAATGACGCCTGCATGTGGAAGGGATCTGTGAGAAAGTTTATAGAGCTGTCCTTCTTAAAAATAAATTATGAAGTCCCTATTTAGAGTCTCCTATAAGTGAACTATGTTCATTAACAATTAATGGCAGCGTGACGTTTCGTTTCACACAATGAACTGTTTAGTAGGTAATGTCAGTCCGCCATGTTTTAGACCTTCCCATTGGATGAAATGAAATGTCAGGCTGCCATTTTTATTGACATATATGCCAACCCGCACTTGGCCAGCGTGGTAGACTATGGACTAATCCCCCTCGCATTGAGGGGAGGCCCGTGCCCAACAACGGGACATAAAAAATTGCTAGAATTATTATTATATATATATATATATATGGAGTATATATAAATGAATGACCGGTGATGGTGGTGTATAACACTCTGTACAGATCCATGTCAGCTGTAGGCTTAATATACAGGGTGTAGGTAGACAGGCCAGTTTGTTCCGCACCGACTCATGCGCAGACCGAGGCATTGCAATATAAATACCATTAGATCCCGCAAACAGATCACTTTCTATCCCAACTCCACAAACACTGGTTGTGTTCGTAGTGAAAATGAATCGATTGAGTTATGTAAGTGTTTAAATTGAATTTTAAGACTAATAATTGTTTTAAGGATATATCGCTCTGTCTCTTTCTCTCCACCTGCCTCATTTCCTCCTCATACGACATGACACTGACTATACCCTCTATCATGTATATCTTCTCATTGCAATAACAAAATATTGGCCAAATAAATATTGCCAGACAATCACATAATTATGGTCCCAAACTAAGAAACTCATTTATTGTGGGTACCGTACAATAGACTGGAGTCGAGATTACCGTAATAACCGAGAGCAAATTACAAATAGATTAGTAATTTCTGTAATTTGATTGGGCGGGAATTGAACCTCCAACCTCTCGGTACAGTGAGTCGAGTTGCCTGAACTGTTAGATCAAGTTAGTGCTAATATTTCTAACATCACAAGATAGTAATACATTGCTATCGTATACTTTCGTGTGAAAATGTCCCTTATTGCTTGCCTATTAAAGTGTAGTATTTTGTGCGCGTGAGTTTAGCTCTGTTGGGCCAATGATAACGCACGCATCGCAGGAAGCCAGTGGATGCGAGTGGCCGCGATGTGTGGAAGTCGTTGGGGTAGATATGGGGTTGACGACCTGATAAGCGCAGTTGGTAGTGACCCTGCTTTCTGCGCCGAGGTCCCGGGTTCGAATCCTGGTAGGGACAAGGCTTGTGTGATACGCATGAATTTTTGTGCCCGAGTCGTGGATGTTTAATATCTATATAAGTTTTATATACTGGGTTCGCCCTCAGTCCATTGTAAGGTACGCGTAATACTAGCGTTGCTTAGTGTGGGGCCGTATAGTTGGTGTCTGGCGATATTTATTTATATATTAGAAACAAAACTTTAAAAAATAATTGGGTCATGCCATGCGTCGTAGTTAATCAACACAAGACGTTTGCTAAGCTGACCTCTGGATAACTGACCTTATTGGAATAATCAATAGCTATGCTTAATTATCTATGGTTGTGAAAGTAATATTTGTTTGTTTTCGATTAATATAGTAATTTACCTATAATTAACTTATTTCCCTAGTCGTCAATAGTTGTGCAATATTGTGTAATACTTTTTCACCGACTGTATTTTCCACGATAGTAATCCCACTAATCCCACTAATATTATAAATGTGAAAGTTTGGATGGATGGATGTTTGTTACTCAATCACGCCAGAACGGCTGAACGGATCTGGATGAAGTTTGCCACAGAGATAGATTATAGTCTGGAATATGCTATTCCAGGACAGGTAGAAAAGAAAATATAGAGAAAGACAGAGCATAAAAAAATATAAGTTGCAGACGTCGTTTCAGAAGTGTCTCGGATAGATGTAGAGCATGTTAGTGAATAAACGTTTTTCTTGTTACAGAGTCTTCTCTTCCTCTTCCTTCACCATGCAAGAAGTTCGACGCAAGAGAAACGACACCTTGGTGGCCTTTCATCATCAGGGTTCCATGGAGGAGGCATTGGAGGATATGGTGGGACTGCTGGCTTAGGAATCGGAGGATATGGTGGGACTGCTGGCTTAGGGATCGGAGGACTTGTCTCCTCCGGCCTTGGAGGAATTGGTGGAGCAGTTGGTGCAGGTGTGCCGACCCGCCACACGTACTCAGAATACCACAACCGAGTCGCTATACCGGTGCCCCAAGCGGTTCCTTTCAATGTGCCCCGTGCAGTACCATACCCAGTCCATGTAGGGGTTCCTTATGATCAACCACGACCGGTCGCCGTTGGGGTGCCCCATCCAGTACCCCACGTAGTTCAAAGACCGTACGCGGTACCGGTCGACCGTCCAGTCCCGTACCCCGTCGCTCGACCGGTACCGGTCACTGTAACCCAAGCTGTCGGTATTCCTGTACCGCAACCGTATCCCGTATCAGTCTCTCAGTCAGTTCCTGTTGCTGTTGGCGGGGGTGGATATGAAGGCCTCGGCGGAGGGATTGGGGGAAGTATTGGGGATAGTATTGGGGGTGGCTATGGGTCAATAGTATCCTCGCCAGATGCTAGCAGTTATAGCGATGGGGTTGAAAGTGGGACAGGGTACGACTCACATGGCCATGGGCACCATCATTATTGATAAGACTGAAAACATAAACTATAAGACCCTTAAGGTGTGCGCGGGAGCATAAAACAAGATAACTTTATGCTGCCAGTTTCTGTGTCAACATTTTTGGGTCTATGGATGTTAGTAGGTAGGAGATCCAGATTGTGATGGCTACAAGTCATCAATTAGCGTATTATTGTTTGCCTGAAGATTCTTGCCATAGTTGACATTTTAACTATTACCTTAAAAGCGAGGGAACTTAAAGTTCCAAATATAAAGTAGACCTCTAATATTATTAATGTTTGTACCTAAGTTGTGTTTTGCAATACGGGTTACGAGCTGATTAAGGGTGTGAATGTCGGTAAACAGTAAAATGCGATAATATGCAAGCCGACTATAATATAAAAAATAAATAGAAGAAGGTTTTGGAAGAGGTACGCGGTAAGATTTGACAGAAATTGGTTAGTTAGGAATGTTTAATGGTGCGGAGTTCAATAGCTGCTGTTTTGATGACTGATACCCATATTGCCATTTTAAATTATAATGCCATAGCCGTGGCCAGACCAACTGTGAAGCCTTGCGAAGCTGTTTTGGGCAAATGCCTAGTGGTAAATCGCGCTTGAGGCAAGAGCCTGCGGTGCCACGCCAGAGCGCTATCCTGCTATTTGCCGAACCGGCCTCACTGTCAGCCCACACGTAGCTTGTGCCCGAGACAGCCGAGGCTGCGCGGTTAGTCTGGACACTGTTAAATATGTATTTTTTTAATTATAAACATTTTGTACTTTCATAAATAAAAAATAATTTAATTTTACATTTGTTTGTTTCTATTACTTCCTCTCATTTTAAACATATGAAGGCATGTCTTAACTATACTGTGAACAAGTTATAGCTATCTCTATCTAAGCATGGTACAATAATAAGCTATGCCAGGTATACTGTTCCCGTGACAGCTAGGTCATGTGATTAGGCCAAGTCTAGGTCATCGGCCATCTTGCCATATTGCCATCTTGCTATTGATGTCAATTAATGGCAACACTGATCGTGACGTAGTCTTGAGCCATCGTTGGACGAGAATATCTGGCCTAGTATATGGACGACCTGATTAGCTCAGTGGGTAGTGACCCTGCTTTCTGTGCTGCGGGTCCCGAGTTCGAATCCTGGTAGGGACAAATTTTGTGTGATTAGCATGAATGTTTGTACCGAGTCATGGATGTTTATTATCTATGTAAGTATTATATACTGAGTTCGCCCTCAGTTCATTATATGGTACCTATAATGCAAGCGTTGCTTAGTGTGGGACCGTATAGTTGGTGTGTGCGTCTGGCGATATTTATTTATTTTTATTATGATACTATGAATCTAGGTTAAATGAGTAAATAGTGAAGTAACCAATCTTGCAAAAAAACACTAAATTAAAACATAATGATGATTCATGACCTTTGCGCCAAAAAAAGCAATTGGCCTGTTACCATTTTAAGCTGATTAAGAAGTTGTTGTTAATTACCCTACTTTCTGATACTCCAGTTGAAGTTATCACAACAGCGATTGCTTGTTTTCATCACTAATCATTCCTCAACATACGAAGACACAAGATTGTTTAAAACTAAAATCATTGACTTAAAAAAAAAAAGTATTTACCAAATCGCGCACGACACATATTCTGCAAAAATAAAAACTCTCTCTGTAAAAATAAAAACAAAAAATAATCATTAGTAATTTGTTTTTTTTTTTACAAAAGTAGACGCTTAATTTGAATTGTAATGCTTTATTGCACGTTCCGCACATTATCCGGATAAAGGATTGTATTCATCATTAGCGGCGATACTAATTCCGATATTTGTTCGATAAGGTTATTTTATCGGTTCGTTGATAATGTAATCAGTGTCCCTTCAAGGCACACGGTCTGCACTGCCGTCGTGATATTTATAATAATTGTGTGCTCATTTAAAAACTAACTTTAGTTTATAGTGGTTAAGTGTCTGTGTTGAGTTGTAAATAGGATGTATTCAAGTGAGTAAATAGGTACCTAGCTTTAAATTTGCTGAATTATTTATGTTCCAAGCACTGGCTTAATCTCTGACGATTTCGTGAATTACTAAGCAATATTGTCTTGACTATGTATGCATAAAATAGGTATTATTCTTCCGTAATTTATATCGTAGTTTTTGGACTACAAATACTGATTACTATTGATAATTAATTTGTTATAAACAAGCGGAATCTGATAAAGTTTCTGATTCCTAACGTTTATATTGAATCTTTAATTATAATAATAATAGTCAATCCATAGTCCCAAAAATCTTTCCATATTCCTGCAATAGTTCCTCCGCCTGCTGAGGTCAATTCGCTATCTATGCTATCATTTTCAGCGTTGACACCAGCAGGTGGCTAACATAACATTAAAATTATCAAAAATGGCCTCTAAGCCTTCCAAAGATCCGGGTATAGCCCGTGTCGTGAGAGACATAATAGTTAAATTATTGATAAAACTTTGTTTATAGGTAGGTACTATATGTTAGATAATAATTTATGTAAGTGCTAATGTTTCTGATTTATTTTTAAATTATCACATAAAGACCAACTAAACTAGCTGACTTAGCAGGCCAAAAAAATAGCTAGTATATATAATATAAAGTAGTAAGTCCAAATAATAACGCCTGTCGAAAATATTAGGTTACTGCTCACTGCATTGATGAGTATATAACTTCTAATGTATTTAACCTAGGCGTATCTCTGACCGCAGTTTACTCACTGAAATAAAATATTAGGGGGATAAAATAATCCATAACTAAATCTTATCAGTTCACTAATTTCTTTAGGCATGCTTCCTTAGTAGGCTTTTCACAGTTTGCATTAGCTGATAAGGTACCTACTTTTAATCTCGATTGTAAGATAAGCTTTATTACCATTGAATTAGACTTTTTAAATAATCTGAAGATTTTAATGATATACTGGAATTTCTTTTTGAAAATGTTATATTTACAACCTATATATCCATCCATCCATCCAAACGTTCACATTTATAATATTAGTGGGATTGGAGACTTTAAAACCAGCCTCATATTTTTACGGGAATAAAAATATTATCGTTTGATAAAAAATAGATAGGTGGGTAGAATAATACCTAACTCAGTTCAGGCCGTGAAATTTATGATAAGATAGTTTATATATATAGATAAATAGATAGTTTGATGATGTGTCCACTCATTGTTACCTATTACAATATATTTCTATATAAGTATGTAACTATGTATGTACCCTATATAAGGTGTATCAATAATAGTGTAAAATACTTTAACAGGGTTAACATTAGGTTATAAAGATATTTCCAAATGAAATAAATCTAATTATTAGACATGATTACTGAGGGCACGACCAAACCGTACTGGCAACAAAAATTATTAACACAATTATTAGTATACATCAACGCAACGTGATCCATCTATCTTACCGATTCATCTGTTAAAATATTTTACACTATTTTTGTTTGTCGGGAGAACTGTACCGTAAGCACCACCTTCTAATCGTACCGTCATCAATAAAACATCCTGTTACATTCACTCTTATTAATGAAATCTGTGGTGTGAAAGGAATGGAAGGCGTTATGTTACCGAAATTATACGTAAAAAGGATTGTGTTTGAGGGATTGCTTAAGAGATTGTTATGTTTGTGTTTACAGAGTTCCCGTTCTCGATGGAAAACATACCGAGGCAGAGCAGCTTCGCGTGCTTCTCACTGAAGTTCGGATGTATATTCTCTTCGTTAATCATTATTGTTAGTAGATTTCATACTGGTTGGTTCAGGAAGCGTATACCAACCTTTGGACCTGCGACTCTTTAGCGAGTTTGTAATCCCACTAATATTATAATCCCACTATCCCACTAATATTATAAATGTGAATGTTTGGATGGATGGATGTTTGTTACTCAATCACGCCAGAACGGCTGAACGGATCTGGATGAAATTTGGCACAGAGATAGATTATAGTCTGGAATAGCACATAGGCTACTTTTTATCCCGGTAAAATGTATGGTTCCCGTGGGATAGACATACTTTTTAATCGCGGGTAACACCGCGGGGCGCAGCTAGTCATTATATAAAGTTAGAATACATACATTGTTGTGGATTTAAAAAAAAACACCAAAATGAGAATAGTTGATTTATTGTGAGCAATATTTTTTTAAATTAAAATCTATATTCTGACTATACTCAATGATTACGATTGCGCCAACGAAGCGCTGGTTCAAAGGTTATTATACGCTTTCTATATCATTATGTATATTATTTTATACAGCTTTACTAACCACTAGTTATGTTTAGTCTACTTATCTTAATGGGAAATTCGTGTAATTAGATTCTAGTATTTGGCTCTCTAACGACTTTTACGAAATTATAGATAAGAAGTCACCCGAAAGTTGATTTTATTTGGTCTCTATTTTACTAATGGATGATACACACGTAAGCTGAATAGACAGGAATGGATTTATAATTGATTGGCTAGCGTCCTGCGCAAACAGCAAGCGATCAGCAACTCATACATTTCAAAGAACGCAGAACGCAGTACATGAAACGTGAATTCTGATCCAGTTTTTTTTCACCCCAAAATTACCGGTATTAGCAGTGTGCTATCAACTAATAGGTTTTAAATTTTTTTAATATTAATTGAATTTCTGATTCACCAGACATTAAGTTCCGCTCGCATCCCCTTTTTTTTGTTTTTTTTTTGTTTTCGCTGGGAAATGCATTTACGTATACCGCCCAAGCCCGGGGGAGCAAGGACGGTTATGTGGGGCTCCTGGAAGAAGTCCAGACTACCCACTAAAACCCAGCGCCGCCCTCTGTGCCTTTTGTGGGGCGCCACGGGATCGCTCTACGAGCACACTACCGTGACGCCCCGGCGGATACCTCGGGTTCGGAGGCCCCCTGGCCCCCTTCCGGCTCGTTGCCGATGAACCCTCTTATGGCGGGGGCAGGAGGCGAGCGTATCGCCCCCTTCTTCGCCCCCGCCTCGCTCTGCGGATCGGGTCGGCCAGGGCATCCTCTTCCCTGACCCGTTCCGCGGCCTCCTTCTGCGACATGACATTTTCACAGAAGGAGACCATCGCCACCCAGGACCCCCTGTCGTGGAGCATAGCCTCCACTATGCTCCGCAGCCGCTCGCATCCCCTGGCTCAAGGGGTTTCCAAGTATAAAATTCCCAGTACTATAAACATCGTCCCCGGCTACGCTGGCCACAAAAACTAAACCTTTTTTTTATATTTGAACAGAGAACTGTAGCCTATGTTATAAATGACTACTAGGAGATATTTTCCAGCTATACTCAGTGCTCGGGCTGGCGCAATGCATCGCAACGTTGGGCGACCTGGCGCCACACTTCGCCGCCAAGAGCGTGGAGAGCATGATGGCGTACGGCGTCGTCATCAGCGTCGCGATGATCCACTGCATCACGCTGTTCCTCACCGCCATCATGCTGATTGGCACATTACGAGTAAGTCACTGGAAAAGTCTCATGATAAAGTGGTAATAAGACGCCGAGTTAAAATACACATCATCGTTTTTATGCTATATTCCTCCTCCTGAACGAAGTTTCCGTCGTCATAGGAGGAGATTAGCAAGTGTTTGCGCTGGCACAGTTAAATTTCTATAGAATGATTTCGACAAATGGTCTTACCCTTTCGTTACCCGTAAATTTATGGGGTCGAGTCACCTTCGTCCGTAGGAGAATTAAGTACCCTCGAGATACCCTACACGTGACCCTGGGTGGTGCCAACCAGGTGACAACTCTACTGGTGGTAGGCTTCGGCCGTGGTTAGTCACCACCCACTGAACAAAGCCATGTCGCCAAGCGGCCTAGCCGTGTTCCGACATGATGTTCGGTGTTGCCATTCATGGATGGCGGGTCAGATCAGTTGCGCTGCATGTGCCTAGTTAATGTAGCGTCTCGATCTACTGCCGCCTTCCTACCTAGGCAAGTATGCTCCATCGTAGATCTCATCATCACTTACCATCAGGTGACATCGAGATCAAATACTTGCCTATAATGTATAAAAAAAAAATCGTACTCGTACGTACGTACCGTTTTTTACAGAAAAAGTTTTCCAAAATCAAATTAATAATCACACAATGTTACAGGAGAAGTCGCATCTCATGAAGCCCTGGATCATCTGGATGTCGCTCCTGGTCATGGGGTACATGCTCCTGTTCGTGTTCTGGACCACTATGAGCATGGTGAACCACGCGGGTGACTCGCTGCTGGTTTACGTGATCGACTTCATGGGACTGCGTGAGTATCTTTGATGACCCAATCATTACAGTTGATAGTAACCCTGCTCTCTTTACCAAGGGTCCCGGGTTCGAATCCCGGTGGAATCAAACTTTGTGCGAAGAGCACGACAGCAACCAAATTGACAATTGTGATATTTTGCGAAACTTTTTTTTATCAACATCCAAATTCTGACGTCACAAATTACAAATGTGCTAAAGATGCGCAGCTTCAAGGCTCAGTATACCCTTTCTGTATTACAGTGTATATGGTTACTATAAAACAACCGTTGCTTTGTTGACACCATACGATATCAGGCGTTATAAATAAATCTAACGATGTATAATACTTATAATATACAAATGTTTTTTTAGAAAAAAAAAAAATATGTCGTTATGTCTATTACTTTCGATACAACAGCCGTATTTGGCATTTTTGTCTGGAACTCGATACCAGTACGATAATAATTTAGAGAAAGAAATAATACAGACTAAATGTCGCCAACAATATATTAAGGCACAAATACCAAGCAAAAACAAATACAAATTCACACATACGTAAAGTCATAGCACCAAATCGGCTTGGTCTTTGTGCTTCATGTTCGCACCACTCCGTATATATTATTTCTTCAACTAAGGATGACAAATATATATTTTTTCATCAGTAATACGCTTCTACATGCTGATGCTGGTGTCCAGCTACCACAAGCAACTGGAAGACGAGATGTACGGGGCAGAACCCTTGAAGCTGAGTCAGAACAGTACCGACACTTGGTACAGTTCGGCCTAGAACACAATTGTGTACTTATTAATATCTAGCGAAATGTACCTAAGCGGAAAATTCAAGCGCAACTCAAATTTGAGTACTGATCTAACGCAAAAGCTAGCTAACGTCATCTCAAGCGATTATTATTTGAGTTGGGTTTAGTTATTTAGCCGTCAAGGGTCTTAGTTTTAAGTGAAAATAACATGTTTAAGGTTTTGATTTATAGAAATGTATTATAACAAATTGTTTTTATTATACTTACAGGTCAGTCAGTAAAATATTTTAAAGGCTTAACAAGTAGGTGATAAAGATCGCGTTTATGTATAAAATACTAGCTGCGCCCGGCGGTGCTACCCGCGATAAAAAGTATGAAAAATTAAAACATCTATCCCACGGGAACCATACATTTTACCGGGATAAAAGGTAGCCTATGTGCTATTCCAGACTATAATCTATCTCTGTGCCAAATTTCGTCCAGATCCGTTCAGCCGTTCGGGCGTGAAAGAGTAACAAACATCCATCCATCCATCCAAACTTTCACATTTATAATATTAGTAAAGATATGTGTATACAGTGTTTGATTTTTCTGTGAGAAAGCGAGACAGTACAGTTCCACCGCGCACTTAGTACGTAGCTTTTCAAAATTTCAAATAATCTGATTTTCTTTATAGCCTACTAATGACCCCTTAAAATATTTTACACTAATATTGTTAAACCTTATAAAACCTACGTGCATAAGAAAATTGAACAAACAAGCCAAATAGTTTACTGTTCCAATAAAAATATGTCTGATCTGTCATTTGAAATTTTTTAAGCAATTATGTTTTTTTTTTTTTATTACATTATAGGCAAGTATTTGATCTCGATCTCACCTGATGGTAAGTGACGATGAGATCTACGATGGACCATACTTGCCTAGGTAGGAAGGCGGCAGTAGATCGAGACGCTACATTCACTAGGCACATGCAGCGCAACTGATCTGACCCGACATCCATGAATGGCAACACCGAACATCATGCCGGAACACGGCTAGGCCGCTTGGCGACATGGCTTTGTTCAGTGGGTGGTGACTAACCACGGCCGAAGCCTGCCACCAGTAGAGTTGTCACCTAGTTGGCACCACCCAGGGTCACGTGTAGTGTATCTCGAGGGTATTTAATTCTCCTACGGACGAAGGTGACTCGACCCCAAAAATTACAAACTAACATCATTGTTTTTTAAGTAAGTATTTAAAATAGCTCAAATAAGTACCTAATACAAAGTGAGATAACACAATGTGATACGTTTTCAGAGTGATCTAAGTAGTTGTTAATATTCTTATATATTATCAGCCTATTTTGTAATAAAATAACATTTATATTTATTTGATTGATTTATTTGGCGTAACGTCTCGTAAATGTATACATTAAAAATAAAAAAATATTTTTACAATTCCTCAGATTGAATTGATGAACGATCGGTATTTTATTGTACCTGTTGAGATTTTTATTTTTTTATTAAAGTCAGTGGATACTTAATATCTAAAATAATCTCAAATTAGTGACATTGCTTCACAGAACATGATCCTTATTAGCGATATTATCGGATGGTGCAATATTACAGTATGTTATTTTTTTTTTGCAATATCATTAGTTTCGATCCCTGTCTAGGGCAATTATTTTTCCAAAAATTTAATGATGCAGTTTTAGTTTTTGTTAAAATCGATCTCAAGAGTCCTTTAAGCATATTTTGATAGTCCCTAGTTTCTGATTTGGCCAACCACGCCCACTTCATAAATTCACCTCTATAATAAGTACCTACATGCACCCAATTTACGTACATACATACATCTACATAAATAAACAAATTATGATAAATAAATTTATTTATTCGTTTACTATCTCGTACATTTAATGGGTATTAATCAACAGATAACTCTACTTGAATGTTCGTGCAAAACGAAATGAAAATAATTTATGACTTACGACAAAGTAAAATAAAATAAAAATACCTTCGAAATATTCTACCTATGGGTAACTAGACTTTCTTAATTATATGCAAAGGATCACTTTACCGAGAATTCGCTTTGAAACAAGTCACTAATTTGCAAATCATGTTTGGAATAATACACGCGTCACAACGACGAAATATGAGTCCATATTCCGACTGCAATCATTTTAAAATTATTTAATATAATTTCACATTAAATTTGGTTCTTAATGCCCAAAACAACTTAAATCTATATATTGATATGTAATTATAATTAATATAGCATTTATATACAAGGTTCTAATTTGATATTATGATAATTTATAATCTCGTATAAAAAAAAACTATCAATAAGTTATAAGGAAAGCCAATATCTTCTGCCCCCATACGATTAAATATTAAACGACTCAAAATACTTCAATCAAGATCATTGAGGTCCTGATTCGAGTCACAATAGTTCATGCTAAGCCCTCAGAAGCCGTATTTTAAATAATTTACTGAGATAGAGAAAATATGGACCTACATATGTAATTTGATTGTACAATTTAAATGTGAAAACAAATTCTAATATCAAACGCTACGGAGAACCCTTTCTTAAATTATTTGTAGTAACTAAACTGTACAGTCATCTGCATTAATATCTGAACGGAGCGGGCCAGTATTAATGCAGCTGACTGTACCAGTGGTTCAGGCGGGCCCGCTCTCCCGCGAGTATTTCACCGTGCCATCTCGCTCCATCTTCACTATCGAACTCCAGATTAGGATCACCACGTACACTTGTAGCTCTGAAATAAATTTACCGTTCAATTATGTTTATTTTAAAAAAATGTTCATAGGTCTGACAACTCATTCGATTGTCTCTGATGGTCACCGGACATCTCGTAAGGAAATCTTGTTTCAGAGAGAGAAATGTTGTATTTGTTTTCGAATGACATGTAGATTCGGGCGAGGCGTCATCCTAATTGGCATCCTATTGGATACGTCGTCGCACGAATGAAATAATTCCTGTGCTCGCGCGATGACTTGCGAGCTTCAATTAAGACAGTCAAAAGAGAAACGAAATCGTGCGATCGTTAGCCATTTGGAACGACGCCTTACACGCATCAGTTTAGAAAAATAATACACTAATTTCAAGTCACATGCCCTATTTTCCTAAAGTATTTCCTCTTTGTATAGGTATACTAGTAACCCAGATTCATTGCTCTTCAGTGTAAATACTTATGTTTGATATGACATAATATCAATAAAAGTATTTTTATATTACAAATTTTAGACGTAGAAATATATAGACCGAGTGACGCGAAAAACTAATTGAAGCACAAAATACCAAGACGATTTGTGTAGAGCATGCGAATTCGCATGTACGTAGGGACGTATTTTGCACGTACTACAAAACATTGTGACATTCCTTCGGTTCGTACTAAGCGTTTTGCTTCTACTTTCATCGTGCGAACTGCCAAGGAATGGAACACGCTGCCGGCGTCTTTGTTCCCCGTTGACTACAATCTGGGTGTTTTCAAGTCGAGAGTGAACAGGTACCTTCTAGGTAAGTATGCTCCATCGTAGATCGCATCGTCACTCACCATCAGGTGAGATCGAGATCAAATACTTGCCTATAATGTAACAAAAAAAAAACAAGATTGCGGCTTTCTTACCAAGTTGGAATAGCACAATGAACAGCTCGCTAGCTGTCTCCTTCGTTAGGAAGGCTAAGCTGTACACGAAGCCCACGACCGCGTAGCCTATCTCGAAGTACAGATACACCTTCATTAGTAGCACGTGTTTCTGAAAATGGTGGGAATTATATTAAGAAAATGGGGGGAATTATATTAAGAAAATGGAGTGTTTTTAATTCTAGCAGTCCCAATGGTTCTCATACTATACGTCTGTGCGTATATAGAACCATTGGGACTGCTAGAATTAAGTTAGCAGTACACTGTTATATGTGAGAACAATGTAGGAACGGCTAAGCAGACTTTAGCAGCTGGTAAAATAAAAGTACTAACTTTAAGTATATATATACAAGTTTAGTGTTAAGTCCAGCTGCTAAAGTCTGCCTAGCCGTTCCTACATTGTTCTCACATACCTATAACAATGTACTGCACAAAAATGTAAAAGATCTTTTAAAAAAGGTCAACCATGGAGTTTCTTGCCCGTTCTTCTCCATAGGAACGGCATTCCGAACGGGTGGTAAAGTATTAGCTCAGCATTTTGTATCTTTTGACGATTCATAAGTACTGTACTCAATGGTTTACATGAATAAAACATACTCTGATTCTGATAGTTACGTAACGAAGTATGTTAAAGAAACCCATGTCTGAAGTCATGATCTGCAACGTCTCCTCTGATATAATAGACAGAGAACTTGTTTCGAACTGAACGTAGGCTACTCGGCCTACTGCATCGGGTAACTGCGGGCTTGATTCCGTTTGGGCACATTTCGGAAATGATTTTTTTCGTAATTTGCCCTTTTCAATCATCGCATCATCTCCCGTCTGATGATGACGATTTGGTGGCACCCATAATACAAGCAATAATACCAGCCCTTTTTAATATCCCACTGGGCACGGGCCTTCTCTCACTGCGAGGGATTAGGCCATAGTACACAACGCTGGCCCAGTGCGGGTTGGCGGCCTTCACACGTCTTTCGAGAGGTTCTCTCAGACATGCAAGTTTCCACACGATGCTTTCCATCACCGTTCTTTCATCGTCATAATACAAGTAATATCAAACTATGAGCGGTATAACTATTAAGATGTAGCGTTTGGACGGCTACAGTAGATGTAGAGTAAATAGTAATAACTAACCCTATGTAGAGCCACGATGAATATCGCGGACATGATGATCTCAATGAGAAGCGCGACAACGTCGATGATCAGTCGCGCGAACTCGGAAGCGAACTGCGCCTGAATCTCCAGTGAGGTATTCCGGATGTACGCGATGTATGTCGACAGGAAACAGGTCACCACCACTGTCAGGGTCT
This sequence comes from Pheosia gnoma, assembly GCA_905404115.1. NCBI lineage: Eukaryota > Metazoa > Arthropoda > Insecta > Lepidoptera > Notodontidae > Pheosia > Pheosia gnoma. The sequence continues at coordinate 1,382,563 of FR989909.1, read as the reverse complement.
GGAACGTGATAAAGAAATTTGAGTATACCATGGTACAATCACAAGGGCTGCTGGATATGACGACATTTACCCGTGCAGTGTAGACAGCGCTACCAAGAGGTGATCGATTAAGTTACGGCCAATTGGCTCTATCTATGTATCTATCTATTTTACGTCTGACAATCTTCAACGCACGTGAGAAAGTCATCGTGTGCTAAGGTTGTTATAACTATTATAGCCCAATCTCCTCGTTAGACGCGAAACACGTGTCGAATATTTTTTTAGATTCGCTTCGTTTCGCGGAGAATTGCATATTGTTTGGGGTCCCGACACTCGTGATAGATAGCTTGTCGACTAACATCTTATAGGAGTTCCATGTTGCTGGCTTCTTTAATTATCCATCAACTTGTTTTATAATTGGAAAAGTTGACAAGCTAAGAATCGTTGTTGGGTTCCACTTCCCCCCACTGATTGACAATGGATTTCCGCCAAGTATCGCCTAGTTCTATCATTAGAAAGAGAAAGAAAGGTAAGATTTTATTATTTACCATATTGATGTATGCGAAGGCTATCAGGCCCTTCCGCAGTGGAAAGCAGAAGCAGCATCTTGTCAGGATGGGGATCTCCACCGCCTCCTTGATTTTATGTCTGAAACACGATAAAAGTATACTAAGTCAATTTCATACCTAAGATATGCATCGTCTCCATACATACCTACCTAAATGTGCTCAAGCTAGTATCTCATGACGATAGGCAGAGATCACTGATTGCTACATGCTACAATCCTGTCATAGCTCTTTTTGGGATCATCCACATTCATACATCTTTTCATACACTTCCATTGCATGAGGTTGCTATGCCTTTGACCATTCTGGAAAAGGTCATTAAACAGGTCGTGAAAGAACATCCTTAGTACCTTGCCATTCATGTTAGCCTCTAAAATGTTGCATCATAAAATGTAATTTGTAATTATTGATATTTCTGACAGCGTGTTTCAGAATGATAAAGCGCCATCTCTGCAAACGTAGCGGAGACTTGCTAAGTTGTTGAGACATAACCTTATAATTATTTAATAATTTTAATTAAACTGGATGTTCAATATGTATTTAGTTTATTGTATTTGATAATTATGTTCTTCATTAATGTACGGAATGACCATGATTTGTAGGTCATTTACTTTATAAAATCGTTAATATTCCAATACTAGAAAAGGTCATGTAAAACTACAAAATGTTGCGTTCAATCTACATAGTCGCTTCGGTCAATATTATATTTATTCATAATACATAGATGATAGATAAATAAATAATATCGCCATACGAGCACACCAACTATACGGTCCCACACTAAGCAACGCTTGTGTTATGGGTACCGTAAAATGGACTGAGGGCGAACTCAGTATATAAAACTTATATACATATTAAACATCCATGACTCGGGTACAAACATTCGTGCTCATCACACAAAGCTTGTCCCTACCAGGATTCGAACCCGGGACCCTCGGCGCCGATAGCAGAGTCACTACCACTGCGCTAATCAACCGTCAAAACATACATACACTACACATATAGGATACATTATAGCAGTAACGTAGGTACATAGCCATCATTAAACGAAGGAGTTTTTCTCGAAATAATGAGCACAACAGCAGTAATAATGATTACTATGTCATGTACTCAATTCCGCCATTTCCTTCTCATAATAGCCGTTATTGCCTTTAGCATAGAGACTAACAGTAATTGCATGGTGCCACCAACATAACCACTCACCATGAAGCACGTCATAGTTACGCAAACAAGAACGAATGGGGCTTGTGGGATAGGTAACCTCGGAAGAGAAAAATATTCTGCATTATGATCGTACAAGTCATCAGCGGAATGATGTGTGAAATTGAATTATAAAAGGTAGGTAGGTTGAGCGTCGATTATCTGGGGCCACAGTACGAGTTATGACATCATCAAATACCAATTGAGAGATCGAATCTTTCCATAGATTTCACAGCAGCGCCGCCGCGCCGCAACGGAAACGCGCCCAGTAGAGCGGCACGTAATATACTCAATAACGAAACATTCAGTCATTAGATCGTTATTTGAATAAATTCAGGACTTATACTAAAGACTCTGATCAGGAGATTCATAAATTTTGGTGCCTATTATGGTAACCAATTATATTTTTAATTTTGTCTTTTATTAGGTTAATACAGGAATGAAATTATGACGAATATTAATGATTATGGAACCACTTGGCATTTAATTTATTATTAATATAACATAATTATATTGTTAATATCTACATAATTTCAAAGATATCTCTCAGGAAAGTTTGGTATTAACAATATTGGGACGAGAGTGGGATGGTGCTCGATCTCTGTCGCACATACGCTAACTTATGGCAGTGACATCACAATACCTATAGGTACGAGTATACTGCTTATATGTTTTCCTCATTTCTAAAATATTTTACTGATAGTAATCAAACGCTCGCACGAGGCAAATACTCGTACTGCCTTGCATGAGCTGTCATCTGTTATGTAACCTCGCTGTCAGCTCTATATTTTACTGATAGTAATCAAACGCTCGCACGAGGCAAATACTCGTACTGCCTTGCATGAGCTGTCATCTGTTATGTACTTCGCTGTCAGCTCTATAGTGGCACGGGCACGAGCCAGCCTCGCAAGGCCGCGCTGTCAGTCTGACCACGGCTTGCGATGATTATCTACTGCTGATTGTATTATAGTAGTATGACCACAGTTTATGATCGTGCAAGGCAAATTATAAAATCGCTCATTGTTCACAACTCGCCATGGGTGGCAGGTATGATGATATCTTACTAGCTAAGCTCACGCAAAACTATTCTCGTGGTTAATAGCTCTTACTCTACGATTACCGTGACACGTGTTGTAGTGTTGGATATACCTACAATCACAGCGTATCTGGGCTAGGCCACATTGCCCCGTGATATTCACAATGAGTATGTATATATGAATCACAACTAAATCATGTCTCTGATTGGAAACCACACTGATGATTAGGTTAGGGCGACAACTTATAACAGATTGTCTTATTAACTATATAATAATAATAATACCAGCCCTTTTAATGTCTCACTGTTGGGCACGGGCCTCTCCCTCAATGCGACGGGGATTGGGCCATAGTCCACCACGCTGGCCCAGTGCGGGTTGGCTGACTTCACACATCTTTCGAGGGGTTCCTCTCAGACATGCAGGTTTCCTCGCGATGTTTTCCTTCACCGTTTAGCAAGTGATAATCTTGGTTGAAAATTAGATTCGCACATGAAAGGCAGAAATCCCAGAGGTGCGAGCCGGGATTTCAACCTGCGATGCTCGTTACCGCGTCAATCGTTCTACCAACTTGGCTATCACTGCTTCTTCTTTATACTTCTTTATTGCGCAGATCTTTTCATGACATTTTACTGAATGGTTTTTTTAGATAATAACAAACTACTGCTGCTGCGTGTTGTTAAAATATTACTTTATTTTTAAAATGGACGACCTTAGCCATTGCTTGTGTGTGACCATTAAATATATTGTCTGGCTAATTGTCTGTGTTATAAGACTACAGTACGAGTATATAGCAATTAGTCTGAGCTACTTTAGTGGTTATTTAATAATGAATATTTGTGTCCGAGTCATGGACGTAATATAACCCCGAAATTTATAGACGTTTTATAACTTTATTAAATGTCATATAGTACTGCGCGCAAGAATTTTGCTTTGCGCAGTACTATATGACGTTTGATTAAGTTCTAAAACGTCTATAAATTTAGAGGTTAGTCTTTATATAAAGTGTAACAAAAAAAAAAATATAATATTCTAAAGGGTACCAAGTAGGTGGCGATTACGTTTGTGTATATAATTTATGTGTAATATATAGGGTTTGTGTTTCCTGTGAGTACGTGGTTATTTTTAAAATTTCATTTTATTTGTTTTTTTTTCGGGAAATATGACTTTTATAGCCTACCGATGTACCCCTTACAAACATTTTACGCTATTATTGTTAAACCTTATATACCGTAGTTTCTTCGTAGTTCCCGGGTCTATTGTGCCCACAGATCACGAGAGATATGCCGTGCGGTTCAAAATGTATGGGAACTCGCTGTCTCCGTTTTGTTCCCCACAACTCGCCGCAAAACACAACAATTCCATAAAACCAACCAATACGAAGCCTCTTCGGTGCGTGCTGCGTCGTCGCCGTATACAGCGGCCGTACCATGCGACGCACCAGTTTATTCAAAGTATCGTTAGACGATCTATCCATTGCCTCGTACATTCACTCAGTAGCGAACATAGGTGGTACTTAAAGAGCCATGTATTTTGTACAAAAATAAAAAAGTCGTTGTGCTACATGAAAACTAAAATAACATAATAAAGGCATTAAATATTTTTTGATTTGTTGTTTTTAATGATTTTAAAGACGAATAAATAAAATACTTAATACTGGCTGGTGAAATGAGATTCCATCTTTCGCGTAGTTCACTTTGCTGCTAGTATTTTAGCACACAACCACGGAATAACACGGCCTTTTAAAAAAAAGTTAGAGCTCCGATACCGACGTGCAGTTGCAGTCGACTGACGGCGAAAACTCTATGTTAGCGTAATTTTGGCTAAAGGTGAGCGCAAGCCCACCGCTTTCATAACATATCTCCTCTAATATATCTGTGATTGTGCCGTACCTGCAAAATTAGTACTCCCGAGTTTGGGACCGTACTGTGGTTCTATTCGTCTGGCGTTAGATATATAAAAAAAACAGATCCATAATCTAACTGTCCCAGAAATTCACAGCTTCACGACAGCAAAACAGTTAAAATGTTTATTTAACTAATGATAAAGACCTCGGTGCAGTCGTTGGAGTAAACATGGACGACCGTTTATGATAACTAAGAGCTAGATAAGGGTTATCATTACGTCCTCTGGCCTTTGAACTTGCTATCGATCCTACCGCAGACTGAAAGTGCAATTTGTTGTGCAGAATAAACTATCTTGAGCATGGATCTTCCTACGTACATTTTCCCTGACACATCGCTATGATGTGGCAATATTTTAAACATATGTTATATACCTTCAAATATACACTAATAAAACACCGGCGCTCTACGAAGTCTGCAATCTGTGGACATGTACAGGATCGCACCCGCCATTATATCAAATTTGATCAACTTTGATTTGGTAGTTACCCTGCCTTCTGCGCCGAGGGTCCCGGGTTCGAATCCTGGTAGGGACAAACTTTGAGTGATGAACATGAATGTTTGTTCCTGAGTCATGGATGTTTAATATCTATATAAATATTATATACTGTGTTCGCCCCACGTCCATTGTACGGTACCCATAATACAAGCGTTGCTTAGTGTGGGACCATATAGTTGGTGTTCGTCTGGCGATATATAAAAGTTCCTGTTTATCCTAATTTTAAATAGTAACACCTAGTTGTTAGCCGCAGCTTGCAGAACGAACTAAAATGATGATAGTTCATTAATGAGTGAAGGCCGAATGGAAATTAGATGTCATTCAGTGAACTAAGGCTTGCCAATTTACATCGAACGTAAGCTATTATTATCCTATTGTGCGGCTATTTACATGATGCGAGAGATTCATTCATTACCTATGTACTTATCACTGAAGCTTCCAATGTGGTTGAATAAATTACTTCTTAGGTGTCTTTTGGGATAAGGCCATCGAAAAACACTATTTATCGGTATATTTTCTTTTTAATTAAAAACAATCAAGCGACAGCAGACAATATTTGAATTTGACATGTAGATAATATAAAACTAAAGCTGTCAAAAACAGACTTTTTTTTTAAATGTGTGTTATCAGTGGTTAAGCGGCGGTTAGCGAGAAAGGGTTTTGGATGGGTCGAAGTCAACTGATAAAAAAGTGGAATTAATGTAACTTTCAATATAAGGCTGCTACTAAGCTCGAAATACGACTGCACGACCCAGGAATTAAACCCTGTACCTTTATGATTTGTATACCGCGCATGCGAACAATAGACTATAGCCACACGTTATGATGATAATCGTTTTCGATGACTGAAGACAATTGTCAGAAGAATTACAAGAGTTTGGAGCTATGAAGGTTTTAGGTAAAGGTATACGTCAAAATCGAATGAAAAAGTTTTTTTTTTCAATGGGAAATCCGTCATGGATACCATGTCTACCACGGGTGGGGGGGGGGGGGTGGGGGGGGGGAGAGGCAGACTGGTTATGTCAGACTCCTACTGACTAAAACTTCTTGGGGTCTACCACTCCGCTGGTTGGTGGTTCACGGGAACACGGAAGCATACTTCCGCGACCCACCAGCGGCTGTCCGAATGCGCGGACGCTTCTTTTGTGGTCCTCCAACCTTATGCTGCTCCGGGGAAGGGTGGACCAAGGACCAGTTGAACCATGAATAACTCACGATGTCATGATCTTTATCGGGCGTGGACTATATTATCGATAGGTTTAGAACCAAAACGTTGTGCATTATTTGTAATGTATGGGTTCCATCCGCCCGCGCGAGTAGAAGATGGTCAAAAACCCATAAATGTAAAGAACGCCGAACGCGGAACGGCACGCGGAACGATGAACGCCCTCCGGTGTATTAATACTTGATTTACTGATTGCATTAGTTCAACCAAGTTGAACTCACCATGAAGGTTACGATGCCCAAATTGGCATTTAGAATTGTAGAAAATAATTGATTTTTAATAGTATGTCTCACGCACGGGTATTTTTATTTTTTCATAAATTCTTGTGTACCTTATACACTGCACTGAGAATACGCAAGATTAGGTTAAGGTCAGCAGGTTTTGGAGACCAGCAGAAATGGGTTTACGATGTACAGGGTCATTTGGAGAGCGCATTTTTACACTATGTTATGTCAGAATTTCAATATATCGATTTAAAAAAAATGTTCCCAATCATTGTCGATACGAAATTGCGAATATTTTGATGATTTCAAGAAGAGAGAGAGAGAAGAGTTATACATGGTGATTACAAAAAGCGCAGGGCCACGGCTTAGTGCCTTTCTGAATCACCGCGTAGATATAAAGATGAGGTCCGTGTAGCGCGGGAGAGATCTGGATAGATATCCTCTGGAAAATAGTGTAGCGTCCTATTCAACTTCGCCACAAGCTACACACATGGTGCTGCAGACGCATTCAGAACAATAGACAATTCTCAATACAATCCTGAATCGCGCTATCAGAGTTTTCGGAGCACGTAACATATATTCAAGATCCCGACAATAACCGTCGGGGGCATAGCGGCCGCCCCGCCAGGCATACCACCCGCCTGGCTGGAAGACCTTCCCTTTTCCGCTAAAATAGCACGGGAGAGATTTGATGATGATAGCTTTTACAGGCTTGGACATATTTTTCAGGACCAAAAGGTAAAGTAGGGTTGGTATTTCAGATTAGGTACCAACCACTTAACTAAACTTATCAGTGCACCCGAATCGATCCAACGGTTATTGTATGAAACTATAGCATGTCTTTCATATATAAATGCCGATCAATCAGAAATGTCTGAGTTAACTATTTATAAAGTGTATAATTGTAAAATGCACCTTGAAAGTTTATTCATACAATGTTAAATACCACAGTATTATTTGTAGTGCAAAAACTGCCATAAAATACCTCACTCGTGTAGTAGTTAGGTAGGTAGGTACCTACTTATTAGGCCAGAGACGCACAAAAAGAGATGCTTCCTACTTCTAATAATTTATCGCGGAGCAACCAGTTGTTTATGTATACATTTAAAAATGCTTATCAAAAAAAAAAACCACAGTTACCATTGCAAAGTTCACAAGGCCAATGAAGACAACAAGATATTACTATTAATTGTAGGTACCTAATTAATCATCAAAATAAAAACACAAATAACATTGGGTGAGCAATTATAATTAGTTAAAGTTTAAGCGTTAATTACGTTTTTTTTTATTTAAGTTCCGCGAAACAATAATGAGTTTACATTATCTTGTTTATACCTATTTGCTTTTCATTCTCGGCCACACAGTTATCAGTAGTTTTATAATCTAAGCATAAACTCACCATATTTTTGTGAACTGACTTTTTTTAATTTTACCATGGCATAGGGTATGGAAGGTTTCGTTATATTTACCTTTGTATAGAAATTTAAGTTGAGTTGCAAGCCTCACCTACGGCGAATGCCTACCTAAATAATTCACCTACTATTCAACCATCTTTGTGCTTGTATTTGAAAATAAAATAATTATGATCTTAACTGTTTAACATCACTACAAGTTTAGTCGTGACTTCAGAAATGTTATAAAAAGCAATCTACCAAATCTCAAATAACCTGTATTATTTCAAACTATAGGTACTCTGTTTAAATAATATGAACGTTCGACTACGACTCACGTTTTTCTCAGCTGTACATCAAGTGCGAGATTATTCGTAAGCTAACTGCATACTTTATAGTCTACCGTATTTAGACATATTGTATGTAGAATTGAACAGCACCTCTAGCGGACGGTATTTAAATCTTTCAACTCTCCATACAAAATGTCTAAATACGGTAGACTATAAAGTGTACTGTTAGCTTACGAATAATCTCGCACTTGACGTACTGAAAATTGATGAATTTAGTTTTGTGGTCCACCTATTAGTGGTCACCGTAGAGGCTGTCCGCCTATGGAACTCCCTACCCGTCCTAATCAGACTCGCTCCTTCCTTGCCTTTAAAGATCGGGTAAAGACGTTTTACCTCACGGCATAACTGCAAATTCTTTGCTCACCATTCACTTATTTTGTGTTAAATTGGTACCTAGGATATTTATATAAAGTATTTATGTATGTATTTGTGCTATATATATAATTATATATGTAAGTATATGTTTGTTGTAAGTTAATCTAGAAAGTATTTGTAATCATGTATCTATCTATTATTAAGTACACCCCCGTCGTGAACATCTCTGTAAAATCCTCTCCATCCAAAGGTTGCCTGGTAGACATCGCTTTTAGTGATAAGGCCGCCCATTGTGACACTCGCTGTATAAGTTAAGTAGGTTTGTGTAATTTTGTATTAATTTTATGTGGTGGAACAATAAAGAGTTATCTATCTATCTATCTATCTATTAGATAGGACAATATTCTGCAAGGCGAGGCAACATCAATAGCAGTGGGGATTGAGTGCTATTGCATCATCCAACATCATGACAGGACTGGTCCAGTCTTGTCATGATGTTCGATGATGTGTCAGTGTCTCCAACCCTCTTTGTCAAAATTACGGTGTTGCCTGGTCTAAAAATACGGTAGATGGTGGAAAATTACGGCAGACCAGTGTTGCTTATTTTTCTCCAAGATGATACAATAAAAATACCCATGCAGTGGGGATGCGTAACGTAAAAAAAAAAAGGTCATTCTGCTGCTTCTTCCAAACTGAAGCAGCAGAATGACCTTTTTTTTTTACGTTACGCATCCCCAATGCAATGTTGCCGTTATAAACTAGAAATATTTTGCTAAATCAAGTGTTGTCATTATAGAAATAAGGACACGGACGAAATTACGGTAGAATGTGTCACCGTAATAACATGTCTACGGTAGGTGGTAGACCTAGAAAAATTACGGTAGGTGTACCGTAATTACGAGACACTGGGACTGGATCAGTGCTGCCTCAGCAACGTGTTCGTTTCCAAAACAGCAAAGCGGTCGTTCCATCGTAATGCTACCCAAATTGGCATAGAGTGTCCATACTCTACAATGATTTCGTGCGATTTTTGTGTGATTTTGTGTGATTTTGTGCATGATTTTGTGCGACCATGCGCATTGTAAATGTTGTATATTCTAAGATTTTCTGCGCAGGAAGCCGCTTGTTAATTATGTAAACTGGAGCAAGTTATATTTAACTGCACGCTTAACTGGTTGTGTCTTTATTTATATTGTTAAATAGTACATGAGGGAATAACTCACTAATACATAAATCATGTTTATTCCAATTTCATTCTGAAATTCTATGAACCAAAATAAAAACAAAACGACTACATATTTCTATGTGATTAAAATCAGGTTAAAATCAGCTCTTTATGTTTCCAGCAGTATATATGAAATCGAACAACATACATGCTTACATTCATCTATATTATGCATACTAATATCATAAACAGTTAGAGTTTGTTAGTTTGAATGTAGGGGGTAATCTCTGGAATGACCGATCCGATTCTAAAAATTATTTCACCAATAGGTAGCTACATTATTCTTGAGTGTTAAAAGCTATGTTTCAACGAGGTACCGTGGGCGGAAACAATAAACGTTAAAATTCACACGGAATATATCCACTAAAATCGATGCTAACATTGTAAAATATTTAATCATTTGCTTTCTATTCTAATGACCTTTGCATAAGTGGGGCGATGGCCGGCTGCCTGCTCAATGTCACTAGTGAAAATAGACAGTAAGTATTCTATAATCCTTTGCATACAAAGGAGCGATGATTGATAATGTATTCATGGGAGAGTTCGACTTTACAGCACGCAGAACGGTAGGTATAGCTAACAAAAGCAAATGTGTGTATACTAATTGATTCTTTTGTCTATACAGTAGACATATAGAAACTTGTATATTTTGAGTAGTACACATAAATAGTACACATTGAAATAAAACTCACTTTACGGATTTTATCGCGTTCATTTTATGTTTTTTACGTTCCCGACCATGGCCCGTAACCATGGTTGCGGTAAAGCAGCCGAAACGTCGGGAACGTAAAAGACATAAAATAAACGCGATAAAATCCGTAAAATTAGTATTATTTCAATGATAACCAAGTTGATTGAACGCAACATTGTTTATCCACAACTGAACAATTATCTTCTACTTTGGTTAGCTATCCTTGTAAGTAGGTATACATTAAATAAGATAACGTTATATTTCATCTCGGAAAAACCGCACTGAACAAATTATCAGTTATTTACGACTCACATATGTTTATTCCTAGAAAACAAGCTGATTGTACTAATTATATTATTCTTGAGTATGGTAATTAATAGGGTCAGCTACCGGGGTAATTCGCTGATCTCGAAAATATCGAAAGTGCCATGTGTTTTTAATGACCAAAGTTTTTTAATCTATAGGTTACAATTAACCTATAACTTAAAAATACGTTGTGGGATTTTTTTAAGCTTATCATGGATTTTTTTAATAATAGCCAAGACCCTACTACCAATATTGGCAAATAATTATGAAATATATTTTTAAGAGTACCTTTTTGGGGAAGAAGATAAATCGAGACTTTAATATATAGATTTAATATTCTATCTTATATTCTGACTAACTAGGCTCTTATTGCAATAGACAACAAGACAGACCTGTCCCTAGACCTGAAGACCTATAACTCAAGAGGTATTTATATTATTTTGCCTTGATGTAGTGACGTCATCGAAGGTACATCTGATACCTATAATAATTGCTGTTCCATTCATTACGAAAACAGTATATAGTTTTTTTTTTTATTTCTTTTTTTTTAAACAAAACTGAAGATTGTTTATAGGAAATTATACTTATAATGATCACATTTTATAATTATGTAAGCTTAAGTTATTGTTCGATTCTTCATTGTCACCTTTTCAATCAGTTCTTTAATCTTTTGTCTGATGTATTTGAACTATTATATTATCTTACAGGTTATTATGTTTTTAAAGCAGTTGGCATTCTAATACGTGTACAAAGAAGCCGACTTTTCGTTGCTTAATTGTAAAAATAAGTACGAATAAATACCAGCCCTTTTAATGTTCAACTGTTGGGCACGGGCCACCCCACAATGCGAGGGGGATTAGGCCATAGTCCACCACGCTGGCTCAGCGCGGATTAACAGACTTCACAGGACTTTCGAGGGGTTGTCCCTCAGAGATGTTTTCCTTCACCGTTTATGTTTCGTTATGTACGAATATTTTAACGAATTTAAAGAGTTTAACATTGTAACCAACAAACCGATTGTAGATAGAATACAATAAATGAAAATGATTACATATGTTGGTACTTGGTACACGAAATAATACCTACTTATAATGCATTGTTAATTTATGCATACGATTGCACATGTGTGACCTATTTGAATCAACATTACTTGCATATAGGTATTAAATTAAAGCAACAGTAATAACACGATAAACAATATGTTTGTCTATGGTCTAGATAGTAGGTGCCTATTATTGCTATCCTATATAATAAATAATTAAATCCAAAACCATGCGCACGATTGCAAGACCTCAAGACACTGTGAGCACCATCTGTGTAGATCGGACCGCAAGCAATATCTAAATATGAGGGTACCCCAGTTCAAACTGTGACACTAGGACGTCAACCACCTCAGTCCTCCCGTGACCATAGTTATTGTAAAGCAGCCGAAACGGCGGGAACGTAAAAACATAAAATAAACGCGATACAATTTGAAAATATCGTTTTGTTTCAATGAAGTATTCACGTAAATAAAAGAAATGAATATTGCTATCCTTCTCACACAGTCTAAATTCGAAAACGACGAGAAAACAATTACGTCAGTGTTTAGATGGAACGGTTATCGGGTTGTATGAATGAAGCCGAAATGAAGAGTCGATTGCAACACAACTTTCACTGAAACACGACACGATGACCTCAACCTCGAATTCGACAAGTTTCCTTTTATTCATATTTGTTGTAGTATCAATTTTATAATCGTCAGATACAGTACAACATATTTGAGGAGTAACATTGCCAAATTCGCATCGCTAAAACATGAACATTTTTTAAAGTAAAACTATTATGTTCTTACCTAGATAAATACAAAATGACTTTGGTACTAAACTTACTTTCCCCCGTATAATAAGTTTAACTATTATATCTTTTCCTTGAGATAAAATGAATCTTACTTAAAGCAGCCGAAGCGTCGGGAACGTAAAAAACATATAAAAAACGCGATAAAATCCGAAAGATTAGTTTTATTTCAATGTGTAGTATTCGCGTAAATATAAGAAATCAATATATATTTTCTTATTAAATGATAGCAAAAAGAATTGTCAGAGTACATGCAACTGAAAAAATATATTTGTGCAATGCTGTCTCTATGTATATAACGTATGCATTTTTTTTATTTCAAATAGGTTAGATATATTTTTATCATTGTCTTGGCGGCGGTTCAAGTATGGAACGCATGTTGAAAATACCGATTGGATAACACAGACATAGCAACTGAACCCGCGTTTTTAATTCTAAAATGTTTTCGACAAATTAACTTATAATTTTTTTCCACTTTGCAATGGATAGAAGTGTGCTTTTCCGACTCCTCGTGTTTTTCTTTTGGAATTCAGGCAATAAGCTAATTCCTCGAGAATCTTAAACATAAGCTATGATACAATATAGTAGAATTGTGTTAATAAAAACAGCTTATACTATTGGGTAATTCTAATCGCAGGTCACTGCGTTCTCAAGTCAATATTTGGCCTTTGCCACTAAACAATGGATATGTCGACAAAGGCGCATTATTATGTTCACTAGAGGATGTCTCGCTGATCGTTTCCACAGAACTCTAAATAAAATGATGCTTGTTACCGGTATTCGTCGAAAGTCAAACCTAGGCGTCATTGGACACTGCTGTAGATCCTGGGTTACAGATTCGTGGTCGCCGCAAATCCCGATCTATTACCGCGATTCAACAAAATACCTTTTTGAACTGGGTTGGTGATTGTCAATTGTTTTCGCGGACGCTACACAGCCCATACATTACAAAGAACGCGGAACGCAGAACGCTGTGCCATCTTTACGGGTTTAAATAAATATGAATATCACTTACTAACTCGTTCCATGCTTTACCTTGGAAAAAGTACGCATCGTCAATAATTTGCGTTATTTTTGGACGTACTCTATGCTTTGAGGGGCTATTATTTGGATAGCAGTCGCAGATTATATTATTTTAATTATAATATTATATATCTTTTAGTAGTGACTACTATTCGCGCGTACTGTTTTGTAGGAGGCAACTAAAGAAAGTTTATCGGTATTTTCTGCCAGAACGCTAAATTAATTATTTATAATGCATATGGTTTTTCTTTTGTTTATTTGCGAACGCCGCTCTATTCTTAATCCAAACTCAGACTTTTAAAACAAAGGTTCACAAGAGAATAACACAGAGAATAATTATATAATGAGGGCATGAAATGAAAATTAATTCTGATGAAATTGAATACATCAACATTTTGAAACATTATTGTATTTGCAGATTTTATAAATTTTATAATAGTCTGGTTGTGATAACGGGGTTTTCGACGTCATTCAAAACATGCAATGTTAGTTGCATTATTGATTTCTTATATTTACGCGAATACTACACATTGAAATAAAACTAATCTTACGGACTTTATCGCGTTTATTATACGCAAGCAACAACTAAATATGAGGGTACCCCCTTATTGATTATAACTGTACTTAATGGTTCGTTTATTTATTTATTTATTTATTTTATGGAAAACCAACAGCTACAAACAAAATATTAAAGACAAGTTTGGTGACAGGAAGCCAATTAAAGGTTTTCACGTATAGTAGTAGAAAATAATCTTAAACAAACACGTAAAGCACACAAATCACACTTTAAACAGTTGTGTTAACATTTATAGAAGATCGTAATAATTACCTATTAAAAATTTTTGATTTAGCTGCTTTCTTGCTTGATTACTCTTAGTGACATAGGGGTCAAATGAGAATTCCTTACATAATTTATTGAAGTCATTGCTTGCTCGCTCCATGTATGAATTTTGCCTGTAATTTGTAGAAGAGAAGGGGATGGAAATCGGTGCATTGTATCTACTTGATCTATTTGGGACCTTAAAATAAAGTTTTTGGAGAATGTCAGGGCAATCAATATCGTTTGCAATAATTTTAAACATAAGAATACAGTCGGCAGTTCGACGACGATTCACAAGCGGTTGAATATGAATTTTTTTACATAAGGTGACGTAGTTGTTAGAGTTATAAGGAATACTTAGCTTGTAACATAAAAATCTCATGAATCGCTTTTGGATATTTTCAACTCGATTTATATATTTATCGTAGCCAGGATTCCAAATTTGTGAAGCATACTCCAAGTGGCTCCTCACATATGTGCAGTACAGAATCTTAAATGTCTTAGCTTGTTTAAAACAACTTGATAATCTCATAATAAACCCTAGTGATTTTGAAGCCTTAGCAACTATCTTATCGATATGAACATTGAACAGGAGTTTGGAATCATGATAGATACCCAAATCCCGCACAACATCGCATCTTGAGATCACTTGGTTTTAAATCAATAATAAATATTACCTAGATGTGTCGTTAAAAAAATTCAAATCATTTATGTCCTACAAATTGTCTATTCACATTTTTTTTCTTAACTCTACAACCGAAATGGAACGCACTTATTCAAAATAGGAATAATGTTTTGTTTTAAGTCAACATAGAGAACTTGTAGTATGTCCAATTTTATCCTAGACATTGTTTAACTCATGACCAAATAAACTTTCGAATGACTTTACAACAGTTTTATAACAAGTTTAAAGTCGGTATCGCAAGTCACACTAACCCACCGACCAAAATATGCAAAACAAACAACGAGAATGAGGCATCACGCGGACCGGTTCAGCATCCAGTTTTCAGGATATAGCCTCCGACCGCAATGACCAAGGCCGCAAGTAACCTTACAAACGTCACAGTATACTAATAATAATTTAAAACATCATCGCACAATCACGGCGCGTCAAATGACCCCGATTACGAAAAAAAAAACTTTCATCGATCACTTACTTCAAACTAGTTTCGATTGCGGTCGACATTTTCGCGCGCTCGCGGTTCAGTGATGCGTGCGTTTGCGCATACGATCGTCTAAACACTGTCACGTCTTCGCTGGTTACAGCGTAACCACACTTTTTACCGCTGACAAAAATATAGAGATGTTAATGACGCCGTGGATGCAATACAACCATTTACTTTTTTTTTGTCAAGTGAAGAAGAAGGCATTGATGGCCATGTTGGTAGAACGATTGCCTCAGTAAGGAGGATCGCAGGGTCAAATCCCGGCTCGCACCTCTGGGATTTCTGGATTTCATGTGCGAATCTCATTTTCAACCATGATTATTAATTGTTAAGGTGAAGGAAAACATCGTGAGGAAACCAGCATGTCTTAGAGAACCCCTTGAAAGACGTGTGAAGTCTGCCTAAACGCACAAACAGGGTGGTGGAAGATAGCCGAACCCCCTCACATGATGGGAGGCCCGTGCCCAACAGTACGACATAAAAGGGCTGGTATTATTATTATTCATAGAAGAATGTTTAATTTCATGAAAAGGATTTCATAGTTTACTACTTTAAAAAGGCTTGTTTGGATCAGTGAGCACTGGTCTAATCGATCACCTTTGCATCTCCTGGCACTTCTTCTTATTCTTTCGTGTAAGCCAAATAAAACAGTAATTAAATTGCAAGTAGTGTGAATTTATCACCTGTTTCGATGTTGGATCCATTGAGAAGAGCCGGCAAGAAAATATATAAAATTCAGTGAAGATCTAAGTCCACCTGTTGTTTTCTCTCTTAGCCAGTCCGCTATCCAACCTATTCCAATGAAGTCCTGCGATCCTCATGATGCCCATGGAATTTACAATCCCTTGTTCCCGGAAACATATCAGTGGGTATGTTAACAGCTCTATAAGTGTCCTAAAAGAATAGCAGATTGCGTTAACAAGACTTGTAGGCGGTGCAAGCGCAGACGCCGTGGGAAGACCGTATTGTTTTATGTTCAGACGGTTTATTTCCACGTTTATGCTCACTGACTAACCTTTGACAGATGAAGAAATATTGAATTAGAATCAGAATATTTTTTATTCATGTAAACCATTAAGTACAGTACATATGAATCGTCAAAAAAGTTACAAAATGCTTATCTACAACTTTACCACCCGTTCGGAATGCCGTTCCTATTGGGAAGAGACGGGCAAGAAATTCCACGGTTGCTCTTTTTAAAAAGATCCATTATATTTTTGAGCAGTACACTATTATATGTGAGAACAATGTAGGAACGGCTAGGCAGACTTTAGCAGCTGGTAAAATAAAAGTACTAACTTTAAGTACATAAATACAACTTCAAGTATATAAATACAAGTTAATGGCTACATGGTTCCCACATTTACAAATTACATTTGTAAATGAGAATAAGAAGGATGAGGAGAAAAACAAAATCTTAACAGTCTGCTCGAACACGATAATTTATGTTCCCGAGTAGCCGGACCAGCATCTAACCAAGCTGTTTTGGAGTTTGTGGCGAATGAGTTGAAAATATAGCGTGGAGTTTATTAGGGCGGTGAATTATATCGTTATGATGTGTCTGTCAGCTTCTTAGTCGACATACTATAAATGCTCACGTATAATACTAAACATGAAAGTGGAATAATATCTGCAAGAACGTACAGAGGTCACCACATTCATGAACCAGATAAAATCATGAGTGAAAGATCCTTGCAAGACTGGCTTCGAATATACTGGAATCAAATTGATGGCTGGATAACGTGTGGCGTGGCATATACATATATAGGTCCGCGACTTCACCTAATCACGACCGCTCTGTAAGAGTGCAACCCCAAAGAAGATAAAATCCTTGTTAACAGGAATAACAATATCTGATGGGAGTGTGGAGGGCCAGGTACAATTGGGTTATGTATTATAACTGCACGGCCGTGACGACACCGCTTTAAGACAATGCGTATGTGACGGAGAGAGTAGTCTAGTACCCATTACTACCACATGTTGGAATAAGATATAGTTACACATATCTCCTATTCTCTCTCATATCCAGGTTTCCTCGCGATGTTTTCCTTCACCCATTTAGCAAGTGATGATCATGGTTGAAAATGAGATTCGCACATGAAATCCCAGAGGTGCGAGCCGGGGTTTGAACCTGCGATCCTCGTTACCGAGGCAAGCGTTCTACCAACTTGGCTATCACTGCTTAGCCATAGTCGGCTAATAATGAAACATTACACTTAATTAAATCTTTATTAACCCATACAAACATCACAGTTCCCACGGCTCTCGCTTCGAAGTTATATGTGATGTAATCGCTGCAATCAGACACTCTGTCTGTGTTCTTGGTACGCCATGTACTGTACCTCTCTGCTATCCTCCGTTAGGTACACGATGTTGTGTACTAGGAATAGTAGATAGATGTTTGTAACTGAAATAAAGAGTTAAAATAAAGCCAAATCCATTGCAAGACCTCAAGACACTGTGACCACTTTCTGCGTAGATCGGACCACAAGCAACAATTAAATGTGAGGGTACCCCGTTTCAAACTATGACACAGGACGTCAACCACCTCAGTCCACCCGTGACCATGGTTGCTGTAAAGCAGCCGAAACTTCGGGAACGTAAAACACATAAAATAAACGCGATAAAATCTGTAAATTAGCTTTATTTCAAATAGGCTACATAATCATCATGTCAATCCTTTGCTCTATGAAAAAATAAAACAAATCTATCCCACGGGAACCATACATTTTACCGCGAAAAAAAGTAGCGATTCCAGACTATAATCTATCTCTGTGCCAAATTCCATTCAGATCCGTTCGGCCGTTCTAGCGTGATTGAATAACAAATGTCCATCGCTCTATCCATTCAAATTTTCACATTTATAATATTAGTGGGATGATATTGGTCAATGAATCGGTTAAAGAAGATGAACTCACGTAAGAAGAATATATAGATCGCGTTCTCGCTGAACGCCCCGAAGTCCAAGAAGGGTACGTCGGTAATGACTGTCACCAGCTCGAAGACCACGCCGAAGAAGAAGTATATCTTCAATAGGCGCTTGTTATTCTGAAAATTAATCAAACTTTCTCGTTAACGTACCTGCACGATAAAAATAAATTGTATTGTAATTTTAACCATCACACATTTAGAAGACAGCTTGGTCTAGTGGTTTGAGCGCTGCACTTTCAGCACTGTACCAGGTAGTTGCGGGTTCGATTCCTGCCTGGGCAAATTTCGGAGACGGTCTTTTCGTAATTTGCCTAGTCTGGGTGTTACTGGGATCGCCCCCAGTCCATTGTACGGTACTTATAACACAAGCGTTGCTTGGTATGGGGCCATACAGTTGGTGTGTTCGTCTGGCGATATTTATTTAAATTAATCGTGTTGGGCCAATATTGGTGAGAGGGCAATAATTGAGTGGATTTGAGTAAATTCGTGCTCTGAAAATGATTATCCCTAAAAAAAAATCCTAAAGCGATACAATACTCCAAGGTTTGTAAAAACAGCTACTTTTACTAACTTTATGGTGTTGTAACGCTTTAGGTATTTTTTTAAGCAAACTTAATACATCGAGACATCCATCCATGCAGAATGCTAATATCGCAAAAAACTAAATTACATCGTAAAGATGTCCAAAATTTTCGTAAAAAAATAAAAACCATTGATATTTTGAATTTCGCGCCCTGACCTTGCGCTTGTGTCCAAGCCAACAAAGTAGTCTGATAAATAACATTTCACCTTATGAATCCCGACCAGCAGCACCACAGTCATGGATATATCAACGAGCGCTATCAGCATGATGATGGGCAGGTGTACCACGGGGTCCACATAATATATCTCCTGCTTGGGCTTGGTGCCCGTCAGCTCGTCCACCAGGAGGTACACCAGCCATGGAAACGCGATTACTGATAGGATCTGAAAGTTTAAAGGGTCATAAAGGGTCATCATAAAAGGTCATTATCTTCTTCGCAGCGAAGCGTCCATATAACACGATTCCTGCTGTCTTCCCTTTCGAAATTAAAATGTAGCTGCTTATTCATATTGATTTCTTATGTTTACGCGAATACTACACATTGTAATTAAACAAATTTTACGGATTTTGTCGCGTTTATTTTATGTTTTTTTACGTTCCCGACGTTTCGGCTGCTTTACAGCAACCATGGTCACGAGAGGACAGAGGTTGACTTAGACGTCCTAGTGTCATAGTTAGAAGTAGTGTACCCTCAGATTTAGTTACTGTTTGTGGTACGATATATGCAGAAAGTGTTCACAATGTCTTGAGGTCTTGCAATGGTGTGCTTGGTTTTGGATTTCATTATATTAATTAATTACTGGTTCCTAAGTCGGTGGTAGCACCAGCCATCTTCCCTATTGAAATTAGGATGTTTTTTTAATTGCAATGGCCTAACGTATCCCTGGTCGGAATCGATGTTTCTTTTGCGAGGATGTGTGGTTGATCAAATCTGATATAATCGCGGGTGCGATCTTGTACATGTTCATATATTGCAGACTTCGAGAACGTAAATACATAAATTAAACGCGATAAAATCCATAACATTCGTTTTATTTCAAATAAGCTGCTTTTAGTTTTGCGATGCTACTTCTACTAGAAGTTCAAGCCACACATTATGTTTATTTTAATGGGAGATCTAGATGATGGTTTATTTCAGTTTTTTGTGCAATTACAGGTAAGGGTCTTTGTTCGGATTCCCCTGCGGGTCATTTTTCATAACAATGTCTATGTCCGTTCCTGAGGAACGGGTATTGACATACGGACAGACACACAGACGGACGAACAACAAAGTGATCCTATAAGAGTTCTTTCTTCTGAGTTTCGTAAAGTTAAAAAAAGTAAATAGCACGGTAAGAAACTCACCAAATTAGCATATCCGAATATAGCGATCCCAATACGTGTAGGTACACAGAAACAACACTTTCGCACCACCGGTAATGTCGGACACTTTAATTTGCACAGCTGTATCATCCTCTTAAAACATTCCATGTCGATCAACACAAGGAGACTGACTTGATTCAGACTTGAGATCTCCACAAAAATTGCATCCTTCTACGGCGGCCTTTAAATTAGATATTTCCTGTTCACACGGCTTCATATTATTTTATTACTACCGCGTTATATGGAGTACATAGCGGGGTTAGCACGAAGCTTCGATTTGGTTTTGTATTGGTAGCGTTTGATGGAATGTGCGGTGGTGGAATGAGTCGTTGTTGTGTGAACATGAACACATGAACGTGGTAGGAGTTTCTATGAAAAGGGATTTTTATTGTCTCTGGGTTCACTTTTCACTCATCAACAGCAATTAGCATTACAAAGGCAGCATAGATAGCTAATTTTAAGAACACTAGAGGTCAGTGGAAAATCAGCGCCAGTCTACCGGGCTGGCATTTAATGAACTGGATATCCATTTGATATCTAGTACTGCCCATATGCTTTGTTTTTATTTTATGTACCTTAATTTGTAATTTCATTGTTATTTGTTATTATTTGATAAGACTCTTTAATTATGTTTCCTTTGTTAATATTCTGTTTTCGTAGTCTTAATCTGTCTCTTTTAGCATATGTTTCGTCGGATAAATGTTGTCTTTTCTTTTCTTTATTGTTAAGTTCTGTCGTTTCCAAGATGAATTATATGTACCAGGTTACCAATATATATTTGAGCTTGTTGGTACCATGTTTAGCAATTTCCAATAGTGTATACGGAATGATTCAGAAACGGTGTATACTAATCTTTGATTATGTGAAGTCAGAATTTGGATATATATAGTCTGTTCCCAAGGAAATGGCAATTGTTATTAAAAAATTACGTCAATATTCCAAATTCAAATAATAATGACAAATGCGCTAATGAAGCACAGGTTCAAAGAATAGATACCCTTTCTGAAACATCCTGTATTTTTATACCTATCGCGTATGGTTTCGCGAGGGGCGGAACCGCTATCACGAATCTCCAAATGTGTCATCTATCTAATTATAAATTATTTACTCAGTTTTATCTGGCTTGTGTATCCAAAACAATTATTGTTTTCCAACTGTTGTTTGATCGAGCTTCATGGAAAAACTTGTAAAGAAATTACAACTTGTTTAATGGTATCCCCCAACAGTTATACCAAGAAGTAATCCGTATTCTTCATGATATCTAATTGTAAATAAATGCATCATGACATTACCGACTCCTTATCACGCGGGGTTACCACACATGTCAATCTCGATTTACTCATTATTAAAACAAAACGTGTATGTACGTCTGTTCGTTGAATTACAAATTTAGAATATTTATTTCTTATAATTACGCGAATACCACACATTGAAATAAAATTAATTTTACGATTTTTTTTATTTTATGCGTTGCGTTTATTTTATGCGTTTATTTTATGTTTTTAAGTTCTCGACGTTTCGGCTGCTTTACAGCAAATACCACTTAATTTTTAGAGATAATTTTCATTAATTTACTATGAAAAATGGTTCGTCATATCAATGTGTTGAAGACCTGAATAGCACAGTTGGTAGTGACCCAGCTTTCTGTATCTAAGGCCCCGAATTCTAATCATGGTTAGGGCAAAATTTGTGTGATAAGCACGAATGTTTGTACCCATGTTATGGATGTTAAATATCTATATGAGTACTAGCTTTTGCCCCACGACTTCGTGCACTTAAAAATTTAAACATTAAACTACAATTTACTTAAAAATATACCCTGGTAACTACGTGTGCTCAAAGTACTCTTCAAGTCCGATCTAACGAACCCAAAATCAGTGAATCTTCTCCATGCTCTCATGGAATTCCTTAAACACCTCGCGGCTTCATCGTCAGATCCTGGCAATTATGTGTGTGCACAGCACAGATCATTATCTGTGGTGCACAGTATTATTCAACACCGATCTAATGAAGCCAAACTTGACGGTTAACCTCGACTTTTTCATCGAATTTAAATGACTACGACTTCGTCATCTAACCCTGGTCACCATCCATGCATATAGACTTCGTAAATACCAATGAACCCAAACTCGATGGATCTTCTTCACACCTTCATCGAATTATTGTGATACAAACTATTGACCCCCATATAACACTTATATGACTTAAGTACAAACATTCATGCTCATCACACAAAGTGTGTCACTACCAGGATTGGATCCCGCGGGACCGTCGGCGTAGAAACCAGGGACTATGGAATTATGATTGGAATAATATGAAACCAAATCCGGGCCAAGTGACTAGTTCATTTATGTTAAAATACATGTACAGAGATAATTTCTCGCAGTACCAACGCCAACGTTTATTATAAGCGAACATCTAGTGAAGTTGACAATATTGAATAGCTAATAAGCTTTATAAGAGCATCAAGATGCGTACAGAGTTACCAGAGTTTAAGAGGTGTTGTTGTTGCATACCTCTCCGTTATGGACTCCTGGGATGGACTTATATCAGAATGGTGAGTTATTAATGTTAATAGCATTAATATAAATAAATAAATATCGCCAGACGAACACAACAACTATACGATCCCACACTAAGCAACGCCTGTATTATGGGTGTTTCACTGGTGGTAGGCTTCGGCCGTGGTTAGTCACCACCCACTGAACAAAGCCATGTCGCCAAGCGGCCTAGACGTGTTCCGGCATGATGTTCGGTGCTGCCATTCATGGATGGCGGGTCAGATCAGCTGCGCTGCATGTGCCTAGTGAATGTAGCGTCTCGATCTACTGCCGCCTTCCTACCTAGGCAAGTATGCTCCATCGTAGATCTCATCATCACTTACCATCAGGTGAGATCGATATCAAATAAGTACTTGCTTATAATGTAATAAAAAAAAAAACCGTACAATGGACTGGGGGCGAACCCAGTATACGTATTTATTACTTACGCTAGTAACGGTTGCCCGCGACTTCGTCCGCGTGGTATTTAACAAAGACAACCGTTGACAACAGCCTGCTCGCCCATTCTGAGCCCGCGGGACGCATTGAAGGGTTTTGCTATCAAACTTAATCAGGCGCTGCGCTGCAACATTGGTTTTAATTTTTTTTCGTGAGATCCTATTTTTTTTTTCTAAAATAAAAGTAGCCTAAGTTACTCCTTGTTACATCAACTATCTGCCAGTGAAAGTCCCGTCAAAATCGTTCCAGCCATTTCAGAGATTAGCCGGAACAAACAGACAGACAGACAGACAGACAGACGGACAGACAGACAGACAGACAGACAGACATACAAAAATTTTAAAAAATTTTGTTTCGATACCGAAACAACATTTTTTACAATTTTTTACAATTTTGGATGTATACACGTTACCTATACAGGTAACGTGTATACATCCAAATGCACTTAGTAAAAAGCGGTTATTTAAATATTACAAACAGACACACCAATTTTATTTATATGTATAGATATTAAACATCCATGACTTGGGTACAAACTTTCGTGGTGATAACACAAAGTTTGTCACTACCAGGATTCGAACCCGGGACCCTCGGCGCAGAAAGTTGGGTCACTACCAACTGCGCTAATCAGGCCGTCAAACCATACACGTACAGGTACAGGTTCCTAGTTTGCACCTCCGCGATTTCTAGATTTTATTTGCGCTTTTTAATTTCGCTAAGATTCCCAAATGTCCTATAATACAAGCGCTGCTTAGTGTGGGACCGGTAAGTGAGTTTGCTTGTCTGAGGGTTATTATTATGTCTCTCTCCACCCGGGCTATACCCGGATCTTTGAAAGGCTTGCGCGGGAATATGGGTACAATACGTTGAGGCCCTTTTTGAGAATTTTAATGTTATGTCAACCACCTGCTGTGGTTAACTACTGAAAATGATAGCATAAACAGCATATTGACTTCAGCAGGCGGAGGAGCTATTGCAGGAAAATGAAATGATAATTGGGTCTATAGATTGAGGTTTGGATGGATTGGGATGATAATATTGGAAGGGTTTCGGATTATTATTATATCTTTTATACACTAGCTGCGCCCTGCGTTATTACCCGCCCAAAAAAATATGTCGATCCTTTGCGCTATAAAAATTAAAAAAGATCTATCCCACCGGAGACATACATTTTACGGGGATAAAAGTAGCCTATAAGCTATTCCAGGCTATAATCTATCTCTGTGCCAAATTTCATCCAGATCCGTTCAGCCGTTCAGGCGTGATTGAGTAACAAACATCCATCCATCCAAACTTTCACATTTATAATATTAGTGGGATTATTGGGATACTATATTTTTTGTCATCATACGTTCTGTGCAATTACTGACGTTTTTAAATGTTTTTTTTCAGGTGTATCTGCTTCCGATGATAATAATATTAATAACATCAATAAACATGTTTATTAATGGAGATTATCAGTACCGGTCTACTACGCAGACTGTCCTTCAAAGCATTACTTTGGTCTCGTTGCTATTGGATGTAGCATTCAACATTGTGTTCTTGATTGGCGGCCATACTGTGAGTAGTTCACCATCACGCCTGTATCCCACGAAGTGGTTGGCAGAGGTGTACTCTAGTTTATTACACCGTGTTTAAGTCATATCATCAGAATTCCAAGTTAATAAAAAAATAAACGTGTTACCCTACTTAGTGATTAATTAGTTGTATACATTGATCAATAATATGACCCTTTTTTAATAACAGTGCAACAATTCTAACTTTCACTCTGAATCAATTTCGGGATTTGCGTTATTTCATAAATGCCCATTCACTTTAGATGGGGACCGTTCAGTGAATAGGCGACTATCATAGCGGTCCTCTTAAGGATCAATAATCATTAGAAAACGAATAATGAAATATTATTTTTGACTTTTGAAACGTTTGATTTTTGGGATTTTCTATTAAAATAATTGCCCACCGGGTTTTGATTTTAAAACAATTAGGCCGGAATATTTTGGAAAGTATTTACATAAAGCTTCCGTGAAAACATTCACACACACACGCACGCACGCACACACACACACACACACTCACACACACACACGCGCGCGCACACACGCACGCACACACACACACGCGCGCGCGCGCACACACGCACGCACACACGCACGCACACACGCACGCACACACACACACACACACACAC
The DNA here is from genome assembly GCA_905404115.1 of Pheosia gnoma. NCBI lineage: Eukaryota > Metazoa > Arthropoda > Insecta > Lepidoptera > Notodontidae > Pheosia > Pheosia gnoma. The sequence goes on along the minus strand of FR989909.1, from coordinate 1,356,746 downwards.
ACACGAAAGCGCGCACACACGCGCGCACACACGCTCGCACACACACACACGCGCGCGCGCGCGCACACACACGCATGCACACACACACACACGCAAGCGCGCACACACGCACACACACGCGCAAGCGCGCGCGCACGCACGCACACACACACACACACACACATACATTCTCCTTTGTTTATTTTATGGGGTCACAATTACTCCTATTAATAATTTGTATTGTACGAAATAAATATATATTTTTAGCATGTGTGTGCGAACTCTTTTGTTTTGCAAATTTATTTCAGTTCTGTTTCCAATGTTATTTTCAGAAAAACGTGAAGCTGTTGAAAGTTCAATACTACTACAATATGGTTACACTGGGCCTATATGGAGTACTAACATTTATCATGATTGGTATTATGGTTTTCCAAAATTACAGATTCTACTTATTATTTCATTTTGGCTTTATGATGCTATTAACCAATGTATGTCTTTTCATCATTGGCTTTGGTAAGTAACTTTTATAATTTTACTAGTCTATATAGTGATGACATATGGTACCGAGACGTGGTCGCTTACTATGAGCCTCATAAGAAAGCTCAAGGTTGCTCAACGTGCAATGGAGAGAGCTATATTCGGGGTTCCGCTACGAGATAGAATCAGAAACGAGGAGATCCGAAGACGAACTAAAGTAACCGACATAGCTCAAAGAATTTAAAAGTTTAAGTGGCAGTGGGTAGGGCACATAGCTCGCAGAACCGATGGCCGTTGGGGCAGAAAGGTTCTAGAATGGCGACCACGATCCAAAAGACGTAGTGTAGGACGGCCCCCCACAAGGTGGACCAATGATATCACACGCGTAGCAGGAGGCCGGTAGATGCCAGTGGCGGAGGACCGTGATGTGTGGAAGTCATTGGGGTTAGCTTATGTCCAGCAGTGGACGTCTTTCGGCTGATAGCATAGCATAGCATATTATTATCCTTCAGCCAGTATTAGTAACTCCCACATCAGGAATGGCTTCACCTTACCCTGAACTGGTTAGCTACCGATATTTGCACGGAGCGATTGTAATCTGCCCTCCGAGACCAATGTAATGTGACCACAGCTGTGATATTCTGAAAAGTTAATTTGCCAATTCACTTGTGCGAATCCGCGGTGAGATTATAGTTAGTTAGTTCCGCACTAGCACCACCGAGTGACGACGGAAGTGAGAAGAATTACGTCGAGGGATTATTTGACGTTTTTCAATAGGATTTATTTTAAGATGACTTTCGAAGTGATTTATCTTTTTCAGAATAGCACTGCTGGTTTCTTTAGGGTTGTACCAGTTGTCTGAGATTAATATATTAAATTCGTTGTTAGTTTTTGATATAAGCGGGTAGTAGGAGGAGGAGAGAGAGAGAACGGAGTGCTCTTTCTCTATCTGACCCGTGCTCACATAATAATATGGCGGTGGATTAACATGACAATGCAATGTAGTTTCTATTTATCAATCAGAAAGTGGTAACACTGACACTCGACACTAATGTCGACAGACACCAACCGACACAGCAACGAGGTCTGCAACTCGGTTTCGCTGCACTAGGCATTAATGTCTCGTGGCAAGTGTCGTCGTGCGTACCTTAAGCAACAAAGCTTAATTAAGCTCGTAATTTTAACATGGCTACAGCTATTTCGAAAACTGTTACGCTGTTATTAATCATAGCGCAATGAATTAATTTTCCATTCCATATTCCATTAAGCCTTCATCGAAAATGTACCCAGGTTTCATGATGTTTTTCCTTACAGTCATGCAATTTTACATCCTTCTTCTGACAAGAAGTGAGATAAGGAAGCTGTCACAAGACGCCGTAGGGTTTCGGTTTGCAAACCGCGCCGCTGAAGCGCAGTGTGTGGTTGATGTAGAAGACAAAACTGGGTTCATTGACCCTGATCATGAGGATGTGCCGGCAGCGTTATAGCCGTGAAGAAAAGACACCGCACCCTTCCGCGCTTCCCCGCCAGTTGTCCGACCCCCCGCGCGTCGACTGCAGTGCAATTAAGGATGCCACACTTGTTACTTTATTAATGTTAAGGCTGGTGTTCAATATACATCAGGGCTCGGCAAAGTATTCGTATGGGGTGCCGAGGGCGGTCAAGGATCATTCGGAATGCCTCAACATCCCAGTACAATGTCGACGAAGCCGTGGGATACTGTACAATACAAGTACAATGACATTGGGCCGATGTTCAAGGTTTGATCAGCAGTGCGGCATTTGGTTTCACATTTCCGATAAGCCTTGTATATTTTCGATAGTGATTATTATGTTAGTGGACTATTAAATTGAACGTGATACGGTCAATCATGTTTTCTTTGTCTCTCTAAGCCTCTCAATATCCTTAAGGGCTTCTGTCCCGCTTACAATACGGGCTAGAATCGTCGTTAATCATAGTCAGCGTCGCGATGACTAATAGAAAGCGTCGCAATGTCTCATAGTAAGCGTCGTGTGGTCTATTTGCGAGCGCTGCGATGCGTTATAGTCAGCGTCGCGTCGCCTAATAGTATGGGTCATCATATTAAGCACCGTGGTCCATTGAATCAGAGAGATTTGTATACGCTGGGTACGTTACTGCCTACCCGCTCTGGTGTGATAGGTGTTGCTATGCTTACTGCGATGGTCACTATAATGCGTCGCAAGACTTACATAAGCGTCACGACGCCTAATAGAAAGCGTCGCAAGGCGTCATAATGAGCGTCGCAATGCATCATAGTGAGCGTCGCAACGCCTCACAGTGAGCGTCGTATGGCCTCATAGAGAGCGTCGTAGCGCCTATTTGTAAGCGTTGCAACGCATTGTAGTCAGCGTATGTATTTTTAGTATTAGGCGCCGCAACTGAGTGAATCAGAGAGATTTAGCTATGCAATATATGTCACAGCCTACCCGCTTAAGTGATGTTTTTAATGACACTATAAATGTTCCAGTTCACCTTGCACTATTTTTACTTGCTTTTTATCCTGATAGTGCTTAGGTCACAGACTGACCGTTCAACACTGATAAGCAAACAATAATACACAAAGTTCTCATTTAAGTGCCGTCTGTAGAGGAGTGAAACAAATTGTATTTAAAATAATGTTGTCAATCGAAAAATGTTGTTTTTGTGTGCCTAGGAGGTTGGGTCTGGTTGTTATCGGTTTCTTAAGAGCAGTAAGTATGTTTGCTACCCTAACACAACAGTAAGTAGCCTATCTAGTAGATGAAAGGCAAACTCCATAATGTATTCATCCATGAGATTATTGTGTTTTGTTTTAGACAGTATCTTTATTAGCATTATGGTTCATAATTGATGGCATGGTTGGGTCCAGGAGGGACTCGGTAAATTCAGAACCCAGTAACAAAACAAGAGTGATTATAGAACTACCAATGATTGCATCATTCATCGTGGATGTCCTCTTCTGTGGTGTACTTATATTGGCCGCTAAGAAGGTAGGATGAATATTTAATTCCACATATTTTTAATAATTTGTACAATATGATGTGGAGTTCTTCATCTTCTTAACCCTTCATAGTTTAGCTGATGAAGCTCTTCCCATCTGTCTCTATCTATGGCACCCTCTTTCGTGTCCTTATACGATATCACCAACTCTTTCTCTATGACTTAATCCCGCTGAGTGACTTGCCGGATCTCCGCAGTTGAGGTCGCCTTCCGATCAGGTTGTAGAGTCAAGAAAAAAATGTTAAATAACAATTTGTAAGTATCGCCGTAGGCTTATACGAAATATATGATATGACATTGACTTTCTTTTATCTGACTCACGAAACTTATTCTTGGTTTTCTGCTTCCACGCTTTCCTCTTATGTTCTCCTCAAAGTTGTTCTTTGTGGAAGTATGTCATATGAGGTGGCTCAGCTAACATCCTTCTTGGTCTGAATCTTTCACTTGCCTTAAGATCTCTCTCCAGCACAGACCCTAGCACAGGCTTCCAATACTGCGACTCTACTATGGCTATCATTTTAAATTCTTGTTATACATTGTTTATACAATTTATTATAGTAGTTAGTTAGTTAGTTAGTAGTAGATTTAAAGAAACCAACAAGATAACAGTAAGTTATTATAATACTAGCTTTTTCATTCGGTTCCACTCGCGGTATCCCGATGAAGCATTTACATGCTTATAGCATTCAGGGATAATGTATAGCTTTCTATTATGTTGTTATCTATACCTGTAATAATCTGTGCTATCACTGCAAGAATTTTCTTAATCAGTAGTTTTTTGGGACTAGGCCCGCCACACACTCCCACCACTGCTACTCCTGTAAGCCAGGATCTACAGTGGTGTCCAATGACACCTAGGTTTGACCCTCGGCGAGCCCCGGGATTAAGTTAATTGTCTTGGTACCCGCACGAATTTAATCGATAGATAAAAATAGGAGGAGTTGGAAGAAAATTATCCAAGTAAATACCAATAACTGACTGAGTAATCAGTAGTTGCCGAGATTACTCTCGTTACAATATTAGTATTTTTTTTTCAGAGCCATCTGAAGATATACAAAGTATTTTTTCACTACAGCATTGTGATGGCGTGTTTCACTGTAGTGGGAGCCGTTATTTATTGTATTCCATACGATCGCAAGCCATACAGAATAACAAAAGGGATGCCTTTTGACACAATTATTACCTTCATAGTCCTCATTACTTGTAAGTATACTCTGTACTCGACAGACTCACAACTGTGTGCTATATCCACACTTTAAAATGCTAATATGTGTTTGAACGTGTTTTGATACAATATGGTGCAGGGTTACCAGATTGGATTTTTATTTCGGATATTTTTAATTCTGGGTAAATTTTGGCTCTTGGAGAAATGAAATACTTGGAGAAATTTTGGTTATTTTTGTAGTTTTAAAGTCTAACTATAAACTGTTACATTTATGTATTTGAGTGCATTTGACGAACGCACCCGTTTAAAACATTTCACTTGGTAGTTTAATTCTATATAAAATGAACATATTCTATTATTCATTATTTTGATTCACTCTCTTATTTTGTTTGTTAGTTATTCTGCTGTTTTGGTTCAGAAATCAGAACAGTATTTTGATAAAAAAATTAAAAGGCAATGATGATGATGAAAAATTACCCATTAGGTTAATTAATCGATGTTATTAACTTTTTGCCTATTGGCAAAACATAAGCAAATTGTATCGTTTTGGAGAAATATAATTTTAAATTTGGGTAAAAATAGAAAATCACATCTTGCAACCGATTCGGTGTAGCAAAGATAGTTTGTACTCCGAATTTCATAGAACCATTATATCCCTAGAAGTCTTCAAGCAATAGCTACCTACGAGAAGACATAGGCTACTATCTTCGTAATTAGACATGCCAAAGGTGCTCAGGTTATTTCGTAAATGATTGTCGCAAGATCATGGTGAGCCTATCCCTTTTCCAAAGATCTATTCTAATTCTATACTCCTCTCTACGCTAGCCTAATTAACATTGGTTATTTCCAGTGGTACAATGCTACATAATACTCCTAGTGAGAAGCGAAATTATGAAGATACAGAAGACCCAGTGCTGGAATCCGAGAAGTGGAAGAAATGTTTTAATGTGAAATAAGCGATGACGATGATGAATGACGCTCAGCTCGCTCCCAGTCCATTGTACGGTACCCATAACACAAGCGTTGCTTAGTTTGGGACCGTATAGTTGTTGTGTTTGTCTGCCGATATTTATTTATTTATGAAATAAGCGGTTTGAAAAATTATTATTAAACTGTTTTAAAACTGATTATTTTGTTTTTATTTAGTGTATGCTCTTGAAGACGACGTTTTGAACTCTTTCAACACTTACTACAAACTTGCGTGCTTCATTATATTAGACTATTTACCAAGAGCATAAGGCGCCATATTTAATCCCGAGTGTAACAAAGGATTCTAGACCAGAATCCAGAGTAGTGCGAGGGATTCAAGCTCGTGACGGAGACGAAGCCATCCAAGATGAATACAGCTTTATCACCGAGGAGAAGACTACTGTTCACATCTTCTGTGACACAATGAAAAGCAAGGCTCTAAAAAAAAATAGGTTCCATATTCAAACCACATTATTGACGTTGTTTCTTTATGGAACCATTATTTCCGACTGAAACCTACCAATAGGGTTTGATTTCCTTTACATTGATATAATTTACAATTGGTTTGTCAAGATCATCAGAAAACATCGTTATAGTAGGTATACTCAATGTTTGCTGCGTTAATTTCTTTTAAGTTTTAGAAATAAATTATTTCTTGAATGTCATATTTTCTTTATTTTATACCACAAATAAATCTTATTTTCATATAATATTTACAAATTAAATATACTTACCTAAATATTTGGTTTGCATTGGTATTATCGTTTTGCTATATAAGCAACGAGATAATGGTAATTTTGGCATTGATTAGCAATCAGTGAAATAAGAGTCTTAAAACGCCCCCATTATGAGTCATTATTGTACAACCTACCTTAGTATCATACCTACAGGGGGCGTATTATGAACATATAATTCTAGGCAGTGAAGCCATAAACTGAAAAACATGGTTTTGTTAGGCTACACTTAAAATTATGTTATAACCAGTTCAGATAAAGTACATATTTAATATTTGTCATCAGTGGCCGCAGGGGAGTTATAATATGTTTTGTTGGGTTATATCTCAAACATAGTCTGGTGGGGATAGCACTGTGGGGTCGCTGTAGACACCGTTTGGTGCCATTTTCCCTTCGTATACGATCTGCTGGAGCTGGTTGTCGTAAGCGTGAGGGCCTGACTGCTCCATCTTCATTAGGAGGCTTCGTACAAGGATTATGAGGTAGACTTCTATCACTGTAACAAAATAAATATATTTTTTATTTTTTGTTTTTGTGGCCAGTATGAAAGAATCCGAAACTAAAGCTCATAGGATAATAAATGTATAGGAGTCAATGTTGACGAAAAAGAAAAGATTCATGTTCAATTATTTCGTAAATATTAATCAGGGTGTAAGTGGCATGGTAACCAAAACTTCGGGTAAAGGATACACTACATGGCTAAAATAAAATTATAGGAATCATTTTTGTCGAAAGTTATTATATAAGGTCTACATAAGTAGTAAAAGTATTTTTTAATGTTCAAATCACTTTAGGATAGACGCCGGCTAAAATTAATTTAAAAATACTGAAATTAATGAGGAAACAAAAATAAAAAAAAAATAAAAAAAACATTCAACCGAATTGAGAACCTCCTCCTTTTTTTGAAGTCGGTTAAAAATGAGTATATTCATGAAAAGATTGACGGAAATTTTCAACGATTGTCCAGAATCAAGAGCTTCTTCATATGCTGAAGATATTTCCCATAGGTACACATACATTTTTAACCGATTTCAATAAGGAGAAAGAGTCTCAGTTCTCCGTCATTTATGAACTGATTTGGAAAGTAATTTTTTTATGGACTTATTTTTTAAGGAGATGCCTACAGATTGGTCACATTTTTTTTGAAAAAAAAAACCTGATCATGGTGTATTATATTATGTTCTACATTCCAATAACAATTCTGGGTATAATATAGCTGAAAGTTATCGAATAGATATTGCTACGGCCAGACAGACAGAGATAGATAAAGGGGTGAAACATATCGTTGCGTCGTGTCGGGGTCAAAATATACATCGCATCGTTGCACACGCACGTAGTTGGCGTGTGTACGTCATCCACACTCTCCTCATATATGTCTGGGTCAGCCAGAGGTCGAGTGATACGAGATATTCCCCTCAGAATCATCTACGAGTATCTATCTATACTATCTATACTTCTATACTAATATTATAAATGTGAAAGTTTGGATGGATGGATAGATGGATGGATGTTTGTTACTCTTTCACGCCCGAACGGCTGAACGGATCTGGATGAAATTTGGCACAGAGATAGATTATAGTCTGGAATAGCACATAGGCTACTTTTTATCCCGGTAAAATCCCGTGGGATAGATGTTTTAATTTTTCATACTTTTTATCGCGGGTAACACCGCCTGGCGCAGCTAGTATTAAATATTTATCGACTGTCACAAACACATCTTATGCTATATGCACGTTGACACTGAAACTCTACACTACCACGAATCGGAAAACGTAGTGTAGGACGGCCCCCCACAAGGTGGACCGATGATATCACACGCGTCGCAGAAAGCCGGTAGATGCGAGAGGCGGAGGACCGTGATGTGTGGAAGTCATTGGGGGAGGCCTATGTCCAGCAGTGGATATCTATCGGCTGATGACTGAATGAATTAGTCTAGTTAGGGTAGGCAGTAAAAACTTAAAAAAACTTTCCAACGACGCGCGGTCTGTATGATAGATTCTACTTTTACAATTCAGCTAGTGATACAGTCTGCAAAAGTTTTGGTCCTTGCGAAAATGCAAGACCAACATGAAGACTTTGGGTAACACTAGCAAGTGTTAATCATGATTGATGACGAGAAACACAGAAGTACGAAGCCTGGATTTGACTTCAGCTGACAAATTTTGAAAATGTGAATTGCTTTGTGGACAATATAAAGTTATAGTTATAGGGTACTTACGCAATGACACTAATAGTATAGGTATTTCCTCGAACAGTAGCATCGGAACTATGTACGGTCTGTTGCTCGTATCGACGATATCAATCATCACTATGAGTAGACTTGCAAATAGTGTTGAGATTGAGTAATAGTAGTACGCTTTTACGGGAAGCTTAAGTGTCTGAAAATAAAAGAATACATTGAAATTGAGAATCGATGATCGAAAATTGAGTTTAGAACAACACATTTTAAGATATAGAGTTAATTAACATTAAGTTGATAACATTCCAAAGGAAATAAATCAGATTATTAGACATTTAAAAGATGTCACCCTGTACTGAGCGCATGACCCAACTCTACTGGGTCGCCTTGCTTAAAAGTAATCATTGACACAATTATTTTAAACATCGATGGCAAGGATGCCATCAATGTTAACAAATGGATCAGTAACTAGAAGGAACTACTTACTGATCCATTTGTTAAAATATTTTGATCGGTTTATGAACTAACGGTCAGTGACGATTTCTACATTCTGTACCCAGGCGCGTTCATACCAATTTGATTGTTTACTTTAAGAACATATTGTTCTGGGAAACTCGCTATTGTCTGCCTTATAAAAAGGTACTCTAGGCACATTTTCGTTTACGAAGACAGAGCCGTACCTCTATAGCACACGAGTAAATAATTCCTACAGAGATCAAACTACATACGGTTTTGTCTATCATACTACAATTGAGTCGGGTGCCGCGCAAACCGGTTTCTACAGGGAGACCGAAAAGTGAAGGCTCACAGTGCAGCGGACCGTTTGTATGTTAGCTTGGTCTCTGTAGGGATTATTCAGTCATGTATGTGTTACATCTACATCGTGGTTCAGAAAAGGTGTACTAAGCCTTAAACTTGCGTATCTTTCGCTAATTTGTATTGATTGTACAAAGTACCACAATTGGTAATTTGCTGGGAGCCTTTTTATTATCGACATATCGAAATTCTGACTTCACAAAATTACGACAAATATGCTAAAGAAGCGCGATATCGAGGCTTAGTATACCCTTTCTGAATCATTGTGTATAACAAACCTTATGTGCTCCATATACGAGTATAGCGTTGAAGACCATGTCGAAGCAGTGAAGAGCGACGCAGATGCCGCTCGGCAGGCTGACGCTGGCGCCGCGGAAGACCACCAGCTGGGCGTCGGCGACGTGGACCGCATAGCTGAACACGCCAACCAGGACAGCACTGAGGACCTGCAAACGAACATTTCGAAGAATCACTGAATGAATTTATCCCACTAATATTATAAATTTGAAAGTTTGGATGCTTGGATACTCAATCACGCCTGAACAGCTGAACGGATCTGGACGAAGTTTGGCACAGAGATAGATTATAGTCGAGAATAGCACATAGGCTACTTTTAATCCCTGTAAAGTGAATGGGTCCAGTGGGATAGATTTGTTTTAATTTTTCATAGAGCAACGGATCGACATGATTTTTTGCATAGGTAGTGGTGGTTTTGGGGTCAAAAAATGACATAGGCTAATTTTTATCCCGTAAAAATGCACGGTTCCTATGGGACAGCATACAGGAACCGTGCATTTGCAAATGGTCATACTTTTTAATCGCGGGTTACACGGAAAATGACCTTCGCACATAAAATCTAGAAAAGCCAGAAGTGCGAGTCGTTCGTTATCTGCGACTCGTACATTACCGAGGCGAAGATTCTACGAACTTGGCTGACACTGCTTTTTTAAATGATTTAAAAAATATATCTAGAAACTAAGAGGGCGATCTTTGCAGATATTTAACCTTCGGTAGGTAGGTACCGTACTGTTTCAAAAAAAAGGTGTATTAATGATAAGAATTTTAAAAATATTAACAAAAAACTTATCCAGTCGCAATATTAAGTAAAACCATCTACAAATTGTGGGCGTCACCGCACGACTTATAGCAACATTTGTTTTTACATCAAAACATTGGTCAGAAAAATATTATTACAACAAAACACAAACAAACGGATAAGGAAACCTTAAACGGATCTACCCTAACAGAATCATCAAGAATTGGGCAAGCCAGCCTGCCAAATTTAGCAAATATTGCGAACTTTGCATTTCCATAATAATAAGCGTTAAAAATAATCCAAAATGGTGCTTACAAGATTAATATACCCAAATGTAAGGATGCCTCTCCTCAAGGGCATGCAGAAACAACACCTCCCAAGCACAGGAAAATCGCAATACATTATCGCAAACTAAATTTAACTTTGACATATAAAATATATCGTTCTAATTTGATTGAGCGCGAGCGTTGTCACTGCGATGTCTCATAGTACTGATGACGGCGGCTATCCGTCAGGGTATTTATCTAATGGAGATGTCGTTCTACCCAATACAGCACATCTTAGTGGGCCGCTGTGGGAAAGAACGCTGTAAGTGCGTATTTACTTACTAGCTGCGCCCTGCGGTGTTAATCGCGATTAAAGAGTATGTCCTTTTCCTCGATGTCCTTTACTGAAAATCATGTCGATCCTTTGCTCTATACAAAATTAAAAAAATCATCTCACGAGAACCATACATTTTACCGGCATAAAAAGTAGCCTATGTGCTATTCCAGACTATAATCTATCTCTGTGCCAAATTTCATCCAGATCCGTTCAGCCGTTCGGGCGTGAAAGAGTAACAAACATCCATCCATCTATCCATCCATCCAAACATTCACATTTATAATATTAGCATAGAAGTATAGATTAGTGGGATAAATATTGACACTATTTCAGTAAGATTACGAGCCTGAAGTCCCACAATGATCTCCCAGTAAAATTAAAATAACGTTGTAATTGTCACACTTGAAAACGATTATAATAACAATATCGGTACACAAACACCCTAAAAATACGGTCGAACGGAGTATATAATACTTATATCGATTTTTAGTACAAATATTTGTGTTCATCACCAAAGTTTATCCCTACCAGGATTGGTCGGCACAGAAATAGGGTATCTTTTGTTACAATTTTAATGAAATCTGACAATTGTGATGTAACAAACATTAGGCATAGTATAATTAGGATGTCTGTTTGTTAATGTATAAGTAAGTCACATTAGGTAGGTACTTAAATAAGGCAGCTATGAAAATTGGATCATACAGTAGAACGCAGACTCCCGAAAGATTTAGACAGGAATGAAATGGTTTTGATTCGTAGGTACTCAAAAAGTTGCTCATCACAGACAGAGTGGAAATCAGGGCCCCAAGTCCGCTAACACAATCGATTCATAATCGGACAGCAACCGCATAGTAAATGTCACTTTTGACAGAAAATGTATGGGATATCTGTCAAAAGTGACAGTTACTATGCGGTTGATGTTCGATTATGAATGGATTGTGTTAGCAGACTTGGGGCCCAGGAATGAAAAGGAGGGTTAGCCCAATAGTGGGCCGGAACAGGCCTAAAATTAAAATAACTCGAAAATTAAGATTGTTTAAGGAAAAATAATGTTTATTACAGTGTTCTCAATTTCTACATACCTATGCTTCGGAAACTGCACCCACACACAAAAATAATTTGGACTCTATTCCTCGTCACACAAAGTCTTATTTACCATGACATTAAACTCGGGAATAACAAACGGAGTGATGATAAGAACGATTGGATTTTGAACTCTTGTAAAAATCTAACTTAATGGACGTGATACACTGATTGTTATGTTAATGAATACTGAAGGAAAGTTGCAGATAAATGCTCAATGTGAATAAAGCAATTCATTTGAATAGGTACTTTAGCGGGGCTATAAGACAGTGTTCCAAGAACGGACACATTACTTCCCACTTTGTTATGCTCGTCGTGTTATTTATGTGTGACGTAGTATTGTTTATCATGGTTTTTTTTCAGCGTTTTCCCAGGGTTAATTAATGAGTTTCCTATCCACCCAGATTTGGATAACCAGGCATTGTTGGTCCCTGGCTGGTTAGCCAAATCAAAGGCACTCGACTATTTTATGGGCCACCGTAAGCTAAAAATACGACGAGTTTGCAGTTTTTTTCAGGATTTTGACAGCTTTTTTTTTCTAGGTTCTAGATGCAATCTTTTTGAATATCATCTTTTTCTAATCCACTTCTTATTATGACACAAGAATTTATAGTCAATGGTTAACCTATATTTTCAGGTTTCCGGCAGCCACTTTAGATACCTATTCTGTGTAGTTGTTCTATTTGCTTAACCAAATTAATAGTTAACATTTTACAAGACTATCAATATTTTTCGCATATATTCAATTAAGTTCATGATAACTTTTGTCTGTAGGTATTCTTCTCTTGCCTGTATTTTGAAGATTAACAATAAAACGAATATTGGATAAACAGATCAGTTGTGAAATTAACCTAAGAAATATGTTCTTCTTTCGATTAACCTTTTAATAGTCACATAATTAGAACGAATTATTATTTAATTTTTAAATGTGCGTCACGAGAGTAAATCTCCCCACGGTGGTATCATTTCTGATGCTGTACTCGCTAAGATGTGGATGTGTGACCATTTTAATGTGGACTACGGTGAGTCATAGGCCATTATCAGATTCAGTTTGCGGAAACAACCATTTTACACAAATGATAATTATTGTTCCTCTGCTGTAGGGGTTATTGGTTATTGTCAGGGCCGTTTCTAGTTTGTCTGCGACGCGGTGCGTACCCAGCTCAGGGGTCCCATAGCTATTTCAATACCGCCTCATAGGTTTGGTAAATTATGGATAAATGTGTAATACCTAGTTATATTTTATGCAAGGCGGCAAAGTTGTTATTTGGCGCGAGCGCTTGTAGCTATTGAATATCTACCGAGCAAGCGAAGAATATTAAGAATGAACCACGAGCGAAGTGAGTGGTTATAAAATAGACTCAAATAATTTTGCAGCCGAACACAACTTTGAAAATAAGCTGCTAGCAAAACAATTCAAATATAATTAATCCGATAGATCCGATAGTATTCATACCGATACTAAAACATAAACGAATTACCTACTGCAGTTTGTCACATCCGCATCTCGAATAACATTTTCGCGCTATAGCGGATAAAGTGGACCTTTGCGCCCGATTTTCGAACGATAAAGAAATACTTTTCCAGCGAGTGAGATGAAATATTAATACTTACTGAAACTAGATTCTATTATCTTTGAATTAAAACTAATTTAAAGCACAATTTTTACAGTAACCGTGGTTATCCTCCCGTGACCATGGTAGCTGTAAAGCAGCCGTAACGTAACGTCAGGAACGAAAAACCATAAAATAAACGCGATAAAATCTGCAAAATTTGTTTTATTTCTATTATCTTACCTACTCTATTGACTCACTTCCATACACAGGTCCGTTCGCTCTTCTGCTTATTCTTCTTCATGGTGGGCATAGTAGAAGTATTTCTGCTCCGTGCCTCGCCCTTCGGAGCCAACCTCTTCGCCAATACTAAAGAACTGCCTGGCGACGACCTTCTGTTTTTCATACTCTACGCTTATGTCTTCATAATCATCACTGAATCCTTTCTTCTAGTTCACATGATACATTTTGCCGTCGGTTTATATAACGTAAGTGTCCGTATGTTACGACAAAGCTACAAAGCACGTTTTTAACATTAATATTTAATACTATTTTCAATACCTACCTATTCTGACTACGCTTTCCTTGGTAACGATCAAATTGTGGTTCACTCCTCTGGGATTTTTGGATTTCACGTGCGAATCCTATTTTCAACCATGATTATCACTTGCTAAACGGTGAAGGAAAACATCGTGAGGAAACCTGCATGTCTAAGAGAACCCCTCGAAAGACGTGTCAAGTCCGCCAAGCCGCACTGGGCCAGCGTGGTGGACATTGTGGGGAGGCCCGTGCCCAACAGTGGGACGCAAAGGGCATAAGATACGGCTAATATTATTATTATACATATATATATAATATATATACTATATATGCTATAATTGGGCCTGCTGTTACAGTGATGGGTGCATTTTTAAAGATTACTAGTTGTGTTGTAAAATCTTTATTTAGTTAAAATAACCACGAGCTGCAGTCGAGCAATGACTCACGCGTCTCAGAAAGCCGGTGGATGCACGTGACGGAGGACCGTAATATGTGGATGTAATTGGGAGAGGCCTATGTCCAGATGTGGACATCTTACGGCCAACAGATGGAATCTTCATTTGTTATTTATTTCAGGACTCGTCCCCACTCCTCGGACTCTACCTGATAATTCGATTTTTCACGTTGCTCTTTGAAATCGTATTCCTAACCATGCTGTGCTTAAGTCACCAAGTTCTCATTGGATGGTATTTGGGATTCCTAACGTTTATTGGTGAGTAGACTTAAGAACATTTAGGCGCGGATACAGGAGTTTTTGGTAGCTTTAGAAACGTGAGCCTTTACTCTCTCATAGTACATATACCTACTGTAAAAGCTTGAAGGTGTTGTGATGAACTAGTATTAAGCCTGGAATGCTAATCCATCATGTGAAGCAGGGTTTGGCTTTGTATCCCACAGCCCGTGCTGAGCCGTGCGCCTTTCGGCACAGGTCGCATTGAGGTTGACATTGCTATACCATTTCTTCGGCACCAATTTCTGTCTAATCAATGTTTATATCTTTGTGTGATGTGTCGGGGTGATTCAATGTTTTCATTCATTAATGGTGCGTGTACGCAAGCCGGGTAATGTTTCCCCGGGTAAAAATAATACTCACAGGGGTTCGCTGAACGGTGTCATAGCTTTATATCTACTAGTGGTCAAATTCTATTGTGAAAATTGTCAAATAGTTGGCTCCAGTCTCGATTTCACAAGATATGATCAAATCAGACAGCAGAAGAAAATGTTGCGACCTTTTAGGGTCGGTAGGACTTACACATGTCCGTAACGCATTTCCACATATAAAAAAAAGAAAAAAAAGAAAAAGGACTTACACATTTCAGGGGAAAACTTATACCAGCGGACGTCCGTATACAGGGCAGTGTAACTTTTACCCGGTGTAATTTTTCCCCTCGCGGAGTGTCTGAACGGGGTATTATGCGTTTAACCAGCGTAAATTTTACACTGGGTGGGTTAGTTACAGATATCGAAAGCTGTATTATAAATGCGTGTATATGTGTTTCTTCAGGGACTATAATCGGAATGCATAATCGCGGCGTGTTTGTTAAGTATTTCAGTTAGCAAAGAATATCCTGCATTAAAAATTCTCATTGCAGTTTTGGAGTTTTACTCATTCATCGTTGTGTACAGCTACTATGTGGATCTCAAAGAAGAGGAATATAAGGCGAAAGGCGAGACTTGTTAGCCATGGCCCACAAAATTATTAAATACCTCAACTTTAATAAGAATATCTTAAAATTAATGCATTTATAGGTATTATTTTTCCAGTAAGTAATAATCCAGCATACGACTTATTCATTACACTATAGTAAATTAGTGTTAGGCACTTAAGTAGCTATTATTCACTCGGACTAGATACATTTACTTATGCGCATTAAAATATTTCGTCCATGGTATCCACAATGTAATTACAGAATGCACTTTTCATCTAAAAATGCTTTATAAATTTGTATTAAGTTCCCAATCCAATCTAACACACACTAGCTTTCAATTAAGTTAGACAATATTAATATCTACAAATCTTATAATATACTACATATACGATATACATTTACTACCTAAAGATATTTTACAAAATACCTATTAAGTTGTTAATAGTACATTATTTTGTAAACTATAGTAAGTATCTATACCATTAGTTCATTGGTCATCCATTATCTCAGTCGCCCTTTTCATATCAGATAAATGATAAACCGGCTAAAACTGTTATCTATGAACGGTGAACGCATTCATACAACATTGGTGATACATTTCACTCGTTGAAAGTGCCGGGAGGATACAATCATAATTGGTATCCTCCATTACTGATTGAAAACATTAAATACAGTTTTAATTGTATTGTGGTGCGAAACAATGGCTTTTCAGATACCAAGGTACGAGAAGTGTTGTTGCTGTATACCCTTAAGACTTGGATCATTGCTTATTGGATATGTTTCTATTGTAAGTACATATTTATTTGTCAATTAACATAGTTAACTGATAGTAATATAATCACTGAACAAAAATTTTAAACGCCTGGTAATTTTATTAGAGCAACATTTGGTACTGCAGTTAGTAGTTGCGCAGAAAACCTGAAATAAATAATCAGGCACCATTAGTGCTGGATTGAAGATATTTGTAATCATGTTATAGGTTATTCAATAACTAACCCTACACACTTATTGTGTGTAGGTAGGTACATAGCCGGCATATCTATTGGTCTACGCAATAGATAATTCGCTAGATGACCTAATTGATAACACTAATTCGTTTTAGACTTTATGGTGTTTAAAATGCTCTTACCGAAATAGGTAGGTACCTACTTACTTACTTTTATACGTAACAACTACTTACACTTATACAGATAGTTTTGAGTGGTATAACAGAAGTACCACACTATTCAAGCATTTACCGATGATAAAATATAATATTTTTGTATGGATTATAAAAAAAGTAATTATCGAAATCGAATCATAAATAATTTTATGCTGGATGCTGTGTTACAAATGGTAACGTACAAAAAAGATAACCTCGTCTTTTTGCGGTCGGTTAAAAAATATTTCCTAGAGTTCGCCACAATAGATTATTCTATAACTTCTTATTTTATTTAACTTTCAGATAGCCTCCTGTATAACTCTAGCTTTGGCATCATGGTCAATCTACAAAGTGGCAACGTTCGTTGACGAGAATAAGAATAATCCGCGTCCCGAACACCCTCCCGATGACTTGGCGAAGGCAGCTCTAGGTTTATACATATCGTTCGGATACTACCAACTGGTGTTCCTGTACAATCTAGTTATTGGTATTATTTTGGTAATTGGAGTGCATACGGTGAGTTCAACTTATGCAGTAATAGCCCAGGGCGGATACTAATTTCAACCCAGCCAGTCCAGTAATGATATCACGCTCGCAAGATATTCCAGCTGACTGGCCCCCTATTTACAGCGCCATACTGTCTTAATTAACGTAAAGACATGTTAGAATAAAATATATGCGTTATCTGTTGTATAGACTGGAATATTAAAAAATGTTTTTTCTGTTCCAGAATAAAACCAAGTTAATGAGGGTGTATGTCAAAGGCGCGTTATTTTTGTTTGTGCTGAGTCTGGCGCTAGTGGTGGTCACTTGCGTTTTTATGGGATTCCTAGCGACTGTACCTGTATTAAAGTGGTGCTGTAAGTACTTGCGATTGTTTGCATAAATATCTAATATTATTTACTTAATACTTTTCCTTTCAGAAGATTTGCGCCTGATGTTTAAAGGATAGTTATGTAAAAAGTTAATTTCTATTATTTCAGTTACACTCTTATGCTGTTTGGTAATTGTGCGGAGCGCCTATTTACAAATGGAGGAACAAGAAAAACCTCGAGTTTATGAAATGCAACCATTCAACTCACCAGAAGCTCCGATGGCAGCTTAATTTATTAAATTATTTTGTAGACTATGATACATTTTCATTTAATTTTAATAAAGAAAGAAATGATTTCTTAATCCTCTTTATTTTAATCTGGCAATCGTCTACATAATAAAACAAGGACAGAATGAAAAATATACATCTTCACTTTTTATTATTTGAAATTTTGAACGCATTAATACCTATTTTTTGCATCAGCCACACTATAAATGTCAATGAAATGTCAAATTATTATGCTATAAAATTTAATCGTCGCCATCAGTGCAGCACTACTCCTACCTCTCTTTCATACTCATGTTGAAGCTGCTTGCTTAAGTCGATCCTTTCACAAACGAGGCGGCAAATATTTAATATGTGATGTGCTGCATAATACATTAAACGTTGTTGCGTTGCGGTATCTTTTCATCAGATTGTATATGTATTTGTAAATTATTGAAAAGAAAGCGATGAAATTGAGTATTTATTAGTTAAAAGTCTGAAATATACGCCCAAAATGTCCAATAAATATCAACAAGGTAGCAATACTAACGCGCAAAACCAGGTTCGTAGGCGTTAGACCATGAATGTTTGGATTTTTTGTGTTTATTGTGATTTATTTGGTTTTATAATACATTATTATAACCTGCAAATGTTTTTCATTTATTATTTTATATTTATTAGCTGGTGCAATGGATAAACGACGCAGGAATGGCGGAGGGCAACAGAAAGGCCGATCTGTTGAGGAAGATAATAGAAGTTTTGCTTCACCAATGCTCTCAGATGATTCCGGTCTATATGGAGAATATACTGAGCTACGTGAATGACAAATCCACGGACGTGAAGAGACAAGTTATAGCGTTTATTGAGGAACTGAGGTACTGAAAGTAACCTCAATTGTAAACCAATTCTCAACTTATTACAATATTAAGGACCTGTTCCATACTGTGTTAATTTAACAAATCCTATCTTCAATTTATTTTTTTATTGGTGATCTGTTAAATCAGTTGTTAATATATCAGCACATTGCGATAGGCCCGTAAGTATGTTGGCCGAGTTGTGGCGATCGGCTAACATTTGGATACATCAATTGTCTTGAAAATTAGAAAGCTTTGCCAGGCAACTCACTAAATCAATGATTGTAAGCTTGATTCACATATACACCACATTTTAAATACTTTTTTTTTGTTTTTATCGGTCTTGAGCTGCATTGTAACAAGTTTAATTACAGCCCCTGACAATGTTTAGTTATTATATTATCCGAATGGAGATTCTTAGGCTATGCAGCCTTCAAAAATAAGATGTAAACGCAAGATAGTTATTTCATCCACCCCACCCCTCCACAAAATATTATTCAAACCTTTTCAGCTGTTTTTTCATCTCTTTCAAACTTAAAAACTATTATTTTTACATCACTTCCGGCATGTTTAGTCTTCATTAATACGTCCCTCCTGTTGAGTTCATGGTCATGTAACATTTAAAATATTAATTAGCAAGCTTTGGACATTATAATATCCAACCATTTTATTTCACACCATAGATTAATTTATCTACATAAGACATTTTTATATCTGTTTGACAGTAAGAAGCATCCTCAGCACTTACCAAAAGTGATTAGCCAGCTCCGTCTACTTGTTATGGACAAAGTAGTCGCAGTACAGAAGAGGACCATACAGGCATCCAGTATTGTGTACAGGAACACCCTGTTGTGGATATGTGAAGGCAAAGCCAGTGTCTCCGACATGCAGATAGTTTGGGACAACCTAAAACAGCTGAAGGTAAGATATTGTTTGATAGGCACTCGCCTCTACAAGGTACAAGGAAGGGAATATTTTGTTGGTATTTAACAATGTCTTGGTCTTGTTTGTTTTTTTTTTGTGAGTAGGCTACTTGGGCTCACTGTACCAAGTGGTTGCAGGTCTGATTCCTGTCAGAGCAAATAACAGAAAACAATATATATGTCTAGGTGTTACTGTGATCCCTAGACCATTTTGCGGTAGTTACCTATAATTTATAACAATATAAATTGAAATAATTATAAAGTTTTTATTAGGCGTGCAATCCAGTGTGTATTTCATAGGAAGCTGCTGCAACAGTTATTGGGAAAATTCTTGTACTTTTCCAACAGTTCCTAGTGCTAGACATGATAGACAGTGACAACGAGGGTATCAGGACACACTCCATCAAGTTCTTGGAAGAGGTTGTGTTGCTGCAGACACCAAGCGATGGATTCGAAGATGAATTCAGTCTCGACAGTCTGCCTGGCAACCTACCTTTTATTAATAGGAATGCATTGGAAGAGGAATCGGAGTAAGTTGAACTTTCTTTTTTAATGAGCATACTGTAGAGTTGACGAGTGGAGGGGTGTGACGAGGTAATGTCACGGGCCACTGACACTCGACGAAATGAGTTACTGCCACTCTGTGTCGTGGCGCATCCTTCCTGGAGTGTCTCCGTGTATTAGCTTGTATATTTCATGTAGGAAATGCAATCCACTGTTGAATGATAAGCCTCTTTTTTTGCAATTTACAATGTAAATCTAAAGCATTATTTTAGATAAGTAATTTTTAATACCATTGTTAATACAACTCCCACGTCGTGTAGTGGTCACGGGCGCGAGGGCTACTGATCACGATGCTCTGGGTTCGATTCTCGATGCATAATGTAATATTTTGTAGTAGGTGCCTATATTTTTTGGCACCTACTATAAAATATTACATTATTTCTAGTCCCACAGCGTTCTCATTTGATGTGAATTACTTCCAGGCACATATTCGAGTTGCTGGTAAAATTCCACAACTCCCAACACATATCTAGCGTCAACTTGATGGCTTGTATGACAACACTATGCTTGCTATCCAAATTTCGACCTAAATTCCTACCGCGAGTCATACAAGCGTTAGCGGACCTTCACACAACACTCCCGCCGACTCTCTCGCAGTCCCAAGTGAATTCCGTACGGAAACATTTAAAAATGTTACTCGTTAACCTCATTAAACACCCTTCGTCTAATGACATGATGCCGCAGTTGACACAATTGCTAATAGATATAGGCATGACGACACAAGAGATAAATAAAGCTGTCCCTAAAGAGAAAAGGAACAAACGCTTGGGTGAAATCAGGAACGTGGAAAGCTCCGCTAAGAGGGTCCGGGTAGACTCCCCTCAAAGCAATAGTCAGGGCAGCGACAGTAACAGTCGAGGCGACTTCAACCTTCCCGAAGATGACAGCACCCAACCTAGCCAACCGAGCATTACTAAAGAGGATGTTACTGAAGATACCATATATGAAGGTCTTAATAAAGTTGATAATGTCGTGAACCTTGTCAGTAAAACGCTAGTGACCAGCTTACCGACCGAAATGCCGAATACTTTTGTCGCTGCCTATAAGCCTATACCGAATTCCGGCACCAAAACTCAAAAGAAGAATCTAGCTAAAATGATACTGTGCCTTATAAAAGACGAACCCATCCCTCAAGTTACTGCACAACTAAGTCAGACAAGTCTATCTGATATAGCTGCGAAAATACCGCTACTCAGAGATGACGAAGAGAAGGTGACACTCAAAAACGCAGTAGCCAAACTGCAGGAGTCGACGAAGGAGAAGCAAATAGAAAGCGCCGTATCAAAGCTTATGGAGGAGACGAGACAGGAACAATTGAAGGAAGAGGAAAAGAAACTCAAGGAGACTGAGAAAGAAAAGCCAATACCGCCTCCTACTCCGACCGTTCCTAGGTTGAAACAGAAGGTTAAATTACTGAAGCTGCAAGAAATCACTCGTCCAATACCGAAAGAGATTAAGGAGAGGCTTGTATTACAAGCGGTTGGCAGAATTTTGAGGGCGGAAAAGGAAAGTATTATCGGCGGAGCCGCTCACATCAGAGCAAAGTTCATTACAATTTTCGCATCAAGTTATACGCCAGAGTTGAGGGATTTGGTGTTGAATTACATTCTTGAGGATCCTGCTAATAGAATAGACCTGGCCTTATCATGGCTGTATGAGGAGTATGCCTTCATGCAGGGTTTCAACCGGCATCCGGTGACCTTGCAGCCGAAGGTGCATGAGAAACATGACCAGAATTATAATCAGTTGCTATGTGCGCTCGTTACTCAGATTTCGGAGCGAGGCGACCCTATTATTGAAGGTTCCAAGGAGATGTTGTTAAGGAAGGTCAGTTCTTACTATGTATGAGTTTGGTACTGCTCAAAAATGTAATAGATCTTTTAAAAAAAAAGAGCAACCATGGAGTTTCTTGCCCGTTCTTCTCCATAGGAACGGCATTCCGAACGGGTGGTAAAGTAGTAGCATAGTATTTTGTACCTTTTGATGATTCAAAAGTACTGTACTTAATGGTCTACGTGAATAAAACATATTTTGATTCTGATTCTGTATTGTTTGATAATTTTTTGCTTGTAGGTTTTGTGACTCACCTCCTTGCTTGCCGGCTTGCCGATCTAACGATCTGGCGACCTAGCACGCCATCCAAGCCAAGTCTTTAATATGTCATACTGAGTCGCTCTCTCTCTTAATTCATAGGACAGAATGAGATAGATTCGTAATATCTCACATCTTGTCTTGTCACAGAAGGCCGTGTTGGCTGGTGGTAGATTCTGACTAGTCATAAGTCTTTTCTTGACCAATAACAATGAAAAGAAAAAGATTTTGATATAAAATTTACCAAATAAACACTGTATTTTATAGATTTACACTGAATGTCCAGCCGTGACGGACGAAGCCATTGATTATCTGAAGCACTTGGTAAGCGAGGACAGAGTGGCATTACTAGCGATGGAGCTACTGGAAGAGTTGTGCATAACGAGGCCGCCGAGAGCGCATAAGTTTGTGACGTCACTTCTTTGTCATGTGTGTAAGTAGTCCATCACTTAAGTTTTTTTTTATTTTATTACATTATAAGCAAGTATTTGATCTCGATCTCACCTGATGGTAAGTGACGATGAGATCTACGATGGAGCATACTTGCCTAGAAGGCTGTTCACTCTCGACTTGAAAACACCCAGATTGTAGTCGACGACGGGGAACAAAGACGCCGGTAGCGTGTTCCATTCCTTGGCAGTTCGCACGATGAAAGTAGAAGCAAACCGCTTAGTACGTACCCAAGGAATTTCAACAGTGTACGGATGACACTTGTCTGAATGTTAAGTTAAAAAGTTGCAGCAGGCCTAGAGATAGAGAGCACATATTAATAGTTTATTAGGCACAAAAGAGATAGCACCATTCAAGTAGTAGATGTAATGCTATGAACACACCTTTCTTTGTTCATTTCTCTTTTGGCTCACGGAACGAATTATGAGCTTTACTGCACAATTCTGTCGTGTGTTATTTTATACAACGTGATTCAGACATTGTATACTAAGCCTTGAACCTGCGTTTCTGGAAATCTGGGATGGACTAACCATTACATGTGAAGTCAAATTTCGATGTGTCAATTTAAAAAAAACGCTCACAATTCTTTTTTTTTTAAATTGACTTCTGACTCCACCTAATGATTATAAATGCCCTAAAAAGCTGAGGCTCAAGGCTAGTATACGCTTTATCAATCACCTTGTATAATATAGTGATCATGTTATACTGAATTACAGTAAGTGAAAACGAAGAGATCCGGGAGGTTGCTCTAAAATCCGCTCTCAAGATATACAAGCGTAGCACGGACGCAGTGCGTAGAGTTATCACGAAGCACGCTCTCCTGTACCTCGGGTTCATATCCCTGGCGACCCCGCCGCCGGAGCTGACGGACTCCAGGCCCGGCAGGGTACCCTGGAACGACGATCTCTACAAGATCTGCCTGAATCTTGTGATGGCTCTGTTCCCGGAAAATGAAGGTAATCAGAATATCTTTTATTCATGTAAACCATTAAGAACAGGGCCCCAAGTCTGCTAACCGCATAGTAACTGTCACTTTTGACAGATATCTCATACAATATCTGTCAAAAGTGACAGCTACTATGCGATTACTGTTCGATTATGAATCGATTGTGTTAGCAGACTTGGGGCCCAGTACTGATGAATGAAGTGCTAAGGTACAACTCTACGACCCGTTCGGAATGCCGTTCCTTTGGAGAAGAACGGGCAAGAAACTCCATGGTTGCTTTTGGAACGAAGTTCCTTATCGCGCGTTACGAAAGGGGGCTAGACGGATTTTTTTTTTACGAAAAATTAAGCAGAAAAGTTGTAACGACCAATTGTAAGCATTTTTATAAACGAAAGTATAGTTTACTATATAAAACCCATGAACACAACGATACCTCGTTCAAAAACATGCTAGCGACATCTATCGCTGACAAAAATAAACATAAATAAACGAAAGTATAGTTTACTATATAAAACCCATGAACACAACGATACCTCGTTCAAAAACATGCTAGCGACATCTATCGCTGACAAAAATAAACATAAATAAACGAAAGTATGGTTTACTATATAAAACCCATGAACACAACGATACCTCGTTCAAAAACATGCTAGCGACATCTATCGCTGAAAAAAAATAAACATAAATAAACGAAAGTATAGTTTACTATATAAAACCCATGAACATAACGATACCTCGTTCAAAAACATGCTAGCGACATCTATCGCTGACAAAAATAATTGTTATCTTTGTCATTTGCATTTACATATTGGTCAGTATTTTCGAGACATTGCACAAGTGCATCCGTGGCACAATTGGCTAGCGCGTTCGGCTGTCAATCGAAATGTTGGTGGTTCGAGCCCACCCGGGGGCGATATATTTTTGTTTCCCAAAATTATTGATTTTTTGTACATAATAAATAATAAAAAATAATAAAGTAACTTCGTTCCATCCGGGTGTCCCTTGACACCTCTCAAGTTTTTTCTTTTAATCCTAAACGGTTTTGGAGCAGTATATTGTTATAGGTATGTGAGAACAATGCAGAAACGGCTAGGCAGGCTTGAGTAGCTGGATAAAAAAGTACTAACTCTAACCCCTACTTTTATAGACAGTTATAATGGATTATAAAGTCACTATAACGCACTTTACCTCTGAAAACATTCCTTCATAATTAATTACAACTGTCTCTAAATTGGGGGTAAGTATATACAAGCTAATGGCTACACAGTTCCCACATTTACAAATTACGTTTGTAAATGAATATAAGAAGGAGGAGGAGAGACAAGACAAAGAGTTTGCAACTATACTTATACTTACACCTGGAATTAGTCAAGCTGTAAGAGTCTTGCTTCTGTGGAAACTTGTCTACCAGATCCTTTTTGTCTCCCGCTTTGCAATGGAGGGATGTGGATAATTTTCTTCCAACTCCTCCTATTTTTATCTTTCGATTAATTTCGTGCGGGTTCCAAGACAATTAACTTTATCCCGGGTCTCGCCGAGGGTCAAACCTCGGTGTCTTCATTGGAAACCACTGTAGATCCTGGCTTACAGGAGTAGCAGTGGTGGGAGTGTGGGGCGGGCCTAGTCCCAAAAAAAAACGATACTTATGCGATAACAAAATATTCGTTATCAGCTCATTTTGTGTTCAGAGTTGATAATCGAAGTTGCCCGCGTTTACGGGTGCGCGGGGTCGGAGGCGAAGCGAGTGGTGCTGCGCGCGGTGGAGGGGCCGGCGCGGGCGGCGGCGGGGGGCTCGGGGGGCCGCCTGCCGCCCGCCTTCAGCGCGCTGCTGGACGAGTGCCCGCGCGGCGCCGAGACCCTGCTCACCAGGCTCGTGCACATGTTCACCGAGAAGGGTACGTATACGCACCTTTATAGAGACCACTTTCCACTAACACTGGGCTAGGAATTTGTGAGGTGCGTGGAAGCTGTGCGGGGAAACTTTTTTTTTTTTATTAATTTGGCATCACCATAGTTATTTTGCCAGTGTCAAGTAATATACATTATTTCAGTTTTCGAGCATATACACAGGCCCAAAGGCTAGGCCCAAGTAAGATACCCCCCATCCCTCAATCAGTAAAGTGATGGATACTTTACTGAAAGATTTTTTATGGATATTTTGTGAGAAACTGAAAAGCCAAGTTTCGTCACTCTGTTTCAATTACCTACACTAGTGCACTTTACCGAACCCATAATGGTTAATATTCCACTTATATCACTCACTATAACTCGCAGGAACACTAGTTTTAGTAATTAAATCATAACTGACGTCATGTTTTTCAGTTTCCCGCCAAAAAGTCCTGCGGGGAAACTTATGGTACGGTTTTTACTAATTTTTGTTGTCCTTCCATCTACCATAGCTCCACCGTCTCAAGAGCTGGTGTCGAAGGTTCGCGATTTGTATGCAACCCGAGTGTCCGACGTGCGATTCCTGATACCGGTTCTTACAGGACTATCAAAGAAGGAGGTATGTCCTGAGGGTCCTGAGGGTGAGGGGATACTAGAAACATACATTATAATAGAAAAAAAAAATCCGACTGCACTGGAAAGAGGGAAGTGTTTCTTTCATGTATCTATTAGCTGATTACCGATATTTACACTGTGCGATTGCCTTCTAAGACCCAACTAGCAGGGTTTTCGGCAACATAACTACCGGTGCACAAGACCATAGGGTCAATTTTATCAGGCTTCTGATTGCCCGTAACGACTTTAAAAAATGTCATTCTTTAAAAACCTTACTATTAGGTTAAGACAAAACGCACCGATTCGCTCTCTTCCTTTCGTAATTCATACGAGGGAACGAGACAAAATCGATTTATCTTACAGATAGTCTTGTGAGACTACTCTACACAGTCTTGAGTTCCGGCTGTGATACTAGTGCCGTTCTCAAGAGATGCGCTTACCAAGGCAATCAATTATTTGATTTATTTCTTCATATGATGGTATCCGATGTTTATTTAAAAAAAAAAAAATTATATATGGTGGGAATGGGCTTCCCCTCAATGCGAAATGTAATCAGCCCATACGCTATTGTAATAGGGGTTCATTGCTTGTCTGTTTTCTGGTCTAGATCTTGGCGGCTCTACCCAAGTTCATAAAACTAAACCCAGTTGTCGTCAAGGAAGTATTCAACAAGCTGCTCGGGTTACAAAATCCTTATGATGAGGATTCGCCAGGTAAGAAACTCATTTTATATGTACCGCGTTTAAACGAGGCCATGTTTCTCTCAAATTTATAGTCATATTAATCGATTTGCAATAGTATTATAAAGCTTTTTAAATAGGAAAAGCAATTACTAACTAAAGTAATGCGTAGATCGGAACACAAGCACCAATTAAATATGAGGGTACCCCGTTTCAAACTATGACACCAGGACGCCAACCACCTCAGTCCTCCCGTGACCATGGTTGCTGTAAAGCAGCCGAAACGTCGGGAACGTAAACAACATAAAATAAATGCGCAAAAATCCGTAAAATTACTTTTATTTCAATGTGTAGTATTCGAACAACAACAACAATGCGTAAATATAAGAAATCAATAAAGTAATTACTGTAAATGGAAAAAAATATTAAAAATGGGTGCCCTACAGTATACCTCTGCCTATGCCTACGGTAGGAGTATTAAATACCCTCGAGATACCCTACACGTGACCCTGGGTGGTGCCAACTAGGTGACAACTCTACTGGTGGTAGGCTTCGGCCGTGGTTAGTCACCACCTACTGAACAAAGCCATGTCGCCAAGCGGCCTAGCCGTGTTCCGGCATGATGTTCGGTGTTGCCATTCATGGATGGCGGGTCAGATCAGCTACCCGATCTACTGCCGCCATCCTACCTAGGCAAGTATGCTCCATCATAGATCTCATCATCACTTACCATCAGATGAGATCGAGATCAAATACTTGCCTATAATGTAATAAATAATAATAATAATAATAATGTTCTAGATTTATATTTAATTGATCTTATTATATTTCTTTCAGTGTACTCTATAATGATTTGTAAGTTATTTTTTGGGGTACATTATTTGATTGGTCACAAAAATATTTAACAATGGACGCGGCCTGGGATTGTGTACTTACTAATACAAAATTGTTTTTGGGTTTTTTGTTTGGCTTTAATTGGATATAATTTATTTTACAATTGAAAGATATTAGTATTTAATTGTGTTATTTATTTCAATTCTTCGGGAACCTATACATTCCCCGAGATAAAAAAGTAACCACAGTGTATTTTGAGACACTTTTTTTACACACGTTTTTTTACACGTTTACACGTTTTTTTATCCATCCATTACCCGGTACTTATAAAAATTATACTAGATGATCCCCCTGTTTTGCTTTCACCATTTTTACTGTTCTGTGGAGTATCTAATAATGGAGTTCATAAGAGCTAGTTTAAGTTGTTCTAATTCTTGAAGGAGGTACAGAACACAACTTTGAGTACCTGCCGCTAAATAAAATAGTTTTTTTTATTAGAGCGGCCACAGGCCAATTATACTAACTAAACAGTACAGAACAAGGTATGGGTACATTCAATGTCATGCATCTTTCTCACAGAACTTCAAATATTCAGATAAAATTCATCCTCAAACATAAATACTAGGGTTAGAATCCAGAAGATCGTTAAGCGCGGTGCAGGCAACCTAGCTCTGAAAACTACTGAAAAAAAAATCCGTATAATTCATGAAAAGTTCAACGGAAACTTACATTTCTGTTGGGTTGCATCTATGGTATCAGTTTTCGTAAATATATATATATATATATATATATATATATTTACGTGAAATTATTAGTACTCATACTTTTATTACATAGGTACTTATCGTAAAATAAATTTCGATTAGCTTTTATAATTTCAAAAACATTCTTTATCAAATTTAAAATTTGATAAAAACGAAAGCGGGATGAGAGGGGTCGCTCTCTTTCTTTGTCGCACGCGGGTTGTCTTATGACGATGACGTAACATGCCTGTAGCCTCTGTACTGTTAATATTATTCATTATATTATAATTTTTTTGAGGGGTTATTTTTGTAAATGTTAGAGTTATTTCGAGACTTCAAAAGACTAACATAACGTAATTATGCAATAAATAAATAATAGTCATATTCTCTATGGTTACCATTATTTTTCTTCTCAGTCACTCCGAGCGAGCTGTTGGTCGCCCTGCATCTCATAGACCCGAGCAAGGCGGATCTCAAGTACATAATCAAAGCTACGGCCATGTGCTTCGCTGAGAAGCAGACATATACACAGGATGTGAGAAAACATTATTTTACCATACTTACAGGCTGGTCGGCGCGTGCGCATCTACCCAGATAGGGATTGCACTTAAATATAGAAAAAAACACTTCGAATGACGTCACTTTTATATCTAATCTAATCACAAAGCAACCGTTTTTTAATAGGATGTTTAGATTCGCCATTTATTGTGTGTCTCACTTCACAGACCGTTAGAGTAGAGAAGCCAGTTAGGACGACGCCTAATACTATAAAATACCCAAACACATTGAGCGTTCTGGGATCCGCATTCTTTTGGTCTAGATCCCGTACATTTCAAAGATGGATCGTGGAACGCGAGCGCTGGAATCTCTACGTCTGTTTAGGGTCTTAAACCCATCAATTTGTATCAGGTCCTATCGGCGGTCCTGCAGAGTCTCTCCGAGGAGCCGGAGATCCCGGTGCTCATGATGAGGACGGTGCTGCAAGCCCTCACACTATACCCGGCGTTAGGGTCCCTGGTGTTAAACATATTGGAACTACTCGTGGAGAAAGAGGTTTGTGTATTTGATAGCTCGAGGTCACCATTGGCACAGTCGGTGGTTCACTACCGATACGGGCTTCTCGCAAAGTTTGCCCGTACCAGGATTCGAACCCGGGACCCGAAGCGCAGAAGGCAGGGTCACTTCCCAGAGTTAATCAGGTCGTGAAAATTTTGTTTTATTTTAATAAAAAAACATGTTTAACTTGATACATAATGTATGTTGCAAATATCCGTTGAGTAACAACAAAATGTTCGCGAGTGAAATAAATTAAAATAAAATGGGTGGTAAATTGACTTTTCAAGTACTCTTCTGATGTCGTGACAAGTCGTTGCGGACTCTACTTAAGTTTCGTTTGACTTTCGCACAGCACACAGCGGTGCGACTTATCGAAACCCATTTTCTACTCGTCGCTGTTACGACGGTTCATGCTGAGGTTATAACTGTCTCTAGGTGTGGACGAACAAGGTGGCGTGGGAGGGCTGGATCAAGTGCTGCGAGCGACTGGTGCCGGCGTCCAGCGAGCTACTGGCAGCGCTGCCGGCGCGCGCGCTGCCCGCCGCGCTCGCCGCGCCCGCGCTGCAGCGCGCGCTGGCGCGGCACGTGGCCGGCCTGCCGCCGCCGCGCCGCCTGCTGCTGCCCCCGCACGTGCTCGCCGCATGCCAGGTACTGTCACACTACTGCGCGCTCGCCGCGCCCGCGCTGCAGCGCGCGCTGGCGCGGCACGTGGCCGGCCTGCCGCCGCCGCGCCGCCTGCTGCTGCCGCCGCACGTGCTCGCCGCATGCCAGGTACTGTCCCACTACTGCAGGGCAGGGGTATTACCAACTCTTATTTCTAGGCAATTCACTTGTCGGTCTAAAACTGTCATCATCTGGATAATGGTAATGTATGGTTGAAGAGGTCGCTACAATATCTATATAAGTATGATATGTGTATTGGGTTCGCCCCCAGTCCATTGTACGGTACCCGAAATATAAGCGTTGCTTAATTTGGAACCGTTTTGTTTCTTCTTAGTCGATCTCCATTAGAAATCCAATTAGTTATCATATTTACCCATCTCTGCGTGCTACATACATGAACGAGGCTCTTATTGTTTTTTTTTCAGTCTGAACAACAGTACTTAGCCGCATCGCCGGCGCCGGTGCCGCCCCCCAACCCCATGGAGCCGCTGCCACCGGGCATGGAGTGACTGGCATAACGACCAGACAATGTACTGGCATATTGCACACAAACTTGCATAAGTTATGTTTCCACTACCTATTATAACGCTACACTATTCAATCTGCCAGTGTCAACCATTGCAAATATTTTCATGTAAATTAAACTGTATTACTTCATATTTTAAGTTCGATTTTAAATATCACAATCAATGTGGATAACACAATATTGTGTAATGCGTCTCGCCTATCAAATTTATCAAGAACGTTAATGTTGTGATGATAAGGTCTAAATTGAAATAGCGGTAGGTTTGTCGATTTTTTTTGTATAGTGTTATTGGGAACAATGTTATTGGATGGAGAAAGAGATGGGAAGTGTTAAAATATAATTATGATTCTTTTATTTAATTTAAAAGCAGACACGCGCAGGCCTGTATCGTATCTATTGGGTCACAATAAGGATTGAATTTGAATGAAAGTACCTAGTAATATAATATAAAAAAAACTCAATATTATCAATTTCCAAACATTTTTGGCTGTAGAACTCATACCTTAAATGAAATTGATCAATGTTATATTAGATAAGTACAGCAATAGCTGCCCTTATACGTACGCTGTTTACCGCGTAAATCGGCGTTTGGGCGGGAAAGACGAAGAAAATGAAAAATTGCGTCGGCCGATTCACGCGTGATTCGCCTTTACCCAGAAGCTTTTTCCATTCTGAACGCGAAATCACCTGCCGTGTAGACAATCACTCGCGATTGCGCGTGCTGTCATTCGCGTGTTCAAGCCCGTACACTCCAATCGCGTGTGAAAGATCGTGTCGTATGAAGACAGCTTATGACCATATAATACTTACTAAGTTTAAACACGTCATCTAGAACTCTTAACTACACTCTTATTTGTAAATAAACTTATTTTAGTTATTACTTCTACAATGATATTGAATTATAATTTAACCCCCGAATTTATAGACATATTATAACTTCATCAAACGTCATATAGTACTGCGCTAAGCAAAGCTCTTGTGCGCAATACTATGTGTCTATAAATTCGGGGTTGTTTCTTTTAATTAATAAAATAAAACAATACTTTCACAGATATAGTTGTTTTGCTTTTATTCTTGAGACTTTGACAAACTTTAATAACTACATATCACGTTAACTTATAGTACTCAATTTTGGGTGACATCGCGTTCAGTATATTCTCAACGCTGTACGGAGATCCTGGAAACAGAATATGGATTAATGAAGACCCTGAGGCCCAATTCTGTTAATTTAAATAAAATGGCATACAATTGCCATTCCAGCGACACACTATTGAGGTACCAATACGACTGACAGTTGGCTATTCTGTTAAAAAATTAATGTCGTCTCGATGGAGTCTCACTTCAGTGTCAATGGTTGTGTGTCGACTGCTAGAAACGTCAGATAACGAGTAGAATACCATTACTTAGCTACATTATATTGATACGCGATTGAAGTACAGAATACGAAATAGTTCTATGACAGTTGAATGGCTTAAAAAACCTAGTAGACTACCAAATGTCTACAATCTTTCAATCGACACGCTATCGACACTCCACTGAAGCGTTTGTAAATTAGGAAAATTGGGCCCCTGTTCCATTGCTCTGCACAACATCTTTGAATTAAACACTATCACGCCCTGACGGGGTAGGCAGAAGTGCTAATTTCGCCGTTGAATTGGCAAATAAAATCATAAACATACCAACAAAAACCCATTCTTCGTCTTTGTACCCGAACTCCTTCCTAGCCTCCATGATAGCGTCGTGAAGCGCGTGCGCAACCACCACCGCGAGGCTCAATGCTGGCTCACCGGTCGCTACATAACAATTTTTAATTAAATGTTAGAATTGAAATTAGTTTTTTTTTGTATACATGTAAATTATTACAGTACCTACCTACTTAAGAATCGTCAAAAATGGAACAGAATGGTTCTAGAATGGCGACCACGAGCCGGAAGACGTAGTGGATGGCCACCCACAAGGTGGACCGATGATATCACACGGGTGGCTAGAAGCCGGTGGATGCGAGTGGCGGAGGACCGTGAAGTGTGGAAGTCATTGGGGAGGCCTGTGTCCAGCAGTGGAAGTCTTACAGCTGATGGATGGATGGTACCTAGACTCGTATAGGCCAGGGGTTCCCAAACTTATTTTGTCTACTGCCCGCATTGAGAATGAATTATTTTTTAGCGCCCCCATTTTTTCACCTACTTAAAAACCACTACAACTTCAAATTAAATTAATTATTGTAAGCCTCTACACAACGCCCCCATTTTTTTCTGGGTCTCTTACCGCCCCCCTTTAGGCCTGCAGCGCCTACAAGGGGGCGTTATCGCCCACTTTGGGAAAGGTTGATATAGGCAGACTCTTGACAGATTCTGGTGAGGTTATTATTTCAGGGACAGGCGAAAGGTTTAAAGGTAGACCTTTGAGGGACGAGCTGAAGAAAAAAATCTAAGCTTGAATGGGGAGCTGTGGACAGCTGTTGTTACCTTTAGACCTCAAAACTCCAGTGGGATTAGGCGCATTTCTCTTGAAGGCTATCCTGAAGTCGACTGGTATGTCCTTAGCGCCCGGTGGCTTGTATGTCCACGTGCGATCAGTCAGCAGTCTGCCGGTGCCCTTATCGTACACCAGGTGCTCAGACGTCCACAGCCCAAGACCCATGACGAAGGCGCCTTCGATCTGTACGAAACATACGGATAAGAGGTCAGAATTAAATTAACCATCGGGCAAGGAAGTCGAAGGGTTTGCCTATAAGTGCAAGTCAAGTCAAAGGCCCGTTATACAAAATTATACATCTTGCTAAACCTGCAATACTAATTAATATAAGCAATATTGCCAGATATAGGTACTTCCTTGCTGCAATGTTATTGTTATAAACCTTTAGTAATGATTGCGACAAGTTCTGCGCGATATAGACAACAACTCTGGTTATACATTGCAGCTAGAAATTGCCACAAAACGCGTGGTTAAAAGCGAGGTAATTTGCCGATCACGAAGTGTGCTCGAGCCAGACTCGTGACCCAAATGGCACTACTATATAGAATTACTCTCACATCTTGAGAAAAGTGCATCTAAAGCGGTGTACCCACTAAAGAGTTGTTGCGTATCAGTAATACAACAAACTTGTTCGAAAGTGCGAAGAATGAGACTAAAAGGCGACAGAAGCTAGAGAGGTCTTCAATAAATGGCGACAAACCTGTCCAACATCAATCTCCGGACTCATGCTGATCCCTGTATCTTCAAGCAAGTCCAACCTGCGCACCACGTGGTTGCCGGTCAGCACATCCAGCTCGACCTCAGCGCAGCACGCGCCATACACGGAGTAGCCCTGGAGACCGTCCTGTGGTGACGTCATATACGACGCCTGGAGATTTATACCTGATATGGGAAGATAGACCTTATTATCCGACTTGCAGGCTTACATCAGATTAAACAAAAATTGGGTTATAACCTTTAAATGAGTCCAGTCCAGCATATACCAAGTGAAAATAAGAATTATGATTGCAATTAAAAGGAGACACAACCTTGTTGAACACAGGTAAGAATAATAACTACAGGTCGCATCATATAAAACGAGCAATGATGGCGGCTCTGCAAATGCTTTATTGTATGCATTCGGCAGACGTAGAGCCGCCTTCTTGCATCAGCCGAGCCCACGAAAAATATGTTCTGTAAATTTGATCCGGCCAGCCAAAAATTACAGATAAAGATGGAAGTAGTTAATTAGACCTAACATTTAATAAAAAGACTAGAGATTCTTGAATCCCGGATCCTCTCAGTTGAGGTCGCGCTCCATTTGGTAGGTAAACAAAATAACATTGACGTAAGATAATGATAAAGAAGATGAATGGAATCCCACCTTTCTGGTACGCCTGTTTAACCACTTCCTCCCACGTGGGCTCGTTCAGTGAACTCCTTGCCGGCTGCAGCCTCTTCAGAAGATCCTCGCACGCTTTCACAGTCGCATACGCAACCGAATCACTAGTAATACTCCCATTAGATGCCATAGCGTTCGGAGACACTAAACTATTACTACCATGCACTGAGACCTTTTCTAAAGGAATTTTCAAAGTGTACGCGCAAACTTGAGCGATTTTCGTATTGATCCCCTGACCCATTTCAATGCCACCATGGGATACGACTATAGTCCCATCACCATGGTACACGGATATGGTTACTGGGAAATTCCACGAATAGTCTATGGGATAGGACATGAGCGACACTTTGAGCGATCGTTTCTTCCAAGCATTCTCCGAATTGTATTCGTTTATTTTGGATTTTCTGTCGTCATATTCGATGTCAGTTTTGAAGGCGGTAACCATATCTTTCATGGTGTCGTGTTTTGGTGATAGGTTGGATAGACGGACGTCTATGTGGTCTTTGCCAGTTGTATGGGATATCCTTTCCATTATATGTTCTGCGAATGCTATGCCTTCCGTTGTACCTGTAACATGGAAACTTTAGATCAGAAATCACACATTCAAATTTATAATATTAGTACCTACCACTCATAATAATTATAATAATTCCAGCCCTTTTTAATGTCCCACTGCTGGGCACGGGCCTCCCCTCAATGCGAGGGGGATTAGGCCATAGTCCACCACGCTGGCCCAGTGCGGTTTGGCGGACACCACTACCACCACTCATATTTTGTAATAACTACGTCCTATTTGATTGTCATCTGTTTTATTGACCTTATAAAATAAATATAGAATACGTAGGTAATTTTTATTATCCGAAAATCGGTATAAGTTAACAGTAATAAGAGCGAGTTCTATTTACCCGGCGCTCTACACCACGTCTCGGATGCTTTGTCAGTGAGCACGCCGTACCCCTCAATCTTCCACGTGTCACTGTTATACAGGTTGCTCAAGAAGGTCGCTATGCTATCGCCGAACCCGTCGTTGATCGAACACCCGTTCTCCGAGTAGTAGCTCGTGTTGAGATACTGGATAACGCCGTCGTTGTTGACTCCTAGCTGTAAAATATGCAATAATTGTGTCTCTTGAGCGGTCCAAGCCTCAGTCAGCTTTATAGCAACGAAGTAAGATACAAGACACCGCCGACAGAGACCTTAGGCCAGCATGTGACAATTGTGAGGAACCGGTATCCACATTGTTCGACTTATCCTAAAGGCAATAGTATTTTGTGACTATAAGTGAAGTGAGAGCGAGTAAGTTCCTCTACTTAGTTTGTCTAGAAGTCGTCAAAGTCAAAGTCAAATCGTTTATTTCGTATAGGCTTACGGGGGCACTTACAAGTTGTAATTTTTTTTTTCTTATCTCTACTACCGGATCGCTATAGCTTTATAATGTACCTACCCACTACAATGGACGTCCACACAGGACTCCACCTTTGATTGTTGTGGCCACATCTTACATGTAAAGGTGTCTTAATTTATGTCTTACATCTTAAATAATAAGTATAACATTCTTAGCGGCAAAGGGAATATCTTCTACTCAGGTGGGTGGTTTGCCTAGCGGGGCTGGCCACTATGCCCCGACGGTTATTGTCGCGGTCTTGTATATATGTGATGTGCTTTGAAAACTCTCATTGCGCGATTGAGGATAGTATTGAGAATAATTTGTTCTGAATGTCGTATGTAGCGCCATCTGTGTACCAGCGTCGTAAAC
This sequence comes from Pheosia gnoma, assembly GCA_905404115.1. NCBI lineage: Eukaryota > Metazoa > Arthropoda > Insecta > Lepidoptera > Notodontidae > Pheosia > Pheosia gnoma. Next base: position 1,320,300 of record FR989909.1, on the reverse strand, counting down.
ATGTTACTTGTAGCGATTATTTCCAGAGGTTGGTACAATCTAAAATAATAAATCTAAGATGACACTAAGGCCTCAGCCTCGAATTTAGCGGGCAGCGGGGCGGCGGCGGCGGCGCGGGATCGGCAGGATCTTATGCGTAAAATCGAATGGACGGTTCTCGAAAACAGCGGCGCGGCAGCGGCGCGGGGCGGCTAACGGCTCCGCTCCCGCGCCGCAGCCGCCGCCGCCCCGCTGCCCGCTAAATTCGGGGCTGAGGCCTAAGTAATGAGATAGATAGAATAAGCTCACCTCATAGTCAAAGTCACATCGATGCCTCTTCCCGATGGCGGCCATGTTGTCGGTGAGGGGCATAACAAGCGTGGCGGTGCGGTTCAGCTTGAACGCGGCGAGTGCGCTCGCGCAAGCGATCTGCGTCGCGCGAGACGCCTTGCCGCCGTACGCGCCGCCTATGCGGGGCACTTCTACTAATATCCTGTGTAACGAACACATTTTAAATATCTGACAACGTACAGGCCCTCAGTCTATAAAATTAAATGGAGCCTGATGGTAAGCGCACTTCAGAACGGCTGGACCGATTTGGCTATTGTTAGATTGATCATAATAGTCCAAAAAATATTTCCAGTAAATGTGGGTATATTAGACATTACGTCTGTCAGTTCAGCCAGTAAAAGATACTTATATGTAAAGAATATCATTGGAAAGTTTTTTTTTATTATTATTTAGCTTCACCCGTTACTCGCTGTTACTTCACATACATACTAAGTACTTAAATTTTGGCTAGTACCAGTGGTGGAATGAAAATATTCTCCAGAAGATAGTACTGACCGGTTCTCATCAATCCCCAATGATTTCGCCACAGCAACGTGCACAAGGTCCATCCACTGTGTGGCTGACCGCACAACCAGGCCGTGCTCAGTCACCGAAGTGGTACAGGACTGAGTCTCCATGGTGTAGTGATACTGGGACGGTACCGTAAACGTGCCAGTGATCACGTGACGTATATCTGTGCCTTTAGCTGTAGGTGTAACTGTTACCTCCTTGCGGACCTGGGTGTAGTGAATAAATAAAGAATTAAAAAACGCTGGATCAACACGCCACACGAAGCAACGCTTGTATTATGGTACGGTTAAATATTTTATACTCATGAGGTAGGTAGGGTAATCCCAATAGGTGCACAGCAGTGATAGCCAAGTTGGTATAGCGCTCGCCTTGTAAACGAGGGTCGCAGGTTCAGAATCCTGCTCGCACCTCTGTGATTTTGATTTTCGGACGTGAATCTAATTTTTAACCGCACCTGCGCTTGCGCACACACTTGTGCACTATAATATATCCTGCGTCCGCTATTACTAAAATTCGTCAGAAGGGTTATGAGCTTCCAAACTTACTCGTCTCTCCTTGTCAGGCGCCACTAACGCCTCCCTGACATCCAGCACCGGCTTCACATCCAACTTCTTATATGTTACTTTTACCAGCCCAGCTGCTTTGACCGCCAGTCTCCTAGTAATTGCGGTCACAATACCTAAGGGCTGTCCGTAGTACAAGACCGTCTTAGAAGCGAATATCTCTTCGTCTTCCGCTATCCAGGGCACGTCTGTGGTCATGAACGAGTTCTTCCCCGGGATGTCTTTGGATGAGAGGAAGGCGACAACTCCTGGAAGTTTCTGTGGAAAATGATGATGGTTATTAACTTGTATCCCATGGCAGATTACAATAGCGCCACCACGAATTAGAGTAACCGATATAGCCCAAATCGTTTGAAAGTGGAAGTGGCAGCGGGCGAGGCATATTGCCCGAAGAACCGATAGCCGATGAAGCAGAAGGGTTATGAAATGGCGATTACACGTTGGAAGACGTAATTTAGGAAGGCTTTCACTGGTGGACCGATGACATCGCACGCGTTGTAGGAAGCCGATAGATGCGAGTAGTGGGGGACCGTGATGTGTGGACATAATCGGAGGAGGTCTATGTCCAGCAGTGGACGTGTTTCTTCTGATGGATGGTGGGATGAACGTCTTCACTCACCAACGCATCACTGGCATCGATCTTCACGATAGTGCCGCGGCAGATGGTCGACAGTACGAAGGCAACGTGCACCGCCCGCGGTTCCGTGTGAACATCGCACACGTATCTCGCTTCGCCTGAACACTGAAAGTAATACAATACCACCTTGTAACATATGGGTGTACTTAAGCCCGTCTCTGAGTTATCGGAGCCCGTGGGCACTTAAGGATAATTAACGTTTGATTTTCAGAAGATAAGTATACTTATCGACTAATTCAGTTTTTGGGTTGTTGATCTGGCAGGAATCAGCCGGCCCCATGGATCGCGGGACCCTGGGCACTTGCCCAGAGTGGCCGATGGAAAAGAGGAGCTTGGGTGTACTCAACACTTTAGATGTTTCAGTTAGGGAGCCCATATTAAATCACAACTTTGATAAAACCTATATTTATGTGCTAAAAGTTTTCATGTAATCTTACCTGTGTAAGCGCTTCCAGTTTCGGCACGGGTTTATTCAAGGGCCACAGCGTCTTATCCGTCTCGTACGTCTGTGTGCCTTGTGACACGCCACGCTCCAGTAGCTTGCCTCCCGACTCGTAGCGACGATTCACAGAAGGTACTAGGGATAGGATGGCCTGAAAACAACTTTAATTATGATATCCAACCGACAAACTTCGCCAAGCTGACTCCACTCGTACAGCCAGTAAGTAGGTGGCTCAACAGAAACAACGCTCAAACTGTGAATGACGGGCATAATAAAATATATCTTGCTGTTATTCCTGTTAGAGACAATATTGCGTAAATAAATGATTGGTCAGATCAACACTGTGGCTGCTACACAGTAAATCGACTAACCTTATAAAACAGTCCCAAGGCCAAAAACTTTCTACACTGAGGCGACGGCTCCGGTGGCAAGTCCACTGGCACTAACTCCTCGCTTAGCGAGGCTAGGGCTCTCTTCAACATCGCTTCATCCATGCCAAGACCAACCAGAGAGGCCTCAGTGTTTCCAGCGCGAATGAAAGTAGGCCCAATATTGCCGTACACGATACGACAGGACTTGATTGTTTTGTTGGAGTCCATATAGAAATGGAAGCCGGCGTTTACAATGGCGTGAGCGTTTTGGGCGCGAGGCATTATCTGGAAGAATAAAGTTAGGTATTACTACCTACTTAGCATGCTTCCAGAGGATATACGGCCGTCAAAACCTTACAAAAGTCTTATCCACGGATTCGTTTATGAATTGCAACTTGTATTAACTAGGAAATGTGCTCTGTAAATACAGCACGTTGTCGAGTCAAACGGATCGGTAGCGTAGTCGTATCAACTCTTCGATTCTGTTATTGAGAATAGCATTGAAGGATATCTGCGACGCGAGAGAATGCTCCTGCTACTATTAGGATTCAAGTTGCAGAACCAAAATTATTTGTTGCATGCTATTTGGTAAGTACTATATAAATAGCTGGCGCAATAATTGATCTTACTCCCATTGGGAAGCCCTCTCCTGACATCGGGTCAGTAGGGATTTTTTCAGTGATGTCCAAATTCAAATTCAAAGATTTCCTCATATCAAATATATACAGACACGACCTACCTTGTATGTCTGTATCAGGTTGTTGGCGGAAAAAGGCGGTAACTTCACATCCAATATAATCTTGTTTTTTAAATCCATGTTCATGAAATCGTGCATTTTAATCTGGACCTTCTTCAAGTCGCTGCTAACTGGAACGTAAGGTTTATCTCGTATATTCTCCTGAGACTAAGAATGTTTAACACTTGCCATGAAAGGCGTCACTCATCAAGCAATCCAAAATTTCACGGTGTTAAATTTTTAATAATACCAAAGTAGGCATATATACTTACGTACCTATAGTGCAGGTGGCCCCAACCGTTTCAAATATCAAGAAGAGATCAGATGGAAAATTGTGATGCTGGTTTTTTAACGCCAAATTGCCCCCAATCGTTCCAAGCTGTAAAACATTAAAGGTTTTTTAGCGGAAAAGGGAAGATCTTCCAGATCTTCCGCTAAATTGGATCACGTCATTTAGCGGAAAAGCCAGGCGGGTGGTATGCCTGGTGGAGTGGCCGCTAGGCCCCAACGGTTATTGTCGGGATCTTGTATATATGTTTCGTGCTCCGAAAAGTCTCATAGCGCGATTCAGGATTGTATTGAGAATTGTCTATTGTGTTCTGAATGCGTCTGCAGCACTATCTGTGTCGCTTGTGGCGAGGTTGAAGAGTTGAAGAGATCGCTACAGTATCATATAGTCGGTACAAACCAGCTCGTTATCATCGTCGAAATTCGCAGACTCGTTAAGTTTGAAACGAACAACAAATAGTGATCCCTCATTTTCATGGTATAGCTACATTACTCTGGAGCTATTGGCTGGTTTTGAAATGAGCGGACCAAAAGAGAAAATTATAATCTGTAGTACAAGCAGGCACTCCTTATATAATCACGTTGTCACTGTCATACTTATGGATGAAATTTATGGTGAGGGCAGGATGGAAGACTCTTACTGTTACGCTGTAAAAGGAGTGTGCATCAGCCACAGATCGATAAACATCACCGAGATTGACATAGGCTGCTTCTTAATACTCACATTTCTTACAGGCACATGAGCAACCAAATCTAAATGCCGGTACAGCACTTCCAGGTAGCCGAAGTCCATGTGTTGGCTCCAGTCTTTTAAAGTCTTCAACAAGTCCGTCAGAGACATGCCAGCGCCCAGGATCAGATTCACGTCACTGAGAGTCTCCTTTAGAGTGTCTATGGATGATATGTCTATAAGGATTTGGGAGTCTGTTGTAATTGGGTATACACCTGAAAAAAATGTGTGCTATAGTGTGTATATTCTGAGCAACATTTAAAAAAAAGAACCCGTGAAGGAATGTTGTCCGCGAGAAAATGTAAGTTTTTTAATGTCACGCCCTATTCAAAACCTATAGAGATATAGATATAGGTCTCAACTTTGCCTTATGTTATTATACATCTACTAAATATTAATTATAACATGACTAGACAAATAAAAAAAGTTACAAGAGAATAACTTTATTTACCTTTCCCAGTGTTGCCAGCCACAAGTCGATAGCTGCTTTTACCTTCTCTTGCCAGCACCTGACAAAACATTGTTATTCATGCAATTCAATTGATATTTCACCCAGCAAGGGCAATGTTATACAAACAAACAACATTCATTTTATTACTATTAAGCATTACAAAAATGTAATGTCGTAAGTTTGTATGTGCTAATCTACGGAACTACTGATCTGATTCTGGAAATTCTTTCACTGATCGAAAGTTATACTATTGCTGAGTATCATTGGCTTTGTTTCACGCTAAAGCCCTTAAGGGTCGGGCTGCAGAGAAAAATATGGTTATGCGGGTGAAGCCACGGGCAAAAGCTTCATTCGCTCACACACATTCAATAATCTGTGTATCAAAATTATGCAAAAACTTTAAATGGCTACCCAACCTGCCGATTGAATTAATAATATAATATTTGTTACAATATTTTTGTTCAGCCTTGAATGTAGCGTCATCAACTCACATAATTTAATCTGTATGTTGAGAAGGTCGCGGCTATTACGTAAAACAGTCCGATAACACATTATAATAAACGTACCGATAGATAATACACGTTAACCCTGACACTCAGCAAAATTTTCGACAGACAGCGACAACCCAAGTAGCACACGAGTGTTATAAGAAGCGCTACAATAGCCACTTAAGGGATATTTCTAATGGCTGAACCTTCATAAGTAAAGTGTACAGTAACTGTAGTGATATAAAACTTCTCAATTACTTGTATAGCACCAAAAAGTGCTTACTTTATACAGGCTCCAGGGCTACGGTAGCGATACAAAAACGGTATTGTGAGAAGCGATATAAAGGCGCGTTAAGAGTGGTAGAGCTAAAATATGGGTGTTATAAATACATGAACAGATCCTGTACCTTTAGGTAAACAATTTGCACGTGACTGCGACGCGACTGTAACTCCGAAAAAAATCTTAAATACATTTTTTTTTGCAACTGACAAATAATGAGAAAATGATTCTGATGGTGATAAATAATCATATAAGTAAATATTGATGTTTCACTTTTGCAGTAAGGACTTATTTGCGTTGTGTGAATAACCATGCGAATACCCTTGTCCCCTATGTCTAGTTAATATCGCAGTCGCTGCCAGAGCATCGTGTAATCTATCAAGATTAAAGGTCATAGTTAATGACGAGATTTCTCTCGAGACGGGACTTCGTTATATCATTGTTTACATAATATAAAAAAAATATATATGAAAGAAACATAAGTGTCGTGAACACGGATGCGACGTGGGCCGTTACAAATCTATACAAATAAATAAAATTGGAGTGTCTTTTGTAATATTAAAATAACCGCTTTTATACATATACCAAAACAACATTTTTACAACTTTTTGTCTGTCTGTCTGTCTGTTTGTTCCGGCTAATCTCAGAAATGGCTGGACCGATTTTGACGGGACTTTCACTGGCAATTCTGATGATACAAGGAGTAACTTAGGCTACTTTTATTTGAGACTAGCTGTTACCCGCGACTTCGTCCGCTTTTTGTTAAATACCACGCGGACGAAGTCGCGGGTAACAGCTAGTATGTTAATAATGTCCCGTCCCGTCCGGTACCAAAAAATCCTCTTAAGTCTACGACAGTAACTTGACGAGCAGATGCTAGACATGGCTCATAATTGAATTGTATAGTCGCGTTATCCCGTAAAAAAAATGAGGGTCTTTTAGTGTTGTAGATGCTACTGCTCACCCACGGCACATTAGACCATGCGCAGACAAGAGCAGTCAGCATCCCATACACATTAGGGCCCATACAAGCGTCGGTTAGTTTTAGATAATACGATTAGGGAGCGTTCAAGTATTACGTAACGCAATTTTTGGAGACTTTTGACCCCCCCCCCTCCCCTCATGTAACGCGCCGTATAATTCCCCCCCCCCCAGCCCCCCCTAGTAAAACGTAAAATCTCTACGCGACCGTTCTGAAGGGTTAAAACAATGTTACGTAACGCGTAGTTCAAAGCCCCCCTCCCGCCCCTGTAACGCATCGTAACGTTTCAGAAGAGCCTCCCCCTTCACCCAAATTCGTTACGTAATACTTGAACGCTCGCTTAGCTACTTTATCTGGCGATAGATATATTTGTAGAAATTACCTTAAAAACATCTTGCAAAGTGAAAGCTTTGTACCACCGTCCCCCCACCACGCCCATTTCCAGCAGCGAGCCCTTCGTGTCTTCCAAAACGCACCATTCCTCCTCTGACACGCTACATTTGCGCTCGCACTTATTCCAGCAGCTCCTTATGTGAAGGTCTTCTAGATCCTGAAAGGTATTCACATGTAGATATTCAGATAACTTTTTTAAATCTACTAAAAACACACAATTAGGTTGTTGCCATAATTTACGATGGGTGCGACAGAGAAAGATCCCAGCCTCATATATCGCCCAACTACTCGCTTTTAAATATCTATGGATTGATACAACATATTTCGCAAATTGTTTCCTAGTTACCATGTCATAAAACAATTTGTACCTACCTACTACTTATTGTAATAAAACTAATCTTACAGATTTTATCGCGTTTACGCGCTACTACTTTATTTTTTTATTTTTATGGAAAACCAACAGCTACATACAAAATATTAAACACAAGTTTGGTGACAGGAAGCCAATTAAAGGTTTTCACGTATACGGTATAGTAACAGAAAAGAATCTTAAACAAACATGTAATAGCACACAAATCACACTTTGATATCATTTAATAATTACCTATAATATAATATAAGTTCGTAATAATTACCTATTGAAAAAAAATAGATTGAGCTGCTTTCTTGCTCGATTACTATTAGTGACATAGGGGTCAAATGAGAATTCCTTACACAATTTATTAAAGTCATTGCTTGCTCGCACCATGTATGAATTTTGCCTGTAGTTTGTAGAAGGTTATTGTTTGTGTTATAAAAATATTGTATTACCTACCTGTAACTTATTCTGTGTAACCTCGGTATCATTGGCGAAGCTCTTGAAAGCGTCCAGTATGGGCCTGTAGCCAGTACATCGACACATATTCCCGCCGAATGAGTCCTCAACCTGCTGTGTCGTTAGCTTCTTAGTGGCACCCTTCGATAAACTGTGTGAAATACAGCTACTATACGACCAGTTTATGACTGGAGTAATAGATAGCGGCTAAAGCAGCATACTACAGCATATGAGCGACAAGGTGGTTAAATCTTTCTTAGAGACAAGGGATTATATCGATATTATATAAGTTATAGTAATTTCATTACCTTAGAATTGTTCTTATATAAAATTGCTAGTACCTAGGTATATAAAATGTTTTTGTCGGCAGGTTTGTCGATTCCAAATTATTCCGTTAGATAATAATATGATGTAGGTTTACAGCTATGTTCGCGGACGAGTGTGGAAGCGTTCCCGTTGCCCCCTCACCACAAGGCGGGAGAAGGACCACCGTGGGGTTATAAGAAGTAGACTCTATCAATACACCAATATGCGTGGGGATTCAAGCCACAGTCTCCACACTAAGCCAACGCGTTTTACGGACTTTATACGACTTTGGATAGTAAGTTCGGGTGACAAGTTACATCAATATAGGTAGATAACGGGTGAAAAAAAAAATACATAATCACCTGTACATATTCATGACCCATCCAGGGCTGCAGTAACCACACTGTGTGCCGTTGAAGGCGGCGAGCCGCTTCTGAACCGCGTGGTAGCCCTCGCGACGGTTACCAACGCCCTCCACTGTCGTTATATCCCAGTCGTGGCATGATAGGATGTGGACTAAGCACTGGAATTAAAAGTTTTATAGTCAATAGGGTTGTGGACACAATATTCTCGTCAAAAATATTGTCAAAGGTCTCTACGACCAGTACAACTCAGCACCCAATCTGTGTTATCTATTTGAAGGGTCGCTCCCAAATGGCATGTAAATGACTCTAGTCATATCAATCGGCAAGTTGGCTATATGTAGCCAAACCGCCTCTTGACATGCCAATCTGTAGGGGCCCTACATATCGGAACTTCGTATTGGGTGCCAAGTTGTGCCGTTTGATGAGACGTACCCTCAGATTTATAGAAAGTTATAATGAATTATAGAGCTATTATAACGCACTTTCTCATCTGAAAAGTACGTTATAATGCCATTATAACTGCCTATATACTTTGGGGTTAAAGTTTAGCATGTGTATGCCTCAAAAGACGCACTGCAGCTAAAATACACGTTTTATAATGTTTGATAATTTAGCGCAGAATACCAACTATACAGACAAGAGAAGTTTTAGATTCCGTTTTCGACTTCGAATGTTTTAAATTAACCCCGCAGGTAAGGCAAGGCAGTGGAAGTCTTAGCTTCGCGATGCTTCGATTGTGAGTCTGGTTATTCCCAATAACCAGAAACATATACGTAGGTACCTAACTCACTCAAACAAGTTGCGAGAACTTCAATTTTTTTTACGACCACATATAAGGAGGTACTCACTTATTTTTTGTACCGATAAAAACTGGGCTAATAAATGCGTAATTATTATTATCTACGTCGAAGTTACATACCGTAAATAATGAACGAGGCAATTAAAATTCATAAGCAGGTAAACTATGTACCATAACTGACTCTAAACTATTTTGTTTATTTGAATACGACTAGATACAAGAACCAGAACGAGTACATCATTAAGTGCTATAATTAGGTGTGACAGTTTGTGGACGAACCCTTTAACTACCTACCTATAGTTGAGATTCCCACATCACTCAGAAATATAAATGACCTTGTTCGAGCAGACTATTTAGATTTTGTTTTTCTCCTCTTCCTTCTTATTTATTTACAAAATTTATTTCGTAAATATGCGAACCATGTAGCCATTAACTTGTAATGATATACTTAGAGTTAGTACTTTTTTTTGACCAGCTGCTAAAGTCTGCCTAGCCGTTCCTACATTGTTCTCACATAGCCATAACAATGTACTGCTCAAAATTGTAACGAATCTTTTTAAGAAGAGCAACCATGGAGTTCTTTGCCTGTTCTTCTCCATAGGAACGGCATTCCGAACGATGTTCTACTTCACCGTTTAGCAAGTGATAATCATGGTTGAAAATGAGATTCGCTCATAAAATCCAGAAATCCCAGAGGTGCGAGCCGGGGTTTGAACCTGCGATCCCCGTTGCCGAGGCAAGTGTTCTACCGACTTGGCTACCACTGAGATTATCCGGCAAGAAAATCAGCGGGCTTGTCTTTTTTACAGGTCCATTGATCTGTAGATACAGAACTATTTTTAAATAACTGTTAAAATGTCGTTGTAATAAATCAAGTTCTTATCTCATTATGAGATAAAGCTCATAAGAGCTTAGTCACGCAAACTAAGCTCAGAATACTCGTAATTTGTTTATCAACGTCTACGATTACAGCTTAGTTATGGTCGTGTGATCGCTTCTAAAAACTCAATAAAACTGGTTACCCGTCAGGAAGTTGAAGGAGAATAATTGAATTATTATTGTGAGGAGGTATACCTAAAACTAAATTACTTAACATCATGTTCAAGGTCGACTGAAGTGCCTTATGCATGATAAAGGTATTTCGGGGTCATTGGTGAAATGCTTTATCATTGCAGTTTCCCATGTTGGCGACGCATAATTATTATATTTTTAATTTTATTGTCTATTTTTTGTATTTTTTTTTTATAATGATTGCTGTTGAAGTTGAAGCTGACTTTTTGACGGACGGACCACTTTATTGGTGATGGGACCGTGAGGAAGAAATTAGAAAAAAAATAAGATGGTTCACTCAGATATATCCATCATAACGTCAGCTTCAACCGCATTCTTTATTAAAAAAAAAAGACAATAAAATAAAAAATATAATAATTATGCTTCGCCATCATTTTTCAATAACCTGGTAGAATAAATTCTGTACACAAAAAAAAAATATTTAATAGAAAGATTGCTCCCGTTCTAAATATGGATTTGAAAGATTAAATAGAAAGCTTGCTCATTGATGTCGTAGACACAAAAATCGAACCATGACGAACATTAAGCCAAAGTCAAAATTATATAATTCAACTAAGAAGATCCGACGATCCGGCATGAAACTCCGGATTGAGATTTATCTTGTATGTCAACATCTCATCGCACAACTTTGGGAAGTAGAGACCAATTGAGGTACTGACGACAGTGGTAGGTAAGCCCTCAACGAGCAGTCCTGGAACTTAAGCTATGTTGATGGGAGATGTCACCATCTGCGATAGGAGATGGTCTCGACGGACAGAATGAACTTACAGAGTTGACAGCGATGACATGCTTCTCCTTAGTGGCAGGGTGCGTGAGGGAGACCGAGACAACACATGCGCCACACCCTCCCTCGTGGCACATGGCCTTGGTGCCATGCAGCTGAAGGTAATTGCGCAGGTAGTCATTCAGGCTCGTGTCCGGACCCACCTCGGAGCCCGCTAGAAAATTAATTTGGTTAGTTAACAAGATATTGATTTCTTATATTTACGCTAATACTACACATTCAAATAAAACATATTTTGTTTGTTTTTGACAAGATCTAAGTATGAGGGTACCCAAGTTCAAACTATGACACTATAGGGGCGTCAAACACCTTAGCCCTCGCGTAACCATGGTTGCTGTAAAGCAGCCGAAACGTCGGGAACGTAAAAACATAAAATAAACGCGATAAAATTCGTAAGGTAAGTGTTAAGTTTTATTTATATATATTTTATTTTATTTAAAATTAAATAACTAAATAAATAATTTATATTCCTTGGGTACCCTAGAGGTGCACTACGGAGGGATTTTTGAAGATGCGACTCCTGAGGTGTACAAACGGGGCGATCAAAGTTTCTATGAACAATTTTTTTTAAATAACGGTCGTGTTCATGGCTAGTAAAAAAATATTGTCAACTGTCCTAAAAAGTATATTGGGCAATTTCTTACAGCAATCGGGCCAAAGCAAGTTACGAGACAAAACTGGGTAAGTACTATATGTATAACAAGTTATGCAACTTTCTTTAACGTTATTCTTTTGCTGCGCTGCATAATTTGGGTAGCTTGGGCAGTGTGGCTATCCGAGCCAATGGTGAATAGGTTAGTAAGGTCTAGTTAAAACTAAGCGAGTATCTATACAGATAAATACAATTGGAGTGTCTGCTTGTAATATTAAAATAACCGCTTTTAACTAAGTGCATTTGGATGTATACACGGTACTTACATATACCAAAACAACATTTTTTTAAATTTTTGTCTGTCTGTCTGTTTGTTTCGGCTAATCTCTGAAATGGCTGGACTGATTTCATAATTATTCATTTTTTAAATTTTACGCTATTAATTTAGTTACTAAATTACTCATAACTCGACTATAGTTTTAACAAGATTTTACGCACCTAATAAGAGTGTTGTGTAGGTAGTACTCATCTGTATTTAAAAAAAAATATAACCAAACCAAACCAAACCAAACTTGACCATAGACCTTGGTCCATAAATAAATAAAGAATACCAACGAAAATTCAAAACTTCCTCAACCTATGATAGAATTTAAATAAAGAACGCAGCGGAGCTTTTAAAAAACACGTTTGAAAATAAAAGATACTCTCGTACTCACATAGCAAATACCGCTCTCCATTGATTGTGAAGTGGATTTTGTCCATTTTTGTTTCGTCAACAACTGCACATCGTAGATCTATCGATAAGAACAATAAATACAGTTATTTATGATCATGCGCCTGCGCACGAGACTGCTCGATACTACGTCGCGTCTTATACTGTGCAAACCGTTTATTTTGTACGCATGCACAACGGTGAACATCCAATACAGTAATGGTAATCATTCAAGACATTACTTGTATCTGCGACTTCTGTTGCGTGAGAGAGTAGGTATCGTTTCCTGAGCTAAAGTGTCCTATCATGTTGAAACAACACTATAAGTTGACAATGACCATCAGCTATCAACTTATTAAGTTTCATTGTAATCTTTCCAGTAGTTTTTGCATGATGCATGTACAAACTGATAGATAACCATTCCACTATATGTGCTATAGTCATTGTGTCTCCGCTACATAAACATAAACGAGGATAAATCACATATTTTATTCTAGATGGCCCAGGCATTAGATACTCATAATAATAGACTAGGATAAAATAAGCCACTTATTTATATTATATAGACAATCTACTTCTTGACCTATATATATAAGTTGTAACAATAATAGTTTAAAATATTTTTACAGGGTCAACAGTGGATTATAAAGAACACATACCCAAAGAAATAAACGAAATGATTAGACATTTAAAAAATCACACCCTGTACTGAGGCCACGGCCAAACACTACTGGGTTCGCCTTGTTTAAAAAAAAAACAAACATCATTTACACAATTATTTTATACTAGTTGTTGCCCGCGACTTCGTCCGCGTGGTATTTAACAAAGACAACCGTTGACAACAGCCTGCTCGTGTGTTCTGAGCCCGCGGGACGCATTGCAGGTTGTTGCTATCAAACTTAATCAGGCGCTGCGCTGCAACATTGGTTTTAATTTTTTTTCTAAAATTTTTTTTAGAAAAGTGGCCTAAGTTACTCCTTGTTACATCAGCTATCTGCCAGTGAAAGTCCCGTCAAAATCGGTCCAGACATTTCAGAGATTAGCCGGAACAAACAGATAGACAGACAGACAGACGGACAGACAGACAGACAAACATTTTAAAACTTGTTGTTTCGGTATAGGTAATGTGTATACATCCAAATGCACTTAGTAAAAAGCGGTTATTTTAATATTACAAACAGACACTCCAATTTTATTTATATGTATAGATGTGATCCATATAACTAACTGATTCATCTGTTAAAATATTTTACACTATTTGTGCTTAGAAAATCATAGCGAACTTTTGCTACGCCTAAACCTCAATTTATACCTGGGTTTATTAAACGAATTATGTAGTTAAGATTATTATATACTATTAAAATAATTTACTTATTATTAACAAGATAAATTACTTACTCAGATAATAGTAGTGTGTCTTGTCACAAAAATACCAAATACTTGATTAATTATTTTTATGTTAACACACCTTATGTGTTACAAAACGGTAACACCAATTAGTTAATTGTCCTTTTATTTCATGAAAATTCTTAACTATTGTATTATGTATGATCGACTAAACGAAAACTGACCAAAATTCATTTCACGACTCAAGGTAGAATGCCACAAGTTCGTTGCGGATCATTGAACTTTCGCGCTGCAAAACAAAAGCAAACAAGAACGATTGAGTTGCCAGATTTAAATTTCATTTTTCTACTATAAGTTGGAGCGTACGCCACTTGGATCACTGCTTTGGGAAGGTTGCGGGTTCGATTGCCGTCTGGGCTTTGGGAGCGTTCATGTATTACGTAACAAATTTGGGGGGGGATCTTCTGAAACGTTACGATGCGTTACAGGGGCGGGGGGAGGGGTTTGAACTACGCGTTACGTAACATTGTTTTGGTTTAACTTCAGAATGGTCGCGTAGAGACTTTACGTTTTACTACTACTTTACGCAATACTTGAACGCTCCCTTATTTCGAAATTGATATATTGATAATTTGCCTTGTTATGGATGTAGGACGCTTATTATACGATACAGTACAAACGAGGCATTGTTTTGTTTGGGACCAAACAGTGGTGTGTGTTATTTTTTAATATTAAATTTGACCCGACAGACGTTGTGTATGTAAATTCTTAAAAAAAAATGCCAATTCGGTCAATCAGTCCTCAAGTGATGTGCTTTGTTTACAAACAAACAGTATTGAATATTTATATCAGATTTGTGTTTTAAATCAGTAGACATACTTTGGAAGGATTTAACATTTAGTTGACGGATCATGTTGTTTTTACAACTTCGACTTGATGGTTGACATGATGATTTTTAGACTTTACATACGTAATAATTATTTAAAATGCCCTAAAGAAGCGCGCGAAACGATGGTTTAAGGCTTAGTATACCATTTCTGAATCACTCTGTATAACTCCACACGGAAAAATAATAATTGGGTACTTAACGGATTACCTGCTTACCTCCCCCGGGCCCATATCAATACGGATTTTCCCACGGGTCCCGGTGCCAAGGGTCCCGGGTTCGAATCCTGGTAGGGACAAACATTGTAATGTATGTAGTATTCTATACTGTATGATGAGCACGAATATTTGTACCCGAGTCATGGATGTTTAATAACGAATATTTATATAACTATTATATAATGGGTGGACCCCCCCCCCCCCCGTGTTTCTTTGAAATATAATGTGTAATTTTTGTGGAATATTAACCATTATGTGTTCATAAACGTGCACGAGTGTAGGAAAATAAAATTAAATAGTAAAACAAGACTTTTCCAGTTCTCCCATGAAGTTCGGTAATTTGTCAGTTAGGCCTAGTCTACGGATTAGGCCCGCATAAAATCTCCCATGTTTAATATAAAAAAACAATCCACTTGACGTTGGCAAAATACCTACACTAAGGTGGATGAGGCCATTTTACAAAAAAAAAAGATTGCATACCTAGTTCAGGCGCTCCGGTGAAACATATGTATATAGTGTTAAATACACAACCCTTCCTTTTGGCTTTGGCTTAGTCGGGTTATAAGTCAACGTGCACGAATTCAAGAGAATGGTTGGACACTTCCATGAGCGAAATATGGGTTTACATCGGAGCACCGCTGCATATCCTTCAGGTAGTACAGGCGTGATGGTAGACGATTACAATTTAAACATTCAAGGTCTACAAGTCCCTAAGCTTCTCATCTAATAAATTATAGTGAAGTGTTTATTGAGTACCTACTTACAGCCCACTAATGCTTACCCGATAAGAATTTGTTTAGCAGTGTGAGCTTACATTTCTTGTGAATACAGGCACGGACTTGTATATTTAATTTTAAATGGTAATATGTCATGGATGTTCTGAAAGGTGACACAATGTAATACCTACATAATATTGTGATATATATAGTATACCTAGATAATATTACTGGCATTTTTTTAGAAAATGGCCTCAAACACCTTTGGGTAGGTATTTTGCCAACGTCAAGTGGAATGTTTTTTTTTTTTAATATAAAATATGGGAGATTCTATGCAGGCTTAATCCCTAGTCTCGGCCCAATAAACCCTCTAACCCTATCAGTAACGTTGAGGATACTTTACTGGCAAATTATCGGACCTCTTGGGAGAACTGGAAAAGTCATGTTTTACTATTTAGTTTTATTTTCCTACACTCGTGCACGTTTATGAACACATGATGGTTAATATTCCAGCAGAATTACACATTATATTTCAAAGAAACACATTTTTCACAAAATAAAACAAAATAGATAACCTTCTCTAAGGACTTTTTGGGGGAAGTTTTTTTTTTTTTTATACATTTATAGGCAAGTATTTGATCTCGATCTCACCTGATGGTAAGTGACGATGAGATCTACGATGGAGCATACTTGCCTAGGTAGGAAGGCGGCAGTAGATCGAGACCCTACATTCACTAGGCACATGCAGCGCAACTGATCCGACCCGCCATCCATGAATGGCAACACCGAACATCATGCCGGAACACGGCTAGGTCGCTTGGCGACATGGCTTTGTTCAGTGGGTGGTGTCTGACCACGGCCGAAGCCTACCACCAGTAGAGTTGTCACCTAGTTGGCACCACCCAGGGTCACGTGTAGGGTATCTCGAGGGTACTTAATTCTCCTACGGACGAAGGTGACTCGACCCCGAAGTCGAGGAGAGAGGTTATCAATTTTGTTATAAGGTTACGGGGGTTTATTTGGCCTAGTCTACAGATTAGGCCTGCATAGAATCTGCCATATTTGATATAAAAAAAAACATTTCACTTGATATTGGCAAAATACCTACCAAAATATGAGTGAGGCCATTTTCTAAAAAAAAAATTAATATCCTCTTCGACTACCCCCAAAAAGTCCTCTGAAATCGCCACCAAGTACATACCTGTATATTTTTTGTCGTAGTAATCATACCAATGGTGCTTGTTTCACATTGTCAAGTATAGAACTCGGAGAAGAGGGGTGGGGTACAGGGAAATGCATAACATAAACTATGTTTATTATTTTTATTTCTGTATTAGTTCAACGTCTGCAATCGAGTGGATTCACCATGTGTTGGGCTGAAAAGTTTTGCTATTGCGTTCCATTGAATATAGGATGTGTTTTGCTTGGTGCTGTAAACTTTGTAAGTTATAATTAATTTATTATTTTTGTACAGTGTGTAAGAAATTGTGTAAGGAAAACCGATACAATGAATTCAGATCATGATTCTGGACTCCCCCCGAGTTGGAATTTTCTGTCGAACTTTTTATGAATGTACAGATTATTATCAGTATTTTAGAAAGAGGCGCAGAAAGGTTCTATAATAGTGACCACGAGATGGAACACTAACCCCCAAATTTATAGATGTATTATAACTTTATAAAACATCATATAGTACTGCGCACAAGAGTTTTGCTTTGCGCAGTACTATATGACGTTTGATAAAGTTATAAAGCGTCTATAAATTCAGAGGGTTGTGTAGGACGGCCCACTACAAGGTAGTCCGATAATATCACACGGAGGACCGGGATGTCATTAGGGGAGGCCTGTATCCAGCAATGGACGTCTATCAGCTGATAGATGAATGGAATTAAGCATTTAATTTGTTGCAGGTTTGCGCTACATTGATGGCTATCGCTTCAATAATACATTTCGCGAGGGACAAGGGAATTGTCTTGAACAGTTCCGAACATCTCCCGGCTATGTTTCAGCTAGACCTAAAGCAAGTGTCTCTGAACATCGTCTTTGGAATTGTGTTGACGGTAGCGTTGTTTTGGATGCTGTTCTCCTCGATACTCGTTTTGGGAATTTTCAGGGTGAGTGATATATTTAACTCATACGTTCCACACCAAACCATGCACATGACCATACCGTTAGTAACACCATGACCATAACCTGACCGTTATATAAATATTTTAATCGATGCAACTTCTTATCAAATGCATTTGATGTCTGCATTGGGTTGAATTCTGTCTTAAAAAACTAATTCAGTCTTAAATCATTATTGCTATATAGATGGAAGCGCCAGGTCAGGGCGCGAAATTTAAAATTTTGATGATTTTGATTTTTTTACGGATGGGTCGATCTTTAAGATGTAATTTGTTTTTTTTTTGCGACATTGGCATTGTAAATTAAATGTATGATGTTTGCTTACAAATTAAGCTAAGGTTATACAATGCTCTAAAGTTTCCAAAACCCGCTATTTTATGGAAATTGGAGTGTTTCACTTGATATTAATTTTGAATCAATTTAATATGTTAAACACCAATGCTATGCAATATACTGTAGTCGCGTAAAAAAAATACGACCCATGTATGTTTGAAATATTCGAATTCGAATGTCGAAATTTTGAATTTCGCGCCTATCGAACCACTTTTTTTTTGTTTTTTTTATTACAATGTAGGCAAGTATTTGATCTCGATCTCACCTGATGGTAAATGACGATGAGATCTACGATGGAGCATACTTGCCTAGAAGGTACCTGTTCACTCTCGACTTGAAAACACCCAGATTGTAGTCAACGGGGAACAAAAAGCCGGTAGCTTGTTCCATTCCTTGGCAGTTCGCACGATGAAAGTAGAAGCTTCAAAGGTTCAAATAGTATTACGTGTATGTATATACCTTCCTACATAAAACACTGGGAATATATAATATTTTTGGTTATTTTCATGTTTTCAGAACAATTCCAGCTTCATTCTGGCATATTTCTTTTACGGCATACTACTGGTGATATTCTCAAACCTCAGCGCTCTGCTCGTAGTATTGAGAAACTGCCACAGCTGTCTGGCTCTTGGCCTCATCATGTTCTTCTTGTCATGTAAGTACTAATCGTTGTAGAGTTAAGAAAACATATAAAAATGAGAATTTGTAAGTGCCCCCGTTGGTCTATGCGAAATAATTGATTTGACTTTAACTTTGAATAAGAGATGTAGGTGATACGGTTGTCGACACATAATGAAAGTTCTAATTCACATATAAAAAAAAATACCTTTTATAAGAATCCGTAAGCAAATTATATTTCTATTGAAAATATTTATTTGTTTAAATAAATCTCTAATTTCAACTCGATCTTACGAGACTGCAAGAACTGAACAGCGCCTCTATCAGACAGTATTACAAACTTTCAATTCTCCATACAAAATGTCTAAATACGTAGACTATAAAGTATACGGTTAGCTTACGAATACTCTCGCACTTGACGTGCTGATAATAATAAATATCTATCAAGTCATCGATGCTTAGCATTATAAGAAATATAATTATAATGTGTAAAACAATATAGAGTAAAATATTTTAAGAGGTGCATCGGTAAGTTGAAAACATACTGGTGGTTCTACTGGTGGTAGGCTTCGGCCGTGGCTAGTCCACCACCCACTGAACAAAGCCATGTCGCCAAGCGGCCTAGCCGTGTTCCGGCATGATGTACGGTGTTGCCATTCATGGATGGCGGGTCCGATCAGTTGCGCTGCATGTGCCTAGTGAATGTAGCGTCTCGATCTACTGCCGCCTTCCTACCTAGGCAAGTATGCTCCATCGTAGATCTCATCGTCACTTACCATCAGGTGAGATTGAGATCAAATACTTGACTATAATGTAATAAAAAAAAATAAAAAAACATTTCATAAGAAATTTAAAAATTACACCAAGTTCTTAAGACCACGGAAAACGTTACAAGTATGCTTTCTTTAAAAAAACAATCTTCATTTATGGTTACATCTTTAAATATAGAACACTTTCGTTCTATATTTTTTAATTTACCAGTCTCGAACTTAATAAAAAATACAGACGTTGCAAATAGCTCCCAGAACACAATACATCACGTAACAGGAACATGTTGGGCCATAATTCATACAGATTATAAGCATAGCTGCGATCAAGTTACCAATGTTGTACACCTATACAATTTAATTTATTAACAGCAACAAATCCACCTAGACACAACTACAAATATAGACCATAAAATAAACTATACTAGAGAACAACACGTATAAGTAAACTCTATGAACGAGCTATTGTTACAGAACACCACGCACTAGGCAACATAACCCTTATTCGTAGACCAAACATAGTCAATACCAAACTATATCTATAGGTTTACAGAATCTTGGATGGCCTCATATATCTCATCAATTTATATGTTAATCGTTGCGTGTGTGAACAGGAGCCTTAAAATTCCAATTAATGACAAATTTAGTATAAATTTGACGGTTAAAATATAAATATATTATTATAATAATAATATCGCCAGACGAACACACCAACTATACGGTCCCACTAAGTAACGCTTGTATTATGGGTAGCGTACAATGGACTCGGAGCGAACCCAGTATATAATTATTATTGAGATATTAAACATCCATGATTAGGATACAATCGTTCATGCTCATCACAAAACGTTTTCCCCTACAAGGATTCGAATTCAGGACTTTCGGCGCAGAAGGCAGAGTCACTACCAACTGAGTTAATACAATAATTTATTTACTGCATCACAAAACGTAGGTACCATAATAAATAACTAAACTAAACTCAATAATTAAAGTTATCGTTGTATTACGTTTTGAAAAGATGTAAATATTATTACTAAAATAAAAGGTTCCTACAAAAGTTTTTTTTTACAGTGCTATACATACACTT
Organism: Pheosia gnoma; assembly: GCA_905404115.1. Classification (NCBI taxonomy): domain Eukaryota; kingdom Metazoa; phylum Arthropoda; class Insecta; order Lepidoptera; family Notodontidae; genus Pheosia; species Pheosia gnoma. The sequence goes on along the minus strand of FR989909.1, from coordinate 1,299,557 downwards.
CCTGGTAGGAGTGTACACAGTTTACGAGCTGATGCAGAGGGGCAAAGACTTCAGACTCCGTAAACATAATACTGATAACGACTGCCTTCTCACCGATGAAGACTTTAATTGAAAATAACAATCATTCAATGATAAGTCAGAGTGAGTGCCCAGTGCATACATTGATATGAGATTTGTTCTCCGCAGATAACTATAAGGTTTATCGTTAAGGGGGAAGCTCAGGTCAGGGCGCGAAATTCAAAATTTCAATGGTTTTTATTTTTTTACATTGTAAAGATGTCCAAATTATTCTTAAAAAAAATAAAAACTATTGACATTTTGAATTTTGCGCCCTGACCTGAGCTTCCACCTTACGTTTGAATACTATACGTTTTGATAACGATGTATTTGCCATGTCATTTTTAGTCATTAATAATTCTTTCAATATTACCAAACAATTTATTAAGATTAGATCAAGTTTTATGCAGTTCCATATTGAATAAATTTTCTTGATACAACGTAGTTCATATTTGAATGAGGCAGTTAATTGGGTATAATGTTTCCATGTTATGCAGTTAGTGTATCGCCAGCATTCCCCAAATCAATCACTATTTTGTACCCATTTACTGTTAACTTTGTTAATCAATCATTAATAACACACAATTAAATTACCCGTTTTAATTCATTTTATTATAATACATTACACTTAGTAATTGGCACATAAATAGCTTCGAGAACCTACCTTATAACTAAAGTTTTTCCTCCTCTTATCGTTTAAATAAAATAAGTACATACATTAAGCGTATTATTATATCATGTTGTACCAACTAATAGGTGTATCCAGACCGACCGCGCAACCTGGCTAGGTTACGCGGTCAGCCTTATTTTTTTTAACACCGTCTTTTGTTAGTTTCAAGGTGGGTTCTTACTACGCGACACGGCTCGGCATAGCACGGCAAAGTATTCGTTGGAATGCCGAAGAACGCTCAATGATCCTTCGGCATCGCGTATGATCCTTCGGCATCCCGTAGGATCCGTGACCAAAAAATATAATATCACTATTATAGAATAGATTATGAAACATTTGAGACGTTATTCGATTTATAAGGGTTGCGTGACGAAGTCTACCACGTCATACTGCAGCTTCCTGTGCTATCTTCATGTCTTCTTGCGATGATTTTAAAGAAATGTGAGAGATAAAGATATTAAAATAAGGTTTAAAATCGTTTGCGCTTACAAAATCCTTTGCGCCATGCCTTGCCGGGGCGCTCAGTGAGCGCCGCTTATATGAATATAAATTTCTTCTAAGTAATGTATAGTAGCTATAACATTAATGTAATATCTGATTTAAAGTGTACACCGTGTTAGTGAAATAACGCGAACTCACAGACACCCCAGTGATTTTGTCCTCAGACATTCCAGTTGTAATTATTTACTTATAGAAATTGATTTACCTTTTTACCAATTACTTATTTTTAAGCACTATTGTGAAATTTACTTGTGATATTCTGAATGGTTTATTTAAATTCAATAAATAAAAAAAAACAATAATACCCACAATGTTTTTTTTCAATTGCTCTTCTATTTAAAAATAATGCATTAGATTTTATAAAATACCTACTTAGTCTTAATTCTGAACATATTTTAGACCGGCATTAAACATGGATATCAACTCTGAGTGCGTCAATTTCCACTAGAATTACATTTCAGAGTGCACTTAAGCAGTATTAAATAAATCGTTCTCAAATATGAAAGGGACTGAGATTTGAAATCGATCAGCTTAACTATATTCTGTGTTTGCGTTATTTCCGATACACGCTGTATGTAACATTAAGGACACCATAGGTAAGTTTAACAAACATTGCTTTACGCCCAGACAAATTAAATAAAACAGACCGGACCATATATTGGAGCACAACATAGAAACTTATTTGTGAGCACACGCGAATTAAACACATACTTATTTTATTCATTCGTTTAAATTTAGAAGTAAAATAAAAAATACGTAGCTGGCAGTTATACGAATGATTAAAAAAAACATGTGGTGTGGTGGGGTCGAGTCACCTTCGTCCGTAGGAGAATTAAGTACCCTCGAGATACCCTACACGTGACCCTGGGTGGTGCCAACCAGGTGACAACTCTACTGGTGGTAGGCTTCGGCCGTGGCTAGTCACCACCCACTGAACAAAGCCATGTCGCCAAGCGGCCTAGCCGTGTTCCGGCATGATGTTCGGTGTTGCCATTCATGGATGGCGGGTCAGATCAGTTGCGTCTCGATCTACTGCCGCTTTCCTACCTAGGCAAGTATGCTCCATCATAGATCTCATCGTCACTTACCATCAGGTGAGATTGAGATCAAATACTTGCCTATAATGTAATAAAAAAAAAAAAAAAAAAAAAAACATGTGCGTTATTCGCGTGTATTTCACAAACCTCTATGTCTAAAAAAAAACTCCGTCTGTTTTATTTCATTTCTCTGAGGTCTTGCATATAACATAGAGTTAGAGATAGAGTATAACGTAAAGATATATCGAGACACAAAATATTTTTGTCTATCCTAGAAAAAATCAGTAGGTTCACTGTGTTTATATTTTTTTATTAATGTTCTTTTTTTTTCTCACGACGATCAAGGAAATGTACCTTATTTTTTATATGAAATAAAATCTTTTTACTGTCATTTAATTTGAATCTTCAAAGAATTATTGCATTTCCCTTCTATGATCATTTTTACACTTTCAGGTGGATACAGTATAATTGTTAGTATTTTTTTTTAAATCAATTATTTAGTCCATCCGTCTATTTTGGTGCCCCAAGTGGTGATGTTTCAACCATTCGACTTGTGTAACTTACTTCATCGCCATGCATTGTTTCTCTATACATAATATTTAAAGGTGTAATAAAAATAGTGTAAATTATGTGAGTACAAGTAAGTCATACTAAACACTTTAATGTATAAGTAGTAAGTAATGTCCGATTTTATCATACTAATCAGTTTTCATTGAGTTGTGGTATTTTTAAAAATCTCACATTGGGAATGTTATTTTAATTGTTTTATATTTAAATATTATAAACTATTTTTGTTACACCTTGTAATATTATGTAGTTATTAAAGACGTACAGTGTAAATTAATCCATTTAACATGATATTATAAAAGATTTTTCTTCTAAAACCTGTTTTTTAAACCCATTGTAATTTCTTTGAATTTGGGAATTATTGTTACTAGACGTCTTCTCTGCTGTTAAGCTGCTTGTAGAAGCTGCGGCATAGGAGGATCATGTATACGTTGTGACCTGAAATAACAAGGTGGTATATTTAATTTAATAGTTTGCCTTGATATAAACTTACGCAGAGAACAACTCGGGGTAACCGGCAACGGGACTATTTGGGGGTAGTCGAAGAGAAAGGTTTTCAATTTTGTTTTATTTTGTGAATTCTCTATTTCCATTAACGACATAAGTTCCTCTCATCCTGGCTTACAGGAGAGTAATAGTGGAGGGAGTGTGTTGCGGACCAATTCCCACTAACCAAAAAGTTACATTTGCAAATGTCAGTTCATGAGGGCCACCATATTAAATGGGGTATAAGTCACGGGTTTGACTCACCGATATAAATAAGTTCGGTGCAAATTGTGCCGATTCCAAAATTGGGGCAGTTCAAGAAGAAGATGAACATAGACAACAAGAAGAACACGATCCACATGATCATGTACGCCTTTATGATCCCGGCACGCTCCTGAAAAAAAAACACAGAGTGTAACCATAAGAGCCCCCGCGCACTAGGCAGCCTGGCTGCGCAGCCAGGCTGCGGCAGCCAGAATATTTGCGCAGCCAGTTATAGCAGCCAATCGACGACTATTCGAGATATTTCTTCTATTCGTCATTTTTTTTTAAAGTTCGGAACCCAAAATATGTCTGGCTGCTACAACTAGTGCGCGGAGACTGACGGCAGCCACATACATTCGCCTATACACGCTCTGGCTGCGCGCAGCCAGCTGGCTGCCGTGCAAACAGGCGCGTTCTATTGGCTGCCGCAGCCGGGAAATCGTGGCTGCCTAGTGCGCGGGCTCCCATACAACGTCATATGATTTACTGGCTGCCGCAGCCAGGCTGCCTAGCGTGCGGGGTGTCTTAATACCTACACACAACTTTATTATTCCTTTTCAAAATACGTTTGAAGCAAGCCAGCCCACACTGGGCCAACTTAGTACATAATATACGTCGTGAATATTGAAAGTGGTCCGAGTTGATTATAGAAAAATATAAAACAAATGCAAGTGGCCAATTTGGACCGCGGTCCCAGTTGACAGCAGTCTGAATCGAATGCAGAGCTGTATTGAGAAGGCATTGAAAATGTTAATTAATGTTATGTCAATTACCGTGTTAACTGCATAAATGAATAGCACGTCAAATAGAAATTTGAACAGGAACATGAGCACTAGTATGATGGTCATGGCGTACAGGCCAGTGACGGCGGCCTGCATCTCCACATCGCCTTTGAACTCCTCGGTCACGTCGACGGTGCCCAAGCCTGCAGCCAACACTATCAATACTGATAGCAGTGAGAACGTCAGTAGCTGCAACGAAAGATACCGACTCATTTAAAAAAAAGTAAATACACTAATGATCAGGGTGACTCAGAAAGGGTATACTAAGCCTTGAATCTGCGCTTGTTTAGCGCAATGGTAATCATGCGCAATCATAATTAAAAAAAAAAGAAAATAAAACAATAAATTGCTCACAAAAAATCACAATCGTTATTTTGTTGGAATTAAATTAATTTTCTAACAGCGACAGTAGACTGGTCAGGAAAATCGAAAACAGTGCCTCAAGCACAATCCTTTTTACGTATCGTTTCGCTAACGTAACGATATCGAGTGAGCGTCACGATTATTGTGAGCGCAGTTTCACTTTGTAGTGAGTGGTTTCAAGTCGAGAGTGAACAGGTACCTTCTAGGCAAGTATGCTCCATCGTAGATCTCATCGTCACTTACCATCAGGTGAGATCGAGATCAAATACTTACTTGCCTATAATGTAATAAAAAAAAAGTATACTCTTTCTGAAACATTCTGTATAATCGATTTAGATTTTCGGAAATGTCAAACCTTCTAGACTACTACTATGTAATACATACCGCGTTTATGGACCCCATGATGATACATCCCGTCTTCAGGTCGAATATGAAACAGCATTTTTCTAGCTGCGGTAGGCCCATTTTGATCTGTAACAAGTGACATTGATTTCTTATATTTACGCGAATACATCCCATCCCACTAATATTATAAATGTGAAAGTTTGGATGGATGGATGGATGGATGGATGTTTGTTACTCAATCACGCCAGAATGGCTGAACGGATCTGAATGAAATTTGGCACAGACAGATTATAGTCTAGAATAGCACATAGGCTTATACTTTTTATCCCGGTAATATGTATGGTTCCCGTGGGATAGATTTGTTTTAATTTTTCATAGAGTACCAATAAATTCATTTTCTCATACATTTGATTCTAAGGCGGTACGAAGTTCGCCGGGACAGGTAGTATTGAAATAAAACTAATCTTAGTTCAAACTTTGACACGAGGACGTCAAACACCTCACTCCTCCCGTGACCATGTTTGCTGTAAAGCAGCCGAAACGTCAGGAACGTAAAAAACGTGTACAATAAACGCGATAAAATATATAAGATTAGTTTTATTTCAATGTAACAAGTGAGTTGATAAGGAACCTATATATATAACATCATTTTATAATGGGGGATTAGCCAAGGTATTAGAACGCTCGCGTTGAACACAAAGGGTCGCAGGTTCAAACACCTCGCTCGCGCAATGGTTACCGTGCACATCTTTCAAAAGACATGTTAGTACATCGCCACTTAGTTTGAACACGACAGAAAATACTTAAACTAAATATTGTACTGAGTAACTCTTATAATTATGGGATTATTCAGACTTGCAGTGTGACACCAACGTTTCACTACCCCCTAGCCTCCTTGGTCACTAAATTACTCCTACAAATGGTGCAGCCGGAACTGATGCTCCAAAATCTGTCTCATAAGCCATAATATACTTATAAGTGCCGGCTGACTGGATGTAAGTACATGCCAAAGAGAGATGGAGAGATTCAAGTTTATCAAAATAACGTTAGCGTTCCCGGCAAAAAAAATACCGAGCTATCTCTTGATAATGTAGATTTTAACACGGTTAATATTATACCTATAGACATGTAACATATAAATAGTTTTAAATCTCACTCACAGTTGCTTGACAGTTGAGCGCGCTACTTGCAACTGAAACGATGTTCAGTAGATGGTATGTCTTTGGACACTGCTCACCGAATTGTGAGCTTTCTGCGAGCGTCCGGCAAAGATTATGTTGAAAGATTGGAGATAGTATTTCACAGAGTAATCGTGCCTCACAGAGGAATCTGAATCGGAATATTTTTCTATCATAATATAAATCGTTAACATAAAATCGACGAGCGTGACGAAGAATAATGACGAGCCAGGAACTGCTGGTTACCCTTTATGCGTTTTTTAATGTAATACATAACAGACTTAAAAAAAGTTGTTTTAAAAACAGACCAAACTGATTTAAATCAAAGCTAAGAAATATATAAGTAACTAGATGAGCCCGGCGGTGTTACCCGCGATAAAAAGTATGAAAAATTAAAACATCTATCCCACGGGAACCATACATTTTACCGGGATAAAAAGTACCCTATGTGCTATTCCAGACTATAATCTATCTCTCTGCCAAATTTCATCCAGATCCGTTCAGCCGTTCGGGCGTGAAAGAGTAACAAACATCCATCCATCCATCCAAACTTTCACATTTATAATATTAGTATTTATAATATTAGTATAGATTGATACAAGCTTATTCTTGACCACAGGGAGTCACCTGGTCTGGGCAGGAAGGGTTTTCATATACGCCACACTGTACTGGCTTCACAGACTTATTAGAATATTCAGACAATACACGGTGTAAGCTTAAAAAACCTCTGGTCTAGCATGTTGCTTAAAGAGTTTTTTGAGGCTTACATTTTAGCGTAGGCCGTGTGTTGTCTGATTATTCTGACAAGTCTGTGACTGGGTTGTACAAGATGCTGGCGGTATTCTGGCGCATCTGCCTTGTTGCTATCTAACCTATGAATAATTTTAGTCTTTGCTGCGTCTGGCGACGTCGGGTCTCGAATTTTAATCAATATACCTACGTACGTACAAATCTGGCTGAAGCTGTAAAATATATTGTATCCACATATGACCTAAGGTCAGTAGGTAGACTTTTTTAATCTGCTTATTCGTTATCATCACGACTTTTGCGTGAAGGGGTAATCTAAGAGAGTCGAGTGTGGGTAGACTCAATCCCTATATTTTTTTTTTAATTACTTACCGCCAAATGAATGTTTTAATATTACTATTTGGAATGCAATTTTTAGACGAACAGTGCTTTAAAAATACATTGTAGATGAACGAAACATTTCTATAAATTGGGGGGTAGATTGCGTGTTTTGGTTACTGAAATGCAAATCATTGTTGAAAATACCCAGGTTAAAATCTTGAACGGTGTTTTACTTGGAACAAGTGGGGACTTTTTTTTTTGTATAATAGTTCTCTTGTACCGTGGTAAAGTGTTACCAGAACGTCGAATGTAAGTTTTTTCGTAAGCAAACGTGTACTACATAGTCTGCGAAAACTTGTTATTTTGTAGGTATAGCAAAGTAAACAAGCCCTCTAGTGGACGGTACCCATAATTTTAAATTCTACATAAAAAGTTGACACATACGTAGACCCTAACGTATACGTTTAACTTACAAATAAACTCGCATTTGACGACGTTAGAACCCCAGTTGTTTCTTAAAAATTAAAACTAAGTTTTATTTTTTGAAATTATCAGCCAATAAGTATTTTACCAGCTCATCTCAATGGAACTAATAACACTCCGAACCTGTTGAAGATTTTAATCTATTCTTGAAGTGCTTACACGAATATTTTATTCACTTATATAAGGTGTAACAAAAATGGTGCAAAATATTTTAACAAGGCCAACAGTAGGTTATAAAGATAAAACTCTCAACGAAATATATCAAATTATTAGACATTTAAAATATGACATCTTGTACTGCTCCTCTTTTTATCGTGGGGAAATCCGCGTGGATACCCGCAAGCCTCGGAGGAGACAAGCGGGTTATGTCGGACTCCTACCAATTAAAACCCCACGGTGGTCCTTCTCCCGCCTTGTGGTGGGGGGGGGGGGGCAACGGGAACGCTTTCGCACTTATCCGTGACCCCAGCTCTGTACTGACCCTGACCCAAACCCACTGGTACGCCTTTAAAAAAAACAATCCTAATTTACACAATTATTTTATACATCAACGTGATCCATATAGCTTACTGATACATCTGGTAAAATATTTTACACTATTTTTGTTAAACCTTGTATAAAGTGAATTTGTATTGTTTGAGCCGAGAACGTCTCTGTACCATTCATCCGATCACGATGCTGATTTGGTGAGTAGTTGTGCGCACGCCTGCGAAAGTTTTTGTGGCACAACGCACCCCCGATTCTCGCTATTATTATCTATACATATTAATAAAATTGGAGTGTCTGTTTGTAATATTAAAATAACCGCTTTTTACTAAGTGCATTTGGATGTATACACGTTACCTATACCGAAACAATATTTTTTAAAATTTTTGTCTGTCTGTCTGTCTGTCCGTCTGTCTGTCTGTCTGTCTGTCTGTCTGTTTGTTCCGGCTAATCTCTGAAATGGCTGGACCGATTTTGACGGAACTTTCACTGGCAGATAGCTGATGTAAAAAGGAGTAACTTAGGCTACTTTTATTTTAGAAAAAAAAATAGGATCTCACGAAAAAAAATTAAAACCAATGTTGCAGCGCAGCGCCTGATTAAGTTTTATAGCAACAACCTGCAATGCGTCCCGCGGGCTCAGAATGGGCGAGCAGGCTGTTGTCAACGCGGACGAAGTCGCGGGCAACAGCTAGTATAATAATAATATTATAATACCAGCCCTTTTTATTGTCCAACTGCTGGGCACGGGCCTCCCGTCAATGCGAGGGGGATTAGGCTATAGTCCACCACGCTGGCCCCGTGCGGGTTGGCAGACTTGACACATCTTTCGAGGGGTGCTCTCAGACATGCAAATAGAGTCATGATAAACTTTCACCTCGACTCTACCCACGGTATCTCCCTTAGGGCCCTGTTTTACAATGCGTTTATAAATTCTAACGACAACATTAATTTTGACAGAATTTCTATGGACCATCTTTCAAAAAACATATCTATGTTATTAAAAAATATTTGTTTACATAAATTTTCTGTACTATACAAAAGTAACATATCGATTTTAGACTTAAGTTTTTTAAAGATGGGCACAGAATTAATATTTTATACTTGAGAACTTACAACCATGCAGTCGTCATCTCTTTAATTAGGGGTTACACTAATGTTATATGCATGCGATGTGACCAGCGCGGCGCGTGAGTCGACCAACTTCAAGTCGGTAGTACGTACTTACAAACAACTGGTTAGTTCGCAATACTGCAGTGTCAGATTAAGTCGCATCGAAGTTTATTGTCTCTTTCTATTTGTGTTTATTTCATCAGTGAATTTTATTGGACAACTTATTTAAAAGAACCGTAAGTAATTAATTATTATTGAAGCTTACAAAATGCGTACTTTGGTAGAAACTTTCCCCATTATTTTGTAGGAAGAAACTATATAGTTAAGTTCTAGCTTTGGAAAGCTTATGTCGGTTCAAAGACCGGTAGCAGGTAAATAGTGTAGAAAAATATTAGATATTCTTATAAAACGATTTCACAATTAGATTCAGGCAAGCATATTATCTGGTATACAGATTCAAGAGATCTTATATATCAGATATATATCCGTATCATATAGATTTGAGACTTTGTATGTAGAGGGTGATCTCCGGAACTACTGGTCCAATTCTGAAAATTATTTCACTAATAGAAAGCTTTATTATCCCTTAGTGCTATAGGCTATGTTTCATTGATGTACTTAACTTACTGATGCTGCATGATTGTGTTGTATTGTGAAATAGAAACACCTTTGCATCCATTACGTATCTCTTTCCAATTCATCGGTAGGAATAAATTGTTTAATTTTCCACATTTCCTTTGCAATAATAATGCAGCAAGAATTAATATTATGGTGGAAGCTCAGGTCAGGGCGCGAAATTCAAAATTTCAATGGTTTTTATTTTTTTACGAAAAATTTGGACATCTTTACGATGTAATTTAGTTTCTTGCGAATATTTTAATACATCGAGACATCCAATGCAGAATGCTAATATCGCAAAAAACTAAATTACGTCATAAAGATATCCAAATTTTTCGTAAAAAAATAAACATTATTAAAATTTTGAATTTCGGCCCCTGACCTGAGCTTCCCCCTTATCTAAAATAATTATCTAAAAAAATCCCTAGTTTCTGCAGCAGGAACATGAAGTTGCAGCTTTAGACGCTATAGTCCATTATATAAGCTCTACATTACTGAGCTGTTTCCAAACTACATACGTACTTAAAACATACCTATATTAGTTAACAAAACTACTTTTTAACTGATAATAGGTTACATGCCTACGTTAGTTACATTCATAACAATATTTCACGCACGTAAACGTTTGTTTTCTCTCTCTGGTACGTAGGTAATATCTTATTAGTTGACATTGTTGCGAGAGGGATGGAGATATTCCTATCTAACATACATTTCTAGGGTTTTCCCCGATGCAGAACGCAACTATTCAACTCAACGGGGAAGGACGCCGGTGAAATTAAATTTATGATGTATTTGCAAACAATCAAAGTCCACAATTGCATGTGAGCTGCATTCGATCACGATGACGGTCTGCTTATAAATAGACTTGGGCCGGCCGTATCGGTGCGTCGCGATGCAAGCCTTGGAAGGTCAATGATTCTCCATTTTCGCTCGCAATGGCGTCACTCCATTGAAGGGAGCACACATGCCCCATAGTACAATAATCTGTGACGCGAGAAAGGCTTGCATGCAAGTTAAGACAACACATGTTGCGGATTATGTCGTACCGAGTCGCTCTCTCTCATACGTAATTCATAGGAGGGAAAAAGACAACATTGGTTTATCTCAAATTTTGTCTTGTGACAGCAGACTGTGCTACCAGTGGTATTCTCTTTTGACGATAGCTCAAGACTACGTCACGAGCGGTGTTCCCATTAATTACATTATCAATAGAATTAGTAATACCGGCACGGGCCTCCCCTCAATGTGAGGGGGATTAGCGCATAGTCCACCACGCTAGCCCAGTGCGGGTTGGCGGACGGCACACATCTTTCGAGGGGTTCTCTCAGACATGCAGGTTTCCTCACGATGTTTTCCTTCACCGATTAGCAAGTGATAATCATGGTTGAAAATGAGATTCGCACATGAAATGACACACGAACCGAGCGGTCTATACTCAGTGGAATAGTACATGCGGTCTTCATGATGGTCCTTATTTCAGTATCAACATGGCCGTCCCTGATCTTGATCCAAGGAACGGAGGAACCTGTGCCAATATTATAGCAAAGAAATTCACTTGCGCTGTCGTCGGAATAATTCAAGTGGTGAGTATGTTTGTAGTGCCCTGCCTTCTGTGCCGAGTGTACCGGGTTCGAACCCTGGTAGGAAACAATTTTTGTGTGATGAACACGAATGTTTGTACCCGAGTCTTGGATGTTTAACATCTATATATGAGTAAGTGTTATATTGTGAGTTCGTCCTCAGTCCATTGTACGGTACCCAGAATACTAGCGTTGCTTGGTGTGGGACCGTATAGTTGTTCGTCTGGCGATATTTATTTAATTATAGTAAGTCGCAGACAATTGCCATAATGCAGTGATTGGTCGGTTGCTTCATACGTGTCCGATCAATTGGATTTTCTTTTTTTAAAGAGAAGCTGAATTAAAAAAATCTAAATCTGGATTTTACAGATTTTTTTTGATAGTGATAGCTTACATACCGCGATACATTCCGGGAACTAGTCTATGATTCCGGGAAATGGAGTTCCCGGTATGTTTGTAATTAATTAAATTTTAAAATAGCACCACATACACTGGCTCGCATTAAGTATTTTAAAATGTTTCAACAGGATTTTAATATTTACTTTATACATAACTGAGACATATTTTTAAATATTTTAAACTATTTTTGTTACACCTTGTAATGTTATTTCTATTGTAGATATTATGGGGCCTCGCTGTACTAACACTGATCTTCAAGCCGTCTTCAGCAGGAGTGGTGGTAGAGAATCTGGATACCAAGTCCCAGGTGCTGGTCAACATAATCATCATCGCGTGTCTTGGGTTTAGTTGTCTACTAGTCGCCGGTGTGTATAAGGTAAGTTATTATATATTTATACACTCATAATAAGGACAAACTATCCGTGCATGTCACTCGTCTCCACAGAATAAATAATTCTTTTATGGGGCAATGTATACGCTTCTATAATAAACTTCCCAAAGGAATCCGAGATTTGCCCATTAGTAAGTTTAAAAGAACTGTTAAAAGTAATTTATGTCGTAAGGGTTATTACAGAATCTTGGATTATTTGGATGATAAAGCAGCCTGGGACTGATCGCTCACATATCAATATTTATAATGTTAAAGTGTAGCGTGTGTGCGCCTCGCATGGCAACACACTGGAGCTTACTTTTTATATTTTTTTTTTGTAAAAATAATGGATAAAAAAAAGACAAGCCCGCTGAGTTTCTTGCCGGATCTTCTCAGTTGAGGTCGCGTTCCGATCCGGTTGTAGAGTTAAGGAAAAAATGTAATGACAATTTGTAAGTGCCCCCGTAGGCCTATACGAAATAAATGATTTGACTTTGATTTATACTCAAACGCCGCTCAAATATTTAAGCCTACTTAGGCTTTTGATACACCGTATAGTATTACTTATACAGGACTCAAATTGAAATATGCTGTCATATTATCGAAGCTTTAACACCATGCGAGTTTACGCACTGCTTTAAAAATATTATTACCTAACTGATTTTAAATCTGAGAACAAATTTGAGGGCACACTTGAGATGCCTTTTATACTGAGTGATAATATTTTAGGAGCCCACTTAAATTCGCTTAAATGACCTAAAATTATATCATAAATCCCATGATGTAATATAACTAATCAAAGCACAATCTATGAAGGGTTGGTCAAAAAAAGGTACATTAACATTTTCTTTTCTCGTTTTCAGAACAGTCGATTGTATGTCAAGATTTACTTGGTTTACGTGGTGGTATACATCGTATTGCTGATTCTATCACTCATCATAAACATATTCACGCAACCCAAGGTCGTTGGTTTCAGAGGATTCTTCTCCACCGTACTATGCATACGTAAGTACACCTATCATTAAAATGTGTTGCGTATTATAGTATCAGGGATTTCCCGAAATCAGGAATGATGTCAAACGCTCGGTCAGTTTAGCTTACAAAAATGTAGTGGCATATAAAGTAGATACCTGATACTTATAGTGAGATAATATTATCTTTGTTGCAACATTTTAAGAGGTTAATGAGTAGGTCACACCGATCACAGTACGCAGTACTAGTAAGTATTATTCTTTGACACTTTTGAATTAGGTATATACAATTAATTTGATCGATATATATCGCAATACTTGAGAACGGCTGGACCGATTTGGCTATTTTTTTATTAAAATTTTCGTAATGAAATCAAAAATAAAAAAAATATGTTGGGAAAAAAAAGCGTATACGCATAGTCAAAAGATACCTAAGGTTCGGAATGTTGGTTCCACTGAGAAGAACCAGCAAGAAACTCAGTGGGTAATGATGGATTATGGGCAAAGAAGACCAGGATTGAATATAGTAAATGAGATATAATTGGGTATAAAATATAAGGAGTGTAAAAATACGATGTCAAAACAGAGGTGTCAAGAAAGTTGACATTTTTTTTTTTTTTTATGGGACTAGGCCCGCCACACACTCCCACCACTGCTACTCCTGTAAGCCAGGATCTACAGTGGTGTCCAATGAAGACACCGAGGTTTGACCCTCGGCGAGTCCCGGGATAAAGTTAATTGTCTTGGAACCCGCACGAAATTAATCGAAAGATAAATAGGAGGAGTTGGAAGAAAATTATCCACTTCCCTCCATTGCAAAGCGGGAGACAAAAAGATCTGGTAGACAAATGTCCACAGAAGTAAGACTGTTACAGCTGGACTAATTCCAGGTGTAAGGCACCACGGAGAATTTAAATACTAATTGGTCCTAAACTTGTGAGCTGATTAAACTTGACTGACTTGAACTTGATTAAAGTTGACATGTGCAACTTTCTTCTCTTTGTTATTAAAACCTTTTTACTACTGGGATGTCGTTTACATACTCCAACACTAGCCCTTAAACTACAGACCATAAACAAAACAAATCATGTTCACAATGCTAGCCCTTAAAGTATACAACTCACAAACCAATACAAGAACAAGTTATACAACTGTAAGTTCTACAAGCACAAATAAAGATTTCCTTGCTTCAGCCCAAATAACTTGTTGCCATAAAGTTCAGCCCTTAAGTCACGCTTCCACCACATCTCCTTGTCTTTTAGTTTGCATCTCTGGTAATCAGCAACTGTCACATCCTGTGGAATCTCCTCCACATACATAATCGACATTATGCACTTCAAATAAATACTTAATTCCATATTATTTGACATGTGACACGTAGCACCAGAATCGACGTACCATACGCTGAAATATAATTCCATAATTCCATCCACGTAAACGCTCGATGACACTTCTCAAAGCAATGCTTCACAACTATAATTGTTATGCTAGATGTGATGTTACAGAAGTTTCAATGACTCGGCTAGGACTCCTTACTTGTCTTTTCAACATCTTCCCCACATATTTTCTTGCGGTAATTTACATTTCTCAGTTCCACTGGACAATCGTACGCCATCAACTCCGAGTGATGTATCGCGTAGCTCTTCGACGTAACTCATCTTCAACAGATACGATTCCGTCCTTGAACTGATCCAATTTCAATCCAAAATAAATCTCAATAAACTCAGTATCCTTCACAATCCTCTCTTGTGTGTAGGTCTTCTTTGCCTTATCTGCAGATTCCTCTTAACCATATACCAGATATTAAATAATCCTATTTAAATGGTTAAGCCTATACTGCTCAAAGTTTTGTTGTTATTGGTTACCTTCCGTATCGCAATACCATTTTCAATTTGATACTGATACAATCTCCGGAGTCCAAAATGCACCAAGTCCAAGTACATTTTCATGAGAAAGTTCAGAATGGCCTAATTAGTTGAACCATTCAACTTCTCAAAACTGACTCGAGATCCCCGATGAAGATACCGCAGAACTATCCACTATCTTCTGACTTCGGGTACTGGCACCGAATTCGCCTTCCGGCCTAACAACATATTTTTCCTTTGGCTAAGCAGATTTTACAAATTACGCATAACTCGCGTTCCTGGGCCCATAACCTGATGGATTATGGGCAAAGAAGACCAGGATTAAATATAGTAAATGAGATATAATTGGGTATAAAATATAAGGAGTGTAAAAATACGATGTCAAAACAGAGGTGTCAAGAAAGTTGACATGTGCAACTTTCTTCTCTTTGTTACTAAAACCTTTTTACTACTGGGATGTCGTTTACATACTCCAACAGGTAACTCTATTAAAAAGAGGCTGTTTTGTGTTTTGTTTGTTTTTGTTTGTGCACATTATCCCGGGATTCACTGTATTTTTTGTACCTACCAATTCTTGTTTTTTTTCCAGTGCTTTTCATAATTTGCTTCTTCGTCGTGAGGAGTTATTACCTGATGACATACTGCAGCGCACCGCGTCGTCAAGTCGGACCAAACAAAGTATAATTATTAATTCGTTGACTCCACTACAAACCCAGTAACCATCAGGGTCATGGTTACTGGGTTTGTCTTATAGGAAAGGCTGATCATCGATCCTGTAATTTGTTAAGCCCTGGGCTATTGGGCTGGTAGACCCAAGACTTTTATCACCACCAAACCAGGGTTGTCATTTCCAAGAGGGCTCGGGTTCCTGCTGAGATCCGCGGTCTCTTTTGTGACCATATTATTGCCATAATAAATGTAAAGTAGAAAAATAAGTTATATCCATACAAATGAACTGATTTTGCATTTACAATCACGCGGTCAATACGGTGTTTGACTACACTGAGAAAAATACCTTGCATGATTACGAATCATTTATAAGGTATTCTGCAACTTTTATCCGTATTCCTGTTAAAAAAGGACCAAGAGTTGTTACGAACACTTTGTGCGTAAATAATAACAATTTAACATGAATTGGCTTCACCAATAAACATCAGAATGAAATCCAATCATTACGTTCACGTTAACTAGTAGTTGTAAAACGTAAATCGAACCCGACGGAACGATATGTCAACATGTTCATGCTAAATTTACGGTTGTCTAAATTAGATATCATTCTTCATGTTTATATTTTATGAAGCACGGGAGTCATTTTTCTCAGTGTATATGAAAATAAGCTTTAAAAGAGGCTTTTTATAAGTATTAGTCTTAATTTTTCAAAAATATGGCATATTATTGTATCCAACTTATTGATGCATTGCATTTAAAGACTCAAATGTTTGTAAAAACAGCGCGGCGATGTTTACAAATTAGTGGGTGAATAAATAAATAATTAGTTAACTGTGCCCTTAGTATCAGTAACTGCGATCGAGTGATCGCATGTTTCTACACATTCACCAGTAAAGCTGCACCTTTCCGCTAGGGGCGCTGCTATGATATGTGTAAAGATTCTATCACTCGATGGCTATCTTATTATCTTAATTTTAAACTTGTTACAAATCCCCTGCAGGCTCGCGGGTCTCATTCAATGCATTTATTAATGATCCTAGTGTTATGTCATGTTGTATTTAAGTTATATACTTAGTCATAAAGGTACCTTTTTTTTTTTTTTTTTTTTTTTTTTTTGCGTGGGGAAATCCTCATGGATACCCGCAAGCCCCGAGGGAGTCATAAAGGTACCTAACCTAACCAATATTGTTTTAACCTCGAACTATATATTTTAATACTTAATTAAAATTAGTTTATTTTTATCAATACAATTGCGTGTTTTATTTGCAGACTTAAGGTTCAGTAGTGCCATCTATATAAGCATTCCTGTACTGCGTTGTGGATGTTAAGCTAAAATCAAGATTATCCTCCTAAAACACCGACATGAGACTGTTTCAAATTATTTCATTAGTTAGAAATTACTGCCGCTAGGTGGTGGAACATATCTAAGTGAAATATTTTTGGATGTTATATTATTTTTAACACACTTGCTCGGAAAGTGGCTCTTATTGTACCGATTTTAGGTCCATAATGCAGCTGTTTATACACGCGTGCTTTTCACTTTATGTTACCGCACTAGTGCTATAAACGTCGCATTTCTTACAAATCTTGGCAAAGAGGTTTTATCTCTAAAATTTGCCAACAATTTTTGTAATTAAATAAACTGTGTCTAAGTATAGTGCGTGCTTTTACGAAATTTTATGATTTTTTTCCTAACAAATGTGTGGTTCAAAACGTCTTATGACACGGTCATTACACTCTCGGCTTTATTGCGCCCTCGACTTCGGCTCAGGCTGCAATCCAGCCTCGTAACGTACTATTTTCAAAATAGGTAATTATTACGAGGTGAGCGTTCGACTAACTTTGGGACTCGGGTCGCCACGCACGCCCACTGTTACTCCTGTAAGCCAGAATCCACAGAGGTGACCAGCGAAGACGGCGAGGTTAGACCCTCGGCCAGTCCCGGGGAATAGCTAATTGTCTTGAAACCAGCAACGAAATTCATCAAAACGATCACAGAAGGAGCATGACCAACTTGGCTAAGGCCATAGTCCACGCTGGTCCAATTCGGATTAGCGGACTTCACACATCTTTCGAGGGGTTCTCTCAGACATGCAGGTTTCCTCACGATGTTTTCCTTCACCGTTTAGCAAGTGATAATCATGATTGAAAATGAGATTCGCACATGAAATCCCAGAGGTGCGAGCCGGGGTTTGAACCTGCAATCCTCGTTACCAAGGCAAGCGTTCTACCAACTTGGCTATCACTGGGTTATGTATTGCTTACCTACAATCCCTTTTAAAAGTATGAAACAAAATATGTAATGAAAAATGTTTGGCTTCAAAACAGCACATTACAGAAACGATTCTTTATTTTGGGTAGGTACAAGAGTTTTGCACGAGTAACTTACGCATTCAGATTATATCTCGCTGGCTGTGGAATCATTTAGACTTTTATTATTTTCTTGAAATGCTCACTCAATGATCAAAGCTCATGGAAATTGTACGCTGCCGCCGGTGGGACAATATACTTTATCAGGAGATTTTCCATTCCTTATATTAAATTCTAGGTGGCATACGGTAAAAAAACATTTTTCCCATGTTTTTTTTAGTATCGATAAAATAGAAACGGTGAAGGGCGTTTGAAGACTTTTGCATAGGATTTTTTTAACATCATTACAAAATAAGGCTGAGTGGAAAAAAAAATCGTTTTATGCAATTATGTGATATATTCACGTGTAAGCTAGGTTCATTAATGAATACATGATAGAGACGTATATACGTGATAGAGATCTAGACAATTTCTAAAACTAGTTTCATATATAATTCATGTAGGATTGGAACGGTGTGATGTAACGTGAAAAGGAACGGTGTGCAATGACAGTGTGGACGGAACACTATAAAGGAACGAGTCATGAATGAAGGAATGAAATGGAATGAGGAGAGGACAATAGGAAAAGAGAGAGAGAGGAACCACTTAAGGACGAGAAAAGACATGCAAATTGTAAAGAAAACGCAGAGAAGAAAATAAAACCAAGTAAAACAACAAAGTGTTTTCGTTTAATTAAATTACTGCATACTACATTCATTTTAGTAAGTAGCAAAGATTTGTAATGTAAATTTGGTTAACGATCACTGAAAGAAAGATCGAACAAAGGGTACTTGTAGCGAATACTTTTTTTTCCATATGCCCAGACATTTGTGCCGGTCATCGAATCAGAGAACCCGCGTTCGGCAGGCGACCCCGTATAACTATTGGCCCTTCGATGAATTTAGTCTATGGCTCCTCTCGACTTTATCCCTTAGTGGATACAAGTGTATAAAACAGGTTGTTTCATTCCCAAAAAGTACTTAAGAAGTAAATTGCTTTTATAAGCTTCTGCCTCTGAAATTTTCATGAGCACGCAAAACTCTTCAGCTTTATTACAATAAATTTATTCTAAATATAGACGGTTGAATTCCAGATGTATCGCTCTAGGGCGGGACGTGTTCCATGTTAGGACTGGAGTACACGTGCAACTTTACCAAAATAATAATTTAGCAATGACATGATTATTTTCATTTCAGTGATAGTTATCATTTGCTGTACGATGAAGGAAAAAATCGAGAGCAAACTTGCACAGTCTTCTGAAAGCCGTGTAATGTTCGCTAAAGCCTTCAGGGACAGCGTAGTGGACTGTAACCCTGAGCCTCCCTCGCAGCAAGGGGAAGTGTGCTCGGTATAAATGCAACAGGCCGCCCCCTATTTCATTGGGACCAAATAACACACCATGGAGATTAAAGGTGGTTATAATAATAGTATGTTCCTATGCTATGTACAGGCTTGTCACTTACTTTTTAAAAAGAGCAACCATGGCGTTTCTTGCCCGTTCTTCTACATAGGAACGGTATTCCAATCGGGTGGTAAAGTTGTAGCTTAGCATTTTGTAACTATTTTGACGATTCATAATTATTATGGTTTACATGAATAAAAAATATTCTGATTCTGATTAGGCCTTGAGTTGAGTGAATTATATCGAATCATTTTATATTTTTATTAAGTTTGGAACACGATGTCTTAAAATTTGTGGGTAACAATAGTACTTCCATGTTATTTTGCTGCCATTCTTCATGCTAAATTAGAATTTTAATAATAAATCCTGCTAACACGTATCGTACCGTGCATATTAGGACTAAGCTCCAGCCTCGAGAATGCACTAATTAGTTTAGAGGCAACCAGAATGCTGTTACCGCGACGCAATTGTGTCTGCGACTGATTCGATTGTGCCTGTCTTATACAGGATATGCAGTTGTTAATTGCTTATGAATTAAACTGATTATTGTATTAAATGATTAAGGGATTAACATGTTTCTTTCTCTCTCACTCTCTCTCTCTCTCGGTCTCACCTGATGGTAAGTGACGATGAAATCTATGATGGAGCAGGAGCACGGTACCTGTTCACTCTCTACTTGTTGAGTTCCTTCAATCTAGTTTTTAACTGCCACAGAAAGTCTCTTTCTATTCAAAATGCCAATAAAACACAAATTGTAGAGACGCACCATTTCTTTAATTAAACATCTAGAAGCTTTTATGGAACGGCTAATTGGTCAATGATTGTTAGGAACGGTGTTTTATAGTCAAGAAAATAATGCGGTATTGCCTCTCCAAGAGGTAGAGTTGGTTAATGGAATCGGGCTCTATTTTCTGAGTGTTTTTAGGTACTACAGTTGTTTTGGATTAAGTACATTGGTAAAACAAGCCTTTGGGATGAGATGAGAGCTCTCTGAAGTTCTTTTTTTACGTGAATTGGTGATTTATATACGACGTGAATACTCAGTAAAAACCTGAATATTGTAAGTATACTAGCAGATAGGAAGTACTTCTAAATTAAAAATGTGAATAGATTTTCCATAGAGAACGAGCGAGAGCCAATAATTACCGTAGAGGTGCTAAGCAGGGATAAAGGTCCTCATGGTGATACTGGTATGCAGACTGCTGGAACCACGAAGAAATGCTACGTCAAAATTACCAGGAAAATTATCACATAATCAAAGGCCCACATGATCACTAGCTGAAACTGACCAAGTTAGTCTAATACCACATTTGTTTCATGATACCCTAGTTGCCTACAACAAATTTTCCTTGTCGACATGGCTTATTTTTGTGTGGCCGGACACACTTAGTCTGGGCAAAGTTTTTTTTAATATCACATGGTTATGAAAATCTAATTGGTAATTGGGTTAAGCTATATGCGTTATAAGGCAAATGCATAAATTACCCCACGAATGAATCGAGTCCAGAGGACAAAGGCTACGGAATTTTAAACCACAAAGGGTTCGTGAGGATGCTCTGATTCGCTATGTAGGTCAGCTTTATGTAGAGTCTAATTACATTTTCTTCGAGGACTGTAGAGCAATTACTGGCTTGCATTATAAAATCCTTTTAGAATTTCTTTTAATTTGATGTCTGAGTTCAGTGGGTCGTGGTCATGTTAGCAGGTGAGTAACCACTTTTATTGATTGAGAGTATAATAGTATAATAATATGTACTATCAAGTACCTATTTGTGAAGAAGAAGAATGAAGGAAAAATGGTTTATTGGTTTCATAGCTACGCAGGTGTAACCATATAGAATAAATAAAATAAACACGGCAGTGATAGCCAAGTTGGTAGAACACTTGCCTCGGTAACGAGGATCGCATATTCAAACCCCGGTTCGCACCTCTGGGATTTCTGCATTTCATGTGCGAATCTAATTTTCAACCATGATTATCACTTGCTAAACGGTGAAGGAAAACATCGTGAGGAAACCTGAATGTCTGAGAGAACCCCTGGAAAGACGTGTTAAGTCCGCAAACCCGCACTAGGTCAGCGTGGTGGACTATGGCCTAATCCCCCTCGCACTAAGGGGAGGCCCGTGCCCAACAGTGGGACATTAAAAGGGCTGGTATTATTATTATACACGGTGTAATTAGTTATTGACGTCCATGACGTCCGACAATGACGTCCGGCACGTCAAGTGCAACATTATTCGTAAGGTAACCGTATACTTCATAGTCTACGTATTTCGACACATTGTAAAATGTGTAGAAATACTGTCCGGTACCCATAATACAAGCGTTGCTTAGTTTGGGACCGTATAGTTGGTTTGTTCTTCTGGCGATATTTATTATTTATTTACAATACGTGGGTTGAGGAGAATCCTAGCTCCAATGGTTTACAGAATCGATGCTTCCTTATTGCTTCCTCCTCCTCATCCTCATTACTGGAGTAGGCACTCGAGTCGACGAACGTTACTTTTTACTACAACGACAGACATTTTGATGACGGTCACGTTTCAGTACCCATACCTACGTAAAGGTTTCTAGACGTATTCGGAAGTGCAGAAAAAGATTTCAGTGGAAATATACAGGACGATTCAGAAAGATAAGGTATACTAGCGCATTTATAGTCATTATGTGAAGTAATAATGTCGATAAGATGATTTAAAAAAATAAAATAAAATTACCATTGTTTTTTGCGGACCCACTTTTTGAATATATTTGACACATGCACTAAAGAGTCGCTGGTTTAATAGTTAGTATATAATAATAATACCAGCCCTTTTTAATGTCCCACTGCTGGGCACGGGCCTCCCCTAAATGCGAGGGAGCTTAGGCCATAGTCCACCACGCTGGCCCAGTGCGGGTTGGCGGACTTCACACATCTTTCGAGGGGTTCTCTCAGACGTGCATGTTTCCTCACAATGTTTTCCTTCACCGTTTTGCAAGTGATAATTGTGGTTGAAAATGAGAATAGTTAGTATACCCTTTCTAAATCACTTTGTATATATCTATATGTAATGACTTCAATCCAAACATCGATGTTTATACTTTCGAAGCACTAGGATGGCACACATGATACACATTTATTACGCAAATCTATCGACAAGAGCAAGTGATAATCTTGAATGAAAATGCAATTCACAATTAACATCCAATCTCGGAGATGCCAACCTGGGTGTTTAAGAACTTGTTTTAATATAATTGATAGAACTAGGCGATACATGGTGGAAATCCATTGTTAAACAAATGGGGGAAGAGGACCCCACCACTGACCCTCGGCTTGACTACTTTTCCAATTATAAACGCAACAAGTTGATCGATAATTAATGAAGCCGGCAACATCGAACTCCCCTAAGATGTTAGTCGAGAAACTGTCTGTCACGAGTGTCGGGGCCCCAATTAATATACAATTCTTCACGAAAGACCTTGTTTTAAGGCGATCTTATCACCAGCTAGGCTATCAATTGCTGAAATATCTTGGAAAATAACATGGCATTTGTTTCAATCTTAAAAATGCTTCAATTACTTTCCTCATTTGAACTCAGTAAATACAACAATAACAATTAAACTCATATGATTAATGTAATATTCCGTTTTATTAATTTTCACATTAGATTTTGTCAGTAATAAAAAGACTAACACACGGACGTGGCAACACCTGTAAAAGAATATAATATTGTTCATAAAATATTAAAAAAAAACACGTCAAGCCTGTAATCTTCGAAAGGGTAGACAGACGTACACTGCATCCTAATTTCGCTTATCGTAGCTTTTCGGTTTCAAAGTAAGAGGGCGAGCTTATTGGCATTATACTGGCCACGATTCCCTATAATGCAAGGGGGTTTAGGCCATAGTCCACCACACTGGCCCACCACCAAATTAAACTTCGTTTAAACTCACCACTGATTGAGGTTGTATGTATTTATCTAGCGCGGAACCTTACCGTAAATCTAGTAAGTACCTACGAGTGTTTTAGTTGACCGAAAATTTCAAATACTTATATACAATACATTAGCTAGAGGCACTGCTGGTGAGGCTACACGATTCTACTGTGCCCTAGTAGAATCTTGCGGCTTCGATTCGAACCTAAATGTGAATTTACTCCGAATAGTGGCGTTTTATTAAATATTCGCTAACAACAATGATCGACCAATCAAATCGCGTCATTATGACGCAATCTCATTGGTCCTCGCCTCGTTTTACAGCTTTACTGAGCACACGAGTGTTGGACTCGACTCACCTTCAGGAGCATGATCTTCGCCTGCGTATACGGTACCGACGATCGCAACGGCGACAGCGCTTGAACGAGCCGGACCGTGATCGGCACCGCCACAAGTAGCTGTGGACATGGTAAGCCGATAAGAGCCTCAATACGGCTAACTCAATGCCATATGTAGCTGAGGACACGGGTAAGTAAATAATAGGACACGCCATTTTCATTTCTTCATGTCACATCCATTATTTTATTTATAATGTGTATTTATTGAATTTAATATTGCTATTAATTACTTGACACTGTCAAAATACCCGCTAAGTTGCGGGTGAGGCCATATTCATATCCATTTTATTTCATCGCATTTCATTTCGTATAGAAAGAAGAAGAAGTAAATAATAGCCCTAAGACGGCTAACTATGTGTCATAGGTAGCTGTAGACACAGTAAGCCTATAAGAGCCCCAATACGGCTAACTCAATTCTATAGGTAGCAGTGGTCACGGTAAGCTAATAATAGCACTTGGACGGCTAACTATATGCCATAGGTAGTTGCGAACACGGTAAACCAAATAGAGACGGCTAACTCAATGCCATAAGGTAGCTGTGGATACGGTAAGCCAATAAGAGACGGCTAACTGAATGTCATAGTAGCTGTAAACTCGGTAAGCCGATAAGACGGCTAGTTCAATGCCCTAGGAAGCAAGCAGCAAGCTGATAAGAACCCCGAGAGGCTAATAAAATCGACTTGATCCAATGACTGGCCAATAAACTATCTCAAAATCTACTGGGAGAATCTTAATAATACGTGACATGGTGATAGCAGCTAGCTTATACCTGGTCAATGCAAACGATAGTTTTCATCCCGGAAAATTGAATAGCCCTGGACTGTCATAGATAGAAAAGAGAATCTTGCTGAAAACGTCTCAGAGATCATGTTTGTATGCATCCCATCTTAGACGGAGGCGGGTTAACATGTCTTAACGCTGGATGCAATAACCTTGTTTCCTCTACAACCAGCGACGATTGTATTTGTCTTTAATAATAATAATATAATAAATATCGCCATACGAACACACCAACTATACGGTCCCACATTAGGCAACGCTTGTTTTATGGGTACCGTACAATGGACTGAGGGCGAACTCAGTATATAATACTTATATACATGTTAAACATCCATGACTGGGGTACAAACATTCGTGCTCATGATACAAAGCTTGTCCCTACCAGGATTCGAACCCGGGACCCTCGGCGCAGAAAGCAGAGTCACTACCACTGCGCTAATCAGGCCGTCAAATTTACTAAGTATATAAGCATCATACCGTCTTCTTCGCCGACAGCTGGATCTGCGCCGGCGCCGCTTGCGGCAGGTGCGTCTGCGGCGACAGCATCGCTGCGTGACGCGATACCGCCGGTCGCGTGATCGACATCGCTTAAAGCGACCACTTCGCGACCGACAACGCCTGAAAAAGGAATTGCATGGACCCAGGAATTGTGCCTATGTCATGAAACTTGATGAGGCCAAAACTAAAGGCTGTAGCGTGGAGGTTTTTCGGTAGTATAGCGCTGTATCATCATATAGGTACTCTCAGAGAAGTTTAGGGTAATCCTATTCCATTCTTAGGATATACAATGCTACAAATTATATTTTAAACTACCTGTCCCGGCGAACTTCGTACCGCCTTAGAATCAAATGTATGAGAAAATGAATTTATTGGTACT
Organism: Pheosia gnoma; assembly: GCA_905404115.1. Taxonomy (NCBI): domain Eukaryota; kingdom Metazoa; phylum Arthropoda; class Insecta; order Lepidoptera; family Notodontidae; genus Pheosia; species Pheosia gnoma. The sequence goes on along the minus strand of FR989909.1, from coordinate 1,273,968 downwards.
CTATGAAAAATTTAAACAAATCTATCCCACGGAAACCATACATATTACCAGGATAAAAAGTAGCCTATGTGCTATTCCAGACTATAATCTATGTCTGTGCCAAATTTCATCCAGATCCGTTCAGCCGTTCTGGCGTGATTGAGTTACAAACATCCATCCGTCCATCCAAAGTTTCACATTTATAATATTAGTGGGATTGTAATACACATCATCGACACCTCCATTACCTATCCAAAATTGCTATCACACAAAGATGAGAACCTCCCGTGTTAAATCATCATAGAACATTAAGTACATGTAAATATGATTACATTACTAGTGGATATTTTAGAAGTAACTAATCATAATCTGTTTCATCTCACGTTTTGCACATTCTGAAACAGAAAAAAATACTGGAATTAGATATTTATTTTAGGTACCCTATTACTATTAATTGATCCTAGCCTATCAATGGATGTTGTGGGGATTAAAACAACGTTTTAGCACGCAATCGCCATGAATCATCAAAATTATTAAAACGCTGCATTACTACGGAGCCTTGATGCTGTCTACAGACCAAAACCACCCTTAGCCATACACAAATATAACGAAATCAGAATTTATTTTGTAGTTTTTAAGATTAGGTTTAAGCACAATGATCCTGATGATGATCCCCAATGATGATGAAGAAATCGCGCGTAGGGAGACAAGCCCTTAGTTATTCAAGTTATGCAAGCCGAAGATGTATTTCAATAATAATTCTTGTTATACATGTATACTTACTTCCGTCTTCGCCGACACCTCGCCATTTTGTGTCTGAAAAGGCGTCTCAATCAGAAAGGGCCCATAATGAAGCGTGGTTAGAAACTTAATTGTTATCTACCCTTGTTTCAGAAGCAAGATTTTTCAGTGTACAATAATCCAGTTTTCAAATTATTATAACCTCGATAAGGTGTTATCAACACGAGTACAGTGTGATAGCTATTTCATATGAATGGACAGTAGCTATCTTCAGAACCCATATGTATGTGTCACCTATCACTAGCTAGCAATTGTACCTTGTGAAATATGAATTAGGTATTACTGTCAAATAAGGGTAGGCTCACCTTTCTTTTGAACTCCTCCCTAAATCAGTCCCTTATTCGTCGTGAGATTTTCATATTAGGTTATCATGCTAAAAACATCAAAAACTGCTAGAGTAAAAATGTTATTACTTTGGACACCGTAAAAGAATCATTTAAAATTGATAAAGAAATGAAAAAGAAACATAAAAATTTATGATCTGTCAACAAAGTTCTGTATTTAAATCTTCACTGACAGCTGATTTATTTTTAATTATTATTCTGCCATAGAAGCTTTTGATTGTATTTTAAAAAGAGATTTTAGTTCATTTCGATCATATAGCAAGCGTCTCTGGCGATGGCGTTAGCTTTGTGCACCTCGAGCTATGCCGTCCGTACGGAACTATATGAAAAAGCGCACCCGGGACGTTCCAATAGTTCCTATTTATTTTTTATTTTATTTTCAGATTTATAATATATTCCTTAAAAAATATATCGGCGTCCTATATTTATGATAAACTAATCATTGGCATGATAGTAAAAATAAAATCGCCCTATTGAAATAAAACTAATCTTGCGGATTTTACCGCGTTTATTATACGTTCTTTACGTTCTCGCAAGATTAGTTTAGTGTAGTATTCGCCCCATGTTATTTTTTTTTTCGTGAAAATTGTGAAAGTATGAACTCTTTTTGGTTTCCCTTTACTCTGTGTGGTACATGATTCTAGATCATTCCACTCTCGCCGCACGTGTCCCTGCATACGTAACCACACTACAGTGTGAGTGAAAAGATTCAATTTGACATGTTTGCACGAAGCGTACACAGTAACGAGAGTCGGTAGAAAGGTAAATTTGTAGGTCTATATGTATGTATATACGAGCAAAGTAGGCCTTTCTTTAAACATACCATAGTATGACCATGATTGCTGTAAAGCAGCCGAAACGCCGGGAACGTGAAAACAAAAAATAAACGCGATTAAATCCTTAAAAATAGTTTTATTTCAATACCATAGTATGTTTAAATATGCTATACATACTATACATACTATGGTATGTTTAAAGAAAGATCAACTATGCTTGTCCGGCACGTCAAGTGCGAGCTAACTGTATACTTTATAGTCTACCGAATTTAGACATTTTGTATGGAGAGTTGAAAAGCGCCTCTAGCGGACGGTATTGAGAACATTCAATTCTCCATACAACATGTCTAAATACGGTAGACTATAAAGTATACGGTTAGCTTACGAGTAATCTCACACTTGACGTACTGATTTTTGAAATACAATTTCAAATAAGTTGACACATTTTGACAGTTACGCTACACAATAATTGTAGAAGCCGCATGCATATTCCGAAAAAGGTAAATCAACTCGCAAGTCATCTTAGAAGTCACATTCTCGATGTGGTGGGCGAATTTTGTTACAGAATAAGAATACCAAATTCTCTTGAAAAACGTCAAAATTCTCACTCGACGTTATTAGCCAACGAACACACCAACAATACGGTTCCGCACTAATCAATTTCTCAATTCGGTTGTATTTTTTTTTTAAGTTACCTCAGATCTCCGTCATTTATGAACCGATTTCGAAAATCATTTTGTTAATGATAAACATATTTTTGTTTAGTTTACTTATTTTATACTTATAACTCTGCTGGTCTGCGTTGAACCGTACAATCCTAATATGTGTATAAATAATCGTCCAGGGACCAATAAACTCCACACATTCATAAATTACGCCCATCCGAGTACCGAACGCCGATCAATCGGTATCAACGATCAAATAATAAATGATCAGATCGGCATTAAGCACAGATGCTATCAATATTCAATGAAGTTAGCGAGAGACTAATAAACTAAGCCCCGTGTATCGTACCGAAGGGACGATCGGGAAGGATTCTATTTTAGGAACATTTCTCTTATCGTGTTTTATACAAGAATGGTAACTAATGAGGAGGAACAAGAGTATTACTACTGTAATAATACGCAATGGAATTGGAATTTCATTTCATATGACATACCTTTATAAAACATGTTTGAGGGGAAGGTAGAAAAAAGTGAGGAAGAGGATAGCCAAGTATGAGTTGGGTGAGTGGGATAGAAATTAATCGCTATATATAATTATATATATATTTATTTATTTATATATATTCTATAAATTCCTGATAGATCCCATCATCAGAACTATTTCTTGAAAAAATGGGACCAATCTGTAAGCATATCTTTTCATATAAAAAAATATTATTTCCAAAACAGTTTGTAAATGACGCAGATTTGAGGTAGCAAACATAAAAAAATACAACTGAATTGAGAACCTCCTCCTTTATGAAGTCGGTTAATAATAAAAAAAGGACTGTTTGAAATGTTTCAAAGCAAATTTACACTCCATGTTATTCTATCAGTGACTCGGCTGGTGCATGGATTTAAAGAATAGAGCTGCGAATCCACCGGTGTCTCGCCAAATGGCGCTTTGCATTCAAAACGGAAGGTATTTGAATCTTCCAACAATAATACAATTCATATTTATAAGCTCTGGAGAAGAATAATGAAGATAAAAGCTAATATGGAGACTTTTTAAAATTATATTTAGTTTGATAAGACGATGTAGGTACCTAAACTTAATGTAAAATTATGTCAGTACATTTGGTTACAATCGTCGTTTTTGTTAAAATAAATACCAATTTAAAACTAATTTATTTTGTGTCATAACTTCACCGTGTATAATGTGAAGTATTCCACAGTCTTCTAAATTTTCTCCAATACAGATGATGATTGTGTAAGTCTCGGTACGCAAATGTAACATGTTAGAGTAGTCAGTTTCACAGTTGCATAATGAAATTGGTCTCGTCTCTCCTTAAATGTAAATTTAAGACGACCTCATGTTTCATTGTATATCTAAATAAACGAGAAATGAATTTTGGCAATGAGAGAATTTGTAATTCAGTAAAAATTTAGACGAAGTTCTTGGTGGTTATAATTATCAAAAATCGCTCAAAAGACATGTATTTAAATTCCAATGTAGCCACATGTAATAATAATAGCCTACACCTGACACATGTAAATAGCCTTAACTTTATTTTATACTCCGAATTATTTCCTCATCTAAAACTTGGCTGAAAGTTAGGGTCTGAAATGAGTTTTTAATGTTAAATTAACTGTATGTTTGAGTAATTTTATGGCATCCCAGTTTAGATCTAGTTAAGGTTAGTCTGGGCGGCGGATGACGTCATTGGAGATTTACATTACCTGCCCCTTTAGGCCTCAGCCTCGAATTTAGCGGGCAGAGGGGAGGCGGCGGCGCGGGAACGGGGCTCGTTGGCCGCCCCGCGCCGCTGTTTTCGAGAACCGGTCCATTTGATTTTACGCATAAGATCCTGCGGCTCCCGCGCCGCCGCCACCGCCGCCGCCCCGCTGCCCGCTAAATTCGAGGCTGAGGCCTTACCGGCTACACGTATAGCTTTGAAGTACCTATGTGCAATATGATTGCCCGCGGCGTCGCTTGATATAATTTTGTCTTTTATCTTATGAGAACTTCTGTAGGCAGAGGTGCAGTGCACACACTTTTCGCCGTTCGTAATATCTCCCAATGTAATAGGGGGTGAGCCTATTGCCATTATATTAGGCAAGCTCTTCTTCAATATGAGGTAGACTTCGCCATAATCCACCACACTGGCCCAGTGCTATTTGGTGAATTTCACACGACTTTTGATAGACGCACAAGTTTCCTCACGATGTTTGCCTTCATCGTACAACAGAAAATAATCATTTTGGAAAATGAGATTCGCACACGGAATCCGGAAATCCCAGTTGCGAGTCGGGATTTGAACCTGCACATCTTGTTTTCAAGGCTAGAGTTCTACCAATCAAACACCCACCCCCAAATTTATAGACTAAGAAAACGAAAGTCGACTAAGAAAATCTTTAATCACCTTAAGGTTAAATATCATTTGCACATCTTAGAATCGCAAGGCCTATTTTTGCCATTTGTTATTTATTTAAACTTAGAACGTATCAAATATGACCCTTAGTAGAATTTCTATTAAGTAAGTGTTTGTGTCAAAACTGATAAAACACATTCATAGCCGACCTTACCTACCTGATTGTATTCCTTATTTTACTGCTATTACAATAAATACTGGATTTAACTCTCATAGAATCACATATAAATGTTATTGTGGCGTAAACATAATAAAAAATTAGGTACATTGCGCCATTAAATTTAAGAGCGGTTTCGTTGCGTCGAATCCACCCTAAACTAACGCATCACGATTCGCCGTGAGGCAATAACATTTGGCAAGGTAGTTATGGGCCGGTAGTAAACTTCGCACTTATCTAAGGGCTATCTTTGGCAGTTAAGATTTAAAAGATTGTGATAGTGGGCTGGGTTTTAGGGTCTAATAATGGAGTTTAGAAATAGTTTCCGTACTGATTTTTATCTACCAATATTTGAGGGTGGGGTGGTTAACACGTACAGCACACAACAACGTATGCGTGCACACTCATGCAGAATAATATCATACTCGTATGTAATGACATATACTAACAACCAAAAGACTACTAAAACCTATATACAGGCACAAGTTGTATACAGAGTATAAGGCCCTATAACCAAAATTATAAAAACCATAGGTTACAAATGCTGTAAATTTTGAGCGAACAATGTATCGTAAACCACGCGATCACAACACAACGCTCCGCGCGATACTCAACTCGTGTAAGTGACGAACACGCTCGAGCGTATAGAGTTTTAACATACATTGCAGTTTAAGGTCTAAGTTAGTAATTATTTTTTTCATTTAATTTTAAATTAAAAAAAAAACATTGAGATAGACTTCTGTTATTATTTCACGCTAAAATAATTAAAAAACATTGAAAAATGTGTATACTCATGAAGAATTTGTATTTGTTTGGGTTACGACGTTACGTACACCCTGTATAACACTTAATGCCAATTGCCCATAAGACTTGGCAGAGGGGAAATCACATCTAGGCCAATTTGTCTCTGGCTTGGTTTTACAGTCGCACCCGGTAAATGTTACAGCTTTATAAAGGGCATTATTTACGGTGAGAGATTTCAAACCGTACTTACAGGGCCGGTGTTACCATAGGGCGAATAGAGCAGCCGCTCCAGGGGCCAAAACCCAGGGAGGGATTTAAGGGGGAAGCGCAAGGTCAGGGCGCGAAATTCAAAATGTCAATGTTTTTTTATTTTTTTACGAAAAATTTGGACATCTTTACGATGTAATTTAGTTTTTGCGATATTAGCATTCTGCATTGGATATCTCGATGTATTAAGTTTGCTTAAAAAATACCTAAATCGATACAATAGCATTAGTTTTGTAAAAACCGCTACTTTTACTAACTTTATGGTGTTGTATCGCTTTGGGTATTGTTTTAAGCAAACTTAACTTTTCGTCATATTGTGTACTGGATAAAGCATTTAACATTATATTGGTCATCGCTTAAACATTACTAATATCCCATTATTAATGTTTAAGCGTACACAGTATTACGGAAATTTTCCGAAATAATTGGAAATAACACGAGTGCCCTAAACCACGGATTTAAAAAGATCAAGATATGCGCAACCGGTGTATTAATGCAATGTTATTTAAATTTGACGAGCACGGACTGAAAGGGTTCCCCGGTCAAAGGCTACAGTTTATTACTCGACACGTGTCCTACTTTCGTTCAAAATGCTCGTCCCAAAATTGGGGTACCAAAAATTTTATATTCCTGAGCATTTTACTGACCGGGCTTTTAGGAAATATGCGTCATTGTGAATGTATAATTAATTATTCTAAAATATAATAATAATGCCAGCTCTATTAATGTCCCACTGTTGGGCAAGGGCTTCCCATCAATGCGAGGAGGATGAGGCCAAGATTCACCATGCTGGTACAGTTCATGTTATGTCACCGCCATATGTGACCACGGGTGTAACCTGAGGATGTGACAGATATATTGTATAAACAAATTGCAGACCGGTCCTGAAAAAACTATACAGGTAATTTTACTTGCGTATAAAACAACATTTAATTTCAATACAATTAAACGCCGCTTGCTCTCCAAACAACATGCAAAGAGCACTTTTGTATTTAACATTCCATTGATATTATGCAGAGTGGCTGAACAAATGTTTGTTATTCCGAAGTGTTACTAATGAAACACCGTTTAAGTGAACTTAGATGTAAAAGCATTTCAGTTTAAGTCACATAAGTGCTTGAGATCTCTTGAAATAACTTGTGAAACTCATTAAACACCTACTTAAGTATATTAAATTAATACTGTGAGTTGAAGAAGTATGCTGTGGTAGGAAATTAATTTCGTTAAGACAATGATAAAGATAAAGACATATTTATTTGTAAAAACATGAGTATGTATGTATACTTAAAGTATGCAAGATGGACAGTTGTAATTATGTGCCTACATGTTTAGCTTAACAGCGTACAAATATATTATTTTAATTAAGTACTTATCACTATAATAATAATACCAGCCCTTTTTAATGTCCCACTGCTGGGCACGGGCCTCCCCTCAATGCGAGGGGGGTTAGACCATAGTCCACCACGCTGGCCCAGTGCGAGTTGGCGGATTTCACACATCATTCGAGGGGTTCTCTCAGACATGCAGGTTTCCTCACGATGCTCACTTGTGATAACAAAGCGAAGAACATATTTCCTGAAAACGTTTCAGTAGTTCCGGAGATAAGAGGCCTGGGTTGAGGAAGTGCAAATTTTAGTAACACACAAACTATATACACAAAAAAATATATACATTTGCGTTTTTGTGTATGTTTTTTTTTTTTTACACACACTTGCTAATCGCTGCGCTAATTTTAATAGCCTACATACTCAATATGATGAATGAAATTATACTATGTTATAAGCTACGTAGGTTTATCTTAAGTTATCATATTGCAGCACTAAGCCATTCAGCTTCTGGGCAATGTAGATGAACATTTGATGTGCTTCTCAAAGTTCTGCCGATCATGCCCATTAAATACTCTTTTATGTACATATTTGTTTATTAATTATTGTTAGGTACGTTTCTGTAAATTATTCTAACTTGGAGATGAATTTGCCATTAGAAAAATGCAAACACGCTCAGAAATAAACGCCGGGTCTTCTCAGTTTAAGTCGCGTTATGTTCAGGTTGTAGAGTTCAGGCAAATAAAATTTAAATGACAATCAGTAAGTCCCCTTGTAGGTTTATAAAAAATGGTAAATGATTTGACCTTGAACTAATGAAATGAACTGCATACTCTATTCTTACCATAACTAAATAATTGGGTTATAAATAAATAAGAATAATTCTTATAACTGTAGTTCTGAAATAAGTTATAAAAAACATCACAATAGTACCTACGTAGGTAAATAAATAAAATTTATTAAAAAAATATATTGTATGAAATATCATGCACAAAGTAAATATCTGATATATTTAACTTATTCATTTATAAAATACATAAATTACATCAAATTCGACGAACTGTAACGATAATGAGTTCATAAAATTATTAAGTATAATTTTATCACAGCATACATTAAAATAACCAATTTGAATAATTCTAAAATGCACGCTCATTTTATTTTGCTCATCATATGGTTTTAATACTAAGATAAAATTTATTCGAGACCATTTCATAGTTTATATACTTTCATGGAATATTAATACTTGTGAACTATACTGTGTTTTTTCAAATGGACCAAACTTAGCTGTTTAGCTCACACGCCATTCGGTGTCACTCATTGTAAAAAGGGCTCTTCTATATTTGAGAACCTGGGACCTAAATCCAAGGAGGCCGGAGGTTGAATGGAGTTTAATTACGATTGATAGTTGAACTACGCGACCTATCTATATCTTTAATAGAATTATATTAATAAAGTTATATATTGATTTCAATGTTAAATGGAGACCCGTATAAGATTAGTTATAAAATATCTATTAGTAGAAATTGTTTTGTACGTATTTTGTAAGAGTTACAATCAATAACAGATTGAAAGCTTAAACTTTATTTACTTAAGAATTTCATGTTTTCGTTTGAAATCAGAATTATAGATTAAACATTGAATCATCTCAATAATAAATACCTATTGTGAACTAAATAGAACAATTATATTGATAGTTGAATTATTGCACCTACAGAGTTAAGAAGGTAAGGTTAAAATTATTCACCATTTTAATCAGCATCAAAATTAATTTTCAGATTTTTTTTTCCCTTTAAAATAAATAGCCCTCTTATCTTAATCTCTTAAACCCTCTCTCCATGGTCCGAGAATAATATAATTTAATTTTTCTCCTCTAGAGTGCGCTGCAAACAAACAATTCTCCTCGTAAACGGTTACTCTGGGGACCGTTTAGATGGATCTCGGAAGGTCTTTGGAGGATTATGTTAGGATAGTGATGCGCGGAGCCGGGAAAGAATTTTCCGGGATTTGAGGGACCGCAAGCAACAACTAAATATGAGGGTACCCCAGTTGCAACTATGACACTAGGACATCAAACACCTCAGTCCTTCCGTAACCATGGTTGCTGCAAAGTCAACGTCGAGAACGTAAACACATAATATAAATACAATAACATCCTAAAACTTAGGTTTATTTAATTATGTAACTTTAAGTTGAATTCATTTAGAGTAATAAAGATTCTATGTATACTTAAGTTGGCTTTCTTCACGTACTTAGAACAAAAAGTAGCAGTAAAGCTAAACATACAAGTGCATATATAACAATGTACTGCTCAAAAATGTAAAAGATCTTTTTAAAAAGAGCAACCATGGAGTTTCTTGGCCGTTCTTCTCCATAGGAACGGCATTCCGAAAGGGTGGTAAAGTAGTAGCTTAGCTTTTTATAACGTTTGACGATTCATAAGTACATTACTTAATGGTTTACATGAATAAAAAATATTCTGATTCTGATTCTAATTATTTTGGAACCGCAACGAATTTATTAAATCGAAAATTAAAGTAGCGTTCGGTACAACACTAAAGTCCCGACTCAGTCACTAGGACTTGGAACGTCAGACATTAACTTGTTACTCTTTTTGGTTAAGTCCTAAGATTATTGTACTAAGCTAAGTTGACATAGCCCTCAGAAGTTGCCGTGGGCGGGGCACAAAGCTCGAAGAATGGCTACTATGAGCTAGAAGACGAGAGTAGGACGACCCTCCACTAGGTGGACCGATGATCTCACACACGTCGCAGCCAGATACGAATGACAGGGATCGTGATATATGGGATACCATTGGACGCAAAGAAAAACATCGCGAGGATCAGTCATGCAGGTTGCATGACTGAGAGAACCCCTCGAAAGATGAGCCAAGTCCGCAAACCCACACTGGGCCAGGGTGGTGGACTATGGCCACCCTTCGCATTGAGGGGAGGCCCGTGCCCAACAGTGGGATATTAAAAAGGGCTGGTATTATTGGAGGCCAATTCTTCTGACGGAGAGCTACATATACGATTATAGAGTTTCCCGGCAAATGTGTTGTTTAATTATATGGACTATTTTATATTATTTGATAGTATTCTAACAACGCCTGCTACATAGCGTATTCCGAAAAAAAAAACAGGTCTATTTGAGAATTGTTTTATAGAATATAATAAGCAGTGATAGCCAAGATGGTAGAACGCTTGCCTCGTTAACGAGGATTGCAGGTTCAAACCCCGGCTCGCACCTCTGGGATTTCATGTGCGAATCTCATTGTCAACCATGATTATGACTTGCTAAACGGTGAAGGAAAACATCGTGAGGAAACCTGCATGTCTGAGAGAACCCCTCGAAAGATGTGTGAAGTCCGTCAACCCGCACTGGGCCAGCGTGGTGGACTATGGCCTAATCCCCCTCGCATTGAGGGGAGGCCCGTGCCCAGCAGTGGGACATTAAAAAGGGCTGGAATTATTATTATTATGTATCTCTCTTTACACGGGCTATACCCGGATTTTTGGAAGGCTTGCGTGGAGACATTGGTCCAATACGTAGAGGCCCTTATTGAGAATTTTAATGTTATGTTAGCCACCTGCTGGGGTCAATTGCTGAAAATGATAGCATAAACAGCGAATTGACCTCAGCAGGCGGAGGAACTATTGCAGGAATATGGAATGATAATTGAGTCTATGGATTGAGGTTTGGATGGACATGAGATAGGGCTATTGAAAGGGTTGCGGACACCTGCCATAATCAGCTTTTATCCAATTATTATTGGCAGGTGGCGACTCGCCACTCGTTAGGTGGGCCCCCTAAAAAGGTTATTATTATTATTATTTATAGAATATACCCTTGAGAATTCTTGGTAAACGAACTATGAACGCAATAATAATGAATAAAGTTTTCTTTATAATTTAAACAATATAATGGATTACAGCTGCCCATTCCAGTTTCTAGCCATTTTACAATTTGTTCAAGTAATCCTGAAAACTTGTAATTAGCCTGTTTCTCGTTATCTCGTTATTTAAATTCATAATTCTGCTGAAACAATGTCTTAGTTGTACAATAGTTACGCTGCATATGGTAGGGTGTCACTGCATGATGAAAGCGGATGAAAAAAATTTTTTTTTTCTTTATTATTTATTAAATGAGTATAATGTATTGAAAATTTTATTTATTTTGAAAACGGCAGAAGCTTTTGGTTTCAAATATTATTTTGGAAGGAAACAATAAGAGGAGGCCCTGAGTTTATCAGCGCCTTGTGAAATAAGTTTCACAATGCGCTGTAAAACTCAATCCACAACATATTTGACAGAATTAGTTTGTCATCTGCAAAATAAGTTGTGAATAGGGTTTAACAGCATATTTTGAAACTAGACTTAAGTTCGAAGATTTCCATTTTTTTGCGAGTGAGTAAAAATACATGTTACATATTGGAATCAAATATACTATCGGCGAAATGTGTGTACACTAAAGTGCACCTCTGCCTGTCCTTCGGGGTTCACAGGCGTGATGGTGTTAAACAGAAATATATTCGTTGACATTCCTATGTGCGAATAAACTGGACACTTTATTTGGTAATGATTGTATTTTTATTTACTATAAATTATGTACAGTAGTTATTTACAAAGATATCTACATGGAAAAAAAAACAAAAAACTAAAATATACTTATTAATAGGAAAATAATATAACAACATTGTATAATAAAAATAAAATGATATACATAAAAATGCTTTATGCCTTTGGTAGTGGAGTAAACAATAGATATTATATGCAATTTAAAACGCATTATCTCCAAATGTGGCACCATACCCTAAACACAAAATTAATAGTCAGCATTTGGCTCAGCAATAAAGGAGCTATAACATTGGGCATTAAATTTTTAAGAACCTTTGTGACGGATGGTGGAATAGTTTATCTTGCATTTTAGCATGCAGATCCAAGTTCCTACCCTGGAATATCGATCCCCGTGGATTTTTTTAACCTCAACTGGAGGCAAAGTACTCTATATACTGGAGATAGCAAATTACAATATACTCAAACGAAACATTTCTTTATTTTTAAAATGAAAAATCTGCATTCAAAGAATTTCGAAAACACGCTTGTCACACGCGAGAATCAAACCGGCTTAAATCAGAAAAAAATACAACCTGTACTTGTATGGCATCAATTGATAGAATCAATTAAAAGGATCTAATCTCTCTAACAAACATGGTAAATTAAATGAAAGGAAAACCATGAAATCTTAAGCATTTGTAAACTTTGTAAACCATTTGTAAAATTTGTATACCATACATCTATAGTGATATGTTTATCGTTACAATTAGCTTAAACTAGAAAACTAAGTTAGGAGATAGCTCCAGCTCGCTCGGGCAATATAAACTTGGCTACAATGTCTGTTTTATTCCAGAACATTCTTAATACTTCAGGCGGAGACTGTGCGAATACAAAGTTGCCGTGGGAGGATACGGGAGCGATGTTTGGACTGACATGTCGGTCTTTTCTTTAGGAAAAGTCTTAATAATTGCATCATCATCAGCTTATCGTTACCCACTGTTGAGCTTACATATTTCACATCACCCAAGGTAAGCTCCGCAATGATGTCTTGAACCGCGACTATTCTAATTCAGACATTTCACGGATTATATTCATTAAGAGAGGAAGTCCCTCTAACAAAAAATGCGGAGCTTCAGGCCATAGGTAAAATGTTCTTATGTTCAAGGGGCTGGTAGAGCTCAGACGATTTGAGAACGGAACTCTATTATGGAGCATTTGACAATGTTTTGAGATTCGCATCGTTTCGCGGCGAATTGCATATTAGTTGGGGTCCCGACACTCGTGACAGACAGTTTCTCGAATTACATCTTGGAGGAGTTCGGTTTTGTTGGCTTGTTTCATTCTAGATCAACTTTTTAGATTTATAATTAGAAAAGTTAACAAGCCGAGGTGCAGTGGTGGGACCCTATTCAACGATTTGTTTAATTACGGATTTCCGCCAAGTATCGCCTAGTTCTATGAAGTATATAAATTATAAAGTTACGTACGTACACTATGATACCAACCTAGTATAATGTCAAACGTAGAGGATGAAAAAGGCTCTTATATGGTCTATTAGTTTTAAATAACGTTCAAGATGCTATACTAATAGTCTTGTTACTAAGCCTAAGCTTGTGCTTCATAAATCAATAGTTTAATGGCTAGGCACGGGATCGATCCCGAAACCTTAGGGTTAAGACTACATTACTAAGGTTCCCAAGATGTAATGATTTCTAGGCATGAACGTTTTAGATACCGTCCGCGAGAGGCGCTGTTCCATTCTCCATACGAAATCTCTAAATACGGAGACTATAAAGTATACGGTTAGCTTACGAGTAATCTCGTACTTGGCGTACAGTTGTATGTTTCCACCGGCTGTCATGTTGTAGTGTTTAACTCTGCGCATAAACTCTGTTGTCTCATATCCTACATAGTGTAAAAATTAAACTTTATCTGAGTATTATTTTTAAATTAAACTTTATTATTTAAACGGAAAATTCGTTTAGTTTTCTTCGCACCGTTTTATTCTGTCCGTTGATTCATGTATATTATACTTTACTAGCTTCTTGCTGCGGCTATGATTCTGATAAAAAAGTCCACCACGCTGGCACTGTGTGGGCTGGCAGACTTCACTAGTCTTTTAATCGGCTCCCTCCGACATGCAGGTTTCTTTACGACGTTTTCCATGACCGTTAAGCAAGTGATCAACATAGTTGAAAATAAGATTATTATATAAAATCTAGATATCCCAGAAGTGCGAGCCGGGGTTTGAACCTGCGATCCTTGTTACCCAGGCAAGCGTTCTACCAATTTGGCTATCACTGCTTTTACTGTTTTTTTAAATTCCTATCTATCATTAATTAAGTGGACCGTGGACCCGATTTTCTACGTTCAAATAAACATAAACCAAATGACAACTCCACTAAAGATAATACTTGCACAGCAAACAATTATTCCCTAATAAAAGTTAGTTCAATTTCATGCACTGCGGAGCGGGAACGCATAAAAATGCAAAATTTCGCTGCTATTATACGTGCTAAATTGTTATATTTTACTAAGATGACCTTTTTTTCTATTAGGAAATATTATAGGATATTCGAATTTCGCACAGAAACGAAAGAAAATACACTTTTTATGCTTACTTCGATATTATAATTAAGAACTTATTGCATCCATAAATATTGTAATTTGACAATGAAAGTATGTTATTTGTCTATGGTTAAAATATCTCTAATTGTTAACGTAGATTATAAAACTCCTAATTTATTATTAGTATGTAGCGCAACAATTATGCCATCTAGCGACTGAAATGTAGAATTAAATGAATACAACAGATTAGGATAGGGTTGCCACCTTTTTTTGCATCAAAAATAGTATTTTTTCAAAAAATCGCCAATGGAAATAGTAACTTTTGGGAATTAGATAAAAGTTGCAGTTTAAGGTCTAAAGTAGTAATTATGTTTTTTTTTATTTATTTAAAAACACGTTGTGTTAGAACTATAAGGATATAGGTATTATGACTTCATGCCAAAATCTATTTTTAAAAAACTGTATTATACGCGTAAAATTCATGAAAAGATCGACGTAAAATTCCAACTCTGTGGGTTCATTAGTTGAATCTATGGTATCAAATAACGTTACGGAGACACTTACACCCTCTATAATATACACCCAAATATACGGGTGGCAACCCTAGATCATGATCCGATGTTGTAACTAATTTGCAGCTACGATGCTCAGTTGAGGATGGTTATTAGACTAACAAGTCGATACTAATGAGAATCCCCTTGCTATTGTCATTTGCTCATTTGCATGACATTTGCTCCCAGACCAGATCAGATAGACTTAACTTTTTTACGCGAGCCATTTTTTTACGCGAGTCGATTTTTTACGCCAATTCCTGTACTGGGCTATACGCTGTAATCTTACGACGCTACCATACCCTTGAGATTTCTAGAAAAAGCGCTAATTCGTTCTGAGCCGTTACATAACACTAATTCAGCCGGTGTCTGGCAATTAAGCTTTTTTCTAGACCAATTAAGCTTCTTAGATACAAATAAATGTTATTTTCATGAACACATTTTGCTGAGTACCTATAATTAAACAGTTTTTCGTGATGTTATTTTTTTTTATTTTTATCAGCAGACGAACACACCAACTATACGGTCCCACACTAAGCAACGCTTGTATGGGTGCTGTACAATGGATTGATGGGGAGCTCAGTATTTTATTCTTATATAGATAATAAAAATCCACGACTCGGGTACAAACTCACAAAGTTTGTCCGTCCCAGGATTCGAACCTGGGACCCGCGGCACTGAAAGTAGGGTCACTAACCACTGAGCTAATAAGGTCGTCTTGTCACCATGTCGTCAAATGGCGTCTCAATATAATAGAGGTTGATAATTCCAAATTAATTTTAAGATCAAATCATGAAAAGATCATTAAAATTTCACCGACGGGTATCAAACCTGTAAACAACCCTTTACTGTACCGACACACGCTTAAAACTTTACAAACAATAAAACGCCATCAAAATAAAGTTAAACTTAAAGGCATAAGGTATTAAATTCTTGAAATAAAACTAATTTTACGCATTTTATCGCGTTTATTTTATATTTTTTACGCGTATGCTAACATAAAATAAACGCGATAAAATCCGTAAAATTTGTTCGTATTCTATATTCGTATCGTCGTAAATTCTATTACTTAGAATAAGTTGTTCCTCAAGAGGTTTATATAAAATCGTATGTGAGCGTGCATTTCCTTCTCTCTTCAGCCCGTCATACCCACAGCATTATAACTCAAACCCCTAAGGGATGGATTTATTAGATGATAAAATTGCTTGGAAGGTGTACACGCTAGCGTAATGCATACAAGGGTTTCACATAAATGGATGTATTTATGTGCCTCAGTATGGAAATTTAATATAAGGGATAATTGATAAGGTGCTGTGTTAGTTAGAGAGAGATAGCGCTCAGTATATGTAGGGACTTTATGGTCTTAACAAACGTTCAAACTTGGTACGTGCCGGACTACGGATTTGGTCTGCTGCGTACGAAGTGTGCGTACCGTGTGGTACGCAGACTATGACTCTCTAGACCAGAGGTCTCCAAACTAAGACTCGCGGGTCAACACTGGCCCGCAAGCACCACAACTCCGGCCCGCGACATGGCTTCTCCACGGTAGGAGGATTTTCCATCGATCTTTAATTAATTATTACGCATTTTTTTCAGTATTTTTAATTGATTTTTGCATGAAATCGTAATAGAATTCTATTTCAATGTGATTTTAAATAAAACGTGCTGTAATTATTCATTTCGATTTAAAACCGTAATGTATATTAAAACTTGATACGCTCAAGCGCGCTCATCATTCGCACGAGTCGGGTAACACGTGGAGCGTTGTTTGGGTTATCGCGTTGCTTACGATACATTGCGCGCTAAAATTTTACAACATTTGTAACCCATGACTTTCGACATAAATTACCCAAAGTTTTCGTTACCATGTCACACCCTGTTAAATATTCTAAATACTTGATAAATATTCTAAATTCAACAATACTTTTATCTTACCCTGGTATCCTTGAGGTTCAATATCAACCTTGTTATTATTTTATATATTATCCTTACAGTAATGTTATCTAAGTAGGTACTTATGTAACATAATAATATGCTCTCAACGTGCAAACAGCCGGCAAAATCTCTAGAGCTTTCCCTCCATAAGTACAGTCAGTAGAAAAAGTGAACGGTAGGTAAACCATTGTAACAAATGCTCTTATCGATTTTGCTAACCTTACCTACGTCTGAAAGTCAAGGTATGGTGAACGCAGAAAGATTGAGACGTGTTTACGGATCGTCTCGTGGGAAAATAGTAACACAAAAAATAAGTTCTGGATTTTTTTTGTGAAAAAAACACCTACATTTGTTAGGACTAGGTACTATCGGGGGCATTATTGCCTACTCATTTTTGTGTGGCAATACTTTCTCTATAGCAGTGATTTGCTACGACCTTTTATATACCTCTACCGTGGAAAAAATATTAATAATCTCCCCAATAGTCTATACTAACTACTATCATTAAGAGGTAAAGTTTGTTAATTTGTGAGATTGGATGTAAGAGGTAATCTCCGGAATTGCTGTACCGATTCAAAAAAACATTTTTACTAATAAGAAGCTACATTATTCCTGAGTGTTATAGGCTATGTTTCATTGTAGCATCGCAGGCGGAGCCGCGGGCAGTAGCTAGTACTTTATATTTTAGTCGTCGCAAGCATAGTTCAAGAATGAAGATGTCATGATACCCATGTCTACTCCGGTATATTAAAAAAAAACATGAAAAAACTACTTAATTATGTGTTCGACCGCTTGACTTTGAAATAAGAATTATCTCAACACACCTGATTTGACTGATAATTCAAATTACGCGGAACTATTTCCATCTGTCCCTTCGAAATTCAAACTAGAGGCACACCAAGTAACTTGAGGATAAGACCATTTGTGAGTTTTATTTCGAAATTCTGACTGCCAGTAACGAATGACAAAGATGTTAGTATGACAACCTAGACCGCCAGCATTACATGCCCTCCGAAGCGAGGGTTTGTAAAGATTATAACTACGATTAGCAAATTCTCCATGGAAAAACACAAGTACTTGATGTGGTTTAGCATTGCGTGCTCACCGAGTATATAGCTCGTGTTCATTACTGCGCCTTTCGGCCTTGTCCACCCCTAGGTCACTTTAGTATTAAATTTACGTCTTGAAAACACGCAAAAACCAGTTAATATTTACATACCGAAAGTGTGAATTTGTATGTAAAATCGTACTTTGTAGAAATTTGGTAATTGCTATTGGCACTGTAATACTTACTAGGATTTTGTTGGTAGTACATATATTACTCTAATAATGGTGTGCTAATGAGTGCCTTAGGACTACATTATTATATTATCATATATGTTAACAGAATATTATGACAATATACAGGTGTAGGTTTCGTAAGGAAAACTGATAACATGGATTTAACTCACGATTCTGGACTCCCCAGAGTTGGAATTTCACGTCGATCATTTCATAAATTATACACATTTATTATAGTACTAGCTGTTGCCCGCGACTTCGTCCGCGTGGTATTTAACAAAGACAACCGTTGACAACAGCCTGCTTGCCCATTCTGAGCCCGCGGGACGCATTGCATGTTGTTGCTATCAAACTTAATCAGGCGCTGCGCTGCAACATTGGTTTTAATTTTTTTTCGTGAGGTCCTATTTCTTTTTTTTAAATAAAAGTAGCCTAAGTTACTCCTTGTTACATGAGCTATCTGCCAGTGAAAGTCCCGTCAAAATCGGTCCAGCCATTTCAGAGATTAGCCGAAACAAACAGACAGACAGACTGACAGACAGACAAAAAATGTAAAAAATGTTGTTTCGGCATAGGTAACGTGTATACATCCAAATGCACTTAGTAAAAAGCGGTTATTTTAATATTACAAACAGACACTCCAATTTTATTTATATGTATAGATTTTTAAATTAATATTATAGTATTTTTAAATTAAGTTAAGCATGAAATCATTTTTATTATATTATTTTATTAAAAAAACTTTAATTACTAATTTAGACGTAAACCTGCGATGTAACTTAAAACCCGTTACGCTCGAACGCACTCGTCACTCGCACGATTTGGGTATCAGGCGGAGCGTTGTGTTGTGATCGCGTGGTTTACGATACATCGCGCGCTGAAAAATTAAAACCATGAATTTCGACATAAATGATTAGTATAACTCTATCATATGCATTAAGTATAAGCTTTACCAAAATGTTGGTTACCAGGCCCCTTACACCCCGTATATAGTAATATAATATATCTTGTAGCAGATAGTCGTATATTCTAAATGATGTGTAACTCAAGCGAACGGAGTTCGATTCCCGCGAGAAATCATGGGCCACTGTATATTGGGTTCTGATAAATATGGGTAGGATTCTGAGTAATATTAACGTGTATTTGAAATATGACTACATATTATAATAATAATTTGGAAAAATTGTATTGAAATTATGTTAGAATAATTGTTGGACTTAAATATACTATGTGAAGCAAAAAAAATGTAGTGTCAAAAACTGCTAATACCAATATATATAAATCTGAAAATACTGCCTCTCTTGACACTGTCATAATAAATCAGCTCTATATTTTGAAGCCAGAAAATGGGCCAGGTCGCCGGGTTACAATAATTTAATAAAACAGACACTTGCTCTGAATATATTTATGAAATTAAGAAAGTTCCCAAGTGATGGATATTTGATTTTAATTAAAGACTAAGAATATGTAGGATCAGACCCTCTAAATTATACAATAAAAATATTTTAATAATTAAATTTAATGCGACATTTCGCAAAGTTCTCAGTGGAAATGTAGAGCAGTTTGCAACAATTTGCAAGTTAATAATGCGGTTTTGTTTCATTTGCATGTTTTAAAAAAAATGCGTTATACCCGTTCTAACATAATAATATATACGAACACACCAACTATACGGTGCCACATTAAGCATCGCTTGTATTATGGGTATCGTACTATGGAGTGGTAGCGAACATAGTATATTATAACTAATATAAGGTCGAAGATCCAAGATAGATCGATCAAATCGAAGACTCAGAATCAGAATGTATTTTTATTCATATAAACCATTAAGTACAGTACTTATGAATCGTCAAAATACTTACATAATGCTAAGCTACAACTTTACCACCCGTTTGGAATGACCTTCCTATTTAGAAAAACGGGCAAGAAACTCTATGGTTGCTCTTTTTTTCGATACGACAACGCAATGAAATGGTTTTACATAGGACATTTCATAATGTAAGTTTCAATTAATAACCAAATTGCACCGTACTAGACCGGTCGTAAGGTGATGAATCAGGGGGCAGGTCAGCTGTGTTAAGTAAAATATGTTATGGAAACCATAATATCCGAATTCACACACAATTTTGGAAAGATGGGCTTGTCAGTAATATATTGCAAAAAGGTATATTTATAACATTAGGCAAACTGACTTTTAACACGCAGTAAGATAATTAAGCCACTGAGTGGGGGATTCGTGATATACAGAGCTGAGAACGATCCTTCAAAACCTCGACCTTTAATATGTAGCGACCTTTTCAATCTCGCCACAAGGTACACAGATGGCGCTGCAGACGGACATTCAAAACAAATGTTGATGCTCCATACAATTTTCCCATTTCCGCAAAAAATGTTGCCATAAATAAATTGCTATTTTTAACGATACATTGTTAAATTTATCTAGTAATTAAACATTTTTCAACAATGATTATCACTTGCTAAACGGTGAAGGAAAATTCCGTGGGTAAACCTGCAGGTCTGAGAGAACCCATCGAAAGTCGTGTGCAATCCGCCAACCCACACTGGGCCAGCGTAGTGGACTATGGCCTAATCCCTCGCATTGATGGGAGGCCCGCGCCCAGCTGTGGGACATTAAAAGGGCTGGCATTTAGGCATTTTTAACTTAATCGGTTGGTACGAGACTTATCATAAGGTCTTGAATCACGGGACTGATTTGGCTGTTATCGATCGTACCTACTTTAATGAGATCAGCAAACGCATTTAATAAAATAAAGTGGTTATTGATGGGATTGCGTGGATTCATGCCGATGTTATTCTATGTCTTTATAGGTACGAGACTATCGAGACATAAATAAATGTTATCGATGTTTTCAATTCATTTTATTGGCTTGTTGCAAGTTGATTTAGTTGTTAAAAGTATAGCTACTTGATATTAGGACCTGGATCCAATTCCCAGTTATGGTACGTGTTATCCGTTGAATAATTTTGTATAGATTACAAACAGTCAGAGTCCCCCGAAGTTGTTAACAGTTGACTCATAATCAAGTAGTAATTGCATCTAAATTGTCATTGTTATTGTGGTGCTGATAGCTCCTAAAGAAAGAAAGCTTCTATTTCAAAAACTAATTTTAATACATTGCTAATTAAATAGTACTCATTCGTTGCCAACATTGAACTCACCTGGATACGAGTACGTACTTCATAGTATCCTTGTTGTAACTCCGTGCATCTGCCCAAGTACAGGCTTCAGTCCGCCCAGACGCTCCGCAGTGATAGGGCGCGCCGCCCCGTGTCCCGCCCCAGCCGAGAGTTCGATAACTAACGCACTGAAAAGTTCAATGAGTTTTCAGTGATAGTGGCAGTGTAGTGAGGATGTGATATGTGACATTAATGTCTTGAGGGTATGTTTTTATTCACATTAATAAGTTATTTATTGAAAGGATATTGTTTGGATTAACTTAAAAACTAAACCATGTTTTTATAATCACATTATAATTTGATATCGTTAGGTAAATAATTGTTTAAAATTAATCATTAAATAATGCTTATTTTCTGATATTCTAATTTCGACCACTGTATTGTACACTTTTTTAACCAACGGTCGATAAAACTTGTATAACAATACTTACATTATATTTAGAGGACTTCATCTGAAATATTAATGGTGTTAGTTTGTATGTTTTTAATTATATAGTACGTAGTCGTGTTGAGAATCAGTAATATTTTCCAATTGCGATAATTGGTACGTTAATGTTATTTACATATAAGAATATTATTGTATTACTACTTCTGGGATTTTCGGATATTTAAATGCGAATCTCATCTTCAATAATGATTATCACTTGCTGTACGGTGAAAGCACACATCGTGAGGAAACTTGCTCATCTGTCGAAAGTCGTGTGAAGTTCACTATACCGCACTGGTGAACCATACCATAACCCCGACTCGCACCTCTGGGATTTCGAGATTTCGTTTAGGACACATCGTTAGGGAAATATGTATGTCTGAGAGAACGTGACTAGTTTCTGAAAGACTAGCATAGTCCACCATAACCCACACTGGGCCTGGGTGGTGGACTACGGCCTTAATCTCCATGCCGAGCACTGAGACATGAAAGGGCATTCTAGATCCCATATACAATATTTATTTGTAGCTACTTTTAAATGCAATTTTACAAAGTTTATATTAGTATAGAAACTATAGTCTTAACTATGGTTCGCTTTTTGATATCTGCGCTTACCCGTTGATAAGCCATTAAAACTTGTACACCGAACCATAGTTATCATTACCAGAGGTCCCTAATAATGGGGCTTAAGGTTCATTTTAATCGTCACAATAACCGTTAACGTTCGTTAAAGTTGATTTCCCACCTTTTCATCGAATATAAATGGGAAACCATTTCCCAGTTTGTGGAGTTTGAGTTTAAAAGCGATTTAGTAAGTTCGCGACTTGACGGAAACTCATTTGAAGGGTTAAAATAGGGAAGGTTTAGGTTTTTAGATTGATGGACACTACGTGTGTATTTGAAGGGTGCTATTGATGATGTTAAAGGCAATTTGGCTCTTTTAATGTCGGTGTTATAGGCACAGGCTTCTAATTTAGACAAGTGGTTTTCGATGTATAAGTGATATCATTTATTTTGTGGATTTTATTTGGTGATATAGTACTTCTATGACCTGCCTACAATTTAACTTATAAATAAAGAGGTGCTCTATAAAATGAAAACATTAAAACACTGATCATTCGGAATCCAGACAAAATAATTAATTAGTTGTACGCTAATTCATCACATTTATCAAAAAAACGCCTGTACATAGGTAGATAAGAATCGGGTCCATTACTAGATCGTCAAGTACGAGATTATTCGTAAGCCAAACGTATACTTTATAATTTACGTATTAAGACATTTTGAATTGGCACTTTTAAATCCTGCCCGCTAGATGCACTTTTTTTTTTTTTTTTTTTATTACATTATAGGCCAGTATTTGATCTCAATCTCACCTGATGGTAAGTGACGATTAGATCTACGATGGAGCATACTTGCCTAGGTAGGAAGGCGGCAGTAGATCGAGACGCTATATTCACTAGGCACATGCAGCGCAACTGATCTGACCCGCCATCCATGAACTGCTCAAATTTGCGTACAAATACGTAAACGATCAAGGTATGCGGTTAGTATATGAATAATCTCGCATGTGACGTTCAAGACTAAGGTAGTTATAGTAATTATACATCATTATAATATTCCTGTCTCAATAATAAGAACCTAGAACGAACCGAACGAATGACATCAAACCTAGGTCCTAAAGTACCTAGTCGCTACACGGTCTCAAACAGATATCAAACAAAAAAACATGCTAATCTAAGTTCATTCGTTCTGGAATTATGCTACACACATGCAAAATGTTTCAGCTTTCAACACCCCATTTTGATTCGCTTCAAGCATTGATCCACAATGTCTTCAGGGGTCAAAAATATTATTTGTTTTGACCTGAATTATATTCTTAACACTTTGTGACGTTTTTGCAAATATGCAAACTCGTTACCGAGTTAACAACATTCATCAAAACGCCCCAAATGTTTCGGATCCGCGTCACCTTTTTCAACTATTCGAAATGGGCAATCATAATAAACAATACACAGCGCAATTTCGAACCTCGTCGTTTGCACAATAAAGTTCTTTATCCGTTGCGAATGCTCGAAGCATTTTGTATATGAGCAGATTGGAGTTTTATGTTAAATTGTTTATTCACAGTTCACGAATGTTTGTCACTGTGTGCACGTGTCACCGCTGGACCAAATAATGTAAATTAAATTCATGAGCACACACGACTACTAGGGATTAAGGTTGGATTTGTACAATGAAGAACAAAAGGTGCACATTATATAATTACTAGCTGCGCCCCGCGGTGTTACCCGCGATAAAAAAGTATGTCCTTTTTACCAGGATAAAAAGTAGCCTATGTGCTATTCCAGACTATGATCTATCTCCGTGCCAAATTTCATCCAGATCCGTTCAGCCGTTCTGGCGTGATTGAGTAACAAATATCCATCCATCCAAACTTTCACATTTATAATATTAGTGTGATTTTCGATTTCATAATATGTGTGCTGTGAATCTATACATTTATAGAACGGAGACCATACTATTCAATATTTCATAAGTATTTCTGATACACATATTTATAGATGGCACCTAACAAACAAATATTCACTGCAAATCATGAACATAATTGAAGGAGTGGAATGACATCAATAGTTTAATGGCGAGTGTGGGGCCGAAGCGGAACCTCTCCGTTATGGGGATAGCTTCTCTAACCACTAGGCTATCGGCGCTTCAACGGTTACATTTGCTGATAGTACAAGAAAACTAGTTTGATTAAAAATGTGAAGGTACACAGAAACTGATCATTATAATACCTACTACTAACTAAGCACTACCTAAGCTTCGTTCATATTTTCTACATCAGAACCCAATTACAACAATAAAACAATTCCCCAAAACCCCATACAAATGCTAAGTATAAAATCAATATCGTTTCTGCAATTTGTCATATTCCACAACAGACAATATACCAATATCCCGGAGGACATCAATCACGGCCGGGTATACCCGGGTGCCGCGTACCCGGCCCGGGTACAATCACAAAAGATTCGGCTTTGAAAAATATCCGGAAGGATGCGCTCTGTCAAATTGTTTATTTTGTTGTGCAGCCTTTGTTTGCGAGATCTTAACTTATGAATGATACATAAGAATGTTTCATTCATTCATTCATATTCTTCTATTGAGCACTGAAATCTAGGTTCAGGCAATGCCACAAGACATCAAGAGGAAATGCCTTTTTCATGTTGTTTGCGACACTCCGTCTTATTATCCGTATTTCTTCGTCTAAGTTCGGTAGCATAGTCATATTGAAATACTTTTTAATTGATATTAGCCACAAAGCGTACAGTCAATTAACCAACTCAAATTAGTGAAAAAACACATTACTTAGATTGTATGTCTGTTGTCAATTGAATGTAAATATATATCTCTACTGAATGAACTTTTGATTCTTCAACGATATGATCGTATAAAAAAGTTATTTGTCATGCAAGGTTGCAAAGTTGTTATATGCTCCGAGTGTTTGTATGGAATATAGAGCTAGCAAGGTTTCCAAGATTGAACCATGAGTAAAGTGGTTCAAAAATAGAATCCTGAGCGTGGGAAAGGGATTCAATGGCACGAGAATCAAATAATTCTGCCGCTGTGCGAAACACGCAACAGTTCACATCACTACAGCGAGGAAAATGCTAGATCAAAAACAATCCAAATAATATAATTAGTCAGCGTTTTATTATTCATAGCATTGAGCATACACTGTAAACTATATTATCTATCTGGTCCTCCAATATTACTCATTATTTATCAATAAAACTATTATTTAATTAAATAAAAAAAATACATCTTCACTCTTCGGATTCCCGCCGAACCACGTTTCTGAACGATTCCCGATGTTTTTTTTTATAGGAAGAAAAAAAATGTTATATACACCATTACCACAGATCAACTAATATGCTCTTATGCATTAGTTGATCACGTTCTAAATTTGAAAACCTTTCCCACCCATGGGGATCTAATGGACTTTTGCAAGCAGATCTCAAACAATAAAGGCCGCCTTTCCGAGCGAGATCAAAAATATTTATCCAGTTTCCGTAACGCACCAGCAAGCGACTCACAATACATTACTCTTGCCTTTTTTCTTTTTAAGTACCTACCTTAAAAGATAAATTGTAGCCGCGCAAGACACAAAAGGTTGAAATTTTAACCGTCCAACAGTAGGGTCTTTGATATATATAAAAAGGTTTAAAATGCCTACCGGACCTGAGGAGAATAATATTAACTTTAATTTCAGTAATGTAGGTATTGTTTGCATGTGACATCAAAGGAATGTGTAATTAGCCGCGAGACCCAACAGACTTGCAAGGCTGCCTTTGCTAAGTGCCTCGCCCAAGAAAAGCGCTTGTGCTAATCGCTTGATCGTGGTCATCTGTCATTTACGTAGCTTTCAGCGTAAACCTGTGGTACTCAACCTTTTTTTAATAGGAGCCACAAACACGTGTTAGTAGAGGATTCGTGGGCCGCAAAAAAAAGGTAATGTTTTCGTAGGTTTGCGGTATTGCTACAAATTGAATTAAACAACTATGAACGGATACATCGCGGCGCGGTAGTGTTATGTACAACCTATTTACTCAGCGCGCTCTCAATTTTTCTTATGGGCGAGAAATTCAAAATGTTTTAAAATAAAGTAACACTTAACACTTTTTGTGTATATAATTTTATTATACAATGTCATTATTGTATTTACTTTGTTAATTTTCCTATTAATAAGTATATTTTAGTTTTTTGTTTTTCCATGTCTTTCCATATCTTTGTAAATAACTATTGTACATTTATTGAAATAAAAAATAATTGCTAAGTAACACTAGATGGGCAAATCACAAAAGCCCAGCGGGCCACAGGTTGGGTATAGCTGGCTTAAACTGTTGTTTTGGTCATAAGAAGTTTAATTGGGCATTATTTTTATAAGACTAGTACGATATTATTAACAGATCAGATTATCTAGTGTCATTTTACTATTGAGCTATGGAAAAGCTTTCATGTCTTTCAACATAACTCGCTTGCTCTCCATTCGCTCCTTAGGAAAATATATTCAAAATATATAACTTATCTTTGCTGCCTGAAATTCAGTCAAAAAGTAAAATTGAAACGGTTGCATGCTTAACCATCCGCGGTGCTCAGTGAAGCGACCCCTGTCTGTTGACATCGGAAACTTGTATCAATATCAGATGCACACATTGAGCATGCGAATATGTGCAGAAACTCGTGACATGAAGTTCTATATTTGCATACCGTGGTATCTGATGATTGGATACTAAACGATACTTACATTTCATTTATGAATAAATAACGGTCGATTTGAAACAAGGTATCGAAGGTGTTCCATTTTGTATGATACTAGCTGTACTCACCATAAGTTGCATGCCATGCCATAGAATACTTCGTATGCACAATAACTCAACAATTTCATCTAAATGTATATTTAGCGGAAAAGGGAAAATCTTCCAGGCAGGCGGGTGGTATGCACGTATTAGCACGAATGTTTGTTTGTCACATTCGTGCTAATCACACAAAGTCTGTACCTACCAGGATTCGAACCCGGAGCCCGCAGCACAAATAACAGGGTCAGTACAGGTCGTCACATCCAATTCTCGGTGCATAGATCCAATGTAGCTATCTAGTAGCCTATATGGTTGATCTACTAAATAGTAGATGTAACAAAAAAAAATACATCCGAATTGAGAACCTCCTCCTTTTTGAAGTCAGTTAAATATGCAATATTCACGAGTGACTAGAAACATGTCAACATGGTTGCAATAAGAGAATCCCGCAAACCACAGCAATATACAGGCGGTTCAGACTACACGCTATACAGCGTGGTGCAATATGAGCATACAATACCGATGTCATCTGTGAGCTCTCGAAGTGTGTGCGATCAGAGTTGCTATACTCTTTTTTTATAAATCGTCTGTTATTGTTCACTTCTTTGGATGTTATGGATGATGCCAAGGAATGGAACAAGCTACCGGCGTCTTTGTTCCACGTTGACTACAATCTGGGTGTTTTCAAGTCGCGAGTGAAAAGGTACCTTCTAGGCAAGTATGCTCCATCGTAGATCTCATCGTCACTTACCATCAGGTGAGATCGAGATCAAGTACTAGCCTATAATGTAATAAAAAAATACTTTGATGATTTTTAAAACAATATTAAAAAAAAATAAATAAATGAAATTATAATTATTAACTAAGTACATCGTAATAGCTAGAAAAACAAAAAGTACTTGAAGGATACATTAACATTATTTTTAAATTTGCTTTTTAGTTTTTAAATCAGAGATCCAGATTTTGAACATTAATAACATGAGACGTTAGGTACGAAATTTCATTAAATCCGTCTGAGCTTTTTAGCGGGAAGTTGAAAAGTGAAAATGTCAGTTGTTTTATTTTCCAAAAAAGTGTTTTTTTTATAAATCATGTGTAATATAAGTGGGATATTAATCATTGTGTGTTTAATATTATATATATATATATATCCCACTTGGGAGAACTTAACTTTTCAAGTTCTCCCAAGATGCCTCGTAAATTTCCAGTGTAGTATCCACAGCTTTACTGATAGAGCTAGTATAATAGTAGAATTTTAAAACAATTATCAAGCAATACTCGACACTGGCTAAAATGACTCTAATTTGTAGCCGATTGCCGATCTAAAAAAAGAAGAAATCCCTCCGGCCTATTTACCTCAAACAGTTGAACTTGACAAACATTATAATAAAAAAAATAACCGTGCCGTCTAAAATCAGCTGTATAAGTTGATTTCTAATCATTATGTTAAGTCAGAATTTCGAAACGAAAGGAAAAAAAATTGCTTACGAAAAATCACAATTGTCAATTTGTCGGGAACAACATTTATTGTTTTAAATCAGCGCAAAGCGAAATTGAATTGACTTCTCATAACATCATTACAATTTGCGCTTAAGAAGGGCGGCGGGCAGGCTCAAGGATTAGTATATAGCTACTATCTATCTATCAGCCGATGGACGTCCACTGCTGGATATAGGCCTCCCCCAACGACTTCCACACATCTCGCCTCCGCCACTCGCATCCACCGGCTTCCTGCGACGCGTGTGATATCATCAGTCCACCTTGTGGGGGGCCGTCCTACACTTCGTCTACCGATTCGTGGTCACCATTCTAGAACCTTTCTGCCCCAACGGCCATCGGTTTTTAGGCCATCGGTTGTTCGGCCATTAGTACCTACACACTTTCTAAATCATTCCGTACATCGACCTGGAAAATGGCGTCTATAATGATTGTATTTTAGTATTTTCAAGTAGTTTAAACATAGTTTTCGCGATGCCAAAGATATCTAATAACCAAGTCCATTTAAAATAATAACTCATCGCCTGATCCTAAGTTACGTTGCTATAAATACAGATAACACTAAATTTTACTTTATGACCACCCTTCTGCAGATTTGCGGCCTCCGGAAAGGGCTGACATACATACATATTATCACAATTGTTATCCCTTAAAGAGGGTGGACACGGACATTCTAAATCAATTCATAAATTTGTTGTCATACTATTTTTAAGTTGTTTTTTTATTTTCCTATTTAGTTTAACTTGAATTTTACATTAAATGATTATAAAATAAGTCGATACTTAATAAATAACAAATTATCTAATACCTACAGCCACGAGCTTTTAATCACATGACGGCAGATAATTTAAAAAAAAGTCTGGAAACATATTTTGTTCCTGGAATTATTTATAGACCAGGTCGTCAAGTGCGAGATTAATCGTTAGCTAACGTATACTTAATAGTCTACGTATTTAGATGCAACTATATGGAGTGTTAAAGTTTTAAATTCTCATCGCTAGAGGGAGGCGCTGTTCAATTTTCCATCCCTATTAAATACGTAAACTATTAACTATGCAGTTAGCTTACGAATAATCTCGCACTTGACGTACAGGAATGCCCGCGACGTATGTACCTACATTCCTTTTTTGTTATCCCGGAAGAACACTTCCAGTGATAGTAATTTGATAAACGTAAACTATAAAAGTGATTTCGCAATAAAAAATAAGCAGGCACCGCTCAGTTCTATTTATATATGTATATACGTTTTCTTTTTGGCTAAGTTTATAGGTCTTCAATTTTAATTGCCAAGGCACTGTTACATTTGACAGGTAAATTTATCAGGGTTTCGATCCCAGCCTAAATAAGCGACCCTATTGTGTAACAGACGACTTCATTATTTATTTATTGTTTACCGCACACAATGCACAACAAAGGCTGTAGTTACTTTCTGAATTTCATGATAATTAATCACGCAACGACTGATTGCTCGTTACTGGCCGCAAAACCTGAAAACTTGGAAATCTTCGAGAACGTTCGATATTAAAATTTGATTTCAGCGTTTTAGTTTAAGTTGCGGGTTGCTGGCTTTACGAAAAAATATGATTTAAATTTCTTAGAATAATTTGTAAATAACAAGAAAAGTTGTGCAAGATAATAGATACTATGAATTGAATGTGTAATATACGCTTTATGTGAATGATAATAAAGCTCACGGTAGCTTATCCTATACGTACAATGGATATACCTAGAGGTTCGCAATGGAATAAGAAATTATGAAATCAGTAGATAAAATAGCTAGTAACTGACATAGCGGTAAGAATTTCAAAGTTGAATTAGCAGTAGGCGCATAGCTAGAAGAGTCGATGCCCGCTGGGGCAGAATGATTCCAGAATGGCGGCCACGAGACGGGAGACGTAGTGTAGGACGGCCCTTCACAAGGTGGACCGATGAGATTACTCGCGTCATAGGAATCCGGTGGATGTGGTCACCGATACACATCGTATTGCGGAGGACCATGGTGTGTGGAAGTCATTGGGTGAGGCCTGTGTCCAGGAGGTCTTTCGATCGATGAATAGATGAATCTATATCTCATATGTCAACTTGCGCAAGAACTGCGTAGCTGCAAATAGACAGGCACGTACTATGGTCAAATATTATTATGGTGAGAGACATAAATTGCGCATAATTAGCAATGGTTTGTAAGCGAATGCCATTCCATTTATATTTAGTGTTCTGTGCTCTACAGAATTTTGATATCAAGTATTCATTGTTCCCGTAATTTCTGCGAACCGAATATTAGATTGGACTCGTGATACGTAATATCGTATTTTTCCATTATAAAGTTATTATGTGAATCGCATTATTGAGGAGATCGGTACGAACTCATTTTTATCAATTGTCTTGAGTTATACCTACTAAGTATATTGATATTAAGGATTTGTAGTGGATATGTTATTTACAAGTAGTTTTCATGTGAAATTCGGTTTTAGTGGTTACATTGTTAGATGTATGTCTTGTTACTTTTTGTTACTTTTTTTTTTGTGTACTATTTTTTCAGGCAGCCTACCCATATATATTTTTTTTTTCAAAAATTTATGCAAATAAAAAATAAATGTTGTTCGTTGGTAAGCAATGATGCACTGGAGAACTGCTAGACCTATTTTGCAATAGTTCTTATCATCGTAATAGTCCGAAAAAACGAAAAAGTTTTCCGGAAAACTGGAAAATTCTGACGTCACAAGTAAGCGCATATGTGACAGAGAAAAAGCTATACCCCACTCTCTTCCAACTATATAGTTCTTTAACCATACATGAATAGCAAATATCTTCAATACCTCTCACAGAATGTCAAGCAAAAATCACTATAAATATTCTTTATAAATACTCAACTATGGGACCATACAATGGAATGGGAACGGTCAGTTCCAATACACCCAAGCCGAGATTAATTAGGAACAGACCCTTCCAAATTTTACACGACAAGGGGACAAGGGATGCCACTCTAACAATATTGTGTCTTAATATACACAAGGGGTCAATAATCTATTATCACGAGACATGTCACAGCATTCATGATTATTTATTAACAAATAATCCATCAGTGCCTACTGAAATGACAAGCATTACTTACAAAACATTAACCTGCCAAAATACATTATTCGAAACATGACTATTGACTGTACCATTACACAAAACATTTTCAACGCAATCTCTATAAACACAAGATTGAATATACGGTAAACCGCATACGTTACACCTTATTTTCTTGGAAGGAAAGTCGTTTACCCATTCGTCAGGTACTTGGGAGAGGTTTTGGGAAGTTTTCCAACATTCGGCAGTTTCGGGACGCCATTTGAAGTGGTTTGCAAGAAATATCTTCGTACTTGGTACGAATAATTCTTGTGGGATTTTAATGGATGCATTTGTTTTGAATAGCACACAATATCAAAGTTTAGACGTTTGTTGCAAACTGGAATGTTTCTTTTGTATTGATTTCTTATATTTACGCGAATACTACACATTGAAATAAAACTAATCTTACGGATTTTATCGCGCTTATTATACGTTCTCGACGTTTCGGCTGCTTTGGGGCCATCAATAAATTACATCACACGTTAAGGGGGCGGGAGGGGGTCGACGAAGTGTGACATTGTGTGACAAGGGGCGGGGAGGGGTCCCAAATTTTGTGACATCACATTTTTTCAAAATATAATATTTTATATCTAAGTATTACAGCTATTGATTTTATTGAAAAATAATTTAAATGGAAATAAAAACAATTTCGGAACACTGCTGTTTTAATTTCATAAATTTCTAAATGTAAAATTGCAAAATATGTTACATCACACTAGGTAGGGGGGGTCTCACTAATGTCACCAATTGTGACAAGGGTTGGTAGCACAAATTATTAAACACAAAATTAGAATAAAATAATTTAAATATAAATTCCTGCTTATAGCGACGTTTTTTAAAGAAAATTTAACAGCTGTACGTTATTTGTTTTTAGTTTCGAGATGATAATGTCTCATCCGTCAGAGGAACGCCAAGGAGTTAAGGGCAGACCGGAGATAATCGACTTGGGACCATCAGATGTAAACTAGCCAAAAACTTCTATCGGCGTGACGCTTTAAATAATCCAAACTAAACGAGCCGAGTTTACAGAGGATGCGTGCAGGAAAGTTTAACATGTTGTTGATGAGAGGGTGCTGTGGTCTGACTTAATGAATCGCCAGAATCGTAGGGCCCTTTGTAGACGCAATTTTGAACGATTGTGTCGTTGAAAATATGTGATATATATATGAGCATATATATGAGTTTATAATCCCACATTGCTAGAATCTATATGTATCTATATCCATACATATATTATATATTTGACGACCTGATTAGCGCAGTTGGTGGTGACCCTGCTTTCTATGCCGCGAGCCCAGTTTCGAGTCCTGGTAGGGAAAAATCTTTGTGAGATGAGCACGAATGTTTGTAACCCATGTCATGAATGTTTAATTTCTAAATATTATATACTGGGTTCGCCCTAAGTCCATTGTACGTATCTCTACGTATATACACATAAGTCTTACGGACTTATATAATAAATAAATATCTGCAGGTATGATTTTTTGTCCGTTTTTCGTGATTCACGGAAAAAACTATTTTACGGATTTTGATGAACCATGGCTTAGTATAGCTTATAGCCCGAGTCAATATATATATGATACTTTTGCCCGGGATTTGATTGAGTTCCTGCGGGATAGCCAGGAAACTGTATCTCATACTCCACAATTGAGAACTCATAACAAGGTCAATATTTAAGAGAATTTTAATTTGTCCCGGGGAACGGAAAGTCTCCCGGGATAACCTCAGTACACGCACACAAAGTCGTGGGCACTGCTCGATCGAATTTAAATAAAACAAAGCCATTACCCTGAGCCCGTTGTATACTTTTCATTAATGTAAAACAAATACTCTTAGAAAGAATTTAATTTTTCAGTCGCCTCGCAGAGTAGTTCAGTTTTTGCTGTCACCCTTCCAAGTGTCTACAGCTGTGATACTCTTACAAAAAGCGTGTTTACAAGACATAAATTCAATTAATTCAATCGTCGCCCGAACCAATCCGAGATCGATCGTACTGCTAAGAAGGTATTTACTTGAAAGGTTATTTCGAAAGGTATTTTTACTGGAAGGGTTTATTTTAATTGCTTGTTTTTGCGGAGAAAGGGATCTTTTTTTAAAACAATAGTAAGTACTTATCTTTCTCTCATGTTCTACTTACGTGTTTTCTTTGTATATCATTTCCCAAACTTGTATCAGGCTGTTGGATTCCATTAAGAATAGGGATAAAATAATATTCACGAAAACCATTACAATTACTTATGCATACAGGGTGCTTCAGAAAGAGTATACGAAGCCTTCAACCTACGCTTCTTTAGCATTCGTTATCATTACGTGAAGTCAGAATTTGGATAAGTATATCAATTTCAATAATACAATTTTATTTGCGACAAAATTTCAATCATGATTTTTTGTAAGCGAAATATTAAAAAAAAAATACAAATATTCAAAGTCAAATCATTTATTGCGTATATGCCTATGGGGGCACTTAAAAATTTACATTAACATATTTTTTCTAAACACTACAAGAAAACGCTTCCTTGACTGCACGAGTGTTTTGCTGTTGCGCGTATATCTGAACATGCCTATGAGCGTTTTCTCATGATGTTTTCTGAACAGAAATTAATGTTATGATTAATTGCTGATCAGCGTGGCCCAATAGTTGGGTTAGTTTTTGTTAATACGTGATCAATCGGATTAGATCGATCATTCGGCCACATTAGTTTGTGATTATTTTTTACGGTAATAATGAAAGTAATAACGGGTTTGATTACATGTAACTAATCTAACGAGTTGTTTTAATGAATTACCTGGTAACGATTAAATAAATAATAAATGAATATCGCCAGACGAAGACTCCAACTATACGGTCCCACACTAATCAACGCTTGTATTATGGGTACCGTACAATGGACTGGGACCGAGCCCAGTATATATGACTTATATAGATATTAAATAATATACAAACCACATGTAATATACATGTTCGTCCCTACCAGGATTCGAATCCGAGGCTTTCGGCACAGAAAGTAGGATCACTACCAACTGCGTTAATCAGGCCGTCAATTAAATTAACTATTCTCAAGAAGCCCATGCATGGTACCATTAGTCTCATGTTACGTTTAGTTGTTTTTTTGTAAACAATCATTCGCAA
This sequence comes from Pheosia gnoma, assembly GCA_905404115.1. Classification (NCBI taxonomy): domain Eukaryota; kingdom Metazoa; phylum Arthropoda; class Insecta; order Lepidoptera; family Notodontidae; genus Pheosia; species Pheosia gnoma. Next base: position 1,238,885 of record FR989909.1, on the reverse strand, counting down.
AAAGAATGTGGGTTTCCAATTGGGACTTTCATATAGGTAACCTATAATTGTTGATCAATTAGCCCCGCGGCTTTGTTACCTACGTTCGGAGTCATATTTCTAAAGACTTAAAGTTGATTTTAATTTGTTTTTATGTCCATAAATGAATAATGGAACGCGCATAGAACTCGCGGCTCCAAAGTAGCAGTACGAGTAAAAGAGTTTTTAAACAACTTCGTAATTCGAATTGTATTTTAAATAACGCTGGCAGTTAATATAACATTATATTAGATGTAGTATAATAAAACATTGAATTTTGATTCTGAGTGAGTGTAGAATATTTTTTTTTGAAATTTTTGACAATTCGTAAGTACATACTAAAAATAAAAATAAAATATTCTGCACTGATACCACTTGGTTTAGGAATCCATATTACCGAGGGCGTTGTTTCTTGAACATGCGGTTTCAGGCTTTATAGGTACTCATATAGACACATTTTGTCCACTGCTGGAGAAAAGCCTTGCCATAACGTTTCCACAATTTATTTCAATCATCACCATCGATATTTTCTTTATAGAATCATTCGAGAAATTGTAAATTAATGCAAAATCATTTAGCACAATATCCATCAGAGAAATGCGTTTTAAGATCCCCGAGAACGGAAACCGTTCTTGACGAAACGATTCCGTCCATCTGTCTGGCGCCGAACACGAAATTACTAAACCGATCGAGTGAAATTTCGGAATAATCTCCGCTTTTGCGGACAAATTGGATGCTGTAAGGAATTTCAGCTCATTTGGAGGGGCGGGATGAATGCTCTTAGATTGAGCGTCCGGTGAGATTGATTAGTGATTGAAATATTGAGCAATCACGACTTTTATTGACAGATATAAATTTGTATGAAAGGAATCCGCTTCGACGAGAATTTGGTCATACCACACACACAAAAAAAATCTATATTTATGATCGATTTGTATATGCATTTGTGTTCTCTACAGTATTGAGATCAGAATGAAATCAGAATGACCAACATACAATACATATTTTTAGGGCTGGCAACATCCCATGCTGCACGTGTACTGATGACGGCTTAGATCAAACCATGATACAATAATCGTACTATTATTGTATCATAGATCAAACATACTTAACATACTTTGCCGATCCCCGGCGATGAGCTCCGAAAGCATCCGAGAAAAAACAAACGTAGACCTAGTAGTGAAATATAATCTGAAAAGGTACTAGGTCCTCCCGTGACCATGGTTGCTGTAAAGCAGCCGAAACGAACGTAAAAATCATAAAATAAACGCGATAAAATCCTTAAAATAAGTTTTATTTAAATGTGTAGTATTCACGTAAATATAAGAAATCAATAAGGAAGTAGGTATTTATTAAGAAGAAAACGAATCATATATTTATTACATTGGATATTTATATTAGACTTCCTAGTCGAAATTATGTATACTTTCATAGTACATAGCTAATTGCTTTATTTTCCAAGTAAAACGAAACGAAGACTATTTTTAGTATATTATACACTTAAAATAGAACATCTAATTAGTTTGGACTATTCATGAATGGACTTTAATTAAAACTCTATGATTTCCATTAAAAATGTTTTCCTCGAGATCTTTTTGGCGGTCTCTCCTACACGATAATGAACATTCAATATTCATGATCGAATTCAAACTGATCGGTTTGCGAGTTCGAAAGTACTATGAATTTTAATAACACAGACGGAGACTCTATTCATAAGATATTGGGAATGTTCGCGAAAGTTTTGGCGATATTATGGTTTATTTTACGCTCAGTTTCGGTAACGACGGTCGCAGCTCTCTCCGCGTAAGAACTCAATTTAGAGTGGCAATTTTAATTGGTATGTACTTTATAGAGTTAAATTGCCACTTAATTTTTAAACGGACTTGAGTCAAGTCTAATCATTTATTGATTTCTTATATTTACGCGAATACTTCACATTGAAATAAAACATATTTTTTTTTGGATTTTGTCGCGTTTATTTTATTTGTTTATGTCAGCCAGTCCTCCCGTGACCATGGTTGCTGTAAAGCAGCCGAAACGTCGGGAACGTAAAAAGATAACAAGCTATGCGAGTTTCCAGAGCACGTAACATATATACAATACCCCGACAATAACCATCGGGGCATAGCAGTCACTCTGCCCGGCATACCACGCGCCTGGCTGGAAGATCTTCCCTTTTCCGAAAAAAATAAAATAAACTTAATCTGTCGGGTTCGAGAAATGAAGCGATTAAATCTCGCACATAACCGTTAAAACAATGTTATGATCACTAACAACGTTGTTATAATTAGTCCGAGGGTGGCAGCGCCAAGTTCCGACGTCTGTTGGCGGTATCGCGACAGTAATTAATGAGTTCAACTCCAAACTTTGACTTACCGCGATACGATCAGCTGTTCCACTTATGATACTGTTTAAATGTGTTGGTAGACTGTAGACGAGTATACAGAGTGATTCAGAGATGATATACTAGCGTATGTACTTACGCTTTTATAGCGCAGTTCATTCATCATTAGGGTGAACAATGTGAAGTCACATATTCGCAATGTCATTAAAAAAATACCCACCCAAAATCACAAATTGTTATTTTTTTTAAATAGACATATCGTAATTCCGACTTTTTTTTTTATTGCAATATAGGCAAGTATTTGATCTCGATCTCACCTGATGGTAAGTGACGATGAGATCTACGATGTATGTAGATAGTATCTAGACTTTACACATAATTACGCTCAAGAAGCGCAAGTACCAAGGACGTCCACTGGGACGAGTGTTGCGAGTCGTAGCACCAGTATTTAGTTTAGTTCCATTGGAAGGATAACGGGGCTAAACTTGTTAGTGATCATAGGACCGTGTGTGTATGAGAGACTGAGCAACGCTTGTATTATGGGCGCCGTACAATGGACTAAGGGCAATCCCAGAATAACCCAGACCGGGAAATAATTTCCAGACGGGAGTCCAACCCGTAACCTCTCGGTGCACTAAACTGTGCAGTAAACTCTAGCGACTACACAAATGGGGTATGAGAAACCCACCACGGACGCTCAGCTTGTCAACTTTTTCAATTATAAACCAAACAAGTTGATCGATAATGAAAGAAGCCAGCAACAACGAACTCCTCTAAGATGTTAGTCGAGAAACTGTCTGTCACGAGTGTCGGGACCTGAAATAATATGCAATTCTCTGCGAAACGAAGCGAATCTAATAAAGTATTCGACATGTGTTTCGCCTCTAAACGAGGCGTCCTCAGGACGGCTGTCAAGCTGTCATACATTGTCAACATTATTTAATTACAAAACATATTTAATCCACTTTTACACCCAGAAACTGAAGGAAATAATGTTTAAGAAGCTGAAATTCCTCGGGCAGTCTACAGAGATAGTTTCCAAATAAATCACAACATAATTAAGCCAACCCAGTTAACTAAGCGAGTTCTTAACAAATGACAATAATTTTCCTGTTCCAACAAGTCTAGACTTGGACTTGTCTAGTTTGGAACTTCAACGGGAACCATTAATTAAACCGCTGCATCATAGGCAAGTCGGATAATTAACTTTAACACTATTATATGTAAGGTTGGAGTTTCTTTGAAGTGGTAACTGAAAGTATTCAGGAATTACTTACATGCGGGTATTACGTCATAAAAGAGGGTTGTTATGTTCGTCGTACCCAATTCCTATGCGAGGGGTAGATAATTCTATGTTATTATTTATTAAGTATAGTTACGGAAGGTATAAAACGCTGTAACGCCAAGGTGAACAATTTTTTTATTCAAGCAATATATCCTTTATTTAGACCACTATTTACCAAATGTATTATATATATGTATATTTATATATAACGTTTACTATGTATCTCTCCACACAGGCTGGGGTCGATTGCTGAAAATCATAGCATAAACAGCGAATTGACCTTAGAAGGCGGAGGCACTATTGCAGGAATATGAAAGATAATTGGAACTATGGATTGAGGATTGGATGGATATGGGATAGGAATATAGGAAGGGTTGCGGACACCTGCCATAATCAGCTTTTATGTAATACCTATTGGCAGGTGGTTGCTATTACTATTATTATTACTTACTATCATTTACGTGCGCGCGCCAGCGACTCCATTCGTTTGGATTTCATTATTTACTATACCCAGGAGCCTTCCACTTACTCTATCAAGATAAAATCATACTTACTTACATGTTTATGTAATAGTTTCATTAAAATCCATTTAGTTATTTCAGAGAGAAACACATTTAGTTACACTGTTTGTGTAACATTTAAATAAAAAAATACAACCGAATTGAGAACTTCCTCTTTTTTGAAGTCGGTTAAAAATAAAGTAATGTAGGGCCTTGGATCAGTAATCATCATTCACCTTGATCGGGGCATGCTTATCAAAGACATGCGTCACGAATATATAAATCAGAAAACACTTTTCAAGAGCGATCCAACCAATTTCGTCAGTCAAAAGTAACCTTTTCTCGAGTAATTTGACAATATTTGAGGGAATCTATATTGTGAAAGATGTATTTACGGCCCGAGCTTTTCAAACCAAGATTGAGCTATTATTGTGAATCGAAATACTTCAGAGAGCCGGGGATTTGGGTTATAGTCGTTTAGATTTGATTTAATTTGGATCTTCTTTGAGTATACTGGAAAAGATAAATAAGTTAATGCGTTTTACGATAGCGAGAGGGCTTTGGGAGTAAGTGAAAGGGCTTCACAGCTGCCTGCGTTTGTGTTTGTTCCTTTATCTGTTTATCTCAGCTTTGTACAAGGTTTAGTTATCACCAGGTTTTATTAAAGAAACAAGCAAGCGTTGCGATTAGGACCGTACAGTTGGTGTTTTCGTCTGGCAATCTTAAAATCATCTATACAAATAAATAGAATTCGAGTGTCTGTTTGTAATAACAAAATAACCGCTTTTTACTAAGTGCATTTGGATGTATACACGGTACATATACCAAAACCACATTTTTAAAATGTTTAATTTTAATGTTTGTCTGTCTGTCCGTCAGTTTGTTCCGGCTAATCTCTGAAATGGCTGGACCGATTTTGACGGGACTTTTTTTTTATACATTTATAGGCAAGTATTTGATCTCGATCTCACCTGATGGTAAGTGACGATGAAATCTACGATGGAGCATACTTGCCTAGGTAGGAAGGCGGCAGTAGATCGAGACGCTACATTCACTAGGCACATGCAGCGCAACTGATCTGACCCGCCATCCATGAATGGCAACACCGAACATCATGCCGGAACACGGCTAGGCCGCTTGGCGACATGGCTTTATTCAGTGGGTGGTGACTAACCACGGCCGAAGCCTACCACCAGTAGAGTTGTCACCTAGTTGGCACCACCCAGCGTCACGTGTAGGGTATCTCGAGGGTACTTAATTCTCCTACGGACGAAGGTGACTTGACCCCAAAACTGGCACTGGCAGATAGCTGATGTAGCAAGGAGTAACTCAGGCAACTTTTATTTTAGACTAGCTGTTACCCGCGATTTCGTCCGCTTTTTGTTAAATACCACGTGGACGAAGTCGCGGCTATCAGCTAGTTATTATTAAAAATAAGACCTAATCTGGTTATGAATTGAGTATTAAATTATTGTTTTACGTTCTATTTGATATATGTAGTCTTTAATAATTCTCTTTACAATGAATGGTCTTCATAAGCTACATGTCTGACGGCTTTACGTATTTCACGAACCTGTTCGGCCCGTCCTCACATTAATTCTGTCGAACTAATTACGCCAGATAAACGAGCTACTTACCGACCATTTGCGAAAAGAAAAGGTGTCAAAGATTGAACTATAGTTAAAAGATGAGACTTAATTATCTTGCGAGTTCATTTTTAAGGTTTATCTTAATTGTATTTTTTTTTGTGGTAAAGCTTATGTAAGTTTTATTTGTGATATTCAAGAATAATTTTGCTTTGAATTTGATGCAAACTTTTTGGATTGGGTTTCCATTGGACCAAGATACTGAATTAGTGGTAAGGTACCACAATGAACTAACAGAAAACTGTCAATAATTAGGGTCTATTATAATACCATTCGACTAGGAATCGATTGTGCTTGCCGCACTGAGCCCTGGTTGGTCTCTCAAACATGCAGGGCCAGAAATCTTTTTATCAGCCAGACGGTTCTGAAATTTGTCCAGCATTGGAAATATTGGAAACAAAAGCAGTCATAGTCAAAAAACAGTGATAGCCAAGTTGGTAGAACGCTTGCCTCGATAACGAGGATCGCAGGTTCAAACCCCGGCTCGCAGCTCTGGGATTCCTGGATGTCATGTGCGACTCTCACTTTCAACCATGATTATCACTTGCTAAACGGTGAAGGAAAATCATCGCGAGGAAACCTGGATGTCTGAGTGAACCCCTCGAAAGACGAGTGAAGTCCGCGAACCCGCACTAGGCCAGCATGGTGGACTATGGCCTAATCCCCCTCGCATTGAGAGGAGGCCCGTTATTATTATTATTGGAAACAAAATTGCAATCCAATCTAGTAAACCTAACTGTATGTGCTCAGACCATATGAGGATCAAAGGAAAGGACATGAGTTAACCAAAAAATACCTCCAGCTAAGACTTTCTCAGCTAGTTTATTGAAAGGCAGAGGGCTGTCGCTTGCACAAGGTCCAACATCGTACCTTTACAAACGCTCTGCTCGTGGCGCTGCAAAATAGAATTCCACAGCGCTTCAAAGCGATTCAATCGCCTTTAAGGTCTTTAAAGAAAATCTGTGAGTGATGTAAGTTTTATAAGTCCTAGATTCACGCTTTTGTCAGCGTTCGAGCTTCCGTATGAAAAATATGGCTGCGATTTTTCCAAAGTTAGAATAGAATTTGAATATTTCAGACTTCGGAATTGTTGCGATTGAATATAGGAGAGTGTCGGTAGTATGAAGCGTGGATGGCATAGAAAACGAACTGTGAGAATATAGGGTGTTTGATTTAATACAGGGTGTTTGATTTAATACAGGGTGTGAGTGACTTAGTCACGAAATCTGATACCATGGATTCAACTCATGATTCTGGACCCCCTAGACTTGAAATTTTCCGTCGATCTTTTCATGAATATATTCATTAAAAGATCGACTCAACTCATACAAATACTGAACAAATGCGTATTATAAAACGCATTTGTTGAGTATTTTTAATTGGATTTAGCATGTTATCGTAATATAAGTCTATCTCAGCGTGATTTTAACCCAACCCTTAATTACTAGTTAAGACCTAAAACTGCAATGTAAACTACAACTCGAAACGCTCGAGCGCGCTCGTCGCTCGCACGAGTCGGGTATCGCGCGAAGCGTTGTGTTGCGATCGCGTGGTTTACGATACACGTGACGACTAATATACGATCAATGAGTACTAATCTTAAGAAATAGCCAACATAGATCAAACACAAAAACTGAAATTGTGGCTACTAGTAGAAGGTAAGCCAACGAAGTTACACAAAACAGATTAGGATCTGCCAAAAATAATACTTGACCCTACTAATGAGACCCTTGACATTATGACAATATTAATTCACGTAATAATCTTCGTGATAGCCCCTACGTTGCTCGTTTATACAAATAATAGCTATAAAGACGAGGCATGATACATTACGATAGGCCCGTCACGTGCACAACACAATCCTTTCTAACTACGTGCTTCACGGCAACAGAAACAAGAAACTATTGAACAGAATAGGGTCACACAAGAAGTAAGTTGATTGTTAATTGGTGGAAATTGTTTGAATGCACAGCTGTATATACACTCTGTATATGTAAGGGGCATGGTAACGAAAACTTTGGGTAAAGGTTACACTTAATGCCTATAACAAATTTAAAGAAATCATTTTTGTCGAATGTCATGGGTAACAATTCTTGCTTATTATTGAGCACGCAATGTATCTTACACCACGCGGTTGCAACACAACGCTCTGCGCGGTACCCTACGCGTGCGAGTGACAACTGCGCTCGAGCGTATCGAGTTTTAATTTACATTGCAGTTTTATGTCTAAATTAGTAAATTGTTTTTTTTTATAAAGTTCACGAATTAGACTTCTATTTTGATTTCAAGCTAAAAACAATTTTGAAACACTGAAAAAAATACGTATGATGCCAGAACCATGACCAGAATCATGAGTTGAATCCATGGTATCAATTTTCGTTACGCACCTACATACACCCTGTATAATAAAGTATAACAAATTAAACACCAGTATAATGACTGAGAAGCTGGCATAATGGCGTTCATAATAATCTTAAATGTTATAGCTAGACAAAAGCATGTTGAGCAACCATGAGTAGGTATAGTCCACATTATAAGCAAGATAACAATCTGATATGTTTTTTTCCCAATATCTATTTCCAACATGTTTACCAGCAGAAACAAATATCATTCGTATCAGATGCGAAACGGCAAGATTATCGACTAGACGTTAGAGCCTAGCCCACCGTCAGTGTCACTCCAGCAAGCACCGTTTCTCTCTCGCCCTAGTCCTAAACGTGAAGCCATTAAGATTCCTTCGATAGCAGCCAAATGGTTCGATTGAATGATGATCATATTGGCTCGGCCACATAAAAGATGTGAGTAAATCACTTTTGGGATAGTGTGATTTGTTACATAACATTTAGCAATGTTTTGTAACTTTGTGATTTGTTACATGAACTTTAGCAAAGATCTGTAACATTTGGAAATAAAAGCAGTTGTGTCCGTTCTTTGGCACATTATTGAAACATGTGTTAGGTCTACACTAATGTTGAAATAAAACTTATTTTACGGATTTTATCGCGTTGTATTTACGTTCCCGACGTTTCGGCTGCTTTACAGCAACTATGGTCACGGGAGGACTGAGGTGTTTGACGTCCTAGTGGCAAAGTTTTATTTCAATATGTAGTATTCGCGTAAATATAAGAAATCAATATCTACTCTAATGATTATTTGCCTTTTTAGCTATTTTTTTTAGAACAGCTTGCCATTAGAAACGTAATCCTCCTCTAGCCTTCTCCACTTGAACATGTCTGTCGCTTTCCTTAGCTTAACTATACAGGATACAACATCAAGATGGCTCAATATGGGGACCTCCTAAACATAAGAGATAGAAAAATATGTTCTAAGGAACCATGTCGTCAAACTTATAGATAAGAAAAACTGTATTCATAGATAAAAAAAACTCATACATGAATCGGAAATGGAACCTGGTCAGTTTGATAAGTAAATCATCGTTATTGCATTGCGATATTGATTATGTAGGTTCTAAAGAGCAAATATTGTTTTGAAACCTAGTCTTAAATTAAAAGAAAATCTTCAATCATAACTCATATCCCAAACCAGGTACTGAAAAATGCTTAAAGGACTCCCGAGACCGACTTTGGTGAAAACAAAACTGGATCATAAAAAAAAATACAACTGAATTGTGAACTCCTCCTTTTTGAAGTCCGTTAAAAATGCAAATGACTGAAATAATATTAAATTAAGCAGTTTCATTCACTATTGACGCAACATTTTATAGAAAAGGTGACTCCTTACAATCTACACAATTAATATCGCAATAAAAACGAAAGACACACGTCTATCTTAGTACCTGTATAAGTAAATTCGTTTATGAAATCAAACGTAATTGGCCAAGGTCATTGACCATATAAAACATGGATCCTAATATATATCACCCCTGGGAACACCGCAACAATGAAAACATTACAGGTCATTGTAAAAGTTCAAATTGCCAACAGCGATAAATAACAAAATATGTAATGCACGAAGCACCTGAGATTCAATTTGGGAAAGTTTAATATAAATTTATGCTACCATTTTGAATTTACTAAAAGTGACTACAGATTGTAGGCATATGGGTACACTTTGAGTTTCAAACTTGATATATTTTTTTTTAATAACGTGCTGATTGTAGCATATGTTGCACTCTTGCTTGATAAAGGTCCTTATAGAATATACTATGTATATTCTATAAGAATTTACTGGATTTTTCTTTCCTCTGCAATTATTCAGATGTGATACTGTGATAGACAGGCCTACAAAAATAAATACCTTATGTCACTGTATTTTTTTCTTTCGTTGTCTATGCATTTGGATGTCTTAAACTCATCAGTACGTCAGGTGCGAGATTATTCGTTAGCTTACTATATACTTTATAGTTTACCGTGTTTAGACATTTTGTATAGAGAATTGAAAGTTTTTCATACCGACCGCATACAGGCGCTGTTCAATTATCCATACAAAATGTCTAAATACTGTAAACTATAAAGTATACGGTTAGCTTACCAATAATCTCACATTTGACGTACTGGCCATAAATATTCTATTCGAAACAAAGATTTTGCCAAATGTTCTGTTTATTCCAACAAAGACAACAGTTCGCAAACTTTGCACTATATTGCCTAAGTATTCTGTATGCGAATGCCGAAACTTCAGCAATTTTATAGATTCTTGCGAATTTAAACATGTTCAGTGTGGCATGACTTGGTTTAAAAGTTTTCGGTGACCTCTAACAATATACAAAAGATAATTAAAATATGTTTCAACTGATCGATGTGTGTTGCCTTTCAACGAAGTTGGAGTCTCTTGAGTGTCTAAGCTTTAATGATTTAGTTTTGAATAGTGATCAATTCAAAAGCGTTGCATATAATTAATATATATTACAATTATTAATTAACCACGTTGGTAGAATACTTAAAAGGATTCGTCTGTTTGATTTATAATGAAGAATAAATTAATCCTCAAATTTATAGAAAGTTATTATGGATTATGAAGCCATTATAACGCACTTTTTCCTCTGATTTTTTTTTTTATAATGCCATTGTAATCTTTAAATACTACGTGATTATTTTTGAGCATTTTTTTTTGCTTTGAATCGGCGTATAAAAATTCTAACTACACATAATGCTCTCAAGAAGCGCGGTTCAAGGCTCAATAAGTATACCATTTCTGAGTCACGCTGTATTATACCTTACAATGTAGAGTTACGGTCAAAGAAGTGCAATTACACTATGATGACGTCACGCATTCCTATACGGCAAGGCGGATCCCGTCCATTTCTGAACGTGCCCTCAGAATGGCAAATACTCCAGATTATGTTATAAACGAGGCCCGATGATATCTCACTCGTGTTTTATTGCCAACTTGATAACACAGTAATGTGCTATTCTGGAGAAAACAAGTGTTTGTGATGTTTTTTATATGTTTGCCTGCAATTTATTGTTGGTACTTATCCCTTAGTCGTACTGTTAAGTACTCTACTTGCCTCTATTAAGAACACGAGGGATGTAGAGATTCTTGACTGACTTGACTTGTATAATGCGTGATGGCAAAATTAATAATGTATGTAAACATTGAAATAAAACTAATTTTAAGGATTTTATCGCGTTTATATTTTGATTTTGACCATGGTTGCTGTAAAGCAGCCGAAACGTCGGGAACGTAAAATCAAAATATAAACGTGATAAAATCCTTAACATTCGTTTTATTTCAATGTGTAGTATTCGTGTAAATATAAGAAATCAATAAATGTATGTTAACTTCAGTTTTTTTTTCTCGAACGAACCTGCATTCGTTTCTTTCCAAAGGGAATAAGCACTTCTGATATGAATAGTGTATTCATATCAGAGGTGCTACTTATTCCAAGGTGTAAAAAAATTTGTTGAATATTGAAAGAGAACAATCAGTAGGTTGAAAGCAAAAAAAATAAATAGAAAGGCAATGAAATAATTTAAGTTTAGATATACAATAATATTCTGAAATATTCTACACTAATTGGTTTGTTATAGCTTATATTCATGTCCTTAGTCCTAAATATTCAATAACTCCCTTCCCTTATACGATAAGCGTAGAAATAATGCGTACGATTCAATTAATTCACAATTAAAACAATTAAATCGGTTTATTTCCCGCGTGTCTCGGAGCTGGTAGGCTCATTGGCGTCTCAATTTAATTTGAAAATTTATATAAACGCATTAATTTTCATTTGATTCTCATTATCCGGAGGAGATAATGTTAAAATGAGGTTAGAAGATGAAGTCTTGACGGGGTTGAGATAAAATCTTTGAGATATGAATCGTTAACTAGGCCACAATGCCTATAGGCAAATTAAATTTAAAAAATATGTAAAAAAAAAGTTAAGCCTGCTGAGTTTATCGCCGGATCTTCTCAGTTGAGGTCGGGTTCCGATCCGGTTGTAGAGTTAAGAAAAAAAATGTAAATGGCAATTTGTAAATGCCCCCGTAAGCCTATGCGAAATAAATAATTTGACTTTGACTTTGTCAGACCGACCATTAATATGTTTTCATTTATAAATAAATACGGGGCTTGCTTGTCGTGGCAATCAAATAAATACAGATAAAACATTGCCCGACAATCACTTAAATCTCAAACTAAACATGTTTTATGAATTCCGTATGTATAGTGCGACAAAAATGTGTTCTACTATATTACATATTATACTGTTACTACACCTTATATAGCACGGTTCGTAGCTATTACATTGGTGTGTAAAGCACGTCTATGCAACAACGGCTATCTCGTCGGGCCACCAAGCTGCAACAAACAAACAGTAATGACCGCCTTCTGTGTTACTACGGAAGCTTTAACGTGTAGTTCGGAATTGGAACAAGAGATATAAACCAGGGGATACATAAACGACATATTACTTGTAAGATCAACTATGAATAATACTATCTATATATCATCTAATTTTGAGGGGATATACCATGTAACAAGGCAATACTATATATAAAGCATATAGATTAAATAAATAATATCGCCAGACGAACACACCAACTATACGGTTCCACACTAAGCAATACTTGTATTATGGGTAATACTTATATAGATGTTAAACATCCTTAACTCGGGTAAAATCATTCGTGCTCATCGCACAAAGATTGTTCGCTACCAGGATTCGAACCCGGGACTCTTGGCACAGAAAGCGGGGTTACAACCAACTGCGCTAATCAGAATGTGTGTGTGGTAATGTTGGGTAAAATAAACACCACTTGTGAAGTTTTAATCGGTTACTACACGAAAAACAAAAACAAAGCGATAAATGACTTGGTATATCTATTATTTTTAATACTGGGTGTTTGTAGTTTGATTCTCGCCTGGAAAAATGTATGTCACAAAGCACTAAGTAATTTTATCCCGAGTAAAAACTAAGAAATACCTTTCTCAAGTTTAATATAATATTATTGGTTATTAAAAGAAAGAGACTTAAGGATATTTTGCTGAAAGTACTGCCTCCTTTGACGAAGCCGCGTCGCTGCAACGTTCCTCGGTTTCACGGCGAAGAAGTCCCTTACAAGGAAGGAAATTCTTTGAATGTAATATTTTGTAGCAAATAGAAACGATTAACGAAATTTAATTATTTATATCAACAAAATTGTCTGTTGCCACACAGTTAGGCTTACTTTCGTATCTAATAATACAAGTCTCGGAATTACAGTAAAACAAACAACTGACATTGTCTTTATGTAACATCACCGTAATACGTCAAGTTACTGCTCAGGAATCCTGGAATAACATGACTGTCTCGTACAAACACGAGCAAGATCTCATTCGCAGACCAATCAAACTATCAACAATGTTATACTATAAAGTGTCAAGACAATTCTGCGTCACTTGGGACTTGATGAGGGTCAAAATATTTTAGTTGGGGACCTCTGCTAGTAATTATAGGGTACGGGTCGCGGGCTATGCTTCACCAAATGCAATAAAATAAGAATGTATAATAAATTACAATCAACATTTATTTGACACGTTTTTTGTATGATTTGTCCACACACTTTTCATGGGACTATACTAGAATTCAAAATATGACAGCTTACGTTCTTTTTGGATTTAAAAAAGGAAAACAATATTTTAAATGCTAGTAAAGTAATTACTTACCAGTTGCTATACACAACCGCCCTATATACACTCGCTTGTTACTCTTATACGTGTACACCTGTAGTGTAAGCGGGAGAAAACACGCCGACGTTAACTGCTCGGGCCACTGTACGTTATACTACATAGTCGGCAGAATTGAACAGCGCCTCTACCGGGTGGTATTTAAAACTTTCAATTCTTCAAACAACATTTCTAAATACGTAGACTATTAAGTATACGGGTAGCTTACGAATAGTCTCGCACTTGACGCTCAGATCATTCTTATCGTATGCCATGTACTAGCAAACTATAGACTTCTTCTTCTTTTTTAAGTTGGCAATCAGCTACAAAATAGTGCCATTTGTGCCAGTATCGAGTAATTCTTGATCATTTTTATTGAATTATATGTACCCCTGATGATAATGACAATGTTGATGACGTTGATGATGATGATGATGAAATGAATCCCCTACCCCTATCAGTAAAGCTGTGGATACTTTACTGAAAATGTAGCGGACATCTTGGGAGAACTCGAAAAGTCAAGTTATACTATTTTATTTCAATTTCCTTCACCCGTGCACGTTTATGAACACACAATGGTTAATATCCCATTAATATTACACATTATTTATCAGAGAAAAACATATCTTGGATAATAAAACTAAATTGACAACTTCGTGGTTCAACTTCCCGCCAAAATTCCATAGACTTATCTAATGCAATCCATACTCGGGAAAGCACTTTCGTTCTTGTGATAACGTTGTAAGTTTTAAAATAATATGTCACAATCTTTCACCCAAATAACAATGTCAGCAAACGAAACCCGACAAAAATATAAAGACTACTGAGATCCTACATCTTTTGCCACTTCAGACCGGCGTTCATGGCGGCGGATTATCCTTATAACAGCCAGTTAATTACGTTTAAACCGTCCAGACCGACCCTCCGACTCCGTGACAATGATACAAAGACACGTTTTGAATTCCACAATAAATTTCCTTGAACAGCTGTCTATGGCATCTTGAGACAATGTGGGAGATTGGTCTTAAATTACGACATTTACTAAGTAAGATTTCCTCTTCCTTCTTTAGGAAATGAAATGCGATGATACTAAATGGATATGAATATGGCCTCACCCACAACTTAGTGGGTATTTGGCCAATGTCAAGTATTTAATAGCGGTATCAAATTCAATAAATACACATTATAAATAAAAAATGAAATAAAAATAGATAATGGCGAAACTCCTTAGTAAGATTTACTCAGATCAAAGTTGTTTATTTTTTTTCTTATCTAATGGTTTGACCTGCCATTTATATTTTAATATAATACGTAGTGATTGACGTTTTGGCGGAAAGTTGAACCGTGAATTTGGGACTTTTGGCGGGAAACTGAGAAGTCATGGCGTCAGTTATGATTTAATTTCTAAAACTAGTTTTCCTGCGAGTTATAGTGAGTGATATAAGTGGAATATTAACCATTATGGGTTCGGTAAAGTGCACGAGTGTAGGTAATTGAAACAGAGTGACGAAACTTGGCTTTTCAGTTTCTCACAAATAATCCATAAAAAATGTTTCTTTGATAGATCATGTGTCACATTGTTTGTTTTAACCGACTTCAAAAAAAGGGACGAGGTTCTCAATTCGGTTGTATTTTTTTTTATCTATTTATATAGTTTTAAAAATTGTCAGTTCTCAACCAAGTCATTGGTCTACCCACACGACGTCACCACATTACTCCGACGTCCAGCGTAGCATTTAATTAAAGGGTAAAAAGACACCGTCCCGTGTTCGGTGTTGCTTTACCAATTACATGAAGCCCCCAGCTCTTGTTATATAGTGAAGATTTCAGATGGGAGACTAGGTACCTTTACCTATTCAAAGAAACTAGTCACATAGAGTCATTGTATCTAAGTCAAAAGGTTATATAATGGTGAAGATAAATAAATAAATATCGCCAGACGAACACACCAACTATACGGTCCCACACTAAGCAACGCTTGTATTATGGTTACCGTACAATGGACTGGGGGCGAACCCAGTAAATAATACTTATATAGATATAAAACATCCATGGCTTGGATACAAACATTCATGCTCATCACACAAAGTTTGTCCCTACCAGGATTCGAACCCGGGACCCTCGGCGCAGAAGGCAGGGTCACTACCAACAATACTACTACTAGATAATTGATTATTTGGGTTGATAAGACGCGGGTCGGTGGTACCAATACCCCAGTTGTCTAGATGGAAAGGTATTCATTTTGGATATAAGCAGTGATAGCCAAGTTGGAAGAACACTCGCTTTGAAAACAACGTATGCAGTTTCAAATCCCAGCTCGCACCTCTGAGATTTCCGGATTTTCATGTGCATGTCTCAATTTCTATAAAGAATATCACTTGGTGTACGGTGAAAGCGTACAACGTGAGGAAAATTGCAAGTCTGTCAATAGTCGTGTGAAGTTCACCGAACCGCAGTGGACCAGTGTGGTGGACTACGGCCTAAATCCTCCTCTTATTGGGGAGAAAGGTGCCCAGTATAATGGCAATAGACTCCCCCCTATTAAATTGGGACCAAAATACCATCGGTGAAATGTGGTTGCACTGCAGTATATCTCTGTTCACCTCTTCGGGATTATAGGCGTGATGGTGTTTATATATTTTTTGAAAAAAAAAATGTATTCGCCAATTGATATCAATGTTAACAACATTTCAAAAAAGAAATCTGTAAAGCAATATACAGGTTGACCTCTTAACAATATATTTTATCTCACTACAACAGAGTACTAGTAGCAGTTTCTGCCTCATTTTCTTTCTACACCCTGTAATATGTGCATTGCAGCGAGTTGAAGGTTTTTGGTCTGGAGTGATGTCTCTCGTATAGAACCTTGCACGTATCTTGCTACAAGGAGCTAGTTTAGTGCCTAGAATATTAAATAGCTTTAGCCGTATAGCAGGCCACATATGTGTCATCCGTCATCTGTGTATGTGAAATAACGCAAAACCATAGTGCAACTGAACGGATTTCAACTATAATAGATTTACTTAGTCATTACTTAAATTATGCATTATGAGAGAACCCTCGAAAGACGTATAAAGTATTGGATCTATGGCTTAATCCCCCTCGTATTGATAGGAGGCCCGTGCCCAACAGTGTGACATCAAAAGGGCTGGTATTATTATTATATCTCTCTCTCACCACACAGGCTATACCCGGATCTTTTAAAGGCTTGCGCGGGGACATGAGCCCAACATGTAGAGGCCCTTCTTAAGAATTGTAATGTTGTCTTAGCTACCTGCTGGATTCAACTGCTCGGCACATATTTCTAACACATTGTATATGCTTCAATCAGAGCTTCCCTTAAAACAAATGAACACACATTTTGTGTAGCATAAAATCAAAAGCTTTCATTCTTGTCCAATATATTTTGCGATCCATATATTTTAGTGCGAAACTCTGGTCGTTATTATTTTATATCGCTACTTAAATATATCGCGACATCGGCCAATAAATTGGGCGGAACGCTGAAATAGCATGTGTTTACAGATATTTTTTTATGTTTACCGCGTTAACTTATGGCCACAGAATAAGATGATACTTTGGGATAACAGAGCAGCGAATAGCAGTGACGATGATTACCGAGTTTGATGAGACTTGCTTTGGAAACCAGGTGTGCAGGCAACCCTGGCTCGTAGTGGGATTTCCGAACAAATAATATTTTGAGCAGTTGACCCCAGCGGCTAACATAACAATAAAATTCTCAAAAAGGGCCTCTACATGTTGGAGCCATGTCCCTGTGTAAGCCTTCCAAAAATCCGGGTATAGCCTATGTGGAGAGATACATAATAATAATATGGTCAGACGAATACACGAACTATACGGTCCCACACTAAGCAACGCATGTATTATGGGTCTCGTAAATGGACTTAGGAAGACCTTAGACCTTAATATAATATTTATATAGATATTAAACATCCATGACTCTGGTACAAACGTTCATGCTCATCACACAAAGTTTTCCCGTGCCGAGATTCGAACCAGTGACCCTCGGTTTATTAAGCAGAGTCACTACCAACTGCCCTTATCGAGTCGTTATTATTTTGATGATAATTATTTTTTATTTTTATCTAAGACAATTGAGGTGAATTTATTGAACAAGGAACCCTGTTTTTTATTTACTTTTCAAAATAGTAGCATTTGTTCAGTGCTTTTTAAAGTACCGTTCAGATTTTATGTAGTTAAGGAATACTAATACAACATCGCAACCCGTACGCGTAAGATAATTTATATACACGTATGCGGGGCTACGGAGAAGATAATTCATACACGAGGCGAAATTAAAGGAAAACATAGAAGCCAGCGATGTAGAGACAGGATTTATGCGAAAAGTCGCGGCACTGGATATATGAATTATTTTCTGGTAATATAACCATGATTTAATGGCCAAGTTGGTTGAAATTTTAACTTAGGATAGATGTATATTTGATTCTTAACTCTGCAGAATACCTTGACTTGAGAGATTATTTACTTAATCGTAAGACAAATAATAGGAAATAGACAGTTATCAAATGTAGGTATCTGAAAATGTCAATAGCTAGCCTAACGAGCTGCCCACGAGTCAGAATCTGATATCCCATCTTCAGAAGTACAATTCCATTCTCAGCAAAGCGTACCCTTCCGTGCCACGATATAAAAATATAACAATATATTCCGAGATAATTTTACCGCGGTAGTAGATTTTTCCGAGGCGGTAATACATCAGCCGTGAGGCGTAAGATGTGTCTGATTACGGTACGAAATCTAATGAAACTTTCATCTTGTTACAACTTTCCATTTGCACCTTAGTACATTTTTTTATTTCGTAGCAGAGATCGTAGCAATTTTATTTGTAGTCACAATTTACGTAGCAAAAATCTTTCGTTATTTAAAGCTAATGATACCTAGAAAGTTAATAACAATAATGAACTTCGTACAAATGAAATAGCAATATAAATTTCGTAGTACTTTACTCGTAGTAATTTTTGTCTCTATAGTTTGATTGGTGGATATTGTGTTCATGGCTCGGAGAGCACGTAAAGTCGTCGGTCCTGCGCCTGATCTCACCGGTCGTGTCGCTTTGCCGTCTCATCGGACGAGTATATGTATGAGAGAGAGGGAAGAGAGAGTGCACCTGTACTTGCGCACACGTTTGTGAACTATAATATCTCCAGCGCAGATGGCTAGTCTCCGTTGAGATTAGCCACCGTGATCGAAATTTGGTCAACAGGACTATTATTATTATTATGAGTAGGCGACTGTTGAACGTAAAATTCAGGTTTGACTAACTTAGTGATGAGAAAAATAAACTTATCCAAAATTGATTTATTAATTGATAACTATGGTTCAGTTGGTAGTGATCCTGCTTTCAATACCGCTGGCCCCGGATTCGAATCTCGGCAGAAGCAAGCTTTGATTGATGAGTAAGAATATTTGTACCCGAGTCATAGACGTTTCATATAAATAGACATAAGTAAGTATGTATATTCATTGTCTAGTGCAATACACCTCTACGAGGAGATAATAGATTTTCGTTCATATTCCCACCACAACAAAAGCTAAATTACTAATTTTCACGTTTTCCAAGCTTTAACAACCTGAAAGCATTTTCAAGTGATCACGTAAATACTCTCGAAGGATCTACTCCTAACGATGTGTTTCAAACGTGACTGAATCCAACACAGATTCAAGCAACCCTGAGATATCTTCGAACGAATTAGGCTAATACTTACCTGTAAATAATAGCAGAACGATATAGATTTTATACAGGATTGTGAACTTAGTGTCGTCATAAGGTTCATCATTATCATTCTTCTTCTTTTTTGATGTTGGCAATCAGCTACAGAATAGTGCCATTTTGCCAGTGTCGAGTGATTCTTGATAATTGCTATTGAATAATATGTACCCCTGATGATAATGATGGTGTTGATGATGATGATGAAATGCCTACACCTATCAGTAAAGCTGTGGATACTTTACAAAAAAATTAGAAACTTGAAATGTCAAGTTATACTATTTTAATTCAATGTCCTTCACTTGTGCACGTATATGAACACGCAATGGTTAAAATACTACACTACACTTATATTACACATTATTTATTAAAGAACCACATTTTTTGGGAAATGAAACAAAACTGTCAATTTCACGATTCAAATACCCGCCAAAAAGTCCTTCAATATTATTTATTTATACGTTTTATCAATATAATATCTTAAAAAAGAACGGTTGCTTTTTTAAATCCATCACTCAATTCCTTGATAGTTTTCAAATTTATTTCAATAAACCTCAGCATAAACTGATGGGACTATGGAATTTTATTTCATAAACCAATATCGACATTATATTCAACGGTACAGAGGCGTTTCTATTTATAACAAAGTTCCCGAGAGAGTGCTCCAATTGATTTCCATCAATTAGCTCACAAAGAGGCAGTTAACTGGAGATTTGAAGACGTTACGCTTTGGGAAGGCTGTCAGAGAGTTCGCGTCTTTGTTGGAAAGGAACGCATTTCCCTGTAGCATATAGTATTAAATGAATAAATAAATATGGCCATACGAACACACCAACTATACGGTCCCACATTAAGCAACGAGGGCGAACTCAGTATATATAATACTTATATAGATACTAAATATCCATGACTCGAGTACAAACATTCGTGCTCATCACACAAAGCTTGTCCCTACCAGGATTCGAATCCGGGACCCTCGGCGCAGGCCGTCAGGCAGTATTGTATGTAGACATCTATTTTCTTTCTGGGCTCGCCGCATACACCCACCAGTGTTATTTTCTAAGCCAGATTCCACAGTGGTGTCCAACAGAGACGCTAAGGTTTGACCCTCGGCAAGTCCCGGGGAAAAGCATTATTGCCATACCTGTTACTGTAGAAAAAAACAGCTCATAAGATTAGGAACACAAAGTTTAATATCATCTGTGGTGCCTTACAACTAGACATCATCCAAGTAATAGTATAGTGGGGCAAAACGATAAATTACAATGCAGGACAACACGAACGCTACCTTGAGCGAGTCACGTACCGACTGAGCGAGCCAAAGCTAGTCTTGTGGCTTGTACGCTTAGTCAATACACGGCTGTTATCAGAGTTCACGACGATGCTGAATCCGCGATGCCAAAAATGCGAATTTGTTTAAAACAGGACGGTAGGACTAAAAATCCTTATTAAAGATAAAATATTTTATACGCAGATTTACGTGTCGTGTTTCAGCCGTGTTTATTTTACGTATATTTTTGTGCCAGCTACCAGCTTTATAAAGTTTCAGAACAAAATAGATTTCAGATTTTCATTAGCAAAACTGATGAGTTTTTGGATGACGACGGCTGGATTGTTTTAAAGTATTTTTAACGGGTCAAAGCTCTTTAGTCGGCTCGGTACACTGTCTACTGGGACCGCGGTCTCTGGTAACCCCCTGTAGATTTTAAATCAGAATACTTTCTCGTAGGGATCCTAAACGCATCAGCTGTGTGGTCATAAACTAAGCAATGCTTGTATTATGAATTATTATTATTATTGTATAATATAATAATAATAATAAACTTGCCGTCTCACACGCAAGTTTTTACAAAATTCATCATCATCTCCATAGTTCACAACACGCAAAAGCTGGCACACTTGGCCAAGGCCCGTGTGTCAGTTATTTTACCCCTAAAACAGGGAGAAGAAAAACAGAAAAGGAAAAAAAAATATAATACAATAATTCCAGCCCTTTTTTTTTCAATGTCTGTCTTCACTGCTGGGCACGGGCCTCCACTCAATGCGAGACGGATTAGGCCATAGTCCACCACGCTGGCCCAGTGTGGGTTGGCGGACTTCACACATCTTTCGAGGGGTTCTCTCAGACATGCAGGTTTCCTCACGATGTTTTCCTTCACCGTTGAACTATACAATGGACTTGGGTAATCCCAGTAACACCCCAATCAGTCCAAATCACATAAATATCATTCTAAAGTTGCACAGCTGGTAACCGAACCTGCTCTCACCAGGTGCAATGAGCCAAGTGGCCGACGCTCAAACCACTTAAACAAGCTGTCGTCAATTAAAATCGATACTTCGACTAATATTAAATCAAGATGAAATATAAAATTATTTGTAAGTACTTAGGTATTATATATAAAGAAAATTACATACAATTTCCCATTTCCGACCAAAATGAGTTCTGAAACTTTATCAAAGACTTGCAAATCCAATTAACAAGTTAATAAACTTTCATCGATAATTCATGAAACTAATTTCTTAAAAGACAAAAATAATCAAAGACAAAGAATTTCGTCTAATGGCCGCTGGCAACTCATAATTTTTAATTATTTGTGAGCACACTATATCTATACGAGTATAAATCGAATAAGGTTTTTCCAAGTAATCGCTTTTTTCTTTTTTAATTACGACTTTGAGTTTCGTACGAGACGTGTCTCTGTTACAAGTTTTGCAAACACTGCGTTGTTTACATATAAAATTGGTACTATACGAAAGTTTGTTAATTAAGGGAGCATTAGCGATATACGTGGTATGTATATGATCGTTGGTAAAATTAAAATGTAAAATTAAACTTCATTCGATTATGTTACTTAATTTTCGTATCTATACATATAAATAAAATTGGAGTGTCTGTTTGTAATATTAAAATAACCGCTTTCTACTAAGTGCATTTGGATGTATACTCGGTACGTATACCAAAACCACATTTTTTACAATTTTTGTCTGTCTGTCTGTCTGTTTGTTCCGGGTAATCTCTGAAATGACCGATTTTGACGGGACTTTCACTGGCAGATAGCTGGTGTAACAAGGAGTAACTTAGGCTACTTTTATTTTAGAAAAAATAAAAGGATCTCACGAAAAAATAAAAATCAATGTTGCAGCGCTGCGCCTGATTAAGTTTGATAGCAACAACCTGCAATGCGTCCCGCGGGCTCAGAACGCGCGAGTAGGCTGTTCCCAACGGCTGTGTCTTTGTTAAATAATCTGTGGTTTAATACCACGCGGACGATGTCGCGGGTAACAGCTAGTCGTAAATATAATTATTATAATACTAGCTGTTGCCCGCGACTTCGTCCGCGTGGTATTTAACAAAAACAACCGTTGACAACAGCCTGCTCACCCATTCTGAGCCCGCGGGACGCATTGCAGGTTGCTATCAAACTTAATCAGGCGCTGCGCTGCAACATTGGTTTTAATTTTTTTTCGTGAGATCCTATTTTTTTTTCTAAAATAAAAGTAGCCTAAGTTACTCCTTGTTACATCAGCTATCTGCCAGTGAAAGTCCCGTCAAAATCGGTCCAGCCATTTCAGAGATTAGCCGGAACAAACAGACAGACAGACAGACGGACAGACAGACAGACAGACAAAAATTGAAAAAAATGTTGTTTCGGTATAGGTAACGTGTATACATCCAAATGCACTCCAATTTTATTTATATGTATAGATTAGTGGGATTAAGTAAATCCTATTTAGTAAACACCAAACGTAAAATTATCTGTTTACTTTCATTCGTTTATAGAACATTGGGCAGCAAAATGATTGAGGACATACATCTAAATGGACTCATGAATTTCGCCAATTTTCAAGTTGTGGAGCACGCAAGGAGCGCAACGATCTTAATAAAAGTTATCAAACAGTTGGATGAACTAATCAATCCCGGCTGAAATCTGGAGTGGGTAATGTTCTTCCATTTATTTATCCTACTAATATTATAAATGTGAAAGTTTGGATGGATGGACGTATGGATGTTTGTTACTCAATCACGCCAGAACGGCTGAACGGATCTGGATGAAATTCAGCACATAGATAGATTATAGTCTGGAATAGCACATAGGCTATCCCGGTAAAATGTATGGTTCCCGTGGGATCGATTTGTTGTAATTTCTCATAGAGCAAAGGATCGAGATGATTTTTTGCATAGGTAGTGGTAGTTTAGGGGTCAGAAAATTACATAGGCTAATTTTATCCTGGAAAAATGTTATTCTGATTGACGTAATTGTTAAGTTTTTCTGATTCTGATTCATAAAAGTAAGTAGCTAAAATGTATACATACACAACCAAATCTCAAACCACGAAATGTCTTTCGCATTCTATCAAACAAAACAAACTTCAAAGTAATACAAACTTGCAATATAAACCAGGAGCCTCCGAAATATGAGGGAGTTATTCCATCAAAGTTTTATCACCGAATCTTTGGAGCACGGCGTAATAATACCGGAGGCGCGTCATTTTACCGTAATTTTGAGGGCCATGAAGTAGTTTTAAATTACGTTTTTGTGGTCCAACAAACAACTACAACAAAAATATAATATACCCATAGCCAATACCTAGTCATAATTGAAGTGAGGAAGAATTTATACCGCTAATTACTTTTCTTACCCTCCGGCCACATTATCGCGCGAATGTTCGTAGCGCGTTGTCGCGATAAAACTTCGTGTTCGATCTACGACAAACGGTATTGGTGGTTTAAAACGTCGCGATAAATTAGGCGAACTCTACGAACAAACTAGACGCGGACAATGGAACCGACGATTGCGCTATATATTATATGTTATGTGGGCAAATAATTATTTATTGCATCCTTATTATTTTAATAAAATAAATAAATAATAGGCGATTATAATCCTCACCCATTAGTTGTTATTTTAATGTTTTTTCGTGTGATTTGGCTCGTGGGGGTTCAATCAAAGTGATTCCGATTTATAAATAACTATAAGGCCTCAGCCTCGAATTTAGCGGGCAGCGGCGCTCGTTGGCCGCCCCGCGCCGCTGTTTTCGAGAACCGGTCCATTTGATTTTACGCATAAGATCCTGCCGCTCCCGCACCGACGCCGCCGCCGCCCCGCTGCCCGCTAAATTCGAGGCTGAGGCCTAAGTTCCGAAATTCTTTCGTTACTCAAGTCCATATTTTACCTATACTACAAAATATGAATATTAAATGCAACACATAATTACGAGCAAATCGCTCGACGTCCCCTCACGCATACGATCTGATGACAATTGAAGCTATGACATCAGTTACTATTAATTATGATAATAGAGCCATTTTTTCTTTTTCTTTTCAATTTGTTTTTTTAAATAAGCTCCATTTTCATGGCCCACGCATT
The DNA here is from genome assembly GCA_905404115.1 of Pheosia gnoma. Taxonomy (NCBI): domain Eukaryota; kingdom Metazoa; phylum Arthropoda; class Insecta; order Lepidoptera; family Notodontidae; genus Pheosia; species Pheosia gnoma. Next base: position 1,213,868 of record FR989909.1, on the reverse strand, counting down.
CTGTAGTCTCTGGGCAACTCTACGAAAGTGAGAACGCACATAGGAGTGTAGAGTCCATTAGACGGGTCGGATAAAAAGCACTCTACACCACCTCTGTAATATTGGAGTTCAGTTTCAGACCGTATTTACTCGATCCTTGCCAGAAAGCTTTTGAAATTTGCTATTTTCACGATAATACCTTCAGACAAACACTTATAGCTTTTTTTACACTCTTCCAATTGGCCATCTTGTTTGCCAAGTGGCACAATACCACTATGAGCCACCACAAGTCACGTATTCGGTTCTCATATATTTATGTTTGGAATAAGTAAATTGAATGTTATGAATCTCTGAAAAACTTTAATGTGTGACTTTTATACAATACGAAGCTATTAGAATAATTAACATATATTATAATATCGCCACACGAATACACCAACTGTACGGTCCCACACTAAGCAGGGCTTGTATTATGGGTACCGTACAATGGACTGAGGGCGAACTCAGTATATAATACTTATATACATATTAAACATCCATGACTCGGGTACAAACATTCGTGCTCATCACACAAAGCTTGTCCCTACCAGGATTCGAACCCGGGACCCTCGGCGCAGAAAGCAGGGTCACTACCAACTGCGCTGATTAGGTCGTCCACATATACAGTCATATACATACGCATATAATAAAAGTACACATGAGCAAGTATTTAACATTCAAAATCGCCTTTAAAATTTGAAATTTAGTTCTCCCTCCAGACGCCATTATGTTTGAAAACAGACATTCATTTTAATTTCAAATATCTGTTGGATTTAATCAAGGAGAAACGAATAATGAACACATCATTCATATTTAGTATGTACCGTGGTTGTTACTAATAACAAATAGTGATGTGATTGCTTTGAATAACTCTCAAGATGGAATGGACTCGGTATTCCAAACGATCCGATATTCAGTTCATTTTAAGTATCGTAACTTCTACCAATTTAATTCCAATAACTACTCGTTTTAGTACTCTATAAATGAGGTATAAGTACAGTTTAGTAACAAGATTTGTGTTGGAAAATTTGAAAATCGAGTTAATATGTTAACATCCTTTGGGATATGATCAAACCTTCGGATTAAATACAGGAGGTTAGTAAACCAGTCAATTGGTTTATTTAATTACTATATTTGCTTAGCCCAACAACAAAATCCAGTTGGTCGTTAGTCCTCTGGGATCTTATCAAATCCCTGAATATCGATCGAACTAAATGTTTGTAAAAATAGATTAAAATGAATCCGTAAATTTAATCGAATATTGTATAGGCATTGTCCTGTATTTTTCGATAAAAATAATTCGATTTTCGTTCAATTCGATTTGAAAAATCGAGACCCAGGTGCCTTTCTCTATTTTATTTCTAGTATATTTATATATCCGCACCGAACCTGCCCCATCCCTAAGCGCTTGCTAGTAATAGTAATATAGAACATTCTGGCATGTTGATCGAGAGCTCAATGAGAATGAGAGGCGAGCTACTAGCTACCGGAATGTTCGTTCCATCACACAGTACTTTGTTTATATAAACAAAGTTTTAGTTAGCTACCAATTTCTACTTTAATGGTAGAAATTTGTTGTATAAAAACGAAATCATTTTTTTTTTCAATTCTGTCTTTGCATAATTATTACATACCTATGTGCTAAATAAGCGCAGGATCCAAGGCTGGTATACCCTTTCTGAATCAGCCTGTATATATGCCACACCATAGTCGCCGTACTAGATAATTATGCTCAAGTTAATTAGCAAACGAATTAATTATTAATCAAACTATTAAAAAAATATGAACCCGACCACCAAAACACTTCACTGAATAGATAAAATCAAGCTTTAGAATAAAAAAAATAGACTTACATAATAGACATAGATATAGCCGAAAAAAAACGTTTAGATTTTTTTAAACTAGATAGGTGCATACCTACTTCCTAGACTAGGAAGGAAGCGAAGTCCCATAAAACAATCTTACTTTGATAAAAAGTACATTTACATTGGCAAAAGAGAATAAATTTAGAGTTGCTTAGCAGAAACAAGGAAAAATAGGTAGGTGTCGAATCGACAGCCTCCTTCTTTTTATCGTCGGTTAATATAATATTCACGGATCTCGGCACGTACGTGATATCGTATGAGTAACACGTATAATATTTTCTGTATGTTTCATAAATCCTCTCGGTATTTTATTCGAATCTAGGGCTAGATTAAGGACAAAGCTATCCCTGATCGGTATTAGGTTTCAATAATACTGGGATTGTGGGCTACCAGCTGACCTTCGGGCCCTACATTGGAGACTGTTTACGCCTCCCTAAGTACCTAATGGAGTAGACCTTTTTCGTGTAGTTTTTTGTTGTAGGTTTCTTATCATATTCACGGTTGAAATTAAACTTTTTTTCAGGGTGCTACATTATAGAGACTCTTCACTGCACTTAGGATTTTCATGGCAACTATAATTTTCAATGCACTACTTTTAGTCTGATATAAGAAAAAAATAACAACATTTCATACCAGGAAGTGAAAGAATTTGACAAGTTTTTGAAATTCAGGTGATGAAATTGAAAAAAAAATAGGATAACGGACGAGTAATAACAAGATAATTGCCAAACGAACACACCAACTGTACGGTCCCTAATTGACGCTTGTAAGTACATAAAACTTATATATGATACTAGCTGTCCCGGCGAACTTCGTACCGCCTCAGAATCAAATGTATGAGAAAATGAATTGATTGGTACTCTATGAAAAATTTAAACAAATCTATCCCACGGGAGCCATACATATTACCCGGATAAAAAGTAGCCTATGTGCAAAATTTAAGTTCTGGCGTGATTGAGTAATTAACATCCATCCATCCATCCAAACTTTCACATTTATAATATTAGTAGGATTAATCATCCATGACTCGGGTTCAAAAATTCGTGCTCATCTTACAAAGTTTGCCTTTACCGGGATTGGTCGCGCCTATAGTACCCTCGGTACAGAAAGCGCGGTCACTACCACCTGTGGCAAAATGAATCATATGTCCCGTTAGACAAAGTATCAATACCCCTGTGGTAAAATGAATCATATGTAGATTTATACTTAGTCCCATTACACAAAGTAGTTTACCAAATAACCTTGATCTTTAAAATGTAACGACCCTGTACAACTTTAAATCATTAAACACAGTGCTCGTGTTACAAAATAGGTGGCTCGCTATACCCGCGCTGTCTGTCCTCGAGCGCTGAAACTTTTTGTTCACGAGTTGAATACGGTACGGTCATCATGTAAAGGTCACGTTTTGTGTATTTAAATATATATCTTAAGTCCTTGTCTTTAACGTATACAAAGTTAGTTATCAATAACGGTGGCGTGACATTAATTTTTTTTATTGTAGGCTCTATTAAAAAAAAACTCGTATGTAGAGGGTTACTCGCTCGGTGGCGTCAGTAAGGTCCTCGGCAACGGCTTCATACCCAAATATATTCCCTTACTAGCTGTTACCCGCGACTTCGTCCGCGTGGTATTTAACAAAAAGCGGACGAAGTCGCGGGTAACAGCTAGTCTAAAATAAAAGTAGCCTAAGTTACTCCTTGTTACATCTGCTATCTGCCAGTGAAAGTCCCGTCAAAATCGGTCCAGCCATTTCAGAGATTAGCCGGAACAAACAGACAGACAGACAACAATTTTAAAAGATGTTGTTTTGGTATATGTACCGTGTATACATCCAAATGCACTTAGTAAAAAGCGGTTATTTTAATATTACAAACAGACACTCCAATTTTATTTATTTGTATAGATATATGTGTATGAAGCAGTTGGTAGGAATACGTTATCCTCGTATATACATTTTTATTTAAAAAATCCTATAATACTGATGGACTAAAATTCCAATGCTATACATATAGTATGTTCTCATCGCGCGCATATTTATTCGCAATTCGTAACATCACATCTCAATTGGATAACGGATTAAAGATCGCGAATCCAATTTCGTTTAAAAAAACCTTTTGAATAACAAAATTCTGTTATTATGCGAAGTAATTTAACGTGAAATGAAAAAAAAATCGCCTGCGCTGCCAATATTGTTAGTTAAAAAAAATGTTTTAATCAACTTTTCTGCTAACTGTACACAGTGTAACGGACCAACAGACGTGTGTAAGCGTATAATATAGAATTTTTAAAGGCTTTTCAACATTGTAATTTTTTTTTTGATACTTTTTTTTAGAAACTTAAAGTCATGCTTAACTATTGGAGGGTGGATACGTGAGTCGAATATATTGTTCGTTAATTTTGCCGGTGGATTATTTTTTTTATGGAAAAGCCAATCTTTCGAAGATAATGATGTAAGTAACCTTACCACTGACACCTAAAAAAATAAGTTTGACGGTGACGTTACAATTACACAAAACACATAGATATTCATAGTACGCGAAAAATTTCTGCGCGCGACTGAGCGCGCCGGTAACACTTTGCACTTTTATATGGCACTGTAGCGACCTCTTCAACCGCGCCACAAGCTACACAGATGGCGCTGCAGACGCATTCAAAACAAATGACAATTCTCAATACAATCCTGAAACACGCTATAAGAGTTTTCGGCGCACGTAACATACATACAAGATCCCGAGAATAACCGTTGGGGCATAGCGGCCGCCCCGCCAGGCATACCACCCGCCTGGCTGGAAGATTAAACAATGACACTAGAAAGTCAAACACCTCAGTCCTCCCATGAGCATGGTTGCTGTAAAGCAGCCGAACCATCGGGAATGTAAACACATAAAATAGACGCGATAAAATCTGTAAAATAAGTTTTATTTCAATTTATTGAGTTTTTGTGTAGGTATGTTGTTATGAATTAGGACATTACTTCACCTACCATTAGCACCAAGTATATCGTGGGCGTTCCGCACATCATCGCTCAGTGTGTTGAGCGTGTGGGATCCCGTTTCAAAGGATTCCTGTTGTTCAGCAATGTTAAGTATTGGTACTATATGAGAGAATACTAAGAGCTTACAAGGGAATTCGGTCCACTATTCTTGTAGGAGTTTGTAAGAAAATCTAAATTAAGATATGTAACTACAAGGTGTAAGGGGCATGATAACGAAATCATGAGATAAAGCTTACACTTAATGCTAATTATAATATTCTAGAAATAATTTATGTTTAAATTTTATGGTTACAAATGTTGTAATTATTAGCGCGCAATGTATCGTACACACGCGGTCACAACATAATGCTTCGCGGAGGCTCCGCGCGATTCCCGAATCGTCCGAGTGACAAACGCACTCGAGCGTATCGAGTTTTAATTTACATTACAGTCCTGATTACAGGCCTGAATTAGTAATTTTTATTTAAAAATCAGGTTTTGATAGACTTCTTTTATGATTTCATGCTTAAATCAATTTAAAAATTCTGAATTATGAAACCTTATATTCATGAAAAGATTGACGAAAAAATCCAACTATGGCGGTCCAGAATCATCATACTTTTTTAATTAAATTATTAAACTTTTTTTAAATTAAATTATTAAACTTTTTTTCTGCGCCTGGATAGTTTGTTTTTATTTTGTGACATGAAATTTTAAAAGTTAGTTTTATAATTACCATAGTTATTGGTATTTTGGCGTAATATGTAACCCACATTGTTTTATAATTACTTATATATTAACTTTATTATTAACAATTAGAAAGAAGATAACTTAAATATTTACAAACTAATATAACTTAAAAAGAGTATAGAAAAGCTACAAAAAGTGTAAAAAATTTGGCCCATGCGGTATCGTGCCCAAGATGCTGGCCGCATTTCCTCGCTGAATAGCCAAAGCTACTCGCTGAGCAAGGAAATACCCAGCCATTGGTCGCCGGTTGCGTCGACCAATCTGCAATATAATACCATATGATATTCCTGGGTTTTTTTTTTAAATGCAGCTAATAAATGACTTAGTTCTATATTAGAAAACATTTCAATTATGTATCTCGGTAACCAAAGTCAATGTTTTATTGATATTAAATACCGTACCAACTTTCCTACCTGGGTTCCTACTTGTTGGTTTGTACTTGTAAAAAGCTTTTCTCAGTAAGTAAGTAGGTACTTACACAAAGCTTTTACACGATGTTATCATAATTTAATTAGGAAATATAGAGCTCTCTAGATTTTCTACTTGTTTTTTTTTTCCAAGTAACGGGCACCGTAAAACTTTTATTTCGTACTCTAGAGGGTGGGTTTGTTGTATTTTCACAGCAATAGAGCTAAGTGTCTAAGTTTAATGGACCTCTTTATTTTATCCCTACTTTATCGTTCATTTTAAGAATTAAAAAATAACAAGAAGTTAAATTATAAGATGAGAAGATGAGAATGAATTATGAGATGAGATTATATGATGAAGAGGACCAAACAGTTGTTGTATTTGTGTGGCAATATTTATAAACCATAATAATTCTACCTGCTACTTTAGTGACAGCCAAGTTGGTAGAACGCTTGCCGCGGTCGGTAACGAGGATCGCAGGTTCAAACCCCGGCTCGCACCTCTGGGATTTCATGCACGAATCTCATTTTCAACCACGATTATACTTGCTAAATGGTGAAGGAAAACTTCGTGAGGAAATCTACATGTCTCAGAGCACCCCTCGAAAGATGTGTGAAGTCCACCAACCCGCACTAGGCCAGTGTGGTGGACTATGGCCTAATCCCCATCGCATTAAGGGGAGGCCCGTCCCCAACCGTGGGACATTAAAAAGGGCTGGTATTATTATAATTCTACTTAAACATAAATCATCACGGTAAGAACCATAACAAAATACTAGAATTATGTACAAGACTATAGCTAAAAGGACAGCTAAAAATACGTCTTCAAAGAAAAGAAAATCTCATTTGAAGACATTCAAAACATCAAAAGGACTTTGAATAACTTTCCCGATGCCCTGTCGGGGGCCGACGATTGTTTTGCGAGACGACAAAGCTATTCTCCTTTAACCGACCTTATAATGTATGCCTGCGGTTTGCCATTTCAACGTTAGTAGGTACAACGACAGCATAAACTTCGCGCTAATAAATATACATCGCCAGACGAACACACCAACTATACGGTCCCACACTAAACAACGTTTGTATTATGGGTACCGTATAATGGACTGGGGGCGAAGCCTGTATATATTACTTATATAGATATTAAACATCCATGACTTGGCTACAAACATTCGTGCTCCTCACACAAAGTTTGTCCCTACGAGGATACGAACCCGGGACCCTCGGCACAGAAAGCAGGGTTACTACCAATTGCGCCAACCAGGCCAGGCCAAAGCTGGTATTATTATTATAAGATCCTATTCTAATACTCGTAACAGTTTCAGCAAAATTCGAACCCTGGGACTTGCTAAAAGTCGAATTACATTAAAACTGTATGTTGAAGACATTACATTTAAAACTTGTAATTGATTGAAGATTATGTTTTTAATAAAACATGCATTATCCAAGTAACTCTTGTAAGTTCAGATTGCAAATAGTCGATAAAAAGATTTGATTAACAAATAGTTTGTAGAACTTATTCCAACTTTGCTCATAAAGAAGTTACTGTAATACAATATAAATAGTTTTTAACTTATCAAGTATTCTACTGCCTTCTGAGCGAGTAGGTACCTAACAAGTAAAATCTGACTTACACTAACACACTGTTTCTTAAATGTGAATAACCAGTACAAATACTATTTACACGGAGGTCCAGCTAGGTAGACATGTTACTTTTGTTATAATGAATCCACATTTCAATACATAAAAACAAGGATTTAGGATTTAATATTCGTTTTACTAATGGCGGGGGGTACGCCATTATAATATTTTTGGAATAACTAGTTATTCCATACGAAACGGTGGTATAGTAACTATTTCAGAATAGGCTCGCTATTCTTAGAATTGTTATTGGTAAACGGTAACAGTGATAGCCCAATTGGTAGAACGCTTGCCTCGGTAATGAGGATCGCAGGTTCAAACCTCGGCTCGCACCTCTGAGATTCCTGGATTTCATGTGCGAATCTTATTATCACTTGATAAACGGTGAAGGAAAACATCGTGAGGAAACCTGCATGTCTGAGAGAACCCCTCGAAAGGCGTGTGCAGTTCGCCAACCCGCACTGAGCCAGCGTGGTGGACTATGGCGTAATTCCCCTCATATTGATGGGAGGCCCGTGCCCAACAGTGGGACTTTAAAGATGGGTTGGAGATAAATTATTATTATAAAAGGTAACATTCATTTAGTGTTATTGATTTGACTGGCGACTTATTCTAAGACTAAAATTTTCTCTCGTTTGTTTAAATCCACTCTAAGTTTGTTAAAGTCTTATTCAGTGTTTTAAATCTACATTTATATTTACCTGAGTAGTAAAGACTGAGACAAATATTCAACAATAGAGATAAATATCATATTTGCTTACTTATTTATAAATAAATTCTAGACCAGCTAGACAAAACTGTGACGGAGAATGCTCAGCTGGTAAACACTCATCTTGCATTTATTTATCAAGACGTCTAGCCAACAGATCCTTGAATAAAAGAATTGTTTTTCATTAGTTAAGGATGGGTCTTGGCGTTACGTCAACATATTACACGGGGTATTGGACTCTACATGGCTGCGTATGTAGGTAAAGGTGCATAGTACTTTCAGTCAGTTCAAAGTTGTGTTTCGTTGTGGAATAAATATCGCCTGACGAACGCACCAGCTATGCGGTCTCACACTAAGCAACGCTTTTATTATGGGTACCGTATAATGGACTGGAGGCGAACCCGTATATAGCACTAATCATATTAATATGACTCGGATACAAATATTCGTGCTCATCACACAAAGTTTGTCTCTACAAGGATTAGAACCCGGAACCCTCAGTGCAGAAAGCAGAGTCACTACCCACTAAGCTAATCAGGTTGCCAAATAATGTTGTGCTTCGGAGAGCACCCATAATACAATTTTTGCTCAGTGTGGGACCGTATAGTTGGTGTGTTCGACTAGCGACATTTATTTATTTCATTATAGACCACGTGCCATCCCACTAACATCCAGAACCGAGCTTTGTTTTTAATAGCCTAGTGGTTGACGGGCCGCCCACGTAATCGAGAGGTTCCTGCTTTGATCGAAGCCCTGGCCATTAAACTATTGACGTGACCCTACTACTAACACAAATATTATAGCTCAATTGAACGGCTAACGGGTCCATTAGTTATGTTATGACCTCAGAAGCTTTAAATAATACAAAGACCATATTTAATCAAATTTCCGACATAGTTATTTGGCTCATATGCGTTACCCAGACATCCTGAGGACGCTTCGTTTAGAGGCGAAACACGTGCCGAATACTTTTACGTAGATTCCCATCGTTTCGCGGAGAATTATATGTTAATTTGTGTTCCGACACTCATGACAGACAGAGATTCTCGATTAACATCTTAGAGGAGTTCGGTTATGTTGGCTTCTTTAATAATCGATCAACTTGTTTGGTTTATAATTGGAAAAGTTGACAAGCCGAGGATCAGTGGTGGGTTCCTCTTTCCCTATTTGTTTATAATGTCAGGTGTAAGTCTCTACGATAATATATATAGGTCACGTATCATGATACGTGAGGCTATTGAAATTAAAAAAAACTAGGGAGGATGGCTGGGTGCTACCACCGACTGGGATCCAGTAATTAACATAATTAAATCCAAAACCAAGCGCACCATTGCATGACCCAAGACACAGTGAGCACTTTCTGCATAGATCAGACCGAAAACAACAACTAAATATGAGAGTACCCCAGTTCAAACTTAGACACTAGGACGTCAAACACCTCAGTCCTCCCGTGACCATGGTTGCTGTCAAGCAGCCGAAACGTCGAGAACCTAAAAACATATCATAAACGCGACAAAATCTGTAAGATTAGTTTTATTTCAATGTGTACTATTCGCGGAAATATAAGAAATCTATCAACCAATACACTTTGAGATAAATCTGGTTCAAGTCATCCAAGAGGATACTTTAACATCCTTCCACCACGTATCCCAAATGGCAAAATGAATCCCATGCATAAGCTTCAATTGGATTCCCATAAAAAAGCTATAACATTCAAATTGAACGAGTCACAGGTGTTAATGTCCCCATAAAGTTGGGAGGCCTCGTAACTCGGGGATAAGGACGCATTTCATGTGAGGAGTTGCACTGGTTTTATAGTTAAAAAAGAGACAGCGGTATAAGAAAAAAAGAGATCCATTTGACTCTCTTTTTTCTTTCATCTTGTGTTTCTCTCATTTAAATCACCTCCACGAACGTGTAGAAAGCTTTTAAGGGAATTATTTTTAATTACCTACTAGTGCTGATTTAAGCACACTGCCCCGTGAGGGTCAGCGCACACCGACAGATTGGCGGCAAAGCTTTTAATTAGATTAAAATTCAACTTTACTCACATTGACATACGGCTATCGCAAGCCTTTCGACCGCACATCTTGCTGCTGTGAGACGCCTAATTACATCCCTGAGTAACAGTAATAATAATATCGCCAGACGAACACACCAACTATAGGTGCCACACTAAACAATGCTTGTATTATGGGTACCGTACAATGGACTGAGGGCGAACCCAGTAAACAATACTTGCATAGATATTAAACATCCATGACTCGTGTACAAAAATTCGTACTGTTAATCACACAAAGGTTGTCCCTACCAAAGCCCTAAGTCTGCTAACACAATCGATTCATAATCGAACAGCAACCGCATAGCGACTGTCATTTTTGACAGATATCCCATACAATATCTGCCAAAAGTGATAGTTACTATGCCGTTGCTATTCGATTATGAATCGATTATGTTAGCAGACTTGGGGCCCAGGATTCAATCCCGGTATCCTTGGAAGTATAGGGTCACTACCATCAGGTCGTCGTGATTATTATGCAAAACATTTCACATCAAACTTCTACCATAATTACTTACTGTTAAGGTGCGTTTTAATCTCGCAGATTGTTTTAAAGTGAGTCCACGAACTCGCTTCATCATCAGCATTGTCCGCCCACAATGGTACAACTGCCATCCATATTTTACATTTGAAAAAACCACGATAGTGTCCGCCGTAGCAAAACGCGACCCTTACTTTAATTAAACGTTCGAGAATAATATTCTCGTAAGAACTGTCCCTCGCATTCATATTAAAAATTAAAATTGGAATAAGGTCAACGGGAGTTCTTATAAGTGTACCCTTAAATTTATAGAAGTTTTAATCAAATTATAGTCGCATTGGAAATCATTTTTTTGGAGAATGTTTACGAGATTCTTTTTTTTATTTAGAACGCGTCGCTGTAGCTATTGAAGCGCCGGCGGTGTTGCCAGTTTATTGGAGTGAAAATCTAACAGGCAGCTTTGTACTACCAACCTACAAGTATTCTTATGCCTGCCGAACTGATATTGAATCTTGAGGGCGATGTCCTGTCCAAATCTCATACAATAAAGCACTTGTAGTTTTCCCGAATTTTCCAACTTTCTCGACAACTTTTTAATGGTTTCTTTCCCTGCAAACCTTACTCGGGTTTGTACGATATTTAGAAAAGCCGAATCGGTTCAGCAGTTCTCAAGTACTACGCTTACCAATTAATACTATTGAAATAAAACTAATTTTACGGATTTTGTCGCGTTTATTTTATGTTTTTTTACGTTCCCGACATTTCGGCTGCTTTACAGCAACCATAGTCACGGAAGAACTCTCAGGTCGGTAGGAGAACGTCGGTAACGTAAAAAACGTAAAATAAACGTGATAAAATCCGTAAAATTAGTTTTATTTCAATGTGTAGTGTTCGCGTTAATATATGAAATCAACAATGAACAGTATTTAATTTTGATTTATATAGAAGATTGCATCTCAACTTTCAATTGTTATCAAATTACTCGCTTCGCTGCCCCATCGCGCCACTCCGTTGGTGTGCTTACTCTAAAGGAAAGAAAAGTTCGCTCACCTCTTGTGACCGTATATTCAATATCCCTAGAACCAAGGGGATAAGCTAATAAATTGAGCGACAAGCACACAAAAGAACCCATATTTCACAAAAGCGACCACTGACAGCCACTTTATCTTGTGATCTTATTTCTTTATAGATCGTATTTCGAAGCACTTCTGAATAGGACATTTCGAGGATGAATAATTGTATAGTTAACCATTTCTCCGGCAGGTGTAGTCCACTCACGTGCAATTCTTGGCTGTACGCCGCATGTACCTGCAATTGAAATGAAGGTAATTCCCTGGCACGGCTAATGTTTTTGGTTTGTACAGTAAATTGTTGTTATTGATTAAAAAAACACAATGGAAGGAAGGAATTCTTTGAAATATTCTCATTGCTCAAACACAGAGATTTGTTATTTACATCACTGTAATTAACTTATAGACACACTCTTAGTAAGGTGTTACACGCTTAGTCTGACTTATAGTATATCAGTCTTAAGATTCAGTGACCATATTTTGGGGATGTTTTCCACGCCATTTTCATACCTTCATGTCACATTTATTATTTTATTTATAATGTGTATTTATTAAATGTGTTATTGCTTTTAATTACTTGACATTGGCAAATTACCCGCTAAGTTGTGGGTGACGGTGAGGCCATATTCGTAATGCATTTTATTTCATCGCATTTCAATTCGTAAAGAAATAAAAAGAAGAAGACCACATTTTGAAAGTGTTAAATAAATCGTCACGTCATCCTCGCCATTGTCGGTCTTGAAAACTGCGAGTTCTCGAAATTGTTATCGGTCAATGTTGTTATTTGACCATCTCATTTCCGCCCGATTTCATATCCTCCACCCACGTATTTTTTTGTAATGGAGCCGGAGAGTACTGCACGTATTTCTTGACGAGATTTTAATATTTGAAAAGTACAGGGGGCGTATTATGGACTATTATTTCCAGGCAATTCACTTCCCAGCCTAAAACTTGTCATCGGCATATTTCCCCGCTATAATTTTAACTGACAACGTTAGGACACAAAATAGTTTTTTTTATTAGGTTAGATATGTATTGTTAAGTTAAAATAAAAAAACATCTGCCGGCAATTCAGTATCCTAGCTCGAAATAAGAGTTCGTAATATGCCCCCTTGTAACCTTTACAAGTTGTAAACACGCAATGTCGCTCGACCTTTGAGACGTAACGCAATTTCAAGGGTCTCTTTCTAATAAGACCTTTTATGTGACTAAATAAATCATAATCCAATTAACAGAGAGAGATAACCTCTCTGTGTACAGTGTAAGTAGCTACTATCAAATTTACGGTGATATTAAAAAACAGATTTTATGCTCCGAAAAATTAGGTCGCGTTTCGTATACAGTAGGTGTTATGTAAATATGTACGTACCAGTGTACATTATGCTGATGATAATATATTATCGCCAGACGAACAAACCCAACTATACGGTCCCACACTAAGCAACGCTTGTATTATAGGTACCTTACAATGGACTGAGGGCGAACTCAGTATATAAATAATTATATAGATATTAAACATCCATGACTCGGGTACAAGCATTCCTGTTCATCACATAAAGTTTGTCCCTACCAGTATTCGACCCGGGACCCTCGGCGCTGAAGGCAGGGGACCAACTGAACTAATCAGACCGTCAAATATGTTATTGTTGCAACCAAAAATAGAGAAACTGTTCTCTTCCAGTTATAATAATGTCAACCGTCACATAAAAAACATGTATTTTTTTTACAAAACTACCTTTTGTTTTTTGTTCATTAAACATTAGGTTTTTATTCGGCTCAGCCACAATTTTAAGATGTAATTTTTAGGCCTCATCTTTTTCATAGTTATTTTTTCAGACACGACCGAAGTACTCTCTTGTTATATGTAAATAAGTATATACATATTCGTTATACGTATTTTAAATCATAATTATAACAACACCAAGTCAACCAGCATCACTGATAAATCTTATTCAGCTGCCAACAATTGAATTGTGTATGTGTCTGGCGGGCGAACGTGAAAATGTGGCCTTTTCCGAACACCGTGACAAGCTAAATCAGATAACGACGGTTGGAAATACGCTTCAGATAAAATATTTTTAAGCTGCGGGTTTTCGAATGCTCCCATATATTTTTAAACACTGGTAGTAGTCCCTTTTAAAGGTATTCCTTTGTTTATATCTCGCTAGAATTGTATTTTATACAATTTGGGTCAAAATCATTAATTGTTTTTCATGAGTTAACATGTGTTCATGGTCGTAACTAACTTTGCTCGTGGATTCGTATGCCTGGAATTTAGTTGTACTGCTTTCCTGCAGGGTATCCCTAGCTTTCTATTTTTTCAGGTCAAACATTATACCAGATGCTGTTATTCTTATAAACTAGTAATCTTTAACTAAAGCCCACTCAGTGTAGTATGAATTTTTAAGCTATGCCACGGCAACCCACTGATTTCCCAGTATAAAAAAGTATCCATGTTGACCCAAGCTATAAGCCATTACAAGAAGTTTCATCAAAATCCATTCAGTAGTTTTCACGTGAAGCGCAAAGAGAGGGCAACATTTTTTTTTAAATGCCATTGCGGCCACGATATTAACGGTCCCAGCGATTGTTATTTTTTCCAAAATTACACAAAGTCAGGACCAAGTTAAAGCCTTATTTATAAAGATTTTTATCTGCATTATCATATCTGTCAAGCAACTTAAGTACTTACAACACTTTGATGCATATTTCAGTATTCACGAGAGAATATTCTGGCAACATTTCAGCACGGTGGACATTACTATTCAATTAAACGAGCCAGTGCAGATTGTTTAAGTATTAATGCAATACCCAACCGCACAGTAGACACTTGTTCGCACCCCTAGGGTGGGATCTACTCTGCAGTGGTGCCCCTACTAAAAATATTTTCTATAGATAGGTACTTACTCTGTGACGTTATACAAGTCTACATAACTCTAATAGGGTATTCGACTGTATGAAAAATAAGCTTTAAATTGTTGCCATCCTAAAAGATTGCTTTTTGTAACTATTAGTCTTCATTTTTTGTGATATTAGAAGTTTATTGTATATGGTAGGCGCCATATATTTGTTTCTGCTAGTATCCAGAAGACATATACCTAAACCCACGAACATATTCGCCCTCAAAAGCACTTCGCTTTTGATGAAACTGTGAAAACAGTCATCCACTTCAGCCTTGATCCATGAATCTTTTATACCTCCTCATGAATACAGGAATAAATAAGCTTGCGGGGAATCTTGAAATTTTCCTCGTTCGAGTATTTCAAAATCTGTCCCTCACGCTGAGTGATATAAACGTACCCAGATTCGATCCTACACACCACCTTACATATACATACATATGAAGGAGTAGTCACAACGACTCTTTTATCAGACTTTCTGTGACCTAGTGACCCTGCCTTCTACGCTGAGGATCCCAGGTTCGAATCCTGGTAGGTACAGACTTTGTGTGATGAGCACGAATATTAGTACCCGCGTCATGGATGTTTAATATCTATTTAAGTATTATATACTGGGTTCGCCCCCAGTTCATTGTACGGCACCCATAACACAAGCGTTGGTTAGTGTGGCACCGTTGGTTGGAGTGTTCGTCTGGCGATATTATTATCATTTTTATTTGAAACTAGCTGTTACCCGCGACTTCGTCCGCGTGGTATTTAACAAAGACACAACCGTTGGGAACAGCCTACTCGCGCGTTCTGAGCCCGCGGGACGCATTGCAGGTAGTTGCTAACAAACTTAATCAGGCGCAGCGCTGCAACATTGGTTTTAATATTTTTTTCGTGAGATCCTATTATTTTTTCTAAAATAAAAGTAGCCTAAGTTACTCTTTGTTACATCAGCTATCTGCCAGTGAAAGTACCGTCAAAATCGGTCCAGCCATTTCAGCGATTACCCGGAACAAACAGACAGACAGACAGACAGACAAAAATTGTAAAAAAAATTGTTTTGGTATAGGTACCGTGTATACATCCAATTGCACTTAGTAAAAAGTGGTTATTTTTAATATAACAAACAGACACTCCAATTTTATTTATATGTATGTATAGAATAGATGTATAGACTAGCTGTTGCCCGCGACTTCGTCCGCGTGGTATTTAACGAAGACAACCGTTGACAACAGCCTGCTCGCCTATTCTGAGCCCGCGGGACGCATTGCAGGTTGTTGCTATCAAACTTAATCAGGCGCTGCGCTGCAACATTGGTTTTAATTTTTTTTCATGAGATATATTTTTTTTTCTAAAATAAAAGTAGCCTAAGTTACTCCTTGTTACATCAGCTATCTGCCAGTGAAAGTCCCGTCAAAATCGGTCCAGCCATTTCAGAGATTAGCCGGAACAAACAGACAGACAGACAGACAAAAATTGTAAAAAATGTTGTTTCGGTATAGGTAACGTGTATACATCCAAATGCACTTAGTAAAAAGCGGTTATTTTAATATTACAAACAGACACTCCAATTTTATTTATATGGATTTCTTTTCACAAAATAGGATATCCTCATACGTCTTAGGTACAGTTTACTATTTTATAAGTTAAAGTCATCATTGACCTCTCTTTACGAAAACACATACCATAAAGAACACTTACGAGAAGATATAGATCATGAGAATATTAGGTACTAAAACACTTTCATCCACAGACTATAACGTAGTTCCCATATTATGTGAGTCCCATAGCCATTTCACGGTGTCAATAGCCTCTCGACGACACCGCTTACCATAAAAGTACTGTCTGTGGCCTTGACACAATAATATACGAGTAGGATTTGGATATAAAGCTAGCGATGTAGCAGATATATTGTTCAAAGCGATTTATAACCACCGAGCACAAACAAATTAAGCCAAAGGTGCCGAGATATAATTAAATCCCACTGATATTATAAAATTGAACTCAATCACGCCAGAACGGCTGAACGGATCTGGATGAAATTTGGCACGGATATAGATTATAGGCTGGAATAGCACATAGGCTTTGACACTTTTTATCTCGGTAAAATGTATGGTTCCCGTGAGATAGATTTGTTTAAATTTTTCATACTTTTTAATCGCGGGTAACACCGCGGGGCGCAGCTAGTATAATAATATACATTTTAAGAATATCCGTCATACGTATCGAAATGTGATCTCGATCTCTATCTCGATTTCTATTTGAATTTGTAAGAAATCTCGAAAAGATAAAAAGTACGGATGCCATTTGCTCGGACAGAACTAGTTATAGATATGTCACTGCCATGTTACTGAACTGGAAAAATATGACGGTATGATAGGGAACTTTTCCAATAAAAGCTATAAGTGCATATAGCTATGCAACGAACACACCAACTATAGCGTCCCACACTAAGTACCGCTTGTGTTATGGGTACCGTACAATGAGCAGGGGGTGAACTCAGTATATAATACTTATATAGATACTAAACATCCATGACTCGGGTACAAACAAGGATTTGAACCCGGGACCCTCGGCGCAGAAAGCAGGATCACTACCAACTCCGCTAATCAGGTCGTTTCTGATATTCCATTTGTAGTTATATAATAAAGTTGATAAGATTGTACAATAGTAAACTATGTTAAAGCTACGACCAAGGTCAAAGCTACAGTACCTACTCTTGCCCAACGGTAGAATATAAAAAGTTGGGGTAATGGCGTAGACATATCTGTTGTGCACTGGTGTGGGGCAGAAAAGGCGTGCGGCAACCCTAACTCCTGTCAAGAGCCTTAAGTATACTGTGACCCTCCACTCACATCACGAACGATCACATTGGTGTTCCGCATGACATTTTACACAATTCAGACTGATTTCGTGTGAATACCGACACCCCGTAGCGGAAACTTCCAACATAAAGTCATAAAGCATCTCCCAGGAACTTGTGTATCGGCGCTCGGAAAGTTACAATTGATATAACTAGAGTTTCTTATGTGTAGTCGTGAAAAACTTATCTAGTTTAGTGCCTAAATAAATCTAGAGGAAGCCCTAGGTTTACGGCCCCACGATAAAACGATTTATATAGTTGGTATCGTAGTATATGACTGTGCTATTTTGTTAAAAAATATATTTTCTGTATCAGCGCTGGTACGTGATGACGTAGGCGCAGGCATGCACATTTCACCGATGATTATACAGGGTGTGTTCTGACTTCACATTTAAAAGGGTTTAAATCGACATATCGAAATTCTAACTTCACATTTCTGATCGAATGCGCAAAAGCAGCGTAGGGCAGGTTCAAAGGTTAGTGTACCCTTTCTGAATCACCCTGAAGATCTCAATGTAGTTAAGGGCGAGCTAATTGCCTCTGATCATACACTTTCTCAATATGAGGACGAAATAAAGAACAGAAAATCAGAAAATGCACCGACTTTGCATCCAGTAATTAATTTAATTAAATCCAAAACCTAGCGCACCATTGCAAGACCTCAAGACACTGTGATCACTTTCTTTCTAGATCGGACCGCTAGCAACAACTAAATATGAGGGTCCCCCGGTTCAAACTATGACACTAAGACGTGAAACACCTCAGTCCTACCGTGACCATGGTTGCTGTAAAGCAGCCGAAACGTCGGGAACGTAAAAACATTATAATCAACGCGATATAATCCTTAAAATTCGTTTTATTTCAATGTGTAGTATTCGCGTTAATATAAGTAATCAATATAGAAAATCCTAAAGATATCCTAGTCGAACCATAACCTCAAGACCTGCGGGGTACGATTGCAACGACTGGACTTGAGAGAAATTTTTAGAAATGTTATTGATTTTTTAATCTTCTCTCTCTAATCACTCGATACATAATCACTCTCGATTCTCTATAGGCTTTGAAAGATTCGCATCGTAGATAATGAAAGGGTTCATTATTTCGCAAAGGTTACGTCTTATCAGGGCCGAAGTGGGTGGGCCCTTGACCTCTCCCGAGATGGGATGTTGTGAAGTATATAAAATAATAATACCAGCCCTTTTTAATGTCTCACTGCTGGGCACGGGCCTCGCACGGGCCCACGCTGGCCCAGTACGGGTTGGCGGACTTCACAAATCTTTCGAGGGGTTCTCTCAGACATGCAGGTTACTCACGATGTTTTCCATCACCGTTTAGCAAGTGATAATCATGGCTGAAAATGAGATTCGCACATGAAATCCAATCCAAGGGTTTGAACCTGCGATCCTCGTTACCGAGGCATGCGTTCTACCAACTTGGCTATCACTGCTTATTGTGAAGTATATTTATATGCTATTAATAAGGCCGGTAAGCAACGTCGAGGTTCATCAAACTTCGAAATGGTGATCTATTTAGTCATATAATCCCAAAAACACATTGTACATGTTGAAAAATTACACGTCTCGCTACTCTATCGCAATCAAAAGTTGTGAGATCTCATGTAGAGTCAAGTCTTGCATTTTGATTAACCTTAACTCTCCTTCCTATATAACTTTTTCAAAAATTGAAAAAGTTTTTTTTTACCTTTACCTAAAAACCTTATTCGGTCTATTGCGAACATTATTAATATAAATAGCAAAACCGATCCAGCCGTTCTCAAGTAATTCGCTTACGAACGAACATCATTTATTTTTATTTATAAAATGTATAACAAGAATAGTGTAAAATATTACAACCAATGAATCTGTAAGTTATATTTATCATGTTGATGTACAAGATAATTACATAAATGAAGTTTGTTTTTTTTTTTAAACAAAGCGAGCCAATAGCGTTTGGCCGTGCGCTCGGTACTGGGTGTCATTTTATAAACGTCTAATAATTTGATTTATTCCATGGAGAATGTTATCTTTATAACCTACTGTTGTGACCTCTTCAACCGCATCACAAGCTACGCAGATGGCACTGCAGACGCATTAAGAACAATAGACAATTGACGTCACAATCCTGAATCGCGGTATAAGAGTTTTCGGAGCAAGTAACATATATACAAGATCCCGACTATAACCGTCGAGGCGTAGCGGCCGCCCCGCCAGGCATTCCACCCGCCTGGTTGGAAGATCTTCCCTTTTCCGCTAAACTACTATTATTCCTGTTAAAATATTTTACACTATTAATGTTACACCTTATATAGATAAGAATCGCGCCAATCGCTTGTTTCCAAAGCGAACGTGAACTTAACTTTTAGAACCACTGCTACCTACTAAGTACTTAGTAAGTAGACACTACATGTACTCATATTGCGTTCTATAATTTGTAACGAAGCGATAAATGTCTACTTGCGTATTCTTTACGAGTGAAGAGCAGGTGATTAATGACTCGGCTTATTGCGGTGTTCAAACCTTTTTTTTCAATTACCTCCGCCTTCTTTGAGAGCGATGAATGATATTTTATCTACCTATCGCAATATACGTGTAATATTGGTAGACGGTATGTTATTGGCTCATTAATAATGTTTTTAAGAGTCCTTTAGATTTTGCTTGCATATCAGACAATTATTTTCATCTAAGACATTTTGCTCTTTTATTATTTTTATTAATTAACCGAAATAAAAATACTTCATACAAATTAAGACCCCCTTCGTCGTGGAAAGTTTTACTGCACGTTTAGGGTACTAAAATCTATACATATAAATAAAATTGGAGTGTCTGTTTGTAATATTAAAATAACCGCTTTTTACTAAATGCATTTGGATGTATACACGGTACCTATAACGAAACAACATTTTTTTTTAAATTTGTCTGTCTGTCTGTCTGTCTGTCTGTCTGTCTGTCTGTCTGTCTGTCTGTCTGTCTGTCTGTCTGTCTGTCTGTCTGTCTGTCTGTCTGTCTGTCTGTCTGTCTGTCTGTCTGTCTGTCTGTCTGTCTGTCTGTCTGTCTGTCTGTCTGTCTGTCTGTCTGTCTGTCTGTCTGTCTGTCTGTCTGTCTGTCTGTCTGTCTGTCTGTCTGTCTGTCTGTCTGTCTGTCTGTCTGTCTGTCTGTCTGTCTGTCTGTCTGTCTGTCTGTCTGTCTGTCTGTCTGTCTGTCTGTCTGTCTGTCTGTCTGTCTGTCTGTCTGTCTGTCTGTCTGTCTGTCTGTCTGTCTGTCTGTCTGTCTGTCTGTCTGTCTGTCTGTCTGTCTGTCTGTCTGTCTGTCTGTCTGTCTGTCTGTCTGTCTGTCTGTCTGTCTGTCTGTCTGTCTGTCTGTCTGTCTGTCTGTCTGTCTGTCTGTCTGTCTGTCTGTCTGTCTGTCTGTCTGTCTGTCTGTCTGTCTGTCTGTCTGTCTGTCTGTCTGTCTGTCTGTCTGTCTGTCTGTCTGTCTGTCTGTCTGTCTGTCTGTCTGTCTGTCTGTCTGTCTGTCTGTCTGTCTGTCTGTCTGTCTGTCTGTCTGTCTGTCTGTCTGTCTGTCTGTCTGTCTGTCTGTCTGTCTGTCTGTCTGTCTGTCTGTCTGTCTGTCTGTCTGTCTGTCTGTCTGTCTGTCTGTCTGTCTGTCTGTCTGTCTGTCTGTCTGTCTGTCTGTCTGTCTGTCTGTCTGTCTGTCTGTCTGTCTGTCTGTCTGTCTGTCTGTCTGTCTGTCTGTCTGTCTGTCTGTCTGTCTGTCTGTCTGTTTGTTTTGGGTAATCTCTGAAATGGCTGGACCGATTTTGACGGGACTTTCACTGGCAGATAGCTGATGTAACAAGGAGTAACTTAGGCTACTTATATTTTAGAAAAAAAAATAGGATCTCACGAAAAAAAATTAAAAACAATGTTGCAGCGCAGCGCCTGATTAAGTTTGATAGCAACAACCTGCAATGCGTCCCGCGGGCTCAGAATGGGCGAGCAGGCTGTTTTCAACGGTTGTCTTTGTTAAATACCACGCGGACGAAGTCGCGGGCAACAGCTAGTAATAAATAGATGATTTGAATAGCGTAGTCAGTGGTGACCCTGCTTTCTGCGTTGAGGGTCCCGGGTTCGAACCCTAGTTGGGGCAAACATTGTGTGAGTAATATGAATGTTTGTACCTGAGTCATGGATATTTAATATATATACATTATAAACTGAGCGCGCTCTCAGTCTATTGTACGGTGCCCATAATAGAAGCGGTGCGTAGTGTGGGGCTGTACAGTTGGTCTGTTCGTCGTTAAGAATGTTATTAAATAGATATAGGGCATTTTACATCGGAGACATTTTGAAAGCTAAGCTGAAATTTTGAAATTTTTATCACCGAAAAATACCAAGAAGGCAATGTAGCGAATAAAAGCTCGTCTAATATAATATTAAATCTATATTCAATACGTCTGCGTTTTAAAATGCGTGCTCAAATTTTATTCAAAAGAATAATAATCCAATTTGCTACCCCGAGGAAGCTCGCTAGTGGTGATGGTGCAAAGTGAAACGAATTATTCAGAGGGTTCCCGGGAGGGTGGTGACGCATTTTGAATACTTTAAAATGTGAGGGGAACGACCTAAACCATCGTAGTTTGGCATCCGATGAAACTATCCGCGAGCCGGACAGCGTCCATATTTCATGAAGCTTTAGTGGTTAGCGGTTTTAGCTGTGCGTGGCTAGATAACTTGTGTTTTGTTACCGGGATTACTCACTTTCTATGTCCAACGTCCGAAACTGCGCGCGTTTATTTCCAAAACGAATAAAGTTCAGAACATGTTTTGTCTGAATAGGAACAACGTTTAGTTTATGGGATTAAGGTCGAATTTTAAAAGATAAATTCAATCCTACTAATATTGTCAAGTTGCCATTCAGTCCACTTGAGAATGCGTCCAATATCTGTGCAGTTAAGATCAAAATGCTATGGAGCTTAACGAATCCCTTACGTTTTGACACAGCTCACAAAATTTACTTAATAATAGCAATATAAATTACTTTATCGTACATTGCCACTCATACGTCACTGGCTTGTAACACTTCGTCTACATTGCCTACGTGACACGGTTTGATAATGAAGCCAATTCATAGTCCATTACGTGAAAGGCGGCTTTAAACTAACTGTATTCAATAAACTAATACTAGTTAATTAAATGGTATTCCAAATTACAATGGCTGTTCATTAAATGTTCCCCGCCTTTGACTGTGCTATTGAACTTCATATGTAGTTCAAAATTTCTGTATGTATTGAGGGTTTTGTTTATCGTTCGACATTCATGGAGCTTATCAGCCGGTTTAGTTAGTTTAGGTAGGGCAACCGCAACCACTGAAAATCATTATCAAAGTCATGCACTACGAGTATGTAGGTAGGTAAATATTCTGTGCTCAAATCACGTGTATCGATATTATTTTCAAACCCGATGCGGCGTTGCCATAACCTAATATAACATTTACTATACCGTGCCGAAGTTTTTCATGCTCTTCCCATGGTATTTTAATATCCCGCCCATGTGGTTAATATACAGGGTGTCTGGTGGCAGATTTCTATTTTCAAAATTAAATAAAAATATTACTATGTGACATATAGTTTTAATGAAAATGTTGGAAGAAAGAGTACAAATGCGGATTTCATTTTTTGAAGATAACGTCATCTAAATGTTTTCCATCGAGTTGCACACACTGTTCAAAACGGAGCCTCGCATTCCGCGCCACACGCTGCAGTAAACTCGGTTCAATTGCGGTGATTTCCTGACGAATGTTTTCTTTAAGCTGCAGAACAGTTCGCGGATTGTTACTGTACACTCTCTGTTTGAGGTAGCCCTATAAAAAAAAATCCATCGGGGTTAAGTCGGGCGACCTCGGTGGCCACGGGATGTCCCCAAAGCGACTAATCAGTTTTTGAGGGAAAGCTTCCCGAAGCAAAATCATCGAATCCCTGGCCGTGTGTGCGGTCGCACCATCCTGTTGGAACCACGTGTGTGATGAGAACGATGGATGAGCTCGCAGGTTCGGCAAAAAGAAATCCGTAATCATGCGTCGATAATTCTCACCATTGACATTCGTCGCCTGGCCCCGGGAATTTTCGAAAAAAAAAGGTCCAATTATTCCATTAGTGGACAAAGCGCACCAAACAGTTACCCTGGGGCAATGTAATGGTTTTTGGTGTTTCAGGCGAGGGTTACGGGTTCTTGGAGACCAGTAACGGCAGTTTTGTTTGTTGACGTGCCCGTTTAAATGGAAATGAGCCTCGTCGCTCCAAAAAACGGAATTCACATTACGAAAACGCTCCAACATCATTTCACAAAAAAAATTGCGCGAAACAAAGTCATTTTCTTTCAGTTCTTGAACGATTTGAATTTTAAAAGGATGGAACTTCAGATCCTTTTTTAAAATTTCATGGATAACCGCTCTTGGAAGTCCCAGTGAGGCTGCCCTTTTCCTTACCGAAAGTCGTGCATTTTCACGTAAACTCCGTTCCACCAGTTCAATGTTTTCGGGGGTCCTTGAAGATCGAATAGGCCCTGGCCGTGGGGTGTTCAAAGCCGAACCAGTTTGGCGGAACCTCTGCACCCAGGAACGAATTAAATTTACACTTGGTCCATCACTTATTCGTCGAATATTGAAGTGTGAACAAAACTGTCGACGAGCGATTACGTATGAATCGTTACTCTTGAAAAATGCCTCGATGGCGAACGCGCGATGCTCACCTGACCACTGCGACATCGTGACTGAGAAACCCGCACGATCGGTGATTCTAATGACACCACCCTCCCCCCGCACCGTTTATTACTTTTTGAAATAATCGTATTTAAAAACGTAAATCTGCCACCAGACACCCTGTATTATACTTGTAGAGTTCTTATGGTAAGAATATACCTACTTGCTGGCGAATTTGGCTAAAATAAAATTGGGTTTTATGATGGAGTCGCGAATGTTATAGATGATTTGACTCGAAACGGTTTAATTGCTTTTTGATGTACATCTCTAGCTATTCAGACGAGCTTTTGATTTTCCTTACGATAAAACAGCATAAACAGTGTTGTAGTGAAATAATACAACAAGCTAGCTGGGATCAAGACTAAATTTATTTGGTTCTCTATCGTTCATGTGAATCAATAGAACTTACAAATCTGTGGATCCATTATCTACGCGAAGTTAAGATAAAAAAAAAGTTGCTTAAAAAAATGTCATTGATTTTACATAAAAAAGGTACAAGTAGAAAAATCTCTATTCAAGAATGCTATGCTATGCTATCAACCGAAAGACGTCCACTGCTGGACATAGGCTTCCCTCAATGACTCCCACACATCACGGTCCTCCGCCACTCGCATCCACCGGCTTCCTGCTACGCGTGTGATATCATCGGTCCACCTTGGAATGCAATAACTTTAAAAATAAATCCCATAAAACTTATTACCGCTATGGTGCTCAAGCTTGCTAGTTTGTGATAGCATCTAATGAGATTATAGCTAAATCATGCTGAGTCATGCCGATAATTGGTTACTGAAACGGATTTAGGTTACTTGGGGTTGTTTGATTAACGGCTGAGCGCTATCCAAGTAGGTCAAATGGCAGTCCAAATCGTGTAAATATTGCACATCAGCATTTGGCTATAACTAGATAATAATTAATTCAACTAAGCGATATCTACAGGGGGCGACTGCTGGCTATGCCAGTGCTTTTAGGCAGCTGATTAATAACACAATTTATTCTCAGTGGCCTGCTTAATTCAGCGGGTGCAAAGTATTCGTAGCGCGCTGAACTGATGGCCGTTGGGGCAGAATGGTTCTGGAATCGCTATAACGAGCCGGAAGACGTAATGTAATAATAGAAATAATGTTCAAAAAAATAACTCACCGCACGACCACTGCGACCTTGACTGACCCCGTGTAAACACCCCATTATATCACTAAATCGCTCACGATTCAGAGATATTTCTTGCTAAAAGAATAAAATAACGCCACGAGTTGTCCAAACAAAGTTGTAAATAACAAGTTGCGGTAATAACTTATACTATCATGATAAAGGTTAGCTGTACTAAACTAAAAGATGTACGAAATAAAGCTGAAATTCAGATAACTTTGCTGTTTGTTGTCGGTTGACTATTGCATAATAGTGATTTATGAAAGTAGCGATTAAACGACAACATCTAGCGCCATCTATCGAGTAGAAAGGTATATTTTGATGAAATAAGTTTGAAAATCCTTTCAACATAATTCCATTTCCCTTTGACTAAGAATAGAGGTAGGTATTATAAAAGATCAGTGATCTATCCCTATAAATCTACAGGTTGATATATCAAAATAAGTAAACCATCCTTGTACTATAAATAACTAACGTAGCTTGTCAAACCATATTTATAGTTGGAACAACTTTCCCCATGGCTCTACATTTTTTATTTATCCATTATCCTATATTTGACCACACGATATGCTTTTTCCTTCAGTTTCGATGGTAGGTTTCAGGTAACAATATAATAGGAGTTAGTCATGAACTTAACTCAAAAGTCTTCGCTTGCGCGATTCAGATTTACATTAAGAATCGGCACCTTGTACTAGCACCTTTAATGTTGACTCAGCGGCATCTATCGAGGAGAGTGGTCAACTTTAATGAAGCGAGTAGCCTTTGCAGCAAGTATGTAAGTTATAGCTTCCATTCCGACCTTCCAACAACTTAACTAAAATGTTTCTTATAATGGTCTTCGGGTCCTCAAAACGAGTGTTTAATGGATGAAATAGGTTATAGCAGCACTTATCCACGCTATTGGGTTCCTTGAGTTGTTTATCCGCATTATGTGTGAATGAAAGGTAAACACACGAGTTGTTTATTTATTTTCGGGTAGCAGTGCCAAATAGGTCGTTATGGGTTAAGGATATGTAGACTATCATTCATATTATGATCGTATAGGTTGAACAAAATAGTGAAGAGTATTTGCTTAGAAACAGTTCTTCATCTGGTGAAAGGAGACATTTTTCGAAATCTCATTTAGAGCTACTTTAGAGGAATCTCCATTGACTAAAATACTCCATTGTTAATTTGCAGAGATTTTAAAAGCGTTTACAAGATATGATTGCTTTTACTTCTAGATCCAGAAAACGGCTCAACTGAAAAGATAAGAAAGTATAAGAAAGTACTTTTAAAAGAACCAACATTCAATAGAGAAGAGTTTATATTTTATTAGTTTGAAATTTCAGTGTAATGTTCCTGCTTGACAACATACTATTTTAAATGTATCCTATGAATTAGTTATACAGATTGAGATGATTCAGTCGTCGTTATCAAAGATTTGTTACAGCTGAACTTTGTACACTCACACGTGGTGCGCTTGGTTTTGGATTTAATTATATTAATTACTGGATCCCAAGTCGGTGGTAGCACCCAGCCATCTTCCCTATTGAAATTAGAATGTTTTATAATTTAAATGCCCTCGTGTATCATCCTTGGTCGGAATCTGTGTTCTTTTGCGAGGATCTGTGGTTTATCAAATCTGTTATAATGGCGGGTGCGATCCTATACATGCAGACTTCGTGGAGCGCCGGTGATTCACATCAGCGATGTGTTCCTTTACCCGGGTTTTATTGGTCTTTTAGTTTGCTTGCCCTATGTCAAATAAGATTTATTTCAATGTGTAGTATGCGTGTAAATATAAGAAATCAATACGGCTTTTTAAATTTCGAACACACGTCGTACGGTCAGCTCTAAAATAGTCCACAACATTTTTTTTTTATGAAGAACATTTTTAATTTCGCTGTTCTGTTAAGACATCATAAAACATGAACCGAGCAACATTCTTTTCCTCAATCTTCGTTTACGGGCCGGAATAAGCGGCGCTTGAGGCAACCGTTATTAAAATAATTTATTTAATTCGTCCCTAAAGGGCTATTGTAACCGTCAAATGTACTGGCCGAGAGGCTCTCGAGTAAATTCGGTTAAATATGAATTTGGTCAAAATGTTTTTGTAAGGTTTCATGTAACGGTATTGAAATAATACAACGATATAACCGGCACATAAAAGCAAAGTCATAGAAATAATAAAGCCATGATTTGGTTAAACAGGTGTGGTGTATTTATAAAGTACTAGGTACTTTTCACGAATACTGCTACGTTGATTTAAAACCGTATTATTGAATCAGATTTGTTTTATTCATGTAAACAATTACAGTACTTATGAGTTATCAAACATAATGCTATGACTTTATCACCCGTTTGGAATGCTGCTCCTGTGGAGGAGAGCGGGCAAGAAACTCCATGGTTGCTCTTTTTATAAGGTCCTCTAACATAAACCTCCCTCAAACCACTCATTAGCTACTCAGGTTGTTTGGAAGAGTTTTTTTTTTTATTACATTATAGGCAAGTATTTGATCTCGATCTCACCTGATGGTAAGTGGTATCTACGACGACTACTAGTAAGATAAAAATATATCTACTTATATCTAGTACTTACACATATTAACACTGTAACTTCGCACGTGTATGCATGGAATAATTTGTGGAAAACAATAATAGCGGGGATCAGATTTTTTGATAAAATGGCCAACATTTAAAAAATGTCTGGTTTTTTTTTTTATATTTTCTCTCAGTCTGGTTAAACTTAATTGACATGTTGATGGATAACAGCCCGAGTCATTATGTTGGATACTCTTTTTCCCAGGAGCTTGGTAGCCTCCCGCGGGATATCCAAAAAACTTTACGAACTCGCGAACACAGCTAGAAACGCAATAAAATGCCTTCTCCCCTATTCTTAGAAGAACAATTTCTATATATGTAAATGGAACGCACGAGCGGTCTCGACAAGCAATTCAAATTCCAATATTCATATATTTTGCGATGCGGCGCGGAACGAGACCGGGTTATTGGCGGGATACATCAGGCGGAACAAGTGCTTCCATGCCATGTGTGACTTTGATATGTGGAATAATGTATTTTCCTTGACATGGCTTCTTAAAGGTCCATTCACATTGACGCGGTAGAGAAATGTAGAGAAGCGTTAATTGTAGCCTCAATGTGCAAGAAGTCGTATGAATGCTCAAGAATTCTCGCGTGTATTATAAACTTTGACACTAAGTTATGCCTCCAAAAGAAAGGTATCAAATTAATGGACATTTAATAAATCACAGCCTGTATTGAGTACACGGTCAAACTCTACTGGCTCGCCTTCTTTAAGAAAAAATAATTTACACAAATCAATCTGTTTTCATTATGCAGTAGTTTCAAATACTTATTGCGAACAAAACAAAAAACAACACTAGACATTCTGGGTACACGGTACAACGTTAATTAGCGTAATTGACGTCATTCACCAAATCTGCCTGATAATTTTACATGGTTGCCATGACACCTATCGGCGATACATGGTAACAACCGATACCTTTAAAAATTGATTTAATATATCTTGTTTATCTGATACTGAATGTTACAAAATGACGATGGGGAGATTGCCTTAGTGTGTACCCCGCATCTCAATGGGCCCGACGAGACATGATAATGAGCGACTACATAGCCATTGAGCTCCGAAGGGCAGCTCCCGCGGCATTCGCGTGGAATTAGATTTAATATCGATGGTGGTAAAGGCCAAATTAAGTTAAATATACTATTCGACTCGTCCCTTTTCTTCGATTCGCCATCAGTCGATACATTATACATGTTTTTGCAAATATTTTTTATAAGTTAATCTTGGATAAATGTACAGCAAACACACACACGCATAAAAACATAGCTGCAACAATGCAAGTGATATTCGTGGTTTGGAGATTCGCACATGAAATCCAGAAATCCCAGAGGTGCGAACCAGGATTTGAACCTGCGATCCTCGTTATCGAGGCAAGCGTTCTACGAACTTGGCTATCATTGCTCTTTTCCCCCATTACCAGAAGCAATTAGTTCACGTTAATCTCCGTATAAATCCTAGCTACATACCCAGTTAAGAATCTTTCTTCTAGACTCATTTCATTTTACGGGCAAAAACTAATTTTCTGCGCACAAAATAGCGCTTTGTTCCTAGGGTGTACGTACGTCTCTTTTAGAAACTAAACCTTTGAGTAAATAAACTTATGGGTAGTAAAGTGTATGAGCGACAATCTTGTTATTTTTGTATGGAAACAGAAACATAGTTTATTTGGTTGCTTTGTGTAAGTATTTCGCAACTGCAACACTGTTTTATTTAAGTAGTGCATCATTGAATTGTACAGATATTTCTGCCAATCCAGCAAATATTTTATTTTTTTATTCATATCAGACATAGCAGCACTTATGAATATTCAGAAGCTACCCTCGGTTCTAAATGTTGGTTCCACTGAGAAGAGCCGTTAAGAAACTCAATAGTAACTCTTTAATAAGAAATACGAGTTCTTATTTATTATTCCCGGGAACACTAACAACCAAATTTAAAGACGTTTTATAACTTTATCAAACGTCACATGGTACTGCGCACAAGAGTTTTACTTTGCGCAGTACTATATGACGTATGATAAAGTTATAAATCGTCTATAAATTTGGGGATTACACTATAGGAGCAGGCAGCATCGTACTCTTAGATAAACAAAAGACAACGCTGAACGTATTTAATTGTTTTAAGTTAAACTTCTGTTCGATTTATTATTAAAAAAATAATAAATCGAAGGGAAGGAAGGAAGGAAGGGAAGGAGGGAAGGGCTGGGTTTTTAATAAAACCCAGCTGTTGTGCCCAATGTTGAGTCTAACATTTGTACACTTAAGTCCAAAATCGTAAATGTGCGTTACAATTAGATGAGCTTATCGTTTATATGCCAAGCACTGCACACCATGACTGTATCAATTCCCACCAACATCCATTAACCACCTCAGTGTTGACTAATTCAATTTAACACGGGATGCCTAGTAGAGCGCTCCGTATATTCTCTATTCCCGTACGATGGTTCTTTTGTGCCTGTGTTGTAGCGGCGAGCGTGAGGAAGAACAGTTTGTTGTTCAAGATAAGCTGGGAATAAGGTTTAGTCTACATGTTATGTGACTAAATAGTGATGCTGAAAATATGGTCCGCTTTTGACTATGGGTTTGGTTCATGATGGTCTGATATTTTCATCTGTCCGAATGTGTAGTGCCACCGAAGCGTCAATTATGCTTTCTTGTACAAGAAATAAAGTGATACAGCAATTGGTGTCGATGTGGTCAAGTGCTTGGATACTATGTTCATAGCGTTAGAAGGAAAACTATATAATATTAAGTCTTTTCTTATTGTAATTTTACATCTACTTACCCAAGTAAGTAGGTTATCATGAATATTTTTTCTAGAAAAAATATTAACCGACTATTATTTATTCTAGCAATACTATATATTGTTGTTTTTCTTTATTTAATAACAATATTATATTATTAACTTCAGACCTTACCTTACCCAAGTAAGTGGGCTATCATGAATATTTTTTTTAGAAAAAATATTAACCTACTATTATTTATTTTAGCAATTTCAACTTTTTGTATATTAAGTTTATCTTTTTTACACGTTTCACTTATTTACACGTAACCGTATACAAGACACAAAATATATCAACATTTCCCTCCAAAAGGTCCTTAACTTCGCTCATAAATTTGTCAAAAGGTCGAAATGCGGGTTCAATCGAATTCGAATTCGTTGGAAAGCGTTTGTTGCCGGATTTATGTATTTCGGACTCAACCGTCGGTTCATCCGGTTTCTGGCAACCATTGCCAGTAGGCAATGTTCATTTTTTATTAGATCACTGACATTTGCGAGCTATTTACTGTCACCGTAAATGGAGTTGAGCCAGGCGGATATTAAAATGTCAATAGGATTGAGGGATCAATGCTGAAATGTGAGCGAATCATGTGAGTTGTGGAGGTAATTTAATTAATAAAAAAATATTTTTTAACAAAAAAAACCGTCTTCAAAAAAACTAAAAAGCAAAAAAATATATTATCTTTGATTTGAGCCCAGTCCATTGAACGGTACCCATAATACTAGTGTTGCTTAGTTTGGGACCGTACAGTTGGTGTGTTCGTCTGGCGATAGATAAAAACATATCATCAGACAATACACAAATCGTACCATACAAAAAACGCTATCAGTCAATTTAAAATAATAATAAAAGCATAGCATACATTTTATCTCATAAATAATATAACAAGTAGGTATATTTCCATTTACATTAATGGAAAATAACCAAAGCTTCAGTTTGTGTAATTTCAGTGCCACACAAAGTTATAACTAAATTTCCCTCATAATTGCTTTGTGGAAATAAACAATTCGTCGACGGTTCGCGTGTAAAGTTACGATATTTGGAACAGAAATTAGGTAACTAGTTACGAGGTGTTTACTAAATTATTATAAGTACTTATAGCAAACCTAACCGAATATAATCAATCAACAACACAATCATAGAACACGTTCATACCATAGTAGCCAACTTCTTTTTGAATTTAGAAAATATAAAACATACAACACATAACAAGGGGCATGATGGCGAAAAGTTGGGTAAAAGTGACACTTAATGCCTGTAATAAAATTATAAAACTAACATATAATCACGTTGAGATAGACTTCCATTATGATTTCATTCTAAAAACAATTCAAAAGGAATTGAAAACAATGCGTAAAATTAATGAAACGATCGACGGAAAATACCAACACTTGGGGGTTCAGAATCACGAGTTGAATCCATGGTATCAGTTCTCGTTACGAAGCCACATCAACCTGTATAAATGCTATAAATCATTATCTAAGAACGCCCACGAGATCAGCCAAAAATTCGTGAATAAATGTCGTTTTTCTTTCGTTAACGAAGCTTAAAACTGTTATTAAATATTAATGTTTTCAGGGTTATTGTGATTAGAATAGCTTTAAAACATTGAATGAAAAGATGAGTAGGATTTTGTGAAGTGTGTGGCGTTATTGAGACGCGTTATTTTGGATCATCATTGATCTAATGTCTAGTAAATCAATAGTGTTTATGAATACAAAGTTTGTGCTCATTTTGCGTTGCCGTGCGGCATTAACTGGGATTTTAAATTTAAAAAACCAAAATGCAGATACAAACAAACTAACAAAACGATACTTGGTTGGCCCTACCCTAAGGTATTGTGAGGGTTTTCACGTCAGATGAGAATCAGCGCCTTCGTCATATCCCCAAATATTTAAAAATTATTTTCGCAGTCCTATATTCAAATGTCCTACTACGTAAAGTTTGTTATTATGTTTTTTTTTATCGTGGCTCGGAGAGCACGTAAAGCCGTCGATACTGCGCCTGATCTCTCCGGTCGTGTCGCTTTGCCGTCTCATCGGACGAGTATATGTATGAGAGAGAGGGAAGAGAGAGTGCACCGGTACTTGCGCACACGCTTGTGCACTATAATATCTCCTGCGCAGATGGCTAGTCTCCATTGAGATTAGCCGCCGAGACCGAAATTCGGTCAGAAGAACTATTATTATGTATTTGTTTAACGTAATTCCCAATAGTGCGTTAAAACATCCGGTAATTAAGGATTAATTACATAAACCGGTATCAATACGATAACAATCACATTACGATTGGTACCATCGATAGGTCATCTAACTTAAACTGAACTCTGGTTTTCATTTGAAAGTTTAACGTACATAGATCTGAGTCATTGGTGAGTTATGATGGTATAGCAGGGGATTTGAAGGCTGCATTTTAACGTTTAAATTGTTAATAATCGAATGGAATTAATACTGTTTGTATCAGAGTCAGTAATCTTTGGTTAGGTCATTTTAACTTTGGAAACGTATAGAATTTTACTGACAAAATGCTGTAATCTTTCATTCCTCCGCTTATTCTGCTTTCAAATTAATGAAGTCCGTCCCTTTAAATGTACAGAACCAATTTCATTTTAAAATCCATATAAATGCAAAAAGGTTTTTAATAAAACTCGATCACCGTCACGTTGTCACGGTCGGAATCACGCCCTCTGACAACATACCTTTAAAAATGTTATGTGTAATAACACCTTTCTCTTTGAGTCTGAAAAATTCCAAACAAGGCGAAATTTAATATTGTATTGGGGAGACAGGATAAAAACAATTTTTAATTTGCAACAGGTGTTTACATATGGTTTAGTACCTCAAGCACAATCCTTTTTACGTATAGCGTTTCGGTATGTAAGCGTCGTCCATCCCTCTCACACCACAGATTTTTTAAATATAATGACAGTGACAGATGTTTTCGCGATGACGTTATGATTAAATTAAGACTTCCTGCTTATCCTACAGACGAGGTAAATACATGCACAGCACATCTTAAAAAAGTAGGACATCATTTCAGGAAATTTAGCGATGGGATAGCGAAACAAATATCTTATCATTTATCTTTCTTTACATAAAAACGAAGTCGTATTAGTTACAACATGTATACAACCCATGAAAGGTTGGACCGTTTTTTATGACCTGTTTTTTTAAATTTCTCCATTCCGACAAGCAGAATAACTAAGAAATCACAAAAAAGATCTCGTATATTTTATGAATAAATAACCTGTTATTTTTTTACAGGTACTCGGACTCAAAACATGAGAAGTCCTGAAAATCTCCCATGCAGTTATTGAGACGTGGAAATAAATAAGTATTGAACAAACAGAGAAAGGCATATCAACTGAAATAATAGCTAAAAAGATCTACCTGTAAAATGAATATAAACCTACTATCAACTACAGAAGAACCAAAATCGATCACAACAAAACCGACGCACGAAAAAATGTCTAACCATTGAAAAGTCTACAGAACCTCAAGATGAATCGTCCAGAACACGAGAACATAACAATACCAAAACTATGTACCCACGAGTGCCATAACGAGTCGCATACGACATTCCCTATAAAACCGCCCGATCCGAATGCAACATTTTTATATCGATACATCGATAACGACACCGATTACGAGTATCTGAACGATTCCTTTTCCAATTGTACATACAAGAATGGTACATGCATGGATGTCGATTATAATATCTGGGCTCTTTCGTTACTAGTGTTCCCGCTGTTGACATTGTTCGGCAATGTGTTGGTGATATTAAGTGTATCCAGAGAGAGGAGTCTGCAAACAGCTACGAACTATTTTATAGTGAGTTTGGCTGTGGCTGATCTTCTGGTGGCCGTCATCGTGATGCCGTTTGGAGTTTATTATTTGGTGAGTGCTTTTGCTCAACATAGCCCTTACGCCTTTTCGAAATCAAAATACCAAAAGTATATTATATTGTGCCAGCGATGAGTTTACAGATTAAAACTAAAACCAATAGCAATCCTCATTGCTTCAACAGATATCCCTTTAAAACTGGTTAAGTAGATAATATATTATATCTTCAATTTCTGACTTGTAAGCTTACTTCAATGCGTCGAGTATCGGTGTCACGCCGCTTTGAATAACAATACGCGCCGTAACACGCCACGTGTGGCGGTACGCGAGGAATTCTCATATTAAACGATGAGTGTAGACACGAGGCCGGAGATATTCGAATATTGTACCACTAGCTGTTCTGGGGTCGAGTCACCTTCGTCCGTAGGAGAATTAAATACCCTCGAGATACCCTACACGTGACCCTGGGTGGTGCCCACCAGGTGACAACTCTACTGGTGGTAGGCTTCGGCCGTGGTTAGTCACCACCCACTGAACAAAGCCATGTCGCCAAGCGGCCTAGCCGTGTTCCGGCATGATGTTCGGTGTTGCCATTCATGGATGGCGGGTCAGATCAGTTGCGCTGCATGTGCCTAGTGAATGTAGCGTCTCGATCTACTGCCGCCTTCCTACCTAGGCAAGTATGCTCCATCGTAGATCTCATCGTCACTTACCATCAGGTGAGATCGAGATCAAATACTTGACTATAATGTAATAAAAAAAAAAACCCCGCGACATCGTCCGCGTGGTATTTAACAAAGACACAACCGTTAGCAATAGCCCGCTCGAGCGTTCTTAGCCCGCGACCGGCAGCCTTTGTGATATTAAGTCGTCTAAAATAAAAGTAGCCTATGTTACTCCTTGTTACATCAGCTATCTGCCAGTGAAAGTCCCGTCAAAACCAGTCCAGCCATTTCAGAGATTAGCAGACAGACATACAGACAGACAAAAATGGTAAAAAATGTTGTTTTGGTATATGTACCTTGTATACATCCAATTGCACAGCAGTTATTTTCATATTACAAACAGACACTTCAATTTTATTTATTTGTATAGATTATCACTGTTGCAACGGCTATAGCCGTGTGTGTGATGGATTTGTGGCGAGAATTAGTTTGAATTTGACCTCAAATTGTGTACCTACACATTGAAATAAAACCACTTTTGCGGATTTTATCGCGTTTATTTTATGTTTTTTTACGTTACCGACGTTTCTGCTGTTTTACAGCAACCATGTTCACGGGAGGACTGAGGTGTTTAACGTCCTAGTGTCATAATTTGAACTGGGGTACCCTCATATTTTGTTGTATTAAGTTGTTGTTGTTAAAAAATATAAAATAAACGCGATAAAATCCTCAAAATATGTTTTATTTCAATTTGTAGCATTCGCGTAAATATAAGAAATCCATACACCATTGCTGATTACCTTGCCAGTCTTAAACGGGAACGTAATTGAAGAGAGTCCAAACCTTTTTGAACGCGTGTGTGTAGGCACAAAAATTAGTTAAATAGAAGTACCTACTACGCAAATCGACATGATTTTTTTGGTTAGCGACAGTAGGTCTATATGTTTCTTAGTCTGTGGTGCGAGTAACAATAACAACCCGCAGATTGAAAGACTATCTTATAAATACTGTAACCTTCTGCTGAAATGTATGCCCATTGAGTAGCTGATGACGTCACTCGTAATGTGTACAGTTGTCGACCAAAGTGGTGGTTCTTTCATCTCGTCGCGACGTCTAAGGCCTCAGCCTCGAATTTAGCGGGCAGCGGGGCGGTGGTGGCGGTGGCGCGGGAGCGGCAGGATCTTATGCGTAAAATCAAATGGACCGGTTCTCGAAAACAGCGGCGCGCGGCGCGGCAGCGGCGCGGGAGCAGGGCTCGTTGGCCGCCCCGCGCCGCTGCCGCGCCGCGCGCCGCTGTTTTCGAGAACCGGTCCATTTGATTTTACGCATAAGATCCTGCCGCTCCCGCGCCACCGCCGCCCCGCTGCCCGCTAAATTCGAGTCTGAGGCCTTAAAGGGGAGTGAATAGTTACATTAAGTGTTTTCATTTCATTGGAGCATCGTCTGGAAACTTGTGAATGGAAGTACCTATTAACATTTGCCTGAGCAAATTTGCATTCGCTCTATTAATTACTTCGTTCGAAGATCGCTAGATCGCTGAGCAATCGTCTTCGATTGGTTGGTCACAAGAAAACAAATTGATTATTGATTATGTTCTATGTAAGTACTGCGGGTTATGAAACCAGGTAGGGGTAAATTTTGTGTGATCCATGGACTATTAATTCTGGGATCGCCCTCAGTTCATTGTATGGTACTCATAATACAAGGGTTGCTTAGTTTGGGTCCGTACAGTTGGTGTATTCGACTGAAAAAAAACTTAAATGATATTTATCTAGATTGTTTGTGGAGATGCAGAGGCAGGGAAAGGGTGGGTTAATTGCTGCCCCCCCCCCCCTCCCCCCTCCCCCCGAGGTTCTATAATCATGTTGTTTAGCAAAAAATTATGAGAAGTCAGGAAATTAGCGTGATTGTATTATGGTTGTAAAATACATAATGCTTCCATTTGTAAGTATGACTCATGTCACAGGAATATCTTCCTTAAATGTTAGTTTTAAGGCTAGTGCGTGAAGTTTGTTAGCCTGGCCCCCCCACCCCTCCTGAAGCATATCCTCCATACGCAACTGTGTTGTACATGTCCCATAACATTATTAACAAGCCCTATAAGAAATGAATTCGTCTCTTAACTCTACCCCTTAAAAGTTTTCATATACGATACCTGCAAGTAACCGGTCACATAAGTTTTAGAACAATGAAGACGTCCAGATAACAACCATTACGGTTCAACTTGGAATACTTCCAATGTAGTTTCAACCTTAGTTCAGTTTGAACTAAAGTTTTAATTTCAGCGATGGGTGTGATTATTCGTAAATAGTGGTAATTTCGACTTGCGTATTTTGTACATACCTACCTCGTACTAATCAAACACTATCACACCTGTAATCCCCGAAAGGGTGACCACATATCACCGATGGTATTTGGGAGAAGCTCGTACCCATTCTACTGGACACACTTCCCCTCAATGCAAGTGGTGATTGGGGGAATCCACGCTGACGCAGTGCGGGATGGCCAACTTCATACGGCTTTCGAAAGATACATGCAGTATCCTCAGGCTGTTTTCCCTTACACTTTCTATCAACATTAAAGGCTCGTTAAAATATATATTCACAAAAATCATGAAGCTTACATCCAGTAGTGAAAACACTTATTAATAAAACATCAATGAATGACAAGTAATTGATTGGACAAATAGATAACAACCCAAAATCTCAGCGCGCTTGATTCGACGCGAAATAAATCGGCGGTAACCTCAGAGATATGGTCCACTATCCATTAGATAAGAACCCTATAAGTCGAGTAATAGATGCTGTTATTCATTCAAGAGTAACGTAAGGGCCTCGTGGGCTATTTTTGTTTTATACAATCAATTTATGTCAGATGATGCTAAATCGCAGACTCTGACGACGATATTGTGTCGATTTGGACACTTTTGTGGGCGAAAGGTTTCGCTTAAATAGAGATGAGACTTATGGATGGACCTATTGAGAAGGAAACGGATGTATAGGGACCATTTGTGACAACACAGTTGTTTTTTGTCCAGCTGCTAAAGTCTGCCTAGCCAACGATTCCAACACCGGTTTTTTGCATAGATATATATGGTAAGTATCGGTTATTAGAAATCGGGTCTGCATTAGATACTAGGTATAGTCAGATATTAACTAATAGTTCTAACGCTGTAGTATTGTACCTTTAAATGATTCACCAGCTGCTAAAGTCTGCCTAGCCGTTCCTACATTGTTCTCACATACCCATAACAATGTACTGCTCAAAAATGTTACGGATCTTTCGAAAAAGAGCAACCATGGAGTTTCTTGCCCGTTCTTCTCCATAGGAACGGCATTCCGAACGGGTGGTAAAGTTCTGGCTTCGTATTTTGTAACTATTTTGACGATTCAAAGGGATTGTACTTAATGGTACACATTCATAAAAAATATTCTGATTCTAATTCTGATTCTGAATATATGGGAGATGATATGAGATAACCTACTTTTACAGTATTTGAGTAGCGTTTGAATATTCTGTCGTCAGTCTTTCTTTAACTGTTCACAACTCATTGTGCACATAATTGCATGTCTCTCACAGTAATAAAGCGTTGACAGCACCATCTCTATAAATAGGTTCAGCACCGGCTGGTGCGAACGATAGGCTGGCATCGGAAAACACTTTGCATCCTATTCAGCGTGCTAGCAAATTTCAATTTTCAGACACAATTTGTGGGCACGGCACGGTGAGGGATGAGGCGGCAATGGATAACGATAAAGTACCATGTATTGAATCCATAAAATATTGATTACAATAGGCATTTGAACTATAAGAGATACATAAAATTTTGCCATTTTAATTTCTTTGACTCGTCTAATGTTGTCTTCCTATTCCTTCAGCCGTCAGGTTGGTGTGCGCCTTTTTGTCTGGGACTTGTTCCAACAAAACTCACCTGCCATGCTAAAACGTGGCGTTATTCTTACAAAAAAATGTTTTGGTGGGATTTGACTTTTCTGATTGTTTTCATCAGAGTTTATTTTTGTTCTTCTCTACAGCCGCCATCTTGGTATACTTGTTCTATAATTTTGTCCGTCTCAAGGCGAAGAACTCTAATGTAATCGCGATGTCTGTTTAATGTTAAGCTTACAATCTAATTTATAAGACCTAATCCAGTAATTCTGTCCAGAAGTGACACACATTGAGAGCAACATAATTGTCACAGTGGAAGCGTTGTAATTTATTCTTAATTAGAAAGTAAGTGAGACCATTGATATTGTAACAGCCAACCATATCATATCACAAATGCCTGTCTCATATCGCTCTCATGCCAGCAGGCTCCCCTTTTCACCCCTTAACGTAAACTCCGTTGGATATAATGAGCGTGAATTCCCCTCCAAAGGGGTTGGATTAGCCTATTTAGATTGTATTATCTGTTTCCTACAGTGTGTGAGTTATCCCGCTAATTTGGGAGCGCCTGTCGAAAAGTAGGGTATTAATGAGTGTTTCGTATTAGTACTGGTAAAATACAATTTCGTTAATTGTTTCTTTTTTGTTGCAACCTTTTTTGTACTCCTTACAATTTCTCGTCAGCGACAACACTGAACTACTTTTTTGAAAAGAGAACAAATCCGATTCCCGCGCGCGACCCACACGCTTTTTCGTTCGTGTAAAGAATTATTGAATTTACATAGATTTCGCAACCCCCTGCTATCTATATATTCGTATTTTTGAGCCCTCTCCATTCCCTCGTATTTATTTATGTTTGTGTGTGTATTCGCCCCCAAAATCTCCCTTTAGAGTCATCCCCGGCTAGGAAAGTGTGGTGCGGTGATATCCTGGAGTGCTGCTACTACCCCGAGTCAGTAAGTACCTCTTTTCCCTTGAAACCTCCTAACATTGAGGAAAATAGAAGGTGAAGCTTCGTGTAATAAGAATGCCAGCATCGTTAGGGTAACTCAAAAAACCCGCCCCCAATCGCAGTATTTACAACATTGCGCACCCTTTGAAGTTGTCAGGGTGGACACAATCTCGAAACTTTACATGGTCCTTCGAGCCGGATCATTCTTATTTCATTAAAAAATCCTTCTATTTTCGTTAATTTCGTTCGGCAGAAACGCATTTTGTTTTCCCTCCAACATACCCACATGTTGAGAAAAAAATGTTTGTTTAAATTTGTACCCTATTGCATCATCCTCGTATTGTTTTCCCGTAATATTTGCATAAAACCCGATTTATGTAAATGTAATTTGTATTTAATTTAATTTTTATATAAAATTCGAAATTCAAATTCTATCGTAAACTTATGACGACTACGCGGTCACAAGCGAAAACAATGGCGGACGAATTATTACGTTCGAAATTTAAATTTTGTAATTTATGTAATTCTCTCGTTAGTTTAAACGAAATTACAAATCCTCTACCATCCGA
This sequence comes from Pheosia gnoma, assembly GCA_905404115.1. NCBI lineage: Eukaryota > Metazoa > Arthropoda > Insecta > Lepidoptera > Notodontidae > Pheosia > Pheosia gnoma. The sequence goes on along the minus strand of FR989909.1, from coordinate 1,172,981 downwards.
TCTATTTCGTATTCAATGTGAATTAGATAGATATAATGAAGTCGAGTCATTATATTATGATATCTTAACGCAAGTCGCACAGCCCGCGACCGGTGTTACACTGCCCATCTCCGAAAATGATTTGTGTACATTATTTAAAAGATACGAAAATAATTTATATAATTTAAAACAAAAACACGGTGCTCAGCCCTCCTCCTCGGCTAAACCTAAGAAAGATAATAGTTTTGATGATGGTTTGAAACTTCCTCGTATTTCCCTGCCTACTTTCTCAGGCGATGACGTCACACAGTGGACAGGATTCTTAGAATTATTTTCATCTCTTGTTATAAATAATGATAATTTAAGTGATGTCCAACGCTTGCATTTTTTACGCTCTTCTCTGAGCGGAGAAGCAGCGAAAGTAATTCAACACTTGCCCCTATCTTCGGCTAATTTCCTCGTCGCTTGGAAATTACTTGAAGAACGCTTTGATAATAAAAGACACATAGCTACTATGCACTATAGGCACATAGCTAACGCTTCCGTCAATAATACTTCGTTGAATTCCCTTATCACGTTCCTAGACACTATTGTTGATAATATAAATGCGCTAAACGCATTAGATTTCCCTACAGATGAGTGGTCATTTTTATTGCTTAACATTGTTTTAGATAAATTGGATTCCGAATCCCGTCGGCAATTTGAACTAAATAATGATAATCAAATCCCTACGTTCGATGAACTGATAACGTTTCTACGCAAACGTTGCAATGCGCTCCAGGCCGCCGCTCCAAGTACCGTTGCACTCGCGCCATCTCACTCGAACTCCCAGCTATCAGTGAGACCTCTCGCTCACACGGTAGCTAAGCGCTCTCCGTTGCACGCCAAACCCCGGCAACAAGTAACTTTGTCTGTTACCAACTCCGCGCGCCCTTGTGTTTTATGTAAAGCAACTCACGTTTTGTCTAAATGTCCGAAATTTTATAAATTAACACCGAATGAAAGATTGCATACGGTTAAAGAATTAAAATGTTGCATTAATTGTTTAGCTACAGATCACTATTTGAGAGACTGTAAATCGACTTTCTCTTGTAAAACTTGTTCTTCTACAAAACATCATTCGATGTTACATTTTGATCGTTCTCCCGCTAGTAGTAAAGCACCCCAGGACACGTCTCCGTCGCCTCCCGCGCCGATGAGTGACGGTTCGAATGCTGATAGCACCTCCTCGAACGCCACGTATGGTTCCGCAGCTACGCAGATCAGCTGTTATGCTACTTCGCTACCGAATATCGATTCACAAATCTTACTGTCGACAGTTTTATTAAAAGTTCGCGACTCTCGTGGTCAGTTACACGACGCTCGAGCGTTAATTGACACGGGCAGTCAGTATAGCTTCATAACAATCGATTTAGCGGAAACTTTAAATTTACCCAGGGGTAAATTAAGTACTACAGTACACGGTATCTCCGGTGTCGCGCTTCAACTCGAAGGCGGTGTCGTCGATCTCGATGTATCCTCGTATTCAGGTACACATAGATTACGGATGCAAGCTCAATGTATTCCAAATATCACAGGCAATATTCCCGCCGAACCTCTCCCAATTTCGTTATGGCCTCACGTGGGCAAACTCACGCTCGCTGATCCCACGTTTGGTATCCCGTCTCCCGTTTCCATGTTGTTAGGTGCCGATGTCTATCGTGACATTATTCTCGGTGGCCAAATAATCGGACCTCCCGGCACACCCGTCGCTCTCGAAACCATATTCGGTTGGTCACTCATGGGTCACACTTTCGTGCACCACAGGCGCTCGGTCTGTGCGAGTAACCTCGCTCGCCGTGACTGTTACTCATTCCATGCTAATATTGATACAAGTCTCGATAATATCGTACAAAATTTTTGGTCTTGCGAAGAGCCTCCATCCCGCGAAGTTCTTAGCGCTGACGATAAAATATGCGAAAAAATGTTTTCTGAGACAGTTTCCCGCGACGAACATGGTCGATATGTCGTTTCTCTTCCTTTTAAGGAATTCCCACCCGACTTAGGCGATTCCCGCGCAGTCGCATTTAAACGTTTCGAATCACTCAAACGTAAGTTTAATCACGATCCCTTATATCGTGAAGCGTATAATACATTTATGTCGGACTATCTCCAGAACGGCTACATGTATCTCGCTCCCGCCGATCTAGTTTCGCATTCGCTTTGGTGGCAAGGACCACGCTTCTTACACGTTCCTGATCATCAGTGGCCGTCGCAACCCGCCAACGTGATCACCTACAATGATCAGAAATGTAATCCAGTATTACTCGTACAGGATCCCCCTCCGAATATTATTTTAGATTTAATTTCGAAGTTTTCTCAACTCAAAAAAATGTTGCGTGTACTTGTATATGTTTTTCGTTTCGCTTACCCATCGCTTCGCACTCTGTGTAAAACTTCATTCACAACTCTTGAATTGAATAACGTTCTCAAGTCATGTATTAAAGAAACGCAAGCTCGATATTTCGCTAAAGATATTTCTTTAATAAAAAATAATGAGTTGCCCTCAAACTCACTTCGCAAATTGTCTCCGTACCTAGACGCTGAAGGTATAATTCGTGTAGGTGGACGCCTACAATCGTCCGATTTGGTTTATGAAAATAAACATCCGATTATTTTGCCCGCTAATGCTCCACTTACTTTGCTTATCGTTCGTAATTATCACGTTACTTTTGGACATCCCGGTTCCAGCGCATTACTTGCGACTATCCAAAAATATTATTGGATTTTATCCGCTCGACGTGTCGTCCGTACCGTCAGCTTTCGTTGTGCCGATTGTTATAGACTCCGACCTCGGCTCATGCAGCCAGTCATGGGGGAGTTACCGGTCCCACGTATACAACAAGTTAAGCCTTTCGCGAAGACAGGTGTGGATTATTGTGGTCCATTCTTAGTTAAATCGTCACGTCTACGCAAAGCGCCCGCAATCAAATGCTACATAGCAGCGTTCGTGTGCATGAGCACAAAAGCATGTCATCTCGAGCTCGTTAGTGAGATGACAACGGCCGCGTTTATAGCTGCCCTACAGCGTTTTATTTCGCGACGCGGTAGGTTCTCAGATATTTTCTGTGACCAAGGTAGAAACTTTATCGGTTGTAACAACGAACTTCGTCGTATTGTGAAATCGCACGCGCATGATTGCGCTACGAATGATTTTTGTGTAACACAAAACATTCAATTTCATTTCAATCCTCCATTCGCCAGCCATTTTGGCGGATTGTGGGAAAATCTAGTGAAGCAAGTGAAAACTCATCTGTATCGCATTATAGGATCCCATTTGTTAACATTCGAAGAATTTTATACTGTTCTCACTCGTGTCGAGGCGTGTCTCAACTCGCGACCGCTGCACCCTCTCAGTTCAAACCCGAACGATTTTACTGCGCTTACTCCCGCACACTTCCTCACTATGGAGCCTTTGACTTCTCTTCCCGAGCCCGCCCTTGGTGATGTACACATGTCATCGCTCAAACGATGGAACTTAATTCAAGCCATCCATCAAACGTTTTGGCGCCGTTGGCATCGTGAATATTTACATACGCTTCAAACTCGCGCTAAATGGCATCTGCCCACGAAAAACGTAGAAGTAGGTTCTCTCGTGTTGCTCAAGGAGGAGGACTCAGCCCCGCTCTACTGTCCCAAAGGTCGCGTCGTGTCGGCCACTCCCGGTCCCGACGGTATAGTTCGCGTGGTAGAGGTGCGTACAGCTAACGGGGTCTATAAACGACCAGTAGTTAAACTAGCTCCTTTACCTTATGTAGAGGACTAATCTCATTGTTTTCACTCGTTTTCGCGTATTAGTTTTAGTTTATTTCCGCTCCTATTCCCATCCTCTCCTATTTTTTGTGTTTCTGCTGATCACGGTGGTTTCAGGGGCGGGGGTATGTTTCGTATTAGTACTGGTAAAATACAATTTCGTTAATTGTTTCTTTTTTGTTGCAACCTTTTTTGTACTCCTTACAATTTCTCGTCAGCGACAACACTGAACTACTTTTTTGAAAAGAGAACAAATCCGATTCCCGCGCGCGACCCACACGCTTTTTCGTTCGTGTAAAGAATTATTGAATTTACATAGATTTCGCAACCCCCTGCTATCTATATATTCGTATTTTTGAGCCCTCTCCATTCCCTCGTATTTATTTATGTTTGTGTGTGTATTCGCCCCCAAAATCTCCCTTTAGAGTCATCCCCGGCTAGGAAAGTGTGGTGCGGTGATATCCTGGAGTGCTGCTACTACCCCGAGTCAGTAAGTACCTCTTTTCCCTTGAAACCTCCTAACATTGAGGAAAATAGAAGGTGAAGCTTCGTGTAATAAGAATGCCAGCATCGTTAGGGTAACTCAAAAAACCCGCCCCCAATCGCAGTATTTACAACATTGCGCACCCTTTGAAGTTGTCAGGGTGGACACAATCTCGAAACTTTACAATGAGATTAGCGGGACAGGAACGACCTTATTCATATCAAGGGTAATTTGAAGTTGATGATATTAATGGCCTTAAAATATTGTGTATACTTGTATTGGTATATGTTACGGCTCACGGCTAAACGCCGTGCGGTTACAACCTGGCTAAAAACACGTGCGGCTGGTTAGATTTAGGTGAAATAAAACGTTCGTTATATGTTTTTTAATCCTTAAAATTAATTTTCTTTCAATGTCTAACATTGAAATAAAAGCAAGCTTGTGGCATAATATTGCCATATAACGTAAAGGCGGCACCGCACTCCATACAGTTTCAAAACCATACGTCCTTTATGAAGCACATTTCCCTATTATGCTCCATTGTGTGTTGCTCTACACGTTTGTGTAACAGAGTTTCTGTGTATGAAACACTTCATTATTCAGGAACTAATGGGCTTCTGAACGCACAATAAGCTTATAGGTAATGGTATAGAAATTTGGATATTGATTTCTTATATTTACGCGAATACTACACATTTAAATAAAACTAATTTTACGAATTTTATCCCGTTTATTTTGATTTTACGATCCTGACGTTTCGGCTGCTTTACAACAACCATGGTCACGGGAGGACTGAGGTGTTAGACGTCCTAGTGTCATGGTTTTAACTGGGGTACCCTCATATTTAGTTGTTGTTTGCGGTCTGATCTACGCAGAAAGTGCTAACAGTGTCTTGAGGTCTTGCAATGGTGCGCTTAGTTTTGGCTTTAAATATATACATTTCTGTTTCTAGTTCAATGGTGTGTGGGGATTGCCGGCGGTGGTGTGTGACTGCTACATCGCGATCGACGTCATCTGCTCCACATCCAGCATCTTCAATCTAGTCGCCATCTCTGTGGATAGGTGAGGAGTTACTACAATCAGGACAAGTAGATGTGGCTGGGCACATCCTGGATATTTTTTTAGCCTGTCGCGTTTACCACTTCTAGACAATGGGCTCCGGAGACCTTGATCCAAAATTGAGAAACCTGAACACTAGGCTACAAGCCCAACACATGTTCCGACATAATACAAAGACAAATTCATATGTAACTAGCTGTTACGCACGACTTCGTCAGCGTGTTATTTAACAAAAAAGTTTTTCTAAAATAAAAGTAGCGTCAGTTACTACTTGTTACATCAGCTATCTGCCAGTGAAAGTCCCGTCAAGATCGGTCCAGCCATTTCAGAGATTAGTCGAAATAAACAGACAGACAGACAGACAGAGAAAAATTGTAAAAAATGTTATTTTGGTATACGTACCGTGTATACATCCAAATGCACTTGGTAAAAAGCGATTATTTTAATATTTCAAACAGACACTCCAATTTTATTTATTTGTATAGATGTGTCCAAGGCAGTCATAAGAGTGCCTTGGACACATGCTCGCGAGGCAGACTCGTTCTCTTAGTCAGAACGCTGATACTAATAAACAAATGCGCATCTACACCAATTCTTGTTCAAAATTCTTAGTGTCACTGAGTAACGAGATATAAGTGGGATCTTCTACTTACAACCGTAAGTGACTTCGCCACAAATCTAATTTTCCTCTCCAAGCTTTCATCCGTATAGCAACGTCCACAATTAGCAAATAGAGACATCACCAGGTATAATGACGATAGATGAATGCATTAGCCGAAACAGACGGAAATGGATACTAATTAGCACGATTCCTCTATGTATACTATGTCCGGGCCGGATTATCGGGTTAAAGTTGATTACCGGGTACATACGATGTGGGTGAAGGCAAGGATGTAGGCAGGGGGGGGGGGGGGTATTTAAAATGTTTTAGATAATCCAACGTTTTACACATAAATACTTTCAAGATGGAAATAAAACGAATTTTTCGGATTTTATCGCGTTTCTCTTAGAGGAGTTCGGTGTTGCTGGCTTCTTTAATTATCGATCAACTTGTTTGGTTTACAATTGGAAAAGTTGACAAGCCGAGGGTCAGTGGTGGGTTCCTCTTCCCAATTATTATAACATTTTACAAATAATAGCCAAATCGGTCGAGCCGTTCACAAGTGATGCACTTTACCAGCATTAAATTTTTATTCATATAGAAGATAGATATCAAGGTCAGCTAAATTACAAATTATCCGATAGTTTATATCTATACTAATATTATAAATGTGAAAGTTTGGAAGGATGGATGTTTGTTACTCTTTCACGCCAGAACGGCTGAACGGATCTAGATTAAATTTGGCACAGAGATAGATTATAGTCTGGAATAGTACATAGGCTACTTTTTATCCCGGTAAATTGTATGATTCCCGTGGGATAGATTTGTTTAAATTTTTCATAGAGTACCAATAAATTCATTTTCTCATACATTTGATTCTGAGGCGGTACGAAGTTCGCCGGGACAGCTAGTAGTTTATAAGTCAAAACAGTGTCACCATTGATGAAGATTAATTGCGGCCTTTGTCACTGTCTGCCGGATGTCAGGTGACATGTTAGTTTGGTTCGGATGACCGGGCTTATCGCACGGATCATACGGATATAATCCTAATGTAATATGTAGGTGAAGTTTATTATTTGAAAACAATCAAATATGTTACGTTATTTTTATCTACATATATATACGTATATAGTTCTCTTTATCAAAATTAAAATCATAATAAATAATATCACATAATATTTTATGACATATTGAAATAAAACTAATGTCAACAATTTTATCGCGTTTATTTTTTATGTCTTTTACATTCCCGTTTAAGAAACATAAAATAAACGCGATATAATTCGTAAAACTAGTGTTATTTCAATGTGTAGTATTTGCGTAATTATAAGAAATCAATTATTATAGGACATATTAAAATAAAACTCTCGTCATTAACCCCCGAATTTATAGACGTTGTATAACTTTATCATGCGTCATATATAGGTACCGGTTTAACAAAAATTGTGTAAAATATTTCAACAGGGTAACATGAATAGTGCTGCGTAAAGCCAACACTTTTGTGCGCACACCTATATTATGAAGTTTCATAAAGGTAAACAATATCTATAAATTCGGTAGTTAAAATACGTACTTACCACATATTTTGTGTAGGTATTTTTTTTATTTTAGTCTGTTCTTCCGTCTGGGAGCTACGATGCCGCAGATAGGCAAAAGATTCAATCTACATCACTCCTTTTTTGCGTCGGGGTGAACAAGCACCGTTATTCCCCTTTTATAAAGGCCTCTATCAAATTCACTAGAAATATAGATCATTATTATCGCTTAACAAGCTCCCAATCCTATGTCTTAGAGCCCGTTTCCCCCTATCCACAATATAAGTGATAGAATTCTGACCAACTGCCTAAAAAAATATAGAAAGGGTTGATCACAGTACATTATTGTGAAACAAGTCCTTACTCTATTATTCTCTAAAACCACGTATCCAAATTTAATCACGCGAAACGTCACCAGGGGGCGCGTATTGCGAATTGATATAAATTGCCATCCTCGCTCACTGTCCAACCCGGAAGGGATGTCACGTGACGTGTTACTTCGCTCCGGACAACCGGCTGTCCGTATCCGAATTTAACCATTCCTCTCGTAATTCATGGAGTATTATGTTAAAAAACACTACCCTCCTTCGGAGGCAGTCGGCAAAAAATACGCAATGAAACTATTTTTTCCGATTTTATCGCGTTTATTTTATGTTTTTATGCTTTACAGCAACTATGGTTATGGAAGTTGGTCGGTGGGCCAGAGGTCACGATCAAATCCGAAAAAAATGTTTTATTTCAATGTGTAATATTCGCGTATATACAAGAAATCAATAGGCAACTTTCTTTCTCTCGTAGTCCATTTCTACGGTACACATAGGCAATACAAGCGTTGCTTAATTTGGGACCGTACTGTTGTATGCGAGTCTTGGGAAATGAGTACCTAATAATGCTGATAGTGAAAAGAAATTAAAATAAATAGCTTATTACAAAATCTCTGGCATCCACTTAACCATCTTCCTGGAATTCGTGCTACATAAATTAATTAAACACGGAACATTCCAAGAATCCTGGCATCTGCCATTCTCTTGACATTCCTGCCATAAATAAATTAATCAGACCGTTTCCCGTTTCACGGCAGTTGGTTTTGTAACATCGTTAATTCTGCCATCTGTTACTTGTTGTGCCAGGGACAACAACAAATTAATTACTTTGTTCGCGTTGCCGAAATATTGAGGATGCGGGATTATTTTCTTTGGTCTTTCCTTGGATTAGATAGAAGAATTGATTTTGGTTTGTATTCGATTTTATTTTGTTATTCTAGGTTTCCAACGATTCCCAGGTTACGGAGAACTATGATACTGGATGGATGTAAAATATCTTCTCTGGTGAAACTGATGTCAGAATGACCGTCTAGCCAACTGACACTGATGGACTGAACCCCTAGACTGACGGATTTTTAAATCTTTTAATATATTGATTACTTATACTTTCGCAAATACTACACATTGAAATAAAACTAATTTTGCGGATTTTATCACACTGGCAAAATGACCCTATTTTGTAGCCAATTACTAACATAAAAAAGGAGCAAAAGATAACACAACAAGTTTATATCGATATCGATAATCAATTTACTCATACTGTCCTTAAAATTGTATGTTATACTCGACCTTTTTGTTTCACTAGCAGAAAACAATCAAATTATCCCCACCACTAGCTGGTCACCAAGGCAATGCACATACCTCGTTAGGAGCCATTAGCCAAATAGGCTCACTTATTGACGTAATTGAAGATAAATTATCCGTCGCTTGTGACGAGCCAGTGGGTCGGCAGTGATAGTCGAGAACAGCTCGCTCCCGTTGTACCCCATCCCCGGCTCATTATCTATTCTACATTTTATATTTTAGCGGAGAATGGAAGATTTTCCATCCAGGCGCGTGGTATGCCTGGCGGGGCGGCCGCTATGCCCCGACGGTTATTGTCGGGATCTGGTATATATGTTACTTGCTCCGAAAACTCTTATAGCGTGATTCAGGATTGTGATGACAATTGTCTATTGCTCTGAATGCGTCTGCCGTGCCATCTGTGTAGCTTGTTGTGCGGTTGAAGTGGTCGCTACAATATCAACAACACTCGACTAGAATTCTTTGGCACGTGATCGCGATGAAAAATGTGACGTTGGACACAGATTGCTTGAAGGTTCAGTGTTCATGCTTTTGGATATTCTTGTGGTTTTTTTATCACATGTATAGGATCAGTTAGAAACGCCATTTTCATATCATCATGTCGCATCCATTATTTTATTTATAACGTGTATTTATTGAATGTGTTATTCCAATTAAATAAGTACTTGAAATTGGCAAAATACCCGCTAAGTTGTGGGTGAGGCCATATTCATATCCATTTTATTTCATGTCATTTCGTAAAAAAAGAAGAATGAAGAATATTCTTGTATGAGAGTTTTTGACTAATTAGCTGAAAGAAAATCCAATGTTCCTTCCAGCGTTTAGTTATCCTGAATTGTTGGAAGCGTCTGGTCTGTTTAATTTGATATTTACTCTGTGCGTCTGCCATGCTTTAGTTAGAGGTAAGATATTGGCTAATTGGCCTCATATTACTAACTAGGTATGATATTCTTATGGTAATCAAATCAGATAATTCCAATTATTTTGTTAACAGATACATAGCAGTAACGCAGCCTATAAAATACGCTAAGCACAAAAGCAACGCCAGAGTGTGGTCTATGATCGGAGTCGCCTGGCTGGTGTCGGGCGCCATCGGGTCTCCAGTCGTGTTGGGACTGAACAACACGACTGACAGGCGACCCGACGAGTGTCTGTTCAACAACAAGGACTATGTGATCTACTCCTCCCTCGGGTCATTCTACATACCTTGTATTATTATGATGTTCCTGTATTATAATATTTTTAAGGTTAGTCTTTGTTCCTATAAACACTACCCGAATAGTTGTTGACAACTGGATTGGCTTTCTGTATGGAAGGTCTCGGGTTCGAATCCTGACTTGCTAGCATAGCCGGCAGTGTCAAGACAAAATGTGAGATAAATTGATTTTGTCTGTTTCCCTTGTATGAATTACGGAAAGGAGAGCGCGACTCGGTGCAACATAATCCGTGGTATAGGTGTAGTCTTGGTCCACTATAGCTAGCCCTAGTAGTTGGGAGTAACTTTGTGTGGTATCACGAATGTTTGTACCCGAGTCAGGGATTATTTTACTGCGCCCCGAATCCATTGTGCGGTACCCATAATAAAAGCATTACTTAGTTTGGAACCGAACAAGTGGTGTGTTCGTCACTGTTCAGAAAAAAATATAGAAGTTTAGAGGAAGAAAACTTTTTTCAAAAGTTGGAGTTGGTATATATCGTTTTATCTCACTCCGACTTCTCAGGCAATACGAAAGAGAGCTAAAAAGCAGCGCATAGCAAAGAAGACATCAGCCGCGATTGGCTCCGCGCTGTCCAGCGGCACTGCCGCTGTTGTGATCGAGAATATTGCGCAGACGCAGAGGCTTGACACGTCGTCGCTGCAGGATGACAAGCCGACAAACACCGCTTCGGGGAGCAATGAGGATGACGAAGATGATAAGTAAGTTATAATCTATAGACAAAGTGATTCAGAAAGGCTATACTAACCCTTGAACCTGTGCTATCTCAGCGCATGTGTAATCTCTGTGTAAATTTCGAATTTCGATAGGTAAATTTAAAAAAATCACAATTGTCATTTAGATTTTTTCTTTTGAATCAACATCGAAATTCTAACTTCACACGATGATTAAAAATGCAGTAAAGAAGCGCAGGTTCAAAGGAAAGTGTAGTCGTTCTGAATCACCCTGTATTGTGAAGCCATAATCTATCCGAGAAGCAGCAACTACTTATGTAATTATGACGTCATCAAAAAACTCACTGTCCTTCTTATGTCTAAAACCTGTCATGTGATTGAGAGGGTATGTATCCCATAAGACTTACCTTGGCTTCCTCAAGTGGGTTCCGTTCAGTTACACTACATTTTCTTTTACAGCTTCGGTAGAACAGAAATGGGAGCGTACGCTGACGAGCTGGTAAACAGTCGATCAGCGAGGTTCATGCTCGCCGCTGTTGTGGAGGAGACTGGCCTGTATGCACTTACCTTTATTGAATAACTAATAAGTTCTATGCAGCGTATACCTATATAAGCAGTGATAGCCAAGTGAGTTAAACACTCACCTTGGAATCAAGCGTCGCAGATCTTAGTGCTCCTCTAGATTTTATGTGCGAATCTCATTTTCAACCAGGACTATCACGTAAAGCCGTCGGTCCTATGCCTGATCTCTCATCGATCGTGTTGGGTTGCCATCCCATCGGACTCTAAGAGTGAGGGAAGAGGGCGAGCACCTGTGCTTGCGCACACATTTTTCCACCTTTGTCCACTGTAATATCTGCTGCGTTGTTGGCTAGTCTCTGTTGAGATTGGCCGCTTAGACTAAAATTCGGTCAGACGGACCATTTATTCGCAGACGCTTTACAGAAGGTTCGGTTTAGTACAATACACACACACACACTCACACAAAGAATCTAATTTTCGCATTAAAGAAACTAGAACTTCTTGAACACCTGTGAAACGAGATCATTAGGGCCTTATTCACATGCTTCACAACTGCATAATCTCAACATATCTGAGAGGGAGACTAAAGGTGTCTCCTTTTTCTCTCCACAGTATCATGGCCAACTTAGCGTCCCCTATCCCAATGATGGATCCGAACACAAATAACGACTCGGGGTACGCCCCCTCTAACATGGAAGCCGATAAGGACCACACTCCGCCGGCTTCTCCCACGCAGAAGGAGAAGAAGAATCAAGAGGAGAAGACTGATGCGCTAATTAAGAAGCCAGAATTAAAGTAAGAGACTGTTTTTATGAAATTCTTCTTATGAGTTTTTTCGGCTCTGATATTTTCCTGAGTCATTTTCGTGTTTTCATTTTAAAACAATTAGCTATTTCTCTTCTTGATCGATTGAATCAATATGTTGGGTCATACCAGAAAATGTTTGGGGCACCATTAGGCTCAATACAATCGGCAACCACCTCTGCCTTAACCTTAAGGAACTACAGACGTGATATTTTTTATATACATACCTGCCCAAATATCTCCTGCGCCATTATAAGGGGGCTTCTCATTATCACCCTTAACAGGTAATTTAAATTACTCACCTAATTTTCATGTATATCATAATCATAATTCATAACGAAGTCTATCACCACCCTAAAGTTCAGCTATTGTTATGGTAATGTCATTGACTATCGAATATAAATGCAAATTCATGTACAAAATTTGGTAGGCGGTCATCAGGGACCATAATTATGTAGATGTGACTTGTTTAGATGATAATAATACACGAGTCATTGCTGGTAACGTAGTGTGGGGTGAATCTCGAATCGGCTAGTGCAGGAGTCGGCAACCTGCGGCTCGCGAACCACATACTGCTCTTTGGATGTGAAGCTGCGGCTCTTTAGTTCCCCATGTATTATGTGTTGTATAAAAAAACATTGAAATATCGTTCTGAATGGATTAAAGAGGATTAGGTACCATTTCTATCTCTCAGCCACTTGTACTCGCTTTTTTTCTATTTGGCCACTTTTTGGACAACCTGTACATTATCTAAATTGTTGTGAAAAAACACATTGTAATTTTTGACTCTTCCGACTCATAAGGTTGCCGACCCCTGGGCCAGTGGATTCACAATACGGTGTTAAACAGAAAACTTGTTATAATACACATTATTGTTTTTAATGAAGAACCCTGAAACAGAAGTTCTATTACTCAGTTGAGTACCTCAAATATGGTTTTCTGGTTGCAGGGTTATACATTTTTTTTATTACATTATAGGCAAGTATTGATTGATTGATTGATCTCGATCTCACCTGATGGTAAGTGACGATGATATCTACGATGTAGCATACTTGCCTAGAAGGTACCTGTTCACTCTCGACTTTAGACTATTTTAGGAATTTAGGGTAGAAACGTTAGGTCCGTGGAGACCAGGGGCCAACCGAATGTTTAGATAAATTTTGTAAGGTCTGAAGGAGACATCTAGTGATCAGAACACTCGAAACTAGTATGACCAACTCATCAACATTACCATTCTAAGTTTATCAATTGTGCTATGCATATTCCCTGGTTAATAAGGACCTCTTTCGCAGAAAGAAACTCAGCAGAATAAGCAACAGCTCAATAATTTCCACACCCCGGAGGCGTTTCAGAAGTGCGGCTTCTGCAGCACGGTTCACCATCTTCAGGGCCAACAGGGCCGGCAAGCTGAGGGCAAAATCATTTGCCAAGAAGGAAAAGAAGGCAACACAGACTTTGGCCATCGTTTTGGGTGAGCTTCGAAGTGGATTCTTTAGTGCCAAAACAGAGGCAGAGAGAGTTCAGAGTTCAATCTCCATATTCTGCATTCCGGGTCGTTTACGCAGGCACTATGTACACCATACATTTCACAGAATGCGGAACGTAGAACGCGGAATGCTTTCTTGTATCTAAACACACAAGAAAGGCCCAAATTAATATGAAATATTTCTTGAGTAATATCTTATTATAGATTGGAGTAAGTTCCACACCTCACTAAGCTGGCTGTCTAGTTAAAATCAATCTGAGCAGGTTTTAATAATATAATATAATGAGTTAAGTACTGCTGTTTTATTATTTAGCGTGACTATGATGCTGCCTGCTCACATGGCGTTGGTTCTCCTTTAAAAAAGAGGTTGAAATGTATACCAATCTCTTTTTCAAGAGAGTGACGATTGAGTTTCTTGCTAGCTCTTCTCAGTGGAACCAACATACCAATCCGCTCGTAGCTTCTGACTATTGTGTTTTTTTGGCCGATCTAAATGTTTTATTTTTGTGATCTTGTATGCCAGACTCATCGGTGGTCAGTCAGGTGGTCATTGCAATTTTGCTACATTTACTTTGGTTAATAGAAAAGTGTTAAGCGTTTGTACGTCATTTTACTAAAATTCATTTATCTTATCCTTTCAGGTGTATTCCTCATCTGCTGGGCGCCGTTCTTCACGTGCTCAGTGTTAGACGCTATGTGCTCCAAGTTCGGCCTCCCCTACACCCCAGGGGTGACCGTCTTCATCCTCACAACTTGGCTGGGCTACATCAACTCTTTCCTCAACCCTGTCATCTACACCATCTTCAATCCTGAATTCCGGAAGGCCTTCAGAAAGATATTGCACTGTGGTACCTAGCCCATAGATTATTATGTGGTCTATGAGTGAAATATTGTGAAAAAAACTGAATCTGACCCAATTTTTTAAGTGGCACTTTAAGTGTATATTCCCGGTTGCGACTGGTAAGTAGTTTATTGTACCTATATCTGTTCGATTAAGTAGTGCTGTGAATGGAAAAGGTTTTTAAGGCCTAAGGAACGTCAATTTGAAAGTTTATGGTATTTGTAAGCCTTGTAAAATTGCGCTGTAAGCTGTAACTGATCCAGAGTGTTTAAAAGACTGTTTAACTTTATATCATAATTCATTAATTAAAAAACAGAATGATTCATAAAAGGTTATACTGAGCCTTGAACGTGCGCTTCTTACGCGCATTCGTAAAATATATGTGTAGTCAGCATTTCGATTTATCGATTTTAAAGATAACATTTTGTTCCCAACAAAATTAAAAAGAAATTGTGTGTTTTTTTTCATTAGCGAATCAAAATTCTGTCCCCACATAATGATTACAAATAAATCATACTGTATTAGATCTGACAAAAATTTGTGTAACTTATCTTTTAGTGGTCACTCGGTAGCGTAAAGATAACATTTACAAAATGAAATCGTATTGGTATAAAACGCTTATTACACCCGCCTTTGACTTGAAGGGCTTCAAACACAGTTAAGTAATTCTTACTGTAAAAGCTCCTGTAAGTTAAGTTTTGTCTAAGAACTAACGCTCACTATGTACGAGTACCTACCTACTTATTTTGTGTTACCTAAGTTTTCTAATGGTTGTGATGTTTAGCGAAATCATATGAAGCAATAAGTATAGAATATATACTATGTAAATAAATGTTTTGCTATTTCCTTGTAAGCCTCATTGTACATACTCATGCTAGATTCAGAAATATGTGACTACTTTAAAACTTAAGCATGTATAAAATATTACTAGTGTAGTGTAAGCAAAAGGTCCAGTGATGACATATGGCACTGATACGTGGTCGCTTACTATGGATATGGGCCCTATAAGAAAACTCAAGGTCGCTCAAAGCGCAACGAAGAGAGCTATGTTCGGGGTTTCGCTGCACGATAGAACCAGAAATGAGGAGATCCGTGGACGAACTAGATAACCGACATATCTCAAAGATGAAGGGGCACATAACCGATGGCCGTTGGGGCAGAAAGGTTCTCGAATGCCGTAGTGTAGGACGGCCCCCCACAAGGAAGCCGGAGGATGTGAGTGGCGGAGGACCGTGATGTGACTATAGCCGCAAAGAAACGGGGCTGGGCTGGCCATGGCTAGAATGGGCAGCCGCTGGACAAAGAGGCTTATTGAGTGGAGACCGTGGCAGAACACCAGACCACGAGGAAGGCCATCCATGCGATAAGGCGATGATATAAAAAGGCCCGCTGGACACGACTGGGTGAGCAAGGCGCCAGACGGTTAAGAATGGAGGCAACTGGGAGAAGCCTATGTCCAGAAATGGAGTCCTTCACGCTAAAGAAGAGGAAGAAGTTAGTACGACTATTAAATGTTAGACCTCTAGTCATTGTTACGAATCTATTGTACCTAACTATCTAAATGCCAAAGATAATTTGTAAATACTTATTATAAATTATGTAAGTACCTATAGGTCGATTGTAAATACGAATGTATAAATGTTAGAGATGTATTTATTGATGTTGCGAATTAAATGATGCATTATGTGTTTATTTGTTTTATTCAATTCAGGATTACAAAATAAAATCAAGCAAAAGGGGAATTTAAGGGTTAGGTAGTAGAAAATACGGAACTCTATTGCAATTATTTTCTACAGAAAAATCGGATTTAACTGATTAAGCCTTTTAACTCCTCAAAATAAAAATAAAACATTTACAAACGACGCACACAATCACAAAACTTCAGAGAAATTAGCATGGAGATCTTGGAGATGTTTCGCGTGTTCGCGTCTTTCTGTAGAACACAAATCCGTGTCATTATAAACACATACTAAGACAACACCGACACAATCGCGAAACACTCAACAGTTAACCTGTTATAACGGACAAGAATTTGGTTATTGACAATTTCAATTCGGCAAAGGGAAAAGCGTACGGTTGGCAAATGGCCACCTAATTTGTATGAGGCAACACCAGACACAAATCGTCTAAGCACAAAACAAACCGAACCTTTGCTGGGTAACTTGATGAGTTTCCCGAGTTACTTATTCATATTGTATCTAGTTTATGATGATTGGAAGATAAATAATTTGTTCACTAAAGCTTCGCTGGCAAAACCGCAAGATAACCCATCGGGCCTATTTTCGTAAATCATAAGGATGATAAATCGGCCATGGCCCTCATAAGGTCATAAGAAAGCTCAAGGTTGCTCAACTCGAGGTTTGAGGTTTGTTCAGAAATGACGAGATCTGTAGACGAACTAGAGTAACCGATATAGCTCAAAAAATTTAAAGTTGAAGTGGTAGGGGCGGGGCACATAGCTCGAAGAACCAATGAAACCGTTGGGACAGAAGGGTTCTAGAATCGCAATCACGAGCTCGAAGATGTAGTGTAGAACGGCCCCTACAAGGTGGATAACTTCCCTTTTCTGCTAAATTATATTAAATTTGGAATAAAACATTGTACACCCACTTCTCGGCGCGATGGTGGGGTAATAATCGTAGTGATGCGCCGTAGCAGTATGGCTGCGCAGTTACTATATCGACTAATGTGTCGACGAGTTGCGCGTGAAAATTTTATATATTAAATACTAACATCCCTATTCTCCAAGTTAAAATGTCAGCATCCCTACAACACTAATATCGTTGGGGCTGTACACTTAGTTGATTGGACAATTTCCCTCCAAAACTTGGAGAGTTCCTCTATTATTCATATTGAATCAAGTTTGCCATGATCTACTGAATGACATTCGGATGTGAATATTGTAATTACTTGGAAATTTCAAATTGACAGGATCGCAGTTGATTCGTTGAAGTTCACAACACTTTTGGATAATTACATGAAATATAGCTTAGTGCATAGGTACCTAGGCAATGTATCTAGAAAAAGGTTAAATTATAGAACTTAGTATCTCTGGTAAGTAAACACATGATTAGCGTAACTAGGTAGCGTTAGAATTACAAAATTAACATAAAATGGTGAGTAATAACTTGACGTGATTCTTAAGTTCTCCCAAGATATCCTGAAAATTTTCAGTAAAGTATCCGCAGCTTTATTGATAAGGGTAAGGGATTCATTCGATCATCATCAATCATCGACAACATGATTACCTGTCATCAGAGGTACTATGTATACTTAAATAAAAGAATGACCAAAACATTTTAATCTTTTTTTTTTATACATTATAGGCAAGTATTTGATCTCGATCTCACCTGATGGTAAGTGACGATGAGATCTACGATGGAGCATACTTGCCTAGGTAGGAAGGCGGCAGTAGATCGAGACGCTACATTCACTAGGCACATGCAGCGCAACTGATCTGACCCGCCATCCATGAATGGCAACACCGAACATCATGCCGGAACACGGCTAGGCCGCTTGGCGACATGGCTTTGTTCAGTGGGTGGTGACTAACCACGGCCGAAGCCTACCACCAGTAAACTCTAATCGACACTGGCAAAAATGCCTTTATTTTGCAGCCAATTGTCAACAAAGAAAAAAAATAAGATAACTAGCACACCTACCTAGACAGGTACCTACTTATAGGTAATTGAGTGAGTAATAATGATTGTAGAAATTACTTGGAACTTAAGTAAGTACCTACTTGCCAGTTCATCCTAATTTGACCGTTCCAGTAACAATGGTCACCACTTTCATTGAGAAATCCTTTCAATCAAGCAGAAAGCCGGGTCAAAGTTAATTGGAGCTGGTTAATGGTTTATTGTTCGTTTGAACGGCGTAGGTAATAGGTAGGTACTGTAGGTATGCACTGATTGGGGCGTCCGGTAAGGTAGATTCAACTGTATGCACACTGCACACAGGGTTGAGATTTTTATGAGATCAGTAAACGAGTTTACATGGTAGGTATCTACTTACATACTCTATGGATTTGATTACTTACTCGTAACAAGTAAAATGGGGGGACAGTGCCCTCGGCCAAGGCCTTAGGCAGGAGGGGGTGGGGGGGAGTTGATACGCCCTGAAATGCCTTGGACAACAACCCACCGTTTTACACATAGGTATGTAGCGACCTCTTTAATCTCGCCACAAGCTACACAGATGGCGCTGCAGATGACATTCAGAACAATCGACAGTTATCGTTACAATCATGACACATGCTATGAAAGTTTTCGAAGCACGTAACATAATATACAAGAGTCTGACAATATCAGTCGGGGGCATAGCGGCCGCCCCACCAGGCATACCACCCGCCTGGCTGGAAGATCTTCCCATTGCCGCTAAAGGTACTAAGTACGTTACTAAATTCCTGGCTACGGCCTTGCTCTCGGTCGAGTGCTAGGTACGTATATATAGTATAAGCCTTGTTTACGCGGCCAAGAGCACTGTCTCGCCATTTTCCTCATTTCTATACATCTACAGTTTTTATCTTCAGAGTTTCGATTGCGACTTTTTGCGTAGGTACGTGTACTGCATACATGTAAAAGTCAACAGCGCCTCTAGCGGACGTTATCTAAAACTTTTAGGTCTCCATAAAAAATACAATGTGGACTCTCAACCTGACGGTGAATGGTGATAAATATTAGTAATTTCCGGGAATCCCCAGTCAGAATTATCGCAATACCGTGGAAAAACCCGTCCATAGTGTTAGTCCCTTCCTTATGCTAGCAATACTTAATTAATACATTTTTAATCATGATAGTTATTTATAATGATTCATTGGGTAGTGATATGGCTAAAAGTAAGTAGGTGGCTAAGGTACAAATAAAAGTAAAATAATTATTGAATCTACACCATTTTAATACTACTAACGACATCTCTGAACTCATGTGAAAAGTTATTTATATTGCATTTAACTACTTTACCGAAACCTTTTTGCCACTGGTTTATTAGTTTATACTTGCACAAGGCTATGAATTACACTGATATAATGCACATTTTATAAATTTTGTACGGAATCATTTAATTGATGCAAACAAATGTAGTATATTGAGAAATAAGCGATGACCCTGTAGGAATTCTACACAAATAAATCACCTATTCAATCATAGATGGCGCTACCAGTTTAAAAAATAATGGTTTGTCACGCCTAAATTTAACTTACTGATGCTACATGATTGTGATTTATTGTGAAATAGAAACACCTTTGCATCCATTACGTACCTCTTTCCAAGTCATCGGTAGGAATAAATAGTTTAATTTTCCACTTTTCATTTGCAATAATAATGCAGCAAGAAAATGACGTTTATCATATTTGAAGTCCTTTTCAAATACAAGAGTCATGGTACCTATCTCTTTTGCACACCAACAGTATTATCGCGTGTTAGAGTGAGAAGATATATGGCTGCGGTTGCGAGCGATTAGAACAGTCTTTCGTATCAGCTGACAACCAAAGCAAAACAGTCGGTGCGCGACCATCTTGTCAAAACTCTGAGTCGGTGACAACAAATAAATATTGAAAAATGTCCTAAATCGTTGTTAATGACATAACTTTCATATTGTATTTAATAAAGTATCGTGCATATTTCATGTTGGTGTCGTTTTCGAAGCAGTTGCTATATATTTAACTCAATATTTCGGGTTTGTGTTGCGTCTAATGACGTCATGTATGTGATTATACACGTATCGCGGCTGACGAGTTTGTAAGTATTTTCTTTTATTTCTGTGTTAATTTTATTTATTTTAAGTTGATGATGTGTCTTTTTCAATATATGAATGTTGTTTGTTTCATTCATGAATCGATGGAAAACCGTGAGGCCCCTTTAGTTTGCCATACGCGAGCCTTGTTGCTTACAAATGCCCTTGAAAATTATGCAGCAAAAATCGCGTAGTTGCTGGGCCAATAGTCTAATATATTTAAGACCTGAAGGTCTATGAGAGTACTATTTACCATTTCCAAGTGTTTTACTATCGACGCGAGTGTCTAAAATTTCGCATAGCAACGGCGTCTGACGGACGACTTGACTAAAAATGGAACGCTCTCGACATATAGAAAGTATTGTTCTTATAACATCGAAAGTGCGTTTTATGTACGTTTATCAGCACGGCAACCCTTTTGTTAACCAATTAATTAGTTTTTTATTATTTTTTTATTCATAAACATGTTGCGTAGGAAGTGTTATGACGTAGGTACCTTACACTTATGACTGCATTTGGATGGTTTTATGTGCCATCTACAGTGCAATCGCAATGTTCATACTCTCTATTTTTAAATGTCCGTATTATGTAGGTACTTACATGTAGATATTAAGTTTACCTACTCGCCTGCGTATATAATAGGTATGTAAGTATCGATATTACTCTGCCAGCAGACGTCATAGGTACCTACAATACATTATATTGTGTGGTAGGTGTCTATTCCCCATACAATTCACATTTATTCAATAACTTTATTTCTTTCCGAGCCTAGTGATGTAGCTAATACGTATGTAATATAGGTATAAGTTACGAGTGGTATCGATAAAGTGAAACACATAATGTTGTAAAGCAAACAATAGGTGTAGGAGTACATGCCTACAATGTTCTGTGCTCTGTTATTAATAGCAGTAGGTATCCAATCGGCATTATGAATTTTAATTCCATCGACAGTAAATTGCACCAATTTTTTTTTAATGTCGTTCTATCGAGTGCCTTCACGACCCGCTAGCGACGACCTAATTTTCCGTCCGATGTTGTTGAACATCTGAAGGTATTGACTCAAGGAAACATCGAATTTAATCAGTTAATTTTAAAAGTAGCATACCTAACGACACATCAGTTACCTCATTTTCTATCCATCGTACGTACCTATTTTATCAAATCTCATACCTATTTTTTTTGTTCTATGCTATGTAATATTATTGGCAGCTACTGTTCAATCTTTCTTTATATCGCACTGCGGAAAAAATAGCGTATAGAACTTGAGTAGGACTTCCATAGTAATCTGCCTGCAGAAAATAGGTTAAGTCAACCTTAAAAGTGGTTTATAAGTTTTCAAAATAACTCCTACCAATGGACGTTTGACAAAGTTATAAAACGTCTATAAAATTGGGGGTAAGTTTATAAAAAAAATACGAAGGCTGAGATTTGAAATGTTCTATTTTCAAATTAATAACAAATGACGAAAATAGACCTTGCCATCATACGATGTGCAAATGATAAAGCAATGTCTTGGCCGACCTTACATATTGATTTATATTAGTCACATATTTAAAGATTTTCATGTTAAAGCGTATCTCTATGAGTGTGTTAATTTATCCGCATAGGTACCTAGCTTCCTGAGTCGATGGAACAAGCCAACTTGATTAACGCAAAAAAAATCGATTGGTCTATAGGTGGGCCCACAATCCCGTTCACACAATTAGAGACCTTAAGTCTCGCGTAGTTTATTTCAGACCAGATATTACGTGTCGATTATTTTTATGAGATTCAAGTCCCATTTTCGGCGACTGGTTTTCACGGCGGTTTTCACTGGATTGTGATCGTAGATCCTATTATTACTCTTTAAGTATGACACCGTAGTAGACTATACTGAAGTGTTACATCATTATTTGGTGGGCAAGCACAGGCCAGCCCAGGCACAGGTACAAGCTCAACAAAAGAGCGGTGCTGGAGTCCAGGGAAATGTGAAAAGTTTTACTCTCTGACAGATTTTAAATTGCAAGCTATCTAAAACGCCACGAATTCAGATCTTAATAGTATTTTACTAACTCATTACGTAATCGTTAAGTGAAATGACGAAACTGCAGATAAGTAACACAATTGTCACATTTGTGACAAAACACACGAAGTGTTGACGGTTGCTGTAACCGGCGTTATGTTAGTCCATTGCGGTTAACTTGTGCTGGATTAAATAATATTGCAGTACATTTAAAAACTGTTCTGTGAACATGGTTTTGTTTCTTAATAAAAAAAATAATTTCAGTGTGACATGGCATTTTCAAATTGAAATAGATTTTTCCTCTTTTACTCGAAATGTTGTCGAATAACTTCTGATTTCGGTTACCTTAATTAATACCTATTGAGGAATTAAAATCCCTGAGAATGGCACCAGTACTTTTTAAAGCTTGCCCACAGAAAGTTTGCAAGACCGTTTCCCATGGTCCTGTTGAACTATTTTCGATACTACGATGCTAATATGACAATACATACTGGAAGTACTTAATAATATGTAGAACTAAACTGACTCAGAGTAGTAGTAATGATGAGCTAAGACATCCTTCCTAAGGAGTATTAAGAGTTTATGATGATTAAGTAGTTAACTAGATAAGTATAGTGTAATTTATTGTATTATGCAATGAACATGAGATATTAGGTACCACTTATTGAAAATATCAGGCTAAATTGTTTATGTTGCATAATGCCATAACTGTGATACACAAATAAAAAAAAACTTTTTTTTGACCATGTTATACTTATAATCCATCCATCTGTTAAGACGACATTTTTAAATAGGTACTTACAAATTCTAGTCCCAGACAGGACCCATCTCGGACTCTCCAGTTCAGGGTTATCGGAAAAGACACTGGATTTATTTTCATAAAAACCTAGTCAAGTTTTTTTTTTTATTTAGAAATTGGCCTCACCCACCTTTTGAGTAGGTATTTTGCCAACGTCAAGTGGAATGTTTTTTGTAAATGTCAAACATGGGAGATTCTAGGCAGGCCTAATCCTTAGACTAGGCCTAATAGACCCCCTCTAACCCTATGACTAAAGTTGAGGATACTTTACTACTACAAATTACCGGACTTCTTGGGAGAACTGGAAAAGTCATGTTTTGCTATTTAGTTTTATTTTCCTACACTCGTGCAGGTTTATGAACACATGATAGGAAATATTCCACCAAAATTCCACATTATATGTCGAAGAAACACATTTTTCACAAAATTGATAACCTTTTTCTTCGACTACCCTCAAAAAGACCTAGTCAAGAGTTATGCTTGGCACAATTCAACGTCTTGCGCGGGCGATCTACGCCCGAAAAGTCATCACCATACATAATATCCCTATGCCACTAGCTACCCACATACGGAAGCATGTTTACGTACATCGTGTGACGATACAAATCTAGCTATGAGCAACATTACCGGAGACTCACGTCATCGAGTCATCAAACAGTTTCATGCGAAAATGTGTCTTGCGATTTGAATGATTCCAAACATAATGACCATCTTATTGCTTAACGAAAGTATCACACCTTAAAGCCACTACAAATGGCCTGCCTCGGCACCCAATCTGTTGGACCGATTTGTAGGGTCCCTACAACATGGCATGTTAAGAGGCAAGTTGGGTAGTCGTTTACATGCCATTTGGTAGGGACCCTACAAATGGACCCATCAGAATGGGTGCCGAGACAGGCCGTTCGTAGAGGCCTTTAACGACGTAGAAATAATACAGTGTCACACGCGCCCAACATATTGAAGCACAAAAAGCCAGGCCGATTTGTGTAGAACACACGAATGTGCTTGTAGGTTGTACCTTTATAAGGTTGTATTTCGTGCGTACTACACAAACTGCCTTGGTATTTTAAGCTTAAAAATGTTGTTCCTGACACTCCGTCTCTACTATTTCTTCGTCTGAGCCGTTAACAAACAAAACGTCAACTTCATTGTTTTCGCCGGTAACAGCGTGCAAATCCGGAACTTTAAAATGGCCGGACGTTTTGTAACTCGTTTGGAAACGTATTACTTATAGTAAGTGGGTACATAATTAATTTGTACAGGCTTTAGTGTACTTCGTTGTTACTAGGCTATTAACCTGCTAAATATAAAATGTGTTACATTGTATGGGGCACGTTCGACTACGCAGCTTCTGTTTTGCGACGACTATCAAGGCTTTGCAATGGTCATTTCACAGGTTTCTGGGTCTTTGGTGCCCGATTGCTTTATGAAACATATATTTTTGCGATAATTGTAGTCGACAAGGTTGATCGCCTAAATAACCAATTTTGTATCGTATGAAAATGTTTAAAAAGTATAATCAGGTAAAATGTGTCAGAAAATTATTCTTTATCACCGAACCGAATGACATTTGCTTGTCATAATATTATATGACGACAGGTTTAGTCCTTTGTCAATTATTTGAACTTGGAACATTCCAAATTTCAATCTTAGGGCTGAAGCTTATACCTACACCCTAAGCCTGAGATTTGGTAGGTTTTCGTTAGATTGAATACCCAAAAGGATCGTCGTAAGTTAGAAGGTTAGGTGCCTAGTGTCGATGCAACAATGTCCACCCGATCTCCTAAAGAACTCCTGCTCCAGCTTAATTATGATTCATCTTATCGCTTATGGGTACAAGTATTATTATCTACACTACGTACCTAGCTGTCGCTACCTACCTGGCTACTTACCCTTAAAAATAAGTGAGGACGAACGGTAAATTTTCATAAAAAGTAAGCAACTGGTCATATGAGCTTTAAACATTGGTTTTCAAATACGTACCGATCTAATGGTCGAATATTGATCGATGATTCCCTTAAGGCCAGTGCTGTAAAGTGTATGGAAATAATCGATCACTGTATCGTTATTGATACTATCAAAAAAACTCCTACTAAGCCCCGAGCCTTTGTAAACTCGCTGATGCCAAGCCTGAAAATAGGCTAAAATCTATTCTAACTTTTGTAAACAACACCCTATTTACGAGCTGGTGTATAAATAAATCTATGCTTTACATCTGAAGTCGGTTCGCCTACGCCCCACACCAATAATGTCGTCTGCCCAAAAATTGTTAGACTGCTTCACAAATTCAGTGCTACATTGAACTCTATCCGCTTGAATTACGGTTTCATAAGCAGTGATGTGAAATAATCAATCACGAAGACCGTTTATCAATAACGTTTGGAATGTGGATTATTTTTTAATGAGGGCTACACCTCGTGACTGGCTGCAGTAGTAGTAGGTACCTATAATCTTTACGGATAAGTATAAAATTAAGTCTATATCCAGCCAAAGCAATATTATAAAAAAAATCTTAAGTTACCTCCGGTAATTCCTAGTCGGGTCTTGGGAAGCAGAAAGCATCTAGAACTATGATATGGGTATTCAGCCGAATTGGAGAAGACCAGAAGTCAACCTCAATACCTTCACATTGGATAGAAATAACTAACTAATTCTTCTTGTAGGCTACGAAAAAGATTGCTGATTGGAACTGTATCTTTTTTATACATTCCATTTCCCAAGTTGCAGAGCAAAGGCGCTGAGTTATGACCTTTATGGCACATAATTAAAAGAACTATAATGATTAGTTGTCCTGCTGCTGGATACGAGCCGCCCCTTAATGTGAGATGAATTCAGGCCTTAGTCTACCACCAACCCTGGCCCTGTTTGGATTCGCGGGCTTAGCACGTCTTCCGGTAAATAGTGAGGCTCTCTCAGACATGTAGGTTTCCTCATAATGTTTGTTTTCTTTCATCGTTTAGTAAAATATGATAATCGTTGAAATCGAGATTGAGACGTATAGAAATCTCATAATTGCGAGCCGGGGACTGAACTTTGGACTCTAGTTTCCATGGCGAGCGCACTACTTCTACCAAATAAGCAATCATTGGTTTTTCACACACAATCTCAAATAGCCGACAATAGATCACATGTTACCTACTTCATTCAGTTACAAAAACATAATGAACTAACTTAATAATGGTACCACTTTTTCCCTTTTTACCCCCCCCCCCCCTCTGTCCTTGCTGCTCCATCCTCTTCCCTGTCCTTGCCGCTCTATCTCTCCGCCGCTCCTCTCTCTCGCCGAGAACTCACGATTGGTCAATCAATAGGTAGCTTTGGTACAACTTATCTACTTCTGTTGTCTTTTTTTTAAATCGCTTATAGTCTTATTAGCTTATTATTACTAGCGTTACATTATAGGTACACTGTATTATTACTTGGGATACCTACAGCTCGTTTGTAGAATGCGGATGTTCTACAGTGACCTTGCGGAGGGATCGCTCGTTCCGGATGATCTCGGGTAATTGTTTGGCTGCAGACTGCAATACACTTGTCATATTAATTATATTTATTGCTACAAGAGGTAGTGACCAGAGCTTTTCGCTAATATTCAGAAATTTAATTAAATGGCCAACATAACTATGTACTTATTTGCAGCGTGATTCTGAATGGGTATAGGTACTACATCTTCTTCTTCTATCTATATAAAACAAAGGCGTGTTAGTTATCTCATTTATAACTCAAGAATGGGTGGGCTGATTTTTATGATCATTGATTTTGGTATTTGTCTCCGCCCTGAATAGTAGAATAGGTATAAAACATGAGAAAATTTCACAAACAAAATAATAATAACTATAATTTATTTTCTCATACTTATTTGTTTCACCGTTTATATTTTTAACAAATTTTAGGACAATACCTATACCATCTTCGTTTTGTACCCATCTTTTATTTTTCATTCACTCCTCCCTCTCACTCGCACACATCGTTCAGAAACGTCATAGTTATATCGTTCAGGAACATTAAAAAACCGGTACGAAGTTTGCCAGGACAGCTAGTATTATATAAATGTATGTTTTAAAATCGAAATTTTGACTTCACACAATGATTGATGATGATTGATTCAAATGCGTTGAAGAAGCGCAGGTTCAAAGGATAGTAGGTAAGTACGTACCTATCATGACATTTATAGCTGGAGTAACAATATACTGGAGCTACCAGGGCGGAAGCCGAGTAATGAATAATTGAGCTAACAAATTGTTGCTACTGTACCGCAAGCAACCCTATAAATTACTATTAAGAGCTCATATTTGGTTAACTGCCCAACTGTAAAGGTTCAGTTATATTATATCGTACAACTGGAGCCTAATTTATTAATCTCACTGGAGTCTCAATCAATCAGCGCTCTGTGAAATTCACCCACGACCTGCTTATAAGGTGCTATAACAACAACTGATTGCCAAACACAGTCAATAAGAACCATCTCGCAAATAAAAACCGGTGTTGGAACCGGTTTATCAGTTCTGGAGCTGCGATGCTGCTATACAGAAGACAAAGGGCAATCTTATAACACCCCTTATAGCGTAGTCTCGGGGATATATAAGAGTAAACGAGCTAGTAAATAAACATTACATAACACCTATCTTTACCTACGTATATTCGATTAAAATTATATCACCCACCATCGCGCACCATATCTCTGTCTAACACACTCGTTGACACTAACGACAATATTTTATCTCGTTCCCGCGGCTAGTTTGTATACAAAACACTTGGCTCGTTCCGCCCCCCGTATATAGTACAAATAAGAGCATGTTACTCGTTTGTGGTAAAATTTTGCTAATAGATAACACGTGTCATACGTAGCAACAATACTTACTTAAATAAATAAATTGTACTATTTAATGGGATTTTTTTTTTCAATTTTAAAGATGTTGTTTTTCGGGGCACCAAAATTATTTGCGTAGGGTATACGAAAAACCGGTAATATCCAAAACCGAATTTATATTGCCATATTTTTGTAGCAGCTATGAAGCTGTTACATAACGGTTATTTTATATAAATAACTGCCGAATTAACCGTTCGGCTATCGATACGACATTACTTTCCTTCCGCTTATTCGAACCAGTTTAACTAACGTTATCATGCAGGAAACATACCACATAGCATACCGATTACAATCCATTGCTGTGCACGTTTAATGTTTCAATTAATTGTTAGTTGTTGTAAGTTAATCGTTGAATTTTATTTAATAAAAAAACCTAGTATTTCTTTGCAAAAATATGTAAGTAAAGTACCAAATGATAGATAAACTAACAAATGAATTTTTGTATTCGTTACTTACATACGAGAACGTTAATTAATGTTCTTCCATTTTTAAACGTGCATCGTTAAATAGCTGTGTTGTTCATGCGAAATGTATGTATATGAGGACAGAACGAAGTTTTTATTCTCTCTGCCTATTTTACAAGGTAAACGTATTGACGTCAAATGGTCGGCTTATTTTTTTTTAATCCCCACTTTTGGCAATGGAATACTCTTAAAAATGACCATTGTTAAACCTCAGGTTTTATAATATTACGACCTTCTCAACGTTGCAAAGATGGATACTAACTAACCTTGACCTTGGGCGCGTCAAACGTTTTGACAAGTGTAACCTTGAATTGTAATGGCGGCTGCAGAAGCCGGGTGAAATGGAGATTTTGCTGCAATTTTATTTATAGAATTGTGGTTTACCAAGTGTTTCACTTAAGTGCTTATCTGTTTTATTTTATGTTATTTTAACTACACATATATTAAGGTGTAACAATAACATACGGAAATCCTCGCAGCTTAACAATAAGTCCAATGCTAAAATACACCAAGATCTCCATCATTCAAAAGATATTTAAATAATGCACACAATTTACTAGAGTACCTCATAATGTTTTTGTTAGATCGTTATCTTTGCTAACAATGCTCAAAAATTTACGAAATCGCACGTTCCGAATGCCGAGCGCTTACTCCGACGAGCGCGTCTGAGAATAAATTCGCCCCACCACCCATGAAAATGGTATAATAAAGTTGATATTTGTCCATTTATGAGCATCGTTACGGCCAAGTGAAAACCACGTTAACCGGTTGAATGCTCGAACGTTACCCGCCAACCGTACGCCATTACAGTTGTTGTGTAACTGTTAAGGTTGACGCGATAGGGGGCGCGGGGAGGGGAACTGATAACCTTGTTATTAGAAACATTTTTGACGAAACATCGAACTTGTTATACGCGTGTAACATGTTTGGGTTCCAAGTAATTAAACTGTTAACATTCGATCCATTGTTTATCTATTATGAGTCTCTAACTGAATAGTTGGTAGGTACCCAGGGAGCTTGTGCGATAAACACTGGTACTCCACTATACACTGTATTCATCTGATACCTACTACTTCTAACATATTTGCAATTCCTCTTACCAACTACTAGATCATAGCCCTCATTCTATTTTATTTATAACAGTATCAATTATGTTAATTCCCTGACCTGTGAATTTTATACTGTCTAAGTTACTGTAGTGACATTATCTAAATTCTTGAGATTCCTTTCATAAAAAGTCGAAAGCTTGTGCGCGTGCGACCCGCGGTCCCGTTGCGCGCGAGTTTTCACTTTCACGAGCCATTGCCCCTCGGTCAGCCTCGGCATACTTCGGCTCATTGGGTCAAGGTCAGAAGTCTCGGGATTCTTATGTGATATGACATGAGTGACCCTCGAATATGGAACAAGTGGAGAATTAAAAAACAAATCGGCTTCAGATCCGCGTTTACATTATTTGAATGATAGAAACACCTTTATTAACGTGCAGACTTTCTTATATTGTCCCTCTAGTGCTTGTCTTTATAGCATACCTTATACAATACATTGCGCTTATAATAATATTATCTGCATTGTAATTTGTATATCACAAAGTATAACAGCAAATTTCATTCGAGTTTTAAATCATTTATAATGTAAATTCAGTTTTTTTTTTATAAATTAAGTGTTTCATACTAACACTGTAAATAGAGTAAAAACTTCCATGAATTAGGAGGGAGGAATTAACAAGGTCATAAAACAACTGACGTCATTCAAACAATGATTTACTTGAGGCTCGACTCACAATCCACGATTTGCTACAGACGAAACAAGTATAATTGTTTACGTATAATTAACACACATTCTCAACTCATTATCGTTTTTAAACCTGCCGTGAATCATTAATGCATTAACCCAGTTGGATCGCCCATCGATATTGTTACAATAGAGCTATATCAGAAATACCTACTTACTTAATTGAAATAAAACAATTCAATTTTGTGCAATGAAAAGCGTGTATAACTGTTTTGAGCTCATACGTACCTTAATCAAAACAAAAATGGTGGATATTGTTGGAACTAAAATATACCGGTTTTTCCGAACATTCAGCAAAAAAAAAAAAAAATTAAAATAGGCTACTGTACACTTTCACGGCTCACAATAACAATGTAAGAAAGACGCTCTTGAAAACTAAGGCCAAGTGAAATCTTAATTCTCAAGCAGTTGGGCACTTGACCTATCGGAACTTGTCGCGAAAGATTGTCCTTCAAATAAAATAAAAGTCGACAAGAGCCGGTGGAGGTGGAGATAGTGTT
Organism: Pheosia gnoma; assembly: GCA_905404115.1. NCBI lineage: Eukaryota > Metazoa > Arthropoda > Insecta > Lepidoptera > Notodontidae > Pheosia > Pheosia gnoma. Next base: position 1,142,200 of record FR989909.1, on the reverse strand, counting down.
TTACTTTATAATTTATGACATTGTGTTTATAGCGATCATCGACCCTTTGTTATCGTCGCTTATCACGTGAGGAAATATTGTTGCACTTGGCAAAGAATGGCAGCCGTTATCGCCTTTATAGATAAATCAATGATATAGTAATATCTTCTCTCTAAAATTCATCATACTTTAAAAAAATGCAATCCTTTTTGTGTCACAGCGACCATCGTTTTCAATGTATTGCTATTTTATTTATACGTTTTTCGGTAATTACCGGTTTTGCCACTACGAAGGATTCGTCACTCAGGGCCCTTGTACACGAAGACTAATAAATCATGTCCTGGATGGAAATTATTTACAAAAAAAATATGCCTATCTAATATCCTCACCTCAAGACGAAAAAATAATTATAGGTAGACAACGTGTCGCGAATTCTCGAGTAACTTTTTTTTTTTTTTGCTTCAATATATTGTTCGCTACAGTCCTATTTACTTCAAATATTATCAAAGAATAAATATGTAAATAAATCAATTAGCTTCATGTAGGTATGCTAGCAGCATGCATTATCATTCAATACTGTTTGGTAACATAATGGTCCACGGATAAAGAAATAAGGTGAAACGATACTCAACTACTAAGAAAAAATGCTAGTCTTTTATTGAAATAAAGTTATTTTACAGATTTTATCGCGTTTATGTTTTTTACCGTGCGGTGGTAGCACCCAGCCATTTTCCCTATTGAAATTAGGATTTTTTTTTAATTTGAATGGCCTCATGTATCACCCTTGGTCGGAATCGGTGTTCTTTTGCGAGGATCTGTGGTTTATCAAATCTATATAGATTTAATGTGAAATAAGTTTTATTTCAATGTGTAGTATTCGCGTAAATATAAGAAATCAATACGTGAACTAGTCTTAACTTATACTCTACCTGTTATTGTTACAGATAGTAAAGATGCAAGAACAGGACGGCGACGGCGAGCCGGCGCACCACGCGCGGCGGCCCATGAACGCCTTCCTCATATTCTGCAAGCGCCACAGAAGCGTTGTGCGCGATAAATACCCTAATCTTGAAAACAGGTGCGTATGCGCATAATTGTATGCAGGTAGTGACATCGAACGAATATAGTACTAACGTCTATCTAATCGGAAATTTACCACACTGTTCATCTATTTGTAAATGACCTACCGACAAAAATAATAATTATAATTATCGCCAGAGGAACACACTAACTGTGTGGCCCCATACTAAGCAACGCTTGTATTATGGGTACGGGGACTAGGCCAAACCAATAATACTTAACTATATGTACATATATATATTACACGCTCATGAATCGGGTACAAATTCTTGTGCTCATCACACAAAGTTTGCCCTTACCACATCTTGAACTCAGAGCCCTCAGTACAGAAAGTAGGGTCACTTCACCCTGTGCTGTTTATGTCTTCAAAAATACTTAAATTGTTGTGCCGTTAACATGAAACTATCAGAATCTACAAAGGCTTCATCAGCGGACTTAGGAATACTCACGGCGAATTAAGAAAATCTAATAATAGCTGTTGGTTGAATAAGGACTAGAAATTTGATTAAATTAAGAAAAAAACAATGATAGGATGAGACGTCATAGGATGAAAACTGATTCACCCTTGTGAGCGGTGGCCGCAGATCCGCCACACGCCAGGGTGAAAATAAAACGGCGGGGTTGGGATGCAGAAGTAAATTATATATTTAAATAAAAAAATCACGTGTAGAAGAGAGGCGAAAAATTTACAAGGCGTAAAACTAAAGCTTACAAATATATATATATATAATATAACTCCCATAGGAGGTCGCGGCGTTATATTTGTAATTCCACTATCAATCTATTCCTTTCAGATCTATAACAAAAATTCTCGGCGAGTGGTGGGCCAACTTAGATAAAGAAGAGAAAGCTTGCTATACAGGTCTTGCTAAACAGGTATGCATCACATAACGTTACAATCATCACCAAATTAACACTTACAACTCCATCATTAATTTATTATATTATTTTCTATACAGTACAAAGACGCATTCTTCAGCGCTAATCCCGACTTCAAGTGGTACAAGCTGCCCGCACCACCACTCAGAACACTCTCCTCGAGGCCCAGAGAATCCAACGAGAAGCCTATTGAGTCCCCCAATAGTGACCATCATGAGTCCGAACTAGAAAAAACAAACAACAACTCCACGAAAGTAGATTTCAATAAGAAACCTAAAGATGACTTGTTTGAATTGGCAGCGAAGCCACTGTCCATGTTCACGCCTGGCAAGCTCGCCGACGAAGCCCAAATGGGAGGCATTAGCAGTCTCCTAGCCACTAAGACTGAAACACAAACTATAAACCCTTATTACTCACCCCCGTGCTTTAAGTTTAACGCGATCTCAGCCCCAAACGATTACAGATCTCTTAACCTAATAGAAAGGGCCAAATCCCAAGGTCTTTCTCGAGAGGACAGTATACGTGAGCTACAAAACGCTCTCTCTGAAACCACTCGGGTGTTTGAAGAAGACTTTGACGAAGACAAGGGCGGGGTTTACCGATGCGGTGCCCCTAACGATCAATTTACTAATCAAGATGTGATAGACCAAATAGTTGATAAGAGATTTTCTAAAGAAGACGAATACAACTATCAAAGGAATTGGTCGGACGACGAGAAGAACATGAAATCTGGTAGGTCGTGTAAAGGGAAGAGGTACCAGGAGTTTATGGCTGTTGGGGGGCTCATAGTTAACAAACGACAGAAGAGAGACTCTGACAAATCGCCAGACGAGGGCTACAGCGCGACCTGTAGCTGGGACCCTGGCAGCGCGCGTAGCGACGAGTCGACGGTCGCGGACGAACAAAATCAAACCATACACAACGAAAAGTCGACCGACACCGAAGCCAAAATCGATGAAACCGACGGGCCCGAACCAGACAATAATGCAAACAAAACATTCAAGGCCGCTGACTTCGACTTGGACGCTAAAATTAGAGCCCTGCCATCCCTTAGTTTAGAGAAATTCCAGCAAAAGAAGCGCGAAAACAAAAGGAAGAAGAAAACAATAAATCTGAAGCCGAAAGCGCTCGAACCTTCCCACATAGTAAATTCAGTTCCTAGGTCGATACTGGACGACAGGCGGGCTCTGGTGGAGAGCTGGCGGGAGACGGTGATCGGCAGCCAGAAACGCAAGCCGAGGAAGGTCAGCATCACGAGACTGGAGATCAACAGTATGGTGTCGAGCGTCGACCTAAGCCAGACGATGAAAATAAGTCCAGATATAAAAATAGCCACGGAAGCGCCGTGTACTGTTGTGCACAATATGGAGATATGCAACCAATCGCCGCACGGCGTGGACCTGCTGGCGCTCGCGACCCTCGCCGAGGTCGCCTCCAACACCTCCAAACTAGAAGACTCCTCGATTAATGTGACCGCCAAAGCGAGCGATGGAAACGCTTCCATGGTATAAAATACCGACACAACTAGCCTTAAAAGATATTCCAAAAATTATTTACTTTGTAATCAGATAATATTTATATTATACCTATTGATCTAATTTTACATCGTACGCATAAAGAATTAATAATATTGTACACTTTTAACTGTAGTTTTTATAATGTAGTCATAGAACTATTTATATTGAAAATAGAAAAAAAAGAAAACTATATGTATACTTACTTATTTTAGTTAGATCGTGTAGGCTGCTACATACCGCTTTGATAGTTAGTTGTAGACAAAAAAAATAAGGGTGATAGATAGTTTAATGTTTATACGAATAACAATTAACACGGCATAATGTATTTTACTTAAGGAAAATACAAATAATGTACGATTAAATATCTGTAAATATGGGGCATGTTCACAACACCAACCTCGGACATGTTAAGCCATTTCATCACAATATTATGGTAGAAGCCAAACAAGTCATATTAGGTAAATTGTAAAACCTCATTATATGTATAAAGCTAAGTTATTCGTATCGCCTTAATGTTATAGATATTAAAAACAAAACTAAAACACCACGTGCATAGACTGCATTGCATTTTTATGGTGATTTTTGTTTCATACATTGCATATTGTGCAATTACCATTTATATTATACATATATTATATATTTACGGTGGCTCAGATCTAAACTGTGCAAAGCGAATGAATCACAAATCGTGGCAATGGATTGTGTAATGAAAATGTGTCTGGAAATAGTATAGTGTAAAAACGTACAGCGTATCTCAAAGTATTGAGTCATCGAGTATTTAAGATAAAACGCATCAAAATTCAGTTAGAATTTGGGTATTATAAAAATAAAATTACGCCTAAAAGGACAGCTTTAATACTATTTCCAGCCATTGATTGGAATTTCTGCTATATTATATACAACTGAAGGCAACGAGGGTCGCTTGATGTTCAATCCGGCTACAGTTTGTTTATTATGTGTAGGTATACAATTATCAGAAATATTTATATTTAGCTGTGGAATATATAAAAAGCTATTTTTGAACCGACAATAACCCATAATGCCAGTATAACAGAAATTTCAATGTGAAAACGTTTTATGAGACAAAATATATAGAAAACTTTTTGTAAGATTTATACTTTGTAGAATTGTGTGGATATGTCAGAAGAGCTTAGGGGAGGAAAAAGATAAATCTTTTGTACCTACTAATATTGAAAAGTGATTGGTGATACGGAGAAGAATGCGTGAACACCGAATGATGTAATTGGCGTAAAAGTAAAAGTCAGTTGGCAAATAAAGTCATGTTGCCAGAAGAGGCCCACAGTACCGGCCAATACATTGCAAGTTAGACTTGTAATTGTTTCTTTGTGATAAAAACTTGCATAGCGCTAGTTTAAAAGTTGTTTTTTTATTACTTTTTTCACGATTATTATTTATCGATTTTCATACATTACTTACATTTTACTTGTCGTTTGTTAAAATATTAAAATATCGAAAGAAAAAAAAGAATCATTTGGATTATGTAAACGTACACTGATTAGATTAATCTTGTCCCAATTAGGTACCTGACGTTTATCGAAAAATTCATGGATTTCACGAAAAATAAAAAAAATATGCGTTGGTTAAGATCATTTTTACCATTAATAAGTTATAACGTTACTGTCAATATACCTATTTACTTAAGTTGTTTAATTTTTAAATGAAGAACAGTGTTTCTCAAAGTTTTGTTCTTGTTTATTTTTGTGATGGATTTTTAAGGGGTTTCTGTGATTTTATTCTATCTCCTATGTTAAGGTTGGCAGTAAAGATTTCATTTGCATGTTTAGTCTAGATTAGGGTGTATGAAGAAAATGATCAAGTACTAAATTCGAAAAGTGCACTTATATGTTTTAAAGTTACAAATACGATGACACAAGCCATAATGTGACATGCTCATCCAAAGACCAAATGTATTTAGAATAGAGAAGCTAGGCTGTAGATATTGTATATGTAATATATAAATATATTATTATGTATAGTAAAATATAATAACACGTCAATATTATGGCATTTTAAAATGTCAAAACTATGATGTCACTTGTTTTTTTATTTTCATTTGTAAATTTGTTGCATTTTGTTTTTATCTTTCAATCATATCTATTGGTATTCACATACTTAGCTTATAGAGCTAAAATATTTGTTGATTTTGTGTAAATTTTAATTGATTGTTACGTTTTATTCGAAAGTGGTGAGCTTTTAACGGTTCCTAAAAGAGATTTTTAATGATAAGCTTTACGGGGCTTCACTTATCAAATCAAATTAACTTACTGCATAATTATCAATCATCTTATGAAAATGAAATATATATTTTGCCTTGTCAAATATAGAGCCTTATTTTATATTAAAAATAAATAGTATTTAGGAGAATTGAGAAGGGGCCAGTATGCGGAAACGAGATCTTAGAAATAATCACGCGATTTTATATATTATTATGTAATTGAATTGAGCCTTAACGAATGGTGAGATTATGAAATCTCTACACTACAACACAATATTTGATCCGTTTTTAAAATAACTAAATGGTGCTGGAAGATCTGTATTAAAATTATTTTAAGAATCGTTGTCCATTGCTTCTATTACTCGTTCACGCAATGGACGGATAGTCAAGAGTTAGGTATTGTAAAGAATTATTATCATTAATTTTAAGGTCGCAATCATTTTGTGCTATATCTTTTAAATAAAAACATAATTTAACCTGAACAAACAGTACATTCGTATAGCGCAAATTGATTGTGTCAATTTATTTGAAACGGCTTGGGAAATCTTTAAGTGGTTTGAGAAACACTGGTCTGGCGTACCTATGTATGTTAAGTTAGGGCATAATAAGTCGGCACCCAAAGTGTTAACCTGTTTGGTTCCAAAGTATATTGTTGAATGTTTTGTTAAAATGAGACCGCGGTTCATCTATATCCTTTTATTGTAGTAATAAAGTTTATTCATATTAGCGCATTTGTTTTATTCAATCAAATACCGGGTAATATAACTCATTGATGTTGTCTAGTATTTCATCACCTACAAACATAGGCGTAATATACAATTGCAGTTTTTACGTCAAGACAAAAATGCAGTTTTTGAAGTATAGGCAAGTGCCAGACTTTTTGGCGGGAAACTGAAAAGTCATGGCGTCAGTTATGATTTAATTTCTAAAACTATTGTGCCTGCGAGTTATAGTGAGTGATATAAGTGGAATATTAACCATTATGGGTTCGGTAAAGTGTACGAGTGTAGGTAATTGAAACAAAGCTTTTCAGTTTCTCACAAAAAATCTTTCAGTAAAGTATCCATCACTTTACCGATTGAGGGATGGGGGGGGGGGGGTTATTTTACGTGGGCCTGTACATATGTTCGAAAACAGAAATAATTTATATTACTTCACACTGGCAAAATACCTATGGTAGGCCTAATTAAAAATAAAAAAAAATGAACTGTCAGAGCGGTTGGTAGATTGGGGTATTTATCGCAATTTTGGGGAAAGAAATATATTATATTCTACGCGTTTCTTGCCAGTAAAATTATTTTGGAAATAAGTTTTTTTTCCAATTTCTGATCGCCTCGTTTGGGAACAGACGACTTCTATTAATATTTTTTATGTGTAAAAATAATATTAGCTGAACATATACGGATTCATTGTGGATCAAAATAATTGTATATAGGTAAGTCCATTTGTTATATTTCCTGCTTAAAAAATATGAGAAAACAATGATGCAAAAGTTTAATAAAATTTTGAAAAAAAAACCATAAGAATGAATTTAAGGAAAATTTTGAAACTCGATCTAGCAACCCTCATTGTGTCAGTCAGTCAGTGAGACTAAGTCAGTTAAAAATTGTTTCGGTTGCGTTTTATTTAGAGCGGGCTGCAAACATTTACAATTATCAAATAAAAATAATAGGTACAACAAATTCTAATAGAATTTGGGCTGATATACTGGCAAAACATCGTTATAAGCTCACGTGTGCGTGTTGTAAAAGACATTTTTTCAAATCTGGATGAAGACACAATGATTGCCGCGTCCGAGCCTTTGGTATGATTTTTCTATTTACAAAGCTACTCATTTATTACTATTACAAAAGTAATATAAACCTGCAAGTAACCTATCTACTATTTAAAGTTAAACTTCTCTAAAACCGTCAGTTATCCGGTCAGAAAGAAGTGTCTCATTGAGATCTGCAAGTTGACCCATGACTAAACTAACTAAACCCACTAAATACTTAATCATTGTGTATAGAGCGATTAGTTTTTTTTTATTTCTCGTATTAGATTTAAGTGCCCGTTTTACAACGTGCTGATAAACCCAATCCCAGCTTAATTAACATTATTTATTTAAACACTCGGACTCCTAACATTATACACTCATTCACAAAAACAATCACCATCATGATCATCATAGAACAGATTTTCCATGCTTCCATCAAGAAAACATCACTAGTTTCATGCAATGCATTTCATCTCATTAGTTCCTTTGTGAGGCTATGTCGTACTATATGTGCGAGCTAATGGTGACCATTGCAGAATATCTGCCCCAATCTATTATTTTCCATGAAATATTAATTATTGATAACCTTTCTATCGTCCAGGAGTTTGTGCCGCACGGCAGGACCGTGCTCGCAAACCACCCAGGCCAGATCTACGGCAAGAGACACAATAGCTCAGCATCTGAGAACACCCTGCTGTATAAACTCACCAACTTTGCTATTAAAGATGAGAGCTTGTTGGGAGCCAAGGATGCAGACAAACAGGAGTGGTGGTGTGTCAGAGAGGTTTATTACAGAAGTTCTGATGGTTAGTCTTTGTTTTTTTTATAATCAACAATTAATTCCTGTAAATATGTATATTTGTGTTATGAAAACAGCCTGATTGGCATGGTTGGTAGTGATCATGCTTTGTGTACTGAATACTGAAAACAGAATCCTGGGTTTGAATCCTGGTAGTGGCAAAATTGGTGTGATGAACATTAATGTTTGTAGAAAAGTCATGGAGGCACAGGATCTATATGAGTACTTTTATACTGGGATTTTCCCAATCCTATTTTAGGTACCCATATGTCAAGCATTGCCTAGCTTTGGATGTTATAATTGGTGTATTCCTCTGGTGATATTATTATAATTTCTATTTCAGATTTGGAAAATTATTCACAACAATCCAAAGAATCAAAATGTGAAGACAATTCTGAATCCTTTCGTCCTCCAAGCCGGCTTAAGAATGATTTTAACATCTCCATTAAATCAGAACTCATTGGTGGTGTGAAGAAAATGGATACGGAATCTGTGAACTCTGCCGGCCCATCGAGAGGAGGGAGTGCCAATAGTTCTAGCAATATGTCGAAAAAATTCAACTTGGGCAGTGGTCCAAGTAAAAATCCAAAGAAGAAACCGTTGGATCCAAAGACTGATTGCTTTTATGAAGAGGAGTTGTATGTTAAGGGGTGTACTGCTGTGTGGTCTAAAGGTAATCTATATAGTTACACTGTAACTCGGTTGAGTACATTGAATATTTATGAAAAAAAAAATATTGTGCAACATTTTTTATTTATTGTTAGTCTGTTTGCTTAACATGAGAAATCTACCAGATGTACTTTTATGAAACTTGGCATGGTAAAAGTATAATTTTCATAAACAAAATATCCTCGTGTAAAAGAAATTATTCTTCTTCTCTGTTCACATTGTGTGATTACATTATTGTAAAAAATATTTAATTTAACAGGTCTCATCTCAACACCGGCCACAAAACTATCCGACCCAGAGCATAGGGAAACTATAGCATGTTATACCATAGAAAACCCCATAAAACATGCCTCTTTCTGTCACTTCCATGTTGACATCAAAAACACCATGCTCATAGACGCATTAAACTCCCAGATAGGGGATGTTAAGAAAAATATCAAGATTGAAGATACCACAGAGCACATACAAACAAAGACTATGCCAGCAATAATATTAGTAGATCATAAATGTATGAAGGTATTTGCCATGGATGGTCGAGAATATATCACAAGTGTTCCATTCCAAGTTAAAAAAGTATGGCCCATGAAATATGGGGTTCTACTTGAGAAAGAAGCTACTTTGTTAATGCATAACTCTATTCTACCAAATTCATTTACAAGTTTAAATGAATCTAGGAATAGTACATTTTCAAAGTCGAGGTGCAACTTTCCATTCAACATGAGTTCTAGACTGAGAGCAGAATCGATGTCAGTGTATGACCAAGATGTTCCTTTACCGACATGCTTCTCACTCACTCATCCTTTAGATGAGGTAACTCCAATACTCATGAAATCACCATCCCAAGGATTACAGTATTACAACGATGGTGACGTTCAAATTATATTCATCAGCTCAAACCCGAGTATTATATTACTGTATGACTGGAAATTAGGAACACATTCGCTATGGAAGATACGTAAAGCAATTCGAGAGGAGTGCTTATCAATGTGTCCGAATATGAACTCGACCACAACTGTATTCAGCCAATCCTGCGATTACATAGGCAGTCCAATGCACAGTCAAAGGAATACTACGACATGGGCCACAGGATTGGGCAGTCCGTTTCAGTCCAAAAAAGGTCCAAGCACACCCACAATGTCCCGGTCTAGACTGAACAGTCCAATGGCAAATGTTTTCCACCAACAGGGATTATCACCTCATGCATCTATAGGCCAGGCCTCTTCGACATCAATGATAGCTAACACGGTCCAGAACCCCCCATCATTGCCTCTGTACCCTGATATATGTTTGGACCACATATGGACTGATAATCTAATAATCCGAAGAGACCCTATAGAGTCATCGAGTGACCTAAAAACCTTTCTTCATACGGACTTAGTTGGTCATGATTACTTGTGTTTTATCATAAGGGTGGGTGGTGTGAGCAAGCTACAAATATTGAGACTACAGAAGTCCCATTCGCATGGACAGACTCTGAAGACCAATTTGATGGTGGGTGCGGTGACTACAGTGTTGGCTAAAGATGCAGTGGTGTTAGAACATCTGAATATGATCGCTTTGATAGATGAGGCTGGGAATATTATACTGCAGACTGGGAATAATGTAGTTGGGAAGGTAAGTTATGTAGTCATTTGGATCTATCTAAAAGCTTTCATGATTATCTATGGTAAAGATTTAACTGAGACTGACTCGATTTTATTTTATATTTTCGAGGAATAATATAGTGGTTTTGGTTTTGGAATATTTATGTTGGCTTAAGAATCACACAAAAAGTAGTAGTACATGATTGGATAGGTATATGGTTAGACATAAAAAATTAGAATCGATGGTCACGCGGTCGGAGTACTTATGTCACACTGAAAGAATTTTCGAAATATATTACGTCATTTCAAATATACATCACAGCCTAGAACATCGGCTAGAGGCAAGAGTGAAAAAGTCGACGCTCTACAAATACATCACAGCCTAGAATATCGGCTAGAGGCAAGAGTGAAAAAGTCGACGCTCTACAAATACATCACAGCCTAGAATATCGGCTAGAGGCAAGAGTGAAAAAGTCGACGCTCTACAAATCTGAAACATTTTTTATGTCCCGATGCCGGCACTTAGCCTTGTAGAGCTGTACTGTTATCGTTTTATCTCACCGGTAACAAAACACGTCAATTCTTGCATTTGTAAAATTATAAAATCAGTTATCAGCCTTATTTTACTTTATATATATCCACAAGTTGTCCTTACAGGTCCACGTGGGTGGTGTTCTGGCCCGTCTCATAGACTCTCCGTACACCAAAAAACCCACCTTCCAGTCCCCATTCCCAAGGAGAAGCAGCTTACTGCCAAGTAGGTGTAACGAGACGTCCACCTTCGACGATTCAGCGCTACATCTCCTATCACCGGTACCGCATTCGACGGCGTCGAGGTTGGAGCAAAAAGAGAGTTTAGGTGAGTAGACCTAAAGTAGGTTTTTGCTACTCTCAAATGGGGAAAGAGGAACCCACCACTGACCCTCGGCTTGTCAACTTTTCCAATTATAAACCAAACAATCGTTGATCGATAATTAAAGAAGCCAGCAACACCGAACTCCTCTAAGATGTTAGTCGAGAAACTATCTATCACGAGTGTCGGGATCCTTAATAAAATGCATTGGTAGCCCAGCCGTACTGAGGATGAGGATGAGGCGTTTAGAGGCGAAACACGTGTCGAATATTTTTTTAGAGTCGCTTAGTTTCGCGGAGAATTGCATTTTATTTCGGGTTTCTAAAAAAATAGTTTAATTACAGTGTGTAGTATTCGCGTAAATATAAGAAATATACACGCAATAGTCATTTTGTTGGAAACAAAATGTTCTTTTTAATTCGACGATGATTACAAAAATGCGCTAAAGAAGCATAGGTTCAAGGTTTTGTATACCCTCTCTGAAACACCCTGTACAGATGATGTTTAAGTGTGTTGTAAGTAATGGCTGACTAGGTCTGAGCGGTCTGTGCGACGCGGCCGGCTCGCGCGTGACGCTGCAGTTCGAGTCGGGCGCCATGTACCGCATCACCCTGCCGCCCCTCACCTGCTCCACCCTCGTCACGAGGTGCTACTCAGCACTGAAGGCTATCCTGCCCAAGGATATCACCATGCAGGTAGGTTTCTTATACGCCATCATGCTTGTAATCCCTGAAGGGTAGGCAGAGGTGCAGTGCAGTGTGCCCACAATACGCCGATGGTAGTTTGGTTCCAATGTAATATGTGGCAACGCTATTGCCATTATACCAGGCCCTTTTCTGCTCAATATAGGGAGGGGGGGGGGGGGGGGGTATAGGCCTTCGTCCAACACGCCCCGGCCCAATGCGGTTTGGTGAACTGTACACGACTTTTTGTTGTTGTTTTAAACCGACTTCAAAAAGGAGGAGGTTTTTAATTCGGTTGTTTTTTTTTTAATATAATAATAATAATCTCCCATCAACAGGGCCAATACCGACAGTGCTAATCATGGCCACTGTTTATGGTTGCTATAATAATTAAACAAGATAGATAATTCGTTACGTCAAACAGCTTTTTTTTTTATTTATTCAATTAAGTCTAGCTATAGAATACCAGCCTTTCTTTGATTACGGGTGGTATTTCGACCATTCATAGTAATGGTTCAAAATGGTTTACAATTTTACATTCCTAAATAAGCCATTCTGATTCTCTTTCCAGGTCATTATAAAATGGTACGGCGTGCGCAACGCGCCCGGCACTCAAGACCTCACGTCCGAACAAGAGTGGGCCATGTTCTCCTCCCTACTCTTGTCTCTTATCGGCTATGACGTTAAAAAACTCAATGCGAAACACAACGACGACTTGATAGACCACGCCGAGGTCGCCAGCAAGAAGCAGAGAACCTCCAGCGATGGTACACAAGACGACTGGGAATACCTACTAATGTCCAAAATGCATAAAGTCATTGGACCCTCAATGACGGCATTACTGAAATTGCCAGCGCAAAGCGACCCTAATAAGAAGTACAGAACGGTCAATACGGACGCCGAGAAACCAGTTCAATTCAACACTAACGCTCTATTATTCCCGTACACTCTACAAGTGTTGTATGCTCTACATTTAGTGTATGAGGAGATTAAATTAAACACATTATTGTGGAGCAATTTGAAGCCCCTATCCGCGTTCCTGTACCAAATATCTAAGGACTTGAAATTGGACAATTACGTGAACCACTACTGGTTAGATTTCCCCACGGATTTGAGTTTGGAATACGACGAAGAATCGCAAATGGCGGATGTTGGAAAGAATTTGTGTGAACCGACGTATTTCAGTCGAGATCCGCCGAATATTTTTATGTATTTGGATTCCATGTTGAAGGAGGCAGACGTTGGGTACTATCCACATTTGGCGGATGTCAATACTATGTCCAGAGATCTTATTGAGGTGAGGTCAATTAATTAATATAATACGTTAATATGCAGAGCACACTCACTTGTACATGCATAATCCTAATCCTGTGAAACTTGCGCTTATATACTTATAAAAATCATTCAATAAACATTTATTTTTGGTTATTTATTTTTTGGTTTAACAATAATAGTGTAAAATATTTTAAAGGGTCCATTGGTAGGACCATTCGCAAACAAAGGTCGCATTCTCGAAATAAAAAAAAAACAAATCATTAGAAATGATAAAAATAACACTAAGTACTAAGTGCAGGATGAAACTGTACTGTCTCCCTTTTGTCACAGAAAAATCAAACATAGTATATACACATATTTTATACATAAATATTATCGTTATCAACTGCTTGCTAACCCTCTAAAATATTTTACACTATTTTTGTTAAACCTTATATAAAACTCCAGAGGAAAAACATATGAATTGAAAACATTAGACCCCTTTTGGTGCAGTTGGGTTAAAAACATTAAAAGCCCCTGGCACAAAAATCTAACGTTATAAAATGTGTAAAATGAGATTAAATTACTAAATGGGTCACGGACCCATATAATGATTATGGGGATTGTTTATACCTATTCTAGCAGTTGCCACACAACTATTGACACTGAAATGAGACTCCACCAAGACGATATTAAAGTTTTAACAGAATAGCCAATCTGTCATAGTCGTAATGGAAACTCAATTGTGTGTCGCTGGAATAGAAATTCTATGTCGTTTTGTTTCAATTAGCAGAATTGGGAGAGAGTGTGAGTAGACTTGTAGCGAGCCGTCTGTATGTAGCTTAGTCGCTGTTTGGATTATTTACTCGTGTGTTATTATAGATTCTAACTATTGTGGGGTGCGGGCGGTGTGCGGGCGTACAAACGATCACGAGCCGCGACAGCGTGGCGGCCAGCAGCACGCCGCGCGGCCGCCGGGACGGCGCGCGGTACTCCTCGCCGTACTGCCAGGCTGTTCTCGCTGCGTGCGAGAAAGGTATCTCAATTGCGATGTTACATCCATTTATAACGGTGAAGGAAAACATCGTGAGGAAACCTGCACGTCTGAGAGAACCCCTCGAAAGATGTGTGAAGTCCGCCAACCCGCACTGGGCCAGCGTGGTGGACTATGGCCTAATCCCCCTCGCATTGAGGGGAGGCCCGTGCCCAGCAGTGGGACATTAAAAAAGGGCTGGAATTATTATTGCAAGCAAGTGATAATCATAGTTGAAAATGAGATTCGCACATGAAATCTACAAATCCTAGAGGTGAGAACCGAGGTTTGAACCTGCAATCCTCGTTACCGAAGCAAGCGTTCTACCAATGTATCACTGCTTCTTATATCTATATATATATGTCATAGATAAATGATGACTTACTTCCCCCCATTTCTTATCGCAGGTATTACCCTTCGCGACATCGACGAGCTCCCACCGGCGCTCGGGCTGCTGCTTCTAACGCTGTTCAGCCGCTGCAAGAGCGAGCCGCCGGTGGACTGGCCGGCCGAGGCTTACAACCTGGTGATGAGGGAGGACCTGGCGCACCAGGCCCGCCTCGCGCAGCGCATCACCACCACATCCGACTACATGGAGTGTGAGTAGCTTCTGTGATGTCTAGAACCATCCGTCAAGCTGTTCACGTAGATTTACTCACAGTTTTTTCTTGAGATGCCGAGTAGTAGTATATCGGAAAGGGAAGAGCTTCCAGGGGATGCCATTCGTTTGGGAGAGAGGGGGGCATTTTTGTGTGATTTTACCAATGTTTCGGAAAGAAAATGGTAATTTATCAAAATAAAGTCCTTCAGACGTGTCACATGGAGGAGGATTGTTGGGAATGGGTGCTTGGGTGCTATACCACACAAGCACCCATTCCCAACAATCCCCCAAATAAGAGTAGATTGGGAGCCTACTAAAGACAGAAATCTAAGATATGCTAGGAATGGACAACACTTCGGTTGGACGTATTGCTGTTCCCCATATCCCTCATCCAAAGCAGTGGACACTAGGGTTGATTAAACCTTTTTTTTGTTAAACATACGATTATTGTCAATAGTCATAGCTTTGGAAGTTCTGGAGAAAGACACGGTGTACACCACGACGAAGCGGCCCGTGGAGGCTCCGCGCAGCAACCCTGAGGACATTGACGTCATCACCGGCATGGAACACCTCAACACCAAACTCTTAAGCCTACTCTTCCCGAAAGACCATACGTATGTATTTTACAAAGTAGAACTCTGTCTAGCTTACTAATAGTGAAAGTACTTTTAGAAGCAGTTCAGGACCCCAACGGCATAGTAACTGTCCCTTTTGACAGATATCCCATACAATATCTGTCAAAAGTGACAGTTACTATGCCATTGCTGTTCGATTATGAATCGATTGTGTTAGCAGACTTGGGGCCCTGTTAATACGCAGATTACCCCGTACATAGAAACTCACTAACTAACAACCTATTTAATTGGAAAACTTTTGAAATAAAACTACTTTTTCGGATTTTATCGCGTTTATTTTTGTGTTTGTACGTTCCCGACGTTTCGGCTGCTTTACAGCAACCATGGTCACTGGAGGACAGGTGGTTGACGTCCTTGTGTCACAGTTTGAACCGGGGTACCCTCATATTTAGTTTTAAATTGTCCACGTAGCTTTTACAATTTATTATGTTATTATGTTTGCCTATTAACATTATTCTTGTTCTAGAATGACAGAAGTGTGCAACTTACTGCAATCCTCGATACCTGTGACCATCAACCTGACG
The DNA here is from genome assembly GCA_905404115.1 of Pheosia gnoma. Taxonomy (NCBI): domain Eukaryota; kingdom Metazoa; phylum Arthropoda; class Insecta; order Lepidoptera; family Notodontidae; genus Pheosia; species Pheosia gnoma. The sequence goes on along the minus strand of FR989909.1, from coordinate 1,126,119 downwards.
CAGCGTCCCGAAGTGTCGGACCACGACTTCATCGAGGAACAGGAGAAGTATCTGTTCGCTGTGAGCACCAGGACTATGGCGTTGCCTGTGGCCAGGTCAGTGGAAATCATAAGCCGTGCACATAGTCGATCAAAGATTAATGTACCAATTTGCGCCAAAATCATTCTTGGTTCTTTATAGACTGCCTCTATCCTAATAGCTGATATTTTAAGAGGTCGCTACACTTAAGGAATAATATGTCAATTGTAACACGGGAGCGGGGCTAATTGATTAGCCTATCTGAAAGTTTTATGAAGTTGACCCATATTTTTTTTTAATAACAAAGATCGCGTAAAGAATTTACGAAATATTTAAAGGAACTATACAGGGTGGAATTTTTTACCGCACCTGGAGGTTGTACGCAAAAAGCAAAGCAAATTGTACTCAAAGGAAACATTATTTTATATTTATACACAAACAAATTTGCATTCAATGATTTTCGAAATCTCGCTTGCCACACTCGGGAATCCAACCGGCTAATACTGGAGATAGTAAATTTCACTTAAACGAAATAATACTCTATTTAAAAAAAAACGAAGCTGAATTGAAATAAAACTATTTTTAAGGATTTTTATCGCATTTATGTTTGTTTTTACGTTCCCGACGTTTCGCGATAAAAATCCTTAAAAAATAGTTTTATTTCAATGTGTAGTATTCGCGTAAATATAAGAAATCAATAAACGAAGCTGAATCCAATGATTTTTGAAAAACTCGCTTGCCACACTCGGGAATCGAACCGGCTAAAATCCAAAAAAAGTGTGCGTGTGCGGCCGGCGTGGCGTATTAGTTGGTAAGTGCGAGCGCGTGTCGTGCGCAGGGGCATGGCGACGCTGCGCACGCTGGCGTGCCCGGCCAGCGAGGCGGTGGCGCTGCCGCGCGTGTGCGCGTGGGGGCGCGGGCGCGGCCGCGGCGCGCACGTGGCGGCCGCCGCCGACGTCACGCCGCACTGCCTCGCCTGGCCCGCCTTCCACAACGGCGTCGCCGCCGGCCTCGCGCTCGTGCCGCTCTCCGGGTTCACCATCGACTCCTCCTGGGTCATCTACAACAAGCCGAGGGTGAGTTCTGTGCAAATGATTTTGAATCTTATTTTAATATCTTTAGCATTCTTATTCAGATTCATAAGTACTGTACATAATGGTCTACGTGAATAAAAAATATTCTGATTCATTTACTTGATATGGTCACAACAAGTCTTGGACCTTGACTTGATAAAATAATTTTTTTAACGGCTTTAAAACCAATTTTTGCTAGTGTCTAGTAAAAAATCTTGATCGTTGTTTTAAGTATATGTATATGAAAATGATGACGTCGGTAACGATGATACTGAAATAAACCCGAAAAAATACCGGATATATTGAGTTACAATATTAAAAGATGTCTGATTTCTGGAACTAGAAATGTTAGGTTGTACCATTTTACTTTTCTACAGTCGCGCACGTTTATGACTATCCAATGGTTACCATCTAATCAATATTACACATTACTGATTGAGAAACATATTGACAACTTCATTCTTCAACATTCCGCCAAAAGGACTCGATCTTTATTAATGTAACCAGCCTAGTACCGAGGGTAACATAAAAATAATCTTTCTACAAACGTTGCCTCCATAAGAGGTCAAATTTCCGAAATACCTCCTAAGCAGTACACCTCTAGGGTACTCCAGAAACTTAAACTCCAAATGTCAAATCTAAAGGTCGACCGTTTGAATCAATGCATTATCAGTTAGTGTCTTAAGATTTTTATTAAGTACTAGATGACCCGCTGTACTTCGTATCACCTATCCTAACGACATTAAAACTCTCCCTTCGTCTTACGTTCGACAGACCAACTGACAGTATGAAAAAATAAAGCACAATAAAGACTTATTTTTCGTCCTCGCAACTTTTCCATATTTTCTCACCGTGTAAACCTTCCCTGGACTACGGCAAACATTTCAAGACCAAAATCAGCTAAATCGGCCCAGCCGTTCTCGAGTTTTAGCGAGACAAACGAACAACAATTGATTTTTATTATATAGATATGATGATGTTTATCAGGGTACCGCAGAGATGTCCACAGAGCACGCCGGGTTCCTAATGGCGCTGGGCATGAACGGACACCTGCGGGATATGCCCTTCATGAACATATACGAGTACCTCGTCAAGTGCCACGAGATGATCAGCGTTGGGCTGCTGTTGGGATTGGCCGCTACTTATAGGGGTAAGCCATACATTGCTAGCATTCTGTGTAAGTCTGATTAGCCGTTCCTACATTGTTCTCCCATACCTATAACAATGTATTGCTCAACAATGTAAAAGATCTTTTAAAAAAAAGAGCAACCATGGTGTTTCTTGCCCGTTCTTCTCCATAGGAACGGCATTCCGAACGGGTGGTAAAGTAGTAGCGTATTAAACTAACTTGACCGTTCTTCCAAACCTAATTAAACATGAGAGTAGCGAACATGACTTCAGTCAACTTTGTGCCTTTTGCCCACTTCCTTTTGCGTCTATCCGTCTCTTTCTAACGCCTACGTCACATCCTCTTTCAATATGGCCGTCGCTAGCATGAATATGCGGTGCGTTCTCCGATCATTGGCGTCTTGATTTTCAGTCCAAACGGACGTGAACTCAGAAGGAGTCCACAGATCCAATTAGTGTGCCTATTTTATAATAAGTATAAGCGTGATTTCGAATAAGCCTAAGTAGTGACATTTTAATTATTGTGCTTAGCAGCGCTGGTGAGTATTCTTAAAAAAATCCTATCGCGACATCCAATGTCGTAGTTTCAACGAGCGTGTGATTATTTCTTTTAACACGCTAATACAGATTGATTATCATGCAGTGTTATAAATAGCGGGTCGATATTAATGGTTTTACCATTCGATTATATTGTACATATCACTTAATTTTATATCTACCCGCAGTTTTCGATTATAATTTTATTTTATTTTTCGATGGATTCTATACAAAATTTTCTCACTGATTCGAATATTTTATAAAAAATATTTGACTACCCTCTTTTTTAATGGTTTTACCATTCGTTTGTGTTCTATAAAAGTGAATCCACAGGTGATTTTTATTAGGGAAGCGTCTATCGGAAATAACGTTTCGGAGCAAGTAGCGGATAAGGTACCAAGGAAGAGGAAGGACAGGAATGAGTCATACTTATCGGACCCCGATAGCGCCTCATCATCCTCGACCTCTAGTTCTTCCGAGGACAAGCGAAAGCGATCTTCTCGAACATATAAAGCTAAGCGCCGCCGTCGCGACCGTAAGTTCGCCAATTACTAGCGGAAGTTACTGATCTAAAGAAACGGGTGCAAGAATCCACCAATCGTGATACCTACATTTGCGAAAATCATTCCGACTACATTGATCTGAATGAAAGCAATGAACTTTACGACGAAGCAGGTCGTTCTCCAACGGAGAAACCTGTCGAGCTGACCTGGGCCCTGGGCACAAAAACCCAAGAGCCATCCGTACCCCCTGCCTGCCCTGAGTACGTGCAGTAAGTAAAGGACATACAAAGATTCGATCATGAGGAATGGAATAATATCAGGTAAGCAGATGTGCAAAAGCAGTACGTACGTTCGCCAGGCTTTACTGCCCTTCAGGCTAATGATGAAATTAGACGTTATGATGCCTCGTGGTCTGATACCGCTATGGAAAAGTCATTTGCCGGAACGACGTACGCACTGCTTAAACAGCGCAAAACCTTACAGGATGAGCTTACAGGATTCTTAAAATGGACAAGTGAACAAGGAAACACGCTGTCATATGACACAATTTATGCTAAAATAACGGACATTTTCACCACCGGTGAATACGTTAAGGCGTATAACGATACCCTACAAATGGTTTGCGGCCATAGGGCCGAAATCATACAGCGCAGGAGAGAGACTGTCCTCGCTTCCGTTAAGGATGTATACCACAAAAGTGCCTTTCGAAAGATACCCCCATCGATCAGCAACTTGTTTGACACATACAAATTTAGTGCCGTAGTGGACAAATTTGGTGGTATGCAAAGTGTCTTCTGGCCTAGCTATAAGGATCGCAAAGCTTCTGCACCGCAGACCGATCCCGGCCCCTCTACTTCTGCCCAAAGCCAGAAGCCTAAGCCATATGGACACAATAGACCTTTCAACACAAGGGCAAACGCCCCAAGAGGTCAGTCCAACCGTGGATCATTTCGCGGGGATAAAAACTCCAAAGGCCGCAGAGATACCAATCTGCCAAATCGCAAAGGCGCTCCCCAGTATCCCACCGGGATCGAGGAAATCGGCAGCGATCGCGTTTTAGACTACCCGAGGGAGTTTTCTGCCGGCCATCTCCAACTCTATCACAAACAATGGCAACGTTTCGGAGCACCAACGCACATTCTAAATATGATAATTGCATACCGTTGGCAACAAAACCACCCTTGTGCTTCCCCAACAACCTCGGCAGAGTAACTTTAGTATCTTCGGAAATGGACCTGATTATCGAGGATATGCTCGGACAGGGGGTACTCGAAATTGTACAACGGTCCCCCAACTTCATATCTCCTATTTTTCTGAGATCAAAAAAGGACGGTACGTCGCGACCGACCTTCAACTTGAAGCACCTAAACAAGCATGTTCAAGTCGACAAGTTCAGACTAGAAAATGTGCAGCGCATCCCTGATTTCATGCAACATGCAATACGACTGGATGGCAAAACTAGACATCCACCAGGCCTGTTTCCATATACCAGTAGCGGCAACTCACAGAAGGTTCCTGCGGTTGATTTACCGAGGGAAACTGACGCAAATGACCTGTCTACCTCTCGGTCTAAGCTCAGCACCAAAGGCGTTTGCAACGCTGACGAACTGGATTGGGGAACGGCTCTGCCATCAGGGCCTGCGCATCCTCATATATCTCGACGATTTATGCCTGGTCAACCAAGACTACCAGCGCCTTGTGCACCATATCAACATAACTGTGACCACCTTGGAAACCCTCGGCTGGGTATTAAACATAGAAAAGTCAGTGACAAAGCCCAAAGGTCATGGAACTTCTGGGCATCACCTGGGACCCCTGGCAAAACTATAAGTATCTCCCGCAAAGGTCAATGTGCAAACTGGAGACCCAGACCAGAGACCCATGTGTCAGGGTTCCTACGCAAAAAGAAAGCAAACTTGCTCGAACTACGGAGAGTTATTGGAATCCTCAACTTCGCCAGTTTTGTGGTAACGAGAGGCAGACTGAACTATCGTCATCTACAGCAACAGCTAAACGGCGCATAGCACTCGGGTATCCTGAAGTCAGGACTTCTGTCATACGACACTGTGAAAGAGCTCGAATGGTGACATCGACACTACAAGACCCGTTCCAAAACTAATGTTTACGCTCCAGTCAATCACCTTGTGACCGATGCCAGCGACATTGGTTTAGGGTACAAAGCTGAACAACGAAAGCCTCTCAGGAACTTGGGCTCCATAGCAAATTCACCTACACTCCAACCAGAAGGAAATGGTTGCCATCCTCAACGTTCTCAACCTCCGAAGCCAGTTCCTCGCCTCCTCGACACTGCACACCCAATGCGACAACAGAACAGCGGTGTCATACGTTCGCAACCAAGGAGGAACCAAGTCCAAGGCCTTAATGGATCTGACGCGAAAAATCTTTATGATCCTAGATCAGTACAACATAAACGTCTCCATCTACCACATACCCGGCGAACACGATTGCCACGCAGACAGGCTGTCTCGAAACCGGGAACCGCCGGAATGGCACCTACTGCCCACAGATTACGGAAGTAGTGTTCGCCATGTGGGGAACACCACGCTCACGCGCTCAGCTCACGTAGTGAGAACAACGGAACCCTAGACCGTCTAGACGATCGAGCGAGCATTTACGACGACATTACCATCAACTGGAACTTCAGCCTAGCATGGGCTTTTCCGCCACCGTATCTAATACCCAGGGTGCTATCGCACCTGAACCAAGCGCAACGAATCTAACTAATAGTGCCCCACGGTGGGGCGGGGGGGAAGTATATTGGAGACCAGATCTGAAAAATCGGGCCCTGTCGCCCCCATTCACTGTACTGTCCTAGTAGATATGTCAACCAGTCTTCCTCCTCCAAATGTAGCAGAAATTACGCTCGAAATATGGCGATGTGGTGGCCGGAAGATGATTTAGTAGACTGGTCTGGTCTACGGAACAGAGGTCTCTTCTAACATCTATTTGGCCACAGTGAACCCTGAACACTTATCGCCCCGCATGAAACCGATAGATTAACTGGGCCCATCACAATAATGTGGACAGTTGCAAGCCGTCAGGGTCAGACCTGGCACGATTTCTTGCTGACCTGCATCAAAAGGAAAACCTTGCTCTGAATACCATCCTAGTTCATAAATCGGTGATTTCTACATTCTGCGACCCAAACAACAGGTATAAACTAAGCGCCCAGTCCCTGGTAAGGCAGGTCCTCAAAGCCATTGCTCTAGCTAAGCCTAAAGCAGCGAAACCACCTATTTGGTACATTGATGTCCTCGCGGATCCTTTGGCAACAAAAAACCCAGACACTACTATATGAAGCCTCATGCCAAGCCGCGACTATCCTCCTATTATGCTCCGGCCGACGGATCTATGACCTTACATTACTCAAAATATCGCCTGAGTATTGCAGTATCGAGGAAGAGTATATTATCCTTAAGCCGGGCCACGGATCTAAAACTGATTCAGATAACTATAGGCAGTCTTGTTGGAAGTTAATAAGAAACCCCTCTAACGAATCCTTAGATCTCGTCTACTGGGTCCGCCTTCTGCCGAAGCTATCTGAACAAAGAAGACTTCTGACGATAGCCTGTTTTTGACAACCGCCGGCCAACCAAAGCCAGCATCAAGCGTTTGGCTGGAAATTCATTTTAAAGGGAGCAAATATTGATGCGAGTCCTGGAAGCTGTAGATCAGCTTTATCATCTAAGAATTGACTAGAGAACTTTCCACTAAATGAAATATTGAACAGGGGAAACTGGAGGTCGGCTAACACCTTCAAGAGGTTTTACCATCGGGAAGTCGAAGCTTCGCTACACACTCGTAGCAGCCCTTTGATTACGACTTTATTTAAACCTACGGATTAAGCTATACCGTACCATATGTTATATTTTTTTCTTGCATTATTACTATTATTCTTATTTGATTCAAATAATTACATCCATTATATTTCGGGAAAAATGCGGTCTTATTCTACATTCATCTATCTAGTTATTATAGATCACATTGACGTCCTCTTTCACCAGGCGAAAACAAACAAATCTCTCATGTTTAATTAGGTTTGGAAGAACGGTCAAGTTAGTTTAATAGCAACGTTTTACCTTAAAATAAAACGTATATTAAACATACTTACCTTCTTCCAAACCTAATATTTTTAACCCTGCCTGGTGATTAAAACACTCGAGCCAATGATCGGAGAACGCACCGCATATTCATGCTAGCGACGGCCATATTGAAAGAGGATGTGACGTAGGCGTTAGAAAGAGACGGATAGACGCAAAAGGAAGTGGGCAAAAGGCACAAAGTTGACTGAAGTCATGTTCGCTACTCTCATGTTTAATTAGGTTTGGAAGAAGGTAAGTATGTTTAATATACGTTTTATTTTAAGGTAAAACGTTGCTAATATTTTGTAACTTTTGACGATTCATAAGTACTGTACTTAAAGATCTACGTGAATAAAAAATATTCTGATTCTGATTCATTCGAGACTCGGAGAGCACGTAAAGCCGTCGGTCCTGTGCCTGATCTCTCTCTGGTCGTATTGGATTTCTGTTCCATAGGACTATGAGAGTGAAGGAAGAGAGTATACCATGGTCCATGACGTTTGTTTTCCCGAAGGGGTAGGCAGAGTAGACTGCAGTGCAACCACATTTCGGCTATGATATAAACTCCCAATGTAATGAGAGGCGAGCGTATTGCCATTATACTGGTCTGACGCCACCTTTATATAAGGGAGCGGTCAAGTATTACGTAACGCAATTTTTGGAGGTTTTTAGCCCTTAGGTGAAAATGAGATTACGATAGTCTGTATTTAGAATATATTAAATCAAGTCGTATGGCACAGTAGAAATACCTGGGGGACTATTTCAAGTCAGTATACTGAAATGAATTGCCTAGAAATAAGAGTTTATGGTAAGCCCTCAGCTAGAATTTGAAATATGTCTACTTCATAGGGACCATGGACGTCCAAGCCACGAAGATGATGAGCATCCACCTGGAGCCGCTGCTACCGCCAACTTCCATCGAGCTGGACCTGCAGCAGAACATCCCGGTGGCGGCGCTCTTGGGTGTAGGGCTCATATACCAGGGGACTGCGCACGCGCACTATGTGAGCGTATTGCTCAACGAGATTGGTGAGTCGCTTGACATAATCGTCATCACTGTTTGGATACTTATAAGGTTTTGTTTTGCATGGCATCATTATATGAATGACACTGCGAATAGGCATTAGCATCTTAACAACATTTTTGTCAATTCGTAAGTACAGTAATGGTCGCATTCATTATTCAAGTTATAATGTGTATCGGGATGGTTCTTAGCTATGATTGATTAAAATCTGTTCAGCCGTTTCAGGATCATCAGCGGTTTTCCAAGACGATGAAGGGATATCTCATTCAATGGGTTAATTTATTATTACTTTTTGCTCATTCGATCTCCTTATGAATATCTCTACTCTAGTCTACTCGATAATATGAAAACCTCTACCCGATGCTGCAATCAGTCTGCAGACTATCCAACTCCTGGACAAGTGGGCCCCAGTCGTTGTGGGAGACATGTTGTATAGTTTTGATGGTATAGGCAAGCCGCCGGGCCCGGAGATGGAGAACTGCGTGGAGCGCGAGGGCTACGCGCTGGCGGCCGGGCTGGCGCTGGGGCTGGTGTGCGCGGGCGCCGCCGCCGCCGGCGCGCCGCTGGCGCACGTCGCCAACAAGCTCCGGACCTACATGCTGGGCGGCGACAAGCATCCGCTCACCGGTAACAAATATTTAACAAAATATCATTTTTTTTTTAATTTGACATCACCATAGGTATTTTGCCAGTGTCAAGTAATATAAATTATTTCTGTTTTTTAATATATGCACAAGCCCAAAGGCTAGGCCCAAGTAAAATACCCCCCCATCCCTCAATCAGTAAAGTGATGGATACTTTACCGAAAGATTTTTCATGGATTTTTTGTGAGAAACTGAAAAGCCATGTTTCGTCACTATGTTTCAATTACCTACACTTGTGCACTTTACCGAACCCATAATGGTTAATATTCCTATTATATCACTCACTATAACTCGCAGGAACACTAGTTTTAGAAATTAAAACATAACTGACGCCATGACTTTTCAATTTCCCGCCAAAAAGTCCAAAAATATCATCAATTATCTCCATAACGTTTCATTAGATATACAGGGTGTTGGTAGCTTTGAACAAAAAAATATAAAATGGACTCAGCTCCTGATTCTAGACCATCCAGAGTTGGAATTCTCCGTACATCTTTTCAAAAAATACATGCATTTTTTTCAGTATTTTAGCATGATATCATAATAAAAGTCTTATCTTAATCCATAATTGCCATTTAAGACTTAAAACTGCAGTGTAAATTCAAACTCGATACCTTCGAACGCACTCGTCACTCCCACGAGTCTGGTATCAAGCTATGTGTGGCTCTTCCGACAGTTCCACACCTGTTCGCTTAGTACATTTTATTCGTCAGTCGTATTTCATCCATACTTTACACATGGCCAAAATTATCCGAGATTAATATTCGCCTACCTTGTTCTTTTTTTTTTTTACATTATAGGCAAGTATTTGATCTCGATCTCACCTGATGGTAAGTGACGATGAGATCTACGATGGAGCATACTTGCCTAGGTAGAAAGGCGGCAGTAGATAGAGGCACATGCAGCGCAACTTATCTGACCCGCCATCCATGAATGGCAACACCGAACATCATGCCGGAACACGGCTAGGCCGCTTGGCGACATGGCTTTGTTCAGTGGGTGGTGACTAGCCACGGCCGAAGCCTACCACCAGTAGAGTTGTCACCTGGTTGGCACCACCCAGGGTCACGTGTAGGGTATCTCGAGGGTACTTAATTCTCCTACGGACGAAGGTGACTCGACCCCAAAAAACGTATTACCTTTTAGTCTACCATGTTATTTTTCAAGTATTTGTGTATCCATCATTCTGTGCTGAATGAACTATTTAATTTCAATAATACACAGGCTCCCAGAAGGAGAAATACAAGCAAGGCTCGTTCGCGATCCGCGAGGGCGCCACGGTGAACCTGGACGTGACGTCGCCGGGCGCGACGCTGGCGCTGGGCCTGGCCTACCTGCGCACCAACAACGCGGCGCTGGCCTCGTGGCTGGAGCCGCCGCGCACCGCCTACCAGCTCGACTTCGTCAGGCCCGACCTGCTCATGCTGAGGATCATTGCCAGAGGTCAACCAATTATAGCCCAGACTAGCTGTTAACAAAAAAAGCTTTCTAAAATAAAAGTAGCCTAAGTCACTCCTTGTTACATCAGCTATCTGCCAGTGAAAGTCCCGTCAAAATCGGTCCAGCCATTTCAGAGATTAGCGGGAACAGACAGTCAGACAGACAAAAATTGTAAAAAAAATGTTTTGGTATATGTACCGCGTATACATTCAAATGCGCTTATTAAAAAGCGGTTATTTTAATATTACAAACTGACACTCCAATTTTATTTATTTGTGTAGATGGTAGAACACTCGCTTTGGAAGCAGGGTGTGCAAGTTCATACTCAGGCTTGCACCGCTGGGATTTTTGAATTATGGGATCATCTCATTTTAAATAACAATTGTCACTTGCTATGTGTTGACGGCAAAGATCGTGAGGAAACCTTCATAACTGTCGAAAGTCGTGTGAAGTTCACCAAACTGCACTAGGCCAGCGTGGTGAACTCTTGAGTACTCTTGATGAGGAATTTTGTCAGTATAATCGCAATAGGCTCGCCCCCTATTAACCCTTAGTAGCCTGATTTACGAAAGTGATTTATTTTTAATATTACTGTGTTTAGTGTTACTGTGTTTAATAATAATGACATTTGATTTTTTTTAATTTCGTTGGAAAGAATATTATACAACAGTAAAATACGTACAGCCAACCTATAAAAAAAACGAATAGTAATGTGAACATTCGGTTTAAAAGATTGGTATCAAAATTGAAACTCTAGGCTATTAAGGGTTAAATTGGGATCTCATATCTTTGAAAAAATGTGGTCGTACACCAGAGCACCTCTGCCTAATACCCCTTCGGGAATTGCAGGCGTGATGATGATAGTGTAAATAACTTGCCAAACTCACTTTGAACTGTATGTCGCTTACCTAAGCAACGCTTTTATAATGGCTGCTCGTTTTAGGTCTGGTGTTATGGGACAGTATTGAACCGACCGAAGAGTGGGTGGAGAGCCAGGTACCGGCCACGATAAAGCCGTACTGCATCGTCAAACCGACCGAAGACAACATCGATTATGAGGCTATGAAGTGAGTTCACTACGACCTAGATTTCTTTAGAGAAAGATAAAATTGTAAAATATAACTTTAATTTAAATTAATTATCTACACAACGCCCCCATTTTTATTCTGGGTCTCTTACCCTTTAGGCCTGCAGCGCCCACAAGGGGGCGTTATCGCCCTCCGGGAAAGTCTGCACTAGAGCATAAAATACAGTTCCTTTACCATCTAATTCGTTTCCCAGCCAAGCGTACTGCAACATAATCGCGGGCGCATGCTTCGCGATGGGCCTGCGCTTCGCGGGGTCCGGCGACGAGGACGCGCGCGACGTGGCGCTGCAGTACGCGCGGCTGTTCATCGCCGTCGCCGGCAAGAGCATCGCCGAGCTGGCCGGCAAGTCCACGCTGGAGGCCTGCCTGTGCGTCTGCCTGCTCGCCGCCGGGATGGTGAGCCGGGACAGATGTTATTAGCAGGGTCCATACCGACCGCGCACAACGGTGGCTGATGACGAGCCAAATATACGGCTTAACAATAATAATGTAAATTATTTTAAGGGCTCCATTGGTAGGCTATAAAGGTCACATTCTCGAAAGAGTTGCTTATTCGCGCGGTGTCTCACACAAAAATCAAACAGTGTATAGACATATATTTGATATATAAACGTGTCTGATATTACGTACTTGTTAACCTCATAACATTTTTTACACTTTTTTTGTTAAAACTTCTATAATCTATACATTGGTATATTTTTCTTATCATTACTATACAGCGGCTGAATCGATTGGCGTTTTTTTCTTAATGCCTGAATAAGGTTTTCGGGAAAGATTAATTGAAAAAGTTCCGAAAATTTGGAACGGCTCAACGTCTGTTGGGTCAGTTATGACATAAATAAATTTCGCCAGATGAAAATATCGGGACATTGCGGGTACCGTGCAATGGATTGGGCGCGATCATATTGTATAATTATTTACATTGGGACAAAAGGTTCACGACTTGGGTACAAAAAATCGAGCTCATCATACAAAGTTTTCTCCTACTGGCATTGGAACCCGGGACCCTCGGTACAGAAAGCAGGGTCACTATCAATTATGCCAATCGCGGGGTCCCTTGCCATATAAATGTTGTGCCAATATGAATGTGTTATGATGTGTGGTGTGTGCAGGTGATGTCGGGGCGCGGCGACGTGTCGGTGCTGCGCGCGTGCCGGCGGCTGCGCGCGCGCGTGCCGGCCGGCGCGTCCGGCGCGTCCGGCGCGTCCGGCGCGTCCGGCGCGTCCGGCGCGCCCGCCGCGCCCGCCGCCTCCGCCGCGCCCGCGCTCACGCACGGCGGACAGGTCACCACACTATACAATTACTATTTTAATTATATTCAATAATATGAAAGTTGAAGGCTACCACTTTTTGACGAAAAAAGGTAGTATAGTGAAAATATAATGAATGAAATTGAATTAATTTAATAATGAACTATATGCCAGCTAGCCAGGTATGAGAGACACTTATTTCAATAATCCGGAAGAAATATAAGACTGCTTCTTCAATGCTATGCTTTGCGTTTAAAAATTGTCTACACTAATTAGAAGTTATGGATATAGATTAAATTATCTTATACTAACATATAAAGGAAGAATGTAAATTATTTCATCTTATTATATTTAGCATAAACAACATCTTCCCCTTTATTCTTATTGTTGATTTATGTGTGATTAGTGTGTATATTTTGCTTTTGGTACTCTAGTATATAATATGGAATGAAAAACTTGTGTTGTTATTTGCAAGATCGTTGTAATGAGAAGTAAAGATAAGAAAAAAACATAGAGTTATGACATAGATAAAAAATCATAGAGAAAATATATAGATATCACAAAAAACTATGCGTTTACAAATTATAAACTCAACACTTATCTTCCATTCGAATTGTATCGTAAACCACGCGATCACATCACAACGCTCCCTTCGATACTCGACTCGTGCTAATGGTGAGCAGGCTCGACCGTAACGAGTTTTAATTCACATTGCAGTATTAGGTTTAAATTAGTAATTATGCTTTTATTATAAAAAATAACGTTGACATAGACCTATTTAATGATATCGTGTTAAATAAAGTATAATTCATGAAAAGATCAATGGAAAATTCCAACTCTGGTGGGTTCAAGAATCATGAGTCGAATCTATGGTTTTCGTTACGAAACTACTGAAACACTGTATTATTTTGACTTTGAAACTTGAGTATAATAATTTTCAGATGGCCGTCCACTGCACCATAGGCCTCCTATTCCTAGGGGGAGGGCGGGCTACTCTGGGTACGTCGCCCGCGGCGGTGGCTGCGCTGCTGGCCGCCTTCTTCCCCAAGTTCCCCACGCACAGCGAGGATAACAGGTCATTATTATTATCTTTTTATCTATTTATAATTTTGTTTCAAAAAAATAGGTTATACGTGGCCACAACAAGCCTAAGACAGAATCCTGTATAGAAAGAAAGGGAAGGCCCAGCCTTGGGACACTCCTATGAAAAAAATGGACATCTAATATTCAAAAGTATTACTAAGATATCTTATAAATTAATTTTGGTTTCAGATACCATTTGCAAGCTTTCAGACATCTATACGTGTTGGCTGTCGAAGCAAGACTGATACTGCCGAGAGATCTGAGCACTGAGAAGCTTTGCTATGCTCATATACAGGTAGTTTACAAATGCTATTGTTACCGGCCGCGGTGTCAGGAACGGATGATATACAGGCTGATTCAGAAAACGTATACAAAGCCTTGAACCATCGCTTCTTGAGATCATAAGTTATCATTATGTGATGTCAGAATATCGATTTCAATTTTTTTTTAAATTAGTTCATGAAAAAATCACAATTGTCATATTGATGGTATTTTTTCTTCCTTTTTAAATTGACATATCGAAAGTCTAATATCAAATTACAAATGCGCTGAAGAAGTGCAGGTTCCAGACTTCGTTTGCCCTATCTGAATCATCATGTGTAATCTGTTATTGTCTTTTACATGCATATGGTAGGTACCAATCTCACACTCATAGTTCAAAACCACCATAAGGCCTATAATACCTAAAGGGGTGGGTAGACGTGCACCCACACTTCGCCGATGGTATTTAGTCCAATTGCTATAGGAGGCAGCTATACAATACACTGGGCACGGTCCTCCTCAATATGAGAAGGATTTAGGCCATAGGCATTGGAAGTTCACAAAACCGCACTGGGCAGCGCGTTTTGATGAACTTCGATGCAGTGAATTTACTCATCCGCTACTAAGCAAACTGTACATTTCTCAGGTGATAGATCTCAAAGGCGTTGTGAAAGAGATGAAGGCGCCCTGCATCATCCCTGAGCTGAACTCGCTGCGGGAAGTGAAGATCAACGACCCAAGATACTGGCCCATCAGTTTCCAGAGGGACCGCAACTGGGACCAGCTGAAGTGAGTCACTTTGAACCTTGTGTTGTTGGCATAATATTCATTTTAACCAACGTCGTGCAAAACAGTACGAGACAGTTATAAATAGTTTTATCCCTCTCCTATGAAAAGTCCTTTCAAGTCTTTTTAAAATGTGTATAATTTGCTCTAAGACTATTTTTATTTTTACCCTGAGAAATGGGAAATGGGTGGGTTCCCGGGGTAGCAAAAAATGTATCAAAATCCTTGGGTAAAGTAAATTGGGTAAATTATACTGGAAGTGGAAGGTTTCCTCTAAAAACTAAGGATCAGGCTCATGAATTCGCGGCACAGGTACTACAACAGCATATAGCAGCCTAGCCCAGGTCTGAGCGTAGGTAGCTCCGATTTCTGGTTCCAGCAGTTATAGGTTTCATTCCTGTGCGAAGAAAATTTGAGAAATGATCGTTTTGACTTACTGAAAATGTCCCTTTTCAGGATGTTCCTCGAATACTCGTGGTGTGTGGACATAAAACAACGCGCCGGCTGCCTCTCGTACATCGACGACCCTCAAGGCTTCCTCACAATACTGGCCCAAACGCTAACAGTCGACAAAGCCAACGTGTGGTCCGCCAACACCGAAAACATAGAACTGTTCACCAACGACGACAAAATACGAAACTTCGTCAAACAATATTTGATAAAGGACGCTGGGACCAATGTTTGTGCGGATTGTTTGGTGATTAAAAAGAAGAAAGGTGTGAGGAGTGAGGCGATGGTGAACCGACAGTGTGTGTGTAGGAGATATAGTAAAGAGGAGAAGGAACATTTGCAGGCTTTAAGTATGGTGACTTACGAGTGTGTGGTTAAAGACATATTGTGTGCGCTACCTATTTGGACTACGTTTTTGAAGGTAAGATATAGTCCCTATTAAGCTTGATTGATACAGTCCGTATTAAGCTCGATGGATACAGTCCGTATTAAGCTTGATTGATACAGTCCGGATTAAGCTCGATTGATACATGCCTTATTAAGCTCGATTGATGCAGTCCGTATTAAGCTCGATTGATACAGTCCGTATTAAGCTCGATTGATACACTCCTTATTAAAGTCGATTGATAGTCCGTATTAAGCTCGATTGATACAGTCCATATTAATCTCGATTGATACAGGCCTTATTAAGCTCGATTAATACTGTTACTAGCTATATGTCAAACATCGTAACTTTGTTTTTTTTTATTTTTCAGATAATAAAATCATTGAAAACCGAGCCGACGTCCTACCACACGTGGCAAATCAAACTTCTCCTGTCACAAATAGACAACCATAACAAGCGAACAATAAACGAAATGAAAGTCGACGGGCAGGACACACAAAACGAGCCGCTAATATCCAGCGAATTCACTCTAGCCATCAAACAGAGAGTCGCCAACATATTCGACTCGTCCGAAATGAAATTAACACCGTACTTACGAAAATACTTAGGGTTGCCGAGCAGTAGAAAGATAGATACGTGTGATGACGATATAAAGAAGGTTTTGAGTGCGTTTCTAGTGTATAATGACCTTCCTAAAGGTGTACTGAAGGATGTGCTAAGCGATGATGAGCTTTCTGTTGTGTTGGGTATGGACGGTTTGAGCGTGGCCGCTATGAGCAAGGTGGGCGAGCTGTACAGATGATCGAGGTCGCTCGCGTGCGGTTACGTCACGCGGTCGAGATGTTGCCGCGGTGATTGCGTGCACGACTGGTGTTAGATTAGATTAGGTTAGATTTTTCTTCACTGGTGGTAGGCTTCGGCCGTGGCTAGTCACCACCCACTGAACAAAGCCATGTCGCCAAGCGGCCTAGCCGTGTTCCGGCATGATGTTCGGTGTTGCCATTCATGGATGGCGGGTCAGATCAGTTGCGCTGCATGTGCCTAGTGAATGTAGCGTCTCTATCTACTGCCGCCTTCCTACCTAGGCAAGTATGCTCCATCGTAGATCTCATCGTCACTTACCATCAGGTGAGATCGAGATCAAATACTTGCCTATAATGTAATAAAAAAAAAGATAACCTACTAGTAGTTAATAGGGACGGCATGAATCTAACTCTATACGGACTGTATCAATCGAACTTCGAGCTTAATAGGGACTGTATCAATTGGGCTTTGAGCTTTATAGGGACTGTATCAATTGAGGTTTGAGCTGAATAGGGACTGTATCAATCGAGCTTAATAGGGCGTATTGTTTTTTTGTTTAGTTATTATTGTTATATCAAGGGTCTGTTTCCCAATAAGCTAATTAAACCCTATCCACAATTTATACGACAGAAGGTACACTGCCAAATAAGTCGTGGATAGGGTTTATCAGCGTATTGAGAAATATATCCTAAATAATAATATCACCAGACGTACACACCAATTTTATAGTATCGAACTAAGCGACGCTTGTGTTATGGGGCGAACCCAGTATATAATTACGTATAAATATGAAGTCATAAGTAAAACTTTCATAATATACTGGACCTTCTTAGATATGTTACTAATTTTGATAACAATAAATGTAGTGATTACTTTCTCTGTGGCTAAAAATGTAACAATCCATTGGACATTTGTTCCTGCGTGATAGCCGTATGTCAATGTGGGTAAGGTTTCACTTTAGTTACTTAAATACGACCATAATGAGATCTTCAAAAGCGATCAGTGTCACGAAGAGGTCATTAAAGTTCAACTATTTACACTCGGTTGAGTTGCAGTTACTACTATCAATGTCGCTTCGCCGCCACTCCGGTGTACGCTAGCCCTTATGTTAGCTCGCATATGTAAAATTGCATATAAACTAGTTTTTATCAACCCTCGTACATGAGCAATGGAAATGTTTATACACTAGACGATGTATTGTTATAAGTATCGATTTTACGCTACAATGTACATAAATATGAATAAAAAATGTACATATGAAAATATGTTTTATTAGTAAAAATATGTTAATTAGATCACAGATTGACTTAGAATTAGACAACCAATTGCAACACGCAATATGTATTGTCAATTAATCCGTAATCAGGACTATAGGGACTAATCAGTTTTCGCTATCTAAACTCGTTCACGTGATAAACAAAATAATTTTAATCTACAAATTTAGTTGGGTTTATACCAAACGTCCCACAGTCATGCTGATAGCGAGACAGATAACAGCACTTGGCCGAGGCAAAGGCTAGAGCTGCCTCGTCTGAGCTGTCACTCGTCATTCCTCGCCGTCAGCCCGGGCGCGGTATGTCACCGAGGCTGCGAGACTGGTCTGGAATAGCCGGATTGTGCCAAAACCAGCGACCGGGAATATATATGTTTATTCGTAGGCCAAAACCTAAAAGCAAATAGTTATTATGGGTCATGTGTTCATTAACCATTAGTTTACCCTAAAATGAGACATAGCCTATGTCACATATGGTGGGCTTTGTTTAGTCTAATCCTAAACTAAATATAGTACATGTCGCATCAAATAAAATGAACAAAGACGGCGGCGCTACGCATGCAATATTCATACATTTAGGCGTGCTCAGAACCGCCATCTTTGCTCGTTTTTTTGACCTATAACTAATTGTTTTTTTTTCATCTAAAGTAATCGCGTGTGAGCAGACTAACAGACACACAGACACGTGACTGTCCGCGCGCGACTCCTATTTATTCGCGAATCGCGGCCGCGTCAATCCGCTTTATACGAATACGACTAGCCACTAAGTGGAATAAAAGTCTAAATATACTAGGGATATTGAAATAGGTACTTTTCTCTAATCATACGGTAAGTATGTTGGTAATGTGGTATGAGCTGGCCACCCAGTAGGTATGATGTCTGGCATAACACGGATCACCTTATTACTGGTGATTAGTGTTAGCACACAGCTGTTTTATAAGCTTTGATTATATAATTACACAGCGTGATTCAGAAAGTGTATACTACCTTTTGGAACTGCGAATCAGAAGTTTAAGTCATTTTGTTTTTAAATCGACATCGATATTCTTTTCACTATCTTTAGAGGCGCAGGTTTAAATTTTAGTACCTATGCCTTTTATGAATCACGCTATATATAAGCATCGCCTATCGCACAGTATCTGGGGAAATCTCATACGCAAGTTAATTGACTGTTATCGGAACGATCAATCAGTGTTAATTTGATAATATTCATTAATATAAATGGTCGGGCGTGCCGCGTTCTGGAAATCTGTGGGCGGCTGTAGGAACATGGACATCAAAACTGGAATTGTGGTCTTCACGCT
The DNA here is from genome assembly GCA_905404115.1 of Pheosia gnoma. NCBI lineage: Eukaryota > Metazoa > Arthropoda > Insecta > Lepidoptera > Notodontidae > Pheosia > Pheosia gnoma. The sequence goes on along the minus strand of FR989909.1, from coordinate 1,106,966 downwards.
ACTTGTTGGGAGCTTGGGTAAGTTTGCCAGTATTATTGATTGAAATATCCTACTGGGATTAGGGTTGCCACCTTGTTTTGGAGGAAAAATAGTATTTTACGAAAAAAAAATAGCAGATACAGTACTTTTGGGAAATTCACGCCACATTTATTTTTCACGTCAATAAAAAAACTTCTTTCCTTACAAAATGAAATGTGATGGAATTCAATGGAATAAGATGAAATATGGCCTCATCCAACAAATTGTGGGTTTTTGCCAGTGTCAAGTATTTAATGCCGATATCAAATTCAATAAAAACACATTATAAATAAAAAAAATGGATGATGACATGAAGAGATGAAAATGGCGGAAAAAAAGATATCGCAAAAATGGGGCATCGACTGGCGTCCAACGACAAATACCTACTAAGTTGTGGCTGAAGCCATAAATATATCCATTATATTTCATCGCTTTCACTTCGTAAAGAAAGAAGACAAATTATCTCTCTCTGATTACGTGTAAATGTTGCCATGGGTTTGATGCCTAGTGTAGCAGAAATTTTGAAAACGGATTTTCGTATACGGTACCTGACGTCCATTGTATGGCGTTTAGAGATATTGTTGCTTATTCTGGATTGGTATAGTTAGTATGTTTTTCTAGCGATATTAATTATTTATAAATATTCTTTCCAGCCATCCCAACACCTGAGAATGATATGTCCATGTTCTTCGAGCACGCGGACCCTGCCGCTCGCATCGTCGGCGGGGTCCAGGCGGCTGCCGGCAGCCACCCCCACATGGTGGCCATGTCCTCCGGCCTGATCGTCAGGAGCTTTCTCTGCGGAGGCTCGCTGATCACCACCAGGACTGTCCTCACCGCCGCCCACTGTATTGACGCCGTCTTCAGCTTTGGATCTTTGAGCAGGTAATTTGGTGATTCAGAAATAGTATATTAAGTCATGAACCCGCGCTTCTTTAATCATTGTTATAAAGTAAGAAATTTGATAAACAAATGGGAGAAGAGGAACCCGCCACTGACCCTCGGCATTTCAACTTGTCCAATTATAAACCAAACAAGTTGATCGGTAATGAAAGAAACCAGCCACGCCGAACTCTTCTAAGATGTTAGTCGAGAAACTATCTGTCACGAGTGTCGGGACCCCAATATGCAATTCTTCGCGAAACGATGCGAATCTAAAAAAGTATTCGACACGTGTTTCGCCTCTGGACGAGGCATCCTCAGGGCGGCTGGGCTACGAATGAGGTCCATTTGTTTAACAATGGACTTTCGCCAAGTATCGCCTGGTTCTATCAATTATAAGAATTTTGATGTAGATTTAAAAAAAGTAATTGTTGTCTTTGTTATCTGTGTAGCTCTCTCCGCGTCACCGTTGGCACCAACCGTTGGAACTCCGGCGGCACCAGCTACAGCCTGGCCCGCAACGTGACCCACGCCAACTACGTGAGCGCCACCATCAAGAACGACATCGGTATCCTCATCACCTCCTCCAATGTGGCTCTTAGCGCGCTTGTCAATGTGGTGCCTCTGAGCTTCGACTTCGTGCCCGGCGGCGTCACCTCAAGAGTTGCTGGATGGGGCAGGATCAGAGTGGGTACATTTATCAGCATTGTATAGTCGCGTATGTACTTTCATTTGGAAGCGCACTTAAGGTTGAATAACGTATACCTTAAGGTGTCGTTCTGATTGGCTAACAATCGTAAGATTAAATGTGTTAGTTCCTCGCACAATGAGATTAAATACACAAGTCTCTTTTGAGTTTCCTAATTGAGCTCGCGAGTCATTTGTGACGCAATGGCATCGTTCACTCGTACGATCGTTAGCCAATTAGGACGAAGCCTATTGGTGCGGAATACCAATACCATAATTCAGTTCTTAGCGTATAGCTTCATGTCTAACGTCATTAGTTAGTAAATTAATGTGTTAAACTGTTGGCCACATCTGCTTGGTTGTTGGTGACATTATTAATGCACTAAGCCGCAGGTGTGGCTGCACCTAAGAGCATATGTAAGTTGGTAATGTTTTACTAAAGCCATCTATTATTGCTTATTTTTTGCAAAAGAACCATTTAAAAAAATATCATCTCTGAATCAAATTAAACTATTATTCAATGATGGTAAACGTCGTTATTGCATTTTATTTGTTAAAACTAAAGCAAATGCTCGAATTGATTCGGCAGGAATACAGGCTTTGCATAATCGCCTCAAAAAAAAAACATAATTTACACAAAATTATTTTGTACACCAACGTGATCCATATAACTTACTGATTAACCTGTTACACACAATTTTTGTCACACCTCATATATTAATCTTCAGCAAAACGGAGCCCTCTCCGCGACTCTCCTGGAGCTGACCCTCAGCACCCTCGATGGCCAGGACTGCGTTAACCGCGTCGCTCAGGCCTCTGTAGACTTCAACATGAGGGCGCCCCCGGTCGAACCTCACATCGAAGTTTGCACCTTCCACGCCCCTAACTTCGGCACTTGCAATGTAAGTATGACTTAAGCTGTATTTATAAGCCATGTGTATTGATTGCACGGCCCTTAGAGGGGCTACATAAATTGCATCTTGCTTCAAATATCAGCAATATTCAAAATCAAAATCAACATTTTTTTATTCATATAAACAATTTAATGAAAAAAATATTGTTAAAAACTCACAAAATGCTAAGCTACGAACGCGAATGCCGTTCCTTTGGAGAAGAACAGGCAAGGATCTCCATGGTTGCTCTTTTAAAACGATTCTTATTCATTTAAAAAGTACATTGTTATGGGTATCTGAGAACTATGTAGGAACTTACGAACCATATTCTTCCTCACGATGTTTTCCTTCCCCGATTAGCAAATGATAAGCATGGTTGAAAATGAGATTCGGACATAAAATCCAGAAATCACAGGGGTGCGTGTCCGGGTTTAAACCTGCGATCCTCGTTACCGAGGCAAGCTTTCTACCAACTTGTCTATAACCCATCACACTCATAATGAGAGCACTTAACTTTTGCAGCACCAGGCTTCCATAACTCCTATTTATATATTGATTTCTTATATTAACGCGAATACTACACATTGAAACGAAACAAAATTTAAGGATTTTATCGCGTTTTTATTTTGATTTTACGTTCTCGACGTTTCGGCTGCTTTACAGCAACCATGGTCACGGGAGGACTGAGGTGGTTGACGTCCTGGTGTCATAGTTTGAGACGGGGTATATTTAATTGTTACTTGTGGTCCGATCTACGCATTCATCCTCCTATCATCATCATCCTATTTATAATTATGTTGTGTCTCTAGGGTGACAGTGGCAGCGCTCTGGTCCGCGTCGATAGGAACCAGCAAATCGGTATCGTGTCCTGGGGCTTCCCGTGCGCACGCGGCGCACCCGACATGTTCGCCAGGGTCTCCGGATACCAGTCCTGGCTGCAGCAGAACGTCGTCTAAACGCAATGAATATGGACTGTGAAATATATGATTATTTGTATTACAAAAATGTTGTTTTCATTCCCTTCTTTTATTATTTTAGACAATCTAGGACTACGTGAGCCTGAACACAGCATCGGACTTTATTCTATGTTCTTTATGATTGATTATCTATGGTATCGCTAAGAATCAGGTTGCAATTTACTGAATAAGTAGGTTACACTCTAGAGTAATAAAAAAGCAACTTGATATCTTGAAATCCATCCATGTGAAGGCAGTCGCGACAAAAGCTACGTGGTCATACGTCTTCTTTCACCTATCTTGGAAGATTAGTTAAATAAAGTACTGATAATCTAATTTGTATAGTCGACCAAGAAACTCTCAAAAAGTTGAATATCATTGGCATATCGTAGAATCGCAACGCTTATTTTTGTCATTTGCTATTTATTTGAACTTAGAACGTTTCAAATATGAACTTTAGTAGATTTTATATTATCCAGGAGTTTTTTGTCAAAGCTATTAAACCACTTTATTGGCCTACCATACTACCTATATTCATAGAATTAGTGGAAATCTGAATGTAGTGTAGTGTTTAAATAAGTACACTGATATCTATATATTTTGTATAACTTATCTACTTACTAACAAACTTTAGTACTTATTGTTTTTACTAATGTAATAAGACTATTATGTACTAATGTAATCTTATTTTATGTAATCTTACTTGTATTTAATAATCGAAGGAATAATACAGACGGGCGGCGCATCGCGAAAACATAATGAAGCCCAAATAACCAAGCTAATTTGTATTGTACATGCGAATTTCAACCTTACCACGCGAATTCGCGTATACTACACAAATTGGCTTGTTTTTTTTGCTTCTTTAAATTGTCCGCGATGCTCCATCTGTATTATTTCTTCGTCTGACGAACGTCTCACACTTTTTAAAAATCATTTTTTTAAAGCCAATATATAATTATTTGACTTGCGTCATATCCGAACCTTTGAGGATATCCGAACATACGTAATGTCAAACTTCAAAACATTGTATTTGCTACTTATATGATCCTTGTGTCCTTGTCATACAGTATGTTATTGCCAAGCTGTTACAATTCTAACTTTGTATTGTACTGCAAATCAAAACAAACTTTGAACGAAACAAAAAAGAAAAAGGCAATTCAAATGTTTTGTTTGTGCGATATTCTATATTTAAATAAACTGTATGTATAATAGAAAAGTTATTCCAATATTAACAATTGACAAACGGTGATTTTAAAATACTACGGTTACTTACTAAACTAAGTATCTACCCCCCGAAAATGAGTTTTCCTAAGACAATCACGAAAATTGGGGGTAGATGGAAATATTTTCAAACAATTCCGTTAATTCTACCTCCGCTATGCCCTTCTCCTGGCGGACATCGAAACCACATGAGGTGAGACGCCTTCATTTAATATTTCTCATATTTTCCAATAATTTTTTTGTTAATTTACCTTCATTTTCTGTGATACACCATAGGAGTAGCATTCACAATGTTTTTCTTTCGATTTTTAAGGTTTAAAATATCAAAATGGAAGGAGAAGAATTTAATATGGACACTGAGGGAGCTTATCCAGTACTATTTATACCAAAAGTGTGTACCACATTGGAGACCAACTGCCAGCTGTCGGAAAACGTGTTTATACACTTGAACATAACATCCCCTGACACAGAAGGTAACCAGATTTCCATTTACACCGGGTACTGTAACATAAAAATCATTGATTCCAATGAAATTAATATACGCTACAACACACAGAATCTGTTGGGTGACAATATTGTATTGACCGAAGCGAAACAAATAATGTTTCCAGCTTACAATGACTCGCAGGTGTGGATAGACCCGGCCCGGAGTCCGTATGTGTACAACCAATGTGACTCCCCACCACTTGAGGCTTACACCATACCCGAGTCCCATTTAAACCATATCACAGTGAAACAGAACAATACATACATAACCCAGAATGTTTACAACTATAATGAGCCCAAACGTTCACCCGTGATTGAAGAAGAGACAAAATTAGTCCGTAAAGTTCATGAAACTGTCCAATCGGACAATTTTAACTTGTACGAAGAAGACGAGCTTGCCTGTGGAGTCTTCCTTTCTCAGCTATCCGATGATATCATCAATGAGAATGAAATGAAAGCACGAGACGAAAGAAAGTTCATAGGACTTAAGACTGATAATGAGGCCTTAAAGCAACTAATGTCAACAGACGTACAGTCAGTTTGTAAACAACAAAAGACTATATTGTTTCTGGGACATGATTCGGAGTCCGGTGAGACAATTCAGAATATATGTATGTATGATCCAATGTTGGAATGTACTAACACTGGAGATGTGGAGACTGAAGTGGTTATAGGTAAGTTGTATTATGGCATATTGGTGCCTACAATACTAGATAATAATTACTATACATGCAGTACCTAGGTTAAAACTCAATCTGAAACAGAGTAAGATGTTTTATCTGTATACCAGCTGTTACTCAAATCCTGAGATGACCCTCAACCCATGGCAAGGTCGGCCTTACCATAGGGCGAATGCAGCAGTCGTACGAGGCGCCAACTCTCAAGGGGTGCCTCAAGAGCAAAGAAAATAAAATAGCTTGTAGATACTTTGAATTCAAGTGTAAGGCCAGTGGCATATTAAAAGGTTTAGCGTCCCGGGCCTAAATTTGTCGCCCTTGGCTCAGATTAGGCGCCCTGGGCCTAGATTGGCGCCCTAGGTCTAGATATGGCGACCAGTGCCTTTAAGGTTTGTGCCATAAATTAACGGATACTGGCTAGGTATACTACCCCTGAGTAGCCCATGGCAATATACTCTGTATATTAGTATATTATGTAAAACTCTCTTCGGGTCGGCACTGGCCGATAGTATATTAGAACGGGTTGTTCTAATATACTATCGGCCGTATTTGGTATTTGGTAGGTATATAGTGATACAATTTAATTAATTACTTATCTTTTCAGACGCCCCCGCCCCTTCGTTACCGCTCCCGAAAAAGAAATACCAATGCGACAAATGCAAGCAAATTTTCGACAAGCTGTCCACTTTTAAGCAACACATGGTCGGAAGCCACCGGCTGCCAAGCAACTGCCACGAGCCCACCAACCTCAAATTCATGTGCACAGACTGTGGAAAATATTTGAAAACCCAAGAGAAGTTCGAGCAACACTGCCTCGGCCACGGCGACCCGGATCTGGAATGCAACAAGTGCCATAAGGTTTTCGCCTCAAAATTCACACTGAGAAACCATCGGAAGATACATACGAGGAAGTATCAGTGTAGTTACTGTACCAGATCGTATTCTACGATTGATGAGCTGAATGTTCACACGACGAAATCCCACGACATATTTTCGTGCGAGTCTTGCCCGTTCATATGTGATAAATTCTCGGAGCTGGCCTCCCATCAGGATACACATAGGTTTTCTAATCAGTCGCGTTCCAGCGAATCCGAATTCCCTGAAGAACTGTTCGAGGAGATGGACACCAATATTTCAGGCTCTCCTGAATATATCTTGGATCCCGAAGACGAGCCGAATGCTGACTCTGTGATAGCCAAAGTGATGTCCAATAAGATTTTTGATATGAAATGTTTGAAGAAGAACAGGAAATACAATAAGGTAAAGTAAAACCTACCTTCACTTCACTTTTAAAAACACTTAGTTACTTATTTGACATTTTTGTTTGTTATCCATTTTTATCCGTATTTTTTTGTTGTTATAGTCATTTGATAGGCATATAGCACATTTTTCGGTACCTTCTGTATATACATCATACAAGGTCCTCGAGTAGAAAATTTAATATCTTCTGACCTACTCAATAATATCCCACAAATGTGATATTTTACACTTTCCAGTGATGCCAAAACATTTTTAGAGAATAAATGTTTTTTTTAATAATTAACAATTTAACAACCTTCTTCTGGACAAGGCCCCCCTCAGCGCGAGTATTCACATAGTATTCAGGATCCACCAAGCATTGTTTATACCTTTTTTTATTTCCAGACTTGTGACGTATGCTTCAAGAAGTTCGACCGCATTGGAGACCTTAAACGTCACCTCATAGAGCACGTGATACGCAGCACCCTAGCCAAGAACCCGGTCAACAAATACGGGGTCCTCAACATACGATGCGAGGTATGCCAAGAGAAAGTGTTCAGTAAAATAGATAGATATAAAGCACATTTACGCGAGCACGCCAAACTAACCATATACAAGTGTACATTCTGCGACAAATCATTCAGCGACTCCTCCAACTTCTCTAAGCACAAGAAAATCCACGGCACGACGTACTTGCAATGCGACATGTGCCAGCGTAAATTCAACTCTAAAAAGATGATGATACAGCACATGGAGTACCATAACAAAAATGGGCCAGTGACGTGTAAGTTTTGCGGCAAAATCTTTCATTTTGAGTCGATGCTCAATAAGCATATCAGGTGCGCGCACAACAACGAAAATACGAGCAAGTTCAAATGTAGGTTTTGTGAGGATTATTTTAAGACTTTGAAGGAGAAATGGGATCACGAGTGGTGCGTGCACCATGTTAGGAAGGCGATAGTTGACTGCCTGATGTGCGGCTCTCGGTTCAGAAAATATTCGGAGCTGAAGAGACATTGCATCAACGAGCACGATACTGTGATACCGCCTGCTAAGCGGTTGCTTAAATGGAAATCAAAGAAAAACATTTTCAGGTCGTAATTCTACTGGATGTTCAAAGGCTGGACCTATAATATCCAGTGTCAACCAAAAAAAATCATGTAAAATACCCAATATTACTTTTGTTTACTCGTGTTTCTTGTTGTTTTTTTATATATATTATGAAAATCAATCGTGAATTATTTAACAAAAAATGTGTTAAATATGTAAGGGATTAAAGGCTATGTCACACCGGTCACGTCTATGTATAAAATACATGTATAATCGGTGTTTGTATTTTTTAATATTATTATGTGATTCGTCATTCGGCTTATATCCAAAAAAATCAGATTATTTTATTTTGAAAATTAAATTATATGAGCTAACACATATATGTATACATCTAAACAACATACCGATTAACGTCTTACAATATTCTACACTATTATTTTACACTTTATATAAGTACTCGCTAAGAGATATATTTCCTTAAGACAGTAAGACTGTTATATTAAAGTTTTGATAAATATTGTTAGTAAGAATAAAAATAATATTCTATCACCTCAATAGGGATGTAGCGACTCATCAACCTCCCTACATGATACACAGATGGCGCTGAAAATTTTCCATACAATCTTGAAACGCGCTATGAGAGTTTTCTTAGTAGTACTTGTAGCGAGGTTGATTAGGCCGCTACCTAAATAATGAGTTACACTTTTTTGTTATCTGTTGTATTTTTTGCTAAGAAATTAGTTTTTAAGATGAAACCAATGTTATTACGGGCCATAGTAGGTAGTTTTTATTTAATGTTTTAACGAGAAAATTATTCTATATACAAGGTGATATGTTCGTACGGCTATACAGTCTGTTGTTGATGGCAGTTCTAATATGGTAGGTAATTAAGATGAATTATAGTTTATCTTACTCCAATGCTAGATGGAAGCCAGGAAGTCAAGTGCGAGATTATTCGTTACCTAACCGTATACTTTATAGTATACGTATTCAGACACTTTGTATGGAGAATTGAACAGCGCCTCTACCGGATATTATTTAAAACTTTAAATTCTCCATGCAAAATCTCTAAATACTCACGCCCAATTTTATAGACAGTTATAATGGCATTATAACTATTTTTTCAGAGGAACACCGGCGTTCTAATAGCTTTATAATCCATTATAACTATCTATAAATTTGACGGCTAGACTATAAAGTATACGGTTAGCTTACGAATAATCTCGCACTTGACGTGCTGTGCTGTAATATGGTATACTAATTTACCTACATGTGTTGTTGTTAATTGTACACAGAAATAAGGTAAATTTATATTATTTTTCCTGCGAGTCGAGTTTATTCGTCAGCCAACGGTATACCTTAGTCCGTGTTTGTGCGCTTTGTATGGAGAGTTGAATGTTTAAGATAACGTCCGCTAGAGGCGCTGTTTTGTCATACAAACTGACAAATACGCAGACAAAAACAGTCTGGTAAAAAACATGGGTGGTATATACATCGATCAACAGTCACAGAAATGTCAGATTATGAAGCCAAAGTACTTACTACATTTTATCCAAGTTTTTTTACTTGGGTAAACTATTTAAGCTGAAAATCGTAAATATACTAACATGTTTTTTTTTAGCTAAACGCAGTACAAAATTAACGCAATGTGATATATATAAGAATATCATTATGTATTATGTATCATTCCGTATAATTATAAGGTTAAACAAAAAATTGTGTAAAATATTATATCAAATAAATCAGTAAGTTATATGGATCACGTTGAAACGTATAAAATAATTGAATAAATGATGTTTGATTTTTTTTAAACAAGGCGACCCAGTAGCCTTTGGCCTTGCGCTCAGTTCAGGATGTATTTTTTTATGTCTGATAATATTTTTTATTTCTTTTGGAATGTTATCTTTATAACTTACAGTTAGCCCGGTTAAAATATTTTACACTGTTTTTGGTACACCTTATATACTATTTATGTATAGTCTTATTAAAGTAGATATATTAAATTATTATTCCTTGTTTTTATAAATGGTGGTGGTGCAATGTTAATCATTGTTATACAGGGTGTATGTGGCTTCGTAATGAAAACTGCTGCCATGGATTCAACTCATGATTCTAGACTAGACTTGGAATATTCCGTCGTTTTATCCGCATTTTTTTCAGTATCATTGAATGTATTTTAGTATGAAATCATAATATCAGTCCATATCAAAGTGATTTTAAACAAAGACAAATAATAATCATTCACTTAGACCTGAAACTGCAATGTAAATTAAAACTCGATACGCTCGAGCGCGCTCGTCACTCTCACGAATCTGGTAATGCGCGGGGCGTTGTGTTGTAATCGCGTGGTTTACGATACATTGTGAGCTCAAGAATCACATCATTTGTAACCGATGACTTTCGACGAAAATTATTTCTGTAATTGTATTATAGGCATTAAGTGTAATGATTACCCAAAGTTTTCTTTACCATGCCCCTTACGCCCTTTATATTTGTTATTGTTGTAGAATAAGTGATTACAGTAATATAAGTACACACTTTAAATGATCTCGAACACTTGTGTGAAAAGTGAAAATCAACTTTTTGTTACCTAACTATAATTTGTTGATGTTAATACCTACTAACGTATTTATTATTTTAATAAAAGTTTATTTACTTAGAATGTTTTTATACTTACAACCTCTGACTAAGAAAGAAGTTTGTTTTAAAGTGTGTGACCTACAACTTACTAATCTAATTTAGGAACTAGGTTGACTGAAATGTTATAGGTATTTTTAATTGGCTTAAAATGCATGTAAAACATTGTATGTGTTACTCAGTGACACAGACGTTAGATAGCTACATATAGGCGTATGTTAGCTGGAAATGACCCTGCGTTCTGTATTTAGGGTCCCGGGTTCGAATTCCGGTACAGGGACAAACTTTGTGTGATGAACACGAATTTTGTACCATAGTCATGAATTTCTAATATATACTAGATGGTACACATAATACAAGCGTTGCTTATATTGCGGTCGTACAGTTGGTGTGTCAGTGTGTGTGTATAATAATATTATTTATTATTAACAGTTTATTGTGGTAGGTACTTAATAACATAGCCTTCTTGGCTGCAATCACACATGTTGTGGTGGTCGCGATGATTACACCAGTTTCCTCACAGGTCAAATTGATAACTTCAAAAGTAAAAAGAGTTTCAGCTCTGTGACTTAAATACGTTATAAATAATTACATTGCTGTTTGTTATCGCGCAATTGAAACGCCGCGGGGTCATTATGCGCAATGGTGGGTTCGTTATTTGTAGTGGTCACGGTTCGTGTGTAAACACGGCGCCTGTACACAAGCGGTGTTCTCGCGCATGACCTTGGCGGGCGCGCATGCGCGCGGCACCGACCGACGACCCATCCAGCGGCTCTCCCGTCCCACAGCCCACAGTCCGCGACGGCGCTCCGCGGCGGTTACGTCTCGAACCGCGAAGCGTGATAACGCGAGAATCTCGTAATAACACAAAATAATACCTAAATCAATTAAATAACCACTAATAAAGCCAACAACACCGCAACGTGGACTGTTCATTTTGTTTGTCGTGCTCCGACCGTTTGCCCGACATCAATAAGGTTAGTACGGCGATAATCTTTTAAGCTGTCACGTTTCGACAATTCAGTGGGCTTTAATACGTTCAATCCATACAGAGTTTGTTTGTCTGTCTGTTTGTTGATGTATAGTCGCGATCGGGCGCTGGTCGTTAGCGTTTTATTGCACTGTAGTAATGGTGTCTCTTTACGAGTGGCTCTCCGACTGTTTTACACTTAAAACATCATCAGATGCGGATTTCTTTGTTTAAACAGTTCTCTATTTAGTCTAGCGTATATTTACGTGAAGCAATGCTAAACATACACTGTAATACAAAATACGCCCGAATAAATTTTTGAGAGCCGCTTGGCTGACTTGTCAAATTTTTTGACATGTAAGTAATCGATTCGAAATTCAAATTTAAAAAAGCGACCAAGTATTAACAAAATACAATTCGTCGAGTGGGTTTATTGATGAGGTAAGTTATATATAGAAATGATCTGAAAATCAAAGCATTATTATTTGCGAAATTGCGTATACCTAACTACCTATACCTACATGACTTGCTACCAATTGTACCTATAAACTGAGGACCAATTTTGCTAATTTATATAAAATAACATGCAATGTCCATTCCAGCGACACACTATTGAGCTTCCATTTCATCTGACAAATTGGCTACTCTGCTAAAAGTTTAATGTCGTCTCAATGGAGTCTCACTTAAGTGTCGATTGAATGTCGACTACTAGAAACGTCAGACAACGATTAGAATACCATTACTTAGGCTACCGACATTATAGTATTGATACACGTCTGAAGTACAGAATCCGAAATAATTCAATGGCAGTTGAATGGCTGGTCAGTGGAAAGGCGCTGGTCTTAAAAAACTTACACTACCAAATGTCTAAAACCATTCCATCGACACGCTATCGACACTCCACTGATGTGGTAAAATTAACAGAATTGAGCCCCCGTTGTGTTGCCTTTTTTTTTTCAATGTGTGCTATACTTAGGTTAGGTACCAAACCATCTATAATTGAATGCTAGCTAAGCACAACAATACCCAGTAGGTAAATACGACTTAACCCTTAATAGCCTAGAGTTTCAATTTTGATACCAATCTTTTAAACCGAATGTTCACATTACTATTCGTTTTTTTTTATAGGTTGGCTGTACGTATTTTACTGTTGTATAATATTCTTTCCAACGAAATTAAAAAAAAAATCAAATGTCATTATTATTAAACACAGTAACATTAAACACAGTAATATTAAAAATAAATCACTTTCATAAATCAGGCTACTAAGGGTTAAGAATAAACAAAATTATTGTCATATAGAGTAGTCAGAGCCGAATGTCCCGATGCGTTGCTCGCTGTAGAGCAGTTCTACCGGGCACTGCAAACGGTAACCTACGCAAGATCTGTGCCTCAAGTACGAGGTTTTCGTAACCCAATATCTCTATACCGTACTGCTACAGACGCTGTTTACGAAATGACTAAATTCGCAAAGTATACACGTTTCACTTAGCAAAAAACTTACACTAGGGTCACATACACTGGTTGTTACTTAATCTACCAATATTTGACAACAAAATAACTAACTTAACGACCTGATTAGCGCAGTTGGTAGTGACCCTGCTTTCTGTGCCGAGGGTGCGAGCCGGGGTTTGAACCTACGATCTTCGTTACGGAGGCAAGCGTTCTACCAACTTGACTATCACTGCTTTGCTTATGACACCTTATATAATACTAAATAAAGATAGATACAGATAATTTACGGCTTAAAGCGGTCAAGAAATACAAACAGCTGTTTAAAAAGGAAAATATTTGTCATAGAACTACGGCACAGATATTAGGTAGGAATTTTGTACTGATAACGATCGATAACAAAGATAACCGCTGACTAAGTACCTACTCATCGTAGTGTTTTGGTGACCAAATAACCTAGGAGAAGGTAGAGTTTTACATCATCCTATACATTTTTTTTTTATTACATTATAGGCAAGTATTTGATCTCTATCTCACCTGATGGTAAGTGACGATGAGATCTACGATGGATCATACTTGCCTAGGTAGGAAGGCGGCAGTAGATAGAGACGCTACATTCACTAGGCACATGCAGCGCAACTGATCTGACCCGCCATCCATGAATGGCAACACCGAACATCATGCCGGAACACGGCTAGGCCGCTTGGCGACATGGCTTTGTTCAGCGGGTGGTGACTAGCCACGGCCGAAGCCTACCACCAGTAAACATAACATATAATAATAACAAACATAAAAAAATACAACCGAATTGACAACCTCCTCCTTTTTGGAGTCGGTTAAAAATCTAACTGATCGCTGTCTGTGCATGGGAGATATATGAGAAAAACTATTATTAGGGGCCTTTATCAACGCAATAGAACCTAAAACAATGATGGTTTTAATTTTTGTCTGTTTGTATGTAGTCTCGGAAACGGCTTTACCGAATTTGGTCACTTATGTTTTGTGGTAAGCTTCACTTAAAATTTGGTGTTTGTTTTATTTCAATCTGTTCGGGTCACCAATGTATTGTCTTCACCTTAAATTTAGTGTTTGTATTATTTCAATCTGTTCATAAATAAAAAAGTTATATCAATTTAAAGACGCGGACGAAGTCGCGAGCAACAGCTAATATTCTATAAGTTCATAATAGGACTGAAGCTTGGAATTTGATCATGTCGCGTAACCAGTGTTATAAGTTCGAGCTTGTGCCTGTCTGTCCGTAGCATCGTATCTCGCAAACGGCTGGTCCGATTTCAGTGCGGTATTTTTTTATGTGTAATCCGGAATCAGAATCAGAACATTTTTTATTCATGTAAACCATCACGTACAGTACTTATGAACTGTCAAAATAGATACAAAATGCTAAGCTAAAAGTTTACCACCCGTTCGCAATGCCGTTCCTATGGAGAAGAACGGGTAAGAAACTCCATGGTCGCCCTTTTTAAAAAGATCCGTTACATTTTTGAGCAGGACTTTGTTATAGGTATGTGAGAACATTGTTTCAACGGCTAGGCAGACTTTAGCAGCTAGTCAAAAAAAGTACTTACTAAGTATATAATTATGGTTCCCACATTTACACATTAATTTAATTATGGTTCTGAGCTGTTTGGTGAAAATCTGTTCAGCTGTTTCAACACCATCAGTTGTTTTTCTAGTTCGTGTAGGAGTTTCTCATACAATAGGTTACTTTATTGGGACAAATAATAATCGTACGGGTCATTCTTTCGATACGAATACCGGCTCTGCCATTTTGAATTTTTTGTCAGTCTGCATCGTAGGAGCAAGGTCAACAACTGCTGGATTGTGATCAAAATTGCAATGGTGAATGCTTATAATAATGTCTAATATTTACGCGAATAGTACACGTTGAAATAAAATTAGGATCAAATCTGATATAATAATGTACAGGATCGCACCCGCCATTTTATCAGATTTGATCAACCATCCTCGCAAAAGAACACCGATCCCGACCGAGGATGATACGTGAGGCCATTAATATTAAAAAACATCTTAATTGCAATAGGAAAGATGGCTGCGTGCTACCACCAACTTGGGATCCAATAATTCATATATTTAAATCCAAAACCAAGCGCACCAATGCAAGACCTCAAGACACTGAGCACTTTCTGCGTAGATCGGACCGCAAACAGAAATTCAATATGAGGGTACCCCAGTTCAAACTATGACACTAGCACGTCCATCACTGTCTTCTCGTGACCATCGTTGCTGTAGAAAGCAGCCGAAACTTCGGGAACGTAAAAAACATAAGGTTAACGGGATACAATCCGCAGAATTAGTTTTATTTAAATGCTTGTAACGAGATCACCCAGGATTATTTTTGTTTAAAAACACAACCCATTATATGGTAGTCTATGGTAGATAATTTTATTTTGACTATTGAATACGATACGACTTTTTGGCGGGAAGTTGAGCAGTTAAATTGTCAATTTCCTTTTATTTTCCAAAAAATGTGTGATAAATAATATGTAATATTAGTGGGACATTAACCATTGTGTGTTCATAAACGTGCACAAGTGAAAGAAATTGAAACATAATAGTGTAACTTGACTTTTCAAGTTCTCCCAAGATGTCCAATACATTTTCAGTAAAAGTAAAGTGTCGACAGCTTTACTGGTAGGGGTAGGGGATCCATTTCATCATCGTCATCAACATTATCATTATCATATGGGGTACTTATAATTCAATAACGATTATCAAGAATTACTCGATACTGGCAAAAAAAACACTATTTTGTAGCCATTTGCCAACCTAAAAAAAAGAAGAAGAATGCGATATCTTCACTGACCTCTATGTATACATCGTACTTGTATCATGGACGTCAGTGGATATCTTCCATATCTATGGAGAAAAAAAATTTGTGCAATTCGTAAATCAAACCAACTTCGCATTGACGCTCCTGACTATGCCGGGCAATCGAACAACGATACGTGAGGTTACATGTATACGGAGGTACACATAAATAAACAAACATAGACATAAATAAATGAATGTCAAATAATAAATCAAAGTCAAACGTTTGTATTATGTCAATATATAAGGTCTAACAGTAATAGTGTAAAATATTTTAAGGGGTCTATTGGTAGGTTAATAATGTCACATTCTCGAAATCCGAAAAAAACTTTCTCGAAAAAAAACAATTGATTTGATTTTTTTTTAATAACATTAAATACGGCCAGCGACTAGGGCATTCATCCCTTCGCAAAAGGGCTTATAAAAATATTTGCCTTGAAGATGTGAAAATCAACAATCTTCTATACATATAAATAAAATTGGAGTGTCTGTTTGTAATATTAAAATAACCGCTTTTTACTAAATGCATTTGGATGTATTCACGGTACCTATACCAAAACAACCTTTTTTAAAATTTTTGTCTGTCTGTCTGTCCGTCTGTCTGTCTGTCTGTCTGTCTGTCTGTCTGTCCGTCTGTCTGTCTGTCTGTCTGTCTGTTTGTTCCGGGTAATCTCTGAAATGGCTGGACCGATTTTGACGGGACTTTCACTGGCAGATAGCTGATGTAACAAGGAGTAACTTAGGCTACTTTTATTTTAGAAAAAAACATAGGATCTCACGAAAAAAAATTTGATAGCTTGATAGCTTGATAGCAACAACCTGCAATGCGTCCCGCGGGCTCAGAATGGGCGAGCAGGCTGTTGTCAACGGTTGTCTTTGTTAAATACCACGCGGACGAAGTCGCGGGCAACAGCTAGTGTTAAATATGTCTTATTTTCCAAAGGTTAGCGTCCATTATTCACCCGTATGAGGTTATTGAACCGACTAATATCTAATCATTTCACCCCTAAGCTATAAATATGTTTTTCCCTTACGACGCGCTACGCTAAATTAATTTCTTGGGTCACTTGTCATTTAGTTTAGGTATTTATGTACCCTCCCACATACTAGCAATGCCCGCTACTTCGTTTACGTGGGCTTGAGTTTATTTTTTGTTAACGCCAGTTTTTGTTAAATCCAGATTACATGTCCGTTCCTGGAATCGTACTCAGGACTACTAGACTATCAAGTCTAAGCTCTTGATAATGGTAACTCCCTAGTTTCTAGACTTTTAAATCACTATTATGCCTAAAGTTAAGAACTTTACAACAAAGCCTTTGTTCTACCGACTAACTGATGAAGTTTTAATGAGCCAGTTAACTCTACCACCGAAACTAACTTAAAAAGGAAACATTGTACGAATAGTCGACTCCCACGCTTCGTCGTGCTGTACTTAAGTCATACTTACATATTTACATTGCGTTATGTAGTAACGTCGGTGGTATAAAATCGTCATGTTACTTAGCACTTTAGAATACGAAAGTACCTATTTAACTATTATTTTTACATTGCATACATCTCTCTCTTCGGTCGTTCCCTCATGACTGAGGATCGTGATCATCACGGCAGTTCTTTGGATCGGACGAACTGTCTCCATCGGCTCCGGTCTGTGGCCATCCTCACCGCGGCGTAGAAGTGGGACGTTGGTGTTTCTTTGAGTTAGTCAGACCACCTGGTCGGGGACCGGCCTCGTGCACGTTTCCCTTCCACGTTTCCCACCACAATGAGCTTTTCTAAGCTGCTCTCGCCACGTCTGGCGATGTGACCAAAATAGCTCAGTATACGACGATGACATATGGTAGACAATCGGTCTTTACTTTTCATACATGCATTGCATACATGCATGATAGCAAATCTTTAAAATAATTCTACAGAGTCTAAGATGTGTGGACACAATTATTTTGTACATCAACGTGATCCATATAAATTACTGATTCATTGGTTAAAGTATTTGACACTATTTTTGTTATACCTTATACATCGACAATTGCAACATTCTCGATAGCTTTAAGTACCTAACAATACTTGTTTAGTTAAAATTGATTGGTTCGTTGTGCTATACGACTATGGTTCTATCGTTGTTTGTCAGTCAGTTCGTTACTCCTTCAAACCTAATTAACAGAGCGGTAATCTAATATTTGTATAAGGAAAGTAATTATGCATTTTGTGGCTGAAACCTTCTAGGGTTCCAAGTTAAAGCTATACATCATGTACTTACGTCACATACCCTTTGCCTTCTATTGCATACTTGAACAAGAATGAAATGCCCGCGTAAATACACATTTGCAACACAAACACAGCGGTGAACACGAGTAATAAGTTCAACATGAACTCGGCAGTTACTTGTATCTTTATATTTGCTTTTCTTTATGTAAATTTAACCTCGGGGTAGGTAGGAATCGACGGCTTTATTAACTTAAGGGGTAGGATTGTTGAAGAAAGTCCGTATTTAGTTTGTAATAAGTAACATGCTATTGTGTTATTACTAGTAGGGACAGGGCTTATAGAGACATAAATATTGAAATAAAACTAATCTGACGGATTTTATCGCACCACCAAGCGCACCGTTGCAAGACCTCAAGACACTGTGAGCACTTTCTGCATAGATCGGACCGCAAACAACAACTAAATATGGGGTTACCCCAGTTCAAACTTTGACACTAGGACGTCAAACACCTCAGTCCTTTCCGTGAACATGGTTGCTGTAAAGCAGCCGAAACGTCGGGAACGTAAAAACATGAAATTAACGCGATAAAATCCATAAGATTCGTTTTATTTCTATGTGTAGTATTCGAGTAAATATAAGTAATCGAGACAGAAAGAGACCATAATTATAATCTACTTCCTTCTGTGTGTCTTATTTTGTCTTATAGTAATTTTATGGACTCATTACCTATTAGAGATAATAAGTCCCTATACTATCAGGGCATTTACTTCTTGCACAATTAATAAGATTTTTGTTTGAATGGTACACCTACACATAGTTAAAAGCCAAACGTTGTGTTAGACCTACTATTGCTTTGCGTAAATGAAGATCGGCAGGCAAAATATCCCCGGTTCCGGTACCTGTAAGGGTCTTTCAAAAATTGGCATGTATGTCTTTCCCTCGTTTTATTATGTGTACACAATGATAACATTTGTCCTTTTTAAAATTCCAAGGCATTTTAGGTGGTATGCGCGCATACGTGCCCTGATATCCAATTTCGCCTGGTGTCGATCATGCCAATGTCATGTCATTGGCAGTTTTGACTTAAGATTCATACGACAAGCACGATTATTGCGAGCTTCCCATATTAAAAGCTACTTAGCGTGTATTGATATCTTATATTTACGCGAATACTGCACATTGAAATAATCTTACGAATTTTATCGCGTTAATTATTTTTTACGTTTCCGACGTTTCGGCTGCTTTACAGCAACTATGGTCACGGAAGGACTGAGGTGGTTGACGTCCTAGTGTCAGTTTGTACCAGGGTACCCTCATATTTAGTTGCTCCTTGCGGTCCGATTTACGCAGAAAGTGCTCACAGCGTCTTGAGGTCTTGCACACTGTTAGCACTTTCTGCGTAGATCAGACCGCAAGCCACAACTAAATATGAGGGTACCCCGGTTGTTGTAAAGCAGCCGAAAAGTCGGAAACGTAAAAAACTAATAATAAACGCGATATTATCCGTGAGATTAGTTTTATTTCAATACTTAGCGTATAACATTTTCACGACTCCATATTAAAAATGTAATTCCTCTTATCTTTTGATAAAGCTGTAATAAACATAGGAATGCCTTGGGAAGCACGTTCTAATGCCGGAGCATTAGAAAGTTCCTCGTTATCAAGGGGAATTAATGCCTCATTAGCATTAAAAATGTCTTGGTCAGAACACTCATGTGATACTAGATCTGGGCTAGCATTGGTGACCGAATGAATTATTAAAATATTTTCTAATTACCTACTAAAATTATCTTACGCCTATATTTATTATTCATTTATTCCTTCACGAGATAATATAAATATTCCACGGAACAATGCAAGATGGCGACGCCATTGGATGGAACGTTTTCCCGCCAACACGGCCACCATAATACGTTTCCACGTTCTATATACAAACTGCTGTCAGTTTTTTCCTTTGCTTTGTTATGTGCCAGTAGCCTATTGCAGGGCATTGTTGGTACCAACACCAGCGCCACAAGTGGGCAGATATCAAAGCATATTCAGTAAGATTCCTGGTGAATTTAAATAGATTTTTAAGGGGATTTAACTTAATAAATTTACGAACAAGATTCGTTTGCCTAACAGGGGCTCAAGTTCTTTATACGTAGGTACGGTAAGGTAAATGTCTTCGCAAAAAAATCTCAGCACGCTTTCCCGATGGTGATACAATTAGCACGATGCTATAGCAACAACAGCAAGACAATACTCAATGCATCCCACTTACTCTAATACATAAGTGTATCTTGCTTACCCAGGCGTCATAACCACGATTTCGTCTCTATAACCAAAACATCTTGACAACCTAACGTAGCAACTGTTGTAACACAATACTATCGTCAATTCGATTTAATGGCGCACTCGTAAACGGGAGCGGTTCGTATGATAAATCCAATTACTTACATATAATATTCGGCCATGTAATAATATTCGCCTTTCCCGAGGGTGCAGTCATGTGATGAAAATAATTTGCCGCGGCGAAGGCTCAATGTGCCGTGACACGTTATCAAAAAGGAAAGGTTTTATGGTACTAGAACGCTGGCACTTATTTTAGCTATTATGTAAAATTTGTATTGAAATATTTACAATTCACTTTCAAACTCACGCGAGAGATATGAGATTATCGTTACAGAATAGCACTACAGACATGTGACTGAAATAATCTTTGTCGTTAGTAACATACTTATGACATGAATAAGGTTAAAAAACACTATTAAAAAATGTTATAAATATACGAGGTAAATTATTTTTGCTATGGTCAAATTATGCACAATGACGTAGTTTAAATGCGTCATCTAGGTAACGGACGGTATGTACCATGGCGGAGCTAGTTAGCGGCGGTTTGTTAGTGTTGCTATGTGCCGCGGAAACCGATCTGATATGGATTGTTTGTAGCATGGCAACACACTGGAGCTTACTTTATTATTTTTTTGTAAAAATAACGCCTTTAAAAAACAGACAAGCCCGCTCAGTTTCTCACCGGAACTTCGAAGTTGAGGTCGCGTTCCGATCCGGTTGTAGAGTTAAGAAATAAAATGTAATGGCAATTTGTAAGTGCCCCCGTAGGCCTATACGAAATAAACGATTTGACTTTGACATGGATTTGTGATCTAACTAACGTGCTTTTGTGACACTCGTGTTACCGACTAATTTGGTTTCGTTACTTCACGTTAGTCGCGTCGGTTTCTCCGAAGCCTAGCTGCAGGCTATGTAGCTAACATTTTGGTGAAGAAACGAAACCAAAAAAAATTGCTGGACGACTGCCGGCCGACGACGCGCTAATGACGGCGAGTGCTTGCACTTGTGGGCGCTACTTTGTAACGAAATACGCTTTAAAAATTTACGTATAAACTTTGCTTGTTCGCGATATGTTTTTCTTTAGAACCCGTACTTACCTACTTAGAATCTTCCTGGTAATAAATACAACCTGATTTTTTTACAAAAACTCTTCGAAGATAATTTAACTCCATCAGAGCTGTCCTTTCAAGCGAAATGTCGGGTTAACTTCTAAGAGGTGTCCTTGACAACTTAAGTGACGAGTTGCTGACACTCGACTCCGGTGTCTGACAGAGTGACACTAACACTAATGGGAGTTGCGAGTGTTGGATAGTTGGATATGTTTACGATAGGTACTTAGATGGATTGTGTTGCGTGCCTGAATGTTGGGGCTAGTTTCCGTTTCAGGCTTTTCGTAAGCGAACTTTTCATCATTAGCTTAGGCCTGAATGTCCATTAGGTAGGGACCATAGTTCGTTGTGAGTACCTAATTTAATTTATGTCG
The DNA here is from genome assembly GCA_905404115.1 of Pheosia gnoma. NCBI lineage: Eukaryota > Metazoa > Arthropoda > Insecta > Lepidoptera > Notodontidae > Pheosia > Pheosia gnoma. The sequence continues at coordinate 1,084,925 of FR989909.1, read as the reverse complement.
AGCTGTCCCGTAGAACTTTATACCGCCACAAATGTATTTTTAGTGATTTATTCCCATGTTTCAATAGTTATTTCGCTATTCGCGGCGGCGACAAATAAAAAAAAATTGACATCATAACAATCGGCCCTCCCGTTCATGAGTTATAAATAGTGTAACTAACACGACTTCATCCTAATGGTTCAAGGCTTCATCCTAATGGTTTTTCATTGATATGCCTGCCGGTTGGGTCCATTAATACCTTAGTCAGATAACTTATACTATGCGTCAATAATAAGTATTGTCCTTACTCAGCAGAGTGGTTGGAGCGTGAAATAAATCTCATTAGCTCGGCCTTGTGTCGCGACCCGCTGTAGGCCCGCCCTAATCCAATTACGCGACTCGGCTTCGCTAATGTCATTGTGAAAATGAGATTTTACGGCGTTTTCATGCTCGCAAGCCGCCATATTATCGCTTTGCATTTAAAGGGGTGAAAGGGGAAATCTTCGCTGACACTAAGCGACTCTTAACTAGTTCGTATACAGAGTGTAAGTGGCTTCGTAACTAAAACTGATACCATGGATTCAACTCATGATTCTGAGCCCCCCAGAGTTGGGATTTTTCCGTCAATCTTTTCATGATTTTTAGTATGAAATCATTATAGAAGTCTTATCTCAGCGTGATTAAAATTAAAAATACCATAATTACTAAGTTAGATCTAAAACTGCAATGTAAATTAAAACTCGATACGCTCAAACGCGTTCGTCATACGCACCAGTCGGGTACCGCGCGGGGCGTTGTGTTGTGATCGCGTTGTTTACGATACATTGCACGCTCAAAAATTACCGCACTGACATCCATGACTTTTGACATAAACGATTTCTGTAATTGTATTAATTAATCTAGTGGTTATTTTTTTTTCTTCATTTTATGTAGAATGAAACGACCAAGTGAACTGTTTTAAACGGGTGCGTTCGTTAAATGCACTCAAATACATACATGTAAATGTGTTCCGTTACAGCCTACGGTTAGTCTCGGAAACTAAAAATATACCCAATATTTTCCATGATTTTTTTGATTTCTTCAAGCATTTCATTTCTCCAAGAGCCAAATTTTTGCCCAGAATTGCGAAAAAAATACCTAATCTGGTAACCCTGCATTACAGTAGGTACTAATGAATCGTCAAAAATGTTAAGCCACGATTTTACCGCCCGTACGGAATGCCGCTTCTAGGTCGAAGAGGAAGCAAACAACTCAATGGTTGATTGTGGGTGTGTGAGAACAATGTAGGAACGGCTAGGCAGTTAATCAAAGAATCGATAGATCTTTATTAATACCTACGGGGCGTTAAAACAATCAATTTGAACGCTACTCTTTTTTATTGTTTTAAGGTCATTGTTTTAATTTATCACAAATAATGAGTAAGCATGTCAATTTTTATCTGTCTTTTGTCTTGTATAATTTGACAGCAATACATCTTTGACAAGTTTTATCTGAGTAACTAAGCACCTCGTTACAAGCCCATTAGTGTTTGTCAATCAAGCATTCAATTACATGTACCTATGGGCATTCTTTTCCATACAGACTGCATCGTTATATTAATAACTAGCTGTTGCCCGCGACTTCGTCCGCGTGGTATTTAACAAAGACAACCGTTGACAACAGCCTGCTCGCCCATTCTGAGCCCGCGGGATGCATTGCAGGTTGTTGCTATCAAACTTAATCAGGCGCTGCGCTGCAACATTGGTTTTAACTTTTTTTCGTGAGATCCTATTTTTTTTTCTAAAATAAAAGTAGCCTAAGTTACTCCTTGTTACATCAGCTATCTGCCAGTGAAAGTCCCGTCAAAATCGGTCCAGCCATTTCAGAGATTAGCCGGAACAAACAGACAGACAGACAGACAGACAGACAAAAATTGTAAAAAATGTTGTTTCGGTATAGGTAACGTTTATACATCCAAATGCACTTAGTAAAAAGCGGTTATTTTAATATTACAAACAGACACTCCAATTTTATTTATATGTATAGACTAGCTGTTGCCCGCAACTTCGTCTGCATCTTTACATTGATATAACTATTTTATTTGTAAAAATAATGGTGTGCGCGTTGGCCGCAGGTCCGCCACACGCCGGGGTGAGAAATAAAAAGCAGGAGGATGGTTAAAATGATGAAAGTTATAATATGTAAAATTTTCAGTGCGGACATATCAGGTGACAGAAATAGACCACAAAAACAAAAGATTACTAAAAAAACCATAAAAGACTCCCAAGGAGATCGCGTCGTTAACATTCCCCACCCTAGTGCTGGCTCAGCACTCCTCACCAACAGGGATCCGAGCGACGCGAGCCACCGAACGCTTAAAAGTTCCATGGGAAATCTATCTGGCTGTTAGTCCGGAACTTGCACTGGTGGTCCGGACTGGAGAAATGAGTATATCTTGGCTGAATGCCGCCCACTGCTCGTACTTAATTAGCAGTATTAATGAGGTTATTACATGTACTCCTACAGGTTTAAGTATGTTCCGTGAATGATTAACCTTTTCCGTGTACCTGCCGGCAAACTCTTCGTTTGCGGTCATCTTTACCTCGATACCCTTCAATCGGGTCGGTACATTCGGGCAACCGTCAGGCTTGCAGTGCTGCCATGGTACGCCTATGTGTCCCGTACAGACGGCGAGTGTATCTGTTCGTTCCAGCGCGGCCACAGCACATCCATTGTCGACATTATGGCGTCGCTTACCCGTCACGGCTGAGGTCTCAATGGCGAACGATCGTTGCTCTTCCTCGTGACGTTCCCGCAGAATGCTGACAGCCTCGTTCCGGTCCTGGGCAGGAGTGTCCACTTCTGCCAACATAAGTGACGTATGGACTGGGCGCTCTTCGTACGGCACCTCCGCGCTCCCATGTAGGCACCAACCAAGGGGGGTTCGTGTAACGGACGGCTCGTTGACCTCACCTAGACAGACGTTTACGTTTATGTGCATGACAGTTTCCGTAACAGGCGAAAACTCCGTAGTATCGGTACTGGATTCCCGAACGACAACGTCTGTGTTATTGTTTTGATTGAAGTTTGTACTCGTGAAATGCAATAAACGATGATGCGCTTCGCCGCAGCCGTCTTTATCACACGCAGGTGCAGGACAGGTCTCTCGGTCGTGATCTAGCAGCAGGCACTTGTAGCAGATGCCGTGGCGTTTAACGTATCGCCAGCGATCCTTGCGTAATCCTTTCTTAAACTTCTTGCAATCCGTGAGTTCATGTTTTGCACCGTGACAATACTGACATCTGTTATCACTGGAAACAGCAGAACTATGTTGCTGTACTGACACTGCTTGAGGTCTATAGTTATTGTCGCGGTATTGTTTATATCTATGTTGATTGCTGGGCATATCAAACACATTAATATTTACGGTGGTAGATATTTTGACAGCTTCCTCGTTCAAGAAATCTGATAATATATCTAGACGGGACTTCTTGTTCTCTTTGATCAGTGGGAAGCTATAGTCTGACCACTTTGATATAAGCACCGTGGGAAACTTAGCTAATATATTTGTGACTATAGTCATTCCCTGTAGGTACTCATCGCGGCCCATTGCGCGTACAGCCGCGATTGAGTTCTGTAACTTGACAGCAAAAACCAGTATATCCTTGTGGTAATCTGAAGAGATGGTCTGTAATTTCTTTATGTCTTGTATGACTCTTGCTAGGATAGTGTCTGGGTTACCAAAACGTAGCTCTAAAGTTGACATAACCTTGTCAGGATCAGTCGCACAAATCAGGAGAGCTGAGACGGCATCCTTAGCTGGTCCGCGTAGACATTTTCTTAACCTCCATAGGTTCTCCTTCGGGTTGAAATTACACACTTGAGTAGACTCTTCGTAGGCCTGCCTGAAGTGCAACCACTCCATCGGGTCTCCGTCAAAGGCAGGCAGGTCTCTTGGCGTGCATATTCTACTCAACAAGTTAGCACTTGGTGCGTTAGCAGCAGAAGAGGCGGCTAAATCCTTCAGTGCGCGAGCCAACAGCTGAACTGTTCCATCATTAGTGCCAGGGCTAGTGTCCACTGGCGCGCACAGCCCGCCCGATTTAGTACCATTCTCGGAGGCTGACTGTACTTTCTGTAGTTCTTGCTGGCCGTGCTCTAACCACCTGCTTACGTTACTCGTACTACTAACAGAACCTTCCTCCTCGTGTGAACTGTATTCGTCGTCTAATTCCGCCAAGTCCGCTTCCAATTTTTTATCGACCAGTTCCATCTGTATTCGTGCCTTCTCGCGTGCTGCTTCCAACTCCAGTCGTTTCCTCCGAGCCAGTGCAGATGACGAGGTGGACCTTCTACTCTTCGATCCCTTGCAGGTGCGTGGTGGCGGCGTCGTCTCTCGACGCTCCAAAATAGCGCTGCCACCCGCGGTTACAATGGTGCGATCAAAGTCAGGTGCCGGTACATCAATCATTTCAGAGCGTGGCGGTGAACAATCATCGGATCCGGCTCGAAGGACCAACTTGTGCGCGTTGGCCGCAGGTCCGCCACACGCCGGGGTGAGAAATAAAAAGCAGGAGGATGGTTAAAATGATGAAAGTTATAATATGTAAAATTTTCAGTGCGGACATATCAGGTGACAGAAATAGACCACAAAAACAAAAGATTACTAAAAAAACCATAAAAGACTCCCAAGGAGATCGCGTCGTTAACAAATGGTTAAAAAAAATATATCGTCACCTCGTCTATTACGATCGTAAAATATACACATTAAAACATTTAACTTTGTCAAGTTAAGATATGATGCCAACTGCACGTCAAGTGCGAGCTAACTGTATACTTTATAGTCTACCGTATTTAGACATTCTCTATGGAGAATTGAAAAGCGCATCTAGCTGACGGTATTTAAAACTTTCAATTCTTCATACAAAATGTGTAAATACGGTACACTATAAAGTATACGGTTAGCTTACGAATAATCTCGCGATTGACCTACTGAATTAGGAGCCTTCGTCACATGAACTTCGTTCAAACGATAAGCTCACGCAAGCATCAATACATTAGCTTTGATCTCTGCTGACCCGGCAACGGCTGATAACCTTCGCGATAAAACCATTACATACCTGTATAACGAGAGCTGGAATAAACAACGCATGTTGCAAAAAAAAAGTCACGTTTAAAACGTGACTTTTTTTTTGCAACATGGCAATATTTGTTTAGGATACTATGCGTATATTTTTTATGATGTTATTAAATAATTTGAAGCAGTGATAGCCAAGTTGGTAGAATGCTCGCCTCGGAAACGAGGATGGTACGTTCAAACCCCGGCTCGCACCTCTGGAATTAGTGAACTATTTTGACGATTCATAAGTACTGTACTTAATGGTTTACGTGAATAAAAATATTCTGATACTGATTCTGTTTGATAAATTCTAAAGCGCTATCTGAAAACGTTTTATTTGTTAGTTAAAACTCCATACCTACCTATTCAAACGTATCTTAAAAGAAAAGGACCTTCAAAATAAATTCTTTATTTAGTAATCAACTGTTCAAAGCTCCATAAAGGGCTTTCAACGATAATCCGAGCTTTTCCGATAGCATTACCTCTACGTGGCGCTTACGCAACGATCTCGTTACGAACACTTTTCAGCGATCGGCTCAACACGTTGAGAATTTAAACTAGCTTCATGATTTCAGGTTCAATGTAGCTTTTTAAATAGCTACAGTGTTATATGTAATGTACTAGTGATTAAAAAATATCGCCAGACGAACACACCGACTATACGGATCCATACTAAGCGACGCTTGTATTATGGGTACCGTACAATGGAATGAAGGCGAACCCAGTATGTAATACTTGTATAGATACTAAACATCCATGACTCGGGTACAAACATTCGTGCTCATTACACAAAGTTTGTCAGTACCAGGATTCGAGCCTGAGACCCTCGGCGCCGAAAGCAGGGTCACTATCTACTGTACTAATTAGCTCATACCTCAATATTAACGTGAAGTCAACTGTATTTTATAAATAAATATCGCCATACGAACACACCAACTATACGGTACCACTTTAAGCTTAACGCTTGTGTTATGGGTACCGTACAAAGGACTGAGGGCGAACTCAGTATATAATACTTATATACATATTAAACATCCATGACTCGGGTACAAACATTCGTGCTCATCACACAAAGCTTGTGTCCCTACCAGGATTCGAACCCGGGACCCTCGGCGCAGAAAGCAAAGTGACTACCACTGCGCTAATCAGGCCGTCACTTTGATTTGATAGTTTGGTTATATTTTTATGGTAAGCAGTCTTTTCATCGTGGCAAGATTATACTTAAATGCAACAATCTTTTTTAACGAACTTACGTATTGCAGCATGAATCCAACTCTATCTGCAGTTAAGTCTGCGCAAAAGGAAATATTCCATATTTCGTACTAAACTTTACTAAACAGTTATTGAAGTTAGTACAGCTTCAATAACTGTTTAGTAAAGTTTAAATAAAACCAATCTTAAGGATTTTATCGCGTTTATTTTATGTTTTTACGTTGACGACGTTTCGGCTGCTTTACAGCAACCATGGCCACGGGCCGACTGAGGTGTTAGACATCCTAGTGTCATAGTTTGATCTGGGTTACCCTCAGATTAAGTTGTTGTTTGCGTTCCGATCTACGCAGAAAGTGTTCACAGTGTCTAGAAGTCTTACAATCGTCCTTAAGGGGTGGATATCGACCACATTGGGAATTCCAGGTCTACGGGAACTTATGTCGTAAGCATTATACATATGACATGTTTTAGTCCGGGCAGTGAATTGCCTGGTAATCAGAGTCCGTAATACGACCCAAGTACGGGCCACCAAAAGCAGTGATAGCCAGGTTGGTAGAACGCGTGCCTCGGTAACGAAGATCGCAGGTTCAAACCCCGGCTCGCACCTCTGGGATTTCTGGATATCATGTGCGAATCTCATTTTCAACCGATTATCACTTGCTCAACGGTGAAGGAAAACAACGCGAGGAAACCTGCATGTCTGAGAGAGCCCCTCGAAAGACGTGTGAAGTCCGCCAATGCGAGGGGGAAGTTGCCTATTCCTCCTCGCATTGCGGGGAGGCCCGTGCCCAACAGTGGGACATTAAAAGGGCTGGTATTACATACGGGCCACTAAACACAGAACGACATCCTCCATTTATCCTTAATCGCTCACTTAGATGCCGTGCGATTGAACCTACGGCAAATTCTAGGCGAGGTTGTATTGTGACCTCCGGTCAGAGACCCTGGCTGAAATGGCGCTAACGAGATGATTCAATCCCACTAATCGTGGGTAAGCTACCTACTACTGCACGGAGGCGATATTGATTTAGCTATTATTGTCACGCGACTAATAAACAGAACTCTCTTTGCCAGCGTCGGGTAATGAATGTCAATGATCATTTTAATGATTGAAGGCGTTAATTACATCTGTTGTTTTAAGTGAGCGACTTTCGCTGATTTTGTCTAGATTAACGAAAGTCGCTCATTAGAAAATCCATTAGAACTTTATTTTTTAAAGCGGAGATAGCCAAGTTGGTAGAACGCTCACCTCGGCAAAAATGGTCGCAGGTTCAAACCCCAGATTGCACCTCTCTGATTTCTAGATTTCATGTGCGAATCTTATTTTCAACTATGATTATCACTTGCTAAACTTGGTGAAGGAAAATTTGGTGAGGGAACCTGATAATCTGAGGAAACCTGACTAGTTCTTGAACGCACACTGCGACACACACGACATGTCGGCGTGTGTCGTTAGTATAAGGCCAAGAGAGCCTAAATTATTAGTAACCCTTGTACCCGTTAACCCTTAAACTATTTAGTAATTCCAACAACTTCCAAAATTCTCTCAAATGAGTTTATTGGTATTAGTTTTCGTTACGAAGCCACTTGCACTCTGTATGCTTATGTTTGTCTCCCTGTCCTCAGCTCGTCGCCGATGATGGCAGCCTGCTGAATCGTGCTGCAACGAGGGTGTTCTGCTAGCTTTCCACGATGACGAAGCGGTTCGAGTTCAACTGGCAGATACCCGTGCCGGAGCCCCTGCTGCAGGTAGGTACCCTGGCGTCATCACCACCATAGAACTATATCAAGATAGAGAGGAAATGTGGGCCCGCGTCCACGCCACTCTTCGGTCGTTCCCTCAATACTGAGGATCGTTATCATCACGTCAGTTCCTTGGATCGGACGAACTGTCTCCATCGGCTCCGATCTGTGGCCATCTTCACCGCGGCGTAGAAGCGGGACGTTGGTGTTTCTTTAAGTTGGTCAGACCACCTGGTCGGGGACCGGCCTCGTGAACGTTTCCCTTCCACGTTTCCCACCACAATGAGCTTTTCTAAGCTGCTCTCGCCACGTCTGGCGATGCCACACCAGGGGCTCAATTCTGCTAATTTACAAACCCTTCAGTGGAGTGTCGATAGCGTGTCGATTGAATGATTTTAGACATATGGTAGTCTACTAGTTTTTCAAGACCAGCGGCTTTCCACTGACCAGCCATTCATCTGCCATTGAACTATTTAGTATTCTGTACTTCAGTCGTGTATCAATATAATGTAGCTAAGTAATGGTATTCTACTCGTTATCTGACCTTTCTAGCAGTCGACACACAACCATTGACACTGAAATGAGACTCCATCAAGACAACATTCTTCGTCTTCTTTCTTTACGAAATGAAATGCGATGAAATAAAATGGATATGCAAATGGCCTCACCCACAACTTAGCGGGTATTTTGCCAATGTTAAGTAATTAATAGCAATAAAACCTTCAATAAATACACATTATAAATAAAATAATGGATGTGAATTGTGACATGATTATATGAAAATGGCGTCTCAAAAGGCAAGCTTATATTGCAAAGACGACATTAAAGTTTTAGCAGAATAGCCGATCTGTCACAGTCGTAATGAAACCTCAATAGTGATGCTGTGGAAATCGTATGTCATTTTATTTAAATTAGCAAAATTGGCCCCCCGGAGACGTGTGTGGCGTAGCATTTGTGCCTCGACACTCGACTCGAGGCAGGCGAGTCAGGACACGCCTTAACAAAATGTTCACAAGGTATTAATCTCTAATTTTTACCTCATCTTGTTCTCTTCCCGCGACGTAGCAACGATCGCGTCGTAAATCAGTGTTCGCGATGTTTACCGAAGCCGCGCTCACTCATATGCTGGTGCGGGGTGGGACTGACGGCGGGGCAGCGGGGCGGGATTATGTTATCACAATATCCTGTACAAATAGTGTAGTATATAACCTTTAGTAACGTCGTAATTAGCTGTGTGTATGTAACCTAAACCCTAATAAATAGATAGATCTAACTAATATAGTCGAATAATAATCTAATGGCAGCGGCGTTGAAGTTGTCACATCTGATAGTTTTCCATTAATTATATATTTTGAAATATTTTTTTAGAGCATTAAAGTTGATTTTAATTTCTCGGGCATTCTCCGGAGAATTAGTAGAAGATTTTTTTAAATTTACTTCGTAACCCAGGTTACGAAATTTATATTTGTACGGTATTGTATTAAAAAAACATGCTGGAAGATAATAGAACAGGTGTAGTCTATAAAAAAAAACAAGAACGATTATGATACAACTCGGTAAGGCCATAGTTCCGTGTGCATTGTTTTGTTTTTTGAAAAGCTGCAAAAGTCACGTTCTCCGCTATCACTGCGCCCCGCCCTCTGCTACCACCTGCCGCCGCCTTCAGTTGCTCCCGCCGCTCAGTTGGAACGCGACTTGATATCTTTTGCCTTGCCGAGATTGTTTGAGAGAATATTCGCCGTTCCTACATTGTTCTCACATACCTATAACAATGTAATACACAGTAATGTATAAGATCTTTTAAAAAATATCATCCCGGTCGGGGCACACTTTGTGTAATGAGCATGAATGTATGAGCGTTTTTTACCTAAGTTTGCCAAATTCGTTGCGTCGGTCATCTTTACAAAATTTTCCTTTGCACTTATTTGGCTTACTAGTACTTACTGATTATATTTTTGGTCTTTGTAATTGGAGTATTAATCCAGGAAATTTAGATAGCTGGTTTGCCTATTATTCTCAACTGTGGTTGCATTGCCTATTTACCTGCTAGAATAGGCAAGTGTCTGCCTAACATCTGTCTATCGTCACAACCCGATCAAAGCAGGCGTCGTGTTCCCAATGTTTACAAAACTAGACAAAGCAACACTGGTGCGATTTAATTGCCTCCTCACAGTTTACGAGCTAAGTAGGTATAACATTTTATGCTGATGCTATTAGCGGTTGGCGATAAATGAACAATGGAATTGTAAAAATATTGTGGAATTTTACCCATTCCACTAACTAAACTATGACTCCTGCATTTTAAATCAATCGAAATCGATATCGGAAACGGAATTGAAAACTTCCTAACTACATATCCCCAATGGCTATTAACATTTCTGAATTTGATGATTTTCGACGGCTCTCAATGGAAATACCAATTCGTTTTATCAAAAAGTTTCAGTCGGGAGCGACACCAACATCGGAAAGTTTCAAACCCGTTTCCGATACCGATTCCGAATGATATAAAATATCCACCAGGTGCATATTAACGTAGCTCTAAGTTAACGTAAGCTTTTTCATTCCTCTTCATCGCAGCCGTCTTTAACCTATTGTAGGCCCTCGGCACTAAATAATAATGGGGCAACCATGATTATGACAGAGGACTATTTCATTAACAACAGGCAAAAGGAGTAGATGAAGAATATTCTTTCGATTTATTCGACTGTATAGGGGGACCAATGAATCGCGGAGCCTCGGGCACTTGTAGGTGCGCATGCCTCTCACACCCGTGATATGATAAATAGGAATGACAGTGACAGCATGCTTTGCTTATCGATGACGATACGATTCCGTTCGTTCTTACTGGCAAGCTGATATTGGAAGTTAAATTTACCATCTCTATACTTCCACTCCCTTTGGTGACTTATAAGTTATTCCTTAGAGTTTACACACTTGCAGCAAATGAAAGTGCCTTAGAGGCTTTAGAGGCGAGCTGTTGGTAGCTCATGGTAATATTTTTTATTGTTTTGTGTCAGGGTGCGGTATTCGACAGATGGACGGAAGAGAAGGACAACACGGAGTTTGAACAGAACTGCACGTTCAAAGTGGATGAATACGGCTTCTTCATATACTGGAAGAGTGATGGAAAGGTCAGTAATTCAGCTTATAGCTACTAAATAATGAATAAGAATCTCTTATGGGTAAGTTCTCTACATAAGATTCAACCACTTATAAGGCAGCAGACGTGATAGCCAAGTTGATAGATCGCTTGCTTTGGTAACGAGCAGCGCAGGTTCAAACTCCGGTTCGCAGCTCTGGGATTTCTGGATTTCATGTGCGAATCTCATTTCCAACCATGATTATCACTTGCTAAACGGTGAAGGAAAACATCGCGAGGAAACCTGTATGTCTCGAGAATCCCTCGAAAGACGTGTGAAGTCCGCCAACCCGCACTGGGCCAGCGTGGTGGACTATGGCCTAATCCCCCTCGCATTAAGGGGAGGCCCGTGCCCAACAGTGGGACATTAAAAGAGCTGGTAATATTATTATACTTATTAAAGCTCGGTTAATATTCGGCACATCAACCAAATATTCGGCCGAATACCGAAAATAAAAAACTATGCCGAATAACTATATTACTGAATATTCGGCGCATCCCTAGTATGTACATACTAGGTCGCGGGCACAACTAGTATCACATAAAGCATACCCTAAAGTCCGATCTGGCTTTGGTTCACATTTCACGTTACCGCGACCTGACTGAAAACTAATTTCATGACTTATATTATGCATAACGCCGAGGTTAGGACAGATTTGAATCCAGGCAGTATCATACCGACACGGGAATTTCCCAAGAGATAGAGACTCGTCCATTTGGTTCATTTATTGGCTAAAATACCTACGTTGTGACGAACGCACCTGCACACGTATTTAGCGGAACATAATAAAAAAGCATAAAAACTTAGTTACCCGCCTTGAAAATCCAAGAATGTAAATTTTTGCATAACGTAATTTTACATTTATGATTTGTATTGAGGATAATATATTTATTATTTATCATTATTATTATTATCATTATTTAACAATATGTGAGTAATGTATTTTATTTAAGAACCAGAAGCGGTAGGTTTTTTTTTCTTTTTTTACCTTTTTCTTATGTTCCGCTATATGTTCCCACGATTGTGATGAAATAAATTACAGTAAGTAGGTACATTTTCGATATACATGGGGTTTTGATTTTGATGTGTAGGTACACTTAATAAGGTTGAAAACTGAACGGTTTCATAGATTAAAGAGTTTTTAATACATCCCTTGTAGTGCTATTTGTATCGACCATATCTGACACGAGTCCGAAAGTTATTTGTAAAATTCCAATAAAAAATTGACATTTCACCCTCGGAATCAAACGTGAGATACTGATTTTAAATGACAATCTTATAAAATAAACACGAATCCACGGGTAAAATGTAGAATTTGTATTGATATTGTAGCGACCTCCTCAACCTCGCCACAAACTACACAGATGGCGCTGCACGCATTCAGAACAATTGATAATTCTTCATGCAATCCTGAAACGCGCTATGAGAGTTTTCGGAGCACGTAACATATATACAAGATCCCGATAACAACCGTCGGGGCATTCCTCTCGCCTGCCTGGAAGATACAATTCACTTGCGGACTCACGCGCGAGATATGAGACTGTCGTTACAGAATAGTACCGCTGAGCTCATGCTCGCCCACTTACGAAAAAGATAAATAAACATTGCGAACGGAGACCGCACGCTTTAATATCCGCAATAATGCAGCGCGAACACTTGCCGGAATGGCTGACCTATTTCGCGGGCCACTCCACATTTTGCATATTACACGGACGTTTATTTCTCTATCAGAATTGCGTTGAAAATAGCTATTATATCGTCGTGTATAGTGTAAATACTGTTTGGGTGCATGTGTGAGTGATTGAATGTGTATGTGTGTGAGAGTGTACGTGTGCGTGTGAGAGAGAGTGTATGTATGTATGTGAGAGAGAGAGAGAGTGTATGTGTGTTTATGTGTGTGTGTGTGTGTGTGGGGTTGGATGAGAGTGTGGGTGAGTGATTTTATGTAATTCAACATCGCTACAGTTATATACAAGTGGCATAGAGGCCCTTTTGTAATGAAGATCTGCATTTTTCTAATCTCTTCTTTTTCTATAAAAGAGAGCTCATATTTTTTTCATCTCATATCCTTGGTAGTAGTTTATGAACATATTTATATGTATAAAAAACACTAACATTATATTTTAATACATTGATAACATTAAAGTTCCAGTCAAGTCCGGCTTCAGTGGATTAATTTATAATAGTTTTTTTTCATTCCTAAGATCTCTCAACAATCACAGTTTAAAAAAAAAATCGTTATAATGATAGACACAACACTAAAAGGTCGCCGCCCTAAAATCTAAACATTAACCTAAATTTTACTGAAATTTATTTACTTTCAGCCATGAAAAGAAACTGTCATTAAAATATTTCATAATGTGACCTACATTCCAGGCGTTTTTGGATTGTTTTTCAATATGCCGTCTACGCATCTAACAGGTGATTGTTAGATAGATTAAAGCCTCATTGTACGTCACTCAAACCGTAATAAATGGAGGAGTTATGCCTAAATTGCTGTTCCCGAACTAGAGCGGCGCAAAATATTCCTACCAATAACGGGCTATAGGTACTCCTTGCCTTAAAATATTTCGTTTGAACAGTATTACATTGGATACCTATGGATACCAAGCTGTAGCGTTAAAACTAAGTATTGTCTTGGTCAGTCAGTATTGTTAGTTATCAAAACGTGTCTAAAAGTATTCCCTTTGGGTGCATGTTTTATGTTTAAGTTATTGTATTGATTTCTTATATTTACGGGAATACTACACATTGAAATAAAACTAATTTCTGCGTTGATCGGACCGCAAGCAACAACTAAATATGAGGGTACCCCAGTTCAGACTATGACACTAGGACGTCAGACACCTCAGTCCTCCCGTGACCATGGTTGCTGTAAATCAGCCGAAACGTCGGGAACATAAAAACATAAAATAAACGCGATAAAATCCGAAAAAATAGTTTTATTTCAGTTATTATTTCTACAAGTTATATCATATCATCTAGAAATTATATAATCACGTGCTCTACATAATTTCTTTCTATTCATTTTTAATTTTAAACAATCATAAATTATCGAATCGGATTGATGGGATGTATGCAATGAGCGTCTATAATCTAGTGGTTAGAAAGTCAACACTCGCAACCGAGAGGTGTTAGGTTCGATCCCCACACTGGCCACGGCAGACCACTTTAATTGGAGGCTAATTGGAGTACTATTGTCGATATAACATAATATTAAAACCGGTAATGTAAAAATCCTAATACAGCTTCCACAAAAATGGGCGACCGTTCCAGTGACCTATGTTCCAGGCGACCTACATTCCAGGCGTTTTTAGGTCCCTCGCAAAAAGGTTTCATGTTCAACACTAGTTCGCAATTGAAGTTAGGAGTGACCGCTGCCGACGACGTTACCCGACTATTCGATCCATCCGTCCATTACCACTCGATTAGGGTCACCGAGTGACGGATAAAAGAGAATTAAACACATGTACTTTTAAAGAATGACGTTTCAATAATAATACCAGCCCTTTTTAATGTCCCACTCCCGGGCTCGGGCCTCCCCTCAATGTGAAGGAGATTAGGCCATAGTCCACCACGCTGGCCCAGTGCGGGTTGGCGGACTTCATACATAGTGATTCAGCTACGAGCAATTGGGCGGAAGGGACCAACCACATCACTCAGCTTGTCGGTTTTTACAATTATAAACCATTAAGTTCATACTAGTTATAAACCAACGAAGTTGATCGATAATTTAAGAAGCCACCAAAACTGTATTCCGCCATGATGTCGGGTGAGTGCAATGTGGTATTTATAACCTACTTATCACCCTGTTAAAATATTGTATACTATTAAAGTTACACAGAATATACATTACCTGTCGCATACCACAAACTGCTCTGGAATTATAGACACGAGAAATATCTACGTGTTCAGATATCCTTGGAATATAGCTGCAAGGTCGAGTTGTGGAGAACAGCTCTCAAGGGACCCCGGGTTTATAATGACCGGGATGAGAGGCTGTCGTTAGCGATGCGACCCTCTCATGAAACTGAAACAGATTTAAAAATGTCTTATATTTTCAAAAAATAGGGGATAAGGAACCCACCACTGACCTTCGACTTGTCAACTTTCTATTTATAAACCAAACAAGTTGATCGATAATTAAAGAAGTGACAAATTGTATTTTGGTAATTATTTTGTGAAAAATTTACTATTTTTTCATAATATTTTCATGTTTAAAAATAACGACGGCAGGATTGCTTGTAGAGTTATTTTTTTCGTTTATTAGTAAACTATCAATGTACCCACAGCACTCTAAACAGATGACATTCACATAAGTACACATATACATATAAATCACAAGCCATTTTTTATTTTATTTTACGAACACACCAACTATACGGGTCCTACACTAAGCAAAGCTCGTATTATGAGTACCGTACAGTGGACTAGGGGGCGAACCCAGTATATATTACTTATATAGACATTAAACATCCATAACTATGGTACAAATATTCGTGTTCATCACACAATGTTTGTCCTAACCAGGATTCGAACACGGGACCCTCGGCACAGAAAGCAGTCACTACCAACTGCGCTAATCAGGCCGTCAGAATCAAATCCAAAATCATGTACATACACAAAATTAACAATAAAATTCCAAATTCAACCGTAGTAACTTGACCTAATGGGTGTAGGTAGTATACTTATTAATAAAGGATATTTGTTATTACACACGTAAATGTAATATTACACCCGAAAATGTCAAATTAAGCTTAAATAATAGACGCCATTACCGGACCCATTATCCCTAATTGAATTATAGGTCCGCACCTGCCCTCCGGCGCGGACGAATAGGATTCGCAAGGACTTCGACTGACAAATTAACAAATAGCTTCCATCCAATTCTGAGTTGTAGAACATATTTATTTAAATTATCTCGTCCTTTTGAGGGCCTTTGTCGGTATTTAAGAAGTCCTTAAGTGTTGGTTTATCTTTATAATATCAATGACTCACTTTTTGTTGCCATTAGTGTCGGATGCTCCCGTGTTCCTTTCGCAGTAAGTAGTTGAATAATATAAAACAATATAATCCTATATCATGAACCTCCCTATTATGTATTTAGGTTGATAATGTTTACACATATTCATATTTTCCTATGATTTCTAGCATTCACACATATGATCATATTTATTAATCATGAGTTATATCCACGAGTAATGAACAACCTAATAGAAAAGGATTTTCGGCCATATATTACATGGTCTATATCAGAGAATTAAACTTCGAAATTACCTTCATTCATATATTCATATCATTTCAAATGTATTAATGCTCATACAATAACCGCCTAAAACATAAAACGATACAACCCAAACAATATAAAAAAGAAAAGTATATTTGAACTCCGATATCGGAAGTTCCTTTGTGCGTTCGCTTTTGTAGCCCACTGTCGCCCACTCGCCACTCCCTTGGTGGGCGTGGGCGTGACGGCATAATGGGCATAGGGAGGCAGGTCAGGTGACATACAGCGACGGTCCTTTTCTGTTATTGTTAAGTGGTACTTACGGAGTTGGAGATGAAAGGGAATCGAATTAAATGAGTGTTAATCCGACCTCTGTAAAACTCGCAGTCGGATATATAATCCGCTTTTGAACCGACTTCAAAAAAGAGGAGGTTCTCAATTTGGTTGTATATTTTTTTTTATTCCGGCTGGATAACATAGGCAGCATGTCCAATCAATACGTTCAACGAAACGGCTGTCAACGTTTAAGCGCGTTGTAAATAGATTTACATGTTAATAGTTTTAGATATTGAATGCTTATTATTCGACACTATCCCTGATATATCCGCGAACTTCGTACCGCCTCAGAATCATGTTTTAATAGTTATTCTGCTATTCGGGGCAGAGACAAATACAAAAAATAAAATATCATAACAATCGGCCCACTCGTTTTTGAGTTACGAGTATGAATGTTGTAACTATGACGACTGAGTTTTATATATGTGTATACATATATTATGAAATATGGCATCACAGAAACGGAATTTGAACGAAAATCTCACAAATAATACGATGTTGTTACTGAGGTATATTATGAAAATAACATATTTACGCACCCATAAATTTGTTATAATAATAAATCCAAACATTCAGTCTGACCTCGTCCTAGGATTTTGCGTAACGTAAACAATTGTCAAAAATAAACGTAATTTTAGTTTTAATATACATTGGGACCAAATACGATAGGCGAATTGTGGGTGCACTACAGTACACCTCTCCATACCCCTTCGAGGATTACAGGCGTGATGGTACCTATGATTAGGATACAAAGATAGGTTAAGTACATATCATTACGCTACGACCATGCAAGGGTTGAGTAGTATAGCAAAATCGATCTTTGCACGGGCGGAGACGCGGGCTAAAGCTAGTCAATTTATACACAAGTGTTACCCCCCTCCACGTCACGTTGGAACCCCTCACGAGTGCAGACTGCAGTTGACAGGCCGCTATCTATGCAATAGATGCCTTGGAACCGCAACTGGGTCGAACATTGACGCTCATTGAATAGGGCTGGAGACACTTTGTGGCTGTCAGATACGGAACGTGATTATACGTACCTACTCATAGTTCCTAGTTGTTCCTAGCTGAGAATAACCTAGTAGGTAACCTTAATACTTTAGTTACATGTAATTCATAGTGTGTTTTGCTTGTGGAGCAGTACGCTTTTTTTAGCTAGTTTGACCTGTTTTATGATTCGATACCAATTCGTTGCAATAGGGGTGGAGTGCTCCAGTGTACCGCATCCAAGGTTCAGTTTAACTACAGTCAAATCTGACGCTGAAAGATTCTGTAAAGATTCGGACGGTACCTACTTAGTTAAGTTAGTTGTGCACTACAGCCTATGTGTCGTGACATACCGTTATAACAACAGTATGTCAGATGCAAGGTTCTTCGTAAGCTAACTGTATAGTTTACAGTTTACATATTTAGATACATTGTATGGCAAATTGAAGAGCGCCTCTAGCGGACAGTATTTAAAACATACAATATGTCTAAATACGTTGACTATAAAGTATACGGTTAGCTTACGAATAATTTTGCTCTTGACGTGGAGGAAGATTATTTCGACGTCCAAAATGAATGATTTATAATCTCGTCTGACTGTGTGTTAATTTTTTTACCTACGGAGCACAGTTGATAGTGACCGTACCGAGGATCCCAGGTTCGAATCTCGGTAAGGGCAAACTTTGTGTGGTAAGCACGAATGATTGTACCCGAGTCATGAATGTTCTGATATCTGTATACTTAAGTAAATCAATGAAATACGCCCCCATTGTACGGTACCTACCCAAAATACAAGCGTTGTTTACATTGGGACCGTACAGTTAGTGTGGTCGTCTAGCGATATTTATTTTATTATTAGGTTAAACTTAGATAATAGATCACGTAGATACATAATAATAATAATATGGTTCCCTCGGTGCAGGGTATATATTTGAGGCGTTTGGGGTAGAGACATTGGGTCCGTGCGGACCGGGTGCCCATGGGATCTACAGGGAGCTTACCAACCGTCTGGTGGTGATATCTGGAGACCAGAACGCTGACACATATTTTGGCCAACACATGAGCATTGCCATTCGACGTGGCAATGCTGCCAGCGTTTTGGGCACACTGCCGGCCGATGGTGGTGGGGATTTGAAAGCTGAGTGCATTTCGAAAAATGCCTAATTTTAATTTTAATCTTAATATATTTTAATTTATGTAGGATATGTAATTAATAAGTTATAATTGGCGTAAATACACATTGTATCTCTGAAAATAAGAATAAAATCCAAGACTCACCCTATACCTAACCCTTAACCTTTCCAAGTCAAAGCAAGGCACTTGGTATGACAAAGGAAGTGAAGCCAAACAGGAAATGAATCTCGTAACGACATCTCGCGCGGATGTCACCGAGCCGCGCATTATCGTGCAGGATGTTGTATGCGGATGCCATCAGAGAGGAAACTGCAGTTAAGAGGCCGCCTTTGCTAACAAGCGGGCAAGAGATAGCATGATTTGGTTTAGCGTGCAATTGACAGCGACGGATACAGTGATTGGGCTCTAAGATTAATGCGCCGAATCAAATAATTGTTATTTGTCCCAAAACCACAATCGGTATAGAAAAAAGTAAATTTACCAAAATCGAGAATTAACTAAATATGAGGGTACCGCAGTTCTAACGATGACATTAGGACGTCAAACACCTCAGTCCTCCCGCGACCATGGTTGCTGTAAAGTAGCCAAAACGTCGGGAACGTAAAATCATAACATAAACGCGATAAAATCCTTAAAATTTGTTATATTTCAATTTTTTTTTAAAACTGAATTTAATGAAGCCCGATGTTTGTTTCAGGACGGTGACGTCATAGAATTATGCCAAGTCAGTGACGTGCGCTCTGGGGGCGTGCCAAAGGTAAGATTTACTATTAAATAAACAGCGTTTATATGCGATTGGTAGCACAGTTGTGTAGATACAACAATGTACATAAATAGGTCACTAGGTAAATACTAACAATACATAAGAGTTTCATTATCTGAGTATATTTGGCTGTAGGTATATACTAATTCGTATTAAGGCGCCATAGATTATATATTTTTTTCAAATTACCAACGTATACAGAAAATTGTCTACTACATCTACTGAAAAAAACGCTCATTAAGCAAATATTTAGCTTGAGTGTTATGTGCTTATTTGCAAGCCTACGAACAACATATAGACGCACAAAAACATAGCTGATTTGTATAGTACAACCGAATTCGGATATACGTAAGGACGTAATTCGCGTAGGCTTGCAAATAAGCACATAACATTCAATGAGCGTTTTGTGACGTCATGAATGTTCTTTTAGATGCTTGTTTAGCGAAGGGAAGATAACATCTTCGCGCTTCGCAGCTTCGGAACATAATATGAAGCAGGATTAATATTCTGTTTCGCTAGGGATAAATCGACCGTATGTTTCGCAGCAGAATTTCGCGAATTGTGTGCTTAGCAGTAATATCGAATGTAGGTAATAGTGTCATTATCGATACGAGGAATGAAACAATGAACATAAGTAGTTAGCTCGTAGATTTATTCGACTAATTTAGTCATCGTTTCAAATCTTTTCAACTACTTATCGAATAAAAAATAGAATAAAATAACCAAAACACAGTGCAGTGATATCCAAGTTGCTAGAAGGCTTGCCTTGCTACCAAGGATCGCAGATTCAAACCCCAGCTCCCACCTCAGGGATTTCTAGATTTCAGTTGCGAATCTACTTTTCGACGATGATTATCCATTACTTGCTAAACAGTGAAGGAAACATCGTGAGCAAACCTGCATGTCTAAGAGAACCCCTCGAAAGATGTGTGAAGTCCGCACCCGCACTGCGCAAGCGTGGTGGACTATGCCCCCCTCGCATTGTTGGGTGGCCCTGCCTAATAGGGGGACAATAAAAGGGCTGGTATTATAACCAAATACCAGTATCTAAATATGACTTTTATTATCCAACAGGACTCGAAACTAAACGCGAATTTGGTTAACAAACACGGCGACAGTCTGGAGGACAAGTCGCTGACCATTTGCAGTGGCACAGACTACATCAACATCAACTACCAACACGTGGTGTGCCCCGACGCGGTGACAGCTAAGGTCGGTTTGTGGTTTTTTTAGGACTGGTGCGTCTATTGTGTACCTCATGCAGTGGCGTAGCATGGGGGGGGCGGAGGGTGCCGTCCGCACCGGGCGGCACTTTGCCGGGGGAGGCATTTCACTGGTGGCGGTTAGAGAAAAAAAAATATAGATATGAAAAAAAAAGAAATCTTTCAGTGTTTTTTTTTGTCGTAACCATGCCCCAAATTTTTTATAATTAATAGCAAAAATAAGAGGGCGGGAAATTTGTAATCCGCACCGGGTGCTAATGACCTATGCTATGCCACTGACCTCATGGTATAATAATATGCCACACCAGGTTTTCTCTTCCGACAGCCCAAGACTACACCACGGCTACGATCAGTTTGCCATTAATTGATGATGGATGGACCACAAAACCTTTGTGGTCCATCGCAAAATTAAGTAGCAAATATTTCTGTTCTTTTTAACCGACTTCAAAAAAAGGAGGAGCTTGTCAAATCGACTGTATTTTTTTTGGCAAATTCAGGTTGAAAGCTGTCATGCTCACAATTCACTCAACAGGCTATAGTTGCCCATTTTTGCACGAAAGCATCACAAAAAAGCGCACATCATTGCCGTGCTTTTCATGAGGCAAAGTTTTAGTAAAGTATATTGAATATGCAGCAGAAAAACAAACGAAGTGTTTCGTGATTGTTTTATAACTTCATTATGTTTTAAATTGAATATAAGGAGCGACGAAATTCTATGTTTAGACTGAATATTTAAAAAAAAACATCATATGCAAGCCATGATATATAAACCACCCAGCAAATTAATTAATAGTAGTTTTTCAGAATACATTTCTTTTGCTCAATATATTAAATAATCCATAAATAAAATACTATAAATAAATTGAGTTTTCTTTTTAAAATTAAAAAGTAGTTAATTGACATGTATATTCCTAAAAAGGTGTGGTTGCAAGCCCTGAGGAGGATCACGCACAACGTCAAAGCGAACAATGTCTGTCCAATGACATGCCTTAAGAAGCAGTAAGTGATGGACCGCTTACGAGGCATGGCTTTTAGGCGTTATTTTGACTGTTTAACTATTTATGTGTTGGTACCTTTAGACCGTTATATTGGCGGTTCAATTATTTATGTGTTGGTAGCGCTTAGAAGCTACTGCTCTGTGGAATCAATAACTTTAATCCAATCAAAATCATCTATACATATAAATAAAATTGGAGTGTCTGTTTGTAATATTAAAATAACCGCTTTTTACTAAGTGCATTTGGATGTATACACGTTACCTATACCGAAACAACATTTTTTACAATTTTTGTCTGTCTGTCTGTCTGTCTGTCTGTCTGTCCGTCTGTCTGTCTGTCTGTCTGTCTGTCTGTCTGTTTGTTCCGGCTAATCTCTGAAATGGCTGGACCGATTTTGACGGGACTTTCACTGGCAGATAGCTGATGTAACAAGGAGTAACTTAGGCTACTTTTATTTTAGAAAAAAAAATAGGATCTCACGAAAAAAAATTAAAACCAATGTTGCAGCGCAGCGCCTGATTAAGTTTGATAGCAAAACCCTTCAATGCGTCCCGCGGGCTCAGAATGGGCGAGCAGGCTGTTGTCAACGGTTATCTTTGTTAAATACCACGCGGACGAAGTCGCGGGCAACAGCTAGTCTCGTATAAATCTCAGATGTCAATACCAATCAGAGCATGGCAATACTCACCTTGAGATTAATAACATGCTAACAATTATAAATTACATTTTTTTATATGTTTTCAAACAATGTTGTAATAATGTTATCGACCATGGAATCGAATACGAGCAGTAGCTTTTGGGATCGAAGCGATACGTGAGGAATAAATGTCGAAAACAAACGAACTAAGCTCCCTAGCTTTCGGCAGCACACTGTAGATTTTTTTTTAATTTACTTTTTAATTTATATCGTTTATTCGTCACGCTATCGCAATCGCAAGCTCTACGATTTCAACACATTTATTGTTTATCATCGTTTATTATCTGTTTGGTTCTAAATGACTCGTGAACTTCAAAGTCAAGGTTAGTAAGGACGAAAAGAAATACCTACACCAGCGTGTTGCGCTAATATTTGTGCATAGAGCTCTTAAATTTTATGGAGCCGTTAAACGGTTACGATTTGTTTTATATTGATATTAAACATCGCCGAGTTACAGACAAATAAAGGTTTATATGATTGATTAAATTCATTTGCGACTAGCCTTACACCCGATTGTTAATACAAAAATAGTTCTTCATACAAACTCCCCCTATTTTCTGAATGATAAAAGTAATAAGTAACTTAGTATAGGAATAATTTAACTAAGTAATGTATTTTTCCACGCTTAATTGCATGAGAAGCAAAAAAGTCCGGAAAAATAACAGCGTCATGGTCAAGTCTCAATAAAGTCTGCTTTGGGTAGGTTAGGTAAGGTTAAATTAAAAATATTACAATAAATAAATATTAATTTATTTTATTGATTAATGTTCTAAGCGGGGAACCGCCGTAGACGCCGCCGGCGCCGCTGTCTTGGTGCTTACGTCAATGAATACTAATAATTATAATAAAAACCTAATTTAATATTTAAAAATCATTCGTTAAGACACGTCAATGTAAATTTAAGGGGGAGTACTAGAAAAAAAACCAGATTATTTTAATTTTACTCTAATCAATAGCGACTAAAAAAATAATAATAATAATTTATTGAGTAAATATGTAAATTTTTAAATATTAATCATTTAACAAAAAACCATCATATATGTATATTACCTACTTAATTCATTTGATATTTTGTTTCTGGTATCTAAGTTATTAAAATATGTATTTGAAAAAAATTCAAGATTTATTAAAAAAAATCGCATATTATAATCGATTAATTAACCATCCAATTCCATTCACCTACATATCAGGTTATAAGTTAAGCCCATTGATCTACTTGTCTTTAGATCAATGGTTAAACCCGAATGTCTCAAAGACCTCACATAAAAAGTACCTACTTACTTACTTAGTAAAAGTAAGAGTACTTACTAAGAAGCCGAAGTTCACGGGTCGTTCGTAGAATGTTTGCATGCTTATTTGTTTGTTCATTTGCTTTTTCTGTCAAAGGCATGGAAAGAGGGGCTAAGGGAGATAACACATAACAATAAAATCAACAACGTATGCCCGAGGACTAACCTTATGAAACAGTACGTATATTTTGTTTTTGTTTTACATTTAATTCAACACCATGTGTAAATAACGTTATATTTTGAATACAAATATTTATAAAGAAACCTTTACGCTCGAGACAAATGTAGCAAACATTTTGCTCCAATATTTTGCGAATGCCACACTTTTTATAAATCATCGAGCTGCACGTCAAGTGCGAGCTAACTGTATACTTTATGGTCTACCGTATTTAGACATTTTGTATGGAGAATTGAAAAGCGCCTCTAGCGGACGGTATTTAAAACTTTCAATTCTCCATAAAAAATGTCTAAATACGGTAGACTATAAAGTATACGGTAAGCTTACGAATAATCTCGCACTTGACGTACTGAGCAGAAACATTATTCAAATAGTAAACTAATCTCTGGAATTTCGCGCAATTTTTCGCTACATTTGACCCGTGTTAGGATTCGATACCAACTCGTAACAATAGGGGTGGAGTGCATCAACGGTGAAATTTAACGGCGGCCTGATTAGCGCAGTTGGTAGTGACCTTCTGTGCCAGGGTCCCCGGTTCCTGCCAGAGCCGCGAAGAGCATGCGCAAGCGATACCGCAGCTCTGGCATCAGGCAGTAGAAGGACACGAGGGGGTTTTTAGTCCGTGCGAGTCGGACATACCCACCCCGCCGTGCCCTCGGCGGAGTGGCATGCGTAGGCAAAAAAAAAAGGTCCCCGGTTCGAATCCTGGTAGTGACAAACTTTGTGTGATGAGCACGAATGTTTGTACCCAAGTCATGTTTAGTATCTATATAAGTATTTTATACTGGGTTCGCCCCCAGTCCATTGTACGGTACCCATAATACAAGCGTTGCTTTGTGTGGGTTATATTTAACTACAGTCAAATCTGACGCTGACGCAATCTGTAGAGGTTTGGACGGTACCTAGTTAAATTTAGCCATAGATGGTGCGCTCCAGCCTATGTGTCGTCACACACCGTGGTAACAACACCACGACAAGCGCGAGATTATTCGTAAGATAACTGTATAGTTTACGTATTTAGACACGTTGCATGATAAATTAAACAACGCCTCTAGCGGGAAGTATATAAAAAGTTCAATTCTCCATACATATTGTCTAAATACGTAAACTATGAACTTTACAGTTAGCTTAAGAATAAACTCGCACTTGACGCACAGACAATAATTACTTCAACGCTTTTATGGAGTATTTTATAAATCTCAAGTTAAATCATATCTAATTTGCAATTTCGAATCAAAAGTATTGGGACGGGAGTCAATTTGTTTTACTTTTCAATGCAAATGAGGTTATATACAGGTTTATACAGAAATAGTATACTATGCCTTGATCCTGCGCGTCAATCATTTTTTGAAGTTAGTGCCAGTGATGACATATGGTACCGAGACGTGGTCGTTTACTATGGGCCTCATAAGAACGCTCAAGGTTGCTCAACGCGCAATGGAAAGAGCTATGCTCGGGGTTTCGCTACGCGATAGAATCAGAAATGAGGAGATCAGTAGACGAACTAAAGTAACCGACATGGCTCAAAGAATTTCAAAGTTGAAGTGGCAGTGGGCGGGGCACATAGCTCGCAGAACCGAGTGCCGTTGGGGCAAAAAGGTTCTAGAATGGCGACCAAGAACCGGAAGACGTAGTGTAGGACGGCCCCCCCACCGATGATATCGCACGCGTAGCAGGAGGCCGGTGGATGCGAGTGGCGGAGGACCGTGATGTGTGGAAGTCGTTGGGGGAGGCCTGTGTCCAGCAGTGGACGTCTTTCGGCTGATAGAATAGAATAGAACGTGAAGTCAGAATCAGCCTGAATTTACCTAACAGAGTCCCGTACGATAGTTCCAGAGACATTTTATTTAACGAACTCAATATATCAGGCACGTGTCTGTAAACCAAACGCCCCTCCCCCCCCCCCCAGCCTCCCGTGAGGCGACACGTGCCCCCCGCTGCTCCCGACCTCGGTCCATTGTCTAACTTCTAAGAAAACGTACCAATTAACGTCCCATTAACTTGTCCGTGTAAGATTTCTCATTGTTAACTTATATTTACAATAGACTTGTTTGTTACTTGTAGAAGAAATGTGGGCTCGTTTGTTTTTGCTAATGATGGCAGAGCGGTTATTGCTTTTGATGTTTAGAATGACGAGAAAATTGTTTTAAGTATGTAGGTACCTACTTAGCGTATTTAATTATAACAGTAGGTACCTGCTTTATGTTAGGTTTAGTTTAATTCTTAATAAAAAATATTTTATTACGGCCAAACGCTACTGGTTCGACTTGTTTAAACAAATTCAAACATCATTTACACAATTATTTTTTATACCAACGTATAATTCTCAACTCAACAAATCAACGTTTGATTAGCGCGCAATTAATGGTCCTACTGTTACTTAATATTGACCCGGTCAAGATCCAATTTGGTTTAGATGCCATCTCTTTAAGTTCTACCGACAGCTAATTTCTAAGCGCTTGGCAGGCTTCCAAACGGATAACTTTGGTTCGATTTCTGGCGTCTTGATTTAGGATGTGCGTCTAAGCACTTGAAAATAGATTTTTCGTAAGAAACTTTACTACCTAGTACTAGATACATTGCTTGCCAAGATTAGTTAGAAAGTAATATATAGCCTTAACTATATTTCTGCTGATATATTCTAGATTTATTTGGAGAAAATAACTTAGGTATACTTTTTATCTCAAATAGCAACCTCATCTAATTCTTTTGGCGAGCGACAACGATGAGAGATCGTTTTCGATCTGCTATTAGTAAACATTGGTGCCACGTGCGGATATTAATGGCTATAGAATATTATAGCCATCCGTTGGTAGCCTAGACTAATTTTTGTTGTATATTCTAACCAGAAATATAAGGCTTAACAATAATAGTGTACCATGTTTGAAAGGGGCTATAAAGGTCACATAGTGTGTGCTATACTCGCGAATCACAATTAAAAAGGTAGTAGTAGGTCCTACGACTTGTCTACTTAATACCTATGACATGTCAGGGCATCAAAGGGGCTTTACTGTTCTTCAGTCAGGGCACACAGTACACAATGACTCGCTTTGAGCCCCACAAAGTTTACATTTCACGTTCGCTCACTTTGTTTTCGCGCCGGACAAAGGCAAATGAATTCTTTGACACGATACCCTGGGGTAGAATTGGCAAACAGCCGTGGGTTGCCACATACATTTATATCTATATAATGATTAATGTTAGTAGATATTCATTCCTATCGTAACTACCTACCTACATAAGCAATATAAGGTTTCCGATCATCATGATCCATGAGAAAAAAAAGACAAGCCCGCTGAGTTCTCGCCGGATCTTCTCAGTTGAGGTCTCGTTCCTATCCGGTTGTAGAGTTAGGAAAAAAATGTAAATGACTATTTGTTAGTGGCCCCGTAGGCCTATACGAAATAAACGATTTGACTTTGACTTTTGGCTTTGCATGTCAGAGGAGAAGTGGCTGACGACAGACCATCCATTCTAATATTATAAGTTGTAAAGTATTTTAATAAAATATGGTCACATTATTAAAAAGCAATGGCAGTAGAAAAAAAAATAGATTATTTCCGCTGGCCAGTGTGCCAACCCTAGTACGTACCAGCCTAGCCTAGTTTTAGTCAAAGGAATAGAAATAAAACATAATCTGATTCTTTTCATGTTAAAAGCTATTGTTCTGAGCTTGTGTATGCGTTTCTGAAAAAAATCGCTGCCGTAATTAAATTTTTCAGATCTTTTATAGTTTGTGATAACGCGAGAATTAAAATATGACTTAAAGATGCTATAGCTACTGGTCAGTTATGTTGTAAGTACTTAACGATATTTAACGTGGGAGCCAAGGATATTAGTAAATAATATATACTTACTCACAATTCTATGGATTTTCGACTAAGTCTCTCTGAAATTTAATTAAAATCCACTTTATTAGAAAAGGGCGCTTTACAAGGCGGATTGTAACACGGCTAGCCATATTGTCACCTAACCTGCCGGCTGCTATTACCGTTTTATTGAACGCATTTGAAAATAAAACAAAATTGACAACTTCATGGTTTAACTTCCCGAATCAATCTAAAAAGTCCCAATAGGTACTTATTAGATAATTAAACAAGTTTTTGTTACCTAATGAATAATATAGTTGCGTGACTTGTAAGACAACGTGCTGGCTGATTACACCTCACAATGCGAGTAGAAACTGATGCTAACTTAATTGATGCGAAAAAGAAAAAAAAATAAACAAAATGCCCGCCACAATTTGAAAAGCGAACAAATATATTTAATTTAAAAATAAACAATCCCGACAAATTTTAAATTAAATATTATGTTACCTTTAGATCCCAATCAGAGAGCGTTCAGCGTTCGCGTTCTACGTTCTTTAAAATGTATGGGTTACTGACTGTCTGCTGTTTGTGCGGATGCTATGGAATCCATGCATTATAAAAGAACGCGGAACGCTTTTTTGTGTCTTAAAGATTATAATAATAAGATTAAGGTGTCTTGGTATCAGCCTTTTCACCCCACTAATCACATACAATTCTTTCAGCTGGATGCGCCTCTGTTTCCTCACCGATCCTCGAGGGAAGGTGCCAGTGAAGGTCGTTGCCAGGACTTTCGCGTCTGGCAAGACCGAGAAGCTGGTCTACCAGTGCCTCTCCGAGCTGGGTCTGCCGTCTGGCAAGAATGACGTCATGGAAAAGGAGGCGTTCACCTTTGACAAGTTTTACGCGCTGTACCATAAAATCTGTCCTAGGAATGATATTGAGGAGCTGTTTAGATCTATGTAAGTATAGCCTGTCTCATAATATAGCTTGCTGACTTTTCGGAGGAAAGTCACAGACTTGTTAAGGCTGTGACGCACGCAAATTGATCTGAGTTTGCAGCTAACTCGAATTTCAGTTCGCCACAAATTTGCGGCTCACTCAGTCGGCCGCTAACAGTTTGCCTACTGGGGACACAGCCTAAGATGTTCAGACGTAACGTTGCCACTAGCAAAGTGAGGCCACTTTTTCAATGCATTTGTAGTTGTAAATATTACCACAAAGATAATATTTGGCCTAGTAAATACTCCGGCATAGACTTGGACATAGTTTTTTTATATGTGTGCGTGAGTGATTGTAGTTACATGCTAGACCAGAGATATTTAGGCTTTACTTGTAGCCCACACCATATTTTGCCTGGACATTCTAAAAAGTCTGTGAGGAAATTGTAGAAATTAATTCAATTTCGTGTTCTTTATTTAAAAAAGAACATGTGTTCCTATAATTACGTTATTTTTTTGTGGTTATTTTCCATTATGCGTTCATAATCATGCACGAGCTTAGAAAATAAAATGATATGGTGGGAAAATTACATTTCAAATGTTAAAGTAAAGTTTCCACGGCTTTGCTAATAGAGATTCATTGAATAACCACCATAATAGCCATTATTATCATCAGGGGTAGCGTACTAGTATATTGAAAACAAGCATTTTACTTGAAACTGGCAAAATTGGGTATATTTTTTAGCCGATTGCGATCGAAAAAAATAAGAAGGAATTAATATATAAGTACCTAACTACTTTACGCTTCCAGTACCCAAGGCAAATCGGATCGGATCAATCTTGAACAGTTTGTGAACTTCTTGAACGAGAAGCAGCGGGATCCGCGTCTCAACGAGATCTTGTATCCATTGTACGACGAGAAACGAGCCGCCGAGATCATCAACACATACGAGCAGAACGACGAGGCCAAGAATGATAGTAAGTTTCTCCATTCACACACACACACACACAGATTAGTAGAGACCTCTATTAACCTCGTTACTATACTCACTAAACCAAATACAGATGGCGCTGAACACATCGCTCCACAAGCCTGAATCGCGGTATCAATTTCATGTCGCGATTTTATCAAAGTTTAGCAGATGAAGGAACACAAGTTCTTACAAGACCTCGAGAATAACCTCGCCTGGCTGAAAGACCTTCCCATTCGTCTCCAAAGATTATAAATTCGTAAATTATACTTGACATGAAACAACAGTATAAGCCATGATGAAGGAATTTTCCTTGCCACTGCTCGGAGACAGACGCGGTCTTTTACCTGATTTTCAAAAGACAGGCAGGTTTCCTCGCGATGTTTGCCTTCATCGTAGAGCAGATATAATCATGATTAAAAAGGAGATTCGCATTTCACATGGATATTCCCAGAGGTGCAAGTCGGGGTTTGTACCTGAACTTTGAGTTCCAAAAGGAGCGTTGGACCAACTTGGCTAAGATCAACATGTATCAGAATAAGAATATTTTTTAATTCATGTAAACCGTTAAGAACCAAAATTGTTATCAAATGCTAAGCCACAACTTTACCACCCGTTCGCAATGCCGTTCCTGTGGAAAATATGCATGGTCGCTCTTTTTAAAAAGATCTTTTACATATTTGAGGAGTACATTGTTATAGGTTTGTAAGATCAAGTCGATGCGGTACAACCATGTAAGCACGGCTAGGCAGTCTTAAGCATCTGTTCAACTCTAAGAATAGGAATTCAAATCATATTTTATTGTTCTTCTCCAGAATGTCTCACAAAAGACGGTCTCATCCGATACCTCATGTCTGATGAGAACGCGCCGGTATTTCTGGACAGACTTGACAACTACATGGAGATGGATCAGCCTTTAGCTCACTACTATATCAACTCGTCGCACAACACGTACCTGTCGGGTCGCCAGTTCGGGGGCAAGAGTTCTGTGGAGATGTATCGACAGGTACTGCTGGCTGGATGCAGGTGGGTACTACATATCGCCACATTGATTTACCAATCGTATGGTCTCAAACTAAGCAACTAAATCATATTAGACTAGTCCTCCCGTGACCATGGTTGCTGTAAAGCAGCCGAAACGTCGGGAACGTTAAAAAACGTATAATAAACGCGATAAAATCCATAATATTCGTTTGATTTCAATGTTTAGTAATCGCATAAATATAAGAAATCAATAGACAAGCTACATTATATTAAAAGGTTCTTACCCCTCGTATCCGAGTGGGGATCGCCCCAAGTTCATTGTACCTAAGTAACGGCCATTTCAGTCCAATTCAGTTACCTCGGGCTAAATCAGAATGTTCCATTAAGGGAAGGAAATAACTAGTGAGCTTAGCACTAAGTTTAGCCATAAGTTTGAATGTTGATGAGGTCTTCTGTGTTGGTTTACAGATTCATAAATGTTTGTTTTTTTTTTTAAATTAGACACCAATAAAAGCTACGCCGCCGCTCCTCTCGCTACAAAATACCAATTAATCCAATTTAAAGCACACATTACAAATTACAACTAAGTACTGCAATTCTTATGTAGGTACTTACCAAACTAAAACGCTTTTAAAGCGCTACAAAAACTTGTTAACGAAAGCATTTCATTAAGCGAGTTAGCGGCTCCTCGAAGAAACTTCGTCACTTAATTATTCTAACAAGTTGTGAACATCCATCGTGTCACGTCAGCTAGCCTGAGTAGTGATTAAGTACTCGGCAAGTTTGTTCGAGGCTAATCTCTAATTAAGATTTATTATTTATATTGTTTACGGTAACTTTGGCAAGTGATATGGTCTCAATCGACCCTAAATTTATTCTGATGGTGTGATAAATTATTAAAACTATTTTGGATAGACAGACAACATCATCTATCCTTCTTCTTCTTTCTTTACGAAATGAGATGCGATGTATTACACCACTGACTGATAGCATGCTTTCTCGATGACGTATGTATGTACGTCACGACATTAAACGATTGCTGTTTGGTATTCGAAAGCGAATTCACCATAGCCCTTTTTGGAAGCAATATCAGGGAACGCCATACGTGCCCTGATATCCAATTTCAGCTGGTGTCGATCATGCCAATGTCATGTCATTGGCAGTTTTGACTTAAGATTCATAAGACAAGCACGATTATTGCGAGCTTCCCATATTAAAAGCTACTTAGGGACGCCATTTTCATATCATCATATCACATCCATTATTTAATTTATAATGTGTATTTATTAATGTGTTATTGCTATTAATTACTTGACATTGGCAAAATACCCGCTAAGTTGTGGGTGAGTCCATATTTATATCCATTTCATTTCTTATTAAGAAGATAGCCCTTTTTGAGCAATGAGCTTAAAATGAGTTTTTGAGATTCCACCTAAAGGACTTCTTTATGAGGAAAACATGCTAACACATAATATCTTTCAGATGCGTTGAACTCGACTGTTGGGACGGCAAAGGCGAAGACGAGGAGCCAATCATTACCCACGGCATGGCAATGTGCACCGACATCCTTTTCAAAGACGTCATCTATGCACTAAGGGATACTGCCTTCGTGACGTCAGACTACCCGGTCATACTGTCCTTTGAGAACCATTGTTGCAAAGCCCAGCAGTATAAGCTGGCGAAATATTGTGATGAGATATTGGGAGATCTGTTGCTGAAGGAAGCTTTGCCGGAACATCCGGTGAGTTGATTAAACTTCTTGAAAGAATTACTAACCCTTTTTTAACGAGGGGAAATTCTCATGATATGTACTGCAAACTTTTCGCCTTGTGTGCCGGGGAAACACTTTCATACACATTTGAAACAATGAATTATTATCTTAACCTAACTTAGGGGTCATGAATCAAACTATTTGATCCGGTCTTGTCTCGACAAGGTCGCCAGAAAGACGTCACGGGCGCTGTAAACAGCCGGTGGATACGAGGATTTATGTGGAAATCCTTGGAGAGGGATACTGAAAACCTAAGTCTTAGTAACTCCATTAAACCTTTGCTCGTTGTATTTCCAGCTGGAGCCAGGAGCTCCCCTTCCACCGCCATCGGCCCTCAAACGCAAGATCCTCATCAAGAACAAGCGACTGAAGCCCGAGGTGGAGAAGCAAGAGTTGGAGCTGTTTCGCCAGGGACAGTTCGTCATTGAGGACGAGGAGAAGGAAGACGCTTCTGCTGTCGCTATACTTGACAAGAAGGTAAAGAAAAGAATAACAATGTTCTTATTATCTCACAACAATCTTCGTCTTGCTATTGTATGGTTATGTTAGGCATTGTTTGCCTTTGCCAATTGGCTTTCACATAAGGTGCGTTTCGGCCATATTTAAAGCAAATCAGTAAAATGAATATCTGTCAGATTCAGAGAAGATTGAAGTATGGTGACCTCCAGTCAATGACCAAAATCGTTTTGTCCCAAAAAATTTAAGGGTAGCTCTGAATATGCAAGACCCTGTATCACAGTGTTCATCAGGCTGATTTTACGGACACTTGAAAGATGAAGATACTAGGATCATACTAGGCACCTACCTACTTATACAATCAATTTTATATCCTGAGAAATGAAAGGGTTTCTCCGGAATAGTCAATCAGCGTACGCGGGAGTTTACTGGCCCAGGTGGTCGAAGTATATATTTTTTTTTTATGACATTTTAGGCAAGTATTTGATCTCGATCTCACCTGATGGTAAGTGACAATGAGATCTACGATGGAGCATACTTGCCTAGAAGGTACCTGTTCACTCTCGACTTGAAAACACCCAGATTATAGTGAACGGGGAACAAAAAATATGGTCTCCCCAGCCGGAGGAGATCGTGGCGGAGGCGGCGACGGCGGGCGACGACGCGCCGCCGCCCGTCGCCTACACCGGCTCCACCACCAGCGTGCACCCCTGGCTCTCCTCCATGGTCAACTACGCGCAGCCCATCAAGTTCCAGGGCTTCGAGGAGGCCGACAGTGAGTTGGGCCTCTCGTCCCTTACACGGTTGCATTCTTAAGGCGTACATCTCACCAACAAGGTCCTAAACTAAGCAACGCTTGTATTATGGGAACCGTACAATGGACCGTCAACAGTAATAGCTAAGTACGTAGAACGGTCGCCTTGGCGACAAGGATCGCAGATTCAATCTGGGATTTCATTTGTGAATCTAATTTCCAACCCGAATTATAACTTGCTGTATATGGTGAAGGAAACCAGCCCGGCGAGTCTTGGAGAACTCCTCGTAAGACGTGAGAAGTCTGTCAACTTGCACTAAACCAGCGTGATGGACTATGATCTAAACCCCCCTAATATTGAGGAGAGGCCCGCGCCCAAAAGTGGGGCATTAAAACGGCTCATATTAAGTAACACCCACACGAGGGAACATTACGAAAAGATCACTAACCGAAATATACCCTGGTGGGAATTGACGCGCAAACGCCCGGTACAGTCAGCCGACCGACTGACACTCAAACCACTAGACCAAGCTGTTTAATATTATCTCTTATCTCCAGAACGCAACATCTACCACAACATGTCATCGTTCGCGGAGACCACCGGCATGAACTACCTGAAGACTCAAGCTATTGACTTCGTGAACTACAACAAGCGGCAGATGTCCAGGATCTACCCGAAGGGAACCAGGGCCGACTCCTCGAATTACATGCCGCAGGTAACAGCCGGTCTATCTCCAATCCAACCATTTAAACCAACTATTATAAAAAAAAAAACATCCGGAGTGAATGTAGAGATTCATTGCAGTATACCTATATCTTCTTCTATTTCTTGGAACCATCCAAGAAATAGACTAAACGACCACTAACTAAACGACCAAATACCAATTTGGTCCAATGGAATATGAGGTGGGGTCATTGCCATTGGCCTGAGCACTTTCCCCCTTAATATCAGGGGGAATTCGGAGCATAGTCCACAACGCTAGCACAGTGTATCTTCACAACTCATTGCCGACTCTGTTTACCATAATGGCATCATCTGAATGCCCACCAACTAAGCGGAACAAGCCTCCCTTGAGGCCACTGACCCCGTGTTGAGTGCGGATTTTTTTAGGGATTACGCCCGCCACACACTCCCACCACTGCTACTCCTGTAGCCAGGATCTACAGTGGTGTCCAATGAAGACACCGAGGTTTGACCCTCGGCGAGTCCCGGGATAAAGTTAATTGTCCTGGAACCCGCACGAAATTAATCGAAAGATAAAAATAGGAGGAGTTGGAAGAAAATTGCATTGCAAGTGCGGATTTATTGGGGAACCTACCTCATCTTTTTTCCAGACTATATTTGCGTACTCTAAGCTCCACTATTCTTTCCCCAGGTGTTCTGGAACGCCGGCTGCCAGATGGTGTCCCTCAACTTCCAAACCTCCGACCTGCCGATGCAGCTCAACCAGGGCAAGTTCGAGTACAACGGCAACTGCGGATACTTGCTGAAGCCGGACTTCATGAGACGCGCAGACAGAAGCTTCGATCCTTTCGCTGATGCTCCAGTAGATGGCGTGATTGCTGCTCAGTGTTCTGTGCAAGTATGTACCTTGGAAGTCCTAGCTTATCAGGTCCGGGGTCAATGAGACCGACGCATGGGGCAATGGGGCAATAAGGCTGACGTAAATGTGGCGACGCACATTATTTTATTATTTTCACATTATTAGCGTCGGCTAATAATCTATACAAATAAATAAAATTGCAGGGTCTGTTTGTAATATTAAAATAACCGCTTTTTACTAAGTGCGCTTGGATGTATACACGGTGCATATACCAAAACATTTTTTTTTTAATTTTTGTCTGTCCGTCTGTCTGTTTGTTCCGGCTAATCTCTGAAATGGCTGGACCGATTTTGACGGGACTATCGCTGGCAGATAGCTGATGTAACAAGGAGTAACTTAGGCTACTTTTATTTTGGACTAAGTGTTACCCGCGATTTCGTCCGCTTTTTGTTAAATACCACGCGGACGAAGTCGCGGGTAACACCTTTGAAAGTCGTAACAGGCATTCAAAAACCAGAATCATAAATGTTATTCAACTCTCATATTATTAAGTATCCCACGATATGTTGGGAATATCTAACACCTATATGGTTACCCCAGGTGATAGCCGGCCAGTTCCTGTCGGATAAGAAGGTCGGCACGTACGTGGAGGTGGACATGTACGGTCTGCCGACAGACACCATCCGCAAGGAGTTCCGCACTCGAATGGTGCCAGCTAACGGACTGAACCCTGTTTACAATGAAGAGGCGTTCTTGTTCAGAAAGGTATGGTACCGTCCCTAATGAGTTGTGGCAACTAGGGATGTGATATACTTGCAAAATTCAATACCAGGGCTTGCAAGTAAGAGTATGTAAAAATACCAGAGTCGAAAACCAGGCTTTTTAAATGCTTGAAAATATTTGCCCGCTTGTGTAACATCGGTCCACCTTCGGCCGTCCTACACTACATCTTCCGGCTCGTGGTCGACATTCTGGAACATATCTGGGCAACAAGTCTGCTAACACAATCGATACATAATCGAACAGCAGCCGGATAGTAACTGTCACTTTTGACAGATATCCCATACAATATCCGTCAAGTGACAGTTACTATGCGGATGCTGGCCCAAAGGATATCGGTTCTCGAGATATGTGCCACTTCAAATTTAAAATTCTTCGAGCTATGTCGGTAGCTTTAGTCAATGTTCATAGCTTCAAAATTAGTTTATATATTGATTTATTATATTTACGCGAATACTATACATTGAAATAAAACTAATTTTACAGATTTCATTGCGTTTATTTTATGTTTATACGTTCCCGACGTTTCGGCTGTTGTACAGCAACCATGGTCACGGGAGGACTGAGGGGTTTGACGTTCTAGTGTCATAGTTTGAACTGGGGTACCCTCATATTTAGTTGTTGTTTGTGATGAACGTAAAAACATAAAATAAACGTGATAAAATCCGTAAAATTTGTTAATTTTTATTCCAACAGGTGGTGCTTCCCGACCTGGCGGTGCTCCGCTTCGGCGTGTACGATGAGAACGGCAAGCTGCTGGGCCAGCGCATCCTGCCGCTGGACGGGCTGCAGGCGGGGTACCGCCACATCTCCCTGCGCACGGAGGCCAACTTCCCCATGTCTCTACCCATGCTCTTCTGCAACATTGAGCTCAAGATCTACGTACCGGATGGATTTGAAGGTATTCGATCGGCTAGGAGTCTTATGAGACCCTATTTGGGCCACATTTACTATGTACATAATACTAAGGACTCTATACTACATGTTAAGGCGCATCCCTAATATCGTAACCGGCACATACTAAAACTAAATGGACATCACTACGAATTTGACACAATCAACATGGACGCCGAAAAATCGACTGGCTGGGCGAAGGTTCGAAGAACATTTTGGTGACCTCAACGAGATAAAGACTGAATACGAAGCCATCCCCGCTAGCCAGACGGATAATCAGTGATTGTGAGAAGCTAATTACCGAAGGAAATGGCCCATTCCATATATTTCATCATCCTTTTCCACCTCGCTAAAGTTTGAGTGAGCAGTGACGACAATATTTCTATAAAACATTCAGTGCCTATTTGCCTAAATTTTAGAGTTCCTATCTACATACTATAGTGAATTCCCTACAACTAAATATAGGTGCCCATTCTCCTACTTTTATTGTTTTTAAAGCAAATAAAACAAACTTTACCTATTAAGGTTATTAACCTATAAGCATACCTACCTAGTGTCATCCGGCAAATAATTTCTTTAAAATCACAAAGTAATCATATTTAGCCAACTAAATTACTCAAATCAAACCGTAAAATCAATATCATTAAACAATTTACTCATTTAATTATATTTCCAGCCACCTACGGGTAAGCGAGTGATAACTTTGTTTGCTGCGAGTCAAAGCGTGTTCCTGCTAGCTATCTGTGTCACACAGTGTTGGGCGCTGTGCTGCGCGGGAGCCCGGGACATCGGGCACCACGGATTGGTGTCACTGTGCCACAGAATTCGAGTATTGAGGTGCCTTCCTTTCATGACTTATTTCTATGCAAATTTATTGATTATTAAGTTATCACTTGTGGTTTATTGTTTGCGCCTACAAAATGAGTGATTTAAAAGAATTGGTTAAACAAAGAGGCTCTATTAAGTCAAGACTAACATTGTTTGGAAACTATTTGGAGCCAATGCAACTAATTGATATAAATAAATGTACCAAACTTCAAGTAAACGAATTAACATTAAGGTTGGCAAAATTGCAAGAACTTTTTTATAATTTTGAGAATGTTCAAGTTAAGATTGAAGAATTGGACCATGATTCTGATAAACAGTTAAATGAACGTCAAGAAATTGAAAATAGATTTTATAGTCTTATTGCTCAAGCTCAGCAGTTAATTGAATCATGGTCAACATTCCTAGACAGCTCAAAAGTTGCATCTATTTCACAAAGTGTCAGTGGCGGTTTGACTAATATTAAGTTGCCACCGCTGAAACTAGTTTCCTTTGATGGAGATTTCAACAAGTGGGTTGAGTTTAGAGATACATATATATCTCTTATTCATAAGAATGAAACAATTGATAATATCAGTAAATTCCATTATTTAAAGTCCTCACTAGAGGGCTCTGCCAGCACCATAGTTAATTCCATTAGTGTCTCAGCCGACAACTACCAGACTGCTTGGTCTCTTCTCTGTGAACGTTTCAACAACAAGCGTCTGCTAATAAATCAGCATCTTAAATGCTTATTTTCTATAGAGGCACTGCCTAGGGAATCAGACAAAGGACTGCGGTTTTTAATTGATACAATTACTAAAAATTTAAGTGCACTCAATGCATTAGGGGAACCTACAAAAAATTGGGACTCCCTCATTATTTATATGGCATCGGCCAAGTTGGACACTGCAACGGCAAAAAATTGGGAAGAACATAGATGTAAAACTGACACACTTACTTTGGAAGATTTTTATACTTTCTTGCGGAATAGGGCAACCGTTTTAGAAACATTACACTCAGGAAGATCAGACAAAAATGAAACACGTCATAATTCACAAAAATCTAAATCGTTTATTGCGGCTTCTGCTGACTCTCCTATGAGTGTTCAATGTCTTGTGTGCAACCAAAATCATAGATTATATGATTGTTCTACATTTAAATCTATGTCTGTCGAAGAGCGTATTCAAAAAGTGTATCAATTGAAACTATGTGGCAATTGTTTTCGCGGTGGTCATCAGCCATATCAGTGCAGGTTGAGCGGTTGTAGAATCTGCAAAAGAAAACATAATACATTATTACACAAAATGTCAACACAAATTTCATCACAAAAATATATACAACATGGACCTGCACAACAAAATATACAGGGTGTACATGCTCAACAAAATATACAGGGTGTACATGCTCAACAAAATATACAGGGTGTACATGCACAACAAAATATACAGGGTGTACATGCTCAACAAAATATACAGGGTGTACATGCTCAATCTATACAGGGTGTACCCAGCCAACAGTCTATACAGGGTGTACAAGCCCAACTACAACAATCTAAGCAAACTACACACAATGAAAATTTACAAATGCAACAAGCTAAACAAAATAAACAACAATGTCAACAACATGGTAATGTGGGAGCCACTACATCTTTTCATGCAACTACTACAGCGGCTTACACAGAACCTTCTAATCAAATTGCATCATCTATTACTATGTCTGCTGTCTCCTCAACCCGGGCTCTTCTGTCAACGGCTCTAGTTGAGGTGACAAACAATGACACAACCTACATCTTGAGAGCACTACTCGACAGTGGGAGCCAATCATCTTTCATTAGTGCAGCAGCACAGAAGAGGATTGGTTGCCATAAACAAAAAAATACTTATCAAACAGTGTCGGGTCTTAATAATGCAACAATTAATATAACTGAAAATTGCAATTTACATATCAAATCTCTTCACAATTCATTTGGTATTCCTGTAAAATGCTACATTCTTCCATTAATAACGGACAAGCTACCTCATGCGGAACTCCAGTTTCATGAGTTATGCTTCCCAAGTGACATCGTTTTAGCGGATCCACGGTTTTACTATCCATCCGAAATTGACTTGCTTTTGGGTGCTGATATCTTCTGGGAGATCATTAAACCAAACCGTTTGAAACTAGGTCCAAATAACCCCATATTGCAAGACACACATTTGGGATGGATAGTGGCTGGCCCCATGGGGGGGAGTTCTAACAACTCAAATATAAGATGTCACTTTAGTCAGGATATCAAACAACAATTGGCAAAATTTTGGGAACTCGAAGAGTTACCAACTCGCAATGTTATATCAGCGGAAGACAATTATTGTGAAAAGTTATTCAATGAAACCACACATCGCGAAGTAAATGGTAAATTCTGCGTACAAATTCCTCTATGCGAATCACCTCATGTACTGGGTGACTCTTATAACATCGCAATGAAAAGACTATTACAAATAGAAAAGAAATTACAAACAAAACCTAAAATCTATGAAGATTATCGCAACTTTATTAACGAGTATAAGCAGTTAGAGCATCTAAGTGAAATCGAAAGGCCAAATTTCGGTTGCTACCTGCCTCATCACGCCGTCATTAGAGAAAATAGTGAAACGACAAAGTTGAGAGTAGTTTTCGACGCTTCTGCCAAAACTTCATCGGGTAAGTCATTTAATGACATTCAGCATGTGGGACCTGTGGTACAGGACGACTTAATATCCATCATGTTGAGATTTCGACAACATAGATTTGTTGTTTCGGCAGACGTCGAGAAAATGTATCGACAAATACTAGTTAAAGACGATCAGCGCCATCTGCAATTAATATTATGGCGTGATGACGACTCGCAGCCGATAAGGGTATTTCAATTAAATACAGTTACTTATGGCACTGCTTCTGCTCCTTATCTAAGCACCAGGTGTTTATTGCAACTTTCGAAGGAATGCTCAGATGCTCAAATAGCTAATCTAATAAAAAATGACTTTTATATTGATGATTTGTTATCGGGAGCTCAAACCGAGTCTGAGCTACGCCACATAATTAACTCTGTTACTGAGGTTCTTGCTTCAGCCGGTTTTCCACTTCGCAAATTTCGAACAAATGCTCCATCAGTTTTTGATGATAATATAAGCACACAAATTCCCAAAGACATGGACCTAACTGCTCAATCAAGTGCACTGGGCCTTAAATGGCATCCTAAGATGGACGTCTTCCAGTTTCCAGTTCAAATTAAAATTGATGAAAATGTTACCAAGAGAACGATATTATCTAATTCTGCTAAGTTATTTGATCCTCTTGGCTTACTAAGTCCATGTACCATTATTCCCAAACTCATTCTTCAAAGGTTATGGCTAACAAAATTAGATTGGGACGACGATATAGACCCCGAGCTCAAGAAGCAATGGCAAACATTTGTGTCAAGTTTGAGCGCCCTGTCAGCTCTTCAGATTCCTCGTTGCGTTGTCGTTAATGGTCATATCGAAATAGAACTCCATTCCTTTTCAGACGCTTCGCAGGAGGCTTACGCTGCTTGTATTTACCTGCGCACTCAAGATAGTGCAGGCAACGTTCTTGTAAAGCTTTTATGCGCTAAAACTAAAGTCGCACCTTTAAGGGCTACTAGCATTCCACGTCTGGAGCTTTGTGGAGCTCTTTTATCCGCACGTTTATCTTCGAAAGTCGAGAAATCTTTGCGATTTAGTATAAACAGGAAATTGCATTGGACTGATTCGTCAGTAGTTCTAAGCTGGATTTCCTCTCCTTCACGAGACTTCAAAACATTCGTTGCTAATAGAGTCAGTGAAATACAAGAACTAACATCTTCTGGTACATGGAGACATGTTCCTGGATCTCAGAATCCAGCAGACATAGCTTCACGAGGCATTGAACCTCAGGAATTAGTCACGGCCAATTTGTGGTGGCTAGGCCCCACTTTTCTGTTAAGCGACTCTTCTCATTGGCCTGACAACATTTGTATCCCTGTTTTGAAACCTGAAATGAAAGCTTATCCTAATTCTCTAACTACATCTACAAAATCTAAAATATCTACACTTACTACATGCACTACAACTACAAATTTAACTAATTCAGCATCATCTACAACTACAAACGTGCAATTACCGGTAATAAACTTCGAAAGATTTTCGAAATTTACCACCCTACAAAGAACTATGGCATATACTCTAAGATTTATTTATAATTTAAAAAACAAAACAACTAAACGTAGTGGTCACTTAACTGTGGACGAACTTGAAACTTCACTTAACTATTTAATAAAACTTCAACAAAATGAATGTTTTGCAAAGGAATTACAACTATTACAAAATAAAAAAGACTTACCATTAAAATCCAGTATTCTGTCATTGAGTCCATTCCTTGATGATGGCGGGCTGCTACGTGTTGGCGGTCGTATCCAAAGTGCCCCTGTAACATACTCCAAACGGCACCCCATCTTATTAGCATCAAATCACAACTTAACAAAATTAATGTTCCGACATGAGCATATTAAATTAATGCATGGAGGGCCGCAGTTGTTAGTTAACAGCATGCGTGATAGGTTCTGGCCTCTCAGAGGCAAAATAATGGCTAAAAGTACAGTTAACAATTGCAAAACATGCCGCATTTTAAAAGCTGAAAGTATAAATCCGATAATGGGCAGCTTACCTGCACCAAGAGTCACTCCTACTCACCCATTTTACGTAAGTGGTGTCGACTTCGCCGGGCCGTTCCAAATCACAGATCGTAAGGGTCGCGGTTGCAAGATTTCTAAGTGTTACCTCTGTCTATTTGTCTGCTTCGCTTCGAAGGCAGTGCACCTGGAAGTCGCTAGTGATCTTACCACTGATAACTTTATTTTATGTTTGAGACGTTTTATCGCACGTAGAGGGAAACCAAGTCAAATTTTCTGTGATAATGGTACCAATTTTGTAGGCGCATATAACGAACTACGTAATTTTATTAAGTCATGCAAAGAAGACGTCGAGTCGATGGCAGCCGGTGAAGGGATAAAGTTTTCGTTCTCACCCGCTTACTCTCCCCACTTTGGTGGACTGTGGGAGGCGGCCGTAAAGTCCGCTAAATTCCATATGGTTAGGATTCTAGGTAATAAGCATCTGACGTTTGAGGAGTTGTCGACTCTGTTCGCCCAAATTGAGGCGATCCTTAATTCAAGGCCCATAACTCCGCTTTCGACTGATCCCAACGATTATGAACCTTTAAGTCCAGGGCATTTCCTGATCGGCAGACCACTTACGTCGCTTCCGTCACCGAGACTGATTGAAGTTAATCCCAATATACTCAACAGATACAAATACCTAGAGAAGGTGCGACAGCACTTTTGGGGCCGCTGGCAAAATGATTATTTATCTGAGCTGCAGCAAAGAGTCAAATGGCGAGTCAACAAAACCGGACTACAGGAGGGTGACGTGGTTATCCTAAAAGAACCCAATATTCCTCCTCTCAAATGGCGCATGGGGCGCATACAACACCTCTACCCTGGAGCTGATGGTGTCGCACGGGTGGCAGATGTCTCAACGGCAAGAGGCGTCATCCGACGGGCTACTAATAAACTCTGTCTGCTGCCAGGCTCTTCTCGAAATCCTGAAGGCTTCGAGAGGGGGGAGATTGTTAAGGCGCATCCCTAATATCGTAACCGGCACATACTAAAACTAAATGGACATCACTACGAATTTGACACAATCAACATGGACGCCGAAAAATCGACTGGCTGGGCGAAGGTTCGAAGAACACTACATTTATACATATTCACTCACTGAGTGACTCTATAATATAAGCGCGTGCGCAGGTTTGAGTACTCAGTCTAGTAATTTTTGACACTTTTTCTATACTTAACTAAGCATTTAAAAGTGCCAATTACAATGTCATTATCATTTCATTGCGAGTCAAATGTGTGAGCAAACTGGAAGCCCTTATTTGAAAGGAGGTTCAAGAAAAAGTTCCAAAATTGTATTCCAATAATATTGAATGTACGGACATGTCCAAGTCACAGTATTTTTACCCGACTCCGCCAGAAG
The DNA here is from genome assembly GCA_905404115.1 of Pheosia gnoma. Classification (NCBI taxonomy): domain Eukaryota; kingdom Metazoa; phylum Arthropoda; class Insecta; order Lepidoptera; family Notodontidae; genus Pheosia; species Pheosia gnoma. The sequence continues at coordinate 1,041,163 of FR989909.1, read as the reverse complement.
GAGGGTGGTGATTTTCGAATGTATGTGTATATTATGTAAAACCCGCCTGCAATACCTTATGATATTCAAGTAGGTACCTATCGAACAAAAAAAAATTATGGTGCATTCTTCATTTCTGAATCAACATTTTTAAACATATTTATTATTTTCAGTTTTATTTCAGTGAAGTTTCTTTGTGATAGGATTTTTAGATTTTATTTTTAATCATTTGTTACGTAAAAATATACTAAGATATAATCAGATAAATTATAATAATGTTGTCACTCGTGCGCAGATTTCATGGCAGCACTATCAGACCCTCGCGCGTTCATGGGCGCCGCCAAGGAGAGAACCGACAAGGTGAAGCAGATGGGCATCGAGGAGACGGGCCCGGAGAAGAAGGTGCAGGTCGAGGAGAAGAAAGAAGGTCAGGATTGTATTTAGGGTTCCCTTGTCTTTACAAATATAGGAACCCTTGTAATTTCATTCCGTCTGGGCCCCAAGTCTGCTAACACAATCGATTCATAATCGAACAGCAACCGCATAGTAACTGTCACTATTGACAGATATCCCATACAATATCTGTTAAATTGTGCTGTCCGAGTGCCAGCATAATTTTCAAACGGATTGGCTAAAATTTGCCACATTTTTAATTATCATTTCTACAAAAACTTCTATTTAATGAAAGTTTTAAGGTTTATATTTAGTTTTAAGGTTTATATTATATTTGAAACGTTCTAAGTTCAAATAAATTACAATAGACTAATATACTCGTAGGCCTTGCGATTCTACGATGTGCAAATGATATTCAATCTTAAGGTGATAAAGGAGTTTCTTGGACGAATTTACAAATCGAATAAAGAACGGTTTTTGTACGGTTTCTCGCCTGAATAAAAAGGGATAGTAAAAAAACATAGGTACCTATTGCACCGCCACGAAAAAGTGAATAATAGGATAGCATATACTCATAGTACAAAAAAAAATGTCCGAATATCAAAAGTCAACTAAATCAAAATGTCAAAATGTCAAAATGAATCTCGCATCATCTCTATATAAGCTTAATAATTAAAAATATAAATCAACCCCAAATACAAAATAGATTCTAGTAATTCATAAATTAGATTTTTCTAAGTACCTACGATACACGTTACTACGTTTTCATTGTTATCGACTACGGAACCCTACCATCTATCTGACAAGACACGCACTTATCCATTATTTTATGATCGACTATTTAGCTCAACACATCATCGAACCGCGAGCAAAGACTGCACATAAATTCCAGAGCAACTCCATCAGCGAATATTTTAACTATCAATCATGATCTGACGTAGACAGTTAATTTTATATCTGTTTAGTTTAATGCGTGGCTCTGGCCGCTGCAAATAACCGCGGGATTCAACATTTCCTCTGGTATTCACGCAAACCCCACCCGACTTCTCACTGTATGACAGCGAACAGATATTTTAAGAATCATCCTATAAAATGCGATGGTGCAAGATACAAGCATAGCGGGATATATTACTTTATGTTTATCTTCTTAGGTACCCTTTTACAACCTCTTCATGTTACCCTTTTTCAACATCATCTGAAAGTTGCATACACCACTTAGGATTCTCTTCAGTCATACTCAATAATAGGTAGATGTGCAGCTATTCCTTTAATACCTAACAGTAGGTCCATAGTTATCAAATTTAAAAAAAAGACTTTCTGATCATTGTCTATGTATCACAATCATCACCATATAACGTCACTCACACTCTTCTTTTCGTGTCATAGAAAAAAATAATCTGACTCGCCCAGAATTCCAGTATGCGTACCGCTTTTTCAGTAGCTAAGGTGTCATTGCTAGCGACGAAACGCCTAAACCTCAACTTTGGAGACTACTTTTACTCCGGTCGACTTACCAATAAAGTGAGCCTCATGCATAATACATTCCCCTTTTAAAACGATCATATGTGTAGCGACCTCTTCAACCTCGCCACAAGCTATACAGATGGCGCTGCAGACGCCATTCAGAATACATGACGATGCTCCATACAATCCTGAAACTCGCTATGAGAGTTTACGGAGAACGTAACATATATACAAGATTCCGACAGTGGGGGCTCAGTGGGCGCCCCGCCAGGCATACCACCCGTATGGCTGGAAGATCTTCCCTTTTCCGATAAATATGTTTAATACTTTTCGGTACCCGCCTTTTCAATACCTACGACACCCACAGAATAACTAGAAGTGGCGATATTCTGATATAATGCGTCACTGCAAAGAACATTCCATTTCATTCCGACGTGTCCAGTCTAGTCTCTCGTGATATAAGTCTACCAACTCGGCCAGAGCAGCTATATCGCTACCGCTTCTACCTTGCGCCGCACACCAAAAACCTATATTGCGTTAAATATTAAACTACACACATGGTTCGTGTCAGATCCTTCGTTAAGCGCGCAGTTTCGCTCAAAACTCGGCACGGATCCGATTGCTACTTTCGGGAGGGTTTTGGCACTAAAAGTACCTACCCACCGAGCGTGCGCTATGAATACCGTCTCGTTTTGTTTGGGTAATGTGTTGTTTACAAAGTGTGTTTGTCAACAGAAATTTTAATATCCCCGATTCTGTTGAGATTTTATCATATGTTTTTTTGTAACATTTGTTCCTTCGGTGATTGTGATGATTGAATATTTTCATTTAGATATTATGATTGGCACATTTTCATCCGCCGCTACAATAGATATAGAACCCAAGAGATATGGGATTACAGTCGTGAATATTCTGTTAACCTACAGAGCCTCCTCTGGTTTTCGACCCGATCACCGTGGAGTCCCTTCGGCAGGAGAAAGGGTTCGTGAAGACGGGCCGCAAGCAGCAGAAGGAATTGGAAGCGATGAGGAAGCGCCACTCTAAGGAGAAGATGGCGATGCAGAAGCAGCAGTGCTCCGCGTTGGAGAAGATGATTAAGGGAAAGAAGTTAGTGAACCTTTCGTTTTTTTTTTCTAGATAGGAAAACGGATTTTTACAACAATATTGTTGCGAGAACGCAGAGACTTGTGATTGAAAAGGTCTTTAAAAATCGAGCCCTATTAATGAACACAAGTTCTTACTTGATAATTTCAAGGTATTGTAAAAGTTCTGTTACGTGTACCAACTTGTTATAAGAATGACTGATATTTTAGTAGTTATTATTGTTTTACTTTTAAAAAACTCAACAAGTCGATGAGCGGCCACAAGTTCGTACAATATGAAATTATTATTTTGTATCAATAGGAAAAAAACTAGAGATAGGATTTTTGAAGTAATTTGGCTATGGCGGTCTGAGGTATCAGTTCATTCTGGAAAAGGGGTCTCATGCCCAAAATTGTTTGGGAATCCCTGGGCACCAAGCCTGCTAACACAATCGATTCATAATCGAACAACAACCGCATAGTAACTGTCACTTTTCACAGATATCCCATACAATATATGTCAAAAGTGACAGTTACTATGCGGTTGCTGTTATGAATCGATTGTGTTAGCAGACTTAGGGCCCCGGTGTAGATCTTAAAACCAGTTGAAATGAGGACTCATGTTCGTGACTCCTTTCTTACAACCTCACAGCAAAGACCAGCTCAGCAACGACGCGTCATTCCGGAAGCTGGTCAGCGAGCAGGCGGCGGCGTGGAGCGAGCTGGCGGCGCGGCACCGCGCCGAGCAGTGGGCCGGCGCGCGCAGCCGCCTCCACGAGCAGCGGGAACTGCTCAAGAAGATGATGGAGCAGACGCAGCTGGCTCAGATGAAGCAGATGGAGGGCAAGCATGACAGGTGAGCGAGGAATTATTACTCTATCAAAAAAAAGAAGAAAAACAAAAAAAAAGGCTGTCAATAAATATCGCGTTCGTATATAAAGAATAAGCAACCACATACCATGAATGTAATAGGTAGGGCTTCGTAAATGTATTTATAACGAGAATATATTTAATTAGATTACGAATGTTTCCATATCTTTCCATATCGAATTCAATGTTTTGTTTTAATATTCAGGGAGTTGAAAGATATGAACGCCCGCCAAGCGAAGATCAGCATGGAGACGAGCAAGGAGGTGGCCAACGACAAGACCCTGAAGACCAAGCAGGAGAAAGACAGGCGGCTCCGCGAGAAGAAGCAGAATAACACCAAGAAGTTCTTGGATGAGAGGAAGGTAGAACCTTTAGATCACTATGTTAGGACTAGCAAGAGTTTTAGAGTGGCGACCACGAGCCAAGAGACGTAGGGTATGCCCCCCCCCCCCCCCCTCCAAGGTAGGCCAATTATATCACATGCGTTGCAGTCGGTGGATGCGACTGGCGATGTACCGTTATGTACGGACGTCATTGGGGAAGGCCTTTCTACACCTGTCGACAGATTCCATTCTATTTACATTGGTTTTCTGTGGTCTAAATATTGTCTCAAATTGATTTTAGACTCAAACCATCAAGCAGAACCGCGAGAAGGAAAAGTTGAAAGTGGTCCATGACAAGCAGATGGAGGAGCTATCTAAGGACATCGACAACGTACGTAAACCACACTTAGTTTTTTTTCAAGACGTGCACGTTGATCTGCGTTGGTCTACTACGTTGGTCTTGTTTTTTTTTATTTGAAGTTTTAATCCCTGATGACAATAACGATTTCGATGACGATGATGAAATTGATCAAGTTTCACTTTTTTCATTTCCCCGTGTTCGTTTTTCAGCTCATCGAAATGTACAAAATGGAGGAGTCCGAATTCGACATGACGAGTAAAACGGAGTTCTTTGCATGAAAATACCCCGACATTGCTCCATTGTTGGAGCAGCTGACTTGAGTAGTGAGTGAATAAGTGATCTCTATCCGACGTTCATCAGTGTGCAGCAAAATAATTAGACAAGTGATAAGTAAATTAAAGTATTGGCAACACTGAATAAAAAAATATTAGTTAAGTCTACTGTCGATTTAAAAAGTAACGTTCTCTATTTGAATGTGGAATACAATTATTGTCTGCTATTATGTTATGAAAACTATGACGATTCTATTTTATTTCATTGCATTTCAATACGTAAAGATAAAATAAGTTCCGCTCAGAATATGGATTAGACTATTTTATCGAAATATTGGAACGAAGAAATTAACGACAAAAATACAAGTGATGTTAGGCCTTTGAAAATTAAAAAATTGTTTTTTGAAATTTAAACTCATGATTTAAGTAGTTATTCATTTTAATGCATACATTTATTAAAACGCTGCATTTTAAAACATAACTAGTTCATAAAATGCTCATAGGCAATGGTTATGCTGTAGTAGTCATTTCGAAAAAAAAAAATATGGCGCGCCAAAGATCAAATAATTATTTTCTAGAATCAGAAAATTTATACTGTATTACGGGTAATGGTTAGTTAATATATACACTACCTAACATTAATCATAATGTACCTACTTACCTAGTTAAAACGTACTGAGCATAGTGGTAGGCTTACCGGTAAATTACGGTAAGTAAATAACATTTACGGTAAAAAAGTAATTAAACATTTCAATACAATTATAGTTAAGTACCTAATTTTACATTTCAGTGGTAATCTAGTCTTTTAGGTTAATATCTAGTTTATGTATTATTATAACTACTTAAGATATGTTAGAGGGCTTAAGTACCTTTTTATAGCTTTTCTTTGGAGTTTTATCCGTTGGTATGGGAACAATTTTAATTTTTACCTACTTATAAGTACAGTCTACATTAAAAATATTTTTGTATTATTTTTAATTCCGTTCAATTTACATTTATGTATTCAATACTTACGAAATTCAGCCATACATTCATACATTGTTGTTTTTTTTTATTGTAGATCATTCAACTTCTAACTACTTTTTAAAGGATTAACATACATAATTATCATTCCATTTAAATTTACACTATCATCATAGTCGCTAGTGGACCAACTTTCTATAATTTCAAAACTTTTTTTATAACTTATTAATTACTTATTTATATAACTATCGTAAGCCAAAGAATTTCCTCGTAATGTGTATTTTATTGTAAGTATGTAAGATATTTTGATTTAAAATCAAATAAGGACTCTTTTTAATGTCAATATTACTTACGAAAAATATTTTATCTGAAATCTGTACTGGACTTTGAAAATTATAATTAATATTTTATTAAATAAAATTACTCATATATTAAGTAGGTACTCGCCTGCAATTATTTAATGTTAATTTTAAGAGTTATTTTAGGTGCCTAAGTACATGAATATTACATTCTAGTCAATTTCATTCAATCACTAAATTAATAGTTATGTTCAATTTTAAATGTTGCAACATAAAATACTGTACTTACTAGGATTATAATTATAAAATTGACAGGTTAAAAGCCGGCAAACGTCAGATTTAGATTAAGTATAATAATAGTTTTAAAAATATAGTGAGAGTAAATTTAAGTGTTTAAAATGTTTATTGAATGGAAAAAAAAAACAAAAATATTTACATTTATTGGAATCAGAATGTTGGAAAAGTTATAAGAATAGCCCTTTAATCGGAATAATTAAATTATTCATAATTATAGATTTGATTGAAGTAGTAAAAATGTTTTATATAAGTATTATCAAATAATTCATTTATTTTATTATTATTGTGATACGATAAAATTATTAAGTCATCAAATTTTGGCCTATATTTACTGATGATGAATTGATTTTGAATGGGAATAATAATTAATTGCTAAAATTATTGAAACACGGACCGGGTCCTACTTAGTATGAAGAAAATAAATGTTTTAAATTATTTTTAATTAGCACCATTAGCACTTTATGTCGGGATAAGGCACATTGCACTTTATGTAATAATAATATTCTTGATTTGCATATTGGATTTAGCAGTAAGAACTTCGCAAGTAAAGCATATATTCTAAACGCATTATATTGACTATTATTTAAGAACACAGCTGTGTGTAAAATGTTTGTTAGCATATTGTAACAGCCATAAACATTACTCAAATAATCGAAATTTTATAATTTTCTAGTTTATAACATTAGTGAAACACATTGTATCCAAAGATTTGTTTATTGTTTAAATTATAATATTTCAAACATTATTGTTGTACATTATTTACTAACCATAGACATCTACCTATTTACATTTATATACTTACACTATTGCCAGTTTATGAAGATTTGAAGCTCCTGATCTTCTTCCTTTCCTTGTACAAGCTTTCTTGTTGAACTGAAACAAATTAAAAGAATATTTAACGGTAGGATTGCACTGCTGAAACATGAGAATGTAAATTAAAAATAAATAAGTTCCAGATTAAAAGTAGCCCTTAATATATCAGTAGCTAATACTACATACATTTTTTATACAATAATAATCATAGGTGCGAAGCATTATCACTTATAGCCAACTGGGTGAACCCCGGACTTTTTGATGGGAAATTAAATAGTAAAGTGGTCAATTTCGTTTTATTTTGCATAAAATGTGTTTCTTTGATAAATAATGGGTAATATTAGTGGGATATTAACCATTTTGTGTTCATAAATGTGCACGAGTGAAGGAAATTGAAATGAAATAGTATAAATCGACTTTTCAAGTGCACCCAAATATCCAGTAAATTTTCAGTAAAGTATCCCCAGGCTTTACGGATAGAAGTAGGGGATTAATTTCACCATCATCATCAACATCTTCATTACTACTTTTCACTCATAACAATTACTATCACGAAATACTCGGCACTGGCAAAAATGCCTCTTTTATAAACCAATTACCATTCTAAAAAAAGAAAAATAAGAGCACCCCTAAGATTTCTCAATTATTTTCCCCTTTAATGACCGGTTATCTCAACGCCTGTCCCACTTCTGATACTTGATTATAGACAAAATCATTAACTGGCACATACACAAAATATTAACACACAAGCTACAATGGAACAATTAAGTTCTGGATAGTTTATAGGTTTTTTTTATTATTATTATATTTATTTGTTGCCCTGTTGGGATTTTTTAATCGCAGGAGTATAAATTTTGACTCAATTGGTTTTTAAAAGATGATTACTTTGAGGTATGGGTTGGCGTAGCCCGCGATTTGATACGGGTTGATAGTTTAAAGGTTAGAATTCGTAAAGTATTCTTACTGTATGGATCGAACCGAATGAACTCTAATTTGTCAGCCAAACGCTCCCTTATACGCGTAAGTTGATGTCCAGACACCACACTTTCCATCAGCACCAAAATGTGCCTAAAACCAAACATAAATAAGTTATTCTTATGCATTTCTAGGTTTGCTTATATTTCGTAGATTTACTTGAAAAACTAACTTGCTTTTAGCTTTTTTCAACAGTACGTTAGTTAGAAACATGATGTACAATCCTATATATAAATATTGTTCGAATTAAAAAGAGGAAATTGTGATTATAGCGAAGATTTCAAATAAGAATCACCACAAACTATTCAGAATATCTGTCAGTATTTATCATTTAACTGTCAGTGCTGTCAGTTTGCATTTCCGATTAATTAAAAAATATACTACTTTAACATCATAGATATTTTGCCAGTACCAAGTGTTAGGTGCATTTTGTAAATTCGGTGGTTTCATATAAAAGTGTTGCGTATAAACGGCAACATGAAGGCTAACTACTGTACCTAGGAATTACACTCGTTGACATTCAAAGAGTAAAGTGATCTTCTTCATCTTTCTTTACGAAATGAGATGCGATGAAATAAAAGGGGAAATGAATATGGCAACACCCACAACTTAGTAGGTATTTTGCCAATGTCAAGTAATTAATAGCAATAACACATTATAAATAAAATAAATGGAAGTGACATGATGATATGAAAACCTTCCTATGACTCACAATGACAAAAGAAAAGTAATCTTATTATAGAAAGAAGTAATGTTGACGTTGGCAGCCGTAAATCAAAGATGAACCCGAACTACGAGTCGAAGCCGAATGATATTGTATTTATTGTAAATTGTATCCGTCACTGACAGATACCATTTCATTGGATGAACTGTGGGGTGAACCACGGTATGAACCAAATATTGAATCGAATTGAACCATCCTCAGCTCTGTTTGCCTACTTACACTGTATACTATCCTTAGCCTACGTTGATAGCTCTACACAGAGAATGAAATAACTATCTACGTTGGCAGCGGAATTTCATCCGACTCCGCATTGACCCAGGTTGGGCCAGCGTGTGTACTCATAGTTAGGATCGCATATATAACCGTTACACCAGCACAAAATAAAAGATTAGTCTTTCGTAGGTAATGGATATTATTTTACTCATAATTCAGAGAAAAATAATTTTTATTTTATATAGATTTTATTATATTTCTACCATAGACAATAAACATGTGCCACGCAAACAAAATTTATAAAAATTATTAATTTGACAGTAACCAAATAACGAAACACGTGCGATAAATTAAACATTAATTAATAGTGAACGAAATAACGTCAGTTAATGTAGTGAAATGTAATTATCCGTCCACTACTCTGATTTCACAATTGCCAAACAAAAAGGGCTAAACCTGGTAACATTCTAAAAACAATCTCGTTGGTTGGTGTGATGATGAACTTGTGAACCGGCGTCGCTGTGGCATTTTAGTGTGACTGGGACTTTTTGTGTTCGTTTCGTTCTTTGTTCGTAATACACGTCGCAAATGAAGTAAACAACTTCTTATATAGTGAGTTTTATTAGTATTTTGTTTACAGTAGTGTAGTTTAACAATAAAATAACAATGATAAATAACGAAATGGAGAATGGCGGCGGCGACGCCACCAATGTGTCACCGACCAAACTCATGGTCAATTACATCCCGGAGTTGATGACGCGCGACATGATGTACGCGCTCTTCTCCGCCATGGGCAAGATCGAGAGTTGCAAGCTCATAGCGAATCGCGGCTACGGCTTCGTCGAGTACGAGAAACACGAGGACGCTGAGAAGGCGCGGGCGGCGTTCAACGGCCTCCTCATGCAAGGCAAGACTCTGAAAGTGTCATTCGCGCTGCTCAACCCGGAGAATAAGGTCAGCCACAAACCCGACACGGAATCTAACCTGTACATTAGCAATCTGCCTCCAGATATGACGTTAGAGCGTCTAAATACTCTATTCAGTACGTTTGGTACAATAACGAACAGCAGGGTGTCGCAAGGGATCGGGTTCGTGTGTTACGAGGGTCGTCTGAACGCCGAGGAGGCGATAAAACACATGAACGGCCAGTCGCCGATCCCGGGCGCGGGCGCTATTGTGGTGAAGTTCGCGAACAAGCCCAACGCGAACAAGAACGCGCCCCGGCCCGCGCCGAGAGTTGGGGTGAGCGCCACTCCAATCGCGTACAACGGCGCGGCGACCGTCTTCAACGGCACCAGTCCAGCCGCATTTAACGGCACCAGTCTGAGTACGGCGTTTGGCGCTCGGCCGGCTGCTTTCGCGCCGGGCTTCCCGCAGGCCTCCCCGCCGCCGCTGCTGCCGTCGCCGGGCAAGGCGCTGCCCTTCATCAACAAGGGCCAGCAACGGTTCAACCCCATGGCCGCCAGCAACCACTCGCCGCTGCCGCTGCTGGGCGCGCCGCCGAGCCCCGTGCCGATGCTGGGCGCGGCGCCGGCGCCCCACCAGACCACAGTGTACGTATACAACATCGGTGAGGACACTGAGGAACTCGCTCTTTGGCAACTCTTCGGTCCGTATGGTGCGATCGACTCCATTAAAGTGATCAAGGATCCAGAAACTAAGAAAAATAAAGGTTTCGCGTTTGTGAACATGCGTGAGTACGACGAGGCCGCTATGGCCATCCAGGCTCTCAACGGGTACACGCTCAACGGACAGGTTCTATCGGTTAGCTTTAAGACTCAGAAGAGAAATAATTAAATTGTGTGCGGACGTTATGAACGCCGTAACTTGTGATCGTTTCCAGGCCGAAAGCTTAAGAAAAAGATTTTCATTCCAATTTTCAAAATATTTTTGTAGACGAGAAGCGAGATCCTATATGTGCATTTCAGATTAGTCACATAAGTATTTTTGTAAGATTTAAACATAGTTTTATATTCGCGAGAGCGCGACATGACTATTTGTGAGTTTAGTTGGCTTGACAGTATCATATATGTGTACACTTTATCATATGCTATGGTATTATATTATTGGACTATATATGGACCTGTCGCACTATGTATCTGTTGCGCGTGCGCTGGGGCGCGCCCCGCCTCCGCTACCGCCCGCCCCGGCGCCCGTCCTAACCCTCCAGGCATTTTATTTTGTGTAAAACAAAAACATTGTATGTTTTTTATCTTTAATAAATTTCATGTTTAAATAGAGTTTATCGTATATTTCTCTATTTTTTTTTCTATATACTTAATCCCAGCCCTATCGTCTCCTTATTTACTTACATAATATACATAATCCATATAATTATTTGTGGCAGTAGTTTAACATGTACATAATTATTTACTTGTGTGTATGTCTGTCGCGGCAGGTCAGCTGTGTAAAACCGCTTCAATATTGCATGTTGTGTAGTGAGAGCTCTGAAATAAGTTTTTATTTGTTTATGTTACCTCACGGTTTATGGCTCCCGTTATTGTTTTATCCCGTCATTAGTTATTCAAAATTTATTTTTGACGCAATCGTCAGGCCATCTAATTTGAAAATCTCACAAACTGAATTTATTTATTGTCTTAATTAGCGTCTCGGACGAATAGTGAGCTTTAATACCTTGTAAATTTTTAAGGCTTCAAGTCGGTCCATATTAGCTTAAGTAGGAGTGTTAGTGCGTGTCCGGACCAACGACCATCAAGGGTAATGGGTATTGCTATTATCTCTGGGACCTCGTCCGAAGTACCTACATAGGAAGCCGATAAGATAACAGTGAAGTGGTCCAAACTATTCGTAACTCGCAGACTGCCACAAATTTCACTTAAAGCACTAAGTGTTTATCCCTTCGTGCCTAACTTCGGACAAATGTACCAAACTACAATTTTAGGGAGTGAAAGTAAAAGGTAAGTATCGCCGTGGACTACCTAGTAGATGGTGAGTAATGTAACTTTTTAATGTGTAACTCGAGATATAAGTAATTCTAGTCCTATAGGGTTAGCGTTAAATAGGTTTTGATACTCGAGTAATAATTGACCAGTGGCATGTTATCAGGTTAATCCACCTATATAACATGTTTAATGCCATTTCTTGCGATAAATCGTAGCGTAAACCGTAACATATGAAATGTTGTTAGCATACAATAGTTTAGTTATAACACGTTCTTATAAAGAATGGAATTATGAATTGCGGCTCTTTGAGCGTGTAATGTCCAGTATGTTAATACATGCTAAAATATTTAGACGATCGTAACATTTACAACTGTTGCCAAGACTGCTAACATTTAAAGTAACTGGAGCTTAGTAGATTGTTTGAAATATATGCTTATAAACGCCCAGTTTGTTGAAAACGCAACCTACATGATGTACAGCGGTGACATAAAGATAACACTCGGTCCAACGCACAGATAAATTGAAGCTTACCATATTCGACGACTAAGTGGGGCTATGAATATAATCAATGCAATTCCATTCCTATGCACAAGTAACCACAGGATTACTTTTCCTCCACAAAATAATTTCCTATCTGAATTGCACTAAATAATGATGTCTCATGAAGTCCTAAATCCTTCTCATATTGAGGAGGAGCGTGTTCGGTATAATGGCGATAGGTTCGGCCTCCATCGGCAAATTGTGGGTCCACTGCAGTGCACCTCTGCCTTCGGGGCTTACAGGCGTGATGGTGGTGATGGTCTCATGAAGACTGTCACTATATATTTGAATGCAACCGGCTACTGGGAATAGGGCCTGTTACTTTTGATGATATAGACTCTACATCAATCAAGATGTAAGACAGTGATGGAATGATAAGGCTACAAAAGGATACTGTATTTCGGGAATATTGCGTTTCGATCAATAAAATCCGACATAGTCACGCTTTTGGATCCTGGCTATAGGCTCAAGATTTCATCAATTATCACTATGCCTCGACGCCTCGATGGGTTTTTCGTTATCAGTAAACTCGAGGTTCCAGGATCGAGCTTTTCGCTAATATGAAATGAGAATCCCAATATTTTTTGGCAAAATGAGGCCAAGATGACGTTCCAACACCTCTGCTGACTCCCTTAATGGAAAAGTAGACTATTATTTTATTCTTCAAGTCGACATATTCTCATAGATATAGAATTCCGAGACGTATATCCAAACCCTGGGTCAATGAGTTTAGGTCTCCTCAACCTTGTCAAGGGTAAAATCCATATAAATATTTACTCACTCGCTCGGATTCGTTGACCTTTTCCCCACCGCTGTGACGGCGGACTAGAGGTTATAATAACCTAATCTAGAAAAAAATCTATGAGGTTCAAAAGTCTGATTTTCAATGTCAAACATTTATTTGCATTTGGTATCGGCGAATGGGATGTAATTTTTTACTAATAGACATGAAACAGTATTGATGTCAAATATTTGTAAACAGCTTCATCCAAGATTTTCCGTAATTTTACAAAAGGATGCTTTAGGGTTAGGACTAAATAAATTTAGTTCCTCGAATATTTTCAAGGCTGTGAAACTACTTGTCCTTTGTAGTAGAATATAGTTCTTATTCCAGCCTTCATCTTCTTCATACTCATACAAAATAAACACCGTCATCGAGTAGACGGATCGATTAAATTAAGTAATTTGTATTTCTAGTTTGTAACACCTAAGTTGAAGGAATACGATATTATTTCATTGCCCACGCTTGAAATCATTACTCAGTTCTTAAACATTCGAAATATTCATGCGCATTGCGCGAGGGTAATTATTCAGGTACAAAAATAAGATGATAAAACTTGATTATATGTTGGTCTTGTTAGTTTGGGTTTGCTACGTTTGGGGTTGAGTGCACTCTCAACTTAAACAAGTTTTGAAACTATAATGTTTCTATTTGCTGCGATAATTCCAACTACATTACTTCACTAAAAGCTTTTTCATTCATACGCTTATGGACTTCTACCTCCAGATTTATTGATAGAACCTTCTTCTTTCTTTACGAAATGAAATGCGATGAAATAAAATGAATATGAGATTCTTCTTCTTTCTTTACGGAAGTGGTCCGGAAATCAGGGTTCGAAACAAATCAGATTATCTATCATAGTGACGTTTCGTTAGCATGTTCTACAAGTTATATCATGTATACAAGTCCAAATTACATGTTTGCCTCTAAAAAAACTACGTGCCTTCAACCATTCGTGAATTTTCCATTAAAACTCGCATTCATAATCACTAGAACATGATTTTTTTTATGGCAGCGATGCGTAGTGACGCCAAGTTATATCATGTGCTAAAATCGTGTCCGCAATTGTGTTACCGTCGACTGAGAATTAGATATGCATAATAAATATAACAAAGACAATGGACCACCCGTACAAGACGCTGGAATTTTATATTAGACAGTCCTATTTGAACACGTGTCGTAAAATTGTATGTAATGTTTCATGAAAATCTGAGCCATTATGATTTTCCCAAATAAAATATTTTTTCTTCCTCCTTGAAGGGCTTCAAGGGTCGAATTTCAGAATAATCCCTTCTTAAATACCTCCCTAACGGGTGTTTTCCTTCGAAGCGGAATGCCTGTTATTTCAGAAAGTTTCACATTTTTTGGGTTCAAGGAGTAATAATTCAAGGGCGTTGCCAGATTATTCGTTTATAAGATTTGACATGCAGGTGCTATGTTAATGAGTCGTCTGCTAAAACTGCGCAGACAAGTTTTATTATTCACCACCGGTCCACCTAATATCAATAAACTGGATTTTGGCTCGGACGCTCGTCTTACAATACCCTCGAAGAGACCCACAGCGTCTAGTTCCAATATATGTTATTCTAAGCTTATGTGACGATGAAATCTTAATTTTCGCTCGTTGTATCGTGTATTCCTGTAGCATTTTGGTTCGATTGAGCTTGGTTCAACATTTCCAATATCTTGGATGATGACTTTTTCTAGAAAAAAAAAATACCGATCAATCATTATGAATCTTCCCGATGTCCATCAAACTCCGAATTATAATAGCGTGTTATGACGTTCCCGTTACACGAGATTTATGACAGCGTTTTAGAAACTACGACTTAATACACCAAAATAGATTATTAGAAAAGCCAGGCATGATGAGAAGATGTTATTACAAACGATTTTATTTCGGTGGATTTGGCCAGGTTATTATTCGATTAGTGTTAATCTGGTTATGGCGCAAACAATAAAAGCCCGAATGGCCAGCAAAAGGTCAAGGATATACGTATTTATAGAAAGAAAACGAAATACTTTAAGTAATTTACAATGAAAAGCTTAAACATGAAAGATACCTTATTAAGTTAAGTTTGGTTTGGTAAATGGTGCGTTCTCGTATCGGTTTAGATCGCGTTCAAACTACAATACGGCCGGTTAAAATCAGTCATTGATATTCTGAAGCTGAAATGTAAGCAAACGCACAGAAGCGTGTGTGTTTAGGTGGCAATCTGTGTTTACGTAGTTCCAAAACAATAGTTAGTGTGTACGGAATACGTGACTGTAATTTAGGTAATCCCAAAATTCAATGATTTTATCGTCCACTCAATAAATATTTTACGGAGTGGACGTTAAAATTTATGATCAAATTAGACGCCTAATTTGATCATAAATTTTAGAAGTTATGCTATATAGAGACAAACACCATAATTGGTGTTAATATTCTGGTATCAGCTCCTATCCCAAGTCCGTTTCGGGTAACAATATCGCTACTGTTAATCAGTAACGACTCGAGGATCAAAACTCTTTAGAGACGGTTATAGATGGATTGCGGGAATTACAGTGGAATGTGTGTGTGTGTGTATGACGGGCCGCAACCCATATTCCAGAATTAAAAATGACAAGCTAATAATATAATAGGTAGCCACAAAAGATCGATAAAATGCTCCCCAACGATGCATATTATGAAAATCCGCTTTGTTGATCAGACAAAAATGACAGATTTGTTATATATTTGGAATACTGCCATACAAGACATGACGGATGGAAGGAAAGCAAGGAAATGATAATGAACTGGGATTGTACTTACACATATTTCTTTTAAGTTTCCATGTTTTTACCAATATCATTCGTATCTACCTATAACGAATTTTACGACAGAATAAAAATAGTAATGGCCGTTTCGACTGTGATTCTACGAATTTGCATGTTTCGAAGGAGCTCGTTATCGTTTATGTCATGAATTCTGGTGTTCAAAATTCCAGTAAACTATTATTAAAGAAAAATGGCTTCCTAGTTAAAACGATGCACAAGTTACTCGAATATTATTCGTGCCCAAAATACGGTGTAACTCTAAAGATAGCGTAAAATATTTTAAGAGGATAATCGTTAGGACATGAAGAGTTTAAGAAATGTAAATACTTACGTGAAAACATATCATTTACCTTGAAGGTGTGGAATTAGCTACATATCTGTACTTAAATGAAACGGAGATTCATCTTCTTTCTTTACGAAGAGAAATGCGATGGATATGAATAAGGCCTCACATACAACTAAGTGGGTCTTTTTCCAATGTCAAGTGTTTAATGGCGATATGAAATTCGATAAATACATATTATAAAAAAATTAAAAGTTGAAAATTTCAATTAACGAAACGGAGATTCATAATTAAAGAACTCGACATTGTATTCGGGAAAACAGGAAGACAAAGACGAGCTATTTCATCGTTTCATCGGATGCGTTCTATTTCATCTACATCACTGTCAATTTTTCAATCATGACGAGCTTAGTCAAGCAACGCACTTACACATTTATTTTATAAATAAACGTGATCAGTATGACCTACTTGTTAACCTCTTAAAATATTTTAAGTGCACTATTATTGTTCACCTTATAGGTATTTTGTATACGCGAAAATGAATGTAAGTACTTACCCATATTACATGATGGGATATTTTGAGGATCTGATGCAGTTTTCCATTAAGATAGACTTGATAGTCATACTATGAAATATGAATGTTAATCTTGAATCGTCATGGGCGTATCGTTAAACGAATTTATTGACACTGAAATAGAGTTGAATTTGTGTCCAGTACTTATCTTATTACGTACATTAATTAAAGTGCAGTTCTGGCGTGTCACGTTGATGCCGTGAATGCGTAGCAAAAATAATTCCACTAGTCAAATAGACTCGATTTTCTTAGTTAGAAGTAAGATGAAAATAGAGATTAGACAGACAGACTTAAGAGACACTTGATTGTGATATTTCTGGTGATTTCCAATGTTTAGATTGTAAGAACTATGGTTCTAAACCTAAATTGCATTTGCACAGCGTCTATTTTTATATGAGGATTTTGTTTTCTGTAGATTGTGAAAAAAATATTTTGGTTTAATAAATTTGGATGTTCAAGAAACGTTAAATCCTACCTATGTATTTTTATATGGCGAACGACACTAAACTAAAAATAATTCTTTGTTTCTCCTACATTTCTTTGCATTTATCATGGAAATGTGTTATAGCATAGATAAAGGACAAAAACGTTAACAATATTGGGAGCTGGCAAGTTGAAATAACACTTCCGTATCAGTTTGAAAGATACTCATGTCGAATATACAGGCAAAAGAAATGATCTCTATCCTTGATTCTGATTGAGAAGTCATAACTATGAAAAGAACAATCAACGGATAAGTAATCCAATAACGTTATGTAATGCTTTGTTTATCGAAATAATTAAGAATTATGTACTTAAGTACATTAATTACCCTGTGCTGTATTTATAATGGAACATAGTTCTCTCTACTATTTAAGACGTAAATGCATAATTTATTTAATTCTCAATAAAGTTTCACACGAGATTTTGTTTGGCAAATGAATTAATGGCACTCTTGAGAGGCTGATGAAACAGATGAATGTTTAGTGGTCTGCTAAATATTATGTCTTGAAATAAACTGTACCGATGATTACGTAAATGGTGTGAGAAATGGCCCCGCGCTGTGAAAATTTTCTCCATTGTGTATAGGAATGCAGGTGCGTCTGCGAGCCGCCGATCGATCGATCAAAAGTGCCATTACTCAGACAATTCGCCGTTAAAACTCTTGTGTGTCGCTATTTTAAAGCTTTCTGTTAACTGAGAATAGAATTTGTCGTAACGAGCAAGGTCAAACTTAAAAAGTTTTTTACGAAGGTTTAATTCTGGTGTCTACATTTATTCCTGCTGGGTAAAATCTTACCATTTTCGTGAGTTCTTTTCCAGTTGCAATATGTATGCCATATCCTCACCACACGCTTACCACCACACCTTACTTAAATCGATAGTGCGGTAATGAGACCCATCAAAACCGGTTTTTGTAATTGATGCTCAAACAAAACGAAATTTTAACAATGTTTTCGCATTAGGAGACGCCCTTGTATATAAACTTTTTTACAAAAATATCTTCATTGTACCAAACACATTGAAGCTGCAAGTGGAGATATGAGACCAAATTAACGACACTTAAGGCTGGTTGGTTTTTTGTACGAATACATAAATCTCGTAGAGTAAAAGTATTTTATTGCTGTAAATCTATTGTAAAGTTGTAAGTCTGTATATTAGTAGAGGCCAATCTCCGGAACCGCTTAACTGATCCTGAAAAATCTTTAACTGATATGAAACTACACTATAGCAGTTTCATACGCTATAATCATTGAGGGTCGAGCTACAGAGCAAAATCTATGATTTCGCGGGCAGAGCCGAGGGCAAAAGCTAGTAAGTATAAATATCTTAGCTATAAGATCACTATTTTACTGATAAGTATATTTTTTACACCGCACTGACATAGTATTTTAGTTATGCAGTATTGAATAAATTGTTTTTTTTTATAAACAACACATTTTATTTGTTACCTTTGTACTCGCTAAGATAATGAGTGCGATTGCAGGGTGCAATGGACGTGCGCTCAAGTTAGTTCAAGAACACGATTGAAATAAAACAATTTTTTCGGATTTTATCGAGTTTATTTTATGTTTTTACGTTCCCGACGTTTCGGGGGTCCTCCCGTGACCATTGTTGCTGTAAAGCAGCCGGAACGTCGGGAACGTAAAAACATAAAATAAACGCGATAAAATTCGAAAAAAATGTTTTATGTCAATGTGTATGCAATTCGCGTTAATATAAGAAATCAATATCAAGAGAGGATAAATGAAATTCTCTCGACATTTTCAACCGCACGGCTAAGCTTAGGGACAGGGTACAATCAAGTGTTGTATCTATCCAAACAAAATGTTCTGTGTATAATACCACGCGCAGGAGACCCAAACTTAATTCATTGACGAACAGTGGACTCTGCGAACCACTTGGAACACACAATTTGGATTAAATTGCTGTGTAACTTTTTTATAATAACCCACTTCTAGGTGCGCATCATGGATATGTTAATGATCTATCATCACCTCTGCTGGCGAAGCGGTTCTTCAATCCTCAGTATTATGTACACAGGTAAGGGTTCGGGCAATAATAAGACGTAATAAAAAGCTTAATCTAGATTTTTATTTGTCGATTTAACGTACAGACTTAAGGCATCCTCCCACCTCATGATATTGGCACACAAAACCTTTACACTCGTATCGCATCGCCGATTACATTTAATATCACTTCAAAACATGGAATGTATAAAATCAAAGGAATGCCCAATAAACTACATTGTTTTTTTTTCATTCGAATACGTTCGCCAGTCGTTCGAAACCACTCGTATCCAAGATTGGTATTAAAATTAAATAAAAAAAAATCAGGACTAGAGTTTTTAAGTAATCGCGCCGTGAATATCAGATAAATACCTATATACAATGTTTTTCGTTCGTTGACTCAAAATTTTTGTGACTCGCCACACTGAAACTTAATTTAACGAGAGATTCTTACGATAATTTGGTTAGGATTTGGTTTGTACAAAAAACGGGAATACGTTTCACAATGTCAAAACACTGGACAACGTTGGCACTGTCTCAAAAGCTAACTTAACAAATACTAGGTACGTACAAACAACCGTACAATTTGCGAATACGAAATACTGTTATAGAATACTGTTACATTCACGACGATTTGTTTCATAAATAATAATATAATTAAATATGGACGCAAAATAATTTCACATATTATTGCACGTGATAGAAGAAAAATAAATAAAATTTGATAAACAAAATATATGCAACGTTAGCTTGCGTAAGCGATTTACTGGCCTTGATTGCAAATCAAATAAAATCGTTTCCTCCCCATTGCATAATCTCGATAACCGTTCCTCCAAACATTAGGCACTGTTTCGGGCTAACGATTAGTATACCAAAGCTAATAATATTCAAATTTACGATATACATCTTACATTTTATTTTTTAAATGCTAAATTTAAGTGATAATATCAAGCATATCCGATTAATAGGCCATTGTTCGAAAGGTTTTTTTGTATACAATCTCGTTGAAAGAAAGCCAGTGTTTTCTGTAGAGGAAGAGTAATATTGGATTATTTAATATCAATTTCAGCTGGATATGCAATATTTAGGTTTTTGTAAACTTCCGACTAGTATTTTTACCTAATTAACATATGGGATATAAAAGCTGCTCACAATACTAGGTATCTACCTACTAATTATTGATTACTGATATCTTTTCTTCAGTAAAAAATATCTAATATTTTTTGTACAAAATGCATACAACTTAGTGATATAAGTTACACAATATATTAAAATTGTTAGTTTTCAAAATATACACAGATTACGTTAAATTAAAAATATTTTTTTCAAGTCCTCAATAATTCGTGGGGGACACTTACACAATTATATTTGTACTATTTATAAATTTAACGAAATAAAAATTGAGTGTTAACAAATAAATGCCTGAATGTATCAGCTGTTACGTTATTTACAATTTGTACATTTTTTTTATTTTTGTGCCTATTTTCATCTTCGCTAAGTCGAGTGTAATTCTCAGGATCTATATTTAATTCACAACTTTACATAATACCGACCATCTTCAATATTGTTATTATAAATAAACGAGGTCACGGAATTCAACATTCTGATTGTTAAAGGGTAATGTCGAGTATCTAGTTCTCGCTCGAATAGCATTTAAGTTTTTTTAAACGAAATTGTATATTTTCTTACCAAGGACTTTTTACACCGATTCGATAACATTACACAACAACATTATCTCGCTAAAAGGTTCAAATTCGCGATAGGCACTGTGAAAGGGCGATGTTGGTTTACATCGACGGCTAAACACATCTTAAACTGATGAAATATCATACAAAATGTACAATGGGAACTACGGGTACATTAAATAGTGAACACAATCGCGATTGTACATTAGCTTATTGCAGTTACACGTACCCCAAACGCGGCGGTTATACATACAAATAAATAGCTTATGTCTTTTGGAGTAATAATCAATCAATTCCTATTTGATGAAATATAACGTGAACATAATATATTTTAATACGATATATTTCTTTCTTTGTATACACCTAGGCGACAAATTTTATCGGGAAGCGGGCAACTTGCAGTGGTGAGCAATTTGCAACATTGGTTCTTTAAAATAAATTATGGCTTTACTATCATAGAACATTTTTCCAGTATCAAGAATACGATAGCTATTTCTAATCCACGTCTCAAGCATATGCACGCTAGGCTTTATCAGGCCTAGGTACCCCCTTAACCTTAGCAGTAAAGCTGTGGATACTTACTGTCAAAATACTGTTCTCGATGAATCTTGAAAAGCCATGGATCATCACATTTGATTAATTTAAAAAAATATAGTAGCAGGGGGATTCAGGAATGGTATACTAAGCCTTTGACCTGCGTTTCTTGAGCACATTTGTAATCATTAAAATCAATTTCAAGAAAAATGTTTTGCTTTCAAGAAATCTCACTATTGCGAATTTGTTGCGAACAAAATGTATTTTTTAAAATCGATTGATATCGATGTTCCGCCTATACCTAATGATTAGAAATGGGCTATACCCATTCCACCAATATTATAATTGTTTTACATAATCACATTCCCGTCGTAACATTTATCGCCTAGGGAACACAAATAGCCCGAAAGAACACTTTCCTATACAAATTAACAATATGTCAACTATCGGCTCATTTACATTAGGTCGGTGACAGTGCGTCGATTGCATTTAGTTTCCGAATTCGTTAGCCGAGTATGTTCACTTACAATACGGCCAAACCGAATAATGTAAATGCAGCATGAGTCTAGCGAAACAAATTCAAAACTTGAATGATCACGACATTGGCTAACAATAACTAAAAATCGGTAAACCGCCACAAATAGTCCGAAACCGACCGGCTAACAAGCGAAGCGTTCCACGACCCACCCGCAAGCTTACACACAGTCCCGCGAGTCACACTAGGTAGTCGTCGAACTTCTTCAGCCGTCGCTACGTGTGGCGCGACGGGCGGCGCTCGAGGCTGTGCTGCTGCATGGTGTCGGGGCTGAACCGCACGCGCGACTGCGAGCCGCTGGACGCGTCCCGCGCGGACACGTAGCTGTCGGTCTCGCTGGCCAGGCTGTCCGGGGGCGTGGGTTGGTGGGCGTGCCGCCTCCCGAGCTGCCGCCGGACGCGCTGGACTTCTTATTGTATTTCTTCAAACTGGATCTTAGTTTCGAAGATGCTAATTCTAACCCTAAATTCGCCGGTCGTTCGACTTCGATCCTCTCCTGGGACTCTTGTCTATAAAAATCTCTAGGCAATGAATAATCGTTGGATTTCCTCGGGTATTCAGTCTTCGGCTTGTATTCTTCTCTCTTCTCTTTGCATCTGTACGGTCTCGACGGTGAGAATTCTTCGGGGTGGGAGTTGGATGCTGATGAGTTTGACGGGGTTCTTCTGTGGGTTAGATACTGTGGGGACGGCCTGTAGTCCGGGGTGGGTTCTCGGTACTCGAATGAACACTCGTCGTAGCCGTAGTAGGGGTGTTTTACTACGTATTCGGCCGTTCTGTCGTAGGTGTACGGTTCCGCTCGGTAGAAGTAATCTCTGTCTTGAGACGGTGATGGTTGGAAGTTCTCTCTATAATTATGGTACAGGTCTCCTAAGTGGTCTGAGGTAGAGGATGAGGTTCTCCTAGGGGAGGGCGTGGGTTGCGTGGATGTGTAGTTGGTGCCCAGCCCCGAGGTGCCGGAGAGCGGCTGCGCGGAGTGCCCGTAGCCGGACGACGAGGATGGGTGCGCGTAGTGCGTCGGTGAGTCTGTGAAGCGTATCGGTTTTTGTTCTTCGGATTGGAGGCCGGATATCTGAAATTTGTTTGGGTTCATTAATTTCTCTAGTTCAAGGCTTGTGTGACCTCATAATGTTCACCAAGGTCATCCTATGTCTAAAGGAAATCTCATGACTAAAATTTGAGTGTAAAATTCTGCTTCATTGCAGCAAGTACATATACTGGAAGCGAGCGGAAAAAAAACGCTGTCAACAAAATAAAACAAAATGTTTACCCAGCCCTAGTAACATGTGATGACTACCACAAG